>JAUPFN010000021.1:26553097-28008097 GCA_036924255.1 Apodemia mormo | reverse complement strand
TAAAGTTCGCGGCAAGAATATGGTATCATAAAGTAGATTGTCCTTGATTGAAAGCCCTTGATTTTCCTTGCCAAGGTGTATATGTCTGCTAACACATTCTCATTGCCAGTACTTGCGAGAGGGCTGTAAGAAGATGTGAGCTGTGTACATAAGGAGAAAATCTAACGAAGGAAGTCTATTAAGTAGATAAATGACTTGTAGAGAGTAAATTAAACACCCAATGCACCCACTGGGATCATCTGATCATTGATTAGTGCAAGTGCAGTCACAAATTAAGTCTCGGACTCATAGGTACTTGTCTGGACTTCGCCATGTATGGCATTATAAGTTTTTTTTTTATTGATAGGGAAGCGCTTGACCACTGTCTCGCCTGATGGTAAGCTAAGATACGGCCTAAGTTAGAACTCGCTTCCCTAGAAGGTACCTGTTCACTTTTCTCTTGAAGATCCCCAGGTTGTACCCGTCGGGGAACACAAACTCAGGAAGCATATTCCAGTCCCTTGCGGTTCGGATCAAGAATGTCGAGTCGAACCGCTTTGTCCGGGTACGTGGAACGTCCACCATATAGCAATGCCTAGTATCTGTGCGGCTCGACGATTGATAGATAAGTCGGCGGACTGGGATGGATTGCATGAATTTTATGCCTCGTACCCTTGGAGACAGCTTTGTTTTTCATCCCGTGACACCAGTACCTTCGCTGATCTTGTTACTTTATTGCCTATCAAGACTGGGTGTCAGTGCGGATCAGTGTATTTCGGTGTCTCGGGATTTGAAAAAAACGTTTGAATGCTGCCTCCAAGGCTATTAAGAACTTGATCTCAAGGGCAAAGGCTAATCACATTAAAAGAATCGGTGACAAGCTAGCTAAATTCCCATCTAGCAGTCGTAAATTTTGCTTACTTGCCAAAGCGGTGGAGGGTAACTTTTGTGAATTGTCATTTCCACCTTTGCGTACACCAATAGCCTGGCACAAACCGCAAAGAAAAAAGCAGACTTACTAAAAGAATTTTTTGAGGGCAATCCGATTATTGACGATAGAGGTTCTATCACACCCACTATCCCAATTTGTGATAACATGATGTCCGAAATAAAGTTTTCACAAAAAAGATGTAAGACGTGTTCTTTTATAGCTTGACATTAACAAGTCGAACGGACCGGCCGGTGTCCTTGCAGTCTTGCTTAAACCTTGCACACTGGAGCTAACTCCAGTACTGACGGACCTATTTCAGCTGTCTTACATCCATGGCAAAGTATCATCATCCTGGAAGGTTGGTCTAATTATCCCTATTCCCAAAAAGGGTGACATGTTGGACCCGTCCAATTACAGGCCTGTTGCAATAACTTCCTTGCTCTCGAAAGTTATGGAGTATGTCATCAACCTAAGCTTTTAAGTTACCTGGAGGATCACCAGCTAATCAGTGACAAGCAATACGGCTTTCGTCACGGTCGGTCGGCAGGCGATCTTTTATTCTATCTCACTCACCGTTGGGCTGAAGTAATCGAGAGCGGGGGAGAAGCCCTTGGTGTGAGCTTAGATATTGCAAAGGCTTCCGATCGGCTCTGGCACAAGAGCCTTTTTTTCAAAATTGACCCACCTATCGCTTACCAGAAGGATAGTGCAAGTAGATCGCCAGTTTTTTGTATGGACGTAGCATCAAGGTTATCATTGACGGTGTGTGTCCCGGCGAAAAGGCGGCGGCGTTCCAAATGGCTCAGTATTATCTCCAACACTGTTTCTTCTGCATATCAATGATATGCTGCAATTAGGCAGCATCCATTGCTATGCAGATGACAGCACATTTGACGCCTTGTACAAAGGAAAGTCAAAGTTTCCTAAAGCTCGGGTAAAGGATTGCAGGAATGGGCTTGTGCCTGAGGTAGCGGCCACCTTGAATCTCGGAATGGCGTAAGGCTAATCTTGCGGAGTTTAATCCGTCAAAGACACAAGTTTGCGCGTTCAGTACTAAAAAGAACCTTTTTGATTTGACGCCCCAGATTCAGAACAGCTCTCTAACTGTAATCCAGGGCCTTGGAATTCTAGGAATGGAAATTTCCGCAGATATTCAGTTTCATAGTCATCTGGAAGAGTAAGCTAAATTAGCGTCCAAAAACTCGGGGTGATTAACCGGGCGAAACATTACTTCACACCTGGTCAAAAACTATATAAAGCTCAGGTCCGTTCATATATCGAGTACTGTTCACACTTATGGACTGGTGGACCCAATTATCAAATTCTTCCATTTGACCGCATTCAGAAACGATCTTTCCGCATAATACACGATTCCAATCTGACCAAACATCTGATGCCTCTTGATTTCAGAAGAAATGTTATTGCTCTGAGTATGCTCTACCGGCTTTATAATGGGGAGTATTCTGAGGAATTGTGTAGTTTGATACCAGCTACTTTTTTCCACCGCAACAACACTCGCCGGGGCCGGAACCTCCACCCACACTACCTTGACTTATGGTGTTCATCAACAGTACGGTTTGGTCGGAACTTTTTGGTTCGTACCACCAAATTTGGGAATGAATGGATAATAATTGTATAACGAAGTGTCTACACAGGTGGTTATGCAAATGTTATTGGAATAAGTGTTGAGATCACGTATCTATCGACGCATCCCACATTCCTATGGCCCTTACGATCTCATGGTCACGTGAACTGTGTCATTGCCGA
Organism: Apodemia mormo; assembly: GCA_036924255.1. Lineage (NCBI taxonomy): Eukaryota > Metazoa > Arthropoda > Insecta > Lepidoptera > Riodinidae > Apodemia > Apodemia mormo. The sequence continues at coordinate 28,005,420 of JAUPFN010000021.1, read as the reverse complement.
ATCGCGGGAAATGGCCCGGAAACTTGTCATCTATACGCTGGCCACTTCTCGTGCCTATTCAATATCGCTAACATATGCACTCGCATAGAACACAGTTTTATGGTCTCTGTAGTAGTCTTTGGTTTCATCAGACTCTTAGGAACCCAATGGTTCCTAGAGTCTTAAATCTCATAGCCATTCCATGAGACTCTTTTCATACGAAACATCTTTATTTCTACTTAGATGTTTGAAGTCCAATGCGTAGTACGGTACGGAGGGCGCTGCAATGTGGATATCGAAACAAACATTTTAGGAGATTGTACCCAACCGGAGTGTATGCACGTCGATAATTGCCTCAATTTTGAGAGTTTTTTTTTTATATATCATAAGATAGCAAACAAGCAGATGGGTCTCCTGATGGAAAGAGTCAATCATCGCCTATAGACACCAAAGATGTTAATGGTGCGTTGCTATCTTGTGGCGAGGTCTAATGCCACATGCATAAGTTTACCGGCTACCTTACCCTCCAAACCGGAACACGACAGCGACAAGCACTGACGCTATTGCGGCAGGAATAGGTAAGGCGGTGGTACCAGACCCGGGCGAGACAATGCAGAACTCTACCACCTAGTAGCCACGATGGTAGTGACTCGATAGCCAATCGGTCGCCTTTTACGACCTGCCTGGCAGAACGACAGTTGGCCTATTCTACAAAGGAGGCCGGGACCAACACGGCGGAAACGAGTTTCGTAAACAGATTGAATTTTGTGTATTCTTTTGTAATGCTCGTTTACGGTCCTATGTTATAAAATGCTCTGATTGGTAATGTGTAAGTGGCAAGTGATATGTTGATGTGTGTCGGTGCAGCGGCGCGGGCGCGACGCGGCGCGGGGAGCGGGGAGCCCGCCGCGCGCGACCTGTCCGACCAGCTGCCCTTCCTGGAGTACGAGCTGCACAAGCTGCTGCTGGCCAAGCTGCGGATGCAGGTACCGCCCGCACTACAGCTGACACACACGAGCCGCCCCCGCGACCTGTCCGACCAGCTGCCCTTCCTGGAGTACGAGCTGCACAAGCTGCTGCTGGCCAAGCTGCGGATGCAGGTACCGCCCGCACTAGCTGACACACGAGCCGCCCCCGCGACCTGTCCGACCAGCTGCCCTTCCTGGAGTACGAGCTGCACAAGCTGCTGCTGGCCAAGCTGCGGATGCAGGTACCGCCCGCACTAGCTGACACACGAGCCGCCCCCGCGACCTGTCCGACCAGCTGCCCTTCCTGGAGTACGAGCTGCACAAGCTGCTGCTGGCCAAGCTGCGGATGCAGGTACCGCCCGCACTAGCTGACACACGAGCCGCCCCCGCGACCTGTCCGACCAGCTGCCCTTCCTGGAGTACGAGCTGCACAAGCTGCTGCTGGCCAAGCTGCGGATGCAGGTACCGCCCGCACTAGCTGACACACGAGCCGCCCCCGCGACCTGTCCGACCAGCTGCCCTTCCTGGAGTACGAGCTGCACAAGCTGCTGCTGGCCAAGCTGCGGATGCAGGTACCGCCCGCACTAGCTGACACACGAGCCGCCCCCGCGACCTGTCCGACCAGCTGCCCTTCCTGGAGTACGAGCTGCACAAGCTGCTGCTGGCCAAGCTGCGGATGCAGGTACCGCCCGCACTAGCTGACACACGAGCCGCCCCCGCGACCTGTCCGACCAGCTGCCCTTCCTGGAGTACGAGCTGCACAAGCTGCTGCTGGCCAAGCTGCGGATGCAGGTACCGCCCGCACTAGCTGACACACGAGCCGCCCCCGCGACCTGTCCGACCAGCTGCCCTTCCTGGAGTACGAGCTGCACAAGCTGCTGCTGGCCAAGCTGCGGATGCAGGTACCGCCCGCACTAGCTGACACACGAGCCGCCCCCGCGACCTGTCCGACCAGCTGCCCTTCCTGGAGTACGAGCTGCACAAGCTGCTGCTGGCCAAGCTGCGGATGCAGGTACCGCCCGCACTAGCTGACACACGAGCCGCCCCCGCGACCTGTCCGACCAGCTGCCCTTCCTGGAGTACGAGCTGCACAAGCTGCTGCTGGCCAAGCTGCGGATGCAGGTACCGCCCGCACTAGCTGACACACGAGCCGCCCCCGCGACCTGTCCGACCAGCTGCCCTTCCTGGAGTACGAGCTGCACAAGCTGCTGCTGGCCAAGCTGCGGATGCAGGTACCGCCCGCACTACAGCTGACACACACGAGCCGCCCCCGCGACCTGTCCGACCAGCTGCCCTTCCTGGAGTACGAGCTGCACAAGCTGCTGCTGGCCAAGCTGCGGATGCAGGTACCGCCCGCACTAGCTGACACACGAGCCGCCCCCGCGACCTGTCCGACCAGCTGCCCTTCCTGGAGTACGAGCTGCACAAGCTGCTGCTGGCCAAGCTGCGGATGCAGGTACCGCCCGCACTAGCTGACACACGAGCCGCCCCCGCGACCTGTCCGACCAGCTGCCCTTCCTGGAGTACGAGCTGCACAAGCTGCTGCTGGCCAAGCTGCGGATGCAGGTACCGCCCGCACTACAGCTGACACACACGAGCCGCCCCCGCGACCTGTCCGACCAGCTGCCCTTCCTGGAGTACGAGCTGCACAAGCTGCTGCTGGCCAAGCTGCGGATGCAGGTACCCCCCGCACTACAGCTGACACACACGAGCCGCCCCCGCGACCTGTCCGACCAGCTGCCCTTCCTGGAGTACGAGCTGCACAAGCTGCTGCTGGCCAAGCTGCGGATGCAGGTACCGCCCGCACTACAGCTGACACACACGAGCCGCCCCCGCGACCTGTCCGACCAGCTGCCCTTCCTGGAGTACGAGCTGCACAAGCTGCTGCTGGCCAAGCTGCGGATGCAGGTACCGCCCGCACTACAGCTGACACACACGAGCCGCCCCCGCGACCTGTCCGACCAGCTGCCCTTCCTGGAGTACGAGCTGCACAAGCTGCTGCTGGCCAAGCTGCGGATGCAGGTACCGCCCGCACTACAGCTGACACACACGAGCCGCCCCCGCGACCTGTCCGACCAGCTGCCCTTCCTGGAGTACGAGCTGCACAAGCTGCTGCTGGCCAAGCTGCGGATGCAGGTACCCCCCGCACTACAGCTGACACACACGAGCCGCCCCCGCGACCTGTCCGACCAGCTGCCCTTCCTGGAGTACGAGCTGCACAAGCTGCTGCTGGCCAAGCTGCGGATGCAGGTACCGCCCGCACTACAGCTGACACACACGAGCCGCCCCCGCGACCTGTCCGACCAGCTGCCCTTCCTGGAGTACGAGCTGCACAAGCTGCTGCTGGCCAAGCTGCGGATGCAGGTACCGCCCGCACTACAGCTGACACACACGAGCCGCCCCCGCGACCTGTCCGACCAGCTGCCCTTCCTGGAGTACGAGCTGCACAAGCTGCTGCTGGCCAAGCTGCGGATGCAGGTACCGCCCGCACTACAGCTGACACACACGAGCCGCCCCCGCGACCTGTCCGACCAGCTGCCCTTCCTGGAGTACGAGCTGCACAAGCTGCTGCTGGCCAAGCTGCGGATGCAGGTACCGCCCGCACTACAGCTGACACACACGAGCCGCCCCCGCGACCTGTCCGACCAGCTGCCCTTCCTGGAGTACGAGCTGCACAAGCTGCTGCTGGCCAAGCTGCGGATGCAGGTACCGCCCGCACTACAGCTGACACACACGAGCCGCCCCCGCGACCTGTCCGACCAGCTGCCCTTCCTGGAGTACGAGCTGCACAAGCTGCTGCTGGCCAAGCTGCGGATGCAGGTACCCCCCGCACTACAGCTGACACACACGAGCCGCCCCCGCGACCTGTCCGACCAGCTGCCCTTCCTGGAGTACGAGCTGCACAAGCTGCTGCTGGCCAAGCTGCGGATGCAGGTACCGCCCGCACTACAGCTGACACACACGAGCCGCCCCCGCGACCTGTCCGACCAGCTGCCCTTCCTGGAGTACGAGCTGCACAAGCTGCTGCTGGCCAAGCTGCGGATGCAGGTACCGCCCGCACTACAGCTGACACACACGAGCCGCCCCCGCGACCTGTCCGACCAGCTGCCCTTCCTGGAGTACGAGCTGCACAAGCTGCTGCTGGCCAAGCTGCGGATGCAGGTACCGCCCGCACTACAGCTGACACACACGAGCCGCCCCCGCGACCTGTCCGACCAGCTGCCCTTCCTGGAGTTATTTAAGTACCTATATATACTTCAACGTTCCATCAAATCGTCAAATTCGTTAACAAGTAGAGGTTGAAATACTTCTGCTTATAAGGAACTTTCATGTGCGGCCTGCAAGGTCACCTGCTTTACATTTTTTTTATTATTAACGTTGACCCTTTTGCTATTACTTGGATATACAATGTTGAAACACTAAATTTAGAATTTGTAATTAAAGCATCGGCTTTCTTAAAGATGAAAGGCGTGTAAGTTGTGTGTGTGTGTATGTGTAGGGCGCGAACGCGTTGTTCTCGCTGTCGACGCAGATCGCGATCGGCGAGCGCTGCGTGATGGCGCTGGCGGGCGGCACCGCCGTGCGGCTGGCCGCGCTGCCGCCGCCCGCGCCGCCGCGACTCAAGGTCACACACACCACACACACCACCACCACCACCACCGAACTCACCACCACCACTGACTTAAGCTCCATTATCACTACTATCACACTCACCAATGCCCTCGCCACTACAATCCCTACTATCACCATTACCACCACAGCCGCTACTGCCCCTACCTCCTCTATCATCAATATTAATATTATTATCATCACCACCACAATTAACACGTGCTTTGCGAATCACAGAGGTATTATACCACTTCCAGACTCCAGACAAACAGCATCTAATATTTTTTTAGATAGTACCACACAAATCCCTATGCCTTACCCAGAAAAAAAATTGAAACCACATAAACTGATCCAATCAGATTAATCACGAAATCTACGAGACAATGAATAATACATTTAATCAGAACGTTTTAACTCGCCACCATAGGTATATTGCTAATATCTTTGCAAGGACGGATCCAGCCTTCTTGAAGTCCACTAATCTTCTCTAATCTTCTTAATCTTCTCTAAGGTCTTATCCTTAGTTTGCAATAATAAATCCATACCTAGAACCCTGCCTGGAAGAAGGGGCATGAACCCCATGACCCCCTACCCCCCCATGGATCCGTCCTTGTATCTTTGTATGTATCTTTGTGTCTATTGGCGATGATTATTTTTTTTTCGATAAGAGAGTCATTTGCTTTTTGCTTCTTAATAATGTATAAAAATAATACGTTGGCGTAATTGTAATTTTGGTATATAAACCCGAAACGAAAACTGTACCGAAACAAGCAAATTGTGGAGTACACGATATTTTTAAGGAATCCTATTTGCTAATGCCCAGTTTATAAAAGGAATGAAACAATTCATTGAAGTGTTAACTTAATGTATTACACATTGTTTTTCAGGCATCTGAAAATGATAAAAATGCCATCGAAATTCAGAAAGCTCTTTGGGAAACGTTCAATGCAAACAAAACCGCCAACGGGTACGATGTAGGTGAGTGAAATATATAACCACTTTATAATATCCCATATTTAGGGTTCCGAAGTACTATAGGAATCTTATGGTTTCGCTATGTCCGTTCGTCCGTCCGCACAATAGCTCAGAGATCTTTATTACCTACCATCTAATTTTGCTGCGTAGCTGTAGAGTGTAGAGTATGTATCACATTTTAGTTTGCTTGATTAGTTTTATATTAATTTAGTTTACTTAATGTTTTTATAATAATAATGTATTACTTTATTATATATAAGTTGTAATTTATAGGCACTAATGTTTTGTTGTTATATAACTCTATTTTCAATAATATAATTGTAAGATAGAAGAGCGGAGTCCTCTGGAACAGGCATATTGTTGCCTAAATGTGGACTCCAACCTACTTTTGTAATTTAAAATTATGGTTAACGCAAATAAATAAATTTATTATTATATTATTATCATTATCAAAGCCGTAATTTGGCACGAATATACATATTAGTCCCGTTAACAAAGTGGTAATAAAAAATCTTGAAAAATATTTTTTTAGAGTAGTTCCCCTACATGTAAAGTGGGGATGTTAATTTTTTTCACACGTACATTATGAGGAGTGTCGTTAGATAGATTTTTAAAAAATATTGTAGGTTTGTAAAAACAAGTTTTCGATTAAAGGACTCGTTGGTAAAATATTCAGCTTTTAAGTGCTAATTTTTGTTTAGAGTCAAGTGTGCCTCTACTCCTCCCTCTCTCCCCTCCCTGCAGGCTAAATGATTGGTTTTGGGGGGTTGGAAAAAAATCGTGGTAGTGGTAAATATAATTAAGTTAAAAGGAATACTATCATGGCTTAGAAGGCTTGAGTTTTTGAATCGACCAACTTATGTACTTACCGTCTGGCAACGGGAAATTTGCGCTCGCTATTTTTCACGCGGCGCGAACGGCGAACCATCTAGCGTGTAAAACAAATGTATGGGAAGGTACTAAGCAGTTGACGTGGCGCGGCGACCGGCGAGGTGACCGACGAATGTTGCCGAACAAACCGCGCGCGCGCCGGGGTGCCTCACATAGACTGGGGCGGCGGCCGCGGCGAATAGTCTAGGAATCAAAACGGTTTAGCTGCACTTGCCGAGAAATACACTATGAACGTTGTAACTTTACTTTTCAAATATTTACAAGGCCAGCAATTTGGAAGTCTGGTCACACATTATAAATATAAACATGCTACAAAAAAAGCTACGAGTACGTCATCTCTTTATCTTGGCTACTGTCATGCGATTTCTTAAGAATGCTCAAACAAAAGCGATCGTGACTAACCGACGAATTAAGTGGCACATACCTATTACAAGAAATAAGTTTGCCCAAAAATGTTTCAATTACATGGTCCCTTTCTGTATCAGAAGATTAATAGTAAAATTGACATTCTTAATCTAACCAGATTCAGATGTAGGGAAAAAGTAACATTGTGGCTGTCATCCCTTAGCTATGAACAGAGCGAAAATGTATTGAAGTGTCTGAAAGTTTAAATAAACACACATACACACCATGCGAACATACACAGGTGGGTTGTTTTTCGCACCACGAACAACTCGCTTAAATGCAATAACTATAACTAAGCCTTTGTGGGGCACATATTTATGGAATATTTTTGTGTAACTAATTTCCCATAATACAGGGAAACCTAGTTTGGGAATTTGTAATATTTTTTGTGTAATGCTTGTTATGCTATTCTGTGAAATAAATAAATAAAAAATAAATAAAAATAAACAAAGTCCAGAGATACAATTTATCCTTCTTCCCACGATGTTGAATATTCATAAGAATATAATTATATAGTGTCGCCAAAAAATCGATAGTTTTTATCATTCTTGTGACCTAAGTTAGAATAATATTTACCACACCATATTTATAACATTAAAGAAAGGTTTGAGTTAGATCGGAAACATTGATATAAAAAACTCAAGATGCATATTCCCGAACAAAAGTGACACTCAAAACTGTCGTCAATTTCACATATCTAAGTAATTATACATATTGCAAAAACAATGTTTTTGTGTATCCAACCTTAAGCAAATTTATAAATATTTAAGAAATTTATAGATATTTTTATAAAGCAATGTGCAAAAAGTAATTAAATTGAGTGTCGCGATCGACGCGATTTTATTTGAAGTCAGCGCACATTTAAAATTGTGCGCTCATTTTTAGATGACGGTTCGGAGACACTGAATGTGCATTTTAGGTATTTTTATATTAATGGTCTGAAACCATTTAAAATAGCGACGTGTTAGTATGTACCAATCTCAGACAACAGTCCCATTAGATTCGCAAGAAAATCTACCGAAGCACGTGTAAAGTCAAGAGAATGTGTGATAGGGCATTGCTGAAATAGCTCAGCTTGTTGCTTACTCCGACAGTTTGAGGAACCTTGGCAGATAATAGTAGACCCAAGAAGAAAATCCGCAAATCTAGAAATGGGCAACTCATTGTGACGTCTGAAGGACAACTGCAGCGCTGGCGTAAACTCTGAGGACATCTTTCGCCTCACAATACTAACCGCGCTTGATGTAGTGCAACCTATATCATCTCCTATTAGGCTTCTTGATCTTGACATTGGTCTACCTACGCGTGACGAGGTGCGAAATACTATTATCTCACCTAAATTTTGTCAGCTTTTATAAAGAAAATCTGGCCACAATGAGAGCTTATCGGAACACAGGTCTTCCGTTAATTGTGCCAATAAAAGGGAGTCCTATGTCTGCACTATTTGGGAGATTTGATTTCGATACCATCAAAGTTTCTTTTTTAAGATCACCTTGGATAAATTTTCGTAGGCCTTTAAACCTCTTAGTCGCGAGGGAGCAGGATGTCTTGCGCCCAAACCGCTTATGCATTGACTAACACTGCGTATTATTTTGGAACGTACATTAGAATGTCTAAAGGATGTATATATATGACCTTTGTAGATTTCATTTATAACATGTGTTAAAATCAAATTGTGTAAAAAAGGGTATTATAAAATCTCAGATTGCTATACACATACAGAAAAAAGCCTTGCATTAATTGCTCCCTATATCAATTTTATATTTTTTTGTAATATGAAATAATTCTTTTAATATTGTTACACCTTGTCCCTACGTTGGTCCGGGCCTTTTTTGAAAAATAGATCATTGGCCATTATGTTAGGCATTTCGTAAGGGGCGAATGGCTTTACGTGTCACTACCATCGTGACTACTAGATAGTAGAGTTTGGTAACATCTCGCCCGGGTATATGGTACCTTTAGCGTCAACGCTTGTCAATGTCGTGTTTTGCTTTGGTGTGTAAGGTAGCCAGTAAATTTATGGAAGTGGCATTAACACCTCGTTATACGGATAGCAACGCGACATTAAAATCTTTGATGTTTGTAAGCGATGATCGTTCTGTTTCATCAGAAGACTACGCGAAAATGAAAATCCATCGCGGTGGAAAATTAATTCAATAGGCCCAGTAAATCAAATTTTGGAGCCAATCGCGGACCTACACTGACATGAAAATGATGTTATTATTGGATTTTTAATTGGGATAACTTTGTCCTATAAATAAAAATACTAAATTTGCGTTCAAAAAATATTGGTGTTATTATATTTAAGTTGGAACATATAACACAAAATATTTATATATTATATAAAAATCAGCCATGCAACGTTGCAACATTTTTTTGCAACATTTTGCCTGATTTTGAAATTTTTTGCAGTTATTGGATGGTTTTGTAGATGTAGTTGTATCCGACAGATATTTTCTGTTCATCGGGTCCGATAAGACCAAAAATCTTTTTTTTTTATGTCATAAGATAGCAAACAGGCAGATGGGTCTCCTGATGGAAAGAGTCAACCATCGCCTATAGACACCAAAGATGTTAATGGTGCGTTGCTATCTTGTGGCAAGGTCTAATGCCACATGCATAAATTTACCAGCTACCTTACCTACGCTATTGCGGCAGAAATAGGCAAGGCAGTGGTACACAGATGTTAATGGTGCGTTGCTATCTTGTGGCGAGGTCTAATGTCACATGCATAAGTTTACCGGCTACCTTACCCTCCAAACCGGAACACGACAGCGACTAGTACTGACGCTATTGCGGCAGGAATAGGTAAGGCGGTGGTACCAGACCCGGGCGAGACAATCCAGAACTCTACCACCTAGTAGCCACGATGGTAGTGACTCGAAAGCCAATCGGTCGCCTTTTACGACCTGCCTGGAAGAACGGCAGTTGGCCTATTCTACAAAGGAGGCCGGAACCAACACGGCGAAAGACATGTTTTATATGTTTTATTCAAATAAACCTTTACAGGCATTTTTGACAATTCGGTATTTTTATAATTACTATCGTAATGATAGTCTGTGTTTGTGTGTGAAGGAGTAGTGGAGCTCGGCACTAGCGGCCCACTGCCGGAGAGCGAGGCTGAGGACGCGCCCGCGCTCGAGCTCAGCGCCGACAGAGACGCCTGCCTGCTCGAGCTGGACGAGGCCGAGGACGTGAGTCGACACTCGCCTTAAACACACTCCACACACACGGGAACTTGCTTTTATTACAAATCATACGCACCTCACTCATTTTATATTTTAAGACATTTCATATATTTCTTTCTTGCGTTTGGTAAATTAATTAGAGTATCCGCAGGTGGAGACAGCGCTAGCATTGTCAGAGCGGCGCTCGAGCCCGGCCGTACTGGCGGCGCCGCTGCGGCCCGCGCCCGTGCCGCCGCACGTGTTCCTGCAGGTGAGCCTGCGCACACACACATACACGCACGCACACTCACACGCACACACACACGCGCACGCACTCATGCGCACACACAGGTCCCGACAACTTGGAATATTATTAATAGTGAAACTGGAAAAACCAAAAATTTCAATAATGTCTTCCAACTGAAATCTGATGGAATCAACATAAAGGGAGATTTGGAGATTGCAACAGAGTTTGAAATTTTTTTCTCTAATGCTGCGGTCTTAACAACTCAAAACCTCAGTTCATCGGTTAGTACTGCTGAATCATTACTAAAGCAATGTGTAACCAAGTGCGATAAAACTTTTGAATTTTCATTTATTGATACCAAAGATATCTTAAATGCCTTTAAAACATTGGAACTGAAAAAAACCTTAGATTTATGGGAACATTCTGTTAGAATCATTGCTTCAGTAATAAATGTTATTGCACCATATTTAGCTGTAATATTTAATTGTTCTGTAACACATGGTGGTTTTCCTGACTTAATGGAATTCAGCAAAGTTTTCAAGTCTGGCTCTAAATGTGATCCCTCTAGTTTTCGGCCTATCTCGGTTTTGCCAACCCTAAGTAAAATATTTGAAAAAATTATACTAGACCAAATGCTTAGACATTTTGATAAATTTAGATTATTTCACAATAAACAATTCATTTTCATTAATCAGGAAGTTACACCATTATGGAGTTCGAAATAAAGCTCTCGATCATCTGGTTTCTTACTTAAATGAAAGAATTCAGAGGGTTGATATTAATGGAAAAAGGTCCCTTGGTGCTGTTGTAACCATTGGTGTCCCGCAGGGCTCCATACTTGGTCCATTTCTGTTTCTGATATACATAAATGACTTGCCTTACTATGTAGGAGATAAGCATGGAATTGTACTGTTTGCGGATGACACTTCACTTTTATTCAAAGTGAAAAGACGAATTGGTAAGTATGACGAAGTAAATAATGCGATTTCACAAGTTGTACACTGGTTCAGTACGAACAATCTTTTATTAAATGGTAACAAAACTAATTGCGTTAAATTTTCATTGCCTAATGTAAGGCATGTAGATACCAGCGTACAACTGGATGGAAACAACCTGGATTTGGTGGATTCCTGTTTTTAGGTATTACTTTAGATAAAAATTACAATGAGGACCGCACATTAATAATTTAGCAAATAGACTTAGTTCAGCAGCTTATGCAGTTAAAAAAATGGGACAGTTAACTGATGTCGACACAGCAAGAATTGTATACTTTAGTTACTTCCACAGCATTATGTCATATGGAATTCTTCTCTGGGAAAATTCTGCTGAAATAAAAACTATATTTGTATTGCAGATAAGAGCTATTAGGGCAATTTACAATCTTAGCCCGAGGGTTTCCCTGAGAGAAAAATTCAAACAAATCAATATTCTAACTGTTATATCGCAATATATATTTGAGAACTTGATGTACGTTCGTAAAAATATTTGCTTTTTTAAAAAAAATGGTGACGTACACTCACTTAATACAAGGAACAAAAACAATCTTGTTGTGCATGCATCTCGTCTCCACAGAAAAAGTAACTTTTATGGGGCAATGTATACGCTTTTACAATAAACTTCTTGAAACTATAAGAGATCTATCAGTCAATAAATTTAAAAAATGTGTTAAAACAAAACTGTGTAAAAAAGGATATTATAAAATCTCAAATTATTTAGAAGACAAAAAAGCCTGGAATTAATTGCTCCTCATACCGATCTCATATATATTTTTTGTAATAATGTGATAATGTAAAAAAATCAATGATATGAAAAAAAAGACAAGCCCGCTGAGTTTCTTCCGCCGGATCTTCTCAGTGTGTGGCCGCGTTTCTAATCCGGTAGTAGTTTTTAAAAAAATATGTTGACGTGTCAAAATAACTTGTAAAAAGTTTTATTGAATAAAGTATTTCTGATTTCTGATTTCTGAACTGCCCCCTTAAAAAAACAAGGCCTAAGGCATAGTTTTCCTAGTATTGTTAATACTCTGGGGTGTAGAGTATTAATAACACTAGTTACCAGAAGAGATTACTCCATAGCAACAATGATGCTGCTGTGTTATAAAATATTTATTACTAATGTTTATCCGTTTGTTTCAAAAGCAATAGACTTCTAGCGTCTACGTTATATTGAACCTTTACTACAAGCGGTTAAATTAATTCAAACAAATGATCGAAAGAAAGATTAGAGTATTTGTGTCGATTAGAATGCGCGTAAGAATCTAAATAAGCGATGTATGAGAAGCGTCTTTGAAACACCTCGCTTCATGTCTCCTTCAGATACAAATAACAGCATATAATGACAATACAATCTTTAATTGTCGGTAAATGAATCTATCTAATAGAGTCGTTTATTTTTGTTTTCTTTTTAAAGGCAGGCACAAACTCAGTGTGTGCAATTATGATTTACACTGCAGCCATGCTTTTGCTTGAAAGAGGTTCTGTTACGTATAGGGTTGACGTACAGAATATTATTTTATTTCTGCAGATAACGCGCGTTTTCGATACTACTGATTTTTTGTGCGTTACCTGGCGTTTACTCGCTATGATTGAATCGCTTTGAATGTATTGAACTCATTCCATTCATATTGAAAAATGTTTTGACTGATTGCTCAGTGTTGTACCCGACGCAGGTGTGGCGCGCGCGCGCGGGCAGTGCGTGTGGCGCGGGGGGCGGGGCGGGGGGCGGGGCGGAGCGGATGGTGGCTGGCGCGCTGGCCGGCGCCGCGTACAAGCTGCGCCGCCTGCAGCCCGCCGCGCTCGCCAACACCTGCTTCAGCCTCGACCTGCCGGAGGTACTGCACACTCCACACTCCACACACCACACACCACACACCACACTGCGCCGCCTGCAGCCCGCCGCGCTCGCCAACACCTGCTTCAGCCTCGACCTGCCGGAGGTACTGCACACTCCACACTCCACACACCACACACCACACACCACACTGCGCCGCCTGCAGCCCGCCGCGCTCGCCAACACCTGCTTCAGCCTCGACCTGCCGGAGGTACTGCACACTCCACACTCCACACACCACACACCACACACCACACTGCGCCGCCTGCAGCCCGCCGCGCTCGCCAACACCTGCTTCAGCCTCGACCTGCCGGAGGTACTGCACACTCCACACTCCACACACCACACACCACACACCACACTGCGCCGCCTGCAGCCCGCCGCGCTCGCCAACACCTGCTTCAGCCTCGACCTGCCGGAGGTACTGCACACTCCACACTCCACACACCACACACCACACACCACACTGCGCCGCCTGCAGCCCGCCGCGCTCGCCAACACCTGCTTCAGCCTCGACCTGCCGGAGGTAGTGCACACTCCACACTCCACACACCACACACCACACACCACACTGCGCCGCCTGCAGCCCGCCGCGCTCGCCAACACCTGCTTCAGCCTCGACCTGCCGGAGGTACTGCACACTCCACACTCCACACACCACACACCACACACCACACTGCGCCGCCTGCAGCCCGCCGCGCTCGCCAACACCTGCTTCAGCCTCGACCTGCCGGAGGTACTGCACACTCCACACTCCACACACCACACACCACACACCACACTGCGCCGCCTGCAGCCCGCCGCGCTCGCCAACACCTGCTTCAGCCTCGACCTGCCGGAGGTACTGCACACTCCACACTCCACACACCACACACCACACACCACACTGCGCCGCCTGCAGCCCGCCGCGCTCGCCAACACCTGCTTCAGCCTCGACCTGCCGGAGGTACTGCACACTCCACACTCCACACACCACACACCACACACCACACTGCGCCGCCTGCAGCCCGCCGCGCTCGCCAACACCTGCTTCAGCCTCGACCTGCCGGAGGTACTGCACACTCCACACTCCACACACCACACACCACACACCACACTGCGCCGCCTGCAGCCCGCCGCGCTCGCCAACACCTGCTTCAGCCTCGACCTGCCGGAGGTACTGCACACTCCACACTCCACACACCACACACCACACACCACACTGCGCCGCCTGCAGCCCGCCGCGCTCGCCAACACCTGCTTCAGCCTCGACCTGCCGGAGGTACTGCACACTCCACACTCCACACACCACACACCACACACCACACTGCGCCGCCTGCAGCCCGCCGCGCTCGCCAACACCTGCTTCAGCCTCGACCTGCCGGAGGTACTGCACACTCCACACTCCACACACCACACACCACACACCACACTGCGCCGCCTGCAGCCCGCCGCGCTCGCCAACACCTGCTTCAGCCTCGACCTGCCGGAGGTACTGCACACTCCACACTCCACACACCACACACCACACACCACACTGCGCCGCCTGCAGCCCGCCGCGCTCGCCAACACCTGCTTCAGCCTCGACCTGCCGGAGGTACTGCACACTCCACACTCCACACACCACACACCACACACCACACTGCGCCGCCTGCAGCCCGCCGCGCTCGCCAACACCTGCTTCAGCCTCGACCTGCCGGAGGTACTGCACACTCCACACTCCACACACCACACACCACACACCACACTGCGCCGCCTGCAGCCCGCCGCGCTCGCCAACACCTGCTTCAGCCTCGACCTGCCGGAGGTACTGCACACTCCACACTCCACACACCACACACCACACACCACACTGCGCCGCCTGCAGCCCGCCGCGCTCGCCAACACCTGCTTCAGCCTCGACCTGCCGGAGGTACTGCACACTCCACACTCCACACACCACACACCACACACCACACTGCGCCGCCTGCAGCCCGCCGCGCTCGCCAACACCTGCTTCAGCCTCGACCTGCCGGAGGTACTGCACACTCCACACTCCACACACCACACACCACACTGCGCCGCCTGCAGCCCGCCGCGCTCGCCAACACCTGCTTCAGCCTCGACCTGCCGGAGGTACTGCACACTCCACACTCCACACACCACACACCACACTGCGCCGCCTGCAGCCCGCCGCGCTCGCCAACACCTGCTTCAGCCTCGACCTGCCGGAGGTACTGCACACTCCACACTCCACACACCACACACCACACACCACACTGCGCCGCCTGCAGCCCGCCGCGCTCGCCAACACCTGCTTCAGCCTCGACCTGCCGGAGGTACTGCACACTCCACACTCCACACACCACACACCACACACCACACTGCGCCGCCTGCAGCCCGCCGCGCTCGCCAACACCTGCTTCAGCCTCGACCTGCCGGAGGTACTGCACACTCCACACTCCACACACCACACACCACACTGCGCCGCCTGCAGCCCGCCGCGCTCGCCAACACCTGCTTCAGCCTCGACCTGCCGGAGGTACTGCACACTCCACACTCCACACACCACACACCACACACCACACTGCGCCGCCTGCAGCCCGCCGCGCTCGCCAACACCTGCTTCAGCCTCGACCTGCCGGAGGTACTGCACACTCCACACTCCACACACCACACACCACACACCACACTGCGCCGCCTGCAGCCCGCCGCGCTCGCCAACACCTGCTTCAGCCTCGACCTGCCGGAGGTACTGCACACTCCACACTCCACACACCACACACCACACACCACACTGCGCCGCCTGCAGCCCGCCGCGCTCGCCAACACCTGCTTCAGCCTCGACCTGCCGGAGGTACTGCACACTCCACACTCCACACACCACACACCACACACCACACTGCGCCGCCTGCAGCCCGCCGCGCTCGCCAACACCTGCTTCAGCCTCGACCTGCCGGAGGTACTGCACACTCCACACTCCACACACCACACACCACACACCACACTGCGCCGCCTGCAGCCCGCCGCGCTCGCCAACACCTGCTTCAGCCTCGACCTGCCGGAGGTACTGCACACTCCACACTCCACACACCACACACCACACACCACACTGCGCCGCCTGCAGCCCGCCGCGCTCGCCAACACCTGCTTCAGCCTCGACCTGCCGGAGGTACTGCACACTCCACACTCCACACACCACACACCACACACCACACTGCGCCGCCTGCAGCCCGCCGCGCTCGCCAACACCTGCTTCAGCCTCGACCTGCCGGAGGTACTGCACACTCCACACTCCACACACCACACACCACACACCACACTGCGCCGCCTGCAGCCCGCCGCGCTCGCCAACACCTGCTTCAGCCTCGACCTGCCGGAGGTACTGCACACTCCACACTCCACACACCACACACCACACACCACACTGCGCCGCCTGCAGCCCGCCGCGCTCGCCAACACCTGCTTCAGCCTCGACCTGCCGGAGGTACTGCACACTCCACACTCCACACACCACACACCACACACCACACTGCGCCGCCTGCAGCCCGCCGCGCTCGCCAACACCTGCTTCAGCCTCGACCTGCCGGAGGTACTGCACACTCCACACTCCACACACCACACACCACACACCACACTGCGCCGCCTGCAGCCCGCCGCGCTCGCCAACACCTGCTTCAGCCTCGACCTGCCGGAGGTACTGCACACTCCACACTCCACACACCACACACCACACACCACACTGCGCCGCCTGCAGCCCGCCGCGCTCGCCAACACCTGCTTCAGCCTCGACCTGCCGGAG
Organism: Apodemia mormo; assembly: GCA_036924255.1. NCBI lineage: Eukaryota > Metazoa > Arthropoda > Insecta > Lepidoptera > Riodinidae > Apodemia > Apodemia mormo. Next base: position 27,988,590 of record JAUPFN010000021.1, on the reverse strand, counting down.
GTACTGCACACTCCACACTCCACACACCACACACCACACACCACACTGCGCCGCCTGCAGCCCGCCGCGCTCGCCAACACCTGCTTCAGCCTCGACCTGCCGGAGGTACTGCACACTCCACACTCCACACACCACACACCACACACCACACTGCGCCGCCTGCAGCCCGCCGCGCTCGCCAACACCTGCTTCAGCCTCGACCTGCCGGAGGTACTGCACACTCCACACTCCACACACCACACACCACACACCACACTGCGCCGCCTGCAGCCCGCCGCGCTCGCCAACACCTGCTTCAGCCTCGACCTGCCGGAGGTACTGCACACTCCACACTCCACACACCACACACCACACACCACACTGCGCCGCCTGCAGCCCGCCGCGCTCGCCAACACCTGCTTCAGCCTCGACCTGCCGGAGGTACTGCACACTCCACACTCCACACACCACACACCACACACCACACTGCGCCGCCTGCAGCCCGCCGCGCTCGCCAACACCTGCTTCAGCCTCGACCTGCCGGAGGTACTGCACACTCCACACTCCACACACCACACACCACACACCACACTGCGCCGCCTGCAGCCCGCCGCGCTCGCCAACACCTGCTTCAGCCTCGACCTGCCGGAGGTACTGCACACTCCACACTCCACACACCACACACCACACACCACACTGCGCCGCCTGCAGCCCGCCGCGCTCGCCAACACCTGCTTCAGCCTCGACCTGCCGGAGGTACTGCACACTCCACACTCCACACACCACACACCACACACCACACTGCGCCGCCTGCAGCCCGCCGCGCTCGCCAACACCTGCTTCAGCCTCGACCTGCCGGAGGTACTGCACACTCCACACTCCACACACCACACACCACACTGCGCCGCCTGCAGCCCGCCGCGCTCGCCAACACCTGCTTCAGCCTCGACCTGCCGGAGGTACTGCACACTCCACACTCCACACACCACACACCACACACCACACTGCGCCGCCTGCAGCCCGCCGCGCTCGCCAACACCTGCTTCAGCCTCGACCTGCCGGAGGTACTGCACACTCCACACTCCACACACCACACACCACACACCACACTGCGCCGCCTGCAGCCCGCCGCGCTCGCCAACACCTGCTTCAGCCTCGACCTGCCGGAGGTACTGCACACTCCACACTCCACACACCACACACCACACACCACACTGCGCCGCCTGCAGCCCGCCGCGCTCGCCAACACCTGCTTCAGCCTCGACCTGCCGGAGGTACTGCACACTCCACACTCCACACACCACACACCACACACCACACTGCGCCGCCTGCAGCCCGCCGCGCTCGCCAACACCTGCTTCAGCCTCGACCTGCCGGAGGTACTGCACACTCCACACTCCACACACCACACACCACACACCACACTGCGCCGCCTGCAGCCCGCCGCGCTCGCCAACACCTGCTTCAGCCTCGACCTGCCGGAGGTACTGCACACTCCACACTCCACACACCACACTCCACACACCACACTGCGCCGCCTGCAGCCCGCCGCGCTCGCCAACACCTGCTTCAGCCTCGACCTGCCGGAGGTACTGCACACTCCACACTCCACACACCACACACCACACACCACACACCATACACAGCACACCACACACAGCACACCACACACCACACACAGCACACCACACACCACACACCACACACAGCACACCACACACCACACACCACACACCACATGCCACACTCCACACACAACACCAATTTACGGTAACACCAATTGTTAGGTACCGTTGTTAAATTACCGATTAACCATATCATCCTCAGAACTTAAAAAAGTGGTATTGTAACCCTCATACGAAAGCAAATGATTTCTCTTTAACTGAATAATTCGCTTATACGATGATACGCCTAAGGCTATTCAAGACAACCCTCGGACTCGTTCCCGAGTAAGACCTAGTTCTGAGTGACTTAAAAAATATACATATTTTTAATATTTCACATACACAATCGTTTACACTACACTCTCCATCAAACTTAGTACCATACTTTTAAAATTGCAACTTTTCCTACTATGTAGGAAATAATTAAAAAAGTATCTTCACGCCTGTATCCCCAAAGAGATAGGCAGAGGTACAACAAGTGCACCCACGATTAGCCGAATATACTCAGTTCCATAATGTAATAGGTGGCAAGCCAACCGGGCACTTTCCAATTCCGGGTAACGTTGTATTTATTAAACACTGAAAAAAACACATTTATGAATTGCCCAACCCAGGAATCTACCGCCTTTTGGTACCACCGCCTTACCTATTCCTGTCGCAATAGCGTCCGTGCTGGTCACTGTCGTGTTCCGGTTTGGAGGGTAATGTAGCCGGTAAACTTTTGCATGTGGCATTAGACTTCGCCACAAGATAGCAACGCACCGTTAACGTCTTTGGTGTCTATAGGCGATTGTTGACTCTTTCCATTAGGAGACCCATCTGCTTGTTTGCTATCTTATGATATAAAAAAAACCAAACCCGGGACCTCATGTGGTTAACTCCGACCACTAGACCACAGAGGCAATCATTAAAAACAGTTAATGTAAGAACGAAATCTCCGTGATGCCAAAAGATGAAACGGATATATAAAAAGAGCCCGGTCATCGACAGCTTCAGTCCCTATGCTGTATCAGTAAAAAACAAAAAGTTGGTATTCTAGAAGCCGTGCCATAAAATAAGAACAGTACTTTACGAGGCTTTACATAATTTTTCGATTAATCGAATAGTCGGGAATGGCGTGGAATCGACGATATTGTGCGGACATTATCTTTCACTTCGACGTGTAGTGCGATGGCGAAACATGACTAAATTAAAAAACTCATCAAGCCATTATATAGATGGTAAAGCACACATAGAGATCCAATGTCTTTCCGAAAACTAAGTGATTAAAGACCGCTGGTAAGAATGGGATTATCGACAAACCGTACCGTTCTATCTTGAATTTTGTCAAATTGGAGGGTTTGATTCTGGGCTGCTATAGCAACGCAAATGAATGAATGAGTGGCCGAATTCGCACTTTATAAAGTATAAACATGTGGCCAGACGATTTTACACGATTCAACACCCCCAGTTTCTTCGAAGCTAACATAGCTTTACCCTTCAAACGATTGCGGAAGTTGACGTCACTTGCATCGACACCTAAAATGTTTATGCTGTCAGTCATGGTGAAGGTGTTTCGGAATAGAGGAGCCTTGATAATGAGATTTGTTTTTGGTGGATAGCGCACAGGCTTGAGTCTTCTGGGTGTTAAATGATACGTGGTTTTGTTCACCCTACTCTAAGATCCGCTCTAGAGATGTCTCAATTTTAAATACAAGCCTATTTCGACTCTCATATACATGTACCCGCGAAAGATTCTCACGGCCTATATACAGAGCAACTCCTGTACTGTCGCCTGCATAGAAATGAATGTTGTTACTTTGCAGCATATCAATGATATGCAGAAGAAACAGTGTGGGTGATAGCACAGAGCCTCGAGGGACACCAACATCAATTATTTCCGCCTTTTAGCATATACCGTCAAATATGTCTTTGATGCTGCGGCCTTCCAAACAACTGGTGATCCACGTTTTTTATTTTTCAGGCAGTGCGTAAGATGGTAAATGCCTCTTCCTTACTCTCAATGGTTGCACCCAGCGATGGGTAAGATAGATCGGATGTTCACCAGCGAAACGACCGCAAAAAAAACCGTATTGTTTGTCGTTTATTAGCTGATGATCTTCCAGGTACTACAAGGTTTATGGAATAGCATTGATAGATGTAGACTTTTCGTTATTCATCGAAAGTGAATAATGAGAATCTCTTGCACATTATCTTTCACCACACTGTATGCTTGGAGCTTCAGGTTTATTTCTATAAGTCTTATTCTATTGTAATAGTGTAATATGTTAATCAAAAGTACAAAAACATTTGGGGGCCGGCGAGGCGATAAGTAGGCATGTCCGGGACTTATCTTGATTGGCTGGCTGAGTGACTCGAATAAAGAAACGGGGGGAGGGCTTCCCGTCGGCGCTAGGTCTGGCTGCCGCGCTGTTTAATTTACATTGCAGTGCTGTTCCTAGATTGAATGGTTCCAATAGCTTTGCGTCGCTCTTTGCTCGTTTCGAAAGTACGAAAGGCAGGCGAGAGCCACGTGCGGACTTTTAGGGCTTTTATAGATGATTTCGACGTAACAAAATGAATTTATTTTATTTATTAAATATTTTCCTATTCGAGTTGTATACAAGGCTGCAGGTTGCCTTGTATAATATAAAATATTACAGGATGAAATCCAGCTAGTGGTGTCTGGAACGGCGATTCCGCTGCTGGAGCCGTCCAAGGTGGAGCAGAGCAACGGCGTGGAGAAGGAGGCTGGCGCGGAGGCAGAGGACGACATATTCGCCCTGGACGAGGAGCACCTCGTCAAGCCCGCGCCCGCCGCGCCCGCCCCGCCGCCTGAAGACAAGACCACCGGACCGGTAAGATCATTTGTGCATGCCAGCGTTATCCCAGTTAAAAGGGATATCCGCCTTCCTCTTTATCTTGTCCCCAAAGCTTCATGTTTCTTATATTGAACATATTTACAATTTTGGTCGAATTTTGCTGATCCACGCAGACTTGCCGTGATTTATCTATTATCTTTGCATGTTCGCTTCGAATACTGTATACATGGGGCACACTAAAAGTTTTGCACTTCTACTCTAATCAGAAGTATTTGAATGTTATATTTTTAAAACGTTGCAACCTTTTCTAGTAATAAAAAAAAACAATTGCCAGGAAATGATTTGTCAATTATTTTTTTATAACACATCAAAGATCTTCATACAAAACGAGAATGGAATTAAGTCGAAAAGATTTTAGAGAGATGATTCTTTATGATTTTAAAAGTTCACTTTCTCCGCAAGGCTGCCGCTCGTCTTCAAAATTCTTTTGGGAGAGAAGCACCTTGTTTGAACACCGTGAGGCGATGGTTTGCTGAATTTGAGAGAGGTCGAGTTTCTTTACGCGACGAATTTCGTGAAGGACGGCCTTCAACTGCCGTTAATGAAAATAATGTGGCTACTGTTAAGCGATTAATTGAAGAAAACCCCCGGATTACCTATGAGACAATTCGAGGACTATTGGGGATTGGTATGAGCCAAATTCAGAGAATTTTACACGAAGAATTGAAAGTTCGGAAATTTTGTTATCGTTGGATCCCTCATGAACTGACAGCGGAGCAGAAGCGGGCTCGCGTGGAATGGTGCTCACAGATGCTACTGAAGTACGCCCACGGACATTCTAATGCTGTTTATGACATTGTCACAGAAGACGAAACGTGGATTTATTATTTTGAACCCGAAAAAACAGCAATCTTGTGAATGGATGTTTGAAAATGAGAACAGGCCAACAAAAGTAAGACAGGTGAGAAACGTTGGTAAAAAAATGATCGCGTGTTTTTTCTCAGCTACGGGTCCCATCTGTACAATTCCATGTGAAGATCAAAAGAGTGTTAATGCCGAGTGGTATTCTACCATTTGTTTACCCAGGGTGTTAGAAAAATTCGCGAATGACGATCCAAAAGCCGCATTCTCCTACACCATGATAATGCTTCTTGTTTGCATTTAAGGTTTATATTAGATTGCACTATCTCGGTTGAAGAATAGAAAGACTATCTGGTAGGATGTTTTATTGCGAACTGAGTGATTTTAACATAATACAACATTTATATTCATTCAAGTAGCTTAATAGTAAATGACGCGAATTTTAACATATATATTTCATTAATACACATTTTATAGTTACAACACTTCTTCACACACGGCCAACAAAACAACGTCATTTTTAGCTTCCGAAAAAGAACATCTCGTCACTCATCCTGCGCATAGCTCCGACCTAGCACCCTGTGATTTCTGTATTTTCCCCAAAATCAAAGATTTGATGAGAGGTTTTACTTTTACCAACTCCGAAAAGGCAGTGATAGCGTTCAATTAGCTCGTAAAAAACATGCCTTCAGATCTGTGGTCCTCCTGTTTTAAAAAATAGTTCGATCGCATGAAAAACTGTTTAAAATGTAGAGGAGATTATTTTGAAAAGCAATAAACATAATATTTTGGTTATAACATTTGTTTTTTTAAGTTACGCAAAACTTATAGCGTGACCTACGTATACCAATCTCATCGATATTTAAACTGTTAAACCCGGTGAAGTCAAAGCATAGAAACAATCCTAGCACTCGAAAATGACTTAGTTAATGATAATACAAGGGTGGATTGAAAAGTACTCGGTCTAACACAGATCCAATCAATTCTAAAAATCAAATCTACCCACATTATTTAGTTTAGTTCAGAGTAGTTAATTGTGTGAAGTTCGAAACGTCTGCAATAATTGGTTGTGATTTTATAAATTTTTTAATAAAGCAATCGGACATGCTTTCTACAAATGGAGCAAATCGAGCAGCGTGCCCTCATTAGAAGGGGTTATCACCTCCATAAGGAGGGGCTATCATCGAAAGCCATCCATGCTGATATGGTCAGTACATTAAGGGATTCTGCTCTGTCTTATTCATCCGTCAAAAAATGGATAGCAGAATTCAAGCGTGGCAGAGGGAGTGTGAAAGATGAACCCCGATCTGGAAGGCCTTCGACGCCTACTACTGACGAAAATATTAAAAAAGCACTTGATTTAATTATGGGAGACCGCAGATTAAAAATAGAGATATAGCCGAAATTATAGGCATCTCTTATGAATGAACTCAAAATATCATTGTCAACGAATTGGGCTTCCACAAAGTGTTTGCGAGGTGGGTTCCGCGACTGCTTTCAGTTGAACAAAGTTCGCGATTGAATATTTCACGTGACTGTTTGGAGTTTTTTGAAGCCGATTCAGACGATTTTTTGATTGTTTTGTTACAATGGACGAAGCATGGGTTTATTACTATGTTGCAGTTCATGCAGTTTCACTCCTAGTGTGTGTGAACTGAGACTCGAATTAAAATAATGAAGTAGAGTAGTAAGTGGGTTACGTGTGTTTGTGTGTGTGTGTGCGTGCGTGCGTGCGTGCGTGCGTGCGTGCGTGCGTGCGTGTTTGCGTGCGTGCGTGCGAGCGAGTGCGCGTGCGCGTGCGCGTGTGCGTGTGTGTGTGTATGTGTGTGTGCAGGGCCCTTGGCGCGTGTCGCTGAGCACGCTGGGCGCGGTGTTAGGCGCGCGTGCGAGCGGCGCGTGTGCTCGCTGCGGCTGGTGTATGTGTGTGTGTGTGTGTGTGTGTGTGTGTGCAGGGCCTATGGCGCGTGTCGCTGAGCACGCTGGGCGCGGTGTTCGGCGCGCGTGCGAGCGGCGCGTGTGCTCGCTGCGGCTGGTGTATGTGTGTGTGTGTGTGTGTGTGTGTGCAGGGCCTATGGCGCGTGTCGCTGAGCACGCTGGGCGCGGTGTTAGGCGCGCGTGCGAGCGGCGCGTGTGCTCGCTGCGGCTGGTGTATGTGTGTGTGTGTGTGTGTGTGTGTGTGTGTGCAGGGCCTATGGCGCGTGTCGCTGAGCACGCTGGGCGCGGTGTTAGGCGCGCGTGCGAGCGGCGCGTGTGCTCGCTGCGGCTGGTGTATGTGTGTGTGTGTGTGTGTGTGTGTGTGTGCAGGGCCTATGGCGCGTGTCGCTGAGCACGCTGGGCGCGGTGTTCGGCGCGCGTGCGAGCGGCGCGTGTGCTCGCTGCGGCTGGTGTATGTGTGTGTGTGTGTGTATGTGTGTGTGCAGGGCCTATGGCGCGTGTCGCTGAGCACGCTGGGCGCGGTGTTCGGCGCGCGTGCGAGCGGCGCGTGTGCTCGCTGCGGCTGGTGTATGTGTGTGTGTGTGTGTGTGTGTGTGCAGGGCCTATGGCGCGTGTCGCTGAGCACGCTGGGCGCGGTGTTCGGCGCGCGTGCGAGCGGCGCGTGTGCTCGCTGCGGCTGGTGTATGTGTGTGTGTGTGTGTGTGTGTGTGTGCAGGGCCTATGGCGCGTGTCGCTGAGCACGCTGGGCGCGGTGTTAGGCGCGCGTGCGAGCGGCGCGTGTGCTCGCTGCGGCTGGTGTATGTGTGTGTGTGTGTGCAGGGCCTATGGCGCGTGTCGCTGAGCACGCTGGGTGCGGTGTTCGGCGCGCGCGCGAGCGGCGCGTGTGCTCGCTGCGGCTGGTGTATGTGTGTGTGTGTGTGCAGGGCCCTTGGCGCGTGTCGCTAAGCACGCTGGGCGCGGTATTCGGCGCGCGCGCGAGCCGGCGCGTGTGCTCGCTACGGCTGTTGTTCGTGCGCGAGACGACCGCGGTGCGCGAGCTGGGCGGCCTCAGCGGTTTCCTGCACACGTTCTGCTGCGAGGTACGACACACACACACACACACACACACTGCCGCCGCGCGTGTGATGTCCTTCACATGACAAAAATATTGATTAGCCATTATCCTGAAAGTAGCAGCCAGCTGCCAGAAGAAAAAACTGTAGTTGAACTGTAATATCAAATTTAGTAATTGAACTTAAGTTTCTAAAACATGGTTTAATTATTATTTTTTTATTTTACCTCAAAAATTTCTGGAGCTTTATAAGTACTCTAAAACTCATTTTTTGAAAAATTAAAAAATATAATCTATCCAAAAATCTACAGATGGATTTTGAATTTTGAAAATTTTCATTAATTTATAAAACATCCTGATTTTTTAATTTTCTTAAAATGTTTGACTTGTGATACAAAGCTCAAAAATGAAAATTAACAAAAAATATGTCATCTTTATTTTTGAAAAATCTAAAAATGGTTTACGGTGCAACCGTAACATATTGCAATTCATCATTTTACACGACACACATTATTCATTATTATTGTAATTAGTATAATAAGACAGTTCGCATTTAGCCATCAAGAGCGCTACGCGTCCTCACTAATCATTAACTATCAAGTGTATCAATATTAAATCAATATATAATAATATCATTTATCAATCTAATAGTGTACTAGTTATCAAGAACCCGTACATTAATAAATGGTCCTTCGAGCCGGATCAACTGCTTGGAAGGCAACTATGCTGACCATTACACATTACAGTACAAAAATTACAGTACTAGTTAGCAAGAACCCGTACAAATGGTATTTTTTAGATTTTGTAATTTTTAATTAATTCAATATCTTGATTTTTTGTTTTCTCTTCAATTTATTACCACATTTCACTAAAAAACCAGTAAATCGTGGTGAATCGAAAATTCCAGAGACGTTCCGTTTACTTTGCCTACCCTGCAAGGAAAACTGGCGTGATGATGTTTTTTTAATTTTTTTTTCTTTAATTTTCATGTCAAAATTTAAATTTAATTAATGCCTAAACGAAAATCCATATCCAGATATTTAATAAATTAATGAAAAAATTCTAAATCTAAAAAATACCATTTTAAATTTTTCTGAAATAAATATATGGTATGTTTTTTCATTATTTTTCTTCATTTTTTAACTTTGTATCCCAAGTCTTTTTTTAAAAAAAATCAAAATATCCGGATACTTAATAAAATAATGAAAATTGTCAATATTCAAAAAATACTATGTTTAGATATTTTGAAATATATGGTAGTTTTTAAATTGTTTATCTTCATTTTTAAACTTTTTATCCCAAGTCAATTTTTTCAAGAAAATCAAAAAATCCGGATATTTAATAAATTAAGGAAAAATTTCAAAATCCAAAAAATACCATATATAATGTTTTGGAAACAAATAGATAATATTTATTTTTTATTTTTCAAACAATGAGTTTTAGAGTAGTTATAAGCTCCAGAATTTTATGAGGTAAAAAAAATGGAAACCATGTTTTTGAAACAAAATATGAGTTCAATTACAAAATTTGATAAATTTCTATTGATTGGTGGCTTGGTGAGAACTTCTCAAAATTTTATATTTGATTTATAAAAAAAATTAGAATTACAAAAAATATTTCCTTTATTACCATATGCAGGTAATTTGACGACAATTAATTTTCTTTTTGGTACATGTCATAAAAACGCTTCAACGCAGAAATATCCCTATTTTTTTTTCTTGGCAGCTGGCTGCCACTTTCAGGGTCATGATTAACAATGAGGCATGCAGGCAGAATGGAGTTTTATCTCTACATTGTCAATTTACATCAATTAAACACGTATACGCGATGATTTTTTTTTAAATTATGTAAATTGTATGCTCTTATGACCACAAACGTATACCAGTCTATCTTCTTTGTCTTTTTATAACGCGAGGCTACATTCGCAATAGTTTATCTATTTTCTGTTTTTTCTATAGCGTGGCGTTGCATGCTTATAACGATCGAACTGGTGTCGGTACGAAAAAAACATTAGTTCGTATCGTGATTTCAATGTTACATACTGACGCACATTGTATTTGCTTTTTGCGGTTGTATATATGATAGTGTATATCAAAGCGACCGCAGCGCATGGCGTGACAGAAATTCGCAACTGTTTCTACAGTCTTACAAAATAGACAAAGAATTACGTTAGGCACCTCGCACACTAGATAGCCACGACCACGATCACAACCAATCGTTGTCGTGACCGCAACCTTTGTGACAGAAGCTACATTTGTGCTGCGACCGAGTTTGCGGCCACGACCATAACTGCCCCCCAATTCACCTAATTGAGTCAAAGCGCTAAGGGCTCTCGCACACATAAACACGATAGAACATCGAAACGTGCTACGACGCGGCATAATATGTAAGAAAATGTGTAAGTGTCTTAAATGCTTCGATTCGCTTGCCGCTTGATTACGTGAATTAGGCCCCTGATCGTAAAACGATCATTTGTCAAGCTGTTGCAGTTGTTCTGAACTCAAATACTATGGATATAATAAAATAGAAATTGTGTGCCTTTACTTGATGTGGAAAAGATGTAATAAGTTGCAGAACGATACGAAACATGTTCACTCACGAACTGTCCGAATGACACTGATATTGGTTGACTGACACTGCCACATCGGGTTGTATTTGCGGTCGCAGGTCTAGGGCGCGAGCGCGCATAGCAAACTATGCGTAAATTAAAAGAAGAAAATTTATAGTATTTAATATGCAAACTCCGCGAAAGCTTATATGGAACTGATATGATGTAACAGAAATGAAAGGTAGTGTAAGGAATGGGGAAAATTGTCTAAGGTCTGAAATTAGAGAAAACCACAGCGGTACAATAGTCCACCCACTTCCATCGCACTTTCTTCCATGTCAGAAGCAAAGGTAGTAACACTCAAATTATGTACTCAACGCACGTTTCACTTCGCAACTGAATCGTCTTCAGGAGAGTAAAATGCTTTCATTGCTGTTGCACCACAGCAGTTCAATTTTGCAAATTAAATACCATAATTTTCTTCTTTAAATAATGGATTTCCCCAAAGTAACGCCTGAATCTATTAAATATATTAAAAACTATGCGTAAGTTGTTCACAACGACCATTCGGTCAGTTGTCCAGGTATGCGGCCAGTTGCGCGACGTCCATATTGTTTCTTTAGTTAATCTGGTCGTTGTGGCCGTTGGTCGTAATCGTGTTCGTCTAGTACGCGAAGTGTCTTAAGATTTCTTACAAGTTTTGTATACATTTTGAAATGGATCATATGTGTTGCATATTTTTTTTATGCTTTTAAACCCTGTTTTAATAATAATATTCATTGTTCTATGCACTGTTTTAAATAAATTTCCCTAAATAAATTATTAATTGCCTTTCTTTGTACTTTTTATTTACTTAATTAAATAGAAAATAATAAAAGACCTCTGTCATTATTTGATATAACCCCATTATTTTTGTGTTATAGTCACAGACCACATAAATACTAATAGACATGGCGTTTGGCATTGAACGTGTAGCCATGCATATAAGCGAATGCTCATATCACTGTCAAAAGTATGGCAAATTATATAGGCAAATTGACATTTTTGGATTTTAATTGAGTTTTTATTGCTGACATCTAAGAAATGTCTTAAGAAGGCGCCTCCAATTACTCCGTGGTTATCGCGCTCACCTCGTACTTGGGAAAACTTGAAAAAATTTAAAAACAACAAAGAAAAATAACGACACGCAGGATTTGAACCCGTGACCTCTGGTTTTAGGGGGACGGTCGCAGATTAAAATCTTGCGTGTCGATATTTATCTTTGTTGTTTTTAAAGTTTTTTAAGATTTTTTCGCCGTGTTGGTCCCGGCCTCCTTTGTAGAATAGGCCAACTGCCGTTCTGCCAGGCAGGTCGTAAAAGGCGACCGATTGGCTATCGAGTCACTACCATCGTGGCTACTAGGTGGTAGAGTTCTGCATTGTCTCGCCCGGGTCTGGTACCACCGCCTTAACTATTCCTGCCGCAATAGCGTCAGTGCTTGTCGCTGTCGTGTTTCGGTTTGGAGGGTAAGGTAGCCGGTAAACTTATGCATGTGGCATTAGACCTCGCCACAAGATAGCAACGCACCATTAACATCTTTGGTGTCTATAGGCGATGGTTGACTCTTTCCATCAGGAGACCCATCTGCTTGTTTGCTATCTTAAATATAAAAAAAAAAAAAGATAGCCCCATTGATATAAAAGACACCAAGATACACAATCAGTGTATCAAACGTCCTCTAAGAATGAGCGCACAATTATAAATTTTAAATTGTGCGTTGATTTCAAATAGATTTGCGTCGGTTGCGACACTGCCAATTTTATTACTTTGTAAAAACAGCTATAAATTATGCGCTCAAGGTTGAATTTGCAAAGACAATTGTTTTTGTTTTTGTTATATCTATAATTACTTATGTGAAAGGACAGTTTTGAGTGTCAGTTTTTTTCGAGACTGTGCATCTTGGGTTTCTTATATCAATGTATAACCCCCAATTGCTGTGCATTGTAAAGGTGTGTATATTCCTCATACGTTTTATAATATGAAATGATAAAAGGTAAAACTCCAAAAATACGAATTCTTACATGTTTTTCTTGCTTGCACAAGTGCCTACAATGATAATATTTCTGATAGTTCTTAAATAAACTCTTTATATCCATATTGTATTATAAATAAGAAAGTGTATGTGTGTGTTTGTTTGTCCGTCTTTCACGGCAAAGTGGAGCGATGAATTGACGTGATTTTTTAAATGGAGATAGTTGAAGCGATGGAGAGTGATATAGGCTATTTTTGTCTCTTTTTAACTCCCCACTTCCCATTTAACGCGAGCGAAGCTGCGGGCAAAAGCTTGTAAAGAATATGTTTGTTTTGACAAAGGATAGTTTCGAGTATGAGGTGGGTATGGGTATAAGGTGTGTGTATGCAGGTGCTGGCCATAGTGCGCGCGTACACGGCGGCGCTGGGCGGGAACGCGCTCACGTCCTTCTACATCACGCAGCTCATGCTGCAGGACAACGCGCACAAGAACCAGGTGCGCACCAACATACACCTTTACACCTTCACTGATAAAACACTATATATAGTGAACTTGACTTTACGTGATGAAGGATGTTCAATACTCGATACTGATACTGAATATCGTCGGTAAAATACAATCCTGCTACAAAAAAAATTGTAATTTAGAATCGCAAAAAAAATCTGCGTCGAATGGTTCATGTATGTCTCTACGACCTCAAAAAAAATTTGTACAGCATTCGAATTTTTACTTTTTTTTCAAAAAAATATTGAATATTTGCTGTAAATAACATGCAAAACAGCATCTTCTGTGAGTTGGTATTTAAACCAATTTCACTTCCCTTTTATATATAATGTGATCTTTACAGTTGCTGAATATTGAATAGTGCAGGTTACAGCATAATTGTATATGTAACATTTAAGTAAAGTACCGAGTTTACTAAATTTATTAGATAATAAACTGGAAACAAACGTAGTTTATTACTATTTATAATACTACTTCACAACTTTAAGCAGTAAAAACTATTAAGTACAGCTGGTTACACAGATTTATGTTATTTACATTTAAATTGACACAAATAAATAATTTTAATAAGCAGTAATAGCAATTTTGCTTTAAAGTAAAATTATTAGTTTGCAGCCATTCATATTATATTCTACTTTATTTACAGCATTTTTGCATGATAGAAAATAAAGTACTATTGCTGTAACCCACACAAACGTAGACTCAAGCTAACTTCAAAATTGTTTGATATTCAGATTGATAAACAATAAATAATAATATTCAGATTCTAAAAGTTCCATTACAATAGTACAGTACAAATTATATTACAGTACAGTACAATAGTTTGAAGGATAAGATTTGTTTTTCTAAAATCTCAAAAGTTTTTTGGCTCTGTTGAACATTTTGCGGGTTACAGCAGGATTGATTTTTACCGTCGATTAAAATAAAATAGGTATTTAAATTTTGACATAATTATCCAAAAACGGTTTATGTATAGGCATGGATGTCAAAGTTAATTGTTTACAAGCAGCACTTCGCCGAACTCGTGACTAGTTAATAGTCCAGTAAAAAGTTTAATAAAACCATGATCTGACCAGTTTTGGCGCAATGAGTAAAAATTAATATTTCATTAACACTTATGATTATTAGTTCATTAATACTTAAATAATGATATTATGAAAGAAATTTTGATTTAAATTTAGGGGATGAAAAAAAGGGATGAAAAAAATAAAAAAGGTTTGAAAAATGCCCTTTTTTAAATAACTTAATAACGGTAGGAAATAGAAAAAAGTTTCAAGTAAAAGTTGTAGAAAAAAAATTCTACACAAAAAAAGTTCCTTTTCGTTTTTTGTTATCTGCTTTAGTTTAGCTACAAAAAATAAAAATTAAATTTGTAGTAAAATATGTAAAAATATATAAATATGGGAAAACATATGTTAGTACATATTTATGTGATGCGCGCGCTGCATGGTACAGGGCCGTAATAATTCTGGTAAGTTTTTATAATTAATTACAAAGCAAATTTAGTTTTTATTTTTTGTAGCTAAGCTAAAGCAGATAACAAAAAAATGAAGAGGAACTTTTTTGTGTAGAATTTTTTGCTCTACAACTTTTACTTGTAACTTTTTTTTCTATTTCCTACCGTTATTAAGTTATTTAAAAAACGCATTTTTCAACCCTTTTTTTATTTTTTTCATCCCTAAATTTAAATCAAAATTTCTTTCATAATATCATTATTTAAGTATTAATGAACACATTTTTACTCATTGCGCCAAAACTGGTCAGATCATGGTTTCATTAAACTTTTTACTGGACTATAACACAAGTTTGTTTCCTCAACTTTACTTTTTTTAGGTCACACCGTGATAAAACGTCACATAGTTTTTGACATTTTCATAGAAACCACCTGTGTGTTATGTACAGTGTAACACCACGGTGTGATATCGTTCAAGACGCCAAGCAAATTTTTTAATACAAAAGCACGATATTACAAAAAAATAGTAGTTTTTGGTTAATGAGCCTAATAAGATAATGTATTGTTACGTGCTTACAGTTCGATCTTGTGTAATAAAATAACACTTATTATTAAAACCGTACACACAATTTTGTCGCAAGATAAATAATTGTAATGTTGCGATTAAGGTCTTTTTTATTGTAGATTGCTTAACAGCTACTAAATTATGAAATTTGAATAGTTCAGAATAAACAAATTATAATTTATTTAAAACTAGCTGTTGCCAGCGACTTCGTCCGCGCAGACTTCGTTTACTCCGCACTGCACCTAGCCGCTAGGTGATAGCGTGATAATATGTAGCCTATATGCTAACCCGACTTGTTAGTAATATTCATGCAAAATTTGAAGTAAATCCATGCAGTACTTTTTGAGTTTACCCCGGACATACATACAGACAAACAGATAAACAGACAAACAGACAAAAATTCTAAAAACTATATTTTTGGCTTCGATATCGATTGTAGATCACGCCCAAAATATTCTTTTTAAAAAATATTCAATGTACAGTTTTGACTTTCCTACGATTTTATTATATGTATAGATTTAAAAGAAAAAAAGGTTATTGCATTTTTATGAGCTTTCACTTCTGTCGATAATCCTTATAACCCGGCCTCCGTTTTTATCCCTACACGTATCATACCCCCTCTCCTCTTACCTCTTTTATGAAAGAGGAAAAAGGGGGCAGTGGTCTTTTATAAAAAAGGTACAAGAATAGAGTGAGTATGACGCTTTTGTCTGAAAATATATTACAAAATTTTCCAATACTTAGCGGGTTAACAGTAATGCTTTGGTGTAGTGAGGGGGCAAAAAACAGGAGGCTCACCTGATAAGTTATCAACATAACCCCTGGACATATGTGCGTAGTACCAAAAGTCTCACAGTTGCGTTGCCGGTCTTTTAATAATGAGTGCACTCTTTTCTTAAAAATCCTAAATTTGTATCCGTTTGGAAACTCCCCGCTGGTAATAAATTTCACAAAGAAGTAATGCGGGATACAAACTCGATTTCAGAGTGCTAAGTGTGAGTTTTTCTTTTCGCATTCGATCGTGAGCGCGTTTCGAGTTTACTAGGAATGTGTATGTGATTTGTACAGCCTCACCTAGTGGTGAACGTGAGAAACCAGTTTACCAACTACCAGTACCAGTCCACACCGCAGATCGCAGCTTAACAACTTATATGTATAACATTAAACTTTACTTTTCAGGGTCAATGTCTACTGTCAGTTGGCGGAGATGTAGTACACGTAACATATTGAATTTTTTTTAATCTAGATACCTTTTGAAACCTGAAACAATTTTTAATATTTTATATCAAATTGAAAACGTGTAAATAATCGAAATTTTTATTCAAAAAACGATTAATGCGATTTTAATATTATGATTTTATGTATGCGATGTTTATATGAAAAAACCTCTCTTTTTTTAAGAAAATTATGCTATCATTGGGTTTCACCATAACTAGCAAATGTCGAAGAAAGGTTGAATTAATTATACGCATACCATACAAAATATAGACTCGTAATATTTTTAATTGCGTTTTAATATATACATAAACATTTCTGAAATGATAAAGTTACAGGGATTGACTAGGTTCGTCATATTTCATAATCAGATTTTCGCCGTGTCGGTCCCGGCCTCCTTTGTAGAATAGGCCAACTGCCGTTCTGCCAGGCAGGTCGTAAAAGGCGACCGATTGGCTATCGAGTCACTACCATCGTGGCTACTAGGTGGTAGAGTTCTGCATTGTCTCGCCCGGGTCTGGTACCACCGCCTTACCTATATCTGGTACCTGGCGCAATAGCGTCAGTGCTTGTCGCTGTCGTGTTCCGGTTTGGAGGGTAAGGTAGCCGGTAAACTTATGCATGTGGCATTAGACCTCGCCATAAGATAGCAACGCACCATTAACACCTTTGGTGTCTATAGGCGATGGTTGACTCTTTCCATCAGGAGACCCATCTGCTTGTTTGCTATCTTATAAAAAAAAAGATTTTATTAAAATTTGCCGTTGTTATAAAATCAGTATTATTTTCTGGAAGAATATCACGTACCGTTATATTATAAACATTTATCCAGTTAAGCATGTATAAATCTATAACCGTATCGTCAAACACAAGTTATTACACTAAGCTATTGTCAGTTATATGCAAACTAAAAAACGCACAAGAAATTTATATATTGTTTAGTTCAATTTCTTTATTTGCGTAGACATAGTAGTAATTTAAATTTATTAATACGTACGTAATATCTTGTGTTTTCGTTGAATTCAAAAATTTCAATTATAGTAAAGAAAAAGCTTCGATCAAATATAACTAGATTCAAGAACCAGTCTTAAAACCCTTTAAAGTGGCTTAAAAAAGTAAGAGCACACATAAATGTGTGGTCTTGTTTCGTCCAATCACAACCAACGCACGGACGCGTAACTTCATGAAAGTACTCTCTCTTATGAGTAGCATGTGAATTGCAATAATTTTAAATGTTAAATTTGTAATCTTATTTTCTAAAGACTTAATACAATTTTACGAGTTCTCGTCAGTAAAGCAGAGCAATAGTCGAAACTCAACCGTAAGTTATAGAAATAAGCTTGAATATTATTAACATACTTTTAATTACTGTATTATATACTCCAGCCATTTTTTTGCGCTTTATGTAGACAATGCTGAATCTTGTTATTTTTGATCATGAAAGAGAAAGTCGTTCTCTTTCTTTAAGCTAAGTTTCTTCTTTAGCTTTGTTATAATCGAAAAATTTATTTTTACCGGTAGTAAAAAAACGAACTGTAAAAATGGCAAAGTAATGTTATGGTACACGTTTGAATTGTTCATTTTTAAGGTATTGCATAGCTTCTATCGCGGGCCTTGAGCGTGGAGACCGAATCCAGAAATTTCGTAACGAAAAAACCTAACACCCCCCACTCCGACCGGCACAGCGGTGATACTTTTTAGTTTTTCCATCTATCGATAAATACCAGAACTTTTAATCACTTTTTGAAATATCACGCTTGTCTCTTTAGTTCAGCAACCCGCCTTTAGATGGCATTGGTTGTATTGGAAAACTACCGTAATCAGCTGTTTGTGAGAAAGTATATAGGTGTATAGGTATTTATCATCTACGTACAACAGTGAATATCTGTACTCGTATAATTTGTGTACAAAGTGTTTTAAATATGAATAAATAAAGTGCATTTATTAAATATTCCTGAAGAACCGACATGTATTGAAAGATAATAAAAATATTTTGAACAATATTAACATCTCATTTATTTAAAAAAAAAAAATTGTTTTTTTTATCGGTCACCACGCTCAAAGTGTAACTTGAATTAATATCAAAGAAAAAAAACAAAGAAAAAAAAATACTGCATAAATAAAATAAATATATAATTGTAATTGCATAAGTTGATAAAAAATGCTATGCAATAGCTTTACCGCGGCAGTCTCCGAGTGCCACACGTCTTTTTTTTATTAAAACGGTTAGCAGATAATTTGCAATTGTAACGTTTAGCAGTCATTGAAACATTTATAAGTTCAGTTTATTAGTCATGCTTGCCTTGACCCATAATGTGTCTAATCACTGCAGTGTAGAATAAAATTGTATTAAAATGCAAAATTATTTTTATAAAAGTATTTATTATCGCCATGTGTGTCTTGGTTCACTCACACTACACAGTAAATTTAAATGATTTGACCTTAAAGAATTTTCAATCATTACTTGAACTAAAATTAAATATTTCAAAAGTAATTATGTTGCCGGTCAAACGTAATCTTATGTTTTTTTAACTGATTATAACATTGATTTATCATTTAAACTTGTCATTTCTACCCTCTACTATTTAGATGATCGTTTGAAAATATTACTGTTTTTAAATAGTCCAATATTTAACATAACATACTGTAATTTTTAATATTACTTAAATCACTCTCTCTACAAAAAGTGTATTATTCACTATTTTTAAGTGCTATATTCACTATTTTGAATTGTTATATTAATTAATAATAAGTAACTTATGACACAATATAAAGACCTACAAACTAAGAAATATTATTAAATTAATTTAATAGAAAATAATAAGGTGCGAATGAATTGAAAATACTGCGTCCACAGCAATAACGTTTTAATGCAATAGTATCTTTAGGATTCACTAGATAAGGTTTACACAAGGTTTATATTTGTACTTTTAACAGAAATTTGACTGCCGATATTTCGTGCCTTCATTTTAATTATTTTCGCATGAATATTGGTGGATATTTTAAAATTACTTTCATGGAAACTGTGCGTTGATAGACCAGTCTGCCTATAACTTATCTTTCCTTCAACGTAAATAGATGTGGCATTTATCACATTTTTGGCGACGAATTACCTGTTCTGCAGACCGCCGCACCGATGTCAATGTACCACTGATATATTTAGTGTATATAGATCATCCATTCTACCAGCTATCTGCTTGTTTGCTATTCTGATAAAAGGTCAGCTTTCAGGTGATAGTTATTGTTACTTTTATAACTAAAGTGAAATCATTTTACAGACTAAATAATCATAGACTATTTGAATATTTTGAATGAATGATGAAAGAAATATACCAAAGAGCGTAAGGCACACAACGTCTTCATACTAAAGTAGTCGATATTATTAGTAATTGAAGATTCAAAATCAAATGGAAACGTGTTTCGATCGGGCCTCTTGAGTGTCAACCGAACTCCACAAGATATAGCTCGTGGCTTGATCGAGTCTCCCTGGTTCCACATCGGTTAAATTTTTACTTAAGTATTATCATTTATAAGGCTCTTATATGTATTGTACTCTAGATAGAAGGCAGTCACACCTCTGAAATATTAAAAATTTTAAAAGTATCTTTGCAAATTTTATAAAGTAATATATTTATTTGGTTACTTGCCGAGAATATTATATTTTTGTATTGCCATAACCATGCCTTTATGTATTTTTTTTGCAGTTGATGATAAAGTATAATAGTATTGTTAATTTTTTACAAAAAATTCTCAAGGTGTTTGTGACATTCAGATAATCTTGTTTCACACGATATTATTTTATTGTTGTCTAATTTTTTCCTTGAATGTAAACGTACGAGAGTTCGAAAAGTGTAATTTAGAAATGAAAGTTGATATGTCGCAGGCAAATTCTATAATTCGTCCATATACAAATGACGTCAGATTGCAAAAAAATTTAGAAAATGCTTTACGCTAAATGTAAAATGTCGTCATTATATGACATGAATGATACCGCCGCCGTTAACAAATTGCCGCGGCATATTGTTTAGGTTTAAATAACATTTATTTCTCATAAGAATTACATTCACTTGATTTGAGAAATTTTAACATACTTTGACAAAACACATGTTTCTCTACGGACAAATCGTACAAAATCATTACAAATTAACATTTAAGTAGTAAAATGTTGGTTAACAGTGGGTAACTCAAAAATAACATTGTTTGTATTTCTATTGTTCGTAATATATTATATGTTTAAATTACTTATTATGTAAAAGGTTTGTTTATTTAGAACTAGACCCCTATATCCGGCTTCTTACATAAAAAAGTAGATTTGTTAGGTTGTATTTAAGTCCCACACCAGGAAAAAGGAGCCAATTCCTTCGACCGCGAGGATGTCGGAGTTTATAGTTGACATTGATGCAATTTACGTCATCAACAATTTGTCTTTGGCAAGTTGTATTGAACATTTACATTTATAAAATGACAACGGTGTTTGTATAATGACGAAACATACAAATTGTCTGCGACATATATATATCGGTGAAATTGAAAGAATAATAATTATCGTTATACGCAACCTCTTCAAATTATATTGTCGCCTGCTTTAATATCTCTTTCTTCTCTCTTATTTTGATTTAGTATCATCAAGCAATATTTATTTCGTGTTTTATGCGTCATCTAAGATACTTGTGTTCGCAAAGTTAATATTTACTTACTAGCTGTTGCCCATGACTTTGTCCGCGTGGACTTCGTTTACTCCGCGCAGCTCCTCCCCCGTAGGTGATACCGTGATAATATGTAGCCTATATGTTGACCCGACCTATTAGTAATGTTCATGCAAAATTTGAAGTAATAGTCTGGTCAACAAGTGCCTTTTTGGTCAACTTTTTTCAGCAGTCTCCGAAAATTATGATTGAGGTGTCATTCGATTCGGAATGGCATCTAGATAGTTTTCGAAAAACAATGAAGTTCCGCAAATAAAAATTACAAAAGTTATTAACAATTAACTAAAAAAAGGGGGGGGGGGTTTAGTTTTTTGCAAATATCTCATAAACTAATAAAGATTTTTCAAATTTGAAAAAAGATTCAAAAAGAGGAGGAAATTTCCTAAAAAAAGTTCCGACTCCCGGAATTGTAGGATTAATATTTATAATTTTCCCAGAGGGTTGAAAATACGCCCGAAAACGGGTACTCCGACTTGCGCAAGCCACGCCTCCTTCGGACCTTTAATGAATAAATATTATTTAAACTTATTAAATATGAAAATTAAAATTTGAAAAAATTCAGGTGCCTACAGGACAGATCAATAAACAATAATCCGTGGTCAAAAAATTTTTATCGCGATTTTTCAATAAGTTATCCATTAATTAATTAACAATTTTTTGTAGCACGAACATTAACATTGCAAGTGCGATAATTGTTAAACTATTAATCTAGGAATTTTTTCCTTTCGTGGAGCTATTTTTCAAAGGTCTTAGAATAGATTCCCGTTGGAAAAATTAAAAAATTGTAAATTTTCATTTTGTAATTAACAATTTACTAAGGTGAAAAATTATAAAGCTTTATTAAACATTGAAAAAAATGTTTTTTTTCATAATATTATTATTGATCCGTTTTCTTATGATCAGAAGCTACTTAAAAATGATTTTTTATAATTTTTATCTCCTATTGTTAAAAAAATTGTTATAAACAAATGCGTTGTTTATGAGATAATTTAAAATTTTTTTTCGATAACATAATCTTTGATGACAATTATGATTTTTTAAAAGAAAAACCGTTTCTTAAAAAAAAATTTTTATTGCTGAAAAACGCATTTGTTGTTTCACAATTATTTTCTCCCACTTTTAATTAACATTAAGGAACCATTTTTTTTTAAATCATTATTTATTTTTCTTTTTGATATAAAAAAAAAATAATTTTCCATTGTTTATGTAATAAACAATTTGTTATATATATATAAATTTTTACCTTTTTTTTTCTTATTTTACTTAATGTCACAAAAACAAACATGATGTATTTTATTTTTATTTTTTTTACTATTTTTTTTTATTTTTAAATATTCGTTGTCCGTTATTTCGTCATTCTTGCCTGGTTTTTCATCCTTAAAATTATTATAATTTATAAACTAATGGAGATATGATGGAAACACCCAAGACTTATTTATTCTTTATTAGTTAAAGAATAAATTCAGCTGAAAAGTTTAGTTGATACTAATTTATTTATTATGTTTATAGCAATTGTTAATGAAAAATACTCTGGAAAAAATTTTTTTTTTGCTTTAATGCTTAAAAATCATATCAATTATTAAAAATATGACTATCTCATATAATTATTTAACTAATTGAAAAAAAATTTAATGAAAAATGTGAACGGGTCTTGAAATTTTTTTGTAAAAAAAACGTTAACCCTCGGGTTACGGTAACCCAGTCCGTACCTTGAGGTTTAAGTAAAATAAGAAAAAAAACAAAAGGTAAAAATTTATTTGTTTATAACAAATTGTTTATTACATAAACAATGAAAAATTAAATATTTTTTTTTTATATCAAAAAGAAAAATAAATAATGATTTTAAATAAAAAAAAGGTTCCTTAATGTTAATTAGAAGTGGGAGAAAATAATTGTTAATCAACAAATGCGTTTTTCAGCAATAAAAAAATTTTTTAAGAAACGGTTTTTTTAAAAAAAATCATAATTATCATCAAAGACTATGTTATCGAAAAAAAAATTTAAATTATCTCATAAACAACGCATTTGTTTATAACAATTTCTTAAACAATAGGAGATAAAAATTATAAAAAATCATTTTTAAGTAGCTTCTGATCATAAGAAAACGGATCAATAATAATATTATGAAAAAAAAAACATTTTTTCAATGTTTAATAAAGCTTTATAATTTTTCACCTTAGTAAATTGTTAATTACAGAATGAAAATTTACAATTTTTTAATTTTTCCAACGGGAATCTATTCTAAGACCTTTGAGAAATAGCTCCACGAAAGGAAAAAATTCCTAGATTAATAGTTTAACAATTATCGCACTTGCAATGTTAATGTTCGTGCTACAAAAAATTGTTAATTAATTAATGGATAACTTATTGAAAAATCGCGATAAAAAATTTTTGACCACGGATTATTGTTTATTGATCTGTCCTGTAGGCACCTGAATTTTTTCAAATTTTAATTTTCATATTTAATAAGTTTAAATAATATTTATTCATTAAAGGTCCGAAGGAGGCGTGGCTTGCGCAAGTCGGAGTACCCGTTTTCGGGCGTATTTTCAACCCTCTGGGAAAATTATAAATATTAATCCTACAATTCCGGGAGTCGGAACTTTTTTTAGGAAATTTCCTCTTCTTTCTGAATCTTTTTTCAAATTTGAAACATCTTTATTAGTTTATGAGATATTTGTAAAAAACTAAACCCCCCCCTTTTTTTTAAGTTAATTGTTAATAACTTTTGTAATTTTTATTTGCGGAACTTCATTGTTTTTCGAAAACTATCTAGATGCCATTCCGAATCGAATGACACCTCAATCATAATTTTCGGAAACTGCTGAAAAAAGTTGACCAAAAAGGCACTTGTTGACCAGACTATAAATCCATGCAGTACTTTTTGAGTTTAACCCGGACATACATACAGACAAACAGACAAAAATTCTAAAAACTATATTTTTGGCTTCGATATCGATTGTAGATCACACCCCAAGTATTCTTTTAAAAAAATATTCAATGTACAGTTTTGACTTTCCTACGATTTTATTATATGTATAGATTATTCGTGATAACTCACGACTTGCCATGCATTATCAGTGATATTCCTATAAATTACAGGGCTTGCTCTCTTTCTGACTTTTAATTTCGAAGTTTCATAGCTATAAATTGTGTATATAAGATAAAGCAATGCAGAGTATTGGTTGTTTTTGTAATTAGGTTATGAGTGTGTTTTAAGCGGATGCATAAGCGACAGCGGATTATAATAAAACGTATCTTCTTCTATCAAGACATTATATTTTTAAATTAAATGATTTATTTTAAAAAAATAATATCACATTAATCATAAAAATTTTATTTTATTATTATTAACAATGATCACAAAAACTAAAATCGCTACCGCGTCCGCTTTTACGCTGCTCTCTGTTTTATTTGAAAATTAGGGTAGTTATTTGTTGTTACTGTGTTTTTATGACTTAGATTTATCTACTTTTTATATTTGAATATATTAAGAAAGTTTTTGATGTAAATAAACAATATCATAAAATTATTTTTTTCATTTGTTTCCTTTGAACATGGTTTATTTGATGTTCATACTTTATAACACTAAAATATCAGACTCATAAAAATATGCGTTAAATGACGTCTGCTTAAACGTAATTCTTATGATACACCATCTGAACCATCATTAGGTGTCGTAGTAAAATTCGTTATGTACAGAAAGAGACAAACATCGCCTATTGACACCAAAGATGTTGCTACAATAATGGTGCGTTGCTACCCTCAGAAAGAGACAAACATCGCCTATTGACACCAAAGATGTTGCTACAATAATGGTGCGTTGCTACCCTAATGCCACATGCATAAGTTTACCGTGCTACCTACCTGGCTAACTTACCCTCCAAACCGGAAGACGACAGTGAAAAGCACTGACGTTATTGCGGCAGGAATAGATAAGGCGGTGGTACCAAACACGAGCGAGACAATGAAGAGCTCTACCACCTAGTAGCCACGATGTTAGTGACTCGCATAGGCTATCGTTGGCCTCTTGCTCGACATTTAGGTATGCATATGCATAATAGATCCCGCCACATATAGCAACGCACTGTTAACATCTTTGGTGTTTATAGGCGATAGTTGTCTCTTCCCATTAGGAGAACCATTTCTGTCTGTCTCTACAGAATAAGTAACTCTTTTATGGGGCAATGTATACGCTTTTACAATAAACTTCACGAAATTATAAGAGATCTACCAGTCAGTAAATTTGAAAAATATGTTAAAACAAATTATGTAAAAAAGGATATTATAAAATATCAGATTATTTAGAAGACAAACAAGCCTGGGATTAATTGCTCCTCATACCGATGTCATATATATTTTTTGTATTATTGTGATATTGTAAAAAAATAGATGATATGAAAAAAGACAAGCCCGCTGAGTTTCTTCCGCCGGATCTTCTGAGTGTGTGGCCGCGTTTCCGATCCGGTAGTAGTTTTAAAAAAAAGTATGTTGACGTGTCAAAATAAGTTGTAAAAAGTTTTAGTGAATAAAGTACTTCTGATTTGCTTGTTTGCTAAAAAAGACAGACTACTAAAGAAAAGAGTAAAACACAGAAAATACGTAAATGAATCGACAAACAAAACCACAGACCATATATTTAATACATGCCCTTCTTTAATTTAAGAGTCTTGTTGGCAGAGTAATCGCAATTCTTTTTTATCCAGTTTTACCTGCTGATACGACACATTTACTTTTTCCTTGTTTTGATCAAGGTAGGAGTATCTAGGTCTTCCTCCCCTCTCTTTCCTTTCTCTTCTAAGATGTTTTGTTATAAAACTGTCGTGTCGTATCAGATTCCCAAATATTTTTTTCTTTTCTATTCTCTATAGTTATCAACAAGTTTCTTTTCTCTTTTACCAGTAACCTCTAACACTTTTTCGTTTGTTCTCTTTTCCGCCCAACTGATTCTCTTCCAACATGACATTTCGAAAACCTCTAGGTTTTCCCTGTCACTTTGTGTTATTGTCAACGACTCACAGCCGTCTAAAGCTATGCTTCAGATGTAAACCTTGATAATGGAGTAATGAGAATGACATGTGTATAATACATATTAATGTAACGCAGTAACGCATAGACATTGCTCAAGGGTGTTAAATCTCAGAATACGATGGATTATACTGAACGTCAGTGCCACCCTCTACATCATACGTCTGTGGCACTATTAGTCATTTAATAATATTAGGAAAAAACAAACGAGTTTTACAGTAGCTGCATGTGACACATTAAACTGACATCTAGACATGTGTAATACTGCGCTGCGCCACGCAATTGCGCTAACTCAATTCACTGAGCGGGTGGGTCAACTCACTTATTCGAAATGTGTTAGCGCACGGCGCAGCATAGTTATACCATAGACTACTTAGAGACTATACGCAGTAAACTCTCATTCATGTGCACAATTATCATGAGTCATGACTCTTATGTGTCGCGACTCACTCGTTGAGTTACCAATGAACCAACGCAATTCATGCGCTGTGCGCTGTTTGTGTTATGAATCTGTAGCGTGGCGCACGGCGCACGTTTCGCTCGCTGCTCACCTCTCTTTACCCGCGGGCTGCGTCAGATTTGTTGCACCATGGCGCAATTTTGAGTTGGCGCACTGAGCCGGCGCAGTACACTCCGTTTGAGTTACTGAGTTAACGCAAGGAATTTCACTGAGTTACCCATGACTAATGACATCTAAGTGAGTAAGTAGGTGCAGTCTAATGGCTACCGCACGCGCTTATTGGTCAATTCCAATAACGCGCGCTCATTGGTCAATTTAAATAGCACGAGCTCATTGGTCATCTCATATAGCGTGCGCTCATTGATTAATTCAAATAGCACGCGCTGATTTGACAGCTGTTACGCATTTCTGTTGCATTTCACAAAGTCACTCTCGTAGATAGCAGAAAAGCGAGAAGATGTTATATATACATGGACAAGCAAATTGTTCTGATGTATGGTTAAAGGTTTATGATTAATAGTCCATTTCCATACGTTTAATGGATATGACATCTGCAAAATTGCGGTAGGAAAAGATAAGGCGAGTACCATGTAGGGCTGTTACGAATATTCACATCCACAATATTTGAGCTTCGTGTCGATTTGAACATCTGCATTCGCATTATCTATGCGGATATTCATGCGAATACAAATGTTGTGCAAGCAGGTCGCAACATGACGGCGGAGCTGAGTGGCGGAGTGGCGCTTGCTGACTGCACGTACTGATTGACTAATTAGAGCAAAGATTTCACCAATAAAATCTTTATTTCTAATAAACGCCTGATGCTTTCATCGGGCGTTTGTTTCGTTTCCTAATCTATACATATAATAAAATCGTAGGAAAGTCAAAACTGTACATTGAATATTTTTTAAAAGAATACTTGGGGCATGATCTACAATCGATATCGAAGCCAAATATTTTTTGTCTGTTTGTCTGTATGTATGTCCGGGGTAAACTCAAAAAGTACTGCATGGATTTACTTCAAATTTTGCATGAATATTACTAACAGGTCGGGTCAACATATAGGCTACATATTATCACGCTATCACCTACAGGGGAGGAGCAGTGCGGAGTAAACGAAATCCGCGCGGACGAAGTCGTAGGCAACAGCTAGTAATAAATAAATAAACTCTATATTTTCCATAGTCGGCACACAAGTGACACCATTTCACCAATGAAATTCCGTTACTGTTAGATAAAAAATTGACTAAGTACCTACTTTTACTTACTTGAATTTCACTTCACAACATATTTTTACCTATCAGTTAACCGGTTTTACTTTTAAAGCATCTTCAGGATGTAATAATATACTTAATTGATTATTGTAAGATATAAACCAACATAAATATATTTATGTTGTTTTATATGTTTTATTAACCCCCGACGTAAAAACGAGGGGTGTTATAAGTTTCAGAGTGCTAAGTGTGAGTTTTTCTTTTTGCATTCGATCGTGAGCGCGTTTGGAGTTTACTAGGAATTTATATGTGATTTGTACAGCGCCACCTAGTGGTAAACGTGAGAAACCAGTTTACCACTAGGTGGCGCTGTACAAATCATATACAAATTGCTAGTAAACTCCAAACGCGCTCACGATCGATTGCGAAAAGAAAAACTCACACTTAGCACCCAGGTATCTGTGGATTTATCATCGGACGGATATGTGTGTATCCGTGGCATCGTAGCGACCAGGCAGATGGCCCGATTTGGTTTTTTAAATGGAAGCCCTATTTTGCGAGATGGTTCTTAGGTATGATTCATTAGAATCTGTTTAGCCGTTTCAAGATCATCAGCTCTTTTCAAATTGATGAAAGAAATTAAGCAACTTGTAAAGGCTTTATTGACAATAAATTCTGTATTCTGTTACTTTAATGATATTGCAATGATATGGTGATCTTGTTCTGATGCTGCTAGATCCTTATCCGAAAGTTATCAGCTTCTATTTGACTGGCAATTTTTGTATGTAAATAACCGATTTTCTAAATATTGCAAACCATTTTTCAGCTATTTTCTGATGCCCATTTGCATTAAAACTTGGCAAACTTGGGTAAGTTAGCGACAATGCAATCTTACGGTACCATTCAGCTGATCTTATGATGTAGCCTAGATGTAGAGACTGGAACACTCAGATGCTGAGTTTTAGCTCATCATTTGGAGAATTAACTGAGTTTTGGCTTAGCGGTTTGGTTGCTATAAGTATTTGACGGTAGCCAGCACTACCGTCGGCTACCACCATCAAACGTCTATCCACGACGGTTATCTCTTACTAACCACGTGGGTTATCTCTTAATGACCATGTCGGTCGTCCTAAATGTCCAACCACGACGGTTATCTCTTACTAACCGCGTGGGTTATCTCTTAATGACCATGTCGGTCGTCCTAAGTGTCTAACCACGATGGTTATCTCTTACTATCCACGATGGTTACCCTCTAGCGACTTTGGCAGTCGTCTCAAGTTTCTAACCACGATGGTTATCTCTTTTATCTACTAAAATTCCTTACCTTCTTTCCATATGTTTCAACCATAACGGTTCCTACATTCAATAGTTCTAACCATGATGGTTAACAACATATAAAATCTCACACTTATATTTCAACCATAATGGTTATTTTTAATAATCTTTAACCATGATGGTTAACAATATATTTTTGGTATACTTACGATTTCCCTGGTACCATACCGCCTTTGTACAACCTTAAAATACCTTTAATTAACCTTTAACCTCACAACCTTATTATTATTCCCCGTGTTGGTTCCGGGCTCCTTTGAAGAATAGACCAACTGCCGTTCTGCCAGGCATGTCGTAAAAGGCGACTGATTGGCTATGCAAGTCACTAACATCG
The DNA here is from genome assembly GCA_036924255.1 of Apodemia mormo. Classification (NCBI taxonomy): domain Eukaryota; kingdom Metazoa; phylum Arthropoda; class Insecta; order Lepidoptera; family Riodinidae; genus Apodemia; species Apodemia mormo. The sequence continues at coordinate 27,958,928 of JAUPFN010000021.1, read as the reverse complement.
TGGCTACTAGGTGGTAGAGTTCTGCATTGTCTCGCCCGGGTCTGGTACCACCGCCTTACCTATTCTTGCCGCAATAGCGTCAGTGCTTGTCACTGTCGTGTTCCGGTTTGGAGGGTAAGGTAGCCGGTAGACTTATGCATGTGGCATTAGACCTCGCCACAAGATAGCAACGCACCATTAACACCTTTGGTGTCTATAGGCGACGGTTGACTCTTTCCATCAGGAGACCCGTCTGCTTGTTTGCTATCTTATGATATAAAAAAAAAAAACCTTTAATTACCAACAAGAAGAGACAAACACAACAAAAGGAAGACTAACTACAGGGAAGATTTGGAATCAAACACTAGATCACTTTATTACACAAAAATAACGGTGGCAGCGGACACCGTTTCACTTTAACTAGCACTTCACTTTGTTCACTGAAGAGGCGCAGCCGTACCAGCCCACCGATGCATCGGCCAGGACCAGGAGAAGCCACGGCAGGACGAATGACAAGACGCCCAACTGCAGCCAACTCGTAGAACCAAACCCGGGCAAGTCGTCAGCTGACAAGTGATCACTGATTCTGAGCAGCCCTGAAAAGGACTATCGATGAAGAAGACCCGATCACCATGCCGTTCCTAAAAGAACGCAACACGGCAACCGTTGACACCAGGCGAACGATCTAGAAGGAGCGTTCGGTCGCAACGAAGCAGGTCCGCGCCCAACGCCGCCGCCGCGTGAGCGCAGACTGACGGAGCCGCGCCGCCGCGGTGCGGAGAGCGGGCTCGACCGGGCGCTGGGCGGAGCACTCGTTGTACGCCGGCTGTATCGTGCGAAAACCATCGACTTTTTTAGCGACAGGCAAGCCGTTCACAAACAAAATTTTGTTCTAGCAACAATTATATTTAACTTGTAATTTCGTAAACTCTCAGGCTTTCTTTTTTCAATTTAACCGTTGTGCTATTCAAATTTTGTATAAATATAGGACGATCAGACAAATAAAGACACTTTATATTTTCTACTGTAAATAAGAACCCTGCGTTTCATTCAACCACAAAGCACACCCGTGCCAGCTGCCGTTGAACCTTCGCCGAGCCTCCAGCCACTCCGCATCGCCTGCAAACTGGTGAGACCTTCTGAAAACTGCTTACAGGAGTCTATTGCTAGCGACCGTGCCGTCCTGCCGCTATGAGCGCCTAGTGGTACCGACGGCACCACCACCGCTACAAGTACATACATGGGGCACACTAAAAGTTTTGCACTTCTAGCTAATCGCAACTATAAATTTCGAATGTTATATTTTTAAAACGTTGCAATCTTCTTAGTAATAAAAAAAACAATTGGCGGGAAATGATTTGTCAATTGTTTTTGTATCACACATCAAAGTTTTACGTACGCAACGAAAATGGAATGAAGTCGATAAGATTTTAGAGCGATGATTTTTTATGATTTTAAAAGTTCTCTTTTTCAGCAAGACTGTGCCGCTCGTCTTCAAAATGCTTTTGGGAGAGAAGCACCTTGTTTGAGCACCGTGGGGCGATAGTTTGCTGAATTTGAGAGAGGTCGAGTTTCTTTACATGACGAATTTCGTGAAGGGCGGCCTTCAACTGCCGTGCCGTTAATTGAAGAAAACCCCCGGATTACCTATGAGACAATTCGAGGACTATTGGGGATTGGTATGAGCCAAATTCAGAAAATTTTACACGAAGAATTGAAAGTTCGGAAACCTTGTTGTCGTTGGATCCATCATGAACTGACAGCGGAGCAGAAGCGGGCTCGCGTGGAATGGTGTTCACAGATGCTACTGAAGTATGACCACGGACATTCTAATGCTGTTTATGACATTGTCACATAAGACGAAACGAGGATTTATTGTTTTGAACCCGAAAAAAAAACAGCAATCTTGTGAATGGGTGTTTGTAAATGAGAACAGGCCAACAAAAGTGAGACAGGCGAGAAACGTTGGTAAAAAAATGATCGTGTTTTTTTTTCAGCTACGGCTCCCATTTGTACAATTCCACTTGAAGATCAAAAGAGTGTTAATGCCGAGTGGTATTCTACCATTTCTTTACCCAGGGTGTTAGAAAAAGTACGCGAATAACGACCCAAAAACCGAATTCTCCTGCACCATGATAACGCTTCTTCACACGGCCAACAAAACAAAGTCATTATTAGCTTCCGAAAAAGTACGCACGTAGAAAACATGCCTTCAGGTCTGTGGTCCTCCTGTTTTAAAAAATGGATCGATCGCATAAAATATGTTTAAAATGTAAAGGAGATTATTTTGAAAAGCAATAAACATAATATTTTTGTTATAACATTTTTTTAAGTTACGCAAAACTTATAGTGTGACATACGTATTAAGTTTAATTACTACTCATGATGACGAGTATCTGAAGATGGAGTTGAAAGAGTTCTACTGAAACTCACACATAGAAAGTGCTAAGATAGTGGAGCTTAAAAGAGTTTATTTTGTTGGAATAATTTCTTTCTCATGATGTACGAAGTTCTGAAGATAGAAATTTCCGAATCCAGATACAAATTGCGAAAAAAATGAGCAGTGAACTACTAAACCAACAAGGTAAATTTATTGAGTTGGCACTCAATTGTCTTGTATTGGCTAACATTTTGGTTTTAGGATCTGATGACGGAACCAAAAGGTCACCATGGGAACTCCTAAACTAATAAGATAAAATCATCTTGTTTGGACTCATTCTGTCTGTTTTTACCAACACTCTAGTGCTAGACAATGTTCAGGGTTTCATGATAGAGCTGGAATGAGATCATGGGAACTTAAGAATAAAATAGAGCAATACCATCCATCGACTTTGGGGTTGTTTGATCCGTTCTTTTAAGCATTTTTCGGCAGGATGGCTTCCAGCGCCTGATGTTAGAGCTGGAAGATGTCTATGAGAACTCCTAAGCTAATCTAGATAAATTCATCGAGTGTGGGCTGATTTGGTTTGTTTTGACGTTCACTTTGGTGTTGAATGATTTTTGGGATCCGATGATGGAATTGAAAGATGGCTATGGGAATTCCTAAACTAAACAAGATAAACCTATGAAGTTTGGCCTTACTTGTTCTGTTTTGACAAATACTCTGGTGGTAATTAGCTTCCAGGGTCTTATGAGGAGGTTATCAGAATTTAATATCATATATTTTGGGATTATTTGATTCATAATTTTTGAGCTGATGGTTGCCAGTGATTGATAATAGAGCTGAAAGAAGTCCTTGAGAACACCTAAGCTAAACCGATTAAATCCATGAAGTGTGAGCTTATTCGGTTTATTCTGATAAACTCTTAGATGCTAAATGTTTTCTAGGATCTGATGGTGGATTCGGAAGGTGATCATCCGAGCTTGGGCTGATAAAGCTGGCCTTTATGTAGTTTTTTATATAAGATAGCAAACAAGCACATGGGTTCCCTGTTGGAAAGAGTCAACCATCGCTAAAAAACACCAAGCTGTTAATGGTGCGTTACTATCTTATGGCAAGGTTTTATGCCGCATTCATAAGTTTACCGGTTAGCTTACCCTTTAAACCCGAACACGGCAGTCAAAAGCTGACACTGTTGCGGCAGGAATATGTAAGGCAGTAAGTAGTATCATACCCGGGCAAGACAATGCAGAACTCTACCACCTAGCAGCCACGCTTAGCCTGTCGGTCGCCTTTTACGACCTACCTGGCAAAACGGCAGTTGCGTTTTTCTTCAAAAAGCCCGGACCAACACAGGGGAACCCTGCAGCAGAAAATCAATTCCCCTAAATAAACAAATATTAGACGAGTGGATGCTATACATTCATACGCAAAAGTATCTTATGTAGTTGTAATGAGTATTCATACAGCTGAAAAATTAAAATTTAGACCTTGTTTGCAAAATAATGATTGACAGAAGATTGTCAGGGATTGCTAGTAGAATTAGAAGGTAACTGTGGAACTCCTAAACTAAATAAAATAAACCGTGTGTGTGCATTGTCTCGCCCGGGTCTGGTTAAAACTACGCAACGGATTTTAATGCGTTTTTTTTTAAATAGATAGAGTGATTCTCCCCGTGTTGGTCTCGGGCTCCTTTGAAGAATATGCCAGCTGCTGTTCTGCCAGGCAGGTCGTAAAAGGCGACCGATTGGCTATACGAGTCACTAACATCATGGCTACCAGGTGGTAGAGTTCTGCATTGTCTCGCCCGGGTCAGATACCACCGCCTTACCTATTCCTGCCGCAATAGCGTCAGTGCTTGTCGCTGTCGTGTTCCGGTTTGAAGAGTAAGGTAGCCGGTAAATTTATGCATGTGGTATTAGACCTCGCCACAAGATAGCAACGCACCATTAACACCTTTGGTGTCTATAGGCGATGGTTGACTCTTTCCATCAGAAGACCCATCTGCTTGTTTACTATCTTATGATATATAAAAAAAATCTAGTGTGATCTAATCCATACTTCCATACTAATATTATAAATGCCAAAGTCTGGCTGCCTGTTACGCTTTCACGACTAAACCGCTGGACCGATTTTCATGAAATTCGGCATAGATATAGTTGAAGATCCGGGGTCAAACATAGGCTATTTTTTTTCATAAATCAGTCCCTGGGGGGCTGAAATAGGGGATGAAATAATTTATACTTTCCATCGTCGGCACTTGGTGAAACTCCGTCATAATTATTGTTTTAAATTTTACACTTGTACTGTTTCACAATTTAATGAATTGTGAAACAGTACAAGTGTAAAATTTAAAACAATAATTAGGGGATGAAATTTTTATTAAAAGCTATTCGGATGACTTATTAATATACTCGCGGACGAAGCTGCGCGGGTCAGCTAGTTTGTTATATTTTTGCGAATAGGTACTCTAAATCAGGATTATTTCCAGGGTTACATGGTAATGCTAAAAGGAGGCCATGGGAGCTTGCAATAAAACAACTCAAGCTCGTTTATTAAGGAACCATGGTAACCTTAACCTGATACTGTAGGATTTCTTTCAAGTTTTGCTCTTAAAGTAATGTGTAAGCAGAATGGCGGTCTTAGCATAGCAGAATGTGGCGGGGTTGTTGAAATTTTTAATTTTATCTTGTATCTTACAACAATCAATAATTAATTATTTTAATTTTTTTATATATTATTAGATAGCAAACAAGTAGATGGGTCTCCTGATGGAAAGAGTCGACCATCGCCTGTAAAGACCAAAGGTGTTAATGGTGCGTTGCTATCTTGTGGCGAGGTCAATGCCACATGCATAAGTTTACCGGCTATCTTACCTTTCAAACCGGAACACGACATGGACAAACACTGACGCTATTGAGGCAGGAATAGGTAAGGCTATGGTACCAGACCCGGGTGACACAATGCAGAACTCTACCACCTAGTAGCCACGATGGTAGTGACTCGTATAGCCAATCAGTCGCCTTTTATGACCTGCTTGGCAGAAAGGCATTTGGCCTATTCTTCAAAGGAGCCCGGGACCAACACGGAAAGAAATACTTAAAAAGTGAAACTGGTTGAGTGATATACTAAAATCAAGATCTATGTTCTTATATGACGTATATTTTCTGAGGCACCGTTAAATACTTTCTGTTTGCCCAAAGGTTGACTGGAGGAGAATGCCAAAAGGCATTATGTCCGCCTTTTGTACAAATTTATTTAAGGTGTACAATAAAGTTAAATAAATAAAAATAAAGTTGTGAAGTGAAATTAAAGTACCAGTGCTTAGTCAATTGTGTAACAAATAAATAAACCGCCTCTAGAATCATACCGCCCTGGGCCAAAGCCTCACGGACTTTTGGGTAAATCAGTCACTGCTAATATCTGTTTTTACTTTTTCCTATCACCAACTTCTAACCGACTCATAAGTAAAAAAAACTTCCAAGCTTCTCATAAATACTTTATTTAAAACATTACAACGATAAATGTCTTACAAAACGAAACGCGACGAATAATATTGACAACAAGATTAAACCACTTAAAACTAGTAATACTTTATTGTTATAAGTACATTAATCCAATTACCTTACTCAAGTAATTTACAGTGGAACTCCGAATTACTTACTTAAACTTTACTTTCGAATATTATGAATTGCTAGTACTTCATTTGGAAATAAATATGCTTCTCCAGTGATTCTAAGCCAGTGTTTTTTTAGTTTTAATGTATTTAATCGACAAAGCATATTTTATTTATTTGCGTTGTATGTACTTGAAAAAGTAACAATTTGTCTATTGCATATATATTTTAAATCGGATAGTTTACATAAACTATCCGATTAAACATGTTATTAAATATGTTTACAATAAATTAAGTCAGAATTAAAGTATAAAGGTGACTACTAAGATGTTAAGTCTATTTGAAGTGTTTTCATAATGTAAGAAAAGTTTTACTGATACGTAAAATTAAAGTTTCAGGTGTGATAATTTTATATAATATTTAAAAAAGTACATGGATGAAAGTGCTTTTACGTTAAATACGTTAAAATTGTAAATACTTAATTCAGATTAAGTATTTTATTGAACTTAAGTATTTTTTATACATTTCAAGAGGAGGATAGTGAAAGCGGATTTACGTATATAAGCTTTAAAATTGCGTCTAATATACATAACCTTCGTCAGTTAGGTCCTCTATAAAACACCAAGAAGTTGCCAGCCTTGACCACTAAACTTGCAATGATTGGAAAACAAATAGATTTGTTGTTTGTCACGGACATACATGTATTAAATTCTCAAAATATAGCTAAGTGAATCATAGCCGGTTCCAGAAATACATGGTCCTAAATGTTTACAAAACAATATTTATTTATTTATTATGTTTCTTTACGGAATTTAAATAATTTTTAAAGGTGCCTGTAAATATGAAGAAAAATAATGGATATTTTTTTAACAAATATATAATTAGGCAAACAAACAAGCAAATTATCTGACTGTATAAGTCATTTTACGGACCAACGACATATAAAATATTTTTAGATAATTATTTACCTACTACAGATATGTACCTACATTTATTTTAAATATTAAAGTTTGTAAATAGATCAATTTGCAAAAATTTACATCTACTAAAAGTTAAGTAACAGGTAGGTATGGTAGTTTTAAGATTTTCAACTTATTTACTTTCAGCAAAGGAAGTTACAGTATCCATTTTTATGTGCCATTATTTATATATTTTAATCGGTTGCTTAAGTCGTTATTAAATTTTACCAAGCAAAGTCTAAGTAAGGCTACGTCAAGCTATAGGAAGTATTACAAATAGTTGGTATAATCGTACCTACAACAAAACTATCTTACATACAAGAAACTTTAAAATGTTTTGGACAATAAACAAAATAATTTATGCATCTGAATTTATCTTAGGCCTTATCGCTGCGTTTCGGTTGCGTTTTGGTTGTGTGGTTGCGGGTTTGCAGCGGGGGCGATACGCGTCAGCGCCGGCGGCCGAATCGCAGGAAAGAGTGCACAACGTCCTGTCGCTTCATGCCTGAGTCGAGGAGTTGTGGGTAGTCCCGGACCAGAGCTGCAATGAAAATACAACAGTTAGCCAACAGTATTTATAATCTGTTGAGTACGTAATATGTTACGTACTTATGCCATATCCCACAAAGTCCATTATGGCATAGCCCAGGCCAACTATTTGTTTGTCAATAGGAGTAGCTATCTCTTTCTTTTATTTCTAGATCTCTCCAGCGCTCCAACTCTACATTTTTCTAGATTATTCGTACCAATAATATGGTTGCCAACTGCCACCTTAATTTAAGGGTTACCAGTATCAAATTTTCGAGGTGAAGTTTATTTTACGGGAAATAATAATTAAGTAGTAGAATTTTTATGTGAAAATAATTAATATTATTAATTTAAATTTATATTCCATGGCATAGTAAAACAGTCTATAGATAAAAGATTTTCATTTTATGAAGCAAATGTAGAAAAAATCTTAACGTGTTAAACAAAAGAACACACGAACGAACGAATTTAAAGTCCAACAGCTGCTTCGGGCTAGGTAAAATGCTTGTGTTTAGCCGAATTTGGCAAATGCTGCTAAACACATCATGTCTTAATGGAGTTTGTAAAAAAGGGAATTTATTTTCCCCGCAATCAATTTTGAGAATTATGGGTTCCTTAATTTTACCGACCTCGATCGCAGCGCCTCCTACCGGTTTCAATTGTCTAACCATTGAATCTAAACCACTAATGCATCAACTTGAAGACACACAAAAAAGTCATTAAGGTCGGTCCAGCCGTTTAGGAGGAGTTCAGTGACATACACACGCACAGATAAATTTCCTATATAAAAAGTTAGTATGGATGGACAATCCATACTAATATTATAAATAGGAAAGTGTATGTGTGTGTTTGTTTGTCCGTTTTTCATGGCAAAACGGAGCGACGAATTGACGTGATTTTTTAAGTGGAGATAGTTGAAGGGATGGAGAGCGATATTGTCGCTTTCTAACCCCCTCATTTCTCTAAAATGGGGAGTGGAAGTATGTATGGAACATTCCGCAATTTTCAAGGTAGAAAGTTACAAATTGGTATGCGGATTATTTGTGACTAACAAAAAATCGTGCGTCATTTTTTTTGGAAATCTGCCCACAACTCCTTAAAAGAGGGGGTGAAATTTTATATAGATGAATTTAACGCGAGCGAGGCCGCGGATAAAAGCTAGTAGGTACCAATATAAAGGTAAGTAGTACCTTGGTACTCTGGCACGCGCTCGCCAGCGGCCTCGGCGTAGAGCTCGAGGAAGGTGTTGAGCGCCTGGCAGAAGCGCGCGGCGCGCGGGTCCTCCTCCGCGGCCGCCGCACACAGCTGCGCCGGCGCGCCGCCCGCCGCCGCCGCGCACCACGCCACCGCCACGCACCACACCACCACGCGGGACACTTCTACGCCACTGCCACAACCACCGAATAAATGGATACGCCTTTCAACACAATTACTTACTTTGCCACTCTACCTTGCAATTACATACAGAAATACAGAGTTATACTACTTACCGATAATAATAAAATCATTTCAAGGGTAATTTTTAAACCTTGTCATCTCATTCGGTACGATAAAATGGTACAACATGGTTTATTTCTATTTTCACAACATAATATAACCTACAAATGTATGAAATTTGTGACAGTACTCTTACTGTCGTTTCGTTTGTTCATATGCGCGGCGACACGTTTCCTTCCCACTGGCGTATCTTTTAGTATTCATGACGACAACGCATCACTCAAATTACTGACCCACGTGACTCCAACACTTAACAACTTTTACCCCGTGTTGGTAAAGACCACCTTTGAAAACTAGACCAACTGTCGTTCCGTCAGACAGTAAGTAAAGGATCAACAATTGGCTGTTAGAGATACAACATCACTCATAAAAACATCGATATTAAGACATATTTTTTTTCTAAAGTGAAACATCGATGTTAAATACATCGAAGTTAATGAAGATACACCGAAAACATCGAAATCAGTCGAATGTTTTCGATGTTTTGTAATTATATTTCTACTTGAACTTTATGATATAGTGATCTGAAAAAACAAACAACCAATAAAACTGCGCCTCAGTAGGTATTGCAGAGCGAACAAAACGTTATATAGAAAAATCTACGCTTGTGACTAAAAGAGATATATGTTTATGTGTGCAGCTGTTGATCAAGGACAGGGTGGAAGATGTAGCTAGGATAAAACATAGCTCATAAAACATCGCTCATGAAGAACGACATACCTCGCCCCGTTGGTCGAGTGGTTAGCGACCCTGACTACGCAATCGACGGGGCTCGGGTTCGATCACAGACAGGGGCAAGCATTTGTGTGATGAGCATATATATTTGTATTTCCGGGTTTGGGTGTTTAATTATTACTAGCTGTTGCCTGTGACTTCGTCCGCGCGGACTTCGTTTGCTCCGATCAAGATCAAAACTCAAAAAGTACATGGATTTACTTCAAATTTTGCATGAATATTACTAACAGGTCGGGTCAACATATAGGCTACATATTATCACGCTATCACCTACGGGGGAGGAGCTGTGCGGAGTAAACGAAATCCGCATGAACGAAGTCGCGGGCAACAGCTCGTAAGCAATAAAACTAATTTAAACAATATATTGAAATCAAACAAAACACTAATACAAAATTAAACAAAACAATAAACAAAATTAAACTAAACTATAAAACAAAATCAAACTATCAAGATGCAAACTGAGATATTGTTTGGTCGTAATGTCGAACGATTTTCATCTGAAACCACGATAAAAGAGAGAAATCAAAAATTTATATCACCCATATTTGAACAAAGTCGAACGATGAAATCGTCGAGGTTTCTGAACGTATTTGATACTCTTTTTATATTCTTTATGTCGCAGTCAATTTCTATGATTCGGTATAAAAATGGTGTTTTTATACCGAATCATACAACTGGACTACTACAAAGGAATTAAGGTTTACGTTTTACAAACGTAAACGTTAATTAACGTTTACGTTTACACAGGAATTACAAAGGAATTAACGTTTACGTTTTACAAACGTAAACGTTAATTCCTTTGGTGTCTAAAGATGATGTGCAATGAGAATATAGAAACATTTTTCCCGTGTTGGTCCCAGGTTCCTTTGAAGAATAGGCCGACTGCCGTTCTGCCAGTCAAGTCGTAAAAGGCGACCAATTGGCTATATGAGTCATTAACATCGTGGCTACTAGGTGGTAGAGTTCTGCATTGTCTCGCCCGGGTCTGGTACCACCGCCTTACCTATTCCTGCCGCAATAGCGTCAGTGCTTGTCCCTGTCGTGTTCCGGTTCGGAGGGTAAGGTAGCCAGTAAACTTATGTATGTGGCATAAGACCTCGCCACAAGATAGCAACGCACCATTAACATCTTTGGTGTCTATAGGCGATGGTTGACTCTTTCCATCAGGAGACCCATCTGCTTGTCTGCTATCTTATACTATAAAAAAATAAAAAGCTGGCATATACTACGCAATAATTTGATAAAACCATTGAAATTAAAAATATAAAAAAAAATTAAATTGATGCGGTGTATTCCACTTACGCCCTTCTTTCTAAAGCATATACACTTCTACTTAAAAAATGGTGATGCTATCTCATTTCATCAGGAAAACCATCTTGTTGCCGGTTTGTTTGATATTCCTGTCGTGATTTGGTTTGGAGGATATAGTAAACGGTATGCTTACGTATGTGGTATTAACACCTTCAACACGGGTAACAACGCACCATTAACATCTTTGAGATGTAATAGGCGATGGTTGTCTCTTCCCATTAGAAGAGCCATCTGCTTGATTGTTATCTTACAGTAAAAGTATCTTCACAGCTATATTCCCGAAGGGGTAGGCGGAGGTACAACAAGTGCACCCACGATTAGCCGAAGATACTTGGTTCCACAATGTGATAGATGGCAAGCCTATCGCCAACCGGGCACTTAACCATTCCCGGGCAACGTTGTTTTTATCAGAGAACTAAAAAAAAAAATTTTTGATTTGCTCGACCCAGGAATCGAACCTGGGATCTCATGTTGTTAATACTGAAACCGGAAGACTAGACCACAAAGGCGACTTCTTATGGTATTTAAAAATGAGCTATGTTACAAAAAATATATATTTTTTTATCTATTTCAGTTTCAGAATCGTTTCTTAATAATATATATATATGTATATATATATATGTATATATATATATATATATATATATATATATATATATATATATATATATATATATATATATGTACGGTGCAACCGTAACATATTGCAATTCATCATGTCACACGACACATATTATTCATTATTATTTTAATTAGTATAATAAGACAGTTCGCATTTAGCCATCAAGAGCGCTACGCGTCCTCACTAATCATTTCATATCAAGTGTATCATCAATATTAAATCAATATATAATAATCAATATCATCTATCATTTATCAATCTTTTCGCCGTGTTGGTCCCGGCCTCCTTTGTAGAATAGGCCAACTGCCGTTCTGCCAGGCAGGTCGTAAAAGGCGACCGATTGGCTATCGAGTCACTACCATCGTGGCTACTAGGTGGTATCTGCATTGTCTCGCCCGGGTCTGGTACCACCGCCTTACCTATTCCTGCCGCAATAGCGTCAGTGCTTGTTGCTGTCGTGTTCCGGTTTGGAGGGTAAGGTAGCCGGTAAACTTATGCATGTGGCATTATACCTCGCCACAAGATAGCAACGCACCATTAACATCTTTGGTGTCTATAGGCGATGGTAGACTCTTTCCATCAGGAGACCCATCTGCTTGTTTGCTATCTTATGACATTAAAAAAAAAAAAAAAAAAAAAAATCTAATAGTGTACTAGTTAGCAAGAACCCGTACATTATTAAATGGTCCTTCGAGCCGGATAAAACCAGCGATTTATAAAATATTAATTATTTTTTTAAGATAAAATTAATCAAAATCAACTATCAATTATCAATAACTATTTAGCACCATAGCACCAATAACTATTAAATGGTCCTTCACCGTTTAACCAGTGATTTATAAAATATTAATTATTTTTTTAAGATAAAATTAATCAAAATCAACTATCAATTATCAATAACTATTTAGCACCATAGCATCAATAACTATTAAATGGTCCTTCGAGCCGGATCGAAGGACCACATTTAATAATGTACGGGTTCTTGCTAACTAGTACACTATTAGATTGATAAATGATAGATGATATTGATTATTATATATTGATTTAATATTGATGATACACTTGATATGAAATGATTAGTGAGGACGCGTAGCGCTCTTGATGGCTAAATGCGAACTGTCTTATTATACTAATTAAAATAATAATGAATAATGTGTGTCGTGTGACATGATGAATTGCAATATGTTACGGTTGCACCGTACATATATATATATATATATATATATATATATATATATATATATATATATATAGTATAATCAAATTTATTACAGAAATAATTTAATACAGAAACTGAAGTACTTGTACCGCTTGTAGTCAGTCACTGTACCATTAGGGTCCATTTTAACGTCTAAATTTTTATTAAAATTCTATATCATTATAAATTTGATTCATTTTGAAAATTTGAAAATTTAAATTTTGCAATTTTAAAATTTGAAAATTTAATAAAAAAGTAACATCTCCCGATTCTCTTGCGGGGTATGCGGAGTAAACCGAAAGTCTATAGACGTTCCGGTTCAGCGCGATTCACCGCTTTGTCGGTTGGTGAGATAAGTGGTGATCCTCATCGCCGCATTTACCGACATGTTAACAATTGTCGACTGTTTCTAGCGATAACCACGACCAACAACTTTACGTGCTCATCCGAGACACGGGAGTACACCACTCCGCCAGACTCCGAGCTGTTACTGTGACTAGATTTTCGAGAATAATCTCGAAAAACCTAAATAACACCGTTTTGCCAGAGCCGGGGTTCAAACCCGTAACCTCGTGATCTGAGTCGAATAGGCTACCCCTAGACCATGAGGGAGTCTAAATTTAATAGAAATATTTTTAACTTTATAATGTTCTATACCTATTCACTTACTGATCTAACCCAAACCCAAAGTAAGCAAATTATTTGTTTGTGTTATGGGTGTAAGTCGACGATACTAATACATTAGTGTATTAGTGTGTGTGTGTGTGTGTGTGTTTAAATATATTACTGGAATATATTTAAACACTTGGGTGTTTAAATTTCCGGGTTTGGACCCGGAAATACAAACATTTATACTCATCACACAAATGCTTGTTTCCGTCGGAGATCGAACCCGAGCCCCGTCGATTGCGTAGTCAGGGTCGCTAACCACTCGACCAAAGGGGCGGTTCTATATGATGATTCAGATTTCGAGTGCCCAAAAATGGTATTAAGACGGCCAAAAATGGTACTTCTGTCTTCTACTATATATTCATACTCCACAGGTATATTCGATCCATATATTTCCGTAGGACGTTAATTCCCTTCACACAATATCCAATTTTTTCACTTTTAATGTATGATGCCCACGACAAGTTGTTTGACAAGAGATTTGGGTAATCTCCGGATAATCTGTCGGCTGGGCCCACGTAGCAAACTGCTTATTACAATATAATTTAGCCGCGGCGGACGTTTATTAACGTTTTTATATATTAATAGATTCAAATATTAATTACATATTTAATAACTTCGCCTTTAATAATGTCGCCTCTGTGGTCTAGTGGTCCAGTGTTGGCGTTGACCACATGAGGTCCCGGGTTCGATTCCCGGGTCGGGCACTTTAAAAAAAAAAGTGTTTTTTCAGTTTTCTGAGAAACACAAAGTTGCCCGGGATTGGAAAGTGCCCGGTTGGCGATAGGCTTGCCACCTATCACATTTGTGGGACCAAGTATCTTCGGCTAATCGTGGGTGCACTTGTTGTACCTCTGCCTACCCCTTCGGGGATATGGGCGTGAAGATAACTTCAGTAATACAAATAAAAGTATGATTACGAATTTATTTTAAGAATAGACCATCTGCCATTCTACCAGGCAGTTCGTAAAAAACTACTAGGTGGTAGAGTTCCGCAACGTCTGGCACGGGTATTTGGTACCACCGCGTAATCCTGTCGCAATAACGTCAGTGCTTATCATTGTCGTATTTAGATTTAGAGGGTAAGGTAGTGAGTGGACTTACGCATGTGGCACTGTTATCATAAAGATGATAATTATATTATTATGGTGCATTCACCGACCACACAGCCCATAGACACCTAATAATAGGCGAATGACTTGTGTCAACACATCTGACTTATAGTTCCGATGTAAATGTCCACGCGCCATTGAGTAGTGATTGGGTAATCAGTGTCGACCAATCAGATGCTCTGTACATTATTATCTTTCACTGTGGCCTTGAGTTAGCCAATTGCGGCGTTGCAACCCCACTTCGTCTTACCTCAGCTAGTTGCCAGAATGCATTCAATACGGAAAATCAAACATTAGGCGTCTATAGGCTGTGTGGTCGGTGGGTGCATTGCTGTGCAACGCACCATTAATATTCTTGGCTTCTATAGGCGATGGTCTCTCTTTTAATCATGAGACTTCACTTATTTGCTATCTTATGACATAAATATGTTAGCTTAGCTATCCGTGTAGCGTGGTATTAATGACACGTCATGCATAATTTTACTGGCTACCTTATCCTCCAAATGGGAACACCATTGTGACAAGCACCATAACGGCAGGAATAGGTAAGGCGGTGGTATGAAATGCGGTCGAAGCGTTGTAGAACTCTACCACCTAGTAGTCACAATGTTAGTGACTCGTATAACCATCATTCGCATTTTACGAACTGCCTGGAAGAAGGCAGATGGTCTATTCTTTAAAGGAGGCTCGCACTATCAATTAAGTGATAGTTGTCTCTTTCCATTAGGAAAGCCATGTGCTTGTTCAATCAATCGATTATAGCAGGGGTCAGTAACCTCCGACCCTTTGGATGTGAAACTGCGGCATATATTATCTATATATATAGACATATAATAAAATCGTAGGAAAGTCAAAACTGTACATTGAATATTTTTTTAAAAGAATACTTGGGGCGTGATCTACAATCGATATCGAAGCCAAAAATATAGTTTTTAGAATTTTTGTCTGTTTGTCTAAGTATGTCCGGGGTAAACTCAAAAAGTACTGCATGGATTTACTTCAAATTTTGTATGAATATTACCAATAGGTCGGGTCAACGTATAAGCTACATATTATCACGCTATCACCTACGGGAGAGGGGCTGTGCGGAGTAAACGAACTCCGTGCGGACGAAGTCACTGGCAACAGCTTGTTTATTTATACAATCATACTTTATATACCAAACTGTATACATATTATCTAATTTGTCGTGAAAAACTAATACTTACATATGAGTAAATATATATTTTCTCATGATTAAATAGATTAGTTTTCTTAATCAAAACGTTTTATTTATGAAAATGCTATTTATTTTTTGGCAAGAACAATTTCGTGGCTATGTAAAAACTTTGAAATTTAGTAAATTGTAATTTTTTACTCTTCCGACTCAAAAGGTTGGCGACCCCTGGTTTACAGCAACAAATATATCCATAGTTGTTTCATCGTGATGGTCTCAAATATATGGCCACAACTGGCATGAAAGTTATTTATAGAACTGTAATGAAAAACTAATAAAAAATTAAATTAAATCAATACATTTAATCATATATATTTTTTAATGTTTATATCTAATAGTCATCTACCTTGTAAAATGACATTTCTGTTAGCCATTTCTTGAGTGCTTTTCCAAATCAATTTTTAGGTAAATTTTGTATATTACTAAGTAAATTGTTAAATATCTTTATAGTCATTGAATGGCAATTCCTATTTAAAAATACTGCACTTAAAGTAGGCATAGCCAGACTGTTCTGTCTTATGATATAAAAGAAGGTACAGCTAGCTACAGATAAAAGTTCAGTGGTTGGATATCACACTTCCCTCGATACACCAATAAATAAAGTATAAAATATAATCCTGAATCTAATTTGAATACGTATTGCGTGCTACAACCCCGGGGCGCTTGTCCAAATAAGCTGACAGCGTTTTTATTGAACAACATTACACGAGAAAAATCTTCAATTAAAGTCGCATCACCAAAAGTCTAAATTGTTAACTGAAGAATTCTATGTAAATACAAGTGTTAATATTGCGTAGGATTTTTTACTATCGGTATTTTTGGGGTTCTCTAGTACAAGAAAAATAGACATCCGTTTATTCTAAGAATAATATTGATTTCCCATTTCACAAGCAAATAATTTTCTTACTTTGGTGTTATATTATTTCATGTAAATTGTTTAGTGATATTTATTTATTGATTTGTACAGATATGTATATTTTATTTAAGATTTTTAATAATAGTCTACACATAAACTTAAATTAGAGGAGACCTCCGTGGACAAGACACTAAACATTACAATACTTATTTAACTATAGTGAGACGAAGTGACAAGATAAACTCTGTAAAAAAATTGTTCGTCAACACTTCTGTTATTTCAGTCCAAAACCAAAACCTAGCCCGTCTTAGCACACCTAAAGTATCTGGACTGTCGGATGAAATCTTATTATAAGATAAGCTCATCCTTTCCAATAATACAATATATTATTTTTACTGTATTTGTTTACAATAAAGTGTTCAATAAAATTAAATAAAAATGTTTTGCTCGATCACGAAATCAAACCAGATCTCATGACACGTCAAATAGGCGCGTCACTAGATCATTATCTATATTATAATTCAACTTTCAATTTTTTATCTATTCATATCTTACAATATTAATAAAAGAGGAATATTAATTGTTTTCTTTTTTCACCCATCTCTATTACGTTGCGAGATATCGCTGTGGTCCCTCAAAATATACCTACATAATCTACAAATGTATAAAAACTGTTGTTACAAAAACATATGTTTTTGTACATATATAAAACTACTAGCGACCTGTTAGCGGTTTCACCCGCGTAACTTTTGTTCCCGTGGGAATATCGGAAAGGTTTATGTACTAAGACCCTCCTCAAGAATCAATCTATCTCATCGCATTAAAAAAAACGCATCAAAATCCGTTGCGTAGTTTTAAAGATTTAAGCATACATAGGGACAGACAGAGAAAGTGACTTTGTTTTATACTATGTAGTGATTGTTAGCATTCAGGGATTCATTTTGTGAAGCCTATGTTTATAGCTTACCTACAGTTTTTGTAAGAGTCACCATTCGTCTACCAAACAGTTGGTTTCGGTATTTTTCAAAAAAATGACGACAGCCTATAATTTGAAACGTATATAATACATAATAATATAAAATTTCTAATGTATACCTTTATGTATACGCCATTACATAAGATGGCGGTGCAAAAACGAATTGAGGTATTTCAAGAGACAGCCCTTAGCGCGGACGCTAGTAGTCCAAACATAACTTTAAACTCGTTCTTTGTCCATCCCAAAAGTTGAGTGCTGCAATTGGCTAACTGCACAATAGTCATTTCGAAAAAATCGAATAAGCCACACAAATATTAATCAAATAATTACTTACAGTGCTTCAAGAATTGGAATGTTATTAATATTATTTTCCCCATGTTTGGGAATTCCGGACTCAAGATGTGAGCGTTATAGAGAATGAATTGTCACCATTATGTACAAAAGAGAAAATATGAATGACTTAGTTATGAGCAATATCACATGTACCCAATAAATATTTAAACGTGACGCGGCATTTTTAACCTTAACCAAGGCAGTGAACTTTTGTAAGCTTAGATAAATAAAAAATGTTACTGGGGTTTTATCGAGGAAAATATCAGACCGAGCCGAGAGTCCGACGTCGGTATATAATTAGGGTTTTTTATTTCGTGGACTAGTAAACAAGTGGACCTTGATTAAAAGAGATAATCAGTGGGTGTGGGTACTGGTGGGAGAGATGCGCTGTGCTGCGCTCCCGGTTGCATGGGTACCACCATCTTACTTGTCTCTCCCGTGAAACAGGTTCGCTGTGTTTCGGAGAGAAGGGTAAGATGGGTAGTGTAATTACTGGGTACCTAGACTTAACATCTTATGTCTCAGGATAGGCAACACATAAACATAAACTAGTTTACCTGGGCTATTTCCAGGTAAACTAGTTTATCTATGTCCCTGTCGGGACCCAAGTCTCCTTGATTTGTAGTTAAGTTCGGTAACCACTCAACCAACGGGGCGGAGAGTCATATATCAACCATCAATCATATTAATTTCCCGATTGGATCAACAGAGGCGATTTTTGTTAAGGGAGACTAGCTTGCGGGTTTTTTAACCTTAAATGGTAGGGTCTTACTTAAAAACAAACAGACAAACACTAAAAATCGAAATTACGGTTTCATTAGTTATACAAATGAATTTATTTTTTGGCAAGGTTTGCTAGCCATTCGACCGCAACGGGGCGGTCAATACTATCCTATGTTTTTAAAATAATTTTTAACGTGGTAAAACTCCAGCAACCGACTTCTTATTACTTATGTCTTCGGAGCCTTGCGTCAGATCTTCACCAAATTATAATAGGACCACACGTGGAGTATACTTTCCCAAACAAACAAACAATTTCAAAATCGGTTGACAAATGTCCGAGTTTTCAGGTACCAAATATAAAAAAACATGCAGGCGAATTGATAAATTCTTTTGGAAAGTCGAAAAGATTCCCTTTTCTACATTCGCGTGACCTCATTGACCTCCAAACCAGTGCAGTCACAGAAATATCACTAATGCAACCTTAAAAGTTTGAGCGTAAAAACTCTTACAAATTGATTATAGAGAAGTCCTGACTGGTTGAGAACGAGTTTGTCAGCATGTAGAGTCTGTACACATTCCAGTGAGGTAAGCCAGTTTGGCAAATTCTATGGCGATGACTGACGAATATTTACAATGACATATGATTCGTCATTTTGACATTTCAGTTTTGATTAATAGTATAATATTTATTACTAACTGTCACACGAGTGGTATTAAGTAGCTTATAAATATCATCACGCACGCTTAATGTAAAAATAATTAATGCGACTATTCTTTATTGTAATATATTGAAGATCCCCAATATATTTGGCCTCACTCTCTCAGTCACTTTCAATATTAAAAGATTTTTAAGATTTTCCCAAACGATTTCTAAATTTTTTTGTCCTTGTCTTGATAAAAACGAACACAAAAAAAGAATTATCTTTGGTGCATTTATTTCGAAATCATACGCGTACAAACATGTCAGCGAATGATTATTATTTATATACCTAAATTTGTAATAACAAAAATATTTTTTTTCCTGACTGAAAGAGATAATTACCGCTTGTATGTTAAAGTTGTATTACTATATACTACTATATATACTTTTGTGTTGCAAATAACAAATAAATGCGGGATAAATTACAAGAATTAATCTTATTGCAAAGTAAGCGAGTAATTCGCTGGCGATATTGTTTTAGTCAACGATACCAATATACAGAAATAGCATCCTAATATTATAAATGCGAAAATTAGTTTGATTCTTTGTGACGCTTTTACCGCCTAAACTACAAAACCGATTTTAAAAATTCTTTCATCAATAAAAAGCTATATTATTATCGAGTTGCCTGTATTAAGGATGTATTTTAATTAGAGATTGAAAGAGATCGTCGCTTGTGGCGGGGTCTTAATGTCACATACAAAAGTTTACTGGCTTTTTTCATAACGACAAACACTGACGCTATTGCGGCAAAAATAGGTAAGGTGGTGGTACCAGACCCGGGCGAGATTATGCAAAATTCTACCACCTAGTAATTGCATGATTATATTATCCATGTGTCTTATGTAACTAAAAGATAATGTTTACAAACAAGCGAGCAGCGGATGATTAATGAAAAGCATAAATTACGATAAATATATCCAAGTGTATTGAGAATAAGTAACGTAATAACAGGTCAAGTGTTAGCAACGGCTGCAATTATGTTAAATAAAGCTTTAGCATCTATATTTAGAGTTTAATTATAAAGTAAACTCATTTTACACGCTTTTGTGAGTTCAATTGCAGTGAGTTTTTTACAAATAAATGGTTTCGCGCTGGCTTAATTAGGTATGTAAAATATTGCTCTGTTGCTTTTTTTACATCTACATTTTAAAGTAAGAGCTATTTTTAAGCAACTTCTAATAAGAATGTTATTAATTTGGAAATCAGAATCTACACATACTTGTGTGTATGTTCCCCGATTAATCAAAGACCCTTGGACCGATTGGGAAATTTTTTCTTGTATTCGGCCCAGTCTTCGCAGAAAATATATGAGACAGTCGACATCTGTAAAATTCGGCAATTTGGATATACACCCATCTCACCAATCGATAAACCGGTGAATCATGATAAGTCGATACGTCTATGGTCATTCTTATAACTCTGCCAATTCTGCGCGTGAGATTTGTCTAAGTGACTCCCCAAAAAGGAGGGCTTCGGCTATCTTCGGCTGTATTTTTGTGTTACCTCAGAACTTTATTAATTTATTTGGAGAATTCTTTTTTTTGAGAGAACTTCCCACTTGGGCCCATATTAATTTGCCAAAGATCTCATCATCATCATCAGATCAAGAATTCCAGAGATATAAGGGATTAGAAGTCAGTTGTTGCAATTTTTAATTAAAAACAACTTGTTAGATTAAATTGACTTAACTAGCTACACCCTTCAGTCTACTATATTATAAAAGTTTTTGGTAAGTCCCACGGGAACAAATTATTGTTACGGGATAAAAAATATTCTGTGTGCTGTCACATGTTGTCATCTGCATGTGTATTCAATTTCATTCAAATCGGTTTAGCCGTGATTGATTAACAAACGTCCAAACATATAAACTATCACATTTATAAAATATATGGGATGCATCAGTTATTTATTAAGGTTTTTTTAAACTTTCTAAGTGATGTCCTCAATTTAACCTACTTCATGATGCAGCAAAAATATGTTTTTAAATTATATTCGTTTTTTTTGTTTCATGTAATAACAAGCAAGAAGATAGTTTTCCTGATGGATGGATCACAACTATCGCCTATATAATCTTCCACCACTTACCTTCCAAACGGGAACATAACGGTGATAAGCACTCGGAAGAGACGTTGCGGAACTCTCCCACCTAGTAGTTATGATGGTAGTGACGTGGTTTTTCAATAGTTTGGCCTTTCACAAACTAACTGGCAGAATGGTAGATATATATATTTTTACATGGAGCCCGGACGAACACGGGAAAATATTCTTGCATTGTATTATTTTATTTTAAATCTATATTATCTATATCAATATTAATATTATAAATGCGAAAATCTGGATGTTTGGATGGATGGATGTTTGGATGCATGTTTGTTATTCAATCACGCAAAAAGTACTGAACGGATTTAGACGAAATTTAGCACATAGCTAGATGATGACCTGGAATAGCACAAAGGCTACTTTTTATCGCGGAAAAATTATGTGATCCCTCGGGATTCGCCCAAAAACTTTTATAACGCAGCGGGCTGCACGCTGCAGCTAGTAATTTAAACAGTACATTATGTCAATATTTTTTTCTGTACCCAACCTTGCTTTTACGTTAGGCTGTTTAAAAAACTTGGGCAAGTGGACAGGAATGTCCCTATTAGCGTGACTACAAGGTCTAGGATAGAATTCTGTAATATCTCGCCCAAATACGGTGCCACCGGCTTTCCTTTGCCTGATGCAATAGCCTTAGTGCTTGTACACATACATACATTTATATTTTCACGCTTCCTTACGACATAGGCAGCGAGATCCGAGTGCTATACGACACGATCCTTGCGGATTTGTTTTGCTCCCTCTATATTCATTACTCTCTTCATACAAACTCGCCGATTGCGAAGACTCCTGACACCACCTACGGACAGTACTCGATCAATCTGATCATAGTATCTCAATCTTGGTTTTCCTCAGTACCTACATCCTTCCACATTCGCATTATATATCTGTTTTGTTAACCTTTCATCTGCCATTAATTCTACATGTACGAAACAACGGAGCATGCCCTTTTTCATATTTTCACTTGCTTGTCACTATCGTGATTCGGTTCAGAGGGTAAGGTAGCCCGTAAATCTATGCACGTAGTCGCCACATATATGTCGATGTACTCTCTTACGGTAGAGTCATTTGCGTGGTTTATCTTATGATATAAAACAGCAATGCTTATCACACAAATGCTTGGCTTTGTTGGGAATCGAACCCGCAACCCATGGACTGTTTTGTAAAGTTGGCTAACCACGCACCTCACGGGCTCTCAATATTGTATGAATGTATTTATGAACTTTTCTTATTTATATTTCTCACCTTCCAAAAAACATGAAAAAGGCGCCTTAGTTGTCCATTTTTCATATCACTGTCACAATTTTAATTTATAATAGTGTTGTACTATAACTAATAGATAATATCGATAGTTCTGTAGGTACGTAAGAAGCGCGCGCGCATCCAAAGGACACTGGAAGCTGACTTGGGACCCGCACAAATTTATCTTGCGAATGTCAGTGCCCGCGTGCTAGTGATGCACTTTGTTATCGGAAGTCTAAATCTAAAAGATCGATATGCAAAGGACATTAACCCGTTTAACTTATGTAAACATATTAAATGACTATGTTGTGTAATTATTTTTTAATTGTATCTTAGTTTCATAAAGAATTAGGGCATAATTGGCTGTTAAAAGATCATTTTTACCTACAAAAAGTTATTGGTGAATTTATAATATTGTGTAAGTTAAGCTATGTACACGTGAACTCATTTTTATCTTCCTCACTCATATGGTGTGAACGCAATAAAACCACCATTATGTCTCTCTAAGAGGATTCTTGAATGTGATGGTCAAATATTGTGTAACATAAAAGGTTCTGGTGTCAGATATGATTCGAAGTGCTCCAATCCGACTGTTTGAGACAATAATATAAATAAGCGAAATTAATTAAAAATTAATGTTCTATTCGTTTTCTTTCTTTTCTATTGATGTTTTATTAAATGTATTTGTAACAAATCTTTAACACGTAAATGTTAAATATACCAAATCTTAGACTCTTTGGATGTTTGGATGGATGTTTTGTTACTAAATCATGCAAAAACCACTGAATAGATTTAAATGAAATTTGTCACTCAGGTAGATGATGACCTAGAATAATAGCACATAGACTTTTTATTACTACATATACACTTTTTTCCCGGAAAAAATATGCAATCCCTCGAGATTCGTCAAAACCTTTTATAATGCAGCGGTCGGCACGCCGCAGCTAGTTTTCTTAAAAATGGATCCCGAGTTATAACTTCATACAATTTTATATTTCATTTTACATTAATCCGCTATTTGAAGCTCCATGGGGATGATTTTTGAAAAAAGTGGGCTGTTGAACCCTGGGTCAAACACAACCTACTTTCTATCAAAGTATCTCTAAATATATTTTTGCCAAATTTGACCTAAATTTCAGTGGTTTAGTAGTGAAAGCGAAAGTATGTAGTATTTCTATCTTCTAAGAAAGCTGTAAGTATTTCGGTCTGCTGACTGAAATACTTACAGCCTTTTGCGATTATAATATTAATATGGACTGCACCTTTTACACTCAGAGCAAATAATTGGAATTTTTAAATTAAAAAAAAATACGCATTTTAAAAAAAATGTTTAAGAGAAACCAAAAAAGATTATGTGTTAACGTGTAATACATAAAAATAACCCAATTAGGTACTTTGGAACTGAGTACTTATTAAGCATATTTAGATTATTTCCACAGTTATTCGCCCATGTATATATGCATAGATAAAAAAATAATTTATAATTCTAATCGGCTAACTATAGCGGATGGTTTTCCATAATAAAATAAAATAAAATAAAATAAAATAAAAATAGTACCACTTCCATAACACTCTCTTATATTTTTTAAACTTTTCCTTCAGTATGTCGAAATTATTAACACTGAATGAACTGGACTTTTGAGCCACGCTTTTTTTGACATATAATATAGAAAAGAAGAAAATTTCGGTATTTAGGTACTCCCCGTGTTTGTCTGGGCTCCTGTGAAGAATAGACCAACTGCCGTTCTAACAGGCAGGTTGCAAAAGGCGACCGATTGGTACGATGCACGTCAGACCATCATGACTACAGGGTGGTAAAGTTTCACAACGCCTTGCCCTGGTATTTGGTACCACCGCCTTACCTATTCTTTCCGCAATAGAGCCAATGCGTCATTGTCCTGTTCCGGTTTAGAGGGTAAGGTAGTCTGTAGACTTATGCATGTGGCAGTTATCCTGCTACACACATAGCAAGGCACCATTAACATAAAAAAAATAACCATTAACATCTTAAAGATAAGTGTGTTATTGACATCATAATAACTACTCGTAGACGGTAGAGTTCTGCAACGTCTCGCCTGGGTTTTTTAACACCCCTTTTTTCATTTTATTTATTCCTTTTGCAATAGTCTCGGTTCTTATCACTTTCGTATTTTGTTGGGAAGACAAGCCAGTAATCTTGTGTATGTGACGTATAAATGTATGTGACATCACATACCTGCCATGCGGATAGCAATGCATTGTAACGTCTTTGTTGTCTATGGGCGACGGTTTTTTCTTTTCATTACGAGATCCATTTTGATTAATATTTAATATATTAAAATATTTAGCAATTTACACTGTAGTAAATTGATATTACTCTGTAGTAAAATTGTTTAAAATAATACCTATTAAGATAATGTTGCAAAAACTTTTGCAAAGATGGCGAAACTTTATAGATAGCTATCTCTCTCAATTCTCTCAGAGTATCAAAACATTTTATGATTTATTTATTTGTAAACAACAGTACGTCAAGTTTGAAGGTTTGAAATGTTATTAAAATCATAACTACTAAAATTAATGCAAAAACTCCTTTGTTACGATTTCACGTCTTTATTTTATTCGGAAAGCACACAATAACAGATACAATAATTACTATAAAAAATCATGAAATTTGGCAATCAGGTTTCCAAAATACAAGGATATATGGTACCTTTCATGCAAAAAAATACTGTTTTCGGTGCTCTGAAAGATAGAAAAATAACGCAAGTGAAGCCGCGGGTAAAGGATAGTTTCATGTAAAATCGTTGGGAGATTATAAAATTGAGCGAAAACCGTTTCTCTGATGCGTGGTTCATAATATGCATACGTAAATAATGTACAGTATTAATTAGAACGTGCTTTTCACTGTACATTTGCATGCGTCATATTACGTGCTAAGTTAACGCGTATGCTAATATGAATGCAAATGCACTGATTACTGAGATGTAATTGAAACCGCGGGAATAGTCAATATTGCGGGATTAGTTGACTTAGGCAACATGATACAGACTATATTGAAAAATTATCAAGGGAAGATTCATTGGAGAATCCCTTCTGATAGATAGCTAAAAATATTTTTAGTTAATAATTTTCGCGTCGTTTTGATTTCCGTATGGCCGGTGTGAAATATATTTTTATGTTCATGATGAATGTAAGGTCGTGTGGTTGTTGTCGGTGTTTCGCAATAACTTTTGAGCGTTCAATATGGAAACATTGGGTGGGTGCATTGAAACTCCGCTTACCACTTCAAATATATATAGAACACTAGCTGTCGACTTCGTCCGCGTGGAAAAAGGTTTAATAGATAGATATCCGGAATTTTACCTGCATAGTACCCGGAAAAACCACGCGGGATTTCCGGAATAAAAACTATTCTCTGTCCTTTCTCGGGTCTTAAACTATCTTTGTATCAAATTTCATCTAAATCGGTTGAGTGGTTTAGTCGTGATGAAGAGACAGACGGACAGAGTTACTTTCGTATTTATAATATTAGTATGGATAGTGTGGAGGAGTAGTATTTGCATTATAACAGCTGCAAATCATCATGTGTATTAATGTTTTTGAAATTTAATAATAATTTCACATAGATGTGACGATGTTTTTTTACCCGATTCCGCTAAAAGGAGGATCATGTTTTTTGAATGTATGTACATTTCATTGACACGCTCTGTAGCCTGAACGGATTGATGGATTTAAGCTTGAGACGTGTCGTTAGATTCATCTTAATTGTGAGAGTGACATAGGCTATATAATTTTTTGGGATCTTGTTGCTGTGGGTGGGGTTATTATTTTAATTTAAATTGGTAAATATTGTAAGCAACATGCGGCAGAATAGATAAGTTTATTTACATTAGATGTTTATATTAGACCGCGGTCCCACGAACAAACTTTTTTTTCTATTAATAACAAGATGAATTTTTGTAAACAGCTTCATTTTGACGAGACAGTCATCTTTTCTATCTTCGAAAAATCTCGAATTAGGCAACTAATAAAGTTATAGGGCTTTGAAAATTTTGATTCGGTGAAGGAAAAATATATACCAATAATTATTAAATATAATAAAAAATATTTAACAATAAACAATAATCATTTTTCAATTTCAATCGCTTGATTATATTTTGAAAAACACGATAAAAAGTTTTTAGTCCTCTACTCGGTCCTCTACTAAATTTCGGAATTATGAGATTTTTAAATTGATATTAATCAATTTAAAAATAACCTAATTTTCTCACAACAGCTTGTTAATTATTATTGCAATTCAAGGGTAACATTGTCTTACACGTAAAGCGGAAACTTTTTTAGTCCACTAAACTTTTCTTTTTTATCTATCTTTATTAGTTAAGAAAATATAGTTGCCTTTTTAAAACGAAGCTGTTCTAAAAAATTCAGCTTGTTATTAATTTAAAAAATTTTGTTTGAGGGACCACGGTCTATATTGTTGTGAAGCAGGAAATCGCTATTCGTGTATTTAAGACCCCGTTCTTGTGCAAAATCGTTCCATTTAGTATTTGCTCAAAACTCGTTTATTTGTTATATCCTCAAATGTAATCTGTTTTGGTGTCAGTAATTTTATTTTAGCTTTTTTGGTGTGACAAATATACAAATAACAGAGTTAATAAATTAAGTACATCACTAAGATATCAATTACGTTGTTTCAGACTTTTTGAAAAAGCCCAAGAAAAGGTTAATTGAAAAATATTTTATGAAGTTGTAGTGGTCAAGCAATATTCAACGTTAAAAAGTTCTAAATCACACTACAACAATTATTAATCTCGTAACCTATGTCGTTTTTTTGATTTTGTAAAAAAATCTTGTCCTTTTTTTATAATATTTTTTTCTTATTTTCTCGTAATAAATGCGTTTATGTGCGAAGTGTCCACCTTTATGACATAGATCCGTGTGCCAAACAAAATTTTACCGAGAATTTTAATTGTGGCTTACAAAAATGGCTCCGTTGTTGAGCCACGTACATTAAGTTTACATTTTTTAATAAGTATACATGTTTTGATGTCATGACCTACAACTTCGAACGAATTACGAACGAATCACAACAAAACGAAAAATACCTCATTTATCCATATCAATTTAATAAATTGGTGAACAACACTGATTCCCAAAGTGGTCCAGGTGTGAGACTAGACGGAATTCTACGTTGGCGGAACCAAAATGAAGCTCACAATCCGTAAGCGAAGTAAAAATATCAATTAATTATCCATTCAATTCTCACTTTTTTCGAAAACTTAATTCACGATTGGAACCCAGCTGCAACGCAAATTTCCATAGTTAAATTTAATCTTCATAGTTTTTCTTAAGTTTTGGAAGTATGGTAGAAATTTAGATTCAGGAGGTCTACCGGAATCAGTAAAATTTTGAAAGTGGTCTATGAGAAAAAAGTTTGAGAATCTTTGGTGTGTATACAGGAATATAAATAAGTTATTTTCTCGCAACAATACTTTTTTTAAAAGTTTTGTATTCATAATTATACTTTAATAATAATCATTAGATAAAAATCAATGTAATATACCTAGTTGTAAGTTTTTTGTCATAAAATTTCAATTAAGTATGTACTTTTTTGTTTTGCTTTTTTTAAATAATTGATTTGCTATAATATATTCTTCCCATTTTTTGTTTTTCTGTTTGTTCACAGAAAATTTTCAGCTTACGGTATTATTAATTTGGTTAACAACAAAAGCTTTAAACTTTGATTTTTTAGGACATTCAAAATATAACTTTGTAGCGGCCAAGCAATCTAGAACGCTACAACATAAAAAATAAGTAAATCTTAAATAGCGCTGTAATAATTATTTATCTCGTAATATGTAATATATTATCTACAAGTTTCAATGCTTCTCGGATGAACTTTCTCAGGTACTACAAATTGCCTGGCTCGCATTTGGCCGTTTTTTGGGTGGCCGTGGCCTTTTTGGAAGGCTAGATCCGCGCTTGCTATGACATAGTGTGTTAAATTATCACTTTTAAATATTGAAGACTTTTCACCAGTAAAATCAGAAAGACGATTCTTCGCAGTCGCAAAACCGATCATTTGTATCCCTAAGATTTTATCGATACTTACTCTGTCTACCAAAAAGCAGCCATTATAATATTTATATAAAAATATTTATAAATTTTTATTAGCATTTGAGCTCAGTTACAATTATGCCATTTAACTACAATGCTTATTTACATATTGCGTTCTTCTACTGTCAATTATCGATATAAAGCTCATCACTAATTCGTGCGTACGTGCAATTTTACACGCGAACGCTATACGCACAATATAATTGGACACTAATTACTATTCTTATACTCCAAACGTCTCTCGATTTGGCATCAAGAGGTTTTCAGAAAACAGCCCTATATCAAAACAATAAAGTTTGTTATTCTCTACCATTTTGGTTACAAATTATTTTCATTCTGGTTTTTAGGTCGAAAAACAACAATTTAATAAAATTAGGTCTTAGTTTATGTTAGTATGTTATGTATTAGTTTAAAATTATGTCATTTCGACGGTCCTTACGTATAAAGGGACATGTAAAAAAACTAAGGTTTACAGGAGTTACAAACATTTTCAGCGTTAAATTACAATTATAAATAATGGAGATAGAGTTCCGGGAACCACGAGTTTTTTCTTGAGAATTTCCTTTTCCTTCCGAATCTTTTTTTGAGATTTCTTAAATATTAATAGTTTATGAAATATTGGCAAAAAACGAAATGCCATTTTTTTCTCATTTTTCATTGTTTATAACTTTTGCAATTTTTAATGTGCTAATACACACTTTTAGCTCATTTTTCTAGGCGTCATTCCGGATCCAATGTCCCTATCGCACATAATTTTAAGAGCAGTATCTCTATTTTAGACACTTTTCAACTTGTCGCGCAGAGTATATATAGGTACGTAGGGGCCGTCAATTTATTAAAAACTGGGCGATGACCTGTTATTTATACATTTTTTTATATAATAACCATCGCCTATATACACCAAAGATATTAATAGTGCGCTGCTATCTATGTGGCGGAATAGTGCCTCATGTAACTGTTCACCGGCGACCTTACCCTCCAATCCAGAACACGACATCCAAATGCACCGACGCTGAAAGACCCGGAGATATAAAGAAGTCCCGGGCTCCTTTGTAGTATAGGCCAACTGCCATTCTGCCAGGCAGGTCATAAAATCCAACTGATTGGCTATGTGAGTCACTACCATCGTGGCTAATAGGTGGTAGAGTTCTGCATTGTCTTGACCGGGTCTGGTACCACCGCTTTACCTATTCCTGCCGCGAAAGCGTCAGTGTTTTCCACTGTCGTGTTCTGGTTTGAAGGGTAAGGTAGTCAGTAAACGTGGCAGTAAATGTGGCATTAGACCTCACTACAAGATAGCAACGCCCCATTAACATCTTTGGTGTCTATAGGCGATGTTTGACATCAGGAGACCCATCTGCTTGTTTGATATCTTATGATTATAAAAAAACGCTATTGCAGCAGGAATAGACAAGGCGGTGGAATCAAAAATTGGTCGAGACGTTGCAGAACTCTACCACCTAGTTAGTAGTCACGATGTTACTGTCAGGTATTAGCCTTCTCTAACTTTTACATGATGCCTAGTAATAAGGCAGTTAGTTAAATTATTGGTAAACGGTTTTTTCAGCCCCGTAGTCAGTGACATAACTATACCATCTAGGGCCCGTGGCAAATTCTTTTGATGGGGCCCTTTCAGAAAAATCGCCACGTTGTCAGTTTAATTTTAATAAACTTCGAGATTTTCAGCGTAGTCAATTTCACGTACAATGTAAAAAATATTTTTGAGCTCGCGGCCTCTGGGGCCGGGGCCCTATTGGTCGGGGGCCCGTGGCATTTTTCCAGCTCTGCCACCCTATTGTTACGCCACTGCCCGTAGTCAACTAGAATACACAACTTCTAAGGCATAGTCTACAGATCATCGAAATTATGGATTTACGCTATGATTCTGAGGTGGAAACCGTTGTAAATTCTTGTTTTTTTTAAAAATTTTTTGATGATTCTTAATGTAACTTTGTATAATTTGATTTATTCTAATACTCTACAGCGTTAAGTCAAAAAATTGTAGAATTTAAGGAAATGTACAAATTAAGTATGTATTATGCGCCACGTATCGATACTCAGGCGAGACGTTTACTTATTTTACAAACTCAATTAAATCATTTTTATTTATTTTACAAACTCAATTTAATCAGTTTATTTATTTTACAAACTCAATTCCTTTTTACAATATTAGTGTAGATAAATTGTATCAAGCTACATAGTCTTATAAATTATCATTATAGATTAAAACTGAACTTGAAACCGGTTTATAAATTATAATATACCCGTTAATAGAAATATTTGGCGGTTTTTATGAAAGGTTTCGCTCGGAGCATATCTGAGATATTCATAAACCTTTATCACCCGGTTTAAGCCAAAAAAATCGTGGAATTGTACGGACAGTGCGTCAAAAAAATTAGGAGCGGCCAACATCAAAGAAATATTTTAAAAATACCTCCATAAACCGGTTTATTGATTCAAAACCCTTATAATTTTGTTTTAAAAGGAAACCGTTATTTTTGAGTTTAAGGTAGAGCGAAACCTATACAAAACGCTCCTTATTAACTTACGCTGATTTAGGTTTAAAAATTAACCGGTTAATTAGCACTGGATTAAAACAAAATTACTCAAATTAAATTCAGTTATAATGACGAAATTATAAATTTTATAGGATAGACTAGGACAATATTATCTATTAATTTTGCATTTTTAGTTTTGATAAATAATTAAATGATGCTGAGCTCAATATTTGGGATTTATTAAAATAAATGATGTAAATAAATACCACCATGGGCGTAGCGAGGGGGGGGGGCAGGGAGGGGCAGCTTCCCCCCCCCCCCTTCTGGAAATTGTTTCACTTCCTACTAACTGTGTAATGTTGTAGATAAAAATATAATTAGATAAAAATATAGTCTTAAAATGTTACAGTTACACAAACTATTCTTGTATACATATTATATATAAACACTAGCTGACCCGGCGAACGTTGTTTCTCCATACAATTTTTTATATCATAAGATAGCAAATGAGCAGATGGGTTTCATGATGGAAAGAGTCAACCATCGCCTATAGACACCAAAGATGTTAATGGTGCGCTGCTATCTTGTGGCCGATGCCTAATGCCACATGCATAAGTTTACCGGCTACCTTCCCCTGCAAACCGGAATACGTTAGTGACTAGCACTAACGCTAGGAATAGGTAAGGCAGTGGTACCAGACCCGGGCGAAACAATGCAGAACTCTACCACCTTTGTAGAATTGGCCAAATGCCGTTCTGCCAGGCAGCTCGTAAAAGGCGACTGATCGGCTACGCGAGTCACTACCATCGTGCCTACTAGGTTGACTCTTTCCATCAGAAGACCCATCTGCTTGTTTGCTATCTTATGAAAAATTACTTGAATTGAATATTTTAGTGGGGAACTAGAGGGAGAGAGGGGTTATTAAGATAAAAAGTATCCTATCTAGGACCAAACAGTACTAGATATCTACGAAATTTAATTAGCGGACAAACAACGTGACATGTAATTTGTATATATTAAGATATAATCTGGATCACGGAAATGGCTCCGATTTTCATTAAATTTAGTTTACAAGGGTTTTCGGGGGCAATAGATCTAGCTAGGTTTCATTTTTTGAAAACGTCGTTTTTACCAAAAAAAAAACGAGCAAAACTCAGTCATCCAAGTACTGTACATAAAAACAAGTATTACCGAATAGAAAACCTCTTTCTTTTACAAGTCAGTTGAAAATGTATTAAGACAAAACAAACAAACCCACAAATGAGGACAGATTTCGACAATACTCCTGTCGAAGCGAGACAGATAAAGCACATTTATTAAACTCACTACGCACGTGGGGGCATTTATTCTCTTTACCTTAATTATTATTAGATGTTTCTGGATTATTAAATAACTGGAGCCCGATTCACGTTACAAATGATCGAGTCGAAACATTTAGGATTCTTTCACATTTTCTTAAGTATAATGTCACGTCATAGTACGATGTGACATTGTATTGCGTTTATGTACGTCAGGGCCCTAAGCGCTTCCACTTGATGACGTCTTGTTAAGGCGAGGCATCGCGTTAAACGGGAAAAAACTGGTTTGTTAAATCACGTTTTTTTGTATTGATTGTTAAATAACAATTTTACTAAAATTACACGATATACCTGAAGATATTACTAAAGAATGTGCTAATTTTTACATGATGAAATGTACTTTACTTGATCATATAAAATTCCGAAAACAGGCTAAAAAAATCCCTAAAACATATAATTTGTAAATAATATTTCTAATCTTCCACATGATTTTTGTATGATGATATTTAGTTGTGAATATAAAAAAGAATGTGCTAAATTTTAGTTTTCAGCTGATGTCCTATATTTATATATCCGAAAATTAACACATTTCCCAGCGGTTTCAGAACATACTACGCCACCCATTTTCTATAGAATTGACGCGCATCGAAATACCTCGACTTAATAGGAGGTCCGACGTGATCACGTCATATAAATTTTCCATTATACAAGCGAGAATGATTGTTCCTGTGTTGGTCCAAGCATCTCTTGAAGAATTTCCTTTTGTCATGTCAGGCAGTTTGTATACCGCAAACGATGACCCAAAAGTAACAATACGATTTGACTACTAGGTGGTAATGTTCCGCAATGTCTAGCTCGACGAGTTCTGGTTTAAAAGGTAAGGTAGGCGGTAAACTTGTGTATTTTGAATTACCATCCATTCACATTGTTAGTGTCTATGGGTGGTGGTTGTATCTTAGTCGTCTGCTCATTTGTCATCATATGATAAAAAAAAGATTACATATATAAATAACACAGTTATAATATCTTCTGAATTAGATATCCAACTAATTTTACATTTTACTGCATCATCAAATATACTTTTTTAAGTCATAAGATAGCAAAGATTCAGATGGGTCTCTTGTTGGAAAGAGTCAACCATCGCCTATAAACACCAAAGATGATAATGGTGCGTTGCTATCTTGTGGCGAGGTCTAATGTCACATGCATAAGTTTGCCAGCTATCTTACTATCCAAACCGGAACACGACAGCGGCAAGCACTGACGCTATTGCGGCAGGAATAGGTAAGGCGGTGGTACCAGACCCGGGCGAGACAATGCAGAACTCTACCATCTAGTAAAATATATAAAGAAATTATTTAGGAACGAGAGTAGGTTAGCAATGTTTTATAAAAGACTAGCTGATACTCGCGACTTAGTTCATGTGAGCCAAAATCATTAGGTACTTGATTTTTGTTGTCGGTTAAAAAGTATCACTCCCATATACTATAGTTCCGCATTGTCTCGTCCGGATCTAGTACCACTGCCTTGCCTATTCCTGCCGCAATAGCGTCAGTGTTTGTTACTGCCGGTTTCCGGTTTGAAGGGTAAGGAAGCCGGTAAACCTATGCATGTGGCGTTAGACCTCGCCATAAGCAACGCACCATTAACACCTTTGGTGTCTATAGGCGACGGTTGACTCTTTCCGTCACGAGACCCCTCTGCTTGTTTGCTATCTTATAATAAAGAAACTCCGGGATTGTGTATATTACGTTGATTGAATGACAGTCACACATCAGCTAATAAATGTGTTTATTAAACTCTAATTTTACTGGGATTTTCCTTAACCTTATATACTAAAAAATCACGTGTATGGCTGCGTGATAGAATGTGGTACGATAACATATCTGAGAACGAATGTGTTCTATCGTGCTCATTATAGTGTACATTTCAAATGGTGAAATATTTTTAAGATCGGTCCAGCAGTTCTTGAGTTTACTTATTAAAAATATATAAAATATAACAATTTTAAAGGCAGTAAAACTATTGCACCGACTTCTCATGTCCTATATCTCCGGATATGACACCCTGCATTACTCCACCCGTATACTCCCACCACCACTTATAATGGGACCACGCGGGAAGTAGGTGTACCGTCTCAACAAAACAAATAATTGTCAAAATCGGTTCATAAATGACAGAGTTCTGGGGTAATAAACATAAAAAACATGCAGCCGAATTGATAAACTCCTTTAAAAAAGTCGTTTGAAAATCTTATATATAAAAATTAATCCTTCTTTTTCGTGGTCCCGACATCGCGCGTGAACGGCTAGACCGATTGCGCTAATTCTTTATTGTTGTGTTTGTAATTGTCAGGAGAAGATTCTTATAAAAGAAAATATTAAGAAACTTGAGCGAAAAATTAATTTAAGAATACTTAACCACCATATAAAGTTCAACTGCCTTTCGGATGCCTGTAAAGACAATCCCGTATACTTATATAAATTACGTGTCACGTTGTTTGTCCGCTATGGATTCCTAATATGAATGGCAAAACAACGTTTGCCGGGTCAGCTAGTACATGAATAAAAACGATTTCTCTTTATGAAATTAGTAAAGATACTAAGTAAAACAAAGTAAAGTATAATAAAACTAACTTACCAAGCCCGACTTATGTCAACAAAAATTGTTCCTTGCAAACTAAAAACCTAACAGAAGGAGTTGCTAATGAAAATATGGGAAAAAGTTTAGGTCGTGTAGTTAATATCAAACACTGAACACATTTGCAAAGACCGTTATTGAGTCCATAAAAAGATTATTCTTTATAACTGAGTTGTTACATAATAGTCATAAATTTTAACTACAAAGACCATAGTCATTATTTTAGACATAACGACTACGGTCTTTGTAGTCGATCGATCTAGGTTTAAAGATATGCTTAACATAGTCAGCTATTTTGTTGACCTGATGAGTACCAGATAGTCCGAAGTCAAAGTCAAAACATTTTTAATCTAATTAAAAAATTTATTATATTTTATCAAATTATCAAAATAAAAAATAATTATATATAATAATAATAATATATAATTATTTTTGACCGCCCCGTTGGTCGAGTGGTTAATGACCCTGACTACGCAATCAACGGGGCTCGGGTTCGATCCCCGACGACGGGGACAAGCATTTGTGTGATGAGCATAAATGTTTGTATTTCCGGGTTTGGGTGTTTATTATATATATTGTGGTATTTATATATGTATTTCTATGTATTAGTATCGTTGACTAACACCCATAACACAAGCAAATATTTGCTTACTTTGGGGTTAGATCAGTAAGTGTAATTTGTCCCGTGAATATTATTTATCCTTGACAGACACTTTTGACGAGTTAACTATTTTTTGAGTTACTACCGGATCGGAAACGCGGCCACACACTAAGAAGATCCGGTGGAGAAACTCAGCGAGCTTGTCTTTTTGTGCATATCCATTTTTTAAATAATGTTACATGTGAAATAAAAAAAGTATCTCCATGACCGTCTCCCCATAGACAACTTACTCCCCATATAGGTACAACAAGTGCACCTACGAATAGCCGAAGATATAAGTCCCACAATGAAATAGGTGACAAGCCTATCGCCAACCGGGCAATTTTTCCAATCACGAACAACGTTGTTTAATTAGAAATTTGAAAAAATCCTTTGTTTTTTTAATTATCCGACCCGGAAATCGAAGCCGAGATATCATATAGTCTACTCCGATACTGGACCATTAGACCCTGTGGTCTCTATAGGCGATGTGTATGTACCTATGTAAAATAATTTATTAATAATATATTTTAATTGCTATGAGATTGATATGAAGAGCAATTAATCCTTTGCTATATTATCTTCCAAATATTCAGATATTTCATAACAACTTTTATAACAGAATTTTGATTCTATATATTTTTTTTAATTTGTGTATTGGTGGATCTTTAACAGTATTTGGAAGTTTATTGTAAAAGCGTATAGCCCCATAAAAGAAACGTTCATATGATGGATTTTGAAACCTACCAACCGCTAGGAACAATTACAGAAGTTTCAAAATCTACCATGTGGACGTTTCGTACAATCTGGTACTCAACAGATTAGTGAAAAAGCTGACTAAGTTAAAATAAGTTTAGCTGTTGCCACGCAAGGGTATTAAGTTCTACTAAGAGATCGATGCTTCGCAGACATGCACAACCAAAGACCACACAAGTACTAATAGACGCGGTGTTGGACGTAAAATACGTAGCCGCTCATATGAGCAAATGTATGTAAATGTCAAACGCTTGTAGATTATATCGTAAAAAAATAGAAATTTGCCATATTGTAATATATTATCTCTGGAGTCTGGAGTGATTTTATTTCATCGGTAAGTTTTATAACTCTGTATTTGTCAGTGTAAGTCACGGATTAAACTGGATACGCCTTTCAAGACAATTTCTTTGATAGTCAGTGTAGTTTGTATTTGTTATGATGGATGGATATTAATGGTGCTGTGGTGCAGCTGCTACAATTAAATAGCTTAGCTGTCATGCCAGCATGTCAAGTAAAGTCAGGGATGACGTCACACTGATGACGTGAAAAAGGAAGATCTTTCCAGCCAGGCAGGGTGTATTGTGCCTAGGGACCGAATTCCATTTGAGACGTGTTGAAACTGTATTACAAGATAAATAATTGTAATGTCGCGATTTAGGATTTACTTCACATTTTTTTTCTTGTAGCGTTGTAGATTGCTTGACCGCTGTAGTGCATTGCTATCGGTATGGCGGTCTAATATAAATATATTAGAAATCTGTAATGGTCCAAGTATACATATCAGTCACGTAGACAAAGTGGTAAAATAAAATCTAGAACAACAATTCTTTTAGGGTGCCTCCTGTACATATAAACTGGGCATCTCGCATATCCTAAAGGTAACGTTAGATAGGTATTTAAAAGATATTGCGGGTTTAAGAAAGGTTTTTCGATTAAGGTATCCGTTTGTGAAATAATAAAATTTGAAGTGATAATTTTTGGTAGAGTCAAGTGTCCCCGCCCTCACCTCAATAGTTGGTTTTGGATGTGTTTTACCGTAAGTTTACGAGTAATACATAGGTCACACTATAAGTTTTGCGTAACTTAAAAAAACGTGTTATAACTAAAATATTATGTTTATTGCTTTTCAAAATAATCTCCTTTACATTTTAAATATTTTTTCATGCGATCGAACCATTTTTTAAAACAGGAGGACCACAGATCTGAAGGCATGTTTTCTACGTGCTGATTGAACGCTATCACTGCCTCTTCGGACTTGGTAAAAGTAAAACCTCTCCTTTTGTTATCAATAAAAATTATTTTATTGATAACAAAAGATTTGCGTCTCGTCAAAAGAAGCTGTTCATAAAAAGCCAGCTTGTTATTAATATAAAAAATTGTTCCTGGGACCACGGTTTATAACATAATATGACGCTCGATTATCGATATATAAGGGATTTGGCGTAAAATATGTGAGTATATAAATATTTCTAAATATCGACATCTCGTTGTAGATAAATTAAAATTGTAATTAAGGAACTATTACATAAATTGATACTGGCATATACGGAATCCCTTAGTGCACGTGGCTAGATACGCACTTAGTTAAAATTTTGTAAAATTTTGGGTAATACTAGAGTGTTTTAAGTATTAAATGAGTCAATTACTCGGAAACTCTTCGTATAGTTTAAGCAAACATTTTACTCATCATTGGTATGATGTACATACTTACATTTAAATTACGTCATTGTGTTATCCTAAAAGTGGGTTTTTCTGAGTAACATAAAAACCCAAAGGTAACAATATCATTAAGATAATTTAAAAATTAAAACAATAATTTTTAGCCCTTTTTTATGATGTACAGTTCGTCGAGCAACCTTGTATAGTTAAAAACAAACAAAAAATCTATTGAGAAAACTATACGCCATCGCAAGTTCACAGTTCGGGCCAAACTTTATAATATAGTGTATATTGTTCTTTAAAATTAATACCTCTGTAATTCTAAGCTAAGTAAAGAAGATAACGTGGGAAATGTAATTACTTTAAAGTTGTACAAACTAGTTGTTATTACAGAGGTTTGCGCAGCGCTAACAGAATACGCCTTAAATGCAGCCCGACTTGCCTAATTGACAAACGACACAGCGAAATTAAAGGCAAACAGAGAAAAGTTCGGTGACACTGTAGCGATTTTTCAAGATAAAGCTTGCAACTTTTATTACTCGACCGACTCCATTGGACGAGTGTTTACCCACTATGAATATGCTAATCGATTAGTTTAATTCCTTGCGCATAAATATATATAGGACCGCGTAATGGTCCTGGCTTCTTTTTCCCCGTGTTGGTTCTAGGCTCCTTTGAAGAATAAATCAACTGCCGTTCTGCCAGGCAGGTCGTAAAAGGCGACCGATTGGTTATGCCAGTCTCTAATATCGTGGCTACTAGGTGGTAGAGTTCTGCATTGTCTCGCCCGGGTCTGGTATCACCGCCTTACCTATTTCTGCCACAATGACGTCAGTACTTGTCACTGTCGTGTTCCGGTTTGGAGGGTAAGGTAGCCGGTAAACTTATGCATGTGGCATTAGACCTCGCCACAAGATAACAACGCACCATTAACACCTTTGGTGTTTATAGGCGATAGTTGACTCTTTTTATCAGAAGACCCATCTGCTTGTTTGCTATCTTGTGTTATAAAAAAAAAGAATAACCCAACTGTCGTTTTGCTAGGCATGTCGTAAAATGTGACAAATTAGCTATACGGGTCACTACCATCTTGACTACTAGGTAGTAGAGTTCCGCAACGTCTCGCTTGGGTGTATGGTACCACTGCCTTATCTAATCTTGTTCCCGTTTGGAGGGTAAAATTATAGTTTTCATGAATAAGCGACGATTTTAACGATAATTGTCAAAGTGTTAGTTAAAGTTATGGATTCAAACATAAACTGCTTTTTTATATTTTGTTTTTTTTTTGAACTCATGAGTAGGTTAAATATTTTCATTTCATTTCAAGTCAGTCTTTACGAAGTTAAAAGGCGAGATAAAAATTTGTATGGAGTAACCCTTCATTGATAAATAAATAAATATCCTTGGAAAAATCTTAAAAATTAATCGAATCCGAAAGTAAACAAATTACTTGCTTGTGATGTGGGTTAATCAACGAAAAAATGTATTGTAATACATATTTTATAAATGTTGAAATATATTAAATTAGCTGACCCGGCAAACGTTGTTTTGCTAAATATATTTATAACAGTATTTCTCTACTGTATAATAGATGTTATTATACATATAAACCTCCCTCTTGATTCACTATCTATTTAAAAAAACCGCATCAAAATCCGTTGCGTAGTTTTAAAGATCTAAGCATACATAGGGATTAGGGATAGATAGCTGACAGCTACTTTGTAGTGAAAAACACCCCAACCCAAAAATACAAATATTTATGCTCATCACACAAATGATTGTCTCTGTCGGAAATTGAACCAGAACTTCGGCAATTAAGTAGTGAGACGCTAAATCTTATCCAACGAAGACGGGGTTACTTTTCACGCACACAAAGCTAGGCGGATTAGCTAGTTAAGAATGAAACGAGTCTGTATTGTTAAGATCAAATTAGATTTACTTCTTATTGTAGAATTATGTATTTATAAGCGATCTTCAATTCTATTCTGCACAGGGTATTATTGAAGCGTGCCTAGAGTTTATAACTAAAGTTTTGCGCTAGACGTATGTGCTAGTCACGTATTTAAAAGAGAGTTTACTAATGATCGCTATTCAAACGAAACTAACCATTTAAATATAAGGAAAAACGATCGTTTTTATATTCAGTTGCTTGCTAAAGTTCTCGGATATTTAGCGAGCTTTTAAAAAATGAGGCACAAACGTAATTAGGTTAAAAAACTGGCCAAGTTCGAGTCGAACTCGCGTACGTAGGGTTCCGTATTATCTATTAAAAAACTGCAAAAAAATCACGTTTTTTGTTATTAATGCGGCAATAGAAATACATCATCTATGAAAGTTTAACTGGCTAGCTATCATAAATAATGAGACAGATAGATGGACAAGCGGACGAACAGCGAACAGTCTTAGAAATAGGGTTCTGTTTATATCCTTTGGGTATGGGACCCTAAAAATTAATACAGGTCTAAACCTGAGCATGTGCTGCATTTAGATGTAGATTATGAGTGCGTTAAAAGGGAGGGGCTTAAGGTGCTCAAGCCCCCTCGCCAAAAATATATTTATTCGTATAACTGGTGAAACAGCAGTTTCAAATTTTAGCGTTTGTCTGTTTGTTTTTAGGTAAGAACCTATCCTTTAAGGTTAAAAAACCCGAAAGTGGTTAGTCTCCCCGAACAAAAATCGCCTCTGTTGGTCCAGTTGGGAAACTAACATGATTGATGGTTGATATATGACTCTCCGCCCCGTTGGTTGAGTGTTTAGCGATCTATGTTAATACAAATCAATGGGGCTCAGGTTCGATTCCCAACGGGGATAGACATTTGTGTGATGAGCATAGATGTTTGTATTTCTGGGTTTGGGTGTTTATTACGTATGTAACAGTATTTATATATGTATTTCTATGTATTAGTATTGTTGACTAACACACATAACACAAGCAAGTAATTTGCTTACTTAGGAGTTAGATCAATTCGTGTAATTTGTCCAGCAATATTATTATTTCTAGTTATCTAGACTACGGCGGTTTAGAATAATAAATTTTAAGCTTATTAATCTTTAAAAACAAAAAATTCAGTTATATTATAGGATGTATGTGTTCCAAAATATTGAAATATATATTTTGTAAGTTAAAATGTAATGTGCTTAATATTTAACAAGTTTTATAAATTAATAGTCACTAAACTGTATTTGTAACAGTGTTATAGATGATAATCCAACTGTATAAATTGCAACACTAATGTGAAACAAAATTGTTTAGCAATACCATCGAATTAATCGGATCGGATCCATCGGAAGAAACTGAGCGAGTTTGTCTTTTTATCTAACCGGAGTATATCTGTCTATGTATGTATGTATGTATCTATCTGGCATTCCAGGACCAAACGCGTGGCGAATTTTTTTATATGTAATTTCCTTAAAGAAGATATTACACATACAATATTTACTTTGAATACAATCATGCCACAATAGTTATAGGGAATTAGCATGCCAAACAATCTTCGGCTTTCTTTTCGTTCGGAATTTCAGGTAGTTATGC
Organism: Apodemia mormo; assembly: GCA_036924255.1. Classification (NCBI taxonomy): domain Eukaryota; kingdom Metazoa; phylum Arthropoda; class Insecta; order Lepidoptera; family Riodinidae; genus Apodemia; species Apodemia mormo. The sequence goes on along the minus strand of JAUPFN010000021.1, from coordinate 27,917,054 downwards.
TAAAATTCACTTTTATACGGTCTTGCAGTTGGTCTATTCTTCAAAAGCCCGAACTAAAACGGGGAGTAGCTGCCTGATTTTTTTACTGCGAATATTGCTAAAAATTGATTATGTGGGCTTTGCGGTATTTTTAGTAGTTACAGTACAAAAAATACGCAAAGGACCACACGCCGATATGTTAGTAGACTTTTTTTTATTGCTAAAATAAGTCTACTAACATATCGGCGTGTGGTCCTTTGTGTATTTGTTGTACTGTAACTACTAAAAATACCGCAAAGCCCACATAATCAATTTTTTCTATTAAATTAATCACTGGTTTCGATGTGCTTTACATTAGGCATTAAAAATTTAATACACGTGATTTTGTTACCATTTAATAGCAGTTTGTTAACATTAAACCAATGTACAACTAACAATTTTCTATTCTCAATTTACACGATGTAAATTGAACCTGTCAAATAAAAAGGGCTTATTGGACTCGCTTATTTGCATATTTATTTGAGTGGTAATTATCTGCGAAGTTGTAATTAACAAGGCAGAACGCGCCGTGTCGCGGCATAATGGCCGGCGCGGCGGTCACTATCTATCATGGCGGTGGCGGAGCTCATCTGTCACTTTTTGTTGATGTTCCCGCCTTTTCATTTTTAATTTAAATTTTAAATTTTACATAAGTATTTAATTCTTTAAGAATTAGTTTTATAAACATAAACAAACTATAATACCACTTGTATTATAGTTTGTAAATATTTGTTTCTATCTGGAAATCAATTAGTTTAGTTGCTATGTAAATATATTAAAATATTATAAACAATGATGTAACTATTCAAAGACTTCTATGTAATAACGTAAACTCGCTGGTTACTACTATGTAGATTCGTGAAAATAATATATGTCGACAAGTCATTGTATATTTTGCATCCATATGCGTATATAGGGGGGAGCCGGGTGGGCTGTGCCAATCCTAGTATGATCTAATGCCCACACCAGGATGTTGGCTACCCAATTCGAAATTCTAGCCTAGACACCTGTCATTTTTATTAGAGTTCTGTCCCTGAAAAAGGAAAATCGGGACCCTTATAGAATCACATCGTTGTCCCATTTGTGTCGCACATTTTGCTATTTTTGCGATTTCAAAAAGGAATCAAAACCTATAGGGTACTTCCTGTTGACCTAGAACTGTGAAATTTGGCAAAAGGTACTATCTTACAGTATACGTAAAAAAAAATCCGAAAATCGTAAATTTTTAGTTACATCACAAAATAAATACAAATTTATATGGAACTCTCGGTACGAATCCAACTCACATTTGATCGTTTTTTTGTAGACGAGATCCAGTCCCCCCTGAAAAATTACTCTAGGTACGGCAATATTTGTATCACGATTAGTATATGATAGTTCTATTTTACAATAATTACCTTCTTTTATTAAAAAAAAATGAATTATATCAACATTTTGAGTGTAGGAGTTCAAATGTATATAATATAAATAATTATTAATATACAAAGGTACATATAAATATATATGAAGTCTGGAAAATAATAAATCCAAATATGAACTAAAATGTTGTCGTAACTTACTGGAAATACGACAATACATACATGTAAACACGTGAAAACATAATTTTTCGCAGTTACGCATTAAGGCAATAGTAACACTGCTATAGTTATGTAGAGCCTAAAAAGGGCCGGCGTCATAAAGTCGTCTGGTTGTAAAAGTAGTAACGGTAAAATATCAGTTACCTCCCGTGATTTAATGATGATTACTGATAATGAGATGTGGAAATGGAAATAATTTCAAATGGACTTTTAACATAACTGTTGTAGCATATTTAAGAAAACAATTGGGGTTTTTGATTCTTATGAATATTTAATTAAAAAAAAGTATCATCACGCTGTTTCCCTTGTGGGGTAGGCGGAGTGTACCGAACTTCTGTAAACTTTCTAGTTTTTTTATATTATAAGATAACAAACAAGCTGATGTCTCCGTGATGAAAAGAGACAATCACCAAACATGTTATCTTTGTGGCTGGGTCTTACTGTCTGTTGCTATCCTAGTGGCGGGGTTCCTAGTGGAAGCCACGTGCATGTTTGACTGCTACAGAAGGTAGCAGTCAAACATGCACGTGGCTTCCACTAGGAACTCAGCGCCGATGCAGTCTATTGTACTAAAATTCTCTAACTACCCTATTAATCAAACGGAATTTGTTATTTGTTTAGGACATTGGTATATAATTATTAACTCTGTGAATTAAATACCGGTATTTTTTTATAACCCATAAGTATTTTATATTGAATTTAAATTCTATTTAAGTTATATTAATAGTAATATAATATTGTAGGTAATGAGCATAAATTATTTCTCAATGTAATAATGTATTTAGCAACTTAAATTAATTAATTATGTCTTTATTTCGTAGTTTGTATAATAATGGAAGAGCGGGTCTACCTGACACAACTATTCTATACTTAAAAGGTAGACCCAACCTCAAGTCGTAATAATTCATGGCTCATGAAATGAATGATACCCTCAAAACCCCAACACGACAGTAACAAGCACTGACGCTGTTGCAGCAGTATCAGGTAAAGCGGTGGTACCAGGATCGGGAGAGACAATGCAGAACTCTACCACCTATAAGTAGCCACGATGGTAGTGACTCGGATAGCCAATTCGTTTCTTACGAACTACCTTCAGATAGCCTATTCTTCATAGCAAGCCCGGACCAACACGGGGGAATTTTGGTATTAAATGTTCTCCATATCATAATTTGAGCTGTGGATTTTCTGTCAAATTTGAACTGCAAAAAGAATGAAGATGATACGATCAAAATGAAAAATCAAATCGTATTAAATCTGGATCCTTCTGGAATACCATCTTTTTCCTGCTCTAGCTCGGAAAAGGCGAGCGAATATACATTTTTAGAGTTTCATAGGCAAATGGCATAAAACGGAACCCTTATAATTTCGACTTGTTCGTCTGTCTGTCCGTTCGTATATCATAGTCATTTTACTCGGAGGCTATGGTTACTGTATGAAATAAGAAATCAAAGCGTAAAATGGTGAATTCTTTACATTTTCAGACATTTTTGGGATTTTACGTTCATCTAGAGTTTCAATTAATAGTTTAAGACCAACCATAAAAAGTCAATAAAATATTTAATCCTATTCAGTTAAATTTGTAACGAACGACGTCAACACAATTTTGGATTAATAGACCAACTGCCGTTCTGCCAGGCATGTCGTAAAATGCGACTGATTGTTAATACAAGTCACTGCCATCGTGATTGTTAGGTGGTAGAGCTCCGCAACGTTTTGCCCGGGTATTTAGTACCACCGTCATACCTATTCCTGCCGAAATAGCGTCAAAGCGTGTTATTGTCATTTTCCGGTTTGAAGGGTAAACTTATGCATGTGGTACTGCCATCCTGCCACACGGATAGCAATGCACCATAAACAACTTTGGGGTCTATAGGCGATGGTTTCTCTTTCCATCAGGAGAGCCATCTGCTTGTTTGCTATCTAATGCTATAAAATTAGAACTCGAAGTGGCGATGCTGCAATGCAAAAACCTGGCGGCGCTATTAGACATTAAAATAAGAATTATCCAATTTCTAGTATGATAAGACTACCAAATTTCATTTTTTCCTCGATACAGAGGAGGGGTAGAACTAGACGATAATGCAGTGCTGCATGTCCCCTGACCTTATCAATGGCAACAGCAGAAATGCAACATCGTTGTGTGTGCGTACGTGGAACTCGACATGCGCCTATATTAATTGACAATGAACTCACAAGCTATGAATGAGGCTGTTCTTTCATACTAGGGTCCCTTTGTCTCACAGATACCGGCTCTTTGTCTTCGTCACTGATGTTTTAAATACATACTACACATCTTCATGCCAAATTCCTTACGGGGTAGACCGAGAGAGTTGAGTTGTGACAGAATTGTCGTGCTTCCTGCACATTTTACAATTCTTTTCGTGCAGATAGCTGGTTTTGGAGACTCTTGAATAATCCTTTCGAAAAATAAAATGAATTTAAATCACTATTCGTGCTTATTATTTTTTCGATTTTCTAGCTTTCTTAGCGCCATTGCAATGGTGGCCAGAGGGACCAAAATATGGTATTTCAGAAGTATAACCCTTCTTACAAATCCTCAGCTGATAATATTTACAATATACGTAAAAGATTCGAATTGAGAATTTCCTCTTTAACGACTTTTTATCTTTTTAAAAAACTAATTATTTTAAAAAACTTCCTTAAAATAATTAATATCTCAGTTATAAAATAGTTCCGTTATTATATAATATTAGTCATGTAATTTAAAATTATCATTTTAATGTTGTTATTCAATAAAATCTACAAAATTTTGTTTTTAAATATTATTTTGTAATCTTTGGTACTCGTTACCTGAAATAAAAAAATTTCGTTCATTCTTTTTTCATCTCAATTTAGAAGTCTAATAATATAAGTCATAAAAGACGACGTATGTATATATGTTTTACAAGGATTCTAAAATGGATATTGCAATTTTGATGTAATTTGCACATTATCTATAGATTTACTTTATAAATGATCCTGTAAAGTTTAGTAGCGATTGGATAAACAAAAAAAATTCGGTTCTGAAATTTTTTTTGTAAGCTTATAATTTTTTTTTACTTGATAGCATACTCAGAGTTTGCACACAATTATCGTACATACTTAATTTTTTTTCTTAACCTTTATATCAGAGCTGACGGACGTCATCCTATCTATATTTAAACAAATTGATTCATGTACCCATAGCAAAAAGTACTTTTAATTTTTCAGAAGTTTCCCAACTTCCGAGCAACTTTTTCAATTTTCTTTGGCAAAGAAACTTATGTCTGAATAAGTTTTTTTATGAAATAAAATGTAAAGTTATACTACCTATTGTAAACATGTTTTTATAAACCGACATTTTATAAAGAGGAGATTCTTAATTCAGGTGTTCGTTTTTTAAATTTGTTCGGTGATAACTCTGTCATATATAAACGGATTTAAAAAAAATATACCTTTCATGTAAGGTTTCCGATTTGGTCCGTGGTTCGGTACCTAATAGGTAAAACGGGACCCTATTAATAAGCCTCTGCTGTCTGTCAGTCCGTCTGTCTGTCACCAGGCTGTATCTCATAAACCGTGATAGCTAGAAAGCTGAAATTTTCACAAATTATGTATTTCCGTTACCGCTATAACAACAAATGAGAAAGAAATGAAAATACTAAAGGGGGTCCCCATAAAATAAATGTATTTTTTTCGTATTTTTTAAAGTTGGAACCCTTCGTGCGTGAGTCCGACTCGCATTTGGCCGGTTTTTTATATTATAAGATAGCTAACAAGGAGACTTATGAACTGTCTGAAAGAACGGCATTGTTCAATTCTTCAAAGAAAGCCCGGGCCAATACGAAAAAATATAATAAAATTCAGATAGAACTGCAATAAATATGATGCTACCGAATATAATAATATGTGTAATTAGAATCATTTGCCAAGATTTCGTCAATACACCGCGTCAAATATCAACAAACCCACAGCGAGGAAGATTTCCGCCGGGAGCGGCGCTGGACTCAAATAAACCAATAATTGAAATGGCAACTACAAATACACGTGTTTGACAATACAATAACTGTTTTAAAAAGTTTATTTATTTGACACTAACTGTTGCCTGCGACTTCGTCCGCGCGGACTTCGTTTACTCCGCACAGCCCCTCCCCGTAGGTGATAGCGTGATAATATGTAGCCTATATGTTGACCCGAACTGTTAGTAATATTCATGCAAAATTTAAAGTAAAATAGATTTACTTACTTTTACTTTTTGAGCAGTACTTTTTGAGTTTACCCCGGACATACATACAGACAAACAGACAAAAATTCTAAAAACTATATTTAGGCTTCGGTATCGATATTAGATCACGCCCCAAGTATTCTTCTAAAAAAATATTCAATGTACAGTTTTGTCTTTCCTACGATTTTATTACATGTATAGATACTTCTAAACGCCTTCACTATTAATAATCACAAAAAAAAAAACAGAAAAAACTTGGTAGAATTGTGCATTGTCTCGCCCGGGTCTGGTACCACCGCCTTATCTATTCCTGCCGCAACAGCGTCAGTGCTTGTCACTGTCGTGTTCCGGTTTAGAGGGTAAGGTAGCCGATTAATTTATGCATATGATATTAGACCTCGCCACAAGATAACAACGCACCATTAACATCTTTGGTGTCTATAGGCGATGGTTGACTCTTTCTGGAGGAGACCCATCTGCGTATAAAAAAACTGCGAAAGTTTGGATGTTTGTTACTCAATCACGCAAAAACTACGTGATGACCTGGAATAGCACATGGGCTACTTTTTATTCAGGAAATATTATGTCATCCCGCGGGATTCACCAAAAACTTTTATAATGCAGCGGGCTGCACTAGCTACAGCTAGTGTTTAATAAAAATAGTACGCGATAGTTATCATTTGTTCAAATTCAAGTAACCATAATTCTTTTAAGTTTATCATAAATAGTAGCGTGGTAGTAAAGTCCGCGATACAATTTACATATCATAAGAATCTTCTGATTTGTCGTAAAATGTTAAGCATCTATATAATTAACTAGCAAAAAGCAGAGCTTTGTAAGGGCTCGCAAAGTTATACTATCTAGTATATTGTTAGAAAAGTATTTTTATGAGAATTACATATTTTAATTTATGGACTTTATTTATAATTATCTAACCTAAAAAACAGCGTATTTGCGTCTAAACATTACATTCGCATCAAAGGCCCGCGTCGTCACAGGCTTTGGACTAGGAATATTTGGTTTTTGTTTGTTGGTATTTTCAAGGAAAAATGGGTATTAAAAATGAAGGTTGATCTAAAAAAAAAACACATTTTTAACGTTTTGCTAAAATAATTGTTTTTTTTTCTAAAATCAGGAAGTTCCTGATTTTACGAAATCAAAATCAAAAAATGTTTTATTTAAATAAACCTTCAAAATTTTTGGACTTAATATTGGACTTAACGCAGGCACGAAGAATTGACGGTAGACACTCAGCGAATACATTTTTCGAATTTTTCTCTCAGAGAAACCCTCGGAGTTCGATTCCAGAGTCTGGCAAATGAAAAATGTGTTTTTTCAGTTTTCTGATAAAAACAACTTTGCCCGGGATTGGAAAAGTGCCCTACTGGCGATAGGCTAGTCACCTATCACATTGTGAAAGTTAAGTATCTTCGGCTAACCGTGGATGCACACGTTGTACCTCTCCCTACTTCTTCGGGGATACGAGCGTGAATATACCTTTTGTAGCTTTTTACCCTCGGGCTAAGATTGGGAATTGATCTCAATACAATATAAATCAATTAATACATCTGTACTGTTTCTCGATAAGCATATTTTGAAACTCTCTAACGCTCTATTTACTCTGTTCCCCGCAAACATCCCTGCTCTAGACCTAAATTCCCCTTGTGCCTCCCACAACTTTACTTCGAACTTCCCTTGCATTCTCCTTTCATAGATTTTATCATACACCTTCGATGCCAAATTGATCAAACTGCCCTATGGCAGTATAGCTATTGCAGTTTATACTTGAACCTCGCCTTTATACGAGTGCACGATGACCGCGCGCCGCCAGTCAAGTATGAAGAAACAATTCATGAAGTAGTCTCTTAATAAGTTCAAAAATTCTAATACAAAATGTATCTTCTATCAATTTAAACTCGTTATTTAATAAGAGATGGCGTTAGTAGTAATAAGATTCTAATACAAATTGGACCTTATATTTTTTTATTTTTATAAATTGGTATTTTTATGGTAAATAACAAATCTAGACATGAATATAAACTACCACGTCGAAGCTCAAACCTATAAAATGCGATACTTTTTCAATAAAATGTACCACAAAAGTGCATAGATCGTGGCCTAGTGTAGGGCTCGCTGTGCTTGCCCTAATTATTTTTACTATTTACTTTATTTACTATTAACTAATTTATTATTATTATTATTAATAATAACTAACACTAGTTTTAAGAATTATTTTAAATAACTGATGTTAGTAAAATGTATATGGACAATTTAAGTCTGAAATAAAAAGTTATTATTATTATTATAAACATCTTAACATTCTCCTTTGTCTAAGTTATGACCTGAATACGTAATACATTCAAACGACTCACACACCTTCCTATTTATAATTTCAACGGGATTGTACTCAGAAATTGGCCTTGAAACTAAACGAACCTGAGAGAAAAACTAAAACTACTTCGAGAATTTAATTAGAAGAAAAGCAACAGTCGAAAATAGTTCCTAATTCCTTGATTAGCAACAAACAAAACTTTGAATGTGAAATTACGCATAATTAATTCATTTAATTTTCATATTTAGACAATAGAACATGACTCTGGCGATGTATTTGGACCGCAGCATGGGCCTATTCATAATAATTATAACTGACCGTAATAACAATTTTAACGAAACATGAACTTTGGTAATTCAACAATATAAGGCTGAAGGGCAACGTGTTTACTGAAATTGCTTTTTGTATATCCTCAGGGCTTCAGCCTATTGGCTGTTATTTGTATTTTAGATACTGACCGAATCTAACCACCATTAAAAATATTAATGGTGAAGTAGAAATATGTGGCGAAGGTTGTGTCTATAAAATAAAATAAAGTATTGAAAAACTGAAAATGCCAAATTGTACGAAATAATCATATTTCAAAAAAAATATACATTTTAAACATAACGTAACCATAGAATGAGTACTAACCATCTAATACGACAAAAAAGACAAACGCAAAAAAAAATTCAATAATTGTACACACTTACTTAATTTCCCCTCTGCAACAGCGGCGGTGTGAATCAACCCAATACATTAAGTTATTGGGCGATTCACACCGCTCCACCATTGCGGTCCGAAAGGACCCATACCAAAAGAGCTCTTGGACAATTCACACCGCGGTCTGAACCTCTCGCGGTGCGGAACGACTAAAGACCCTTAATTGTAACCGTAAAACTGGATTAACACAAGATTAAAAAAATGCTAAAAAAAGAGCAAAATTAAATCTGGCGTATTACAATAGATATCACATTATGTTGTATTCAAATACGTAGTTTCACTACAAAAATGAAGATAAAGCCAAACAATGACGGGGGGAATATCAGGTTCGTATTTTCCAACCCTTTACCCCAGTTCAAAGCAGATATCAAATTACGAACAATTTAATAACATTTTGTCGCGCGGGTTGAGGGTTTGCGTTACTCCAACAGTCCGTACCGTAACAATATTTTCACAATTGACCTTTTTAAATTTCTTTTTGTAACTATAAACTTTAGTTGTAGCGTTTGATGTAATGTTTCAAAGCATTTCACGTCACGTAGGTGTCAATCGAAACTATTTAATGAAGGTTAAAGTACATTATATACAGCATTTGAAATACAACTTAGGTCTATATTTAGTTACTTGCGATTTCAAACTTATTGAGTTCTGGCTGTTGTCCGTGAATTCGTTCGAGTGACCCAAAAAACTTATTTCTTTTTACTTAGTCGGATTCTTTTAACTATAAAAGAACCTGACTATAAAAGACCCGACCGACCCGACGTTCTTTTAACTATAAAAGAAAACGAGCAGGTGGTGCATCGAATTCGTTCGAGTGACCCAAAAAACTTATTTCTTTTTACTTAGTCGGGTTCTTTTAACTATAAAAGAACCTGATTATAAAAGACCCGACCGACCTGACGTTCTTTTAACTATAACTAAGTAAAAAGAAATAAGTTTTTTGGGTCACTCGAATGAATTCGGTGCACGACCTGCTCGTTTCCCCCCCTCTACTAAGAGGGGGCAAACGAGCAGGTGGTGCACCTGATAGAAGTGATCACCGCCTATGAACATCTGCAATACCAGGGGTTGCGTTGCAGGAAAAAAGTAGCATATGTTACTCCGTGATAATCATTGATATAAAAAACCCAAGATGCACAATCAGTGTCTCAAAAACGTCCTCTAAAAATGAGCGCACAATTTTAAATTGTGCGCTCATTTCAAATAGAATCGCGTCGATCGCGACACTGTCAATTTTATTACTGATGTACTTGGGGCGTGATCTACAATCGATATCGAAGCCAAAAAAATAGTTTAGAGAATTTTTGTCTGTTTGTCTCTTTATCTGTTTGTCTGTATGTGTGTCCGGGGTAAACTCAAAAAGTACTGCATGGATTTACTTCAAATTTTGCATGAATGTTACTAACAGGTCGGGTCAACATATAGGCTACATATTATCACGCTATCACCTACGGAGGAGGAGCTGTGCGGAATACCTAAACGAAGTCCGCGCGGACGAAGTTGCGGGCAACAGCTAGTTTACAATATAAAAGTAATATCCACACATATTATAAATGATACCCGCTAGCAAGATAAGTCTAAGCAAGTTTATTTATAAAACCGTCAAATGGTTCTATAAATAAGCCTGCTTACCCTGTTTCTAATAAAGAAACACATTTCGTCACTTATTTAGGTAAATAAAGGTAAGGTCACATTTATGCGGAAGAGTATATTAATGAAATATTATTTATTACCTTGTTCGAAAATGATATCGTGTCTAAGCAACAACGCTTACTCCACCTTAAGATGTTACTCAAAGCCGAATTTCCTCTAAAACGAATTTTAGCGTAATTTAACCTGGTAATTTGGCTGAACACTGCTCGCCTATCTTTCACAAGACGCTTTAAAAGATCAAAAACAAGGCATTAATAGTTTTCCAGTCATACCAAAACGGATAATGGTGTAAAAATATACCTCCTAATCACACTTAAATTGTCGTTTTTTTGTGTCAAATCACACACATCGAGTTGGTGAGGATGAAACTTTCAATTTATTCGGACGGAAATAATATTTGGTGTCTATAAGTTTGTTAAATATTTCCCTTAGAAGAACCCTCTTTACAAAAAAATACATAATATTAAAGTACTAATACTAGGTGCACCCTAGAACCTGGTGTATTACAAAAGTTTTTATGACTCCCAAGGAAACAACTTATTTATCCGCGATAAAAAATCATTTTTACTATTCTACGCTACAAACTCTATTTATAATTTTTTTCTACACAATTGTTTATACTTTTAAAAAATTAAGTTCACTATATTCAGTAGTATAGTTTGTATTTCGTTTCCAAATAAATATCGCACTTTTGTGCCAATCTGTTACTTTTCGCTTTATATCCAATGTGCCAGTTGATCACTGATCACTCACATGTGTGCCAAATTTCATCTAAATCAATTCAACTATTTTTCCGTATTTGAGTATAATATACATTCAAACTTTTGCATTTATAATATTAATATAATATGTAGGGTATAAAAAGTCAAAGTTCGTCAGTGTTTGTCAGAAGTATTCTGTGGAACTACTGAACCGATTTTGATTCTTTTACCAATAGAAATCTGCATTATTCCTTATTGTCATAGACTACATTTTATTTAACCTTACCCGTTGGATTGTGACCAAGGATTTAAAATGTTATGATTTCGATATATATTATGACGTTATCTTCTAGCGCTAGTTGGCGAACTAATCACGAAACAGCACGAAACGCAGGGAGCCAATCACGAAACAGCAAAAATATCAAAATTATAATGTTATAAATCCTTGACTGGGACCTACGCGAATTATACCGCGGGAATAGTAATCACTATATTAATAATGTCGTCAAGGGTTACGGTAGACTCAATCGAAACCTTACCTAAATTATAAAGCGTACAAAAATAATAATTTTGAGTCGATAACATATGTTCGCAAAATTCGTATTGTCGAGTATTTTGTTAAAATAGTGATTAAAAATTCTAACGGTGCTGAAATAAATCGGCCATATTTCTTTAAAGGTTACAAATATGTGGTGTAGATGGCGTGAGCATTTATTTAAGTAGGTAGTAGTCACGAAATAAGAAAAACAAGCGGAAATGGCAAGTACAAACATTTGTATCAGCACCGCGATCGCCACACTCACACATAAAATAAGCATTATTGCATATAAACTACTAATGCAAATATTGTTTCATTGGTCGTTTTCATTTTAAACAGCAATAATCCGAAACACACAAACAGAACATTTAAAAATATACCAAACTGCGTTACAATTAATTTTATTTTGCTACAAAAAAAAAAGAGTATTTACGTCCTTTTGTAGTCTATTCAAAATAGACTCATCTATGTGTACAATAGTGAAACTTAAGATCGTAATAGTTTCGCTATTCTACAATAGATGGCAGCATTGATTTTCCGTAGTTATCAGCAGGGATTTAAAACGTTATCAAATAACAGAACAAATTTTTCGATACATAACGTTATTATTATAGCGATACCTCAGTAACAAAATTATTTTAGAACACTATGTGTATCGCTACCAAAATAACAGAACGAAATTATGAGCGGTATGTAACGTTATAAATATTGATATTTATGCGACGTTGCCGCGTTTCATGCTGTTTCGTGATTGGTCGATGGTTCACCAACTACCATGACTGCGAGTTGGCAACAAGGTACCTATGAAAATTTACAAGTTTGATGTAATGAGACATCGCGATTTACGATTTACGAGACACGCATTAAAAATATTTACAAGCGGTACGCATGGTTTTCAAATAATTTTTTTAAAGGATTCCAACCTACATATAATTAGAAATCAATTCTAACTTTTAATACATATTATTATACCTACATAAGGCAATGTATCTTTATGAAACATGTTTTTTTCTCCCGTGGGTTTTATGTAATAAGAAATGTTACTAGGTATCTTAGAGTTTTCTTTAAAATTCTAATTATTAACGGCTCCTTTGTAGAATAGACGAACTGCCGTACTCCCAGGCAGGTCGTAAAAGGAGAGCGATTGGCTATGCGAGTCACTATTGTTTCACCCGGGTCTGATACCACCGCCTTACCTATTCCTGCCGCAATAGCGTCAGTACTTGTCACTGTTGTCTTCCCGTTTAGAGGGTAAGGCAGCCAGTAAATTTATGTTTGTGGCATTAGACCTCGCCACAAGATAGCAACGCACCATTAACATCTTTGGTGTATATAGGCGATGTTGACTCTTTACATCAGGAGACTTATCTCCTTGTTTGCTATCTTAAGCTATAAAAAAATAAAAAAAAATGATTTTTTTAAACAAATGTTTTAATTATTAACTAGCTTTCGCCCACGGCTTCGCCCGCGTAGTATTAGTAGTAAGTAGCATACCTATGTCCTTCCCCAGAATTAAGGCTATCCATTTGAAATATCATCACAAACAGCTTTGCAGATTCACCATGACCATGAATCATACATTTACAAAGAAAAACAAATAGACGGACAATTAGACGTCACTTTAATTTTCATTATGTAAGGTGAGAATTCTGTAAGGTTAGTATGCATATTATTGAATTTATTGAAGAGCGTGGCTCATAGCAGCAGCAAAATATAAAAATCTGTAAAATATAATTCCTGAAATTTTCCGCTAAATTATTTAAGCATAGATTTTTGTTTGTCTTTTATTTTAATTTTTGAATTAAAGCTGTTAAGCACCATGATCCATTTTTTGAACTGTAAAATGTTTTCTTAGTCACAAAATTTATTAATTAAAAAATATCGATGTAGGGTCACTGCGTCGGTAACGCGACCGCCTCCAGTATGCGACCACTTGAGGGGCTAGGTTTCTTTAATTAAAGATAATAGCATTTTGACGTAAATACGTCTTTGAATTTGCCTTCGTAGAGGCGACAGTTCAAAAAACTGATGATAACAAAATTGGGATACAGTTTGATGTTATAGCTACATAACTATCACCAACATCCAAAATATAGAAAAACCTTAAAAACAACAAAGAAAAATATCGACACGCGGGATTTGAACCTGCGACCATCTCCCTAAAGCCGGGACGCTCTTCCACTGAGCTAGTGTCGACAGGCTTGAGGCGGCGAAATTCTTCTTTGATATATGATCGAATACGTCGATTGTACTGATCGCTAGGTATACATATTTATAACTAGTTATATGACTTCATCGTTACAGATGAAATTCACATTTATAATTTTGATCAGTACTTTCGTATTTCTAAATATTTTTGTGTTATAGCACTCACCCCGTGCTTGGGAAACTGGAAAAACCTTAAAAACAACAAAACCGGCTAGGAGTGCATTAAAGATGCACACTAGTAGGTATATAGAAGAGGGAGGTGTTTAACTACCATATTTGTGATTTTATCCGGCCCCGGGGCCTTTTTATTGTGAAGGTTTTTGTATTCTTCGGTTGTCGTAAGTAATAGGGGGTCACCTTACGGTGGTAGCGCCACCCTACACTCTACTTCGCTATCCAAATGATGGACGGACGTGGTCTAGGTTTGTAGGCGGGTTTGATGGGGAACATTGTGATTGGAACGATGAATGAAAAATGTGACCATCGCAAGATATTACCCGTGACGTCGTAGTATTCACGTAAAAGATGCACGGCTGTGTCCTCAACACAGCCACAACCCGTTTTTTTTTTCAGGAGAAAACAATGAATAGTAAGCATTAAATATTCATTGAATACTTATGTAACAAGAAAATCATAAATTTAAATCTATCGGGCTTAACCCAAATCTAGAAAATAGTGCCTGAGTTCGGGTGATGACTCATTGGTATGTTTATGTGTCACGTAATGCTGCAAAAATGCCTCGCCGGACGGCGAACAAAGTTACCTTTTGATACCTTACACTAATATTACACTTAAACAAGAATCGTTATTACTTCAATTATAGAGCAATGTTTGTTCGAAAGTTGTAGTAATATCATTTTTTAGCCTATATTTTTTTAAAATCCAGTGGTCGCAAACTGAAGTACGTAAATATCTAAGTAAGAAAGTGGCCGAATGATCGCATTCTGACACATAAGGCTACATAATATTTTATATTATATTATATTAAAATCTTTCAAACTCTGATGAAAACCTCTAATTTTAAATATAACTTGTCCCATATGTGAAATACAAGAAACAACAAGCGGGGCATAAATGAGTGAATCATAATACCATATACCATAACGAAAATTTTTGGATATAACAGAACGTAATGAATAACGTTTTTAAATAGTAACAAATTCAGTATCATTATTGGATAGCGCTATGCTTGAAAATATCGTTATGTCTTGCCTTGAGCAATAACGATATCACATAATACCGGTATTTCAATCCTTGGTTATCAGTTGATCATATTTGATTAGAGAACTTTCTAGAACGATAACGTAATAACTGTCATTACGTATATTTTTCTAGAAAAATTAGGTCAACCTAAAATGAACTTTATATGTAAGGTGTACGGCTGATTTTAGTTTGACTTTCTATTATATCATTAGAGATTATATTAAATCAGGAATTTAATTAAAATAAAATGAAAATTGTACTTTCGAATGATATGAAATATCTCCATTTTTAATCATCTGTATTCTACTATCATTTCTGCATTCAAGAATGGCACAATACGGCATAATTCAGTGTATACTAGATTTTCGCACGACGACTATCTCCTAATGATATGGTAAGTATCACTAAAGCAATTTAGAGTAAAAGCGCATAATAGTGGCGCACGCGGCACGCCCACTCTTCACTTCCCCTTGTTTTTCTTATTTCGTGGTAGTAGTATCGTAGAACGGAGCACAGATTATCGTGAAACTTATTTCTCTTCATTTATAAAAGAGTAGAAATTAAAAAATAGCAACACTCTAGTGATGTCTTTATTAAACTATCGTAATAGTTGAAAGAAGACGTCACTACAGTGTTGCTACTTTTTAATGTCTACATTTGAGTTAGTATATAAGATTGCTTATAATGAGACTTCCGAGCGAAGCCGGGTTTTCATCTAGTAAAATAATAAAACTGTATCTCTAGTGTAAACATCTTAGCTATAACAATATATTTTACTTAAAATTGTGTTACATCAGTGCTATAAAATGTCACCTTTCTCTCGTTTCACGTTAATAAATGTTTTGAAAAAAATAAAAAGTCTGAGTAAAATTATAAAATTAAACGGTCGTACTTTCAGATGTAAGCCATCTGCCGCTCTGTTTCTGCAGTCTCACTATAATCGGCGTTATCTCAGTTAAAATACTCCTGTTCCTTATAATATTGCAAATTATCTTTCTATTTAGGGGCACTGAAAATGCTTGGGGTTCTTTAAAATGTCGATTAATTTTATTAATTTTACTTATGCTCACGTCTTAAATTCAAAACAACCATTTGCAGTTGTTAAAAATTAAAAACCAATGTCATGTAAACGCAGTTTTTTGTCACTGAGTTTTAAACGTAAATGATTAGTGATTGAAAATGAAAGAACATGAAACA
Source organism: Apodemia mormo (assembly GCA_036924255.1). Classification (NCBI taxonomy): domain Eukaryota; kingdom Metazoa; phylum Arthropoda; class Insecta; order Lepidoptera; family Riodinidae; genus Apodemia; species Apodemia mormo. Next base: position 27,900,721 of record JAUPFN010000021.1, on the reverse strand, counting down.
TGTTGCAGTGTTGTTAAAACTTTTATATAAATAAATAAAAGAAATGATAAATATCACTGGATAAATTACACAAAGAAAGCAAATTATTGCCTACTTTGTGGTGTAGTATTAAAGAGACATATGTACATCGGTATATTATATACAAAATAATAAGTTGTAAGCAACGGTGACTGCAATCGTTGGTCTCGGATTCGATTTACGATAGGTTTTATTCCTACGATAAAATTTATATTTCTAAGTTTAGGTATTTATTAAATTACTAGCTGTTGCCTACGACTTCGTCCGCTCAGACTTCGTTTACTCCGCACTGCTCCTCTCCCGTAGGTGATAGCGTGATGATATGTAGCCTATATGTTGACCCGACCTATTAGTAATATTCATGCAAAATTTTAAGTAAATCCATAGAGTACTTTTTGAGTTTACCCCGGACATATATACAGACAAACAGATAAACAGACAAACAGACATACAGACAAACAGACATACAGACAAACAGTTATACAGATACAGACAAAACTATATTTTTGGCTTCGATGTCGATTATAGATCTCACCCCAAGTATTTTTTTAAAAAAATATTCAATGTACAGTTTTGACTTTTCTACGATTTTATTATATGTATAGATATGTCAGTATTTATATATTTATAAATACTGGCGATCGGCCCGTGGTCGAAATTAGACCATAATTCTATTAATCCGTTTGATCATAAAAAAGCAATAAAATCTTTTTTAGGTTTGACAACAGATTAGCCGAAAAGAAAATATTATACCTATGTATATTATCATGTATGTCACATGAATGTAGTGTGTGTAATGTTTATTTTTTAATAATTTAATATATTTCAAAGCATATTATTCAAAAACATTAAGTTTCTGCAGTCCTCCGCAATGTAAATTTTAACTGCTCCAAATATCATACTTCTCCTTTCGCGTTATTGTCGCAATAAGGTGTATAAAGTTTTTACTTCAGGTATGGATATGGATATATGAGTATCCTTGAATAATACCCATATCATGAGAAAATATTTTTTTACTTTGGGGTTAGGTCAATTCGTGTATTTTGTCCAAATTTTTATTTATTTCTTCTTTCCGCTAAGTATGTACCTACGACTCAAATCCCTGCTCACAATACTTTATATCGATAATGATCTAAAGGATGGACAACTCGTTAGAACCATTGACTTCAGAACTTATCCGAATTCTACATTTTAATGTAAATGTTGATCTTAAGATTTAACAAATTCAATATAAATAAGCAAAAGGTTTCTTTATTAAATAAACTTATGTTAATTTCTTATTCAAAGTTAGTTAAACTTTAATTTACTTTAAACTTTAATTGAAATAATTTGTTTTCATATACAATAAGACTTTCGTGTTCCAAGTCATGGAGAGTGGGCTACTTGTTGCCTGGGACATCGTAGTTATTTTTGTATAGCGCTCTGAGGCTATTTTCAAAAATTACCTAGTAAAAAAAGTAATTTTAATTCTCTTACAACTGTAATGCATTCTTTTTTTTCTCTTACATATACTCGTATGATATTAAATCATGGACCATTATAAATAATAAGAGAGCTCAAAGTTTTTTGATGTGCAACATCTTTCCTCTAAGTTGATAGGTAATTTTTACGGGAGTGATTTCGAAAAAGGGTCGAAATCAGGAAACCGGAGAAGCACGCGCTATTTGATTTGACCAACGAGCGCGCGTGGTGGCGGTTAACTTGCGTGAGCAAGCGCGCGCCTTAATATAGAATTATATCGGAGTATATTGTTCTTTGATTATATATATCGACACCTCCGGCGAATAAGCTCGTAACGCCTTTTTTATTCAAAATCCATATTTTACATTATCGATATTACGTAGATGAGTTTTATATATTCCTGAAATTTAAAATTACTTTTAATTTAAATTAAAAAAATACTTTTAAATAACAAGGTTTAAAAGCGCTTATAGTCGTATATTTTCGAGTAATGACAAAACTTAAACTAATAAACTGTATTCGACCTTATGCGCCGGAGGTGTCGATATTTTCATGCTTAGAATCAGGGTTGTTGCTGATGCAGGTTTCTACTGGCTCAGCAGATGCTGATTGTAATTATTTGCAAATGTGATATGTTACTTTGAATAAAGCGCAAGTTATACTTAATAATTGTAATATTTTTGTGTTAACGAAATATACTACAACTCTATCTTAAATACCTATTGGCTATTAGTATATTTTCATATTAGATAAATGTTTTCAAATTATCGTTTTTGTTTATACAGAAGAAGATAATCATGAGCATTTTTATAACTTGACAATAGTAATCCAGTAATGTGTAGTGTTAAACCTACACAAAATTTACTACTACACATAATTTAGACGAAAAACATGCTTCAACTTGAATATTACAGCATTAAAAAGTCTGCATCGATCGTTGCTGATGCTGATATTATCAATGCTGATGATTCGAGGATTCTGATGCTAATGTTATGATGTTGATGACGATATTCGCAACAAAATTCACAGCAACTCAGTTGGATATTGGTAATTCATTCAGACACAAGGGTAATGTAATTTATAGCATCCTTTCACCATACACATTATTTACTCTAGGCAGAAGATATTTATCCATTTCAACGTTGCGTAAAAAATTTGGTTATTTTTTGTATGATGTTTTTGAAATTATGGCAATACGTAACAATTATATATATTAAATATTTTTGAATCTTTAGTAGTTTGATTTGTATAATGTTAGGTATATTTATTTGTTATATAAATAATATTGTAAATAATGCTTGAATGTTATATTAATATTCGTTTAATAGATATTAGAATTTGTTATCAAAATGCTGCACTACATCGTTTATCGTTATATCAAATTATAAACTTGCAAATGGTGCCATCTGATCTGTTTAAAGTTGCTATTTTTCAATCTACCCTAGATTGAAAAATATCAAGTTCCAACAGATCAGTCACTATTTATTTATTTATTATAGTATTACTTTTAATTATTGTAAAACTGTGTGATACTATAAAATACCTTGTGCCGGCCTACTCGGGTCATTCTGCTGCAAGTCTTGGAAGAATAAACATCTATGTACGTCAAACTGTCTATTATTAAAAACGAATAAATATCTTCTACATACTACACTCATTGATATAAAAAACCCAAGATTCAGTTTCTCAAAAGCGTCCTCATTTCAAATAGAATCACGTCAGTCGCAATACTGTCAATTTTATGTCTTTTTGTACACTGCTTTGTAAAAACAACTACAAATATTACGCTTAAAGTTGGATATGCAAAAACATATGTTTTATAACTATGTATGTAATTCATCCGAGATAACTACTTATGTGAAATTAGCGACAGCAGCAGCCCCGAACAAAACTGTCCCTCAAAACCAATGACTACACTTAAATAAATAATGTAGTATATCACGCGTCTATGCCGAATTCGGTCCGTTCAGACTATTTTTCTGTATCATTTCTTAACATTTAGCGTTTTTAAGTAAATGAAAAATAAACGAAATTAGTGTAAAGAAAATGACTTGACGTATCATATTGTAAATCTCCCAAAGAATGCGGTTTCGGCTTTCGGGGTGCAAATTAAAGCAAATGTAATTAAGAAAATACATTAATTAATTCGTTAATGATTCTTCGGGACCTTAAAGTAACATAATCTCAGTGGAGAGGTTTTATAGTCTTAATAAGTTGTATTAAACTGGCGGTCGAAAGTTTTACATACTTTCGGAAATATATATCGCTGCACAGATTACTCAAATTGACCTAACCTCAGTGTTTTTTATATTATAAGTTAGCAAACAAGCAATGGCTCTTGATGGAAATAGAAACCATCACATATAGTCACCAAAGATGTTAATGGTGCTTTGCAATCCGTGTGGCGGGATATCAATGTCACACGCATAAATCCTATCTACTACTACTAACCTTACCCTCCAAATCGAAACATGACAATGAAAAGCATTGACGCTATTGTTAGTCTTGTGCAGTTCGTGAACGAACTAGGTCGAAAGAGCGATCTTATGGAGATAGATAATTAAAAATAATATGTACTAGATACTAATTCCAAAGATTAAAAGTTGATTATTTCCAAACAGGTTTTGTCATTTATTTTTACCTAATTAAAATGTTGATCAACGCAAGCGAACAAGGCAACTAGTAGGTCTTTCGCGAATTGAAGTAGTGACTAACGAACTAAATGATCGAACTAGTTCGTTTAAGAGCTGCGAACTAAAATGAGCGCTCCCAGTCGTGAACTATAATGCGCAAGACTATATTGTAGCAGGAATAGGTAAGGCAGTGGTACCAAATACCCGGGCGAGACGATGCAGAACTCTACCATCTAGTAGTCAATACGGTAGAGACACGTATAGCCTCGGTTGCCTTTTACGACTTGCCTGGCAGAACGACAGTTGTCTTTTCTTTAATGGAGCCAAAACCAACACGGGGCCTGTACACTTACTTTATAATATACTAGCTGTTGCCTGCGACTTCGTCCGCGCGGACTTCGTTTATTCCGCACAGTACCTCCCCCGTAGGTGATAGCGTGATAATATGTAGCCTATATGTTGACCCGACCTGTTAGTAATATTCATGCAAAATTTTAAGTAAATCCATGCAGTACTTTTTGAGTTTACCCCGGACATACATACAGACAAACAGATAAACAGACAAACAGACAAAAATTCTGAAAACTATATTTTTGGCTTCGATATCGATTATAGATCACGCCCCAAATATTCTTTTAAAAAAATATTCAATGTACAGTTTTGACTTTCCTACGATTTTATTATATGTATAGATACATGAACACACATAAATACAGCAGACCGCATAGTAAATAATACAGACACACGGTGTTCGGCGGAAAACATATAGCCGCTCATATGAGAAAATGCTTGTAAAAATGTATCTTCACGCCCGTATCCCCAAAAATGTTTTCCCTGTGTTGGTTCCGGGCTCCATTGAAGAATAGACCAACTGCCGTTTTGCCAGGCAGGTTGTAAAAGGCGACCGATCGGCTATGCAAGTCACTACCATCGTGACTACTAGGTGGTAGAGTTCTGCATTGTTTCGCCCGGGTTTGGTACCACCGCCTTACCTATTCCTGCCGCAATAGCGTCAGTGCTTGTCAAAATTCAAAAAAAAACAAAATTCAAAATGTCTTTATTTCGTAGGTAAAATTTTTACACTTGAAATATGTCAGTATATATTATACAATATGTTAATAGCTTATGCTTAAAAGAAAAAGTTATTACAAAATACTTTAAAATATACTTAATTGGACACATCATCCCAAAAATACATTACTATACCCAATGCACAGATATCTTGTTTGTTTATAAATACAACTTAACACCCAACAGCAACATGTAAATGAAGGTAGATAATTATATTTAGAAATATGGTAGGTATGACAAAGTTGAAGCGATTAAATAGTTCCCTGACTGTCGTGTTCCGGTTTGGAGGGTAAGGTAGCCGGTAAACTTATGCATGTGGCATTAGATCTCGCCACAAGATAGCAACGCACCATTAACATCTTTGGTGTCTATAGACGATGGTTGACTCTTACCTTCAGGAGACCTATCTGCTTGTTTGCTATCTTATGATATAACAAAAATGTAGTTATAGGTACGACAAGTGCATCCACGATTCGAGTTAGTATACAACGAGCGATATATTGTCTATGCATATCAGAGACGAGACTATTACTGTTTCATTGTGTTTGTTAAAATGTCAGACTAAAACCTTAATGTCAAACAATACAGTCAACTATTCCGACGAAATTGATTCAATTGATATTGTATATACTTTTTGCAATTGATGATTGATGTTCGGCGTTCACAGAGATAAGGTCAGTGTCAAATAAATATATTGTATTTTCTTATTATTTTATTATATTTATTGTGAATACTTAATAAATGTGATCGTGATATATTTTATATAAATCGTTTAATTTTAATAACTCTCGACTGAGATATAACTCTTACACACGATTAGCAAAGTTGTTTTTATCAGAAAATTGAAAAACAACATTTTTAGATTGGCTGAACCAGAAATCGAGCCGGGACCTCATGTGATCAACACCGACAGCGGACTTACTAGGCTACAGAGGCAACATATACATATACCTATATCGTAAAAAATAAAAATATACCGTGTTGTGTTAGGCTAAACCACAGACCACACAAATACTTAATAGACACGTCACACGGTGTTTTGCGCAATATATATATATATATATATATATATATATATATATATATATATATATATATATATATATATATATAAAATTATGTTAATGTCAAATGACTACTTGCAGGTGAAGCTGTATGTTTAAGCCATTATAAATGAGAGTACACGTAATACAAAGAGTTTATTCCGAGCGGGTCCGGGCCCCCTTTGAAGAATAGATCATCGGCATTTCTGTCAGGCAGGTCGTAAGAAAAGAACTGTTGGCTACGCGAGACACTTCCTTGGTAGCTATTAGGAGTTCTACATTGTCTCGCCCGGACCGATTACCAGCACCTTACTTATTCCTACCCAAATAGCATCACTATCACAGCTTGTTGCTGTCGTGTTTCAATTTTGAAAGGTAAGGTAGCCGGTAAACTTATCCATGTGGCATTATTCCGCCACACGTGTAGCAATGCACCAATAACAACTTGGGTATCTATAAATGATGGTTTTCTTTTTACATCAGGAGAGCCATCTGTTTGTTTGCTATCTTATGATAAAAAAATACAAAGAAACATATCTTTTAACACTCAGTATATTATTCTTAGTCTTATTGCATGTAAAATAAAGTACGTAAAACGTATCACAATTGGTATCGTGCGGACCCTACTTCACACTTTAAACTAATTATGAGGGTGGTAAAATATTTCTTTCACTAAACATACTATCACGGGCAAATTGCAAAAGGAGAACCCTCATATTTTCATCATACCGCCCGCTTTTCTAGTCTGTCAAAACCCGCGAGTGTACTTTAGTATAGATTCCACGCTGGCGAGCATAAAAAATGCAGCATTCTAATAAAGGTTACAGCCTTTATTAGAATGCTGTTTTTTTTATCAATGATATAATTTATATAAATCAATTTCATGAAACATTTCACATAGAGTTAAACTTTTTTAAAAAGTTTTACCTATTTTAAAGAATATAATATTTATATGTCGGGGTACAATGACTAATAAATATAGGTAAATACGATTTTATGTAACTAAGTATTAATTACAACTCTCATTTCATTTTCAAGCACTCTACTTTCATATTCAAGCATATTTTCAAATATGCCGTAACTATCATATTTTTTAAATAATAACCATCATGAAATATATATTTTTTTTGATTATAAAATGCCTAACATTTACAGTTAAATACCAATATTTAAAGACGTGACCTAACTAAAAAATAAAGCTCATTACATAATCGTTTTACTCTACTTAACAGTCGTCTAATATTAAATGAACTTGATTATAATTTATAACTTTTGTTATATTTAGAAAACTAAAAAAATAAATACAGTTTCAAACTGCAAATAGAACGAATTATATTTTTTTTTTTACTTTTTATAGTCTTAAAACAATATTCCTTGTGGAATGTCTAGTGATAAAAAAAAATTAAAAATTAAATTTTAAAATATTTCAGACATTTTCTGACATGTGCCCGTTTATATGTATTTCAATCACTTAAAGTTGCCTAGAAATGTTGCCATACTTTTGTGTTTTAAGTAATTTTGATATATCCTTGTTAGATTACTGACAAAATACTGTTCTTTTGATAAAGACATCTTTCTATAAAAACATAAAAAAATAACTTTTACGTAAGAACTTCAAAGAAGCTACACGGTCAAAATTAATTACTTTTAAGTAAAAAGTAAAAAAATATACATAAGTCCATCAAAAACGATCTAACCGTTTAGAGATTTACTGGAAGTAACAAATAGACGGAATTTTTTTTGGTTTCTTTTGTACAAGTAATGCACAAACATGATCAATAAAAGCTACTTCGATATTCCAGATACTTAAATTTTATATTCAAATATAGATTTATAGATTAACTTACAAATAGTTGTATATAATATCACCTTAAGTAATTTATAATGTAATATTATATAGAACTGTTCAAAAAACACGAGAACACAACGTTCGACAATAACGTATAATCTAAGGTACCGCGCTAGTTTTGGGTAAATAATATTATCGTAAACGAGAATAGAGATACTTGAGTATTAGGGTGTCCGTTATTTCCCAAATTGGATTTTGGTCTGCAAACGCCCCTCAAATTTTTAGGTTATGACCTAAAAAAAAATATCCGACCCAAACCAGCCCTTAATATTCACATTAACCCGTGCCTGAATCATAATACATTTCCCATTTAAATAACATGGGATTTTTGCACTTTTTGCAGTTAATTTTTTTCCACCGAAACAAATGTAGCTAAAAATACTTTGACAGCTGTTTTTTGTAGGAAATTTAACGCTCTTCAAAAAAGATCTGAATGCTTTTTGCGATAAAATTTACGGTTTAAAAGTTATTCAACGATAAAGTTGTATTCATAGTTAGATTCATCGTTTTTTTTAATTTCCACAATAATTTTTATATATATCAAACTAAATGCATAATATGCATAATTTCCGTGTGCGATGTCAAATAATGTTTCAAGAAACTCAGAAAACTCGCGTTCTACTGTTGGATTTGGATTTTTTTGTAAGTTTCTATACTTATCATACAGTTTTTCGACTTTTTTTACACATCTTGAAACAATTTGTATTTTAATTCCAGCTCTAGACCAAAATTTAGTAACTTCTCCAATAACAAATTGATAACTTGCTGTAAGTGTTTTTTTTGCTTCTCTTGTTTGATAAAATAACAATTGTAGTACTTGTTCGTTAGTTGGTAATTTATTGCTGCTGATTGTTTCGGTTGGTTCTCCCAAAAGAAACATTGGATTTCTCAAGCTCACACAAGTATTCATTTTTTTTTTTGGAAAATTATATTAAACAGTATTTTTGCTGAATGAGTTAACACTAATAAAGTTTATCAAACAAATATTTCACCGAGAGGTTATAGACTCAAAGGATATGAAGTTCTCTCACGTTACTCACAGATGGCGTTAGATTATAAAACGAATAAATTTAAAACGTGATTGCTTTTAGTTTTTTCGTTTAATTGCCTTAAATTCACAAATTTTAAAAAAGAAAATTATTTAAACACTTAAATTTATGTAGAATCACGTTTATATACGGCCTATTATAGTTACTTTATAATTTTATTGCAAACAAAAAGCGATAGTAAATAAAAAATAGGAACATGATGAATTTAACTATGAATACAACTTTATCGTTGAATAACTTTTAAACCGTAAATTTTATCGCAAAAAGCATTCAGATCTTTTTTGAAGAGCGTTAAATTTCCTACAAAAAACAGCTGTCAAAGTATTTTTAGCTACATTTGTTTCGGTGGAAAAAAATTAACTGCAAAAAGTGCAAAAATCCCATGTTATTTAAATGGGAAATGTATTATGATTCAGGCACGGGTTAATGTGAATATTAAGGGCTGGTTTGGGTCGGATATTTTTTTTTAGGTCATAACCTAAAAATTTGAGGGGCGTTCGCAGATCAAAATCCAATTTGGGAAATAACGGACACCCTATTGAGTATGGAAGGTATCTCGTGCATTAAATATTAAATATAAAATTATGCATAATTAGATAGTTAGCACTTGATATCTTTCTTCAAGCTAAGTTGTTAGATTTCAGCAATTTCAGTTACGTCAGATTAGGGTTGACGCATTTTAGAGTTCTGAATTCATACAGTGTCCATCCAATTGTTATACAAAATGCGAATTAAAATATTTTATAAGCGTATATATAGCGTGATCTCAATTTAATTTGATTGGTCAGAGATGATCTGATGCTTCCAAATGTCCTTTATACGATGATTTAAAATACATCTGGTCTTTAAGTTTAAAAATACTAATGTTTGTTTATAATTTCAACTCGTCGAATGAAAATTGGCATGTTTTTTATTTTTTCCCTCGTGTTGGTCTGAAGTCTAAGAATAGACTCCCTACCGTGCTGCTGGGCAGTTCAAAAAGGCGAACAATTGGATATGGGAGTTACTACCATCGTGGCTACTAAGTGGTATGGTTTTGCATTGTCTCACAACACATTAAGCAACGGTGTAAAACTCTATGATGTGATAGATGGTCAAACATTTGACAAATCAGACACACATTCAGTGTCTGACTTTTTTATGAAAACTAAATAATATACTGAGTGAGTATAAAAGGCATTGCAAAAAAATTGAATGTTATCAGTAAGCGAAATAAAAGCCTTTTCCAGGAATGTTTTGAATTTTTATTGTTCACTAAAAAACTACGATATTTTTCCATAATATTAGTACGTGTAGTAGTAGTAAAAACTCCCACTACATTAATTTTCAATAATATTATTTCATGTAGTAGTAGTAAAAACTCCCACTACATTAATTTTCAATAATATTATTTCATGTAGTAGTAGTAAAAACTCCCACTACATTAATTTTCAATAATATTATTTCATGTAGTAGTAGTAAAAATTCCCACTACATTAATTTTCAATAATATTATTTCATGTAGTAGTAGTAAAAACTCTTACTACATTAATTTTCAATAATATTATTTCATGTAGTAGTAGTAAAAACTCTCACTACATTAATTTTCAATAATATTATTTCATGTAGTAGTAGTAAAACCTCTTACTACATTAATTTTCAATAATATTAATTCATGTAGCAGTAGTAAAAACTCCCACTACATTAATTTTCAATAATATTATTTCATGTAGTAGTAGTAAAAACTCTTACTACATTAATTTTCAATAATATTATTTCATGTAGTAGTAGTAAAAACTCTCACTACATTAATTTTCAATAATATTATTTCATGTAGTAGTAGTAAAAACTCTTACTACATTAATTTTCAATAATATTATTTCATGTAGTAGTAGTAATAACTCTCACTACATTAATTTTCAATAATATTATTACATGTAGCAGTAGTAAAACTCTCACTACATTAGTTTTCAATAATATTATTACGTGTCGCAGTACTAAAATTTCCCACTACAATACATTTCAATAATAGTGGTACTTGTAGCAGTAGTAAAAACTCCTACTACATTAATTTTCAATAATACTATTACATGTAACAGTAGTAAGAACTCTCACTACATTAATTTTCAATAATATTATTACGTATAGAGGTAATAAAAATTCGCACTACAATATATTTCAATAATATGAGTACGTGTAACCGTAGTAAAACCTCCCCTTAAATTTTTTTAAATCTTTTTTTCGCTATGGGGATTACGTCAGTCGCGTCGGATTAAGTTAAACTTAGGTTAAAAAGACGATGGGAGGCATTGCTGTTCTAGGCTACTTTTAACTAATTTATACACATCAATTGCTGACTCCGATATTGGTCTACTTAGAATGCTTTGTATAGGATCTACGTCAAGAATATTAATTTGTCTTTTTGCAATTAATGCCTCTCGCTCTCTTTTGTTCTTGGCACATTCCATTAAAAGGTGATGTATGTCCTCTACTTTGCCACATACACTCCCACTAGATTATTTTTCAATAATATTAGTACGTGTAGCAGTAATGATATTTTAGTGGGATTATTGTGCAACGTGCATCATAGAAATTGTATTTTGAATCAATTGTCCGTCCCAAGATTTGAAATCAGAACTAATTAGGTTAACATTTTTTTTAATTTTTTTAATTTTTAAACATATTTTCACAGTAATTGTCTGACAGAGTTCGAATGCTATATATTACGACCAAATGTTGATAAACTATATTTTTGGAACGAAGTTCCTTACGGCAGGCTTGGAGGGGATAGGGATTTTGCTGCGCGACCGAACTGAAAAAAATGTGATAGTAAAACCGTAAGAAAAATGCGTGGAATAAAAGCGTTAAATGAGACATGCGCAGGCGCGACAGTCGCGTACACAAGCGAGTAGTGCCGTTTAGCCGAAGGAAGTTCGTTCCTACCTGGTGTCCCGCGACACCACATCATTTTTCTCTCAACATTTGCTGCTTGTGTACTGAATTTATTCCAAACCTATTTAATCGCTTCCGCGTAAATAACTAAAAAACATACGCACTCACATATAGATATACTCAAACTTTTCCTTTTATAATATAGTACCTATCTACTTTAAAAGCAAAAAATATACCATTTAGCTAAAATTAGCCACACTGTCTAAGTACGAGTAAAACGTTCTTAGAAACATCAAGTCACATAAGTTGAAAGTATCTTAATAATAACTTAAATAAGTTGTATAATTTTAATGATTGATGACGTCAGTATGTCTGTATGGTTATATGTATCTGTATGTATATGTAAACATCTCATAACTTTGAACGGCTAGACCGATCGAAACGTGGTTGATGGGATTCGATTAGGTTTCACCAAACTTAGATTTCATGAAAATTTAAAGCGATTCGCCCCAGGAGATTTCAGTCCCCGAGCCAATGTCAATGACCAGTGTACATTTTTTATAATAATTTCCAAATTAATTTACCTATTGATTACTAAATCTAATCTGCTTTATTCCTTAAAACTACACTTGATATCGCCAATTGCATTTAAATCGGTTTATCCGTTCGTGAGTTATCGTTGACGAAAATGTTTTTAAAAGTGTTGTTTTTTGCATTTCTTCGAGATTTATCAACCAATCAATTTTTGGACTCTTACAGTATTTTAGAACTTAAAAACTGTGTCTATGCCGTTTCAAAAATGAAAATCAAATCACTTTTTCAAAAGTTAGTTTAAAAAGTCAAAAGCTTTTCAAATATTAAAATTATGCAGCAATATCTTTGTAATGTAAAATAAGTAAGTAGAAATTTTTAATAGAAAGTATTAAATAAATATTAAAAGATATATGATTGGTATTATTGTATCATAAAATGTCGTTCTTTGTATCTTTACGCTAGTATCCCCAAAGAATTAGTTGACTTACTAATCGTGAGTGCACTGAGTGCACTACTTAATCCCTTAATACTAAACTTAATATGATAGGTGGCAAGCCTATCGAATGTTTGTAAGAGGTGTTCTCTAAAACTTCTAAACGGACACCAGTAGAAAGATACATTCCTTAGTGCTACATTTATTCCAATCTTCCCGCGGGATCGGAATCTATGCAGGCTATATCGCGGGATGGGATAATGTAATATACTCATTGAAGCTAACATTATAGATACTACGAAATCTTACTAACAAGAAGACAATAATCAACAATCCACGAGATAACGAACTGCTACGTCATGGAATTTCACAGAACACGTGTATGAACAATTAACTCTTTATGTTATACTGTCCTTATTATAGAGACTATTTATGGTCCTCACGTACGATGATATGATTAGACAAAAAAGCAAATTATCTGCATCATATTCACATAGTTGTTGCGGGTGACTTTGTGCCTACAGCAGTGAAGCGAAAAAATATTTTCTTGGTCTGGGTGTTTAAAATTAATATTTAATAAAATAATATTTACCAGGTATATTTTTTTTAATTGTACTATAAATTATAAATGATCCTCTTTTAAATTATAATAAAATATTAACGAGGAATAAATTTCAAAATGTTGGTAGAAATTATATGTATCTTGTTTTAAAGCCAATAAGAAGTATGAATTAAAAAACGCTTTTATGACTGAGTTATTGTAATTTTAAGATAATGACCAAGATATAAAATGCTGTTTTTGGCATTGGAGCGAAATTTGAGTTGAAAACAGGCACATTTGTAAATATTTAGATGTATAAGAATTAAAAGAAGTAGAAAAAAATCCCAGAAAAAACTTGTTTTATTATTACTTTTATGGAAAAGCGCTCTGACATGGGTCAGAGCGCTACTTCAAAACGTTAAATCAAAATATTTTTTCTAATGTCTTTTACAAATTACACCTCCAGGCCAAAAAAAAGAAATTTATTTATTTTCGCTGCATTTGGTTCGCTCCATTTGGAACGAAATGGAGCGAACCAAATGGTTCGCTCCATTTCGTTCCATACGTTTTGTTGTAGACATTTTTAAGAACTAACTTATCAGTTAATAATAAACTTTGCATATATATAGAAATAGCCAATGCTATGTACTCGTAAATAGTACCAATGGCAAATAGTTTAACTTCAGTTGTTAAATCTCATAAAATTTTTACTTAAATTTCCTTTTTGTTGTTGGGTAACAAGGGCAAAATATGTATGTTTTTTTAAAAAATATAAAAGTAAGAAAAATATGTCATAAGCGCAATTTAGTTTTGATAAGTAATGAAAACATAAATAAATTTAAGTTTAAATTTTATGTTAAATTATCCTGTTACCTGCAAAGGATTTTTCAACGTTGTTTTTTTTAAAGTTAATATTAAAAAAAACATTAATTTAAGAACTTGGAATATATGTCTATGTTTGTAAGTCCTTGACACTGCAACAACAGGACGGAATTATTTCAGAAGTATAAAATAATCTCTTACGTAATTAATATAACAGAATAAAACAATACATTAATTAACTAATTTATAATTAAAATCAATGAACTAAGATAAAACTTCAGTATACATAGCTTGTATATAGCAATGTTATCCAGAGGAAAGACACATTTTTCTTAAATAAAAATTCTTGTTACCTCTGCAGCCTAGTGGTCCGGTGTCAACCACATGAAGTCTCGGGTTCGATTCCCGATCGGACAAATTAAAGATGTATTTTTCAGTTTTCTGATAAAAACAACGTTGCCTGGGACTAAATTAGTACCCGATTGGCTTGGCTTGCGATCTGTCACATTTTGGGACTGAATATGTTCGGCTAATCGTGGGTGCGGTGGTTGTAACTCTGCCTACCTACTCGGGAATACGGCATAAAGATACTTTTAAACAGTCTATCTACTGTAACATTATACAGGTACATAGACTACTTTTTTATCATGAAAATGCACTATTGTTATACAATTGACATCAATGTTGTGCATGTAACAGGTTGCTCGGAGCAGCTTCGTTTTAATAAATATTATAATGTCAATTTTCTTGGCAAATAGCACATGTCTTAAGACAGTTACATTCATTATGGTGTATTAAATATGTTTAAATATCTACATAAAGTATCTTCACGCCCATATCCCCGAAGGGGTAGGCAGAGGTGCAACAAGTGCACCCACGATTAGCCGAAGATACTTGGCCCCACAAATGTGATAGGTGGCAAGCTTATCGCCAACACAACGGCACAAAAATTTGTTTTGTGCCGTTTTTCACTTATAACCCCAAATTTACTCATAACCCCAAATTTTTACTCTACCTCTACTCTCATTAACCTTTACCTCATCATAATATTCACTATAAATAATGTATATTGCAGAACAACCGTTTTTAATATTAATGTTTAAATTTTAATTTTTCGATTTTACTTACGATTTTTGTATGAATCTTACTTTATAATTATTTTATAATTTTACATTTACCAAAAAGGAATTGGTCTGATAGTAGAGGAGACAGTGAGAGGTTGTACTTCACCGATCTGATAACCAGATGAGACGTATATTTTATCAAATATTATTTATAAACAAATATGCCTATAATTACTTGCCTATCAAAAAGTGCTCATGGCTATATTTAATTAAATTAACTTTAATCGTTTTTTTTTCATCACTTTCATACTTTTGATAACCAAATGAAATTTATTTCGCTGATAATTTTTAACACACAGAATATGCCTAGGTAGGCTCGCCTACTCATTTCTGTGCATGGCTACCTGGCAAGCAGGTGTTAACAGGTAAGTCAATATAGGTGACTTCATCGATCTGCTAACTTATCGAAAGTTATATCAAATTTTAGATTATTTTATTACAAAATCAGTCACATATACTTGCCTGCAAAAAATCGTACTCAAAGTACTGTTGCCAAGCTAAAAACTTGCCATAAGCACTTTTGGATAGGCAAGTAATTATAGGCATATTTGTTTATAAATAATATTTGATAAAGTATACGTCTCATCTGGTTATCAGGTCGGTGAAGGACGATCTTCACCAGCTCTTAGACCATGATAAATATAGCTGTTTAAAGTAATGCGTAAAACCCACGGAAATTAATTTTTATTGAAATAGATAAAAATATTATGTTTTACTGTAATCTAGTATTTCAACATTATTCTCGAAATGAGGTAATATTTAAAACTATCCCCAGTAGACAATCATGAAAATTTATAGCGGCAACAAAATTAACTTTTTCTAACGGTGCACTTTATTACTTCATTTGATGAGGAAGGATTCAGTAGCATAAAAGTATTTGTATATTTATTGCTTTACATTACGTATATTGTTTCATGTTTTAATAGCCATGCTTCAAGACAAGATTTTAATTTCCTCATCCTTTACCATTTTATATTGATTGTTTATTTGACTAAAACGTAATTTATGATTTTAAATTAAATAAATTCATATTTTTTTAGTATTAAGTTTGTATGCCTTTTTAAAATATATAGTTTTTAACCTAATATTATTGTTTAAGAATTTATTACTAAAAATTTATTGAATCTGATTTCTGATAATTAAACGTAGTATTATTATTATATATAAAAATATATTGGTTGATTAATAAAAGAATTTAATGATTTTTAAATAACATATTTTGATAATGCTTGCATATTATTTATCAACATTTTATTATATCAAAATAATATAATATTTTATCAACATATTTTCTTATATATTTTTTTAAATAAATTAAATTCCCCCTAAAAACAATCTGCTTTAAGAACCTTACTTCTAGCATTATTTTCTTGTTTCTAAACTTAACGAAACTATCAACTTCAGAAATAAAAAAACTTACCCGAAAGCCATTGCTGTATTTTGCGACACGTCGGTTCTCGCTGGTGCTACGACGCTACAAGTGCTGTAGGAGACTCGTAGCGGTCTTTATATTTGGGCGGAACTGCCCGCCCTACGCGATACGCCCATTGCATTGCCATTCACGTGCCTTGATGAAAATTTATTATATTTGTTTTTTTTTTGGAATTTCACAGATTCATTTTATAAAGGCTTAATAGTACTATTATTCTATTTGATCGCCCACATTTATGTCTACGTAGCCGCTAACTTCTTAGAGCATCATTTCAGTTACCTTGTGTAATAATAATCTTAATTAAGAGAAGGTAAACTCACAATGTAAAAAATATATAATATATTACATATAAAATTCCCGTATCACAATGTTAGTTACCGTACTCCTCCGACACGGCTTGACCGATTTTGATGAAATTTCGTATGCATATTCAGTGGGTCTGAGAATCAGCCAACATCTACTTTTCATGTCCCTAAATATTAAGGGTTGTCCACCCCTACATTTTTTTATTTGGTGGACAAAAATTTTTATTTTTATTTTTTTATGATTCAGCATTGAAAAATACATACAACTCTAAATTTTCACCCTTCTTTTACCAACTCTTATTTTTTAATTAAATAATTTATATGCCAAAACAACGTTTGCCGGGTCAGCTAGTAGTAATATATATTTTACTTTTCATGTAAATGTTTTTCCATACCATACTTTTCATAGAAATTATTATTTTTTAATTTTAAAATAACATTTAAATGCCATTGTCTTAAAATAAACCGAAATCTATTGAAGAACAATATATTTGAAAGAATTAATGGAAAAATGAATAATGGTAAGTATATTAAATGAAACTTTATTCGCTAAGTATAGATGGACAAGTTATCAGTATCACAATAATTATTAAGGAAGGCAAACAGAATTGAACGTTTACAGAATTTCTAATTCACCACTTATACACTAATTCACTTGATCATCGTGAGATGGATGGTGATCCCATCGCCAATTTTATCAACCTGACAGCAATTACCACTTATTCTTTGCGACAGCCAACTGACAATTTTACGTACATCCAAGACATTAGCGTGTCACACCACTGCCAAACTCGGAGCTATTACTCAGACTTGTATTTTCCAATAAAACCTCGAAAATCAACAACATTTTACCCATCCGAGATCGAACTCGAAACCTCATGAAGTGACTAAATAACCTACTCCTACACGAAGTGGCAAACAACGATTTTAATAATCACTGTTTTAATCATAACCATAATAAACCAAAGTATCTTTTCATTTTCCCAAGTACCAGTAACTATTGTGTTTGTTTGTCCAGTTGTTTTAGATATTTCCTGAACGACACTTAAATAAATTGTCTCAATGTGCATCTTTTATTTCATTAAGGAGACGATAAAACAGCGTGGCTCCATGAGGACAGCATTCCCGTGGGGCTTTTTAGGTCATAGTAGTCAAGTATGAAGTAAAATATGATTTCTTGTTTACGGTGCCCTTGTTTAAACAATCCTTAGCACAGATCGTTTTTATATCATAAGATAGGAAACAAGAGATGGCTCCCCTGATGGAAAGATACAACTATCGTGTGTAGACACCAAAGATGTTAATAGTGCGTTGCTATCCTTGTGGCGAGGTCTTGAAGCCACACGCATAAGTTTACTGGCTACTTTATCCTCTAAACCGAAACATGATAGGCAAGCACTGATGCTATTACAGCAGGAATAAGCAAGACGGTGGTACCATATAACAGCGAAACCTTGTTGAACTCTACCACCTAGTTGTCAAGATGGTAGTGACTCGCATAGCCAATCGTTTGCCTCTTACAAACTTCCTGGCAGAACGGCAGATTATCTATTCAGAAAAGTGGGTCTGGACTAACAGGGGATGCGGATCGTAATTAAAACGTAGCATTACGTGTTTGCAGTTTTACAGACTTGATGTGTGGGTTATGCTGAACAGAGAACAGGGTATAGACAGGGTTATCTTTTGCCCGAATGTTATTCAAGGTTTCCTTTGAAGCATAGACCATCTGTAATTCTGTCATACAGTTTGTACAAGTTCGGGCATGTCACAATCGTCATGAATCGTGATACTAGGTGGTAAAGTTTTGCAACGTCTTGCCTGGGTTTATTTTCTACTTTAATGATTCTTACGGTCGGTTTCCGAAACGCAAATTAATATATATTTTTTATAAGCAAATGATCTGTTAAACACAAGTTAATTGCTTGTTAAAATTAATTTGCGTTTCGGAAACCCGCCGTTAAACTGTCAATAACGCAATTAAATGTGGATTTAGATGTAGTAATTTTTTACTTCATCAAATCTAATTTATCAAGCGATGAAAACACCAGAGGAGGTTCCAATTCGACGCATATATTTTTTTATAATGTTAGACCAGCGAAAATTTTTACAGAGTAGTTTGATTTTGATATATATTTTTTTTTTGGAATTGACATACCCCGAATGGGACCCCATTTTTTAATTCTAACCACAAAGTTACAAAAATAAGGGATGACTGATTGTACAGTAGCGTTAAGAATAGGTTCGTCAGTTTTCAAACTAATTCATTTAAGAAGCTGCGAGCACATATGATCTTTTGAAAATTTGTCACATAATAGACTGTTGCATAGAAAATTGTGCTTAACTGTTCGATAACATGGTTCAGACTTGCTTGCATCAACACTATTTCCTTATTTCATTTTGTGTAAATGACTATTATCTAAAGAGATGCTAATGTTTTTTTTAATTAAAACCTTTTTATTGATTTGACCTGCCATTAATATTTAGGATAAAATTGTCATGGTTATTGTCACCGTTGTTATTTCTAGTTTTCTAGAGTTATTCAATATTTTATTGCAAAATATATTTGCCATAAATATAATATCCTTTATTTTCGAAATGTCGTAATAATACCGAGACCTTTAAAAATTGAAGAACGAGCTGCAATAATTGATGCAATTGCGATAACGAATTGTGTGTGACGACACCTGTACTTAATCGTGCGTGACGACACCTGCTAGTAAAGATATATTGCTTTCAAATTTAGTATGACAAAATAAATAATATTGAAATTTGTTTTTTTAATATTATGATTTATGAAGTATTTACATGGACAGTGTATAAAATTAAATGTGGTCTAGTGGTCCAGCGTTGGCGTTGACCACATGAGGTCCCGGGTTCGATTCCCAGGTCCGGCACATAAAAAAAGTGTTTTTTCAGTTTTCTGAGAAACACAAAGTTGCCCGGGATTGGAAAGTGCCCGGTTAGCGATAGGCTTGCCACCTATCACATTGTGGGACCAAGTATCTTCGGCTAATCGTGGGTGCACTTGTTGTACCTCTGCCTACCCCTTCGGGGATATGGGCGTGAAGATACTTTTTAAATGGATAGTATCAGCGGAATTTTGTAGAATTTTTAGCTACTAAATTTTTAATTAACTTGATTACTTATTTATTAATTTTGTAGAATTCATTAAATATATCCAGGAGAAAGGGATTTCCTTTGGGAATACACCGACTATCCAGAACTTTACAAAATGAGAACTTGAACACGTAGGGTTTTATACTAGCAAATGATAATAACTATGGTTACTTGAATGTGGAAAAAATTTGGGATCCAACTTTATTTACTTTTGATTATGCCTTTGGCCGGGTCTGGTATCACAATATTACCTATTCTTGCCGCAACAGCGTCAGTGCTTGTCACTGTCGTGTTTTGGTTTTAGTGTAAGATAGCCGCCAAGCCTACGAGTATACATGTGACATTACCGGCCAGGTTCCGGAACACAAATTAATTTTAACAAGCAATTAGTTTGCGCTTAACATAATTTTTACAAGCAAATGATCTTTAAACAGAGCAAAGCCGATTGCTCGATAAAGTCTTTGTTATCTGTGGGCAATAGATGTCTCTTATAAGGAGAGCCATTTGCTTGTTTGCTATCTTAAAAAACAATACACCCGGAATGTCTCTCTGAATTTAGATTATTAATTCAAAAGCATTGTTAAAACATGTACCTAATAGGCTAGTTAACTAAATTTGAAAAACTGTATAATAATTTACCTTAATATATACCTAGGTTTATTAACCAAAAAACTATTTATTTCTAAATCGATATAATAAAAAAATTGTGTGCTTAACATATAAAACCGCGTGAACGGATTTCATATAGATGGATTAATTGTCATAGCGTCTAAATGACATCACACCGTGGTGCTGCATGCATTACATACTTACTCTTCTTCTCTTTTTCTTTTATGGTTGCAATGAAAATTTAAAAAAAAACAATATGATGAGTATCTTCACGCCCATATCCCCGAAGGAGTAGGCAGAGGTACAACAGGTGCACCCACGATTAGCCGAAGATACTTGGTCCCACAAATGTGATAGGTGGCAAGCCTATCGCCAACCGGGCACTTTCCAATCCCGGGCAACTTTGTGTTTCTCAGAAAACTGAAAAAACACTTTTTCTTAATGTACCCGACCTGGGAATCGAACCCGGGACCTCATGTGGTCAACGCCAACGCTGGACCACTAGAGCACAGAGGCGACAATATGATGTTTTACTACAGTTCACAATTCATAAGCAGGGTTCACAAAAATTGATCTGGTTTTGAGAGTGAAGATAACTTGACTTCACTGTCAATGTAACCAGAAACTATTTTAAGAAGTTTAGTGACTGTTACATGTAAAAAACTTGCATTTTCATATTCAGTAAAACGTGTCCAGATTTGCAAAGCGACGTAGCTGCCGCTAGTTAAATCTATAGATCTAATCTTCACATATTTTGTTGAGTTTTGGGAATATGGTAGAAATTTAGCTACACCGAAATCAGCAAAATTTTGAAAGTGTTCTATGAGAAAAAAATTTGGGAACCTCTGAGTTTTCAGCGTATCGTCTGTTTGCAAGAATGGGCTCGCCGTGACCACATTTTACCGTTGTGATAAATGTTAGATAACGCTTTTATTTCTAGCTATCGCCATCTGGTTATCACCAGTACCAATAACTTTACTCTCTCATTCGATGCACGTGGTTCACAGACTCCAAGCTGCATCTAAGATTTTAGGATTTTGAAAATAAGCTCTAAAACACCTCAATAATACTTTTACCTGAACAATTTTATCTTTTTCTATCGGGACATCCATCTTTTTGTTTGCTAATCAATGAAAACAAAAAAAGTCGCTAATGTGCTATAGTGTAAGGGCAGGAAATAAATATCCTTAACCCTAGCGAGTGGCGGAAAGGTGAATCTGTACACGGTAGGATATTGTGAAATCTATTCAGCGTGCGTTCCGATCGTTTGTTTTGATCAACTGTTTCATTTGAAATGTCTGCCCCATCATTGATGAGACCGGAGAATATTGACATCGTGTCCAATATGTGACTTATTAAAACTTTTTTGTAGCATAATTGAAATTCACTCTTTTTAGTCTAATTGTTTATGTAAACTTAGTCTTTTTATATAGAGTGTAAAAATACCCTGACTGATCCGAAAAGAGCATACGTATGTCGTAACACTGTTAAAAAAATAATGAAATGAGAATCATTCATTCAATGTTATCATTTAAAAAAATAAAAATAAAAATATTGTGACCGTCTGAAACTCTCATATTTGTTTCAATCTAGCTAAAATTTAGCGAATATTTAAAACTGTACGATACTCCGTTAAGAAAGTGGTCGCGACCTCTCAGTCACGTCTGCGTCTGTAGCCATTTGTCTGGCATTTTGTACTGCGATAGTCATACTTAAAATATTATTTAAAATTATTTATTTGTTCAGTGAAAATTTACCTACCTATATCCGCAAAATTCTTAACCAATGCCTTTGACGATTGGACAGGGTTTTTATCATTAGATAGTTAGCTGTATCATTCGATAGCAAACAAGCAGAAGGTTCTCTTGAAGGACCGAAATAACCATCATATATGGACGATTTATATTTCGTCATTAAGCCTGTGCAATTTTATATCATCGCCCCGTTGATTAAGCAGTGATTGAGTGGACCCTGACTACACTATCGAAGATGTGCGGGTTCGGGTTCGATTCCCAACAGGAACAAGTGTTTATATGATAAACAACAAATGTATAAGTATCTTTGACTAAATCTAAACCTTTCTATTACAAGCAAATAATTTAGTTTTCTTTTAAGGTTACGTTAATTAATTCTATTTACGTTACGGTAATTCGATTATAGCGATATTGATAGGGATAGTTACATTTATATATTTTATGATTTCCCCTGTTGGTCCGGGGCTCTTTAAAGAATAGATGAACTGCTGTTCTCCCAGGCAGGATGAAGAAGGAGACCGATTGGCTATACGTTTCACTACCATCGTGATTACTACGTGATAGAATTCTACAACGTCTCGCCCGGGTATTTGTTACCACCACCCTACCTATACTTGCCGTAATAGCGTCAGTGCTTGTTATCGTGTTTCGGCTCCGAGGATAAAATAGCCGGTATGTATGTGGAATGGCCATCTCGCCATACGGAGCAACGCGCCATTAACATTTTTGATGTCATAGGCGATGGTTTTTCTTTCCATCACGAGAACCATCTGCTTGATTGCTATCTTATGATATAAAAAGTATTTTTTTTATGTTTTCTATATAGTAACAAAAATATTTATAATATTACTAAATAGATAACGTATAGCTGTAATCCCTTAAAGATCTTTAACGCTCTACGATCCAGTAATATTACAACAAATTCCTTGTCATTCAAATAAAATACCGATTTTAATATCAATGCTGCATTCTTTAAGTAAAACGTTCAATAATATCGATATAAATATTTTAGTATATTGGGCTTACTTGAATGTGTAATATCGCGTGATATCACTAAGAAATCTCGACAAAACTAATATACAAATAGCACACCCGCGTATTTTCATATTTATTGAAAAATTGTGTGGATTATGATAGTGTCATATTTGGATAAATGTTATTAACGTGTAAAATCAAACTGAAACAAATAATCTATGCTATTATTTTTAGGGTATGCATCATACGAAGGTATGGTAACTAATATAAAATATAGAATATTATTAGTTTATATTAGTCTGAATTAATAATATAAAATAATTTGATTAATTGACAAAATTTGGATGTTTGGATGGATGGATAGATGTTTCTTACTCAATCACGCAAAAACTACTAAACGGATTGGGATGAAAATTGGCATACACGTAGATGATGACCGGGAACAGCACATAGGCTACTTTTCATCCCGGAAAAATGAGTTGTTCCCGCGGGATTCACCAAAAATTTTTTTAATGCTGTACGCTACAGCTAGTATTATAAATGCGAAAGTTTGGATGTTTGGATGGATGAATGTTTGTTACTCAATCGCGACAAAACTGCTAAACGGATTTAGATAAAATTTGGTACACAGATAGATGATAACCAGGAATAGTATATAGGCTACTTTTTATCCTGGAAAAATGAGTTGTTCCTGTTGGATTCGCCAAAAACTTTTGTAATGCAGCGAGTTGAACAATGCAGCTAGTACATACATAATATTTTTAAAACTATATTTTCTAAAAGTCTCTCTCTGTCTGAGTTACTTTCACATTTATAATATTAGTGGATGTGGATAAATATATGTCATATTGTTTTTTAACGTGGTTATGAGTAAATTTTGGTGAAAAACTGCCTTACAATTTTATTCAAACAGTAATTTAATATTATTTTATACGTATTTTATTTCCAGACAGGGGGTGCAAGCGCACCACCTTGCACCATGCTCAGGGCCGTCTTAGACTATATTGGGGCCTTTGGGCACACAAGAATTCGGGGCCCTTTTGGAATGTAAAGAAAGCAAATTATACAACATTTTTCCACTGTGTTCTGCTTTAGTAATCCAATATATCATTGATGATGTAAGTAATGTATGCTGCTGTTTTTTATTGTGATTACGATAATAGTTTCTTTCGAGATTTCTGTTGAGCAAAATCTTCTATTAAATCCTCAAATTCAATTTTCTGAAGAATATAATTTTCTATGACAAATTAATTAGCCATTCTTGTAACATTGTTGTTTGCAATTCATTTTTATTCTCTTAAGCTACGAAAGTGCCCGACCATATTTTGATATTAAATGTGAGAGAAAATGTCGGTCCTTCGGGGCTCTCTGAGGATAGGGGCCCTGGGCACTGGCCCTGAGTGCCCTTATGGTAAAGACGGTATTGACCATGCTACTGACATCCATGCATAGTATAATGGGAAAACATTTGTAGTTTTAATGAATGTTTGTTTTTGGGAACTTGGACTAAATAATTAGCAGCGTTTCATTATTCCTTCATTCGGCAAGCTATCACAATATGCATAGATT
The DNA here is from genome assembly GCA_036924255.1 of Apodemia mormo. Classification (NCBI taxonomy): domain Eukaryota; kingdom Metazoa; phylum Arthropoda; class Insecta; order Lepidoptera; family Riodinidae; genus Apodemia; species Apodemia mormo. Next base: position 27,875,511 of record JAUPFN010000021.1, on the reverse strand, counting down.
TTATATTATGCTAAGTACATATATTTTCAAATATAATTAATTACATGTAGCTAAGTTAAAAATTTAAAATAAGATACAATTCACATCATGAATGAAAGTTGCAAACGTTAAATAAAACAAAATTCACATCAATGAGTTTTATTTTATTTTAAATTTGTAATTAAATATTAATTTAAAAAAGTATCTTCACGCCCGTATCCCAGAAGCGGTAGGCAGAGGTACAACAAGTGCACCCACGATTAGCCGAAGATATTGGTCCCACAAATGTGATAGGTGGCAAGCCTATCGCCAACCGGGCACTTTCCAATCTCGGGCAACTTTGTGTCTATCAGAAAACTGAAAAAACATTTTTAAGTGCCCGACCCGGCAATCGAATCCAGGACCTCATGTGGTCGACGTTAACGCTGGACCACTAGACCACAGAGACGATTATATTGATTTAGTAATAATTTAATAGTAACCTCAAAAGTAAACTTGAACTTGTTCTATCTGGAACCTCCAACTTATTTAAGCTTATTAGGGGATTCATGGTGAGCTGATTACCGTAGAAATAAATAAAATATTTCTATAAAAAAGAGTTTTTTAATCATCATAAATACATCACATACAAATTCGCTATTTTATCATGAGACAGGAACATATAACTTTTTTTGATGACAAGAGACTATCGTCGTGTATAGACGCCAAAAATGTTAACAGTAAACTTAAAATTTATCGGCTACCTTACCCTCTAAACTAGAATACGACAATGATAGACTCTGATGCTATTTCGGTAGGAATATGAAAGGCATAACCATCGCGTATAGACATAGAATATGTTAATGGTGCGTTCTTGTGGCTTTATTATCGTTACAGTGCACAACTGCTTAATTCAATAAGTCAACTGTGTAACTGCTAGGCATCTCGTAATAGGTAAATAATACATGTCACTCACATCGTAGCTACTTTGTGGTGACGTCTTCACCGGCTTTAGAATCACCGCTTTCCTTATTCCTACTGCACCAGCATCAGTGCTTGTCGCTATAATGTTCCGTTTTTGGTAAAGTATTTACCGACATACTTGGCACCCATTGGCGATGGTTATCTCGTTGCACCAGGAGAATCAATTGATTGTAATCCTAAGAAATAAAAAAAGTCTGAATGAAACTTAGGTTTAATAGTGTTTACCACGCGATTCGCTCTGGCTATCTTATAAGGTGTTTAGTGTGAAGTATATTTTTGTATGTACATTGTAAGGAAATCCTTGAAAAAGCTTATAACAGGGAAGTCTTACATAAAAAGGCTATTTTGAAGATCTTTTTAATTTAAAGTATCAGGAATGAGATAAAACTGTTTTTGAAGTGAAATTGCGGTGAAATAGAATTACTTTTGTCAAAAATTCCAACCAAAATTTAAATAGCCGACCCAGAGGGTGACAATGACTTTCTTGTATCAGAACACGGATATTTTTAATAGATAGATTTTATTTGAAAAAATGGTCAAGTGGGAGTTGGACTCGTATACCAAGGGTTTCGTATAATCTTGTAGGTAAACTTATATTAATAGTCAATAATATAACTAATATAAAGTAATAACTATATGTATATTTGTAGTTAACTCTACCTGTTGTACATGTTTTCGCATACATTTTTAAATAAATAAAAAATATATCCATAATTGTCATATTATAATTATGTGCTTATCCCAACGCTATTGTATGAAAGTGAGAGTTGGGTATGTCAGAAAGGGCATGAAAGTAGAACCAACGCGGTCGAGATGAGGTCGCTAAGAAAAATATGTGGTGTAATACTCGCGGACCCTGGAAGTGAGAGGGAGGTTAGGCTTGAAAGAAAGTGTCGGTGTAAAAATGAGAAAGGGAATGCTCCGTTGGCTCGGACATGTTGAAAGAATGGTATTAATCAATCAATCAATCATAATTTATTGCATTAAATATGGTAGGTACATAAGGTTCTTAGAATTATTAATAGATAGTTCGCATATTTGACCATTTGGCATTTAATAGTACTTAATTTAATACAACATTTATATAGTTTCTAAATAAATTGTGAATAACTATTATAATTTCATAACTATTACATAATATAAAGTTCAATTTGAGTACAATACTCTGTCAATATATAGGTTTAAGGTCATCACTTTGGTAATAATATTGTTGCCATTATTATTTATAAACTAACATAATAGATAGATAACATGGTAGATGAAAGGTTAACAAAACAGATATATAATGCGAATGTGGACGGATGTAGGTACCGGGGAAGACCAAGACTGACATACCACGATCAGATTGATCGAGTACTATCCAAAGGTGGTGTCAAGAGTCTTCGCAACCGGCGTGTGTGTATGAAGAGAGTGATGAAAGTGGAGGAAGCGAGACAAGCCTGCAAGGATCGTGATGGCACTCGGTTCTCTCTGCCTACCCCGTAAGGGACCTGGCGTTAAGATATGTACCTATGTATGTATGTATGTATATATTGTCATATTATATCTTACTTACTTAGTTACTCCGTTGGCTCAGCGACCCAAAGTGGATCTTGAATGAATGAATAAATGAATGAGAGTACTCTATTTATTTCGGTCCTTTATGATATCTCGCCCGTTATTAGCTTGAAGCTCACGAAAATCCCTTTCAATAGTGTCGCTGCAGCGGTATCTGGGGCAACCAACCGGCCGTCGGTCACTTGATCGGTCCAAATAAACTCTCTTTACTCCCCGATCTTCTCTCATTCTTTCAATGTAGCCGAGCCAACGGAGTCTTTGAGCTTTTCTTTCTCCTATTAAGTTAGGAACAACCACCAGTTCTTCGATTTGTATTTTATGCAAATAAAGATATTATTATTATTTATTCGATCTCGGCATTCTTCCGGCTTCTCCAACCTTCACCAGGTTTTCATATCTGCAACTGTATTTTTTCTCTCTTTATTTTTCTTATTCTCTGTGTTTAAACATACACCTATAATTTTTATACCGATACTATCTTTCAAACTTAATATGTACACGCAATCTTAACGTTTCTTTCCATATCTCACGAAACCTAGTTTTCCTTTTTATATAAAGTAAGATAAAAACCATAGTGCGCATTGCTAAGGTAATAAATTACTGTATTAAAATTCATATTTTTGTTTTACTAAGCCTTACCAGGAAACTCTGGCTCACAAAAAACCTTTAACAAAAAAGGTCTACATTAAAAAACCACGAATATTAAAGAATTTGGGGTTAACTTTGAATTTCATGCGCAAAAATATATGTATATATTTTTACAAGGGCTCCTGTCAAAGCGAATTAACTAATACGGTATGCATACATAACTGTGTATTAGCATACGCCAAAAGAACATCTTATAATCGCAAATTTTTCTTGTTACCTGAACGACATGCTCCCACTTCTTATTCATAGTTCAATATAAATGTTAACGCATGTCCATATTGAATGTTATAAATTATAATAGAATGTGGACGCCTTGAAAGCTTAATATTTTTGCATGATTCTCAAGGCTCACTCACACTGAAGCTACACTTGTTTTTAAAATTTATGAAGTACTAGCTGCTGCCCGCGACTTCGTCCGCGCGGACGTTGTTTAGCGTGATGTTACATAGCCTATAACCTTCCTTGATAAACAGGCTATCCAACTTAAAAAGGATTATTCAAATCCCGAGATTAACGCATACAACCAAACACATAAACAAACAAACTACAATTTTATAATATTAGTATAGATTAGCAGTACCCGCGACTTCGTTCGCGTGGAAAATATTCTAAAATAAAAGTAGCCTACGTTACTTCTTACTACCGTGATTTAAAATATACACAGTCCCGGGTTTTTTCCCGATAACTCCCGTTCCCGTGGGATTTACGGGATAAAACTATCCTATAGCCTTTGTACCCGACAAAGGATATAGGATAGTTTTATCCCGTTTCCATCCGTATCCAAACTATATTTGTATCAAATTTTGTCCAAATCAGTTCAGTGGTTTAGACGTCAAAAAGAGTCAGACAGACAGCCTGACAGATAGAGTTACTTTCGCATTTAGAATATTAGTCTGGAAAAATATATAAGAATGTATTAAAATATACTGAAGCTAAGCATTTGTTTTAATATTTTCAAATAATTTTTGTTTTACCTTCAATATATTATTACTTTTTTTAAATTGTAATTTTTCAAATGTTAGCTCTCAATTAATCAGCTTAACAGTGTTTTCATATCACTGGGTTTTTTAACATCTATACATATATATCTATACATATATATTTTTACATATATTTATACGTGAAGCAATAAGTTTGTACCCCTTTTTAAGACAATTATGCGATCGTTGGAGTTTGAGATTTGGCACATTTAAAGTTTTCATTACGGACGACTAGAGACACCTAATATTTTTACATAAAACAAATTGGAAATACCTTAATATATAAACATCACACACACTACATTCATGTGACATACATTATAATATACACACATGTGAAGGTACTATTTACGGTTAAAACCAGTTTTTTAAAGAGATTTTATTTTTCAGTCTTCAGTTGAATTTCAGCCACAGGCGATAGCTAGTTTTTTTTTTAATTTTAGACGCTTTAACCACTATTGAAATGAAAGACGACTATAAGAAATTAGGGGGTCATTGGCCAGAAGCGTGCTCGTCGCGACCCCTGCCAGTCCACTGGACTGCAATTCTGGCCCGAATAAGTACCGCAGTGCGGATTAGGGCGTCCCCTGGAGGCGACGCGTACCGATCCGCCCCCGTCGGTACGAAAAGCGGCGGATGCGGCGATGGGGGCCGCCACCCATCACGCCAGGCCCGAATAGGCGAGTCGAGGGGAGCAGAGTGCCAAATAGGCACGTGGAATGTAAGAGGTGGGTTGGAAGATAAGATGCATGAATTGATAGATGTAATGAATGAGAGATGCCTAGATGTTTTGTGTGTAACAGAGACTAAACGTAAAGGTAGTGAAACCACTGATCTCCCCGGTGGCATGATGGCTCTTTGGTCTGGTGTGCCCCAGAGCGATCATGCTGGCGCCGGAGTAGGTATTCTTCTATCGTCACGCTTAGTCTCTGGTCTGAAAGATTATGGGATGGCTGGCTCGAGACTTCTCTGGGTCCGGATCAAACTGGGAATCACGAGAGTCTTTTTGGTCGCATTATATGCACCGGTAAGCTCTTCGTCGCCCAGTGACCTGGAAAAGTTTTGGGATTCTGTAAGGGATGTTCTGGATATGGTTGATGACAATGAAAGAGTCATTTTGTGTGGTGATTTGAATGGATGGGTCGGGACTAAGCGGCCTGGTTTCGATGCCGTTCTTGGTCCGTATGGTGACAGTAGAGTGAACGACGCCGGTAAGCACATTGTGGATTTATGCATGGAAAGGAATCTTCTTGTGGCTAACACAATATTCCCTCATAAGGACATACATTTGTATACATGGAGAAGGAATGACCAAAAGAGTGTGATAGATCTGATTTTGATTGATAGTAGACTCCGCAGTTGTTTAATGGATACGCGCGCCTACAGAGGTCCCAATCTGGAAACGGACCACTATTTGGTAATAAGCCGATATAGGGGTCTGTTTAAGAAGTGGAGACATTGGCGACAACGTGTTCCATTCGGAGAGCTTGAAAGGATAAAGAGCGAAAAGTTGCAAGACCCGAGTATAAGGAGTATGTATGAGATTCAGGTTCGAGATAGGTTGGCAAAAGTGAACCTACCGGACTTGGATGTAGACGAATGTTGGAAAGTTTTGAAAGATAGTATGATAGTAGCCGCGAAAGAAGTATGTGGTAGTGCAAAACTGTGCAAGTCAATGAAAGGAGATGCATGGTGGGATGATGAAGTGAAAGCTGCGATTGAGAGAAAGAAGAAAGCATGGCTAGACTATGTATCATGTTTGCAAGCGAATGATGGTATGAAAGACAAGAAGAAAGAATTGTATCGTTGTTGTAAGAATGCCACCAAAACCTTAGTGAAAGAAAAGCGTGAAAGAGAATGTTTGAAAGCGGAAGAGAGACTGACGAGCAACTTCGAGGCAAACACCAAACTTTTTTGGAGGGAGGTGAAGAAGTCTAGGAGTTGTTCGGCAGCCTCCAGAATGTATAGGATTAAATCTAAGGATGGTGACATTCTTACAAGCACAGAAAGCGTGTTAAAACGATGGAGTGAATATTTTGGAGATATGTATGATGCTGTTCAGGACGCTGCCTCCGTCTCTGACTCAGTAAGTGACTCAGAGACGGTGGAAGCGTGCCAGGACATTACTATGCAAGAGATCGTATGGGCGATAAGAAGTATGAAAAACGGAAAGGCTGCGGGAATAGATAAGGTGACTGCTGAGATGATCAAATACGGTGGTCCTGCCGTCTGGGACTCTTTTTGGGTCCTCTGCAATACATGTTGGAGGACCGGTAGAGTACCCGAAGACTGGCGGCGCGGTCATCGTGCCCTTGTATAAAGGCAAGGGCTCACGTATAGACTGCAATAGCTATAGGGCCATCAGTTTGATCAGCTTAGCATCGAAGGTGTATGGTAAGATCATTGAAAGGAGAATGCAAGGGAAGTCCGAGGGAATGTTGTGGGAGGCACAAGGGGGTTTCAGATCTGGAAGAGGATGTATGGATCAAGTTTTCTCACTCCGCAACATCGTAGAGAAGCATCTGGCTGTCGGCCAGAAGGTTTTCTGCGGTTTTGTGGATTTGGAGAAAGCGTTTGATAGAGTTGTGCGAAAGAAACTTTGGGACATTTTACCCAGTTATGGGATAGATGGGCGTCTGCTGCGTGCTTTGCAATCCATGTACTGGGATTGCAAAGCATGTGTGCGGGTGGACGGCAACATATCGCCCTGGTTCGATGTCAATATCGGCGTCAAGCAGGGTTGTGTGTTGTCAGCTCGTCTGTTTATTCTATATCTGGATAAGTGTCTCCAAAGATTGAGGTCATTGAATGTGGGAATGCGCATGAGTGATCTAGTGGTGAACTGCCTGCTTTATGCAGATGACGCTGTACTTTTAGGCTCAACTCCATCTGAGCTGCAAACACTGGTCACAGTTATGAATGAGGATTGTAAGAGTATGGGCTTACATTTGAATGCGAAGAAAACTAAAGTTTTGGTATTTGAAAGAGAAACAACCAGAACGGATGTAAGAGTTGTGGTCGATGATGTAGTGCTGGAGCAAGTGGATGAGGTTGTATATCTTGGATGTGCTTTTAGCAGGGATGGAAGGTACACCGCTGATGTTGAAAGAAGAGTGTGTGCAGGGAACAGAGTGAATGGAGCGTTAGGGAGATTACTTAATAGCACAATTTTAAGTCAGGGTGCCCGTCTAGCCCTGCATAATCATGTGCTTATCCCAACGCTATTGTATGGAAGTGAGAGTTGGGTATGTCAGAAAGGGCATGAAAGTAGAATCAACGCGGTCGAGATGAGGTCGCTAAGAAAAATATTTGGTGTGACACTCGCGGACCGGGTTCGTAATGCCGAAGTGAGAGAGAGGCTAGGTTTGAAAGAAAGTGTCGGTGTAAAGATGAGAAAGGGCATGCTCCGTTGGTTCGGACATGTAGAAAGAATGGTAGATGAAAGGTTAACAAAACAGATATACAACGCGAATGTGGAAGGATGTAGGTACCGGGGAAGACCAAGACTGACATACCACGATCAGATTGATCGAGTACTGTCCGAAGGTGGTGTCAAGAGTCTTCGCAACCGGCGTGTGTGTATGAAGAGAGTGATGAATGTGGAAGAAGCGAGACAAGCCTGCAAGGATCGTGATGTATGGCACTCGGTTCTCTCTGCCTACCCCGTAAGGGATCTGGCGTGAAGATATGTTGTTGTTGAAATGAAAGACAGTTTATAATTAGGGGTATGTAAATTTCGCAAATAAAAAACCGTGATTTCATATTTAAAAAACTCAAAATAGAAAATTTCGCATATATTTCGCAAAAAAATACAGTTTTAAAAACTCAATTAAAGGCTAGCACTGTTGTAATTTTTAGATTTTCATCTTTCATTGTTTGCCTGCGATCATTAACGAAAATGTTGTAGATACTAAAGTACCTCTCGACATCAACACTATTGACACTTGACAGGGCAATTGAGACATTGAATAGCTGCTTTTGCAAATCCAGGGTAGCAAGATTTTGTTCGCTCCTCATTTACGCAACAACTCGTGCCGTCTGTCTGTTTGAAGAGAGTTGTAATAATTGTTAGCGCGTCTGATCTAAAACGTAGTGCTTATATACTCTTTGGTCTGATCAACATTTGAAAGCACGTAACGTAAAAAGGTGCGAAAGTATTTAATTTTCAAATTTCGCTTTTATCGCAAATAAAATGCAGATTTCGCTTTTATCGCATCTATTTCGTAAAAATGAAATTTACGCACCCCTATTTATAACCCATTGATATAAAAAACCCAAGATACACAATCAGTGTCTCAAAAACGTCCTCTAAAAATGAGTGCAATATTTTAAATTGTGCGCTCATTTCAAATAGAATCGCGTCGGCTGCGTTACTGTAAATTTTTTTACATTCGTACATTGCTTTGTAAAATCAACTATAAAACTTGCGCTTAAGGTTGGATATGCAAAAACATTTTTAATATGGCAAAAAAATATATTTTTACCATATTCACTTGTGTGAAATTAGCGACAGTTTTGTTCGGGACTGCGCATCTTGGATTTTTTTTATATCAATGTTATAACCTTTTATTTTTTCTATCATCCAATCTTCAAGATCCAAGGTCCTCACGACGCTACAGTAACATCTTTGTTGTCTATAGGCGATTATTTCTCTTTCCATTAGGAGACCCATCTGCTTGTTTGCTATCTTATGATATGTAAGAAATTCTTATAAGAGGGGTAGCTCCAAATATGCGGGTCGAAACCAAGCGTAACCAATCACAGACCACATGAATACTATTAAACACGCCATTGGAAAGGAAACCTGTCACCGCGCATATGAGCAAATGCTCCTATCACTGTCAAAAATGTAATACATTTGTAGCTATATTATATTGTGAAAAAAATAGAAATAAATAATGTTGTACGAATTTATAATACCGAATGAGATGACAAGGTTTAAAAATTACCCTTGGTATAGTTTTATTTCATCGTAAAGTACTAAAACTCTGTATTTCTGTACTTAAATACACTGACAAATTAAGAAATTGTCTAGAAAGGTGTATCTATTTAATCCGTGTAACCAATAATTAAATTAATATACATGAATATGATATAAATGATGTTTACATGTTGATCGGCCAATATTGACAGTTCAAGCTTTTTATAGAACAGGTGGCCAAATCGTATTTTACGGGTTACCTCGTTTTTCGCACTAAAAAATGTATGCACCCGTAATGAATAAAATTAAATACGGGGCAAATAAAGGTCCCTTACAAATTGAGGCATGGCTGGCCAGCACAGTTAAACAAGCGTTTTGATTATGAATTCGTTTGTTCGTATGTTTAACATGCAAATATTTTTTAAAGACAGTTTTTCTAAGAAAATTGAATTTAAAATGTTTAAGATTATGTTATGAAACATTATCACGTTAATTATCTTCCGCAAAAAAATCTAAAACCCGTATTTTTGATGCTGATAAACCTTAAATCCAGTAGTGCTATTTGGCAACTCTTGTAAATAACACGTGACAATTATTTTTTTAATATCACAGGATAGCAAATAAGCAAATGTCCCTCCAGACGGAAACCAATCATCTTCTCCGGGTTCTTCTTCTTCTTCTCCGGGCTAATTTGAAGAATTATAGACCAACTGCCGTTCTGCCAGGCAGGTCGTAAAGGCGACCGATTGGATATATACGTGTCACTGCGGCGCGGCGATAGATTTCTGCATTGTCTCGGCCAGGCCTGATACCATCGCTCGCGCTGTACACGACACGACAAATAAGTGTTCTGGTTTGGAAGGTAAGGTAATCGGTAAACTTACGCATGTGGGATTGCCATTCCACATTCTCGCCACAAGAATAGCAACACATCATTAATATCTTTGATGTCTATAGGCAATGGTTGTTCTGCCCATCAAAGGAGCCATCAGCTTGTTCGCTATCTTATGATAAAAAAACGTAATATACGAAGAAGGCACCTTCAGTTTTTGTGAGATATGTTTACAGTAGCATGCGTTTCAGATTAAACGAGATATAAGTCACTGACGGCAAATATCTCTTCTGCCTCACACAACATATTTTTTATTTATTTTATATCATAAGGTAGCAAAGAAGCAGATGGGTCTCCTGATGGAAAGTGTCAACCATCGCCTATAGACACCAAAGACGTTAATGGTGCGTTGCTATCTTATGGCGAGGTCTAATGCCACATGTATAAGTTTTCCAGCTACCTTACCCTCCAAACCGGAACACGACAGTGACTAGCACTGACGCTATTGCGGCAGGAATAGGTTAGGCGGTGGTACCAGACCCGGTCAAGCCGATGCAGAACTCTACCACCTAGTAGTCACTCGGTCGCCTTTTACGACCTGCCTGATAGAACGGCAGTTGGCCTATTTTTCAAAGGAGCCCGGGACTAACACGGGGAATATACACTGTTTATCCTATACGCGTTGGTATTCGCACGCAGGATCTTATACATCTAATTCGAAGCTAACTCTACGACATTAATTAAGTGATATACTAAACAGTACCAAGATGTTTACATAAATAATAGTTTCACTTATTGACAACCTCGTGATCTAGGAGTTAGCCTATTCGCCTCAGGCCATGTGGTCCCGGGTTTGATTTCCAGTTCGGCCAAAATTCTTAATCAGATTTTACCACTCCCTTGCCCTTAGATGAGCACGTAAAGCAATCGGTCCCGGTTATCCCTAGAAATAGTCGATAATCGTTATCAGGCCGTTTAAATGCGGCGGTGGGAATACCACTTTACTCATCAACCACCAAACCGATGAATTGTGGAGAACCGGAGTCTATAGTCGTTCATTTTACTCCGTCTATTCCGCAGGGCAACTGGATGTGATGAATACTTTTTTAAATAAAAAGGAAACAACACATATATTAAAAGAAGCGGTATAATAATATACACAATTTCACTGGTTAAAACAAAACTTCTGTTATGTTCGATCCATTCGTGATATTCTGAAACTCTTGTGTACAACGTTGTTTTGTCGAAATTTTTCCCACTCACAACTCCTACCAATAAATCCCTTCCCGGTACTTCATTTGGATCTAATGTATTCTTACAAGCCAAAGGCCCTCCAGAATCTCCTCTAGATACATCAGCTAAAGACGAATCCGAACAAACAAATCTATTCATATTCATCTCCCATATTCTCGAACAATGCCATTTTGTTATTGTATGAATCCGCGCGACCAAAAGCACTGGTGATACAGCATCTCGTAATCTAAATCCAACTCTGCCGAAACCAGCTGAAATACAAGATGGCGGATAATCTAAACTTCTCTTTGCAATATTAATATAATTTACATTTCCTGTGAATTGCCATTCCGTATCGATAAATACAAGGGCTATATCGTTGCTTGGAAAGTAAAAATTGTTGTGTACAATTATCTTGTCGATATTCCTCCATTGCGAGATTATATTAGATTCGGTGTCACCGGAGTGAGTAAGGCCGCTGCGTAGGTTCCCGGCGACTACGCGTAAAATTTTTGGATGGTGTAAATAATAGAATTTATTGTGTTCGAAGCAATGGGCCGCAGATAGTACCCGCCGTTTGTCTATAATGCTTCCCCCGCACAGGTTCATCCATATTATCCTTTTGTTTCCGATTTTCCTTGTCGGTTCCTGGTTTGAAAACGACAATGATTAATGGAATATTCAAGTTACATATGATGACACCACAATATTGCGGCGTGCGACCTTGTACTGCAAACTGATACAATGACAAAACACAATTTTTATTAGACATAAACAAATACTACAAGAAATTATGCTTTTTGTCCCCATCTTCACCTTTCAATACAACAAGTAACATCAGCGGTCTATTTGATGACGTTTAAGATAAAGGTAGGTACAAATACAAGTATCTTAAACCAGGTTCTCGAATGTCACTGCTAGTTACGGCGTCAAATGATTCGACACCTGTTAAATTCACATTTGCCAAAAGATACAAAATATTACTCATTGATGTAAGAAAGGAGGGATTACGGACTAAAAACATCAGAATCTTTACTGATAGCTATCAAAAATGGTTGAGCTTGCGGTACGGGTGTTTTCACCGAAGACTTAAGCATTAACTCTTCCTGGCCACTCTGCACACACAACTCCATTTTCCAAGCCAAAAGCACTGGAAATGTAATAATTTTAGCTATACAGGCGATCGCAACTAAACTGGTAATTAATGGACCGCGTTTACCCCCCCGATGTCCGCGGCTGCACTTACTACCGATATGCCGCGCCGCCAGTGCCCGCCGGGTTCTATATAATACTGTTATAAGACAAAGTGCCTTCAAAAGATACACATTTAATATAGGTGCTACAGATAGTTCTCTATGCAGAGCTTGCATGCCTACGTAATCGTTGAGTGTGAAGGTGTCATGAATTACCTGGTCAATTACCTCTGATTCCTGAAGCTTTCTCCCATATCATAGGGTTGCTATCCGTGTGGTGGAATAGCTACATGCGTAAGTTTACCGGCTACCTAACCCCCAAAACCGAGACACGACATTGACAAGCATGCAAACCGTACGGTTTTATTTCATGAACACTATGATTAACATTTATTAGCTTATTACATTTATTAGTTGTCTGAAAATAAAAATTAACGCATAAAAAAATAAATTCAAACGAATTATTGCATTACAGTGATGCGACACATCGATGAAAAACACTAGTATTTTTTTTATGTCATAAGATAGCAAACAAGCAGATGGATCTCCTGATGGAAATAGTCAACCATCGCCTATAGACACCAAAGATGTTAATGGTGCTTTGCTATCTTGTGGCGAGGTCTAATACCACATGCATAAGTTAACCGGCTACCTTACTCTCGAAATCGGAACACGACAGTGACAAACACTGACGCTATTGCGGCAGGAATAGATAAGGCGGTGGTACCAGACCCGGGCGAGACAATGCAGAACTCTACTACCTAGTAGCCGCGATGGTAGTGACTCACGTAGCCAAGTTAGTCGCCTTTTACGACCTGCCTGGCAGAACGGCAGTTGGTCTATTCTTCAAAGGAGCCTGGAACCAACACGGGGGTAAATAATAAAGAAAAGTAAAATAGAATCAAAATGCCTTAATAACGCCAACATAGAATTATTATGGAAGCTGGGGCCCCACCTGTATCTATCGTCCCGAAGCAATATGCGCCGAAACTTTGTACGATTTGACACTAAAACATTATCGCGATAAAAGCTGTGGTCATTTTAGTGGTAACGACATTTTGCACGAACTTTTCCCCCTGTTGGTCCCGGGCTCCTTTGTAGAATAGGTCAACTGCCGTACTGCCAGGCAGATCCTAAAAAGCGACCGATTGTCTACGCGAGTGACTACCATCGTGGCTACTAGGTGATAAAGTTCTGCATTGTCTCGCCCGGGTCTGGTACTACCGCCTTATCTATTCCTGCCGCAATAGCGTCAGTGTTTGTCACTGTCGTGTTCCGATTTCGAGAGTAAGGTAGCCGGTAAACTTATGCATGTGGTATTAGACCTCGCCAAAAGATAGCAATGCACCATTAACATTTTTGGTGACTATAGGCAATGGTTTACTCTTTCCATCAGGAGACCTATCTGCTTGTTTGCTATCTTATGGCAAAAAAAACGAACTATCGTGCAATAACCTTAGACGACTGAAATAATCTTCACACGTGTAACTATGGATGACGACTTTCTTTGCTTCTATTTTAGTAATTCACATTTTGTGGATCACATATGATGGGCTCAGCCTCATAATTGTGGAGAAATTCCAGTACCATTTCATCATTACACAATCACCCGTATAGGTCTGAACTGATCGAAAACAACGGCTGAAATTAACAGCGGTAGTCTAACCACGCAGCGCCATATGTTAGGGTGTTACACACGGCACGATCGCGCAGTGAAAGTACGAAGCGCAAGCGCAGCAGGAATGTGCTCATACCCCATAGACATGCTACACAGTGCACACGGACAATCCACATAGATCACCGACACAGCATTGTCTATTAACTTTGCACACGGCACAATCGCGCGATGAAGGCACAAACTGCAAGAACAACAGGAACGTACCTATTAACGTCAATCGTGGAACAATAAAACCCTCCGCGGATTTCATACCTTCACTTCCGGATCTCACATCGATCTGGTTCGTCATATATAGTTTATAACTATATATGAATAGTTTAAGTAGACTTCCAGATCTCACATCGATCTGGTTCGTCATATATAGTTTCTAACTATATATGAATAGTTTAAGTAGACTTCCAGATCTCACATCGATCTGGTTCGTCATATATAGTTTCTAACTATATATGAATAGTTTAAGTAGACTTCCAGATCTCACATCGATCTGGTTGGTCATATAATTATAGTTTAGGTAATTTTATAAGTAATTATAAAATAAATTTAAGTAAATTTGCATTTTCTTTGCGTATTTTGGTTGCACCCGTCGTAATTAGCGCGCTAAAATCCTTTGACGTACCGCCAACCGTGCAATTATCGTTATCGATAGGTAAGCGCTTGACCTCGATCTCGCCTGATGGTAAGATAAGATGAGGCCTAAGATGGAACGTGCTTCCCTAGAAGCGCTTCACTCTTCTCTTGAAGATCCCCAGATTGTATTCGTCGGGGAACACAGACTCAGAAAGCATGTTCCAGTCCTTTGCGGTTCTAATGAAGAATGTTGAGTCAAACCGCCTTGTCCGGGTACGTGGAACGTCCACCATATGGCGATGCCTAGAATCTGTGCGCCTCGATAATTCGTTTGCATGTATCGTGTCATTTCGCGAAGCTTTGTGACGATGGACGCAAGAGCGGCAGCAGCTTAAGAATGTAGAACGCAGCATAACCAAAGATATGTACCAATATACTATATTATTCGATAATACAGAGTAAAGGTAAATATTTTTTTGTTAGCTATTCTATTGTTGAGCAATATTCAATTGATCTTAACTAAACGTTCCCTACGTTCCATGGGTTCAAGAACCTCGTCTCAGTAAATTTCGGGAAGTTTGGCGAGACTGGAAAATGATAATGAATAATCTATATTAATATTGTAAATACGCTTTTATTGTTCCACAAATCAATTTAAATTTTAATGTTATGTTTTTAAATGTAACTGTTTTACAAATCAATTTAAATTTTAATGTTATGTATGTAAATGTAATTGTTTCACAAATCAATTTAAATTGAAATGTTATGTATGTAATGTATGTAATTAATTCACAAATCAATTTTGTTAATACGCTTGCACTGTTTCACAAATCAATTTAAATTTAATTAATATCGCCAACCGCTTTCGCCTTTACGGCATCTGCAGGGCTACGAGACTTTAAAAGTTTCGTAGTCCCAGTGTATTAATAAAATAACAAACGGAGTTTCAACAAGTGCCGGCAGTAAAAAGTGTAAAATATATATTAATACTAGCTGTTGCCCGCGACTTCGTTCGCGCGGACTTCGTTTACTCCACACAGCTCCTCCCCCGTAGGTGATAGCGTAATAATATGTAGCCTATATGTTGACCCGATCTGTTAGTAATATTCATGCAAAATTTGAAGTAAATCCGTGCAGTACTTTTTGAGTTTACCCCGGACATACATTGATTTTCCTACGATTTTATTATATGTATGTATATAGATTATAAATGCGAAAATTTGGATGTTTGGATGGATGGATAGATGTATGTTTGTTACTTAATCACGCAAAAACGGTTGAATCTATTTAGCTGAAATGTGGCACACATTTAAAGGGTGATCTGGATTGAAATTTAGAATACTTTTTATTCCGGAGAAATGAGTGATACCTGCGGGATTCACCAAAAACTTTTATAAGGCAGCGTTCTACACGGTGCAGTAGCAACACATAAACAAGTAGTATAATAATTGAAACGCAATATCTTTTTAACGAAAAAAAGTAAATTGACGAAAGCAATGCGCAGTTATACATGAAAATCAGTGAGTGAATAATCAATTAGCCTCTGTTTTTGTGCCCCTTTGGAAAAATTTGTTTTTTTAAATTATTTTTTATATATAAAAGCATTAAACGAGGAACCTCCTCCATTTTTAGTCGGTTGACTGCAACTGCAACAACCGTCTTTCATTTTGAATCTCTGCATTTCTAAAACTCTGGATCAGATCTGCATCAAATGTGGAACCAAATAGAAAAATGTATCCTTCCAACGAATAAGAATTTCCCAAATCGATCCAGGCGTCTTTAATCTGTAATACGGGAACAAAGATAAAAAATTGAGAACCTTTCTTTTCTTAAGGTTAATTAGAAAGAAAAAAACGCCTGTGACCCAATCCGAAAAAAAGTCGAATAAAAGTAAAAGTTACACAAAAAATGTCAAACTTACAGTAAAAAATAATCTAATGACATCTCCCAACTTTAAATCATTAAGCCATTAAAGCTACAGAGCATGAAGATACAATGGTATAATACCACTCGGCATTAAGACTCTTTTGATCGTCAAGTGAAATTGTACAGATGGAACCCGTAGCTGAGAAAAAAAACGCGATCATTTTTTTACAAACGTTACACGCCTGTCTGACTTTTGTTGGCCTGTTCTCATGTTCAAACACCCAGTCACAAGATTGCTGCTTTTTTTCGGGTTCAAAACAATAAATTAGCTAGAAGTGCAACACTTTTAGTGTGCCCCATGTACATACGCACGAAAATAATATTTCCTCCTTCTTGTGCGGTCGGGTAAAAATAACTATGATTAGACTAATTTTGCGACTACAATAAAGATCCCCTTACGCCTTTTACCAACTGGCGTTTAGATTTTCAAAAAGGGCTTACACTAACACTACATCTTATCAATTTTTGAATTAAAATTAACTTTAATGAATATGTGATCACAAACACTTTTACAAGTCTTTATGTGGACACAATAGATACCTTTATTGAAACAATATACGGCACTTGCCCTATGCTGGCTTCTTCTCCATTGACAATTGTTGGTTTCACATAAAACTTGGAATATTTCAACGTGGTAATTATTCTTCGATCTGGCTCGCATATTACTTGATTTACAATCACAAAAATAATGAGTAAATTATAAGACATTCAGAAATTTTGACAAGCAACTTTGATAAAGTCGTTTCTATTCTATATTGATTAATGATAAATTGACCATTGTATGAATGAAGCCAAAATAACAAAAAGTTTTAATATGCATTCTTTCTAAAAAAATATGAAGAAAAATCGATGACCAAAGAACGTTGACGGGGGAATCCCCGTGTTGATTCGGGCTACTTTGAAGTATAGAGCAACTGCTGTTCTACCAAGCAGGCCGTAAAAGGCGACTGGCTATATTTGTCACTATCATCGTGACTACTAGGTGGTAGAGTTCCGTAACATCTTACCCGGGTATAAGGTACCACCACCTTACCTTTTCTTACTGCAATAGCTCGATGCTTGTCATTATCGTGCTCCGGTTTGGAAGTTAAGGTAACCAGTAGACTTATACATGTGGCATTGCCATCCCGCCACTCAAATATATATATATATATATATATATATATATATATATATATATATATATATATATATATATATATATATATATATATATATATATATATATATATATATATATATATACATGGATTTAACGTAGGCAAAGCTGTGGGCAAACACTAGTCAGTTAACAAACGTGTAAAATGTTTAGTGTGTAATGTAGTAAGTAAGGATTTCGGAACGCAGCAGTACTTATTAATTTGCTGCGTTCCGAATCTCGCACGATTCATTATTCTCTTTATTAAAAGCATTTTAGATGTATATTATTATTATTATAGACTAGCTGTGCCCGTGACTTCTTCCGCGTGATCTTTTAAATAAAAGTAGCTTAAGTTACTCCTTATTACATCAGCTACCTGCCAGTGAAAGTCCCGTCAAAATTGGTCCAGCCGTTTTAGAGATTACCCGAAACGAACAGACAGACAGATAGACAGAAAGACAAAAATTGTAAAAAATGTTATTTAGGTGTGTGTAACATGTATACATCCAAATGCATTTAGTGAGAAGCGGTTATTTTAATATTACAAACAGACTCCACTTTTATTTATTTGTATAGATATCTACGTATATGAAATCGCAATAGACTGTAAAAGTGTGACGTCAGAAGGCTAGTAGGGTTGTGGTCATGTCCATCGTGCCCACAACAATCGCTCCTGGGTGCGAGCCCATCCTTGCAATCTACTGCCGGCACCATTGATATATAAAAACCCAAGATACACAATCAGTGTCTCAAAAACGTCCTCTAAGAATGAGTGCACAATTTAAAATTGTGCACTCACTTCAAATAGAATCCCGTCACTCACGTCATTGCCCGCACGTCAAAAATACAGAATTATTCTCTGATAAATTGTAAAATACAACATCATGAACGTTAAAAAAATATTAGATATTGTATTTTCGGTAAGGATTTCGGTAAGGTAGTTTATCAATATATTTTTGTTGTTTATATGACTAAATATAGAGTGTAATGTATGTTTTTTATTTTATTTGTCTTAAAAATTTACTCGACGCTCCAAATATAATACGACAAAATTTCAGTGGTCACTTTTTCAGTAAAAGGACATTCATTACAACCTCCTTTTAATTTAGTCGAATAATACAAATTGATCCTGTTATTATTAGTGGAGTCGATTCTTTTTCATTAATAAGTTAATTTTTTTATTAAGAAGATTATTTAATTTTTTTTTCATTAATAATTTTGAATACCTTTTATAGTTGTTAACCAGCTGCCAAAAGAGAAGAGGACATCAATTTGACGATTTTAAAATGTTTGATTATATTGATTACTTATTTTGAGGTCCAAGTTAGGTGATTCATTTTATTCTACTTGTACGAATATAAAATAACAATATATAATTGTGATTTATCGTAAGAATCACAATTATTTGGAATATGAAACCTTGGAGATATATTACGAAACTTTTAATATAACAATAGGAAATCATAAGTAGCATCGAATTTTGTTCTGTTTACACGTGTTGTTAATAGGAACAAGTGGTAGGAACAGGTTGCGTTAAGAACGTTTTTTTAATTTAATAATTTAATTTTAATAAAATGTTTTTGATTGCGGATATTTTTATTTATTTATTTATTTTAATACAATTTAATACATTATCAATAATATTAAAGATACCACATAATCTCTTGCGAGTTTTACCGGGCATCAGAGTCGTCGACACAATAAGTTTAATTACAATCATGAAAAAAATAAAAATAGAAATAAAAAGTAATCTTAACATTATAAACAAAAACTATATATGTATGACTTATAAATCTAGGCATGTAACAACAAGAGGTAGGTAAAATAATTATTAAAATGAAATCGTCGCGACACAGTCCGGCCGAGCGAGTAAACAGGTTTTTAAATCAGAGATAAGAATGTACTTATACAGCATGTTGTTTGTTACACTTTTACGATCGAGGCTGGACAGGTCTTCTTTTTTTTATTGTATGTAATCTAGTCATTATAATAATTTTTAACATAATATATATATATATATATATATATATATATATATATATATATATATATATATATATATATATATATATATATATATATATATATATATATATATATATATATATATATATATATATATATATATATATATATATATATATATACTCATATACATACTTAAATATTATATACGCATACATACGAGCAAACATTTTGTAAAGTATCTGTTTTGTTCGTTTGTGTGCTCTGCATGCGCGCGTGTGTGAATTATTTACTGACTGTCATCATTTTTTTTATGTTGTAACAGCTGTATGAAGTATGATTTTAATTTGTTTTTTTATGTTTTTTGGTGTTAATTTGTCCCTTAATGTAGTTGGTAGTTCATTAATAAGATGTGGTATAACATAATTTAATTTTCTTTTACCGTACAGGTTTGTAAATCTTGGAAGTACGAACTTTACTAGTTACTGCTATTGTCGTCTTTTATTCGTGATCGTTTTTGATCTTGATTAAAAAATTCTTCACATAACAACGTTTGTTTTATTTTCATATGTACAGGCAAGATTTCACAAAATTGAAATAGCTTGTGATAGTCATTTTTAAATTTATTTTTAATTTTTAAGGGAACAATTTTTTTTATCTATCTAAATATATCTTATACGATACATATTATAAATGTTAAAGTTTGTATGTTTGGATGTTTGATAATCACTCACGTAAAAAATGGCTGTACCAATTTGGATTTGGACTCGGATATAAGATGACCTGGAATTGCACAAAGAATTCTTTTATCCTAATGCAGAGGTCTGCAGCTAGTCTCGTATAAATTTTAAGTGACTGTTTATATATACGAGTTGTTTTATTTGCATACTAGCTGTTACGCGCAGCTTTGCTCGCGCATATTTACTTTAGAACTTATTTAACCTTTCTTTATTTTATTAAAAATCTCGGTTAGCGGGTGCTAGTACTTTAAAAAAATAATATTTACATATCCATCTTAATTATTTATTTACGACATTTTTGTTATTAAAATTTAAGTAAAAAACTTACGACCTGAACTTCCTATAACTTCTAAATTTTCTATACCTAATATCATAACTAACTATATCTCAATTTAAAAATACCTATTGGTAACACACCTCTCGAACAAACTAACCTAATAATTATAAAAGAAATTTATAATTAACAGGAAATATCTAAACTAAAATTACCTTTGGCAATAATTTTATATGTACTAAACTATACTCCAAACTAAATATACCTATCTACTACGATTGGTATGTATATAACACATCTATGTAACCAAATAATGTATCCATATTAAAAGTCTGTAAGCTGGTTGACCCTTAAGTTCACCTGAAACTTCCCGCTAAATTGAGGTATTTTAAGCTCAAAGAAAAAAACTATGCCTAAGCATAGACTTTTGAGTCCGAAAAGTTCAAAAATCCAAAGTTTTTTTTAAATGATACTTTGTTCAATATTTGAAAAGATGTATATTATTTCAAAACGATTAACGAGTTTGATCTTTCGAATAACATTCAACGCAATTTTTTATCTCTAAATTGTTTTATTATGTTAAAAATGTCGAAAACATGTAAAAAAACGAAACAACCGATTATAATCCGATTTGCAATATTTTAAGCAGAGGAGCTAGGTGATAAGATTTTAAAATATATCGGTATATTAGCCTGAAAGTTATTTTAAAATACGAAATAATTTACAACAGTGTAATTTTGATTTAAATGTTGTTGAAAGCCGAAAAATGATAAGTTATGTCGAAAAAACACTTTTTTAATTTTTTTCAATTCGTGCGAAATTTCATGCAAATATGTCCAAGGAATAAAAATTATCATACAAATTTTATACCCTACTTAATGCCCATCGGAATTGAATTTAGAAAAATCATTCTTTAGTGGATCCCTACATCATAAGAAGACGTTTGCGAAATTTTAAGTTTCTAGCCCTAAGCGTTTTACTCGTGAAATTATATAAAACATTCATCCCCTATTTTACCCTCTAAGAGGTTGTATTTTGGAAAACACAGAAATACGTAGGTAAGTCATTATTTTTGCCGTACTCTTTTGCCGAATTTGGCTTACGCCGTAGTGAGAGATTACATCCAGTTTAATTTGCTTGTACCTTCTTTATACAAACAGACAAACTCTGGATCAGCTTACCTCACTCAGTTTTTTTGACCAGCCTTGATATTGGAATTTTTAACAGGAGGGTCAATAAAATTTTCGAAAGCCGGCAACTAACCTTTCGTATTGCAAATGCCTATGGGCAATATTCGCTCGTACGCCTGCAAATACTATAACTAAATAAATGTTCGTTAACATAATACTGCAAAAAATAACCGACAGAAAAACTGAAATCTAATTCAAAAAAAGAATTCTACGAAAAGCTAAAGTTAGTTCTAGGAAATTAATCCGTTTCCTACTATGTTGTCGATACATAATATAATAAGTCTGAAGAAAAATGTAAGAATCTATGAACTTAATAACGTAGTCAAAGTCACCATTGCAGTAAATTTCTTATTTCAATATATTCTAAATCTATTAGACTATTAGATCAAACGTCAAATAGTACATGGCTATACACCTACAGTTTGCCGATGTGTTTAGGTTCTGTGTAATAGAACCAATAACCTACAATGTTTGAAATATAAATAAATTATTTTAATGGTCATTATTTGCTTTATTGATATCTAAATGTTCTACGCAAAAACAGATTTTCGGTCAGATTTTTTTTTAATGTAAAATTTACAAACCCATAAAATACTACCTAAGTTAATGCATAAAAATATTTATATTCGACTCCACTGATACCGTGTCCTGCCGGTTAACTTAAGTCAAAAATTTTATTGCTCTTTGTACATTGCTTTTTTAAAACAACTTTAAACCTTGCGCTTAAGGTTGAATATGAAAAAACACGTTTGTGCCATAACTATAAACTTTTTAGACTTAATTAGCGACAGTTTTGAATGACAGTTTTGTTCGGAACTGTGTATCTTGGGTATTTTATATCAATGGCCGGCACTCATGGATGGTAGTGTAACGTCACCGACCACACCACAGCACATAGACGCCTAATATTTGATTTTCCGTATTGAATACATTCTGGCAACTAGCTGTAGTAATACGAGGCAGGGTTCCAACGCCGTGATTGGCTAAGTCATTGCCACAATGAAAGATATTGATGTACAGAGCATCTGATTGGTCGACACTGATTGAGTATTTCGGCATGGACATTTATATCGGAACTATAAGTCAGATGTGTTGGCTGGAGTCACCCGCCTGTTATGCGGCGTCTATAGTCTGTGTAGTCAGTGTGAAACGTATAGCCAATTGTTGGCCTTTTACGAATTTAGACGAACAAAAAAATTGGCAGATGGTCTATTCTTCAAAGCGGCCCGGACTAACAAGGACTAAACCATATGTGTAAAGAAAAACCGCAAAAGAATTTATACATGTTTATACACCATTACTATATGATTCCTCTGTGGAACCAATTACCGACAGAGGTTGTTCCAAGTGGAAACGACTTAGGGACCTTCAAGAAAAGAGCCTACTCTTTCTTAAAAGGCCGCCAACGCAACTGCAAATCTTCTGATAGTGTGGTTGTCAATGGGCGGCGGTAATCACTTACCATCAGGTGAGCATCCTGTCCGTTTGCCCCCTTTTTCTATAAAAAAATTGGTGGTTGCTGTAGCGGTTCAAGCAATCTACAAAAACGCTGCCAGAAAAAATAATAAAAAATTGAAAAAAAAAACATTAAATTCAAAAACAAAATCCTGAACGCGATATCACAATTATTTATCTTATACACACTATATACAAGTTTCAACGCTTCTCAAATGGATTTCGGTCCCCAGGCAGTACACATTGCCTGGCTGGGAAGATCTTCCTTTTCCCCTTCCTTGTCGCTGTGTGACGTCATCAACCTCCACAGTTATGACGTCACCTGACAATAAGCTGGCCCGCTGGTTCCATCACTATGACCCTTCAGCGGTACAGACCAGCGGCGCCACAGTATTCATCCCGACGTGATCTTCACCACTAACAGCCACCATCACTTGCCACGCTGCGATTTAAGTCACATATTGTGTAAACGTTACAATTCTCCTGAAATTGCGAGGAAATTTCCGGTGACGTTTGCTTACGGTTTCCGACAACGCGCTCTCGAACGAACTCGCATCTACAGTTTATTAACCAAATCGACTTCCCAAAAAACAGGGAGTTCTCAATTCGGCTGTTTTTTATATTTGTTACCTAAGAAAAAAATATCTTCACGCCTGTATCCCCGAAAAGGTAGACAGAGCAACCAGTACATCCACGATTAGTCGAAGATATTTTGTCCCATAATGTGATAGGTGGCAAGCCTATCGCCAACAGGGTACTTATCAATCCCGGGCAATGTTGTTCTTATAAAAAAAAATTTTAATTACCCGACCCGGGAATCGCATCTGGGACCTCATGTTGTCAACGCCGACACCGGACTACTAGAACACATAGTTACCTCAGACTCTGCCACGAATAGTCGAAGATATTTTGCCTCACAATGTGATAGGTGGGAAGCCTATCACCAACAGGGCACTTAGCCGATCCCGGACAACGTTATTGTTATAAAAAATACATTTTTAATTACCTGACCCGGGAATCAAATACGGGACCTTATGTGGTCAACGCCGACACCGGACCGCTAGACCACAGAGTTACCTCAGACTTTTTTAATCGACTAGCTGACCGGCACAGCATCGTCCGCACCCGCACAGCAGGGTACAGATTGACGATGTGAATCTTATATTTTGTATAAAATTTCATCCCTTATTTTTTTTTTTTTTTTTAAATCATAAGATAGCAAACAAGCAGTTGGGTCTCCTGATGGAAAGAGTCAACCATCGCCTATAGACACCAAAGATGTTAATGGTGCGTTGCTATATTGTGGCGAGGTCTAATGCCACATGCATCAGTTTACCGGCTACCTTACCCTCCAAACCGGAACACGACAGCGACAAGCACTGACGCTATTGCGGCAGGAATAGGTAAGGCGGTGGTACCAGACCCGGGCGAGACAATGCTAAACTCTACCACCTAGTCCCAATTTTAAACCCTTCAGGGGTAAATTTTTGAACAAAAGTAGCCTATGTTTGACCCCAAGTTCTTAACTATTTCCTTGGCGAATTTCGTTAAGATCGGTTCAGCGGTCTGACCGTGAAAGCGTATTAGGTGAACAGACAGACTTTCGTATTTATAATATTAGTATGGAATATTGTATAGATTAAGACATTATTTTGCGGAAATCCGTTGATCAGACGAAGAAAACTGGTTATTTTGCAAATTTCCGCGAACTTTTAAGTGTACCTTTGCGATGTCACTGAAAAGAAAACATGTAAAAGCGGTATAAGAAATGGAATAAGCTTACCGTAGGTCTGAAAAATAATGAAGACCCCAGCGGCACAGTTATCCACCCTCGTTCACCACACTTTACACTATTAACTCACTAAATACTTTAGAGTGCGTAAATTGTGTGCTTTTGTGTTTGGTGGTGTCGTAAAGTATGGTGGACGAGGGTGGATAACTGGGCCACTGGGGTCTACATTATTTTTTAGACCTACGGTAAGTTTATTCCATTTCTTATACCGCTTTTATATGTTTTCCTTTTCAGTGACATCGCAAAGAT
This sequence comes from Apodemia mormo, assembly GCA_036924255.1. Classification (NCBI taxonomy): domain Eukaryota; kingdom Metazoa; phylum Arthropoda; class Insecta; order Lepidoptera; family Riodinidae; genus Apodemia; species Apodemia mormo. The sequence continues at coordinate 27,850,228 of JAUPFN010000021.1, read as the reverse complement.
AAACTTAAAAGTTCGCGAAAATTTGCAAAATAATTAGTTTTCTTTGTCTTAGTATGGAATATCAATCGCATTTGCAACATAGTATGGGGTCTATAGACTTTCTTTTTACCATTATTCTCTGATTTTCTGCTGGTAAATTAAGTGTGGTTATATTTTACCGCCCGTGTAATGATTACCGACCAATACGGCGATAACCGGGAACGGAGTTTTTGTGTTCATCCGGGATTGGTACCACAACTGCAGGGGTTGTGGTCTCCGAGCTAGTACTGAAATTTTGGATTGTCAAGAAAAACCTTGAAAAACCTCAATATAACTCTTTTGTCCCACCCGGGAATCGAACCCTATCTAAGCCGGCTAGTTTTACCTACAGACCACGAAGCAGTCTCGAAAAATAGTCATTTTTGTAAAGTCTGCCCCTTCAGAAGAGAGCTACGGGAGTGCTTACGTGGTAAACGTTTAAATAACTTGTAGGTAGTATGGTAATACTATCTGCAGAAGTCGTCGATCTTCCAAGATCCGGCTTATGAATCCAAAAGTTTGGAAGGTTTTCCCCCGTGTTGACCCTCGGCTCCTTTGAAGTGTATGCCTACTGCCGATTGGCTATGCGAATCACTACTATTGTGGCTACTAGGTGGTAGAGCTCTGCACTGTCTCGCTCAGGTCTGGTACCACCGCCTTATGTATTCCGGCCACAATAGCGTCAGTGCTTGTCGCTGTTGTGTTTCGGTTTGGAGGTTAATGTAGCCTACATTAGCAGCCAGTAAACTTATGCATGTGGCTTTAGACTTCGCCACAAGATAACAACGCACCATTAACATCTTTGGTGTGTATAAGCGATGGTTGACTCTTTCCATCAGGAGACCCATTTGCTTGTTCGCTATAATATGATATAAAAAAGGGTCATGGGAAGCGTTGTCCTTAAAAACTAAAAAATCTTTTTGCGTAAACTATTTATTTATTAGTTAATTTAGTCATTTTATTGTCGTTTCTAGCTGCACGTTACGTCACTCGGTGTTAGCGGCGACGGCCGATTCGCATTATGGAGTGTACCACATCTTGCCGCTTCATCCCTGTGTCCAGCAGTTGAGGGTATTCTCGTACCAGCGCTAAACATAATTATTTTAATTAAAACTCACTGACATAACTCTTGGATCTTTACAAAATTGACATTGTAAAAAAAAAATCCAAAAACTTTGATTTGATAGTTTAATACAACCATATATTTACAGCCCCTTCAGTTGAGTGGTTAAAGAATCTAATCTCTAATCGGGCTCGGGTTCGATTCCCGACAATGACTATGTATGATACAGTATTTATATATTCTATATTTCTATTTATTAATATTGTTGGCTGATACAAACAAATAATTTGCTTACTTTGGGGTTAGATCAATTGCTGTAATTTGTCCGTTGATATTGTTATATTATTACTATTATTATATAGCGCGTAAGAAACGGACTACCAAAAGTCGAAACTATAGATTCGGATCAAGGCGGTGGTACTAAATATCCGGGCGAGACGTTGTGGAACTCTACCTCATAGTAATCACGATAGTAGTGATACGTATGGTCAGTCAGTCGCCTTTTACGATCTGCCAGGCAGAACGGCAGTTTATCTATTTTTCGAAGGAGACCGGACCAGTTTTAGGTTATTATAGGTATTTTTAATGGCATATCAAAATGACATTCAAAAAAAAAACGACAATTTTTTTATCTTAATCACCTAGCGGTATGAAATATACACATTAGTTACTACTTATTCTCATACCTAGCCGATGTACAAATTAGTCATTAAAATCGGTCGAGCTCATTAGGTGGACACTATGATTTTGTACAGTAGATAATATAAATACTATAAATAAATAAATAATAATAATAATAAATATTAATAAATATTTACGGACAAAGTAAGCAATTTATTTGTAGTATGGGTGTCAATCAACGATACTAATACATAGAAATACATATATTAATACTGAAATATATTTAATTAACACCCAAACCTAGATGTATAAACATCTATGCTCATCACATAAATGTTTATCCCTGTTGGGAATCAAATCCTAGTCCCATTGATGCGTAGCCAGGTTCGCTAACCGCTCGAGCAATGGGTCGTTTAATATTAAGTATAATTTATTACGTTTACCTTGATACTCCGGAATTCTTTCACCAGCTGCCTCCGCGTACAGCTCCAGGAATGTGTTGAGGGCCTGGCAGAAACGCGCCGCTCTCGGGTCATCTTCAGCCGCGGCTGTGCAAAGTTGTGTTTGTGTGCAAGAGGCTGTGTACATACACATCACAACAACAGCCAAACACATTGCCGCGCGACTCGTCGCCATCCTACAAATATATAATTATTTCAAAAAAAGTTTATGGACATATTACTTCTTTTATCCGTTCGTTGTTAGCAACCTCGACTATGTAGTCGATGGAATTCAGGCTTAAATTCCCGGCAGGGATAATTATTTTTCTGATGATAAATATTTTTATAGTACTGTGTGGTTTAAGCTCGCACTTTAGCCACATTTTCTGTAACCTATTTAGGTTACGCAAAAATGAGGCTAAGGTGCGAGCTTATATACAACTTTTTAACGTAAAAAAACTATTTAGTTGTATATGTTTTGCGGCTTGCCTCTGTGACCTCGCCGTGTGACAACAGTCAACTTAAGTCACACGTACTATATTCGTAGGTTTGGGGGTTAAATAAATATAAACATGAGCTTCCAACGCTGTATGTTATAACAGTTAGAGGTAGATACTTGAAATGTTCATAAAGTACGTATTATTAAAGCCGCCATCATGACAAATAATAAACAAAAACAATGAATTTATTCCCATGGAAGTTTCTCAACTTCGCGCTATATACGTATATATACACACACACACACACACACACATATATACATATATATATATATATATATATATATATATATATATATATATATATATATATATATATATATATATATATATATATATATATATATATGTGTATATATATATATATATATATATATATTTCCCTCAGCTATATCGCAGTATTCTTACTTCTCATGTAAATGTATCTTCACGCCCGTATTCCTCAAGTACAACCAGTACACCCACTTAGCCGAAGATACTCAGTCCCACAATGTGATAGGTGGCAAGCCTATCGCCAACCGGACACTTCTCCAATCCCGGGCAAAATCGTTTTTTATCAGAAAACTGAAAAAATATATTTTTGAATTGCCCGACTCGGGAATCGAACCTGCGACCTCATGTGGGCAGCACCGACACCGGACCGCTAGACAGAGGCGATTTACTCCTTATGCTTGGCAAAAAAGAGTGCGTTGCGATGACGGATTGAACTAAATATATTAGTTATGGCAACACTAATGTTATCGAGATTCGAGTAATAAACATCAATTATTTCTTGTTTACTTTCCAATAATTTCACATTTTTATTATTCTAGTCTAGTGCTTTTGGAGCCTATTCAATTAAACAAACAATCAAATTTTGTGTGTTGTAGCTAAACTTCGAAGTATAAAAAACAATTATGTGATACCATATAAACGACAGTGGCGATCTCAATTATTTTTTATTCTTTTTTACCAAGCTGTACTTGCTCATTATCTTGACTTCAACATGTACTCAAAATACGTGTGTAGTCTGTGGTATGGGATTCTATATACGTGAGTCCGACTCGAACTTGACAGAGTTTTTTTCTCTGGTTTGATTTTTAACTTTTTTTTATATACCATAAGATAGCAAACAAACAGGGTCTCCTGATGGAAAGAGTCAAGTGTCAACCATCGCCTATAGACACTAAAGATGTTAATGGTGCGTTGCTATCTTTTGGCGAGGTCTAATGGCACATGCATAAGTGTACCGGCTACCTTACCCTCCAAACCGGAACACGACAGTGACCAGCACGGACGCTATTGCGGCAGGAATAGGTAAGGCGGTGGTACCAGACCCGAGCGAGACGATGCACAACTCTACCACCTAGTAGTCACGATAGTAGTGACTCGCATAGCCAATCGGTTGCCTTTTACAACCTGCAACGGTCTTTGAACAACGACCTTACGAACGGCAGTTGGTCTATTCTTCAGAGGAGCCCGGAATCAACACGGGGAATGTCGTATTTTGATAGTAAAGGATTTATACATACATAAAAATACTAGGTATGTCCCATTATATTTTTCAAAGAAAAAGGGGAAGCATTCTTTATCTCCGTATTAAATTTCATTCAAACACGTCTTGCTATTTCAGTGTGATTGAATGTCAAACATTCAAACAACGTTATTTCCGCGAATACCAAACAGTAAAAATTTATACATACAAATAAATAAAATTGGAGTGTCTATTTGTAACATTAAAATAACAGCTTTTTACTAAAGTCATATGGATGTATACACGGTTCATATGCCAAATATTTTTTTTTAAATTATTGTCTGTCTGTCTGTTTGTTCCGGCTAATCTCTGGAACGGCTGGACCGATTTTGACCGGACTTTCACTGGCAGATAGCTGGTGTGATAGGGAGTAACTTAAGCTACTTTTTTTCGAAATTTTTCCACGTGGACGAAGTCGCGGGCTCAGCTAGTCACTAATATAACGAATCAAGCTTATAATGTTTTCACACGAGCGTGACATATCGTCCGTGTCTCCGAACTAGTAGGCAGAGATTTATATTATTCTAATTGACCTAACCCCAATGTGTGACTAATGTATTTAAAACTAGCTGACCCGGCAAACGTTGTTTTGTATTACATATTAGGAATCCATAGCGGACAAACAACGTAACACGTAATTTATATAAGACTACGGTATTGTCCTTCCACGTAGCCAAAATGGTATTAAACTTTATATGGTGGTTAAGTATTCTGAAATTTTCTAATATTTCGCGCATTTTTCTTAATATTTTCTTTTATAAAAACCTTCTCCTTACAATTACAAACACAACAAAAAAAATTACCGAAATTGGTCCAGCCATTCAGGCGTGATTTCGTGACCAAGGAAAATAGGGATTAATTTTTATATATATAAGATATTGTTTTTCAGTTTTTTCAAGTTTTCCCAAGCACGAGATGAACACTAAAATACAAATATAGTTAAATTGTCTATGTCATGTGTGTTAGTCAACGATACTAACACATAGAAATACTTAATACTTAAACGTATTTAATTCACACCCAAACCCAGAATTATAAACATTTATGCTCATCACATTTTTGCTTGTCCCTTTAAGAAATAGACCCTAGTCCCATCGATTGCACTGTGACCAACTATTCTTGCCATGATATGATTAATAATCAACTAATCTTCAAGTCGAGCATACATTCAGTCTTAGATAAATATTCTTTTTCCATAAAAACTTGTTTAGGTTGAATTTACCGATCCGGGATTCAAATCTAAGACCTTGCGCCCTTTGCAGTATAAAATATGTTTTTATATCATAAGATAGCCAACAAGCAGATGGCTCTCCTGATGGAAAGAGAAACCATTGCCCCAGGCACCAATGTCAATGGTACGTTGCAGACTTTTATAATAAACTAGCTGACCCAACAAACGTTGTTTTGCCTTACATATTAGGAATCCATAGCGGACAAACAACTTGACACGTAATTTATATAAGTCTACGGGATTGTCTTTCCACGTTACGTTTACGTTACGTTAAGTATTTCTAAATTTTCTAATTTTCCGCGCAATTTTCTTAATATTTTCTTTTATAAGAATCTTCTCCTTACAACTACAAACACAACAAAAAGAAAAAAATACTGAAATTGGTCCAGCCATTAAGGCGTGATGTCGTGACCAAGGAAAATAGGTATTGATTTTTATATATATAGACTAGCTGACCCGGCAAACGCTGTTCTGCCTTTTTAACTACTCTTATTTTTTCTTTATATTTACTTACCTTTTAAACCTTCCCTGGACTTCAACAATTAATTCAAAACCAAAGTTAGCCAAATCGGTTCAGCCGTTCTCGAGTTTTAGCGAGACTAACTAACAGCAGTTTATTTTTATATATTAAGACTATTAAACTCAAAAATGTTTGCATTTTCGTGTCTCGTTTGAGAGATTAGCGTGTACGTGTAACGATGCCGACGATAGGATAAGAGGGTTAATTTTTAATTTACTAATTAACTAAAAGTTATTTATTAATTATAAGTTACTAATGTTCGTCTTAACCTGAAGTACCAAAAATTATATATACTATACTTGCTGTGCCCGTCACTTCGACCGCGTGGAAAAAAAACTAAAATAGAAGTAGCCTATTATAGAAGTAGCCATCAGCTATCTGCCAGTGAATGTCGCGTCAAAATCAGTCCAGCTGTTTTAGAGATTAGGCAGACATTGTAGAAAATGTTATTTTGTCATATGTACCGTGTATACATCCATATGTATTTTGTAAAAAGCGGTTATTTTAATATTACAAACAGACACTCCAATTTTATTTATTTGTATGAATAACCGTATTCTTATAATATAATTAATAAATAAAATTAAATTTACGAATATTATTTAATTTTAACTATCATTTAAACTTAAAAATATGTGGCTATGGTCTCGTCAATACTTTTGTTATTTTTTGGTACAGTGTTTACAGATTAAATAATCAATTAAAATTTAAATTCATCATGTCAATATTTAGAGATAATCTCGCCCAATGTACTTATTTTATTATGTTTTAGTGATTATTATTTACAATATTGTACATGAATTAAATGAATAATATATTGGATAATAAAATGTAATATAATTCGTATATTTAAAAAAAAAATAGATTCATTAAAACGCAAACGGAACTACGTCATAAGGATAAATTAGTTTATTATAAAATATACATGCTTATAAAAAAACATTACTCACTTTGATACCATTACTATGATGTTCGGATGCCTACCGCTGCTTGCTACGCTGCTACGAGTGTCGCGAAATTATCGTAGCACGCTTTTTATTGGCGTGAAAAGGGTCTTTCTTCCTACGCGGCTCGCACAAGTGTGTAATATAACGCATTTCGATCTGTTTGTCCTTTTGGTTCCAATGCGAATAATTTTCAACAACAAAATAGGTTTTATCAGCGACTCTAAGAATATTCTACGAGAATTTTCACATTCACTTTTGCATAACACGTTTTAATAGATTGTTGTCAGAGTTTTATTTCTCTTCGTATATAAAAATTCAGTTTTCATTTGTTTGTACCCGGAAATAAACGTAAGTAGAACTAACTTGAAATATTTACATAACGCTGCATTTTAACAGAAAAAAAGTGAGCTTTCACTTTTCTGTTCATTTTATCCACGGATTAAATGGATACGCTATTCAAGACAATTTCTTAGTTTGTAAGCACAGCTTCCATTCACACACAGAAATACAGAGTTATTCTACTTATTGATGAAATGAAATCACTCCAAGGGCAAATTTTTATATCTTATCATCTCATTCGGTGCGATATGTGGTACAACATGGTTTATTTCTATTTTACAAAATAATATATCTACAAATATATGACAATTTTGACTGTAATGAGAGCATTTACTCATATGCCTGGTGACATGTTTCCTTCCCAATGTCGTCTATTAGTATTCGTGTGGTCTGTGATCTTATTATATGTATACGAATATTATAATTCTTTTGTAAGCGTGTAATGAATAAACTCAAAATTACTGAACCAATTTTAAAAATTCTAATACAGTTCTAATTAGGGTTTTGTTTCACAAAACACTTTTTATTTTGTTTATGTTGCCAACCCGTCGCTTTTTACGGCATCTTCAGGGCGATACTTTTATAAATATAGCATTAATATACGTAATGTTTCATACAAACTAGGAAGCAATATAGCCTCATCTACTATGCCACAATAACACCATTAGTATGCTTTTCGTTGTCGTGTTCCTGCTTGGTAGGTAGGTAGCTGATAAAATTATGCGTGTGACATTCTAATTTCTAACATCGCCACACCATTATCATGTTTGGACTCTATAGGAGATAGATGGTAATCTCTTTCTACTATGAGAAAAGTCTACCTGAAATATCCTATGAAATATAATAAATAAAATGATTACTTTAAAAGTAAACATAGTCTGAAATCATTATATTTATAAATCTGGATTAAGTATTTGATTTACTAAACACCTGTCACATTTCCATTAGCTCACTGGCGACTCGTTAATGGGAAGATAACGGTAGCTAATGTACCTAATCACTGATAAGTATTGAATAACTATACTATAATACTAAGGTACTTACTTTTATATATAAAAAAAGGTGTGTGTGCGATTCACACACGTTAGAAGTGAAACTTCAGTAAATCGAGAAAATAATGAGATGACATCTTACTAAAAAGCTGCAATACGCAGCCGCATACAGTGTAAAGTAGTATCAGCTCACGTACTTTTCACATACACTAACACACGTTAAATGCTCAAATACAAGCAAGTATTAAACAGTGTGCAATATACATACACACCAACATTTGCTCACTCGCTTTGGCTCACTAATTACAGGCGACCATGCTTAGAAGACGGGAGTGGGGACGCTACAAAGTATGGAACAAAGAGGAAAGACCGATAATATAAAATAGTATGTATATTTCTGTCTCATTCTTTACCGGCTTCATTCTACACATTTTTGTATTTGTGTCTCTTACCTGTCGTTTTTTCCGTTGCATCAGGTTTGAAATCACAACGATTCTAAAGAAATTTCACTTCAAAAGTATCTTCATGCCCGTATCCCTGAAGAGGTAGGCAGAGGTACAGCCAGTGTACCCACGATCAGCCGAAGATGCTTAGTCGAACAATGTGAAACAATCAGTGCACCCATGATTAGCCGAAGATTCTCCCACAATGTGATAGGTGGGCTATTGCCAGCTGGACACCAATCCAATCCCAGGCAACGATGTTTTATCAGAAAACTGACAAAACACATGTTTGATTTGCCCAATGCGGGACCTCACACCGGACCACTAGACCACTGAGGCGAGGCATGAATTAACTAACCATATAGGTAACTATTGCTATTGAACGAAGTATAATGGTAGTTTACCAAGCTTTTATTCAAATGCACTAATTTAGCAACCGATGGTTAGCCTCTTCGGTTAATATCACGAAATCCCGGGTAGAGCTGCCACCTGCCACTTTTTTAATTCAAGGGTTACTAGGACCAAAAAAAACGGGATTTGGATTATTTTTACAGGACACAAAAAAAATGGTATTATTTTATAAATATAGCTATCTAAACGCTACGATTCAACTGAAGTTTTCTTACGTTAATAGGAGCACTACTTGTTTGCTATTGATATAAAAAATAATTAAGGAAATGTGATCTATCAATCAATTTTTAAAATTCGATGATGACAGAACCAATTGCAAGTTGCAACCTTGGTCTAGTCATTAAAACCTATTCGTTTCAGATGAGATCGCAAGTTCAATCCCGGGTCAGAAAAAAAATTAACTGAAGTTTAGAAATTCTTTTCGAAAATCCAAAATGTCAGTAGCTGCTTGAAGTCTGGTTGATGGTAGTTAGAACCGTTGTGCCTTGAATGAGCACTTAAAGCTGTCCATACCTGATATCGCTAGAATTAGCCGAAAATTAATCATTAGCAGTACGGTGAAATGCGATGATGAGAATCACCATTCATTTCGGCAACCGACAAACCGTGGTAAATCAGAGAGTCTATAGACTAGTGCTAATACTGTTATTACTTTATTAATAAAAACTTTACGCCCTGGTCACGAGAATAGTAAAGTATATTTAATATTCTTTTTATAGTGTTCATATGTGTACCTACGTCGAATAAAATAATATTTGAATTTGATGGTCAGAGAAACTGTCGCCTATAGACACCAAAGATGTTGATAGTGCGTTGCTCAGTTGATCCGTGTATGGCAATGTTACAGGAATAAAGAAGAAAGAAAGAAATTATTTATTTGCCAGAATATTGGAGTTACAAGTTATTAAAATTTGATTAAGTTACCAACATATTCCAGAGCACGACAATGACAAGTATTAACAATATTGCGGCAGGAATAGGTAGGGTGGTGGTACCAAATACCTGGGCAAAACGTTCAGAATCTCTACCACTTATTAGTCACGATGGTAGTGACACGTGTAGCCAATCGGTCGCCTATTACGACTTGCCAGGCAGAACGATAGTTGGTCTATTCTTCAAAGGAGCCCGGACCAACACGGAGGAAAAAAATAAACACAACCACCGTCCGTTAGCATATTTAACCTTAACAGGCGGTCATTCTGTCTATTTGTGATTGATTGCCAGCAGCTGCTATAAACCAGTGTGAATAGTGTGCAGCACAATTTTGTGTCAACTCATTTAGTAATGTTATATTTTATTTGTACTAGGATAGCGAACGAGGACGACAACAAATGCGTTGGGAGGATGAGCTCAAACTTACTGTGGGATTGAAATGGAGAAGAGTTGCTCAAGATCGCAATCAATGGAAGCTACTGGAGGAGGCCTTTGCCAATAGACACACTGCGTTGAGAGACATTCTGTAACAAAACCTCTATCTACAAAATTACTACTAAATTCAAAAGTCTATAATGATCTCTCACCTAGTTTAATTTAGTAGTAATTTTGTAGATAGAGGTTGTGTTACAGAATGTCTCTCAACGCAGTGTGTCTATTGGCAAAGGCCTCCTCCAGTAGCTTCCATTGATTGCGATCTTGAGCAACTCTTCTCCATTTCAATCCCACAGTAAGTTTGAGCTCATCCTCCCAACGCATTTGTTGTCGTCCTCGTTCGCTATCCTATATATATATATCGAACAAGCTGCCCGATTGACATAAAAATCGCCTATATATACCAAAGATGTTAATGGTGAGTTGCTATCTGTGTAGCGGGATGGTAACACCACATGCCTAAGTTTACCGGTTACATTATCCTCCAAACCGGAAGACAATACTGGCGATCATTGACGCTATGAACAGGAATAAATAAGACGCTGGTGTGGTACTGAACGCGAGCGAGACTTTACAAAACTCTACCGTCTATTTGTCATGATTGATGATCGCGAACAGTGGAGTATGAAGTTTAGCATAGTTATAGTTTACATTGCGGAAGACTGCAGAAACTTAATATTTTTAAATAATATGCGTTAGAAATACATTAAATTAATAAAAATAAACATTACGTACACTACATTCAACTGCATACATGATAATATACATATATGTATAAAATTTTCTTTACGGCTAAAATCAGTTGTCAAACTTAAAAAAGATTTTATTGTTAGTCTATGTTCGAATTTCGGCCACAGTTTTGCTAAATGGTTAGTAAATAACCTTGGAAGGTATTTCATTGTTGACACTTGAGTAACTTTGAATTGTGATATTTTAAGAAGTGGTTAGTGATTTTAATAATTTTTATCCGTGTTATTCCGAAACACGCTGGAAGAATAGATCAATTGCCGTACCGCTAGGCATCTCGTAAAAGGCGAGAAAAGGCTTATTACCTATAACTAACATCGTTATCACTAACATCGGTATTACTAACTAGGCGGTAGAGCTTTACAATGTCTCGACCAGATTTGGTTCTACCACCTTCACTTTTTTTTTAATCTGTTTGGTTTTAAGAGACTTTTATTCCTTAGAAACATATTAATTCCATCGTATCCTATACTAACTTACTTTTATTAATTTCTACTAATTTAATATATTTTTTTAGTTAAAATATTTCGGTTTCTACATTACTCCGCTATGCAAATTTTATGCTCCACCGCTCACTCAGTTGTCTTACAAAAGGGATACAAAGTTTTCCTTTACGTATTGATATATGAATAAATATATTTTTTTATTTAAAAAAGTATTAATTCAAGTGTATTTGAAATGATGCTTGTACTTTAAAAAATTATAACACTGTAATAAAATTAAAATGGTCTTTTAAAACAAGACAAATAAATTAAGGATATGCGTAAGTTTTAAGCATAATTTTAATTTAACTTACGCCTTAGCACCATATCGCCAGAAGGTGCGTGATTTTATTTTAATTTAATTTAATTTAATTTATTTTTTGGAAACATATAATATTACATTACTAATATAACAGAAAAAAAATTATACAAATAACTTAAGTTTCCACTTATAAGTATCACATTTATATTAATTTAATAGTTTGTAGCAGCATTTAATCTATTCTATACATATTATTATAATAAAATCGTAGAAAAGTCAAAACTGTACATTGATTATTTTTTTAAAAGAATACTTGGGGCGTGATCTACAATCGATATCGAAGCCAAAAATATAGTTTTTAGAATTTTCGTCTGTTTGTCTGTTTGTCTGTATGTATGTCCAGGGTAAACTCAAAAAGTACTGCATGGATTTACTTCAAATTTTGCATGAATATTACTAACAGGTCGGGTCAAGATAATACCTACATATTATCACGCTATCACCTACGGCCTACGGGGGAGGAGCAGTGCGGAGTAAACGAGTCCGCGCGGACGAAGTCGCTGGCAACAGCTAGTATGTAAAAAATTTAAACCAAACTTATCAAAAAAGTAATGAAAACTGAGTAACATGGCAAAAAAAAATTAAAATTAGGTAAGACCTGCTATTATTTGTCGTATGTTTCTCTTATAAATTCCAATTGAACAGTCAAAAGGATTTGCACTAATAAGGTATAAAAATTACATGCGCGATAGAGAAAGGAGTGTGTAGCGTACTTTCTTTTAGTAGAGGGAGTATAAAACAACGGTTTATATCTTGGCTTTATCCGAGGGCAGAAGAAATGGAGAATCTACATAGCCATTTAAAATTTAAAAATTTAAAATTTGTGATGCGGTGTCACAATAAAACTATATGGTTATCTTACAGCGAACTAGGTAGCCCATTAAATGATTACCTAATTCGAGAGGTGGCCACATATTACGTCTCGCTAAAAACGCAATACCTATATGCTATATATTTTTTTGAAATTAAATAATTAATTATATACATTTATAGATGAAATCATAATATCATATATTTTAATATTTTGTTTTATTATTTTACGTAGTGACTATTCTAAATTCACAATATTCACTAAAATATTTGTTAATAATCTATAGTTTATGTGTAATGTTAATTTAAAAAAAAATTACTCTTTACTTAAAAATTGAGTATAGAGTAATTAACTCATGACACCTCAATGGGAGATAATTGTAAAATTTGAAAAGGAAGCATGTAGGAGTAAACAAGAAATTGTTTAATGTTAACAACCTGTTTTAACCCCTGAGGCAAAAACGGTGGCTGCTAGAAGTGACATGTATTGAGTATTCGCATGTCTGTCTATAAAAATTTAGGTCGCAAACGGATAATCCGATTTGAGTGCATTTCTTAAATTGAAAGCCCTGTTTGTCGACATTGTTTTTAACTAAATTAGTGAACTCTATTCAGCAGCTCCGTTTTTATTGATGGAAAGACTTAAGCCACTTGTACATGCCTAATCGTTACAAAATTTAGTATAGGTATTGTTACATCAATGATATTGCAATGATTAATAACTTTGAAGTTTGAAATCATGCTCCTTTATATTTTGCTTTGCAAATCATGCAAATGAAGCAGGATTGTGGTCTAATTATAAAGAAATATGTCGGCGGTATTTTTATTATAATTTAGAGTTATTACTTATGACCATTGCAGTTTTATAAAGTTATTCGTGATTTTGTTATATTATAGCATATGAGCAATAACCTTGATGAAAAACAGCCACAGTTGCTTATGTTAATGGTACACCATCCGTGTTGTACAGTAATAGTATTGTTCAGGTCAGCGTGACCTTCCAATAGCACGTACGCCTAGATGATCAGTAGTACTACAGCACGCCCGTTCCTGCAGCGTGACCTCGCAATGACACGTTCGTTCTAGATGGTAAGTTCAGTGTGGCCTTGCAACCCCACGTCCGCCCCGTCAGCGTGACTTCCAGTTACACGTCCGCCGCAGATGCACCGGTCAGCATATCAGCCACTCTCGTTATCATTTGTATCATATAAATATTATCATAATAAATCAGCGATCAATAAGCAGTCAAACGGGTTTCACTCTCCTTCCCGTATATCAGCGGCTGTGGATCACCCAACCATTATCACTATCATGTAGGGATAAGCCCCTAAAGGCATATTTTTACGAGATCCCCGGTAGAAAATATTCTTTGAAATGGATCTAAACCGATTTGGATGTCTATATTTTTTAAATATTTATTTAATACAACAGTAAGTAACTACGGCTTTGTATACAAATTAAAAATACAGTTATTATTATTTACTTATTTATTTAGTTATACATTTACAACAAGAGTAATTTTTTTTAAAATTAACATTACACATAAACTATAGATTATTAACAAATATTTTAGTGAATATTGTGAATTTAGAATAGTCACTACGTAAAATAATAAAACAAAATATTAAAATAAATGATATTATGATTTCATCTATAAATGTATATAATTAATTATTTAATTTCAAAAAAATACATAGCATATAGGTATTGTGTTTTTAGCGAGAATTAGGTAATCATTTAATGGGCTACCTAGTTCGCTGTAAGATAACCATATAGTTTTATTGTGACATCGCATCACAAATTTTAAATTTTTAAATTTTAAATGGCTATGTAGATTCTCCATTTCTTCTGCCCTCGGATAAAGCCAAGACATAAACCGTTGTTTTATACTCCCTCTACTAAAAGGAAGTACGCTACACACTCCTTTCTCTATCGCGCATGTAATTTTTATACCTTATTAGTGCAAATCCTTTTGACTGTTTAATTGGAATTTAACATACGACAAATAATAGCAGGTCTTACCTATTTTTAATTTTGTTTTGCCATGTTACTCAGTTTTCATTACTTTTTTGTTAAGTTTGGTTTAAATTTATTACATACTAGCTGTTGCCAGCGACTTCGTTCGCGCGGACTTCGTTTACTCCGCACCGCTCCTCCCCCGTAGGTGATAGCGTGATAATATGTAGGTATTATCTTGACCCGACCTGTTAGTAATATTCATGCAAAATTTGAAGTAAATCACAAAAAAAGACATACATACAGACAAACAGACAAACAGACGAAAATTCTAAAAACTATATTTTTGGCTTCGATATCGATTGCAGATCACGCCCCAAGTATTCTTTTAAAAAAATAATCAATGTACAGTTTTGACTTTTCTACGATTTTATTATATGTATAGAATAGATTAAATGCTGCTACAAACTATTAAATTAATATAAATGTGATAGTTATAAGTGGAAACTTAATTTATTTGTGTAATTTTTTTTCTGTTATATTAGTAATGTAATATTATTATATGTTTCCAAAAAATAAATTAAATTAAATTAAAATAAAATCACGCACCTTCTGGCGATATGGTGCTAAGGCTAAGTTAAATTAAAATTATGCTTAAAACTTACGCATATCCTTAATTTATTTGTCTTGTTTTAAAAGACCATTTTAATTTTATTACAGTGTTATAATTTTTTAAAGTACAAGCATCATTTCAAATACACTTGAATTAATACTTGTTTAAATAAAAAAATATATTTATTCATATATCAATACGTAAAGGAAAAACTTTGTATCCCTTTTGTAAGACAATTGAGTGAGCGGTGGAGCATAAAATTTGCATAGCGGAGTAATGTAGAAACCGAAATATTTTAACTAAAAAAATATATTAAATTAGTAGAAATTAATAAAAGTAAATTAGTATAGGATACGATGGAATTAATATGTTTCTAAGGAATAAAAGTCTCTTAAAACCAAACAGATTAAAAAAAAGTGATGGTGGTAGAACCAAATCTGGTCGAGACATTGTAAAGCTCTACCGCCTAGTTAGTAATACCGATGTTAGTGATAACGATGTTAGTTATAGGTAATAAGCCTTTTCTCGCCTTTTACGAGATGCCTAGCGGTATGGCAATTGATCTATTCTTCCAGCGTGTTTCGGAATAACACGGATAAAAATTATTAAAATCACTAACCACTTCTTAAAATATCAAAATTCAAAGTTACTAAAGTGTCAACAATGAAATACCTTCCAAGGTTATTTACTAACTATTTAGTAAAACTGTGGCCGAAATTCGAACATAGACTAACAATAAAATCTTTTTTAAGTTTGACAACTGATTTTAGCCGTAAAGAAAATTTTATACATATATGTATATTATCATGTATGCAGTTGAATGTAGTGTGCGTAATGTTTATTTTTATTAATTTAATGTATTTCTAACGCATATTATTTAAAAATATTAAGTTTCTGCAGTCTTCCGCAATGTAAACTATAACTATGCTAAACTTAATACTCCACTGTTCGCGCGATTGTCTTAAAAAGGGGTCCAAAATTTTTCCTTCAAGTATATTAATACGTGAAGGAAAAACTTTGGACCCCTAGATATTTAAACTCCAAAGTTACAATAGGGTCAACATAGGAATAACCTCTAACGTTTTATACTAACCACTTAATGAAATATTAAAACTTAAAGTGTCAATATAGCAATAATCTCCAAGATGTTACACCTACTTACCACTTATTGCAATACTAAAACTTTAAAGTTGCAAAACCGTCAACATAACAATAACCTCCAAGGTGATGTACTAACCACTTGATGAAATATGGAAACTTTAAAGTTACAGAAGCGTCAACATAGTAATAATTTCCAAGGTTTTATATTAACTAACGAAATATTAAAACTTTAAAATTACAAAATCGTCAACATAGCAATAACTCATAGGTTTTATGCTAACCACTTATTGCAATACTAAAACTTTAATGTTGCAAAACCGTCAACATAACAATAACCTCCAAGGTGATGTACTAACCACTTGATGAAATATGGAAACTTTAAAGTTACAGAAGCGTCAACATAGTAATAATCTCCAAGGTTTTATATTAACTAACAAAATATTAAAACTTTAAAATTACAAAATCGTCAACATAGCAATAACTCATAGGTTTTATGCTAACCACTTATTGCAATACTAAAACTTTAAAGTTGCAAAAGCGTCAACATAATAATAACCTCCAAGGTGAAGTACTAATCACTTAATGAAATACGGAAACTTTAAAGTTACAGAAGCGTCAACATAGTAATAATCTCCAAGGTTTTATATTAACTAACAAAATATTAAAACTTTAAAATTACAAAATCGTCAACATAGCAATAACTCATAGGTTTTATGCTAACCACTTATTGCAATACTAAAACTTTAAAGTTGCAAAACCGTCAACATAATAATAACCTCCAAGGTGATGTACTAACCACTTAATGAAATACAGAAACTTTAAAGTTACAGAAGCGTCAACATAATAATAATCTCCAAGGTTTTATATTAACTAACGAAATATTAAAACTTTAAAATTACAAAATCGTCAACATAGCAATAACTCATAGGTTTTATGCTAACCACTTATTGCAATACTAAAACTTTAAAGTTGCAAAACCGTCAACATAATAATAACCTCCAAGGTGATGTACTAACCACTTAATGAAATACGGAAACTTTAAAGTTACAAAAGCGTCAACATAGTAATAATCTCCAAGGTTTTATATTAACTAATGAAATATTAAAACTATAAAGTTACAAAAACATCAACATAGCAATATCTCCCAAATTGTAGTGTAGTGTGTTGCTGCTGTGGTACTAATTTATTTACAATGTTACAACTTCAAAGTTACAGAAACGTCAACATGGTAATTAGCTCCAAGTATTTCTGCTTCATAGAGATAAATGATAAACATTTGTGTCAATCCAAAATGAATCGTAATTCACCATTAATCGTATCGCTGTATTTGCCATCTTTTAACGGCAATGGCTTCTCAATTTTGTTGAACAAGGCCAAAAGCCTTGTTGTTTTTCACATCATTAGGCTCCGGGCTACTGTTATTTTTTCTAGATGCATCAAACCTAATAACATTAAAATATTTCGAACACATAGCATTTCTATATTCGCGGGTTCGAACTGGAGAATTCTGTTTCTATCAACGAGACATTTTCTTACATATATGCCTGTGGCTCGACTTCTTTATCCGTATATTAATTATCTCTATTCTTATAACTGAGCCACAGCAAAAAGGGCGCTTCAGCAAGTACTATGCGTTGCAAATAAGAATAGGACTGTCACGATGACATATTGCTCCGCATTTTGCAAAAACTTCATTAGCGATATGTAAGGTGTGCAAAAAAATTCTAACAAAAAATACTTATTAAAATATTTTCATTCTAATTATATTACATATTATTTATTTAGATTCCCAATCAGGTCATGTTATCATGTATTAAAATAAGATGTAAAATAACAAACATGACTTTTATATATACATATATATAGATGAACGGCTAAACTGATATATTTTGCTGTTTTTTTATTGATGAATATTATATTTTAATAATTTTTAGCCTATTCAGGACAAAACAACCCAAACCCAAAAAAATCGCAACAAAATTGGCCCCGTCGTTCTTGACTTAAAAGTGGTGTAACTAACACGACTTTTTTATATATAAAGATGGGCCAGGCTGATATTTTCCACATTTTTTTTATTTATGAAAATAATATTATTAAAACGTTATTTGTTCTTTAATAAATCAACAATATTTTTTGAACAAATATTTTTTTGCTGACATTAATTTCACACTTGTGATATGAAGTTGATAAGCGCGATCCTGTTCTCAGTTGGAAACCGTAGTAAATATTCGTAGACATGAGTAAACACGAAAAGTAACTCGTAGACAACAGATTTATATAGTAGTATATGGTCATATAGATATATCAATCAGCCAATGAACATCTGCCAGTGATTGAGATCTTTTCGTCTCATCCCGATGTCGAAGAGTTGCGGGTTGTTTCGAATTAATTCTGAAATGTATTTCAACGTTAATATTACGTAACGTACATAAATTTTCATACAGAGAAGTCGTAAAAAAGCAGTTTTACCAATACTCTTGTCATTAGACCAATACTGCCATCGTAAGACTAAATACCGCTATTCCCCGTGTTGATTCGGGGCTCCTTTGAAGAATAGACCAACTGCCGTTCTGACAGGCAAGTTGTAAAAGGCGACTGATTGGCTATGCAAGTCACTACCATCGTGACTACTAGGTGGCAGTGTTCTGCATTATCTCGCCCGGGTCTGGTACTACCGCCTTACCTATTCCTGCCGCAATAGCGTCAGTGCTTGTCACTGTCGTGTTACGGTTTGGAGGGTAAGGTAGCCGGTAAACTCATGCATGTGGCATTAGACCTCGCCACAAGATAGCAACACACCATTAACATCTTTGGTGTCTATAGGCGATGGTTGACTCTTACCATCAGGAGACCCATCTGCTTGTTTGCTATCTTATGATATAAAAAAACCAAAATAAGTTTTTTGAAGTCCACTTAATCTGAAAAAAAAAACTATCCAGTGTCTTACCAAAATTTATAGTAAGAAGACTTACTAAAATTCTAATAAGACGATAAATATTTTTTTCTTGTTTGAGTGGACTTCAAAAAACTTAAATTGACGGGATGTTAGTTAGGGGTCGGCAGAATAGCTGAAAATCAGTGGCGGATTTACCAGTACGCTGAGTACGCTGGAGCCTAGGGCGATAGATTTTGGAGGCGGCAAATTTTTAGATGTCTTATAAAAAATAAAAAGACTACCTGACCTGTGCAAATATTTCGCTCAGTATCCAAAATCTAGATCAACTTACGAATGGCACTACCTATTATAAGTAAATGCAAGAATGAACTAACAACAGACAATTTTAACAGGAAAATATATGTAAGTTTTATTTTAAGAAGTTGTTATACCCGATATCGATAAAAAAAATCAAAACTGGAATGATAATCGTGAACGAAGTCGCGAATATAGATTTCGTTCGCGATTGCCATCCCAGCAGAGTAATTATTCGAATTTGTCCACAGCATTTCTCATATTCAGCAATACTTTGGACGGTGAAGCATTTTATCAAGAAAGAAACTTTTTAGTGTGGATTTGATAACACGTTGACAGCTTTGACATCTACCCTTGCGCCTTGTATGGATTTAGGGCAGTGTTTAACAGAAGTCACCATCACCACATCACCACAAAACAACATTGGAACTCCTAACATAGGCCTGTCCTAACGCATTATATTTTTTACAGTCAGGCTTACAGTTTTCTGCAATATTTGCACACCATATCATGGTAGAATATGTTGGTAACTTAATCAAATTTTAATAACTTGTAACTCCCATATTCTGGCAAATAAATAATTTCTTTCTTTCTTTCTTTGTCTGCTTTATATACTCATCCCTTATTTGACTTCATTTTATTAAAGCCACATACTTAACTTTACCGGCTACGTTACCCTCCAAACCAGAACACAATAGTAACAAGACTGACGTTATCGCGTTAGGAATAAGCAAGGCGATGGTACCAAATACCTGGGTGAGACGTTACAGAATTATACCACCTAGTAGTCACAATGGTAGTGTCTAGTGACATTGTCCAACCATTTGCCTATTACAAACTGGCTGACAGAATGGCAGTTGGTCTATTTCTTCAAAGGGAGTCCGATCTAATACGAAATATCACTAAATAAACTACTTTTTTGTATACCATTTGAAGAAACTTTAACTTGCCTTGATTAGATGGTACTTGTTGATTTGTAGCTTTTGCGTATATCTCAGCAAATGTGATTAAAGCCTGACAAACTTGAGCGGCTCTGGGTCCATCTTCAGGCGTGATGGTACAAAGTCTTTGGTCTAAACAGTTTACCATGTACCACGCTAATACCACCAGCCAGGTTATGAGGACAAGTTGAATTTCGCTACTGAAAGAAATGTATTTTTGTGAAAGTACGCGTATCTAGCGCAGTTTCACCTGTGTGTAAATTAACATGCCGTCAATGTAAGAAATTTAATATAATACAAATTTGCCGCCTCTGTGTTTTAGTGGTCCGGTGTCGCTGTTGACTGCATTAGGTCCCGGGTTCGGTTCCCGGGTCAGGCAATTCGAAAATGTGTTTTTGAATTTTCTTGTCTCCTAACGTATTATAGCTACAAACGGGACTTTAATGAAGAAAACGTTAAAAAATTTAAAACCTGCCTTGGTGCGCTTTCATGGAGTACAGTATTTAAACAGGCTGATTTAAATTTAGCATTTGAAGACTTTATAGAAACCTTTTTACTTTTTTACAATTTATGTTTTCCAAAAATTGAAATTAGACATAAAATAGAATTAGGAAAAACAAAATGGCTTACTCGAGGGATAAAAAAATCTTGTAAAAGTTGTAAACGCTTACGATATCTTGCTTATAAAACCAAATGCAAACAAGTTCGAGAAAAATATATTATTTATTCTAAAATTTTGAAAAAATGTATTTACAAGACCCAGCAAATAAGCAACAAAAAATTTATTCAAAGTTCTAAAAATAAATCCAAGGCAGCTTGGGCTATAATTAAAGAACAAACCGCAAAAAAATATTTGACGCAAATATAGAAAATGTCATTATTAATAATAATTTAATTACAGACAAACACCAAATAGCTGAGGCGTTCAATGAAAAGTTCATAGATTATGAAAACAAGTCTCATGGAACTACTCAACAAATATCTAATAATTCCATAGATAGTGTTAGTGAAAGTATATTTTTAAATCCGATAGATGAACAAGAATGTATGAATATAATTCAATCGTTAAACAATACAAACGCAGTAGGCTATGATGACATTAGCACAAAAATATTAAAGACTTGTAATTTGTTATTAAGCTCAGTTTTATGCTACCTAATAAATTTATCATTCACATCAGGCACATTTCCTAACTTCCTTAAAAAAACTATAATAAGACCTTTATTTAAGAAGGGATGTCCTGCTGATGTTAACAATTACAGACCAATTGCACTTATCCCAATATTCTCAAAAATATTTGAGAAAGCCATGGTTTCTAGATTAAATCATTTCTTTCATCAACATAATATTATTAGACCAGAACAAAATGGTTTTCAAAAACAAAAATCAACAACCTTAGCCACATATACATTAATAAAAGAAGTTATTGAAAATATAGACAAGGGGAGCCATACAGTAGGCGTCATGTTTGACATGACTAAGGCGTTTGACTACATTCGGCATGATACACTACTCTACAAATGCGAAAAATATGGCGTCAGGGGTGTCGCATACGATTGGATGAAATCGTATTTAAGTAATAGATATCAGTGTGTAGAAATTTCGGCAATAAGTAAAAATTCAAGGTTAATTAACTATAGGTCTTCGTTTAAGCTCAATATGTATGGTGTACCACAAGGCAGTATATTGGGCCCATTAACATTTCTAGTGCAAATAAACGACCTGCCTAAAGCTATACATCATAAAAGTGTTCTATATGCAGATGATGTTACATTAATCTTACACGACAAAGATAAAAGTACTTTGGAACAAAAATTAAATCAAGCTATTCGAGATGTGGGGCAGTGGCTTGATATAAATAACCTTTATTTAAACGCGGCTAAAACTAAATACATACAATTTAGAAATAAAAAAATGGAAAAATATGGTTTAACTGCAATGTATAGAAATATTTTAATAGAAGAAACTTCAACTATAAATTTTCTAGTTGTAACTTTAGATGAATATTGTACTTGAGTCCCACATGTACAAAGTGTATGCACCAAAATAAGCCGTTTTGTTTATGTTTTATATAGAATAAGAAAGATAATAGATAAAAATACAGCCTTGTTAGCCTATTATGGTTATGTAGAATCTATTTTAAGATATGGACTTATTATTTGGGGAAACTGTACTGAAATATCCAAAGCTTTCATTATTCAGAAACGTTGTATTCGTGCTATCTCCGGTGCTGCTCCTCTTGATTCATGTAAACCTTTATTTAAGGACTTAAATATACTTACCCTACCGTGTTTGTATGTCTTTGAATCCGTCTGCTTTGTGAAAAAAAATTATCAGGAATTTAAGACGGCAAAAGAGGTTTATAATTTTAGTCGTAGATACTCAAATAAATTATTCATGCCGCCTTGTAAAACAGCACTTTTTAATAAAAATTGTAGCCAAATGATAATAAAGATATACAATAAACTTCCTGAAAGTTACAAAAGTTTACCATTGACTAAATTTAAAAAAACGGTCTATAATTATTTATGTGACAAATGTTTTTACTGTATAAAAGATTATTTTGACGATAAATCTTAATATTGATAATTTATAATAAATAATATAATATATAATATGTATGACGACAAATCTATTCTTATATAGAGTTTGAATATAATTTTTTAACTTATTTATATTTTCAAATTTTAACTTGTTGCTGGAATCAATAAATCAATTATTAAAGTCACTTATGAAATTGTAATATTAAACTTTTTAATAATATATTTATGACGTATATTATTATTATTATTATTTTTTTTTTTTTTATTGAAATTGTTAATAACTTAAATCTAATTCATTTTGGTTTTCTTTTGACACATTCATTTTAATTTAATTTTAACTTATTTAATTTTTTATAAGTATTAAAATGCATTTTGTTTATTTTTAGAAAGTTATATAGGTATATATGTGTTTTTCAACCTTCCTTTTTTTTAATTCATTTAAATTTTATCCTGATAGGCTTAATATATTATTTATAATTTTGTAGAAAAATGTATGATGTAGAGATGATGTAATAAGATTTTGCATGCCATTTATTTGGTAAAACAGGCTTAAGTTACTGTATTTAGAAACAACATCGCATGTATACCCTGATTTATGCAAAATAAATAAGTTTGAAGTTTGAAGTTTGAAGTCTGATAAATACAACATTACTCGGGATAAGACAAGTGCCCGGTTGGCGATAGGCTTGCCACCTTTCACATTATGGGACTAAGTATCATCGGTGCACTTGCCGAACCTCTGCCTAGCTCTTCGGGGATACGGGCGTGAAGATATTTATTTTTTTATACAACATATGACCCCCTATTTCACCATCTTAGAGGATGAATTTCGAAAAATCCTTTCTTATTCTTCGTCTACATCGTAAGAACAAGCACTGTAAAAATGTCAGCCTTCTTCTTCCGAGATTGGTCTGAGTTTCTCAGTGAATCCAATAATTGAAGCGTTTTGAAGCGAACACTTGGATAAATATAGAGACACACTAAGGGGAAAAAACAGGAGGCAGTTATAAGAAGTTACGAAAATTGGTGTTTCAAAATTCTACCGTGTTGTTCTGGGCTTCCTTAGATGAATATACCATCAGTCGTTGTGCCAGGCAGTTTTACAAACTGCCTGGCACAACGACCGACTGAAGCGAACGATTAGCTATACGAGTCACACCATCATGGCTAATAGATGGTAGAATTCTAAATCATCTTGCTCGGGTTTGGTACCACCGCCTTACTTATTCCTGCCGCACCAGAGTCAGTGCTTGTTACTGTCTTATTCCGGTTTCGAGGGTAAGGGGTAGCCGGTAAAATTATGCATATGGCATTAACCCCGCCAGATAAGTGATGATTTTTCTTTTGGTCAGGAGAGCCTCTGCTTGTTTTCTATCCTGCATTGCATGCCTAATTTAATAGACATCGAGTCAGCGGTTTAGCCGTGAAAATCGTGAAAGCACACAGACACACAGATAGCCTTTCACATTTATCACATTAGGTATGGAATTTTTTTGAAGAAAGCTTCCGAATTTCAAATTTAAAAAGTATTATTTAATAATAATCTATGGGCCTAACTTTTCATTCCAATGTTTACGCGAGTAAAAAGTTGTTTAATTAAAAATATATACGTACCTAACGCCCATTATTTCTTTGCTACAATACTTTATTACAAGTGCAGTCGAAATGTTTTGACGGATTTATTTATGTAAGTAACTAAACCCACGCAATTTTATATAGTTGAAAACGTTAGTATCTGCTGTCTGTTTTCTCATTTTATTTATAGTAGATAACATTAATATTATAATTACAATAAATGTATTTGAATATATGTTAATGTGTGTGCTACATATAGATGTATAGTGCAATAAAAAATCATAAAAATAAAATTTTTGCTTTACTTTCTGTAACGTTTTGAATTACCAATCATAATAATACCATATTTTTTTGTTACATATTTGACACATACATACATATATTTACGCCAGATCCCTTACGGGGTAGGCAGAGAGAACCGAGTGTCATACGTCACTATCCTTGCAGGCTTGTCTCGCTTCCTCCACATTTATCACTCTCTTTATGCACACACGCTGGTTGCGAAGACTCTTGACACCTCCTTCGGATACTGCTCGATCAATCTCATCATGGTATGTCAGTTTTGGTCTTCCCCGCACCTACATCCTTTCACATTCGCATTGTATATCTGTTTTGTTAACCTTTTATCTACCATTCTTTCTACATGTCCGAACCAACGGAGCATGCCCTTTCTCATTTTTACACCGACACTTTCTTTCAAACCTAACCTCTCTCTCACTTCCACATTATGAACACGGTCCGCGAGTGTTTTACACCACTTTTACACCACATATTTTTCTTAGCGATCTCATCTGGACCGCGTTGATTCTACTTTCATGCCCTTTCTGACATACCCAACTCTCACTTCCATACAATAGCGTTGGGATAATCACATAATTATACAGGGCTAGACGGGTACCCTGACTTAAAATTGTGCTATTAAGTAATCTCCCTAACGCTTCATTCACTCTGTTCCCTGCACAAACTCTTCTTTCAACATCAGCGGTGTACCTTCCATCCCTGCTAAAAGCACATTCAAGATATACAAACTCATCCACTTGTTCCAGCACTAAATCATCGACCACAACTCTTGCATCCGTTCTGGTTGCTTCTCTGTAAATACTTAAACTTTAGTTTTCTTCGCATTCAAATGTAGGCACATACTCTTACAATAATCATTCATAACTGTGACCAGTGTTTGCAGTTCAGATGGAGTTGAGCCTAGAAGTACAGCGGCATCTGCATAAAGTAGGCAGTTCACCACTAGATCACTCATACGCATTCCCACATTCAGTGACATTAATCTTTGGAGACACTAATCCAGATATAGAATAAGCAGGCAGACAACACACAACCCTGCTTGACGCCGATATTGACATCGAACCAGGGCGATATGTTGCCTTCCACCCGCACACATGCTTTGCAATCCCAGTACATGGATTGTAAAAGCACGCAGCAGACGCCCATATGTCCCATAACTGGGTAAAATGTCACAAAGCTTCTTTCGCACATCTCTATCAAACGCTTTCTCCAAATCAACAAAACCGCAAGAAACCTTCTGGCTGACAGCCAGATGCTTCTCTACGATGTTACGGAGGTAGAAAACTTGATCCATACATCCTCTTCTAGATCTAAAACCCCCTGTGACTCCCACAACATTCCCTCGGACTTTCCTTGCATTCTTCTTTCAATGATTTGACCATACACTTTCGATGCTAAGCTGATCAAAATGATGGCCCTACATCTACTGTAGTCTATACGTGAACCCTTGCCTTTATACAAGGGCACGATGACCGTGCGCCGCCAGTCTTCGAGTACTTTACCGGTCCTCCAACATGTATTACAGAGGACCCAAAAAGAGTCCCAGATGGACGGTGATCCTACCGTATTCGATCATCTCAGCAGTCACCTTATCTATTCCCGGAGGCTTTCCATTTTTTAAATTTCTTATTGCCCATACGATCTCTTGCAAAGTAATGTCCTGGCTTGCTTCCGCCGTCTATAAATCACTTACTGAGACAAAAACGGAGGCAGCGTCCTGAACAGACTCCTACATATCAATACAAAATATTCATTCTGTCGTTTTAACACATTGGCTGTGCTTGTAAGAATGTCATTATCTTTAGACTTAATCCTATTCATTCTGGAGACTGTCGAACAACTCCAAGACTTCACTTCCCTCCAGAAAAGGTGTTTGAATCGAAGTAGTTCGCCCGCCTCTCTTCCGTTTTCAGACATTCGCTTTCACACTTTTCTTTCGCTAAAGTTTTAATGACATTCTTACAACAACGATAATTCTTTCTTCATATCTTTCATACCATCACTCGTTTGCAATTGATATATAGTCTAGCCATTCTTTCTTCTTTCTCTCAAACGCAGCATTCACTTCATCATCCTACCATGCATCCCCTTCCGTTGACTTTTTGCACTACCGCAGACTTCCTTCGCGGCTACTATCATACTATCTTTTAAAGTTTTCCAACATATGTCTACATCCAAGTCCGGTAGGTTTCACCAACTTATCTCGAACCTGAATCTCATACAGACTCCTTATACTTGGATCTTTCAACTTTTCGCTGTTTATCCTTTCAAGCTTTCCGAATGGAACGCGCTGTCGCCAATGTCTCCATTTCTTAAACAGACCCCTATAACGGCTTACTACCAAATAGTAGTCCGTTTCCAGATTGGGACCTCTGTAGGCACGTGTATCCATTAAACAACTGCGAAGTCTACTATTAATTAAAATCAGATCTGGCACACTCTTTTGGTCATTCCTTCTCCATGAGAACAAATGTAACTTATGAAGGAATATTGTGTCAGCCAGAAGAAGATTCCTTTCCACGCATAAATCCACAATGTGCTTACCGGTGTCGTTCACTCTACTGTCACCATATAGACTAAGTACAGCATCGAAAGCAGGCCGCTTAGTCCCAACCCATCTATTTAAATCACCACACAAAATGACTCTTTCATTGTCGTCACGCATATCCAGAACATCCTTTACAGAATCCTAAAGCTTTTCAGGGTCACTTGGCGATGAAGAACTTACCGGTGCTAAAGTAGCGACCAAAAAACTCCCCAGTGATTCCCAATTGAGTACATACAGTCATACTGACTCATCGTGAAAATAGTCTGAAGAGGTTCCTACGACTTTAAAACGTGGACATCAGATGAAAACTCGATTTTCTAAAATCGGGGTAAAATCAGTAACTTCCTTATGTAAGTACATACGTAGTGGGAAGTTAAAAAGTATAATTCCAGTTTGTACCGAACATTAAAAAATATTATTCATCACTTTATTATCTACTGAGTTTCATTTTCTCCGGCTGCGTCCTTGGCTGCCAAATTTTCCACATTATTTACAAATATTTTTTCCCAAAGAATCTGCGATTAATAGACATTAACGGACACAGGTTTTGAATTAACTGCTTTTTTATTTCGTCAGTTATTTATTCCTCTTTGTTACTCTTGAATCAGGATTAGGTATTTCTTTTAATTACAAGTTTTTCACCCGTAAAAAGATAAATGATATTTCATCTTGGTGGCAAATCTTGTAATAAAGATCAAAAAACTCGCTCTGATAACTTGTAAAACAACTATGTCTTTAAAGTAAACTGTAGGCTGAGAATTTCGGAGCTTATGTTGAGATGATTTATCTTGAAACTGGAAGAAGTCAGTCATTTTTTTAACAATAACGTTTTTCGTACAAGTTGCGACGCAATTGACATAATCATTAAAATCATAAACTTTGCTTTTGTAGAGACTTTTCAACCAAAACTCTGAAAAAAATGATGGAAACTAACCCAACCTTCGTGTTGTAAAATGGTGCAAACTTGGTGAATGACACTAACAGAAGACCACCACTCACCGCCACTCGAAGCGAAATAAACCAAAATAAACGAATATTTTGACCAACACTATGCGTAGGTCACACTATAAGTTTTGCGTAACTTGAAAAAACATGTTATAACCAAAATATTAT
Source organism: Apodemia mormo (assembly GCA_036924255.1). Taxonomy (NCBI): domain Eukaryota; kingdom Metazoa; phylum Arthropoda; class Insecta; order Lepidoptera; family Riodinidae; genus Apodemia; species Apodemia mormo. The sequence continues at coordinate 27,821,581 of JAUPFN010000021.1, read as the reverse complement.
GTTTATTGCTTTTTAAAATAATCTCCTTTATCGGCTGTTTTCGCTTACATTCCGGACTGTGTGTGTCTTAGCGAGCATATAACTCAGGACGATAGAGAAATAGAGAGGCTTAGAGTACTTATAATTATTATTCTATGCGCTATAAAGTACATTATGAACAACACGCAGCGTAGGCATAATTCACAATTGTTACTTTGCTAATTTTTTGTGTTTATGTAGTGTTTCAATCGCAATAAATTATATTGTAGAATATGTGTCAATATTATGTATAGATACCCTGTTCTGGAACTAAATACTATGCATTGCAACTAAGAATAGAATCACATCATATCACAAGTGATATCAGAAGCAGGAAACTAGTAAAGTCAGCAAAAAATAGGGCTGATTTATTATAATAATATTCATATAATTCTGTAATAATAATATTAGTGTTCCATATCATATTACCTACATGTGCTTACCTAAGTGTACCCATTTAAATAATGTCATTATAAACATAATTTGAAACACGTAATTAATTTTTGATTTATGCAATATAAATGCAACAATGAAGATTCGTATGCAAATGATGTCTGGGATAAAGTCGTTATAAACTATGTAGAGGATTTAAAATTCGATTGACACATTTGATTAAGTATTTTGTTTATAAAACTAAATCTATTTGTAATTTTATATTTGGGTTTCTTTTCTACACTTTACTTTCATACATACCTAATAACATATGAAATGGGAATCTGAATAAAAAATATACCAGTTAGAATGCAATTATTTTTTTGATGGATTTCTTGGTTAACCTTTTTTTGCCCACCATACTGATCACTAATGAAGTTTTTGCAAAATGTGGAACAATATGGCGCCCTGACAGTCCTATTCTTAATTGGAACGCATTATATACTCAAAGTTGGAACGCATAGTACTAAAGTTGTCACATTGCTAACTCTATGACATTAAAATCAAAATTCTTTAAGTTCTGAATATCACGGAAGAAAACCTCTGTGTGTCAATGCTCAGTAGTAGATGCTGTATTACGCCTAATATATATTTCCTACTAGCTTAGCCCGCAACTTCGTCTGGGTGGAAAAATTTCGAAAAAAGTAGCCTAAGTTACTCCCTGACACATCAGGTCAGTGTCACTGTCAGTGAACGTCCCGTCAAAATCGGTCCAGCCGTTCCAGAGATTAGCCGGAACAAACAGACAGACAGACAAACAGACAGAAAAAAATTGTAAAAAATGCTGTTTTGGTATATCTATCGTGTATAGGTACATTCCATATGCACTTAGTAAAAAGCGATTATTTTAATACTAGCTGTTGCCCGCAACTTCGTCCGCGCGGACTTCGTTTACTCCGCACACACCCGTAGGTGATAGCGTGATAATATGTAGCCTATATGTTGACCCGACCTGTTAGTAATATTCATGCAAAATTTGAAGTAAATCGTTATTATGAGCACGTAGACAATCTTTGGATAAATCTTCTTTCGAGACGTTTGAATTACCTTAACCCATCCCCCCCATGTTGATCCAGGGTCCTTTTGAAACTAAACCATGAGCCGTTCTGCCAGGCAGTTCATAAGGGACGATCGGTTGGCTGTTCGAGTCACTGCCATTGTGGCTACTAGGTGGTAGAGATTTACATTGTCTCGTTCGGCTCTGGTACCACCGCCTTACATATTCCTTCCATCATAGCGTTTAGTGTTTGTGACTATCGTATTCCTGTTTGGAGCGTAAAGTAGCCGGTAAGCTTTGCATGTGGCATTAAGACTCCGCTACAAGGATAGCAACGAACCATTAACATCTCGTATCTATATATATTTTTGGCTTCGATATCGATTGTAGATCATGCCCCAAGTATTCTTTTAAAAAAATATTCAATGTACAGGTTTGACTTTCCTACGATTTTATTATATGTAATAGATTACAAACAGACACTCCAATTTTATTTATTTGTATAAATGTATAGATTGTATAGATTTTAAGACGCTTATCAACTATTGTGATGTATGGAAGTTTGCGATGTTCTATATTCTGGAGACACGTGTAGTTGTAAAACAATATTGTATTGTGAACCGCGGATATATCACGTATCTCACAATGCGCAATTATTGTAATAGTTTAGTTTTCAGAACATACGTACCTAATAACGTTCCAGTCTGAAATGAAGTATGTACGTTAAACTAAAGAAATATTTTGAAATTGGCTATCGAGTCACTGCCATCGTGGCTACTAGGTGGTAGAGTTCTGCATTGTCTCGCCCGGGTCTGGTACCACCGCCTTACCTATTCCTGCCGCAATAACGTCAGTGCTTGTCGCTGTCGTGTTCCGGTTTGGAGGGTAAGGTAGCCGGTAAACTTATGTATGTGGCATTAGACCTCGCGACAAGATAGCAACGCACCATTAACATCTTTGGTGTCTATAGGCAATGGTTGACTCTTTCCATCAGGAGACCCATCTGCTTGTTTGCTATCTTATTACATAAAAAAAAAACACCGGGTTTCCAAAACTACATGAACATTTTTAGATCTCAAATAGTTACAGACCGAAGCAAAATATTTTTTGTACCTACTTATTTTATATGTTGCAGCAAAATCTCTTTAGTTGTACTGTTCGGTATATTCAAAATTCTTTCAGTGCTAGTTTTGCATCAAGAGAGGACATTGAAAACTACTTGTTGCAATTTTTTCATAATAAATCCCAAATTTTTACATCAATGGGATAACTAACTCACCCGCAAAACGGCAATAATAATATTTGATTAATTTCGAACAATTTTGCGGGTTTTTGTATGTCGTAGTTATTGTGTATTATCTCTTATCGTTATCTATAAGCTTGTTAATATAGGGAATTATATTGTTTAACTTCATTATCTCGTCAGTTTGGGCTGGTCAAATCAACGAACGCGACGTATGGTTTATGAATCATAGTTTGTTTTTTTTTAATATATAACCCGAAATTCCGAATCCGAACCGAATTCCACGCACAAATTTTTTAAATGCCCCACCCAGGACATGAACGCGGGACCTCATATGGTCAACACTTACACCAGACCCCTAGACCAGAGGCGAATAAATAAAAACGATTTGTTTATATCATAGATAGCATTCCTAACGGAGACAACCATCGCTTATAGATACGAGATGTTAATGGTTCGTTGCTATCCCTGTAACGGAGTCTTAATGCCACATGCAAAGCTTACCGGCTACTTTACGCTCCAAACAGGAATACGATAGTCACAAACACTAAACGCTATGATGGAAGGAATATGTAAGGCGGTGGTACCAGAGCCGAGCGAGACAATGTAAATCTCTACCACCTAGTAGCCACAATGGCAGTGACTCGAACAGCCAACCGATCGTCCGTTATGAACTGCCTGGCAGAACGGCTCATGGTTTAGTTTCAAAAGGACCCTGGACCAACATGGGGGGGTTAAGGTAATTCAAACGTCTCGAAAGAAGATTTATCCAAACATTGTCTTTTTTTTATAGAAGAGGGGGCAAACGAGCAGGAGGTGCACCTGATGGTAAGTGATCACCGCCGCCCATGGACATCCACAATACCAGAGGTCTTGCAGTTGCGTTGCCGGCCTTTTAAGTGAGTAAGCTCTTTTCTTGAAGGCCCTCAAGTCGTAACCGATTGGAAACACCCCTGCCGGTAATTGGTTCCACAACAGAGTAGTGCGAGGCAAAAAGTGTCGAGAGAAACGCACAGTTGTGGATTTCCAGACATCGAGATGGTGAGGATGGAATCTCAAATTTTGACGCGATGTCCGATGATGATGATGTCCGTTGTCTACGTGCTCATAATAACGAATTTACTTTACGTGTATCTTATCATCAGATCTTGGTCAAATTTATATGATATTTTCCTTGAAGAACCTCAATCGCCTCTGTGGTCTAGTGGTCCAGCGTTGGAGTTGACCACATGAGGCCCCGGGTCGGGCACATAAAAAAAAAGTTTTTTCAGTTTTCTAAAAAACACAAAGTTGCCCGGGATTGGAAAGTGCCCGATTGGCGATAGGCTTGCCACCTATCACATTTGTGGGACCAAGTATCTTCGGCTAATCGTGGGTGCACTTGTTGTACCTCTGCCTACCTCTTCGGGGATATGGGCGTGAAGATACTTAAGAACCTCAATTTTTTTTGACCTCACGTTTGAAACCTCAAGTTTGTGTTGAACAAACGAAATTATTGAAATTGCGATAAATTTGAAAATCAGCGTGCTATAAAATTATTCTTTCATCGCTAGTGACGAGATGTGATAAGAGGGACCGAGGGTTTACGGTAACATACTGTTCGCCGTTTATCAAATCAATACCAATTATAGTTTTTTTGGTTTACAAAATCTTAGACTTCTGATTATGGGTATACTACTCATTTGTTTGTTATAAAATATATTTAAATTTTATTATATTATTTAAATATTTTTAATTCTCAAAATTTGTGTACTATATTTAAATTTACCATATTCAGCGCGCGGGGGGGGGGTCTTATATGTTTTGTGACGTAATATTCTAGGGGGAACAGAAAGTGTGACGCAGCGTGACAATAGGGGAAAGGGGTCAAAAAAGGCTGATTTTAAGGCGACGTATTTTATGAATGGCCCCTCATCAGAAATTAACTAAATGCGTCGAATCCGAAGATACTATTCAAATATATTTTTTTACGAATCATCGTAATCGGGTCACATAATATACTATTGTTGTTAGGTACATAAATATATACATACAAGAACCAACACAGACCACGACAAATTAAGAAAATTACTTTATTTTGTATTATTTTATTATTTTTTTTAAATAGTAATTTCACTGAATAAATCACACGAATGGATCTAACTCCAAATTAAACACATCATTTGCTTGTAATATGGGTATTAGACAAGGATACTTGTACATAGAAATACGTATATAAATACAAAAATATATTTAATAAATAAATAATAATAAATATTCACGAGACAAATTACACTTACTGACCTAACCCCAAAGTAAGCAAATTATTTGCTTGTGTTATGGGTGTTAGTCAACGATACTAATACATAGAAATACATATATTAATACTGGAATATATTTAATAAGCACCCAAACCCGAAAATACAAACATTTGTGTTCATCACACAAATGCTTGTCCCCGTTGGGGATCGAACCCGAGCCTCGTCGGTTGCGTAGTCAGGGTCGCTAACCACTCGACCAAAGGGGCGGACAAATCAATAAATACCCAAACACAGAAATACAAACATCTATGCTCATCACACAAATGCCTCTCCCTGTCGGAAATCGAACTCAAACCCCATTGATTGAGTAGTCAGTAAAGATGTGTAAAGGGTAGTGGGTAAAAATAAAAAGCTATAGATCGTTGATGTAAATATATTTTCATTTTTAAAATCTTATAATTATTTATACATTTGATAATATAAAAATGAGGTTACACTTTCATACGTATAGCCATATATTTATAAGTTGGTATTAGTGTTTGTCTAAAGACGGATACAGACATCACGAGGCATATGTAACGCACCATTGATCATCGCAAGTTTCGCAATGTATGGACTTTAATAGTCGTGATGACGTATATGCAAATCTATACATCTATACATATAATAAAATCGTTGGAAACTCAAAACTGTACATTGAATATTTTTTTAAATATTCAATGTACAGTTTAATACTTGGGTGTGATCTAGAATTGATATCGAAGCCAAAAATATAGTTTTTAGAATTATGTCTGTTTGTCTGTATTTATGTCCGGGGTGAACTCAAAAAGTACTGCATGGATTTACTTCAAATTTTGCATGAATATTACTAACAGGTCGGGTCAACATATAGGTTACATATTATCACGCTATCACCTACGGGGGAGGAGCTATGGGGAGTAAACGAAGTCCGCGCGGACAAAATCGCGGGCAACAGCTAGTACATAATATATATGAAAGCGTGCCTTGCGAGGCATATGAGGTGTATGCCTCGCAATGTTTGTATCCACTTTAACATTATCCATACACAAAAAACATTTATTGGTCTTACAATTTCGTATCTGATACGTAACTTTTTTTTTTGATAATTAAAGTGGTTAAACATTTTTTATACAATCAACAGGAAATGATTTTGTTATTGACCTACAAATATCTTTAAATGTAATATAATATTCAGGTTAACCGGTAAAATACTGTAAATACTAAAGAAGGGTGATCAGTTTTTGATTCTGATATAGACTATGTAAAAAATAGTTACTTAAATTTTAACCTAATCTATACATATCATAACATCGTAGGAAATTCAAAACTGTACATTGAATATTTTTTTAAAGAATACTTGGGGCGTAACCTACAGTCGATGTATTTGTGTTTGATTGTCTGTATGTATGTCTGGGGTAAACTCAAAAAGTACTGCATGGATTTGCTTCAAATTTTGCATGAATATTACTAACAGGTCGGGTCAACATATAGGCTACATATTATCACGCTATCACCTACGGGGGAGGAGTTGTGCGGAGTAAACGAAGTCCGCGCAGACGAAGTCGCGGGCAACAGCTGGTTATCCAATAAAAATGTTTAGCACATATACCCGCATACAGATATCGAAGTTCATTGGTTACGAACAGCGATATCCGCCGCGGCACGTGTCGATCTAAGCGCACACCTATTGCCAGTGCGGTGACTATAATTTTTGAATATTGCTACACTCATTTTGTTGAGGTTTACTATGTGGTTAAACAATATTCATTTTTTTATTAGTTACATAATATGACCACTTACTATACTATGTCCTTGTATATGTAGTCCCTTACCAGTGAACCTGTATATAAGATATCAAAATACTAATTAATACACTATAAAATTACGAAAAAATTATGTTTATATGATACATTATTGTGTGTGTAATAATTTAACTGTACGTGATTTTTTTCTTAAAAGAAAGTGACGCAGTGATAAAAGTAAGCACGATTTAACGATATACGGTCAAGTCAAATACATTTTTTTTTCATAAGATAGCAAACAAGCAGATGTCCCTCCCGGTGCAAATAAAAAAAACATCGCCTATAGGCATCAAAGATGTTAATCATGCGTACGTATGAGGACCCAGACCAACAGGGGGGTAAATATACATAATTTCATTTTTTTTTAAATAGATTAACTGTGCCTGATTAAAAATTTATGAAAACAATATGACTACAAGATTTTCCCGCAATAAAAAAGCCTACGCGCCATAAAAGTATTCATAAATTTTGTGAAAATAAATCATAAATTTTGTGAAATACTGTCCAGCCATATCAGCGAAAAGACTAACAAACGTACAGACATATCCACGTATGCGTGTACGCATGCACGCACACTTAAACCTTTATCTTTGTTACAGTTGTGTGATTTTAAAACTCCCGAGCAAATTCCGAACGAAAATGATGTTTTACGTAGGTCCTTTTAGAAGCAAGTGGCTGCGCAGCTGGGGTAGACATCTAAACATACTGGCGTTGTTTCAGGCAAAAAAAAATATAAGAAAACTTCGCTTGAAGAAAATCTCGCTCGATTCGAAAGGGCTTAGATCGCCGCTGTTACATTAGGCATATTTAGTGGAAGGGTCGTCTTTTTTCCTTTGCCAAGCGTTGTCGGACCTTCATTTAGTGTTGAAAGCCACGTTTGAAATAAAATAGTTTAACGCAGTAAAACTGCAGCAACCAACACTCCATTTCCTGTTTCTCTAGAACCCTGCATCAGATTTTCACCAAATTAAATTGGAACCAATCGCCTCTGTGGTGTAGTGGTCCGGTGTCGGAGTTGACCACAGAGGTCCCGGGTTCGATTCCTGGGTCGGGCAATTCAGAAATGTGTTTTTTCAGTTTTCTGATAAAAACAACATTGCCAGGGATTGGAAAGTGCCCGGTTGGCGATAGGCTTGCCACCTATCACATAGTGGGACCAAGTATCTTCGGCTAATCGTGGGTGCACTTATTGTACCTCTGCCTACCCTTTCGGGGATACGCGCGTGAAGATACTTAAATTGGAACCACCTCAAAAGTATATACAGGCTGTAAGGATAAACACCTTTGTCACTAAAACCATAAGTGATTGATTTAATTATAAATATGTTTATGTAAATTTAAAAATAAAAAAAAATTATTTCCTTAAAAAATATAAAAAAAGATTCTGTCTGACACCGTCCGTAAATTCATGGATAGTATGCGCAAAGTACGCTGACCTGTCGCACTGGCCGTCCGTTTTAACTACCTACACAATATTCCATTAAAAACACAATACACATTCCGCGCTCCGTCCACTATGCCGTGCACTTGTATAGGGTGATATAATTTTGAGGAAATATGGAGACTTGTCTTTAAAATTTTTTTTTCATTGAATTTACTTTTTATAAGTGAAACCAAACCACTGGTTTCAAGGATAACGGTGTTTACACTAACAGCCCGTATATATACTCTTTGAAATAAATAATTTTCTAAATCAGTTGAGGCGTCATATGAACACACATAAAAAAGATTCCAACGAATAGTAAACCTCCTTCTTTAGAGATGTCGGTTGAGATGAAATCACGTACAGTAAAATGACGTCTTTAATCACCACTCACATAAGACAAGAACAATAATACATACAACAAAATCAGTCACTAATCTTAATTAATACAATAAATTACAATTTCTAAATCGCCACCAAGAATTTTAAAATGTTATAATTTCGATGTTTGCTGTTTCGTGATTGGTTCGCCGCGTTTCATGCGGTTTCGTGATTGGTTCGTCAACTAGCGCTAGAAGAGAACGACTTAATATCATATACCATAACCAATCACAACGACGCAAACATATCAATATTATAACGTTATAAATCCTTGATCGCCACTATTGTTAAATTGTGTATCTACGGTAGATAATAAATAGTAGGGGAGTCCAAGAGAGGAGTTGAGCTTTACTCGAGAGCATCAGATCAATACAGGGAAGTATACCTTGTATACGATTGTGGCTCTGGACCAAATATAGGGCAGTTAAAAAATAAATAGCCTATAACTTAGGCTTGTGGAAATTGTCAGGTTATATTTTTTCGTTATTCTTACATAATTTCCTTTTTTTATTTTAAATTATAGATAATACAATCTTTAGTCATACGATTAAGCAAAGAACCTTTTTACATTTATAGGACTTTTTTAAATAGTAGAAAAGTGTTGAAATATTTACCGTGAAATAAATGAAACTATTATAGGATAAATGTTCACTTAAACCTCTAAAGTAAATACATTTGGCGTCAACAAGGGGTCGAAAGTGGCCATCCATAAATTACGTCACACTTGTCAAAGCTGGTCACATTTATGAGACCCCCTCCCACCTAGTGTGATGTCACATATTTATCAATTTTACATTGGAATAATGATCTCATTCGACTATTTTTTATCTATACAGGTGGCTTTTTAAATTTACTGTTGCAATACTTAGATAAAAAAATATTATATTTTGAAATAATGTGATGTCACAAAATTTGGAACCCCTCCCTACCCCTTGTCACACAATGTCACACTTCGTTAACCCCCTCCCTCCCCCTTAACGTGTGACGTAATTTATGGATAGTCCCAAATGAAGAAATCATTGTAGTTAAAAACAGACTATTTGCTTTCACAATTTAGCTTGTCACATTATTTATGCGCTTTAAAAAATTTATACAAAATCCTTAAAACTATACTACAGTACTAAACTTTTTATTCTCAACTATTTTACGATAAACTTTTAATTTTTCAATATTAATACAATTCCATATCAATAAATTTCCTTACAGGATTAAATACTATTAAACTGGATTTTTTAAATATTTGTGGAATAGAAAATCACAATCTTTTCAAGATACCATTATTTTTTAATATAACAAAAATAATAAATATTCACGGGACAAATTGCGCTTATTGATCAACCCCAAAGTAAATAAATTATTTGCTTATGTTATGGGTGTTAGTCAACGATACTAATACATAGAAATACATATATAAATACTAGGATATATATAATAAACACCCAAACCTGGAAATACAAACATTTACGCGCATCACACAAATACTTGTCCCCGACGGGGATCGACCCGAACCCCCTCGACTGCGTAATTACGTCGCTAACCACTCAAGCAACGGGGCGGTTTGAAACCTAAGAGAGACGATTTATTCTCAATTTAGAGAAAGCAAAACTTACGCATGTGGCATTACCATCCCGCCACATGGTGTTCTTTCTATCAAAAGAACCATCCACTTGTTTGCTATCCCAAAATATTAAAAAAGCAAAAATAATATAATCAATTGTCATCAATAAAACATCGATAGAGACTAGGTGTCTCCATAGTTCACGACTGGCGAGAACACACCATAGTTTAAGGGGCCATTCAAGTATTACGTAAGCAGATTTTTTACAATTATTGACTCCCACCTCCCCCATCTCAGCAAAAGTAAGCAAATCACTTACCCTCTCCCCCCTTGCTTACGTAAACATTTGTAAATTAATTTTTTAATCTGTTCTTCAGTTTTGTGTTTGATTCACGAGTAGCAGTTTTTAAGTTTAGATGTAAGTATATGTAGCGGCTCAAAACAATCACAAACGCTACAAGAAAAAATAATAAAAAATGGACAAAAATCAATAACAAATGGAAAAAATGAAATTCAAAATAAAATCCTGAATCGCGATATCACAATTATTTATCTTGTAACACTATATACAAGTTTCAACGTTTCTCAAATGGACTTCGGTCCCCAGACAGTACACCTTGCCTGGCTGGGAAGATCTTCCTTTCCCCGTACTTGTTCTTGTGTGACATCATCGACCTCCACAGTAATGACGTCATACTGACAAGAAGCTGGGGCCTAATTCACGTAATTAAGCGGCAAGCGAATCGAAGCATTTAAGACACACATTTTCTTACATATTATACCGCGTCGTAGTATGTCTCGACGTTCTATCGTGTTTACGTGTGTGAAAGCCCTAAGCGCTTTGACTCAATTACGTGAATTGTGGGGCTGGCCCGCTGGTTCCATCACTTCGACCCTTCAGCGGTTCGGATCAGCGGCGCCACATATATAATACGGTTAGGTAGGTAAGATAAGAGTTTAACGCAAACATTTAATGTAGCAAGCAGTAAATTTGTAAAAAACTCGAAAAATAAAAAAATAATTTTGCTGAAGTTATCACCATCTAGACCCCCCTCTCCCCATCCCCCTTGTCAATTCAATTCCCCCATAGCACTGATATGGGTATGGTCTCTTTAATAACATTAACTAAATACACTAAACACTAATGAAATGTATGACTGAATGACTTTTTTGTTCTAAACTATACACAAATCCATTATAATGTATCAAACAGATCAATCGCTTCTGTTGACGAAATAACATTTTATTGTGATTTTTACTTGACTTTCCGATCAAGGCATTGCTAAACTTTAAATAATTTAAATATGACGCATGAAGCCGTAATGTCTGGAGGCAACACTTCTAATACCTACTTGAAACAAAACTTTTAATACTGCTGTCATCTTCCGAGGTCTTACCCTCTCTTTCTAACACAACTGTATAAAAATAGATAGTGAGACCTCAGAATGAGATGTAACATAGGTATTTGTTTCAAGTGATTATACGAGTATTAGCTCCACCGTTACCTAATATTTCATGGTCTGTACTACATATAAGTAACGACTTATGCATTATTTGAGAAACGTTTTGATTGCAAGATATCAAACATAATTGGACATAATCAATCCTCATTTTTGTACAATATGCAGGAACTGTTAAAATTAAATTATCAGTTTGATACACTACATTTACAGAATTTATATTTTTATATTATTATTTCTCTTATAACGTTCAAGCATGGGATACTAAAAAGTTGAAGTCAAATATATTTTGAGAAATCGCGACTTAGTAACCTGGCAGTCTTCACTGAAAATGTATTGTCAACTATTATATATGTATATATTTATAAACTGTCAATGATATTGTGTGCCATTTTAAAACAATCATAACCGGCTACATTAACCCTGTATGCTTAAATAATTTTACAATCTAATATATAAAAATCTCATCCCAGTGTTTTTGTTCGGACTCCTCTGGGTAGATTTTTATGAATTTCTGAAAATATTGAAGTTTACGATCTCGATCCGAGCAACGTATCCGAAGTCTATGACGGCAGCAATTATTAAAAATGAAGAGTTAGTTTAGTTATGAAACTAACGGCGGGTCTCCGAAACGCAAATTAATTTTAACAAGCAAATTAGTCTGTGTTTAACAGATCATTTGCTTGTAAAAATTACGTTAAATACAGATTAATTACTTGTTGTAGTCGCCTCTGTGGTCTAGTAGTCCAGCATTGGCGTTGACCACATGAGGTCCCGGGTTCGATTTCCGTGTCGGGCACATAAGAAAAGTGTTTTTTCAGTTTTCTGAGAAACACAAAGTTGCCCGGGTTGGAAAGTGCCCGGTTGGCGATAGGTTTGCCACCTATCACATTTGTGGGACCAAGTATCTTCGGCTAATCGTGAGTGCACTTGTTGTACCTCTGCCTACCCCTTCGGGGATATGGGCGTGAAGATACTTTAATTACTTGTTAAAATTATTTGCGTTTCGGAAACCGGCCGTAAGTAATATGTTTTTGATTTAAAAAATTATAACCATTTTAAGAAATACAAAGCATTAAGTTTGAATTATAATTAAAATTATTCACTTTTAATATTAGTTTTTACTATAATTTTAATAACAATTTGAGCATACGGGGATAAGTAAGTTTTCATTTCTATGGTAGCTTTAAATATAGCCTTAATAATTTATAACAGATAGGCACAGTAGAAAAGACTACATTATGTTTGTTCTGTAACTTGAATCTGCGAAAGCGATACAAAATGGTTCGCGTGTAAAAACACGTTGTGACGTCACTTTCTTTCTCTCTTACCTGTTTACTGCTTACATAAGTATTAAACAGGTAAGAGACAGCAGTGCGTACTGACAGTCAATCTTGTTTAGCCACAAGCCCTGATGATGCGTTAATATACGAAATCAGTAGGATTTAAACAATTATATAGAATGCCGAAAATGGAATCCATTTAACTGACAGTGTCTTGGGAATATTTTTTAAGACCGCACACAAAAGATATAACTTAAGAAACTCAAAAATTTATACTCAGGATATTTTTAGATTTTTTTATACAGACTTTATATTCTGTTTACATCATTTCAATAATAAACTACTACTAACGGCCTGGCCACAGGAAATTCGCGCCTGCGATTTTTGCGCGGCGAGAACGGCGAAGCTCTGGCGTCTGAAACAAATGTATGGGGAAGTACTAAACATGGCACGCGGCGCTGCGACTGGCGGGGCGCGGCCAGCGGGGGACTCGTGTGGGAAGCGACAGAGCGTGGCCGCGGCCTTGGCGTATACTCTAGGGATCAGAATGGTTTACTTGTAGTTGCCGAGATAATAAATACTCAATGAATGAACATTTTAATTTTAATTTTCAAATACTTACTATTCCAGTAATTTGTAAGTCTGGTTAGCACATTATAATTATAAACAAAGTCCAGAGATGCAATTTTTCTTTCTTCCCACAATGTTGAATATTCATAAGAATATAAGTAGTCGCCAAAAAATCGATAGTTTTAATCTAGAAACACCATAACGTCGATAGTATCGATAGTATTGAACGCTGCAAGTAAATAAACTTGCGTCGATAGTATCAATCATTACAGATAAACAAAGGATCGATTATATCAATAGTATTGTTAGACAATATTGCATTGAGTATCGATATATTCGATTCTTTAGATAGTTTGTACAATCGATAGTATCGGTCAGTATTAGAATAAAGTCGACTATCGAGTTTTTAAGTTATCGATATTGTCGATATTAATTATGATTAATGCAATATTAAATAGCAATACTATCGATAGTATTAACACTTTTGATAGTTTATATTTTTAATCATGAATATTATCGATTGTATTGCTTTTTACTGATAGTATTGTACTTACTGAGTTAATGAAACTCTATCTGTAATGGACTATTAAGCGGCGGCACTATGAATCAAACGTTTCGAGTTTCGACACTCATTAAAGTTAAAAACATTGTCTTGATGTAGTGCGTATTTCTCATACTTCTTGTGAAATTCAACGTCTTCACTATACCCGGATTCTTATTTAAATCATGTACTACACATTATCTTCCAAATAGTAAGTATTGAAGTACAAAACTACTCCCCTTCACACAATATGGAGATAAAGTTGACTGTCATGTTGGTGTGACAGGTTGGTGTGGCAGGTTGGTGTGGCAGGTTGGTGTGGCAGGTTGGTGTGGCAGGTTGGTGTGGCAGGTTGGTGTGGCAGGTTGGTGTGGCAGGTTGGTGTGGCAGGTTGGCGTGGCAGGTTGGTGTGGCAGGTTGGTGTGGCAGGTTGGCGTGGCAGGTTGGCGTGGCAGGTTGGTGTGGCAGGTCGGTGTGGCAGGTTGGTGTGGCAGGTTGGTGTGGCAGGTTGGTGTGGCAGGTTGGTGTGGCAGGTTGGTGTGGCAGGTTGGTGTGGCAGGTTGGTGTGGCAGGTTGGTGTGGCAGGTTGGTGTGGCAGGTTGGTGTGGCAGGTTGGTGTGGCAGGTTGGTGTGGCAGGTTGGCGTGGCAGGTTGGTGTGGCAGGTTGGTGTGGCAGGTTGGTGTGGCAGGTCGGTGTGGCAGGTTGGTGTGGCAGGTCGGTGTGGCAGGTCGGTGTGGCAGGTCGGTGTGGCAGGTTGGTGTGGCAGGTTGGTGTGGCAGGTTGGTGTGGCAGGTTGGTGTGGCAGGTTGGTGTGGCAGGTTGGTGTGGCAGGTTGGTGTGGCAGGTTGGTGTGGCAGGTTGGTGTGGCAGGTTGGTGTGTCAGGTCGGTGTGGCAGGTTGGTGTGGCAGGTTGGTGTGGCAGGTTGGTGTGGCAGGTTGGTGTGGCAGGTTGGTGTGGCAGGTTGGTGTGGCAGGTTGGTGTGTCAGGTCGGTGTGGCAGGTTGGTGTGGCAGGTTGGTGTGGCAGGTTGGTGTGGCAGGTTGGTGTGGCAGGTTGGTGTGGCAGGTTGGTGTGGCAGGTTGGTGTGTCAGGTCGGTGTGGCAGGTTGGTGTGGCAGGTTGGTGTGGCAGGTTGGTGTGGCAGGTTGGTGTGGCAGGTCGGTGTGGCAGGTTGGTGTGGCAGGTTGGTGTGGCAGGTTGGTGTGGCAGGTTGGTGTGGCAGGTTGGTGTGGCAGGTTGGTGTGGCAGGTTGGTGTGGCAGGTTGGTGTGTCAGGTCGGTGTGGCAGGTTGGTGTGGCAGGTTGGTGTGGCAGGTTGGTGTGGCAGGTTGGTGTGGCAGGTTGGTGTGGCAGGTTGGTGTGTCAGGTCGGTGTGGCAGGTTGGTGTGGCAGGTTGGTGTGGCAGGTTGGTGTGGCAGGTTGGTGTGGCAGGTTGGTGTGTCAGGTCGGTGTGGCAGGTTGGTGTGGCAGGTTGGTGTGGCAGGTTGGTGTGGCAGGTTGGTGTGTCAGGTCGGTGTGGCAGGTTGGTGTGGCAGGTTGGTGTGGCAGGTTGGTGTGGCAGGTTGGTGTGGCAGGTTGGTGTGGCAGGTTGGTGTGTCAGGTCGGTGTGGCAGGTTGGTGTGGCAGGTTGGTGTGGCAGGTTGGTGTGGCAGGTTGGTGTGGCAGGTTGGTGTGGCAGGTTGGTGTGTCAGGTCGGTGTGGCAGGTTGGTGTGGCAGGTTGGTGTGGCAGGTTGGTGTGGCAGGTTGGTGTGGCAGGTTGGTGTGGCAGGTTGGTGTGTCAGGTCGGTGTGGCAGGTTGGTGTGGCAGGTTGGTGTGGCAGGTTGGTGTGGCAGGTTGGTGTGGCAGGTTGGTGTGGCAGGTTGGTGTGTCAGGTCGGTGTGGCAGGTTGGTGTGGCAGGTTGGTGTGGCAGGTTGGTGTGGCAGGTTGGTGTGGCAGGTTGGTGTGGCAGGTTGGTGTGGCAGGTTGGTGTGTCAGGTCGGTGTGGCAGGTTGGTGTGGCAGGTTGGTGTGTCAGGTCGGTGTGGCAGGTTGGTGTGGCAGGTTGGTGTGTCAGGTCGGTGTGGCAGGTTGGTGTGGCAGGTTGGTGTGTCAGGTCGGTGTGGCAGGTTGGTGTGGCAGGTCGGTGTGGCAGGTTGGTGTGGCAGGTTGGTGTGTCAGGTCGGTGTGGCAGGTTGGTGTGGCAGGTCGGTGTGGCAGGTTGGTGTGGCAGGTTGGTGTGGCAGGTTGGTGTGTCAGGTCGGTGTGGCAGTACACGGCGGCGGCGCTGCTCCGCCCGCCCGTGCGCCCCCTCGCGTTACAGACAATGATATCGTAAACGATAACAAATTATGCGTAAACACACCTGCACATGTTAGTAAACAAATATAGCAAACGTGTTTCAACTTTTGTTGTTTTCTTGTTGATTTTTCAACAAGTTGATTTATTTATTTACGGTTTAAGATAAGTTTGTTTCTTTCTTTTAAAACTATTTATTTTAAGTAATAACAATAAATTCATTATTACGAAAAATTTATATGAACTAATTAATGCAGAGCTTAAAATTAAATCAACTGGGTCGGTGACACTTTGTATTATAGTGAAATCAGAACAAGCACATTTAAAATAATAATAATTGGTAAATAATATAAAATAATATAATAAATTAGTAAATAATAATTAAAATGCATTTTCAACAAATGCCGAAAACGATATAAAACATATAATACTAGGTTAAAATCCGTATACTCGGACACCCAAATTCAAATCGAAGTCCAATATTTGTTAACTCCTAGTCTTGCTTTTATTTAGATTTCTAATCTTAGGTCAGTCAAAAATATAACGGGGTTAACCTAAAATCTCAGTAATACTCCAGTGACAGCGACACATTTTGCATTAGAAGTTACAAAAACCTATCAAAACCCAGTTGTTGCAAATACAAAGCGATAGGCGTTAAGATTAGCAAAAGGAGCGATGAGGATGCCTACCCCGTTTCAATAACCAACAATCGATGTGTATTATAGTAAATAAACCCCCCTCAAAAAGTACAATCCTATCAAGTTACAGAACAAAGCCAGTGCATTTCGAAGGTTATAATACAACTATTTGTCTTGTAGCTGGACATAGTTTGCAGGGAACAAGCCGTAGGCGCCTTTACATAGACCCTGCCACCATCCCTCGTCGATCTGTAAGTAAAAAGGAAATAAGTATTGTAAATATCAAAATAGATGTTACTAGCGCCATCTTATGGTGAATATGAAAACTAGTGTATTTTGTGTTTCAAAAAGTTGTAGTTCAGTCGTTCGTTCACAACACATATCTCAAGTTGTGCTTTAAAAGAATAAAGAACTTATACAAATGAAACGTCCGAACAAAATGTAAGCATGTAATACTAGCTGTTACTTAAGAACGAATCGCGTGACCGAAGATCAAAGATTTCCTTTTGGTACACATACACATATCTTCACGCCAGATCCCTTACGATGTAGGCAGGGAGAACCGAGTGCCATAATTAATATGCTTGCAGGCTTGTCTCGTTTCTTTCACATTCATTACTCTCTTCACACACACACGCCGGTTGCGAAGACTCTTGACTACTCCTTCGGATAGTACTCAATCAATCTGATCATGGTATGTCAGTCTTGGTCTTCCCCGGTACCTACATCCTTCCACATTCGCATTGTATATATGTTTTTTTAACCTTTCATCTACCATTCTTTCTACATTTCCGAACCAACGGAGCATGCCCTTTCTCAGATGCCCAGCAAAACTCTATCGTAGCGCTTTCTCCAAATCCCAAAACCGTAGAAAATCTTCTGGCCTACAGCCAGATGCTTCTCTACGATGTTGCGGAGTGAGAAAACTTGATCCATACATCCTCTTCCAGATTTAAAGATCTCTTGCATAGTAATGTCCTGGCATGCTTCCACCGTCTTCGAATCACTTACTGATTCAGAGACGGAGGTAGCGTCCTGAACAGACTTAATCTCAAAATTATTCACTCCGTCGTTTTAACACGCCACCTGTGCTTTTAAGAATGTCACCAGCCTTAGATAATCTTATTCATTCTGGAGCCTGCCGAATAACTCCTAGACTTCTACACCTCTCTCCAAAAGTTTGGTGTTTGTTTTGAAGTTGTTCGCCAGTTTCTCTTACGTTTTCAGACACTCTCTTTCACGCTTTTTTTCCTAATAGATAAGCCTTCTAAGGCTACATTATCCAGAAGGAGGAAGTTCTTTCTGTTAAACTTCCACCCGTCCAGCTTCCACCAGCTTCCAATTTTAACTGTTCTTTTACTGCTAGAGGTAGCTATGTAATTTGATTCGGTTTAGCCAGTTACTTCTAGTGGAATATTATGACGGTGTGATTAGTGTTCGTCAGTGTGTATTGTGGTGTATTGTACATTTGAGTTGTAATTACACGGTTTTAACATAAGTGGTATTTTATTGCACAATACGAACTTCAATATAATAAAACACAATTAGGCGATGTGTGTATTCACTGACCACACGGTTCATAGACGGCTGTTTGATTTTCCGTATTGAATACATTCTGGCAACCAGCCGAGTTAAGACGAGCTAGTGATCGGCTAACTCAAGGTCACAGTGAAAGATAGTGATGTACAGAGCATCTGATTGGTCGACACCGATTACTCAATCAATAGTCATTGGCGCGTGGACATTTACATCGGAAGTATATGGCAGATGTGTTGAGAGAAGGCGTTCGCGTGCGGGTGTGAGGTGTGCGGGAGCTCACCATCAGTATGTTGGTGATGAGGTCCCCGGGGTCGAAGGAGATCTCGTCCTGCGCGGCGGCCTGGTAGTCGTAGAGCGCGCGCGCCGTGTACGACTCCTCCTCCTCCTCGGCGCCCGCGCCCACCTCGCCCTCCCCCTCCCACCCCACCGGGGACACCACGATCGTTGGCTGCCGCCCCTGCGACAACACATTACCTCACACAACAACAACGACTGTTTAATACTTTACCTTCTTATGTATATTAAACAAAATACTATTTGTTTTAATATCATAGATGTGCAGCACAAAATCATATCCATAGTTAGAAAATTATATACAGAGTTGCTTTTAAAGATCCAGCCAAATTTTAAAATTAGGAATTAAATATTGAATTAAAAGTGCATTTTTATTATTATTTCAAAATTATTAGAAGATAATATAAAAATATTTGTTTAAAAATAGCCTACTAAATTCATGAATTCGATGCACCTGTGAATGAACTTTGTAATGCTGGCAGTGTATCACTTTACATTTACCTATAATTACAATAGTAACAACTAGTATGTAATCTATCGCTCTAAGTACATTTTTCACAATAACTTTTAATTTGGTTGAAAGAATTAAAATCTTTTTGTTCTAATTTTGAGTAAGAAATTATATCCATGCGTTTTCTTTTTTGTATCAGATAAAAATGAAATTTTGATTTTTTTACACTTTTTTTATTACATAAATCGAAAATATTATCAATTCTGAACGGCCTCTAAAAATTTGATCGGACCTTTAAAAGTAACCCTGTATAAAGGTAAAGTAGGGTTTTTAAATAGCATAAGTTTTTAAGTAGTGGTAAAGTTCATTTTTAAAGGTGTTTTATTGTCCTAGAAAATATATACAGCCTTGAATATAAAAACAAGTGTGCCTATAAAGAGTACAGTATATAAAGTAGCTGGTTTGTGCGGTCGACCTGTAAGAAACTTAACTCTCGTGAGTTTGTTTAAAAACACACAGACTAGATTCAATAAAAGCGTTTAACATTATTTATAATTATGTAAATTGTATGTAAAACTAATCTACTGCATAAGTATTTTGTACATCATATGCAGATAAACATTTTAGGCCTAAATAGAGGCAGTTTAGGATAGTGTAAGTTGTAACACTATTACCCCGTATGGGATATCGAGGTCCTAACATATTGTAATTTGTAACCAATTGCACGATGTATGTTTATATGTAAAATAGGCCGCATATAGATTAGGCATTATGTATGTATTAAAAAAGATTTAGGGCAATGTAATACATAAAATATTGTAATATCCTTGTAAATATAGTGCCGATGCAGGGAAAAATAGATCAGAATATCTTAAATAATGTATATAAAAAGTAAATAAAAAAAAAAACATAATTATTTAGGATATGATAAATTTAGACAACTCGCGCCTACTTTTTAAGCAAATGTTTGATACCTACATTTGCTATATACTTTGCAAAGTATATTTTCACAGGCGCACATTAAGAAACAGTTTCCTAAGCATGTTTATAAGTTTTTATATACTTAAAAATGACAAAAAGATATATGAACTGATGAAAAAGAAATATGGCTGAACCATTGAAGCTATTTTGACAGACAAAGAAATAGTTGAAAACCAGAAGTTAAACATAAGCTACTTTATTGTTCAAAAATCAACCACTGCAAGGATGAAATAAGGTATAAAAGATTATGATATGAAAAATTAGATAGATGATATTATACTCTACTCGCGGACAAATCAACACCTCTTGTCGTGTATTTTAAAGTTTGGAAATTGCATAAGCCTATAAGGCGCCCCATAGACCTACAATAATATTGCGCAATATTACGTATTATGCAATATTATTGACCGTTTCTTTTTTGGCTTAATATTTTTATTTATTTAATATTGTATTGTACACAACTTAAGAGATTTCACAGAGAAAAAATTTAATTAAAAACGTAGAAAAGCTAGACTTATCCCTAAGGAAAAAAATCGTCCAGTCTACCCAGCTTATGAAGTGATTACAAAAAAAACAGCCGACATTGTGCACAATCAACCTTTTTAATACTAATCAAGTTTTAATAAACGTAAGATAAGCAATAAAATAAAATAATTGGAAACGACTTACGAAACCATGAAAAAAAAAATAAACACAGAAATAACTACATTTTTAAGAAAATGACAGATATTGGTTTTTAAACGTTTCTTTAAAACTGGCAGGGAGGGACTATCACGAGCGTCAAACGGGAGTGAATCGCATAAATTAACGCCCTGGGGCCTAATTCACGTAATCAAGCGGCAGGCGAGTCGAAGCATTTAAGACACATACACATTTTCTTACATATTATGCCGCGTCGTAGCACATCTCGACGTTCTATCGTGTTTATGTGTGTGAGAGCCCTAAGCGCTTTGACTCAATTACGTGAATTGGGGGGCTGGACACTAAAAGAGCGAGAACAAGCTTGAGAATGAGATTCAGGGAACATCAATAACGAACTGTTATACCCTGTCAATGTAGGGGAGGGCCTCGTCAGCAGTCTGGTGCTCGTTAATTTTTCTGACACTCAGCCCAGTCAGTCTCGCCTGAACTCCGCTCTAATACGGCTACCTCGCGGTCTCACGTGCACAGTATATCAAGTGTAATTCCTATCTTCAAGTGTATTCAATTCATAATTTATTATATCCTAATTATAAAATCTAGTGTGTTACATAAATCTTTTTTTAAAAAACCCTTACGAGATGTGGCCCATAACAGAAAGCACAGATTTTGACAAGAAAATTCAGGGGAATATAAAAAAGAAGAAACGCTCACGAAGATATATATGTGGTCATATCTTTGGTTACAGGTACTCAATACTGCTTAAAAAACTGATAAACTATTTTTGAAGGACTTTATTACAGAGATAGGAAACAGCCGTCAGAAAGCAAAAAAGCAATCGTAGGAAAAGAAATTCCAATAAGTGATCTCGCAATGATTATAATAAAATAACTGACCTCTTCCTTCTCTTTCACGTCTTCCACTTTCTCCGTGGCGTCTCCCACGAGCGTGACATCGGGCAGGTTGTTTTGTTTCACCTCCGCCACCGGCTCTGGAGTTTTCTCTTTTATTGTCTCTACGATGGCCGCTTGTTCGATAGTTGGTATAACTGGTGGTTCTTCTTTGGCGACTTGTGGCGCTTGTGGTGTATCCTTCTCTTTTGTAACTCGTTCTTTTTCCTATAAAATGTTATTTGGAGCTTAATTTGAGCATTTTTATTTATAACTAGCTGTGCCCGCGACTTCATCCACGTAGTAATAAGTTAATGCCCGCGACTTCATCCACGTAGTAATAAGTTAATCCTTAATACAAGCTATCTGCCAATGAAAGTCCCGTCAAAATTGGTCATAGAACAAGGGAAGTGAAGAGTGGGCGTGCCGCGTGCGTCACTATTATGCGGTTTTACTCTAAATTGCCTTAGTGATACTTACCATATCATTAGGAGATAGTCGTCGTGCGAAAATCTATTATACACTGAATTATTTCGTATTGTGCCATCCTTGAATGCAGAAATGATAGTAGAATACAGATGATTAAAAATGGAGATATTTCATATCATTCGAAAGTACAATTTTCATTTTATTTTAATTAAATTCCTGATTTAACATAATCTCTAATGATATAATAGAAAGTCAAGCTAAAATCAGCCGTACACCTTACATATAAAGTTCATTTTAGGTTGACCTAATTTTTCTAGAAAGATATACGTAATGACAGTCATTACGTATATCGTTCTAGAAAGTTCTCTACTCAAATATGATCAACTGAAAACTACGGAAAAATCAATACTGCCATCTATTGTAGAATAGCGAAACTATTAAGATCTTAAGTTTCACTATTGTACACATAGATGAGTATATTTTGAATAGACTACAAAAGGACGTAAATACTCTTTTTTGTAGCAAAATAAAATTTACTGTAACGCAGTTTGGTATATTTTTAAATGTTCTGTTTGTGTGTTTCGGATTATTGTTGTTTAAAATGAAAACGACCAATGAAACAATGTTTGCATTAGTAGTTTATATGCAATAATGCTTATTTTATGTGTGAGTGTGGCGATTGCGGTCCTGATACAAATGTTTGTACTTGCCAATTCCGTTGTTCTATATTCCATGGATATGACCCTACTACCTTGTCTCTGGTCCACGTAACTCTAGCTCTAACCTGCTAAGCTGAGCTCTAGCTAGCTAAACTCTAACCTGTAATGAATTATAGTCTGTGACTTTTCATCAATAGTTTTTTGTCAATGAATTTTCATCAATAAAAAATTATTAAACAACATCAGGCTAGCTGTTCATCTTTATAAATGTAAAAAAGTCGTGTTAGTTACACCACTTATAAGTCAAAAACGACGGGGGCAATTTTGTTGCGATTTTTGTGGGTTTGGGTTGAATTTGTCCAGAATAGGCTAAAAGTATTAAAATATAATATTCATCAATAAAAAAATAGTAAAATATATCAGTCTAGCCGTTCATCTGTATATATGTTTATAAAAAAAGTCGTGTTAGTTATTTTACACCTTATTTTAATACATGGTAACATGATCTGATGGGAATCTAAATAAAAAGTATACCAATTAGAATGAAAATATTTTTTTAAAAGTATTTCTTTGTTAGAATTTTTTTGCACACCTTACTCATCACTTATGAAATTTTTGCAAAATGCGAAGCAATATGTCATCCTGACAGTTCTACTTTAGTTGGAACGCATAGTACTTATTTAACTCCCTTTTGTGATAGTATCATTAGAAACCATTTTTTCTTTTTCAAAAGCTTTCCCTAGCACGGAGTATATGCTAATACACCGTCTGCCTCCCTGTCAGGTACTGAGTAAAAGTCGATCGATTGTTTGCACGAGTCACTGCCAATGTGGCTACTAGGTGGTAGAGTTTTGCATTGTCTTACCCGGGTCTGTTACCACCGCCTTACCTATTCCTGCCACAATAGCGTCAGTGCTAATTGTTATTGTTCCAGTTTGGAGGGTAAGGTAGCAAGTCCGCTCGGTGGTATTACCATCCCCCCACCAACCGGACAGCAACGCATGATTAACATATTCGCTGCCCTGTTTTATTTCTTTAGCCACTTTTAAGGCAGCAATCTTGAATCTTATTATTTTTGATCGAAGGATAGTAGCTAAATACTATTATTTTTATACCATTAGATAGCAAACAAGCAGATAGTTCTGTTGATGGAAAAAAAGAAGCATCGCTTATAGACATACAAAGATGTTAATAGTGCGTTGTCATCCCTATGGCGGTGCCTTAATGTCATATACATAAGTTTACCGCCTACCTTACCCTCCAAATCGGAACACGACCGTGACAAACACTGACGTTATTTCAGCATGAATAGGTAAGGCGGTAGTACCGTAATATCTCTATGGTGTTACGTGAGCGATGCTAGCAGCTTGTCAGCTTTTAAATATTTTCAAATATAGATCCGTAGATTGTTGTCTTTTTGCAATTTGTCAGATGTAATTTGTTTTTAAGCGGACTCCGACGAAATGCTCAATAAATTAAAGTTATACTGAAGTTAAATCTTTTAATTATGTATAACGTCTTATAATTCTAAAGTAATTTCCGTATATCTCTCGAAAGTAATTTGAAGCTGCAAAGATGAGAAGACCCCCATAACGATCGGAGAATCGTTACACTCATGAAACAAAGAAAACAAGTGGAAGTGAAGAGTGGGCGTGCCGCGTGCACCACTTATGCTCTGTTACTCTAAATTGCCTTCAGTGATATTTAACATATCGTTAGGAGATAGTCGTCATGCGAAAATCTACTACACACTGAATTATGCCGTATTGTGCCATCCTTGAATGCAGAAATGATAGTAGAATACAGACGATTAAAAATGATGATATTTCATATCATCCGAAAGTACAATTTTCATTTTATTTTAATACAATTCTTTCCTGATTTATAGAATCTCTAATGATATAATAGAAAGTCAAGCTAAAATCAGCCGTACATCTTACATATAAATTTCATTTTAGGTTGACCTAAATTTTCTAGAAAGATATACGTAATGACAGTCATTACGTATATCGTTCTAGAAAGTTTTCTACTTAAATATGACAAACGGAAAATATGGAAAAATCAATACTGCCATCTATTGTAGAATAGTGAATAGTGAAACTATTAAGATTATAGTTTCAATATATTGTACAATAGATGAGTCTATTTTAAATAGACTACAAAAGGACGTAAATACTCATTTTTTGTTGTAGCAAAATAAAATCTATTGTAACGCAATTTGGTATATTTTTAAATGTTCTGTTTGTGTGTTTCGGATTATTGTTGTTCAAAATAAAAACGACCAATGAAACATTGTTTGAATTAGTAGTTTATATGCAATAATGCTTATTTTGTGTGAGTTTGGCGATCGCGGTCCTGATACAAATGTTTGTACATCCCACTTCCGCTTGTTTTCTGTGTTCCATGATTACACTACCATACTCGGGTGAGACAATGCATATCTTACCACCTAGTAGCCACGACGTTAGTGACTTGCATTCGTTCGCTTTTTACAAACTGTCTTGTAAAACGGCAATTGGTCTATTCTTCAAAAAGACCCCGGACTAACACGGGGAAAAATATTAATATATATGTTTTACTTCAAACACGAGATATATATTTTGCTACATAAATTCTGCCCCTGAAGAGGATTACCTTTTCAGAAATACTTCTATCCAGTTTCTGTCTCTCTTGTCGTATCCTCTGGACCGATTGTAGAGCTTCCTGAAAACATAGTTTATATTAGTAATTGCATCTCTCGCTACTCATTTTTTTCACTAAGAAATTTTTAAGTAGGTTAAAAATGTAAAAATCAGATAATCCCAGGAAGTTTCATCCATTCAATTTTTTTCAGTGTGTGGCCGCGTTCCGATCCGGTAGTACCGAAAGAATATGCTATTTAACTTAATTTGAGAAACTGTTTAATACTTAACCTTATTATGTATATTTTTAAATATCGTACATTTCTAATAAATATTTAGAGCGGCTTGCATCAAAATGCTTAAATCATTTTAAGTCACTAAATACGTTTAAAGTGACAGCATTTAAGGCGATTTGACATTTGCTAAACATGTTTAAGGGACTAAATGCATTTAAGCATTTTGGTAAAGGCCGCCCTTAGCGTTTAAAAAAAATTTACTGCAAAAATGCTCTGATCTGTCACGGCGTCTTGAATGTAGGTTGTGCCCATAAATATAATTCTTCTTACTATGAATATTCTAAAAATAATTCTACAAAAATTTCAACAACATGGCGTTTACCACCGCGTGACGTAACGTTTCCAAATTTGCGTTTA
Organism: Apodemia mormo; assembly: GCA_036924255.1. Lineage (NCBI taxonomy): Eukaryota > Metazoa > Arthropoda > Insecta > Lepidoptera > Riodinidae > Apodemia > Apodemia mormo. The sequence goes on along the minus strand of JAUPFN010000021.1, from coordinate 27,795,543 downwards.
CTGTCACCAAATTTATATCTTACAAATATCAATAATATAATTCTTATCTTTTATAATATCGACTTTAATTAACTATATAACGACGTTTACTTTCAAATTTCATAGAATATAACATGATATTTTTTAAATATTTGTACACCATATCGGGTAGAGTATGTTGGTAAGTTTTAATTAATTTATAATAACTTACAACACAATGATCTATTTCTATTTGGTTGCCATTTATCTACCAATTCTTCAGTAACATTTATCACGGAATTAAAAAGGCAACGTATTTTTGTTTGAGCTTGCGGATTGATAATTCTGGGCTAGTAAAGTTCCTAGAACTATAGCACATTGAAGCTCGACGCTGAATTTCTAAATCTAATGGTAAGACACCTGACAAAACGGGCAAATCTTCGGAGCTTACAGTACCATTGCTTTGCACAGAAATATTAAACCTAAACGCTGATTTTGCAGAAATTACGCCGGATCGTGCCACTGGTAACTTTATCAGCCCACGCTGAACATGTATAACTAATACAACCGTAATACATGCGTTATAAATTATATTTAAAGTGTTAAAAGTTAAACTCCTCGTCAAGGTAGATAGATATTCTGGTAAATGATAAGAAATTCTGTTTAGCTTTTCCTTTTTTTCAGTCAAGAGGACTGCCGACAAAAGTGAAAACTTAAAACTGTATTTATTATAACATCTACTGAGTTTATAATACAATGTTTTACGAACACATTATTTGTTTGTATAGCAACAGATATAATCATTGGCATGTCGATGCCGCTGACGCGAACCCATCTGATTTTCCCTTGCCAAAAATCATCTAACACGCCTAAAGGATTTTTGACTTTTATTTATGACATAAAATAATCCATGTGTGTTGTCTGACCTGCTCTTTCTCCTTGGCCATGTTCTCGAACTTCGCCCGGATGGAGCTGGGCTTGGCTCCGCCCACGTCGGGCCGCTCCTTGGGCTTCGCACTGGGCTTCTCCACCTCGTCGAACCCGTGAGCACATTTGTCCACACGGTCCGTTTCCACGCCGAATTTGCCACCGAAGCCCTACATTATTTAGATAGCTTATAATTTAAATAAGTTTTGCGTCATAAAAATCATTACGTTTAATAATCTATACATATAAATAAATTGAAGTATCTATCTGTGATTTCAAAATAACTAGCCTTTTTTAAGTGCAGTATGTTATTTCTTGATAAATATCTAAACAACCATTTTTAAAATATCTGTCTCTCTTTCATTCTATTTGTAAAGGATAATTTCTGGAATAGCTGGTCCGATTTTGATGTAACTTTCACTGAAAGATAGAGGAATATATAGGGCAGGATAGAGGCTACTTTTGACCCTAGTGAGCAAACGGAAACAATGATTTTGGATCACGTGAACGTAATCGCGAGCTACAGAGTAGCTAGTAATAAATAATTATGCAATCCAAAAATCAAATCCGAAATTAGCTCCTGTTCTGCTGGACGTTTTTGAATAAATTGTTGATAATTGCTGGATTGCTCTGACTACTAAATACAAAAAAAAGAAATATATTAATTTAGCATATTAAAATACACATTACATTTCTCTACATATTTTTCTTATACAAAGAAATCTAAATATAAATGCGAAAATTTGGATGAATGGATGTTTGTTCGGTCCCACCGCCTTACCAAGTCCTGTGCCTCCACCGCCTTACCAAGTGAGACGTTGCTTAACTTTACCTGGTAGTCACGATAGTAATGACACGAATAACCAATCGTCTGCTTTTTACGAGCTGCCTGGCAGAACGACAGACGGTGTATTCTATAAAGGAGGCACAGACCCACACGGGGAAAATAGAGGCTATACGTACCTTTTTGTGGTCGAGCTGGCTGGCGTGTGCTGGGGTTTTCTCCTGGTGATCCCAGCCCACCGCTGACGCGTCTTGTCTGTCCGTTTGTACACCGAATTTGCCGCCGAATCCGATCGCATAGTCTGTAACAAGTTATCTACAGACTCCGTTCTCTCGAAGATAAGCATCAACTCGGCAAATCGTTAAGAGAGCTTTTACTAAATATATCTTACAAATAGTAAAGGTTTTTTGTACAATAAATTGCAGGAGTTATTTATTTATAGATAGGTTCAGTATGACGCACTGAACAAATGCACAAATACAAATTAGGGAGACGCAAGTACTACCATTTTGCGATTTTTTTAAATAGTTTTTCGCAAAATAAATAAGTCAAATATTATAGACATAAAAAAATAAAAAGTCAAATATTAATATTGTTAAAAATAAGCCGTAAAGAATAAATCATAAATAAAAAAATAAATTAAATGTAATTATCTATACATACAAATAAATAAAACTGAAGTGTCTGTTTGTAATATTAACATAACCGGTTTTAACAATATGCAAAATGCATGTATACACGGTATATATACCAAAATAATTTTCTTTACAATTTTTGTCTGTCTGTCTGTCTGTCTGTCTGTCTGTTTGTTCAGGCTAATCTCTGGAACGGCTGGACCGATTTTGACGGGACTTTCACTGATAAGTAGCTGATGATGTAAGGAGTAACTTGGGCTACTTTTTTTTAGAATTTTTCCCACGCGGACGAAGTCGCGGGCACAGCTGGTGTACAATAATGATGTCTTAACTCTTAACATTTTTGGCTTCAAGTGCAGATGTAAGTCGAAACGACTTTTCTCTAAATGGCGGCATTTTCACTCTCTAATGTATAAGTATTTTGTGCATTTACATTAAGTAAATCATACTTCTTGTTGTCCCCGGGGTTCGTTAGAACTACCTTTGAAGAATCGAATATCTTCGTTTTGCCAGGCATTTCATAAGAGGCAAAAGATTGGTTATACTAGTCACTATCATCTTACCACAAAAAAGGGACAAGTTTAACTGCTATGTCTGTCTGTCTGTATGTCTGTGTGTCTGTATGTCTTTAGTACGGTAGCTCATAAACGGGTCAACGGATGTCAATGCGTTTTTTATTTGAATGTTGTTTTTTAACAGTGGTTCACACACATTTTGTATCAAAATCGGTTAAGTCGTTCTACACATTTAAAACGTACAATTTTTAGTTTTTTTTTAATTCGAAGTGTATATAAGGTCAGGATAATATTTCTGACAAAACATTGACTTATTTATAGTCGGAAGAAAATACAAACTATTCCATATGTATATTTAGTGGCCCGCCAATACAGTCAGTTAAGAAGCACTGCACTCCTGTGCTCCTACTTATTAAAAAAAGTCTGCGCACTAAAGGTCGAGTGCCCCGCCCGTGCGCGTGTCAGCTCCAGTTAGACTAGTCAGCCAGCACTGACCAGCGAAACTTGATCGCAATGCCAGCAACGCGTCGCGTGCGATAGGTGGGTCAAGTTTCGTTGGACAGTGTTTGTTTTACGTATGGACCAGACTCAAGCTGTGACGTGAAACACTGCCTTGCATTGAATAAGTAATTACGTAATAATTAAAATAAGCACATTTTAGAACTCACTGTGTTAATTACAATACATTTTATGCTAATGTGTTTATCGCCGTGTATGAATAAAAGAGATTTAACGATTACCGAATACATAAAAATCTACCATCAAATAGTTTTATTTACACTGGCAATTGCATGAAAGGGACAACATCCACTCCTGTCGTGGTCTTGCTCAGAACGTTTTCCCCCTCTGTTAAGTAAGAAACAAATGTCAACTTTATGAGTAACGAAATAAAGTACATTTTTATTTTTCAGAGAATTCCAGGTATCGTATATAAGTTCCTTGGGATAAACTTATTATTAACAAATACTTTAATATCGAAATGGTTTTCACAACAGGCGCTTCAGTGGCTATTGAATTACTCTTCTTATTCATCCACTTTTTCCTCATTTTTGGGCCCTCAGGTACATAAAAACAGAATTTGTTAGGTGTTTTAATTGTTGAATTGAATCACTGAGGCACAATCAAGGAAGTTATATTCTACCCGGAATGCTTACACGTACTTCAAAATCGTTCTGAAGAGTACCACGACATGAGTGGAGTGTGTCTCTGTCTACTAAAAAAAGCGCCAATCGCCATATATAAGTGTGGCCATGCGTAGTTTGCAAATTACTACTAAGTAATTCTACTAATTTGAGAAACAGTTTTTACATTGCATAAGTAATTACGTAATAATTAAAATAAGCACATTTTAGAACTCACTATGTTAATTGCAATACATTTAATGCTAATTTATTTATCGACGTGTAAGAATAAAAATGATTTAACGATTACCGAATATATAAAAATCTACCATTTAGACAGATTTATTTACACTGGCAATTGCAAGAAAGGGACAACATCCACTCTTGTCGTTGTCTTGCTCAGAACGTTTTTCACTTCTGTTAAGTAAGAAACAAATGTCAACTTTATGTGTTATAGAATAAAGTACATTTTTATTTTTCAAATGTTGCTTCGTAGTAATTCCAGTTATCGTATATAAGTTCCTTGGGCACAATACAGTATTTTTCCCATTTTTACCACAGAGAACTTTATAATATTGATTTTTACTGCGCAGCGGCGTGCGAACGAGAGCGCGACTGTCGAATAACGTCACATCGTCATCGGATAGCGAACGCCCGCCCGCGTTTTTAAAAGTCTTCGGCCAAAAATACGCAATCCGGAACATGACAGTAGCAAACACTGACGCTATTGCGGCAGGAATAGGTAAGGCGGTGGTACCAGACCCGGGCGAGACAATGCAGAACTCTACCACCTAGTAGCCACAATGGCAGTAACTCGTATAAACAATCAGTCACCTTTTACGACCTGCCTGGCAGTACGGCAGTTGGCCTATTCTTCAAAGGAGCCCGGGACCAACAAGGGGAAAAGCACTTTGTTCGTAAATATCTCAACCATTTTTTAAGACATGAAAAAAGTAAAAATACAGTTTTTCTCGTAATTTTTGTAGATTTGGCATTTAAAGTAAAAACGTTTGTCAGACCCATTGCGTCTTTTAGCTACTGTTTTGTAATAATGCCCATTACATTCATTACATTTATATTTTTCACCAAGTAACCAGTCCACAATAAGCTGCAGTTCAAATCAGTATTTCAATTCGTCTCCATACCTACATAGGAAAGTCAGTTCTAACACTCACTATACAAATAAAAAACACTGTGATTGGTCAATAAATAGTATAAATCAATAATCTGTATAATATTGAAAAAAGAATCTGGTACATTGGTATTTTATTGGAGAATCTTCCAATTTTTTATTAGCATTAGATAAAGTGAGTTTTACCTTTCTGCGAGTGATGTGTGTGTGCGGCCTCACGATGGTCCCAGCCGGCAGCGCTGGCGTCTTGTCTATCAGTCTGTACCCCGAATTTGCCACCGAACCCTACAGCGTAATCCTTCTGAGATGGGTGCTTTTCCACCTGTTCCTTGTGCTCCCAACCAGCAGCACTCTGGTAATTATGACATTAAATTACTATTTTTTTTATACTAACTAGATAGCAAAGAAACACTAAGCGTCGTTAGCTGTGTGGCAATGGCACATGCATAAGTTTACCGGCTACTTTTCTCTCCAAACCGGAACACGTCAATGACAAGCACTGACGCTATTGCGGCAGGAATAGGTAAGGTGGTACCAGACCCGGGCAAGACAAATCAGAACTCTACAACCTACTAGCCATGATGACAGTGACACGTATAGCCAAGTCTTTTACATTATGTTTTTTTAAATTATATATCATAAGATAGCAAACAAGCAGATGGGTCTCCTGGTGGAAAGAGTTAACCATCGCCTATAGACACCAAAGATGTTAATGGTGCGTTGCTATGTTGTGGCGAGGTCTAATGCCACATGCATGTTTACCGGCTACCTTACCCTCCAAATCGGAACACGACCGCGACAAGCACTGACGCTATTGCGGCAGGAATAGATAAGGCGGTGGTACCAGACCCGGGCGAGACAATGCAGAACTCTACCACCTAGTAGCCACGATGGTAGTGACTCGATAGCCAATCGGTCGCATTTTACGACCTGCCTGGCAGAACGGCAATTGGCCTATTCTTCAAAGGAGGACGGGACCAACACGGCGAAGGATACGTGTACGTTTAAAGGATAAGGTAGCCGGTAAGCTTATGTAGGTGGCATTAAAACCCCGTCACACGGATAGCAAAGGACCATTAACATCTTTGGTGTCTATAGTCGATGGCTGTATCTTTCTATCATGAGAGCCATCCTCTTATTTGTTACCTAATGAGACTAAGAAAATAAATAAGATGGCGTGGCGTGCTAATTGCCACATCTAAAATATCTCATAATTAATTTAATTTTCTTCCAAAAAAAATACTATCAAAACAAAATAAGAATTAAGAATTTTAGATTTCAAAAGAAGTCCCGATACAAGAAACCTGAATTTTTTTTTATTTTTTTTTATGTCATAAGATAGCAAACAAGCAGATGGGTCTCCTGATGGAAAGAGTCAACCATCGCCTATAGACACCAAAGATGTTAATGGTGCGTTGCTATCTTGTGGCGAGGTCTAATGCCACATGCATAAGTTTACCGGCTACCTTACCCTCCAAACCGGAACACGACAGCGACAAGCGCTGATGCTATTGCGGCAGGAATAGGTAAGGCGGTGGTACCAGACCCGGGCGAGACAATGCAGAACCCTACCACCTAGTAGCCACGATGGTAGTGATTCGATAGCCAATCGGTCGCCTTTTACGACCTGCCTGGCAGAACGGCAGTTGGCCTATTCTACAAAGGAGGCCGGGACCAACACGGCGGGGAAAGTTCGGTGCGATTCTGTTCGCTCGGTGGCACCTAGCGAGGCATGTCTAACCCAAACTTTTCCATCAGTCTAGAATACGTGCTAAAGGTTTTTTAAAGCATCAATGCCATATAAATAGACTAGATGACTAAATTTAATAAATTTTACAATTTATTAAATTTACTTCACTTATTAAGTATGTTAAACGAAAAACTATTTTTTTTAAATATCATACAATAAAATTTTTCATGTTTCAAAATTTACCTTACGCGAAACGCTCTGGACTGTCATGGCGTCAAAATGACATCACGCCGTGGTCACACATACATTACATACTGGTCCCGCCGTTTTATATTATAAGATAGCAAACAAGCAGATGGGTCTCCTGATGGAAAGAGTCAACCATCGCCTATAGACACCAAAGATGTTAATGGTGCGTTGCTATCTTGTGGCGAGATCTAATGCCACATGCATAAGTTTACCGGCTACCTTACCCTCCAAACCGGAACACGACAGCGACAAGCACTGACGCTATTGCGGCAGGAATAGGTAAGGCGGTGGTACCAGACCCGGGCGAGACAATGCAGAATTCTACCACCTAGTAGCCACGATGGTAGTGACTCGATAGCTAATCGGTCGCCTTTTACGACCTGCCTGGCAGAACGGCAGTTGGCCTATTCTACAAAGGAGGCCGGGACCAACACGGCGGATCAGCGAAATCATATATAGAAACATAACTAGCACTCAAAATTGACTTAATTTTTGTTAATACGCGTTAATACAATTGTGCCTCTAAAGGAATGGTATTATGCTCAATAAGTTAATTATTGTTGATTTTTTTCAGTTTGAAGTACAAGATCTTTGCTACATTAAAAACGAATTGGTCTATTAAATAGATTCCGACAAAATACACTAGCTAGGCTAGGTATTTAAAACTCAAAGGAGCTAAAAGTATACTAAAACATAGATTTTTAAAACTAAAAGATTTCATAACTCTAGAATTTATTAAAAATATAACTATTTTCGTTTTTGAACAGTTTTCACCTCTGTGGTCTAGTAGTCTGGTGTCGATTAACTGCATTAGGTACTAGGTTTAATTCTCGTGTCGAGCAATTCGAAAAATGTGTTTTTTCAATTTTCTGATAAAAAAAAAAAACATTACCCAGGATTGGATAAGTGCTCGGTTGACGATAGGCTTGTCACCTGTCACATTATGGGGCTAAATATCTTTGGCAAATCGTGGGTGTACTTGTACCTCAACCTACCTCTTCGGGGATACGGGTGTGAAGGAAATTTTCTTCTTTTTTTTTGAACCGTTGTTTATTTTCAATCGATCGATTTTGATCCTTTGACTCAATATTTGAGTTCTTAAACTTTGTCTTAGCTTCAAAATCGATTAGTTGAAAAATAACAAAATAATGTCAACAATTTAAAAAAAAAACATGTATGTCGTAAATAAATCCTGAACGAATCAAGCAAAGCAAAAGATTCAAGTAAATTAAATTTATGTTATTTGACCAGTTTCTTAAAATCAGATTTGAAAAACGTGAAGTCTTAAAGTTATTTTAAAAATATGAAGAAGATTTATTAGGTTTTGGTCACATAAGTCAGTTTCGATCTCAATTAAAATGGTTGGAGTTGCGTAACCGTCGGAATGATCATATTATTATATCGCTTTTTTAAATACGCATGATCCTTTCTCTCCATCATATTTACGTGAACGGTTTCATTACTTTTATACCCAGGGTCGTATTCAGCGCTCTATATACACTAATGCCCTTTTGGTCCCAGTCCACAACACAGAAAGTTATTTGGAATCTTTTACGTTTACAGCAATACGTCTCTGGAATTATCTCCCAAATTATATTCAAGAAATATACCATCAATAAATATATTTCAATTTAGAATATATAATTACAACTTTAAGGTTAACTGGTAGAAAATGTCTTCAGACGTCAAGTTCACCTTTTGTACATTTTGTGTAATAAATATTTTAAATAAATAAAATTTGTTGTAAATGGCAAATTTTTTATAAAGAAAAAGCTGTATGTCACAAAACTTAATTTGATTTTTAGCAGTTTTAAGTACATATTAAAAAAAATGTAAAATATTGAAAATCGACTAATTTAAAAATTAAGTCAAATCTTTCATTGCTACCTTTCATATAGCACCCTCCCTAACTACTATTTCAGGCCGTCAAATTGTTGTTCTTATTTTAAATTTCACGCACCATTGATTTGAATATAACAATGCGATGTTTACCCAATCAGAGACGAGCATTGATCATACCGCCAATCATTATTACTTGATGGTAATAAGAAACAAACTAACTGTTTAAAGAAAACAAACGTCGTGGGGCCGTTTATGAAAGACATTTTGTTTGAAGTTACGAGTCTAGAGGTATTCTATGTCGATGGCGGAGGTAGGTTATACCAAAATGCGACGGACTGTATGATAGGATGGAAAGTAAGAATGATGAAGGACTCACCTGGTGGATTGCACTTATGGCGGTTTGCAGTTAGCTGGTTCCAGCTACGGCTCAAGACGGGCGAGCGAGTGGATCGGTTCCGCTTGGACCTTTTGTCAAAGACGTTGCGAGCGTACTGGTGTGCGGTCACTCGTGACGCGGTCATCCGACGAACTAGCGTATGAGCGTGTGCGGTGTGGCGATTCAGCGGCGCCATCTTCCTCCAAGTGAGAGGAATATATGATGGATGCAGGAAGGAAAGAGACGGAGAGGACGGAACTAGGATTTCCGCGCAAACACATACTCTGTAATTTCTATGAATGTCAAAAACAATATGACATTTTGGTGTAACGTAGTTCGTGTGACGTGTTCGGTGCGATTCGATTCGCTCGGTGGCACTTACCGTGGCCTAACCCACACTTTTCCTTCAGTTTAGAATACGTGCTAAGGGATTTTTAAAACATCGATGTCATATGAATAGGCTAGCCTGACTAAATTTAATAAACTGTGTAATACTTCACTTATTAGGTATATTAAACGAAAAACATTTTTTTAATATCGTGCAATAAAATTTTCGTGTTTCAAAATTTACTTTATCGCGAAACGCTCTGGACTGTCATGGCGTCTAAATGACAGCACGCCGTGGTCATACGTACATTATATGCTCTGTAGTTTCTATGAATGTCAAAAATAATGACGTTCTACCACGGTGTGACGTAACACTTCCAGATCTGCGTTTACTGTCTGAAATTATATACTAAAAATATTATTAATCCTTATCTTATAAAATAAATATTTTACTTTTTTGTTATCTACATAATATAATCATATATTAATCTTTACAAATTACATTATATACTAATCAATCTTAGTGGAAACAAGCATATTATCGGAAAAATTTGTTGACCATCAGTATCAGTATTGTTACCTTATCGACTCGGTCAGTCTGCACGCCATATTTCCCGCCAAAGCCTTTGGAGTAGTCTGACTGTGAGGCGTGTTTCTCGACTTTACCGACGTAGTCGTGTCCCACCGCACTGGCGTCCATGCGGTCTGACTGAACGCCGAATTTACCACCGAATCCTGGAAATATTAACATTTTTTAATATCACTAAATAGCAAACAAGCAGATGATTTTCTAATGGAAAGAAAAACCATCGCTTATAGACACCAAAGATGTTAATGCACGGGACAGGATAGCAATATCACATGCATAAGTCTACCGGCTACATTACACTTAAAAACGGGACACGACAATGACAATTATTGATGCTACTGCGGCATAAATAAGTAAGGCTTTGATACCTCACATTCGGGTGAGACGTTGCAAAACTCTACCACCTAGTAGTCACGATGATACTTTATTTATTTATTTATTAATAAGACATACCATCGCATTTTCATAATACATTACTAAAATATAATATATTAAAAACATAAGACCGTATGAAAACACATTATAGGTATGTACAGCTATATAAATTTATAAGTACACATAATGAAATGACGCAAAGAAGCTATAGATATTGTTAATACTGTATACAAATAGAAAAAAAGTAAGAAAATATTTATGTACATATAAACAAACAGAAAAGGATTAACCATATCCCATCACGCATCACGCATAGAGACACGGATAACTAATTATTCGTCTTTTCAACTACTACAGTATTGCCTATAAATAGTAAATTTTCTCCCATGTTGGTCTAGGCTGCTTTGAAGAATAGACCAACTGCCGTTCTGCCAGACAGGCCGTAAAAGTCTACCGATTGGCTATGCGAGTCACTAGCATCGTGGCTACTAGGTGGTAGAGTTCTACATTGTCCCGCCCGTGTCTGCTACCACCGCTTTACCTATTCCTGCCGCAATAGCGTCAGTGCTAGTCATTGTCGTGTCCCGGTTTAGAGGGTAAAGTAGCCGGTAAACCTATGCATATGGCATTAGACCTCGCCACAAGATAGCAACGCACCATTAACATCTTTGGTGTCTATAGGCGACGGTTGACTCTTTCCATCAGGAGACTCAATTGATTGTTTGTTATCTTATGATATATAGTAGTTAAACGTATACTTGGGGCATTAATAATAGTAAATATTGTTAAAAAAATTACATGAATTCATCTAATACACTAGTCAATAAGTTAAAAAACGTGGTAAATAGAAATAAAGCTCCTAAAAATATGTGCGATAGCTCATTGGATTCGGAATGGTCTAGAAAAACGTTTTAAGGGTTCTTATTTATACATAAAAAATTGCGATCGTTATCTATACGTCTATACATATAATAAAATCGTAGGAAAGTCAATGTATGTCCGGGGTAAACTCAAAAAGTACTGCATGGATTTACTTCAAATTTTGCATGAATATTACAGGTCGGATCAGCATATAGGCTACATATAATCACGCTATCACCTACAGGGGAGGAGCTGTGCGGAGTAAACGAAGTCCGCGCGAACGAAATCGCGGGCAATAGCTAATTAATAAAATAAGATTTAAAAAAGGTATTTAGTTTTTCGTTAATAACTTAATAATATTTTTTAAGGATTTTTGAAAAAAGATCCTGATAAAAGAGGAAGTTTCGGGTTACTTTTTTAACGCTGAAATAGGGCTCCGCAAGGTCGTTAAAGCATAGGCCGGTATAAAATAAATAAAAATTAAAAATCCTTTTATTTCACGCAATTGCATACAATATCTCAGTGAAGACTAACTTGTATTAATATTAATCATTTTTAATTAATTTTTGAATAATATATATTATTAAAAATTAATTAAAAGTATAAAATAATTATAAAATTACAAATAATATATTTGACTTTGGTGAATTTAATTTACATTGTAATTTAAGAAAATTATATGTATATTAAATAACTAAGAAAAATTGTATTAAAAAAAAATAGGCCGGTATATCACCTTAAATTTTTTTTTGTATATATAAATTAAATTTATTTCCCTGTTAATCCATTAAAAAAGGGTCAATGATGATTTTTAAGAGTAAAATGTTTTAACTAATTATTCAAACAAATGAAATGTAATAAAATGATTACAAACAATACAAAAATATATTTAAGAAAAAATTTTGTTTATTAACAGTTTGTTATAGACAAATAATATTAACCGTTATATTTTTTTTAAAAATTCCAAATACAAGTGGTATCCAAATGGTACCTGAATGGTACCTTAAGTGTAGAGTTCCGCAACGTCTCGCCAGGTTTTGGTACCTATTCCTGCGGCAATAGCGTCAATACTTGTCACTGTCGTATCCGGTTTAGAGGATAAGGTAGCCGGTAAACTTACACTCGCGGCACATCCGGTAAGGCGGATACGATCTTTCATAAACTTTTGTTGATTAATCACTTACCCTGTGCATAATCTTTTTGCGAAACGTGTTTTTCTGTCTTCCCGACATAGTCGTGCCCGACAGCAGATTTATCCATCCTGTCTGCCTGTACGCCGAATTTGCCACCATATCTAAAATGAAAATTCTTTATCTTAGAGGAGCTAGCTTAGAATAAGCATTGTGAGCAATGTCGCACAAGAGGTGACATTTATGCCGGGATCATATAATAAACGATCCGTCATTCATAGCAATAACCATTAGCAACCAATTTAATAATAACGGGGCATTCCACAAGTTGCTTAGACATTCTGTAATTTGACATTTTATCCCAGGTGTAAGCTAAAACTACTCATATGAATGTCAAATTACCAAATTAATGTCCAAACAACTATAGGAACGCCTCGTTATTTTTAAACTGGTTGCTCATGGTTAGGGGCCATCCATAAATTACGTCACAAGTTAAGGGGGAGAGAGGGGGTCGACGAAATGTGACAAAGTGCGACAAGGGGTAGGGAGGGGTCCCAAATTTTGTGACATCACATTTTTTCAAAATATAATACCTGTTTAGATAAAAAATAATCGAAGAAGATCATTTTTTCAACGTTAAATTGTAAAGTATGTGACATCACACTAGGTGGGGGGGGTCTCACAAATGTGACCAGCTGTGACAAGGACGGGGGAGGGGTCAATAAATCACGAAAATCGTGTGACGTCATTTATGGATGGCCCCTTACTGTTAAAATGTGGGATCGTTGATTCTAAGAACCCGGCATAAAACGAGTCTTTTTGTTGATATAGGAACCGGGCATAAATCGACTAATATATTCGTTTGAGCTCAGTTGTGAGCTCAGCGAACAAGCAGCTAGGGCTGATAGAAAGAGACGACCATCGTCTACAAACGCCAAATATAGTAGGCCGCTCGCCCACAGCGACTTTCTGTAGAGTTGATGTCATGCGTTTGCTAAACGCGCGACAGCATCGCTACTAACGGGTGTTAATCGCAGTTGCAACGCGCTACAGTAGCGATGCCAACGCGCTATTGCATCGCGACTGTATCGTTGCAAACGCGCGGCCGTTTCGACTTTGTCGGAATATTGACGCTGCTTCCGTTACTTACGCAGCGGCTGCTTACGTAAAAGCATCACCAATGACAACGTGACTAATAATGTTGCCACAGCGGAGTCCATTTTGAAACTGTAGCGATTTCAGGTATTTTTGTGCCGTTATTGAATCGCTTTGTATCGCGACAGTATCGCGTTGGCATCGCGACTGTATCGTGGTTATGTGGGCGAGGGCACACAGCTAGCGAATAGCGACCGCTTCGCGTCTGTATCGATGCGGACGTGCGATAGCATCACTACTGCTACAAAAAGTCGTCATAAGCGAAGTGCCTTAATGGTGCGTTGCTATCCGTGTGGTGGGATGATTAAACCGGATGGATAACTTTACCGGTGGCGTTATCACGTAACTCACAATGCAAAATTATCGTAATTGCCTAGTTATCGCAAAACACATAGCAGCCTTGTATGTTAGTGGCAGTCGTTGCCGCTTGATTAGTTTTGGTGCTGTGACATCGCAAAAAGTGTATCCAATGACCAGCAAGCAATTGGCGACGTTTTTATTGAGTTTTTCGTTACTTTTAAATGTCATCGCTGATCGCTGGAGGATTGCAAACGTTAGGTGATACAGCTGCGGCTACCTATCCCTCAAACCAGAACACGACAGCGGCAAAAACTGTCGCTATTTTTTTGATTCAGGCATTACTTTGCGGAAATACATTATTAAAAAGGTGAAAATAATTAAATTTGCTATTATCTGCAAACTGTTCTATGTTTCCTCCGCGATGGTACCGAAAAGAAAGACGTCGCTTTAATAAATGTATAAGACTCACCGATGTTTCGGATCAAAAGAAGACCCCAGCGGCACAATTATCCGCCCACATCCACCACACTTTTACAACCACGACCACGCCGGCACCGAAGCCGAAACATCTTCAGGAGAAACGAACACCACCTCACTCTACGCGAGTGTACGTAATAATGTCGCTATTGCGGTAGTAATAGATAAGTCAATGGTAGCAAATCCGGGCGGGACATTTCGGAGTGGTCACGATAGTATTGACACGCTCAGCCTTAGCCAGCAAGAGTACGCCTTTTATGAACTTCTTGTCACAGTTAAAGCTGGTATATTTTTCAAAGAGGACCTGGACAATTACGGAAAAACAAGTTTAATGGACTTAAGCAGTTGGTCCAAATAACCATTACTGCGAAACCGGGCTTTTGGCGAGCAGTGCTCAGACAGAACTAAAATGCGCTTAGAACCTGCCCTAAGGGTGTTTCTTGCGAGACCGAGCCTCGGCTTAGAACAGTATCTTGATGATAAATATGAGAGTAAATGAGATCAGGTTATAGACTCATTAATAACTTTTGACAAGGTGTCTCGAGGGTTGGCGAGCCGAATCTGTGGGCGAATCGTCGCCGGCGGCGATGCTAATATGTGTATAAATTGTTAATTTCAGGTTTTGGTGGGTTCAGAATTGGATAGATTTCTTTCATATGCAAATTTACATCTTAATGAAAGTGCCAAAATGAGCCCTAACGCTTAAGCTAGCATTCGGTTTGTCACCTATTCAAAAATGTTTATTTATAAGATCATAATTAGGCAAATTGTACTCACCCGTAAGAAGATTGTGGTCCATCTTCGTATTGTTTTTTCTTAGCCAACTTGTCTGCTTCTAGGACTTCCTCTCTAAGCTTTGCCATACTAGAAAAAAAAATAATAAGTACATCATCTATACATATAATAAAATCGTAGGAAAGTCAAAACTGTACATTGAATATATTTTAAAAGAATACTTGGGGCGTGATCTACAATCGATATCGAAGCCAAAAATATAGTTTTTAAAATTTTTGTCTGTATATCTGTTTATCTGTTTGTCTGTATGTATGTCCGGGATAAACTCAAAAAGTACTGCATGGATTTACTTCAAATTTTGCATGAATATTACTAACAGGTAGGGGCAACATATAGGCTACATATTATCACGCTATCACCTAGCGGCCAGGTGCTGTGCGGAGTAAACGAAGTTCGCGCGAACGAAGTCGCTGGCAACAGCTAGTTTATTTATATAACAACTAGCTGATTCATAAAAATTGGATAGTTTCCATCGTCGGCACTTGGTGAAACTGCATTTTAAATTATGTATTACAAATAAACTCACTTGTACTTCCAGTTCACGTATATTTTTAATTTTCTACTATTCACATCCAACCGGTTTCGCTTATTAAAGCATAATCAGGGATGTTTTACACATATTTTATAATAAAATTACTACTATACTACTTTTATTACTACTATACTATTCACATCCAACCGGTTTCGCTTATTAAAGCATCATCAGGGATGTTTTACACATATTTTATTATAAAATATGTGTAAAACATCCCTGATTATGCTTTAATAAGCGAAACCGGTTGGATGTGAATAGTAGAAAATTAAAAATATACCTGAACTGGAGGTACAAGTGAGTTTATTTGTAATACATAATTTAACTAGCTGATTCGGCAAACATTATTTTGATACACAAATACTTGTATTGAATTTTTCCGTGGGGGACTTGAGAGGGAGGGATGGGGGGGTAACTGAGATAAAAACTATCCTATCTTTTAAGTTGGACCAAACAGTAGATACGAGTATCTACAAAACTTTATTGAAATCGGTTCAGAAGTTTAGGAATCCATTGCGGACAAACAACGTGACAAGTAATTAATACATATACATATTATATTAAGATGAAACCGGCTGCAAAAAAGTAAGACTTACTGCTTGTTGTTCTATAACAAACTTTATTTTCAAATCCTTAGAATTTCTACTAAACCCGAATATATTAACAACTAAAATCTAGATTGAAGACGTAAGTTAACAGTTCAATTCCTGGGTCGAGCGATATTATAAAATATTTTCTTTATAAGATAATCCAAGCATAACCATGAGCACGCCGGTTCCCTATCGGGATAGACAGGTACCGAAAGTCAATAGAAGATTAGTTCGCCATAATTCACAGACATTTGTTGGCTGCTGAGATGAATCCATTTCAAAGGGGGCAATATCCATATTGCACCCTTTAACTAACCGGAAACGACAGCATGCCTGTAGGCTATTCGATTTAAGATTAAATAAATGAAATGCGCATTAAAATCTGATGTGCTGTATTAAGATTTCCGTGCCACCGAAGAGCATGTACTGCCACCGAAAAGGTGATCGCAACTCGCAAATAACAAGCGACTCACTTTAAAAAAGACGAACGTGGCAGCACAATAGCATAGCGAATAGCAATCCCCAACGCTACGATCAGAGTAAATTTATTAATGATTGATAAATTATAGTCTATCGATTGTGCAATCATTTGTTTTTAGGGTTTTAGGGGAAAATGGCTCCTTATAGGATGACTTAGTTCTCCGTCCATCTGCTGAGACCCTTTATCTCGAGAACGCATGTACGAAATCTGATGTAATGTGCCACCGAAGACCATGTAATACCACCGATAAGATGATCGCAATTCACAAATAACAAGCGATTGATTTTAAAGAAGACGAATGTGGCAACAAAACAGCACACGGCGAATGGTGATCCCCACCGAAACAATCAGTGTAAATTCATTGATGATAAAGAAATATAGTCTATCATTTGTGCGATCGTTTGTTTTTAGGGTTCCGGAGCTCAAATGAAAAAAAGCAACCTTATAGAGTCACTTTGTTCTTCGCATATCTGTCCGTCCGTCTGCTAAGACCTTTTATCTCAAGAACGCGTACCTTCACGCATTGAAATTAACACCACATACGGAGGTCTACAGTCCCTTAAAGCTGTGATAAAATCAAACTTCTAAGTTAACATCACAAAAAGTTACAGCCATTTTCCCAAGTGTTGGTCCGGGCTCCATTACAGACCCAACTGCAGTTCTGCCAGGCAGGTCAAAACCGATTGGCTATATGTGTCACTACAATCGTGACCACTAGGTGACAGTTTCGCAACGTTTCGCCCGAGTATTTGGGCCCACTACCTTATTTTTCCTGCCGTAATAGCGTCAATGTTATTTCCGCATTAACATATTTGGTGGCCAAAAATAACCATTGACTATAGTCGATGGTTTTACTTTACATCAGGAGAACCATCTGCTTGTTTGCTAACTTATGATATAAAAAAATCCGTTTATGCCTCAAGAAACGTATATTTCGACACTCTCAAGAAATCAAATATTTTTTGCTTTGACATAGAACTACGAAATGTGGTAAGTAATATCATCTATACTACAAGTACAGATGAAAAATCTGAAAACCATACACATATGGTTTTCATTTAAAATACAATACAATACAATACAATAACTCTTTATTGTGCACCAAAATATATGACAACATTATAAGTTACAACATAAAAATAATACAAGTAAGATACACAAAGGCGGTCTTATCACTAATAAAGTGATCTCTTCCAGACAACCTTTATAATAAGGATAACAATATACTAGAAAAAGTGGTGCTAACCACAAGATAATTTATAGTTTTTATGCTCTTAAAAAAATATTAATAATAAAAGTAACATCCGGTTATAGTTATACAGAAAAGCAAAACAAAACAAAACAAATAAAACAGTGGTAATACATAAACCTAAATAACCAAAAATACGTAAATTTTGGAAATTGCATTATGGGAAAAGCTCTGGAATAAGTACGAGACTCGATTCCTAAGTTTTTATAATATGTACCTACTTTCTACAGAACCCTCGATGAGCGAGTCCGACTCGCACTTGATCGATTTTTGTTCTTATTTCTTTGTTCTCACTGCATATCACTTTTCATTAAAGTCGGTCAAGCCGTTTTAGAGTTACAACGAGACGTATAGACAGACAGACAGACGAAAATTATATGGCCTATCATTTACGCAATCATGTGTTATTATATAAGCCATTCTCGAGTTATATCGTGACATACAGATCATCATACAAATTGGTATTATTGATGTCAGAGAGTCATTTAACGTATTCATATACCAGCTATTACTCCCGACTACGTTCGTGTGATCCAAAATCGTTACTTCCTTTTGCTCAATGGGTAAAAAGTTTCTTGTGACCTGCCCTATACACTCCTCAGTGAAACACAAACAGTGAAAATTCCATCAAAATCGGTCCTGTCTTTCCAGAGATTACCCTTTAAAAAAAGAACTATAGACAGACTAGCAGAAATTTTATAAATGGTTGTTCAGGTATTAATATTGTTAAAATAACACATTACACTTGAAAAAACCTAGTTATTTTGAAATCACAGACATTTCAATTTTGTTTATATGTTTAGATTTATTTATATGAATAGAGTATTTATGTGTGTAGATTACAATTTGACAAAAAAATGAATTTGCAGACAGACATTATGGATTTATATAGTCGTATATATATTATATGAACTAAACTGGAACTTCAGGACAATAACCGCTTATAATCAATATTAATTGAAAAGGAAACTGCAGCTTATCAATATGTATGAGTCAATTTCAACACTCGATTTCCATATAAATATTCAATAATAGAATTATATTAAATCGAATACAATATGTATATTATCTGCGACCCCAGACATCCATATTTTATTAATTTTATATGATCAATTCATTTTTAAGGCCTTTGTGTTAAGTCTGGATATACACTATCTGCTCATCCAAATCTGTGAAACCGTTTTGGTGTAAAAAAGTAAACAATATAGGTGCAATTCTTATATATATATATATATATATATATATATATATATATATATATATATATAATAGGTAATATAATATAATAGGTAAATCGATTTATCAAGGTTCCAGGTCCAAGAAAAGCTCGGTTCCCAAGATATGGCTATGTGAAAAACCAAACAAAGCTCGGTCAACCAGGTACAGAAAAAAAAAAAATATATTCTATAGGAATTGATTAATCAAGTTTCAAGGTCCAAGATAAGATTGGTTTCAAAAATATGTGAAAAACCGAGCAAAGCTCGGTCAACCAGATGTTAATAGTAGTGAGACAAAGTTTGTCTGACAAACATATTGATAAATGCAGATAAACTTTAAAACAAACTTCAATTCCCTTGGAGTTTTAAACAAGATCAACTTGCTATGATACATAAGTCATGCAGTCACACATAATATATTAGTTCATATCTTGAAAGTATTGAATCGATTTTGATAAAACTTGAGATGTTCCCAAGTAAATGGAAATGTAAGTATCGTCAAGCCCATATTACTGAAATGGTAGGTAGAGGTACAACAAGTGCACACACAATTAACCGGTGATACTTGGTCCCACAATGTAATAGGTAGCAATCATATCGCCAACTGGGCATTTTCCAATCCCAGGCAACATTGTTGTTATCAGAAAATTAAAAAACACATTTTTGAACTGCCCAAGCCCAGTATTGAACCGGGACCTCATGTGTCAACATCAACACCAAACCACTAGACCACAGAGGCAATGAAATTTATGCCAATAAAAAATGATAATCACGTAAATTTCGAAAAATATCACAGAGAAAAAATTTT
The DNA here is from genome assembly GCA_036924255.1 of Apodemia mormo. Taxonomy (NCBI): domain Eukaryota; kingdom Metazoa; phylum Arthropoda; class Insecta; order Lepidoptera; family Riodinidae; genus Apodemia; species Apodemia mormo. The sequence goes on along the minus strand of JAUPFN010000021.1, from coordinate 27,775,428 downwards.
ACAGACTCACCAAAAGAAAGCCACCTACCTACAAAGTTTTAAGTACTTAAGTAGGTCATATCCCTTTTTCTTCTTTATACGAATGGCAATTACCAGTGAATTCTGCCAGTATCAAGTAAACTTAGGAAGCAACACGTGTTATCCATTTCTTGAAATGGAATTAGAGAGGCTTCGTTTTGGATTGTAGGCTTAAAAAAGAGTGTGGTGTCCTGCAGACTACTAATGATCACGAAATTACATTTTTGTTTGTTAATTTAATGTACAATAATACATAATATATAATACATAATATATAATACATAATATATAATACATAATAGGAATGAAAAAACCATAAAAAACAAATGAAATTCCAGTCTAGCAGTAAAAAAATATGTACCATGGAAACACAATATCTTGAGACTAAAAACATTATTTGTTCTATTAATTTTAATCGACTCATATGGTGGTATAGAAGGGTTACGTAACTGAAATATCTGTCTAACTCTGTATATTATAATAATAATATAATTAAAAGAAACTAAACTAGTATTTTTTAATTTATAGCTATTATTGTTTTTGTAGAAAATAGTGTATAATATGTAAAATAATCTGATAACATATAAACAATTAATTGTATAAGTTTTGCAATAAAGCAGGCAATGACTCCGGGCATCTGAGTGCATATTGTTTACCAAACTAAAAGTCGTTTAATGTAATCTAATGAGTAAGTGTTTATAGAGTATGCAGAAACACAACTTCATGAATATGTAATGAAATGAAAATTGTAATAGTTTCTGGGAAACATTGCTCAAATAAGAATTTGTTAAGGTAAAGTTCAGAAGAAACTTTTTTTGTTTTAAATATTTTGCACCAAAAAAAAACAAGTTATACTACAGGTAGCACACACATATTTACACTAAATTTCTTAAAGGGTAAGCAGAGACACACATTATAATGCTATTCATTAGAATCTACCATATACATAGATATGTATTTTTTATTAATCATTACATAGTATAAAACAAAGTCGCTTTCTCTGTCTGTCCCTATGTCCTTATGTCGCTATTTCCCTATGTACGCTTAAATCTTTAAAAGTACGCAACGGATTTTGATGCGGTTTTTTAATAGATAGATTGATTCTTGAGGAAGGTTTTTGTGTATAAACCTTTCCAATATTCCCACAGGCACAAAAGCTGCACAGGTGAAACCGCCGGCAGGTCGCTAATATTTATTAAAACAAGCTTTTAACAGAAAATCTTGAAACCTCACTCAGACATGAAGTCAATTAATCACCATGGTATATGAGATTCAATGCATTAATCATTTCACAATAACATTAATCATTTACCATTATTTAAATGTATACCAAACAATGGTGTATGCCATTATTGCCATCATCTACAATTTCCCTCCTCTAGTAACCCATAAACTTACTAGACATAGTACATAAGACACAAAAATTGATCCTTGATTTATAAAATCAGCTCAGCTTTGTCTTCTAGTAAACTAACATATCGTCAATATGAGAAATTTCAAACAATATTTCACCGTCTTAGTTGATGAATTTCCAAAAATTCTATTCTATACCTCATCTACATAGTAAGAAGTACCTCTGTGAAAAATATGTTACACTAAGCATTAATATGTCAGTCAGTGAGTAAGGACTTTTCTTTTTATATATTCAGAAATACCTTCCAAGACAATAATTCATAGCGCAAAATTAAAATCTCACCTTTTTTTTATAAAATTAATCAGTAATAAAATAATAATTACTCAATAGCTTCCACATGTCGTCCACCAGGGCCCCATCGTTGCTCCTGCTCAGTTACATCATTTATAAAATCGGGGTCTGTCTCCCAATCATCAGCTTCAGCTGGTGGAGGCACTGTCACATCGGTGGCTGCTTTCCACATCTAAAATATTAATTTTTTTATTTTACTAAAAATTCTCTCACTGATTGAGGTTGATCTGGGCACCATTTTGAAGAATATATCAGCTGAATAAACCTGATTATGTACTCATCTTACCTGTCCCTGTTGTAATAGCATGGGTTGTTGCTGTTGTGTTCTAGTTTGTAGGGTAAGGTAGCAGATCAACTCATGCATATAGCATTTCAATCCTGCCACATAAATGGCAATGCACTGTTCGTTATTAATTTCAAACATTTTATTATTTTCCATAGGTTCTTCTGGTATTTAGAATTGGTGTTTTTAGAGTTTATTTAAGGATCACAGGATGCATTTTATAAATTTATTATCGGACATGTAGTCCTCAAAATAATTAACTTTAAAAAAATCAAAAAAAAAATAATTAGAGCAATAATACACTCCTGCAGACAAAGCCTAGAAGAATCTGAGTGCTAAGTGTGAGTTTTTCTTTTCGCATTCGATCGTGAGCGCGTTTGAAGTTTACTAGGAATTTGTATGTGATTTGTACAGTGCCACCTAGTGGTAAACTGGTTTCTCACGTTTGAAATGAACAGCTTAACCAATAGCAGCAAAACCAGACGTTCCGTCACATACTTCAATCAATAGCACAGTAAACTGACAATTATCTTCAGAGTGCTAAGTGTGAGTTTTTCTTTTCGCATTCGATCGTGAGCGCGTTTGGAGTTTACTAGGAATTTGTATGTGATTTGTACAGCGCCACCTAGTGGTAAACTGGATTCTCACGTTTCCCATTGGTCGAGTGGTTAGCGACCCTGACTACGCAATCAACAGGGCTCGGGTTCAATCCCCGATGGGGACAAGCATTTGTGTGATGAGCATAAATGCTTGTATTTCCAGGTTTGGGTGTTTATTATTATATATATTTTAGTATTTATATATGTATTTCTATGAATAACTATTGTTGACTAACACCCATAACACAAGCAAATAATTTGCTTACTTTGGGGTTAGATCAGTAAGTGTTATTTGTCCCGTGAATATTTATTATTATTATTATTATTATTTAAATTTGTTTAAACACTGATATCTACTGTAGAGTCATTAAGCAAGAATAATTTTTCAATTCCCCAATCCATAATCCCTTTAGGCAAGTGGTAATCTTAATAAGTAAAGACAGCAAAATTCTGAACTTTGACCACAGATCTTTTTACATTCTTTTTTCACCCCAATCTTTTTACATTAAATTTTTATCTGTTGCATTATCTACATGTGCCACTTCCTGCATGATTTATCAGAGAGTCAATCAAACAGTATAAGATACATTAGCAAATATTATTTTTATATGACTGTCCAAGATTTTTACTGGTAACTATTTACATAAAAGATTTATTTTTTAACATCTTGGTCAATGTTATGAGATCTTTATCACAGTTTATTTTTATCAAACTTATCATAGATAAAAACCAAAGGGAGTGTCGTCTCAAGTTTATTATTTGAGAAAATAATTATTTACAACTTATTAAAAACTCAAATAGCGAATAACAATAAGTATATCTACTTTCTCTTCCTTCCTTTTACCGTAATAAAACATTTCCTTATTTAAATAATAGAACACAAGCAACTTACCTTGAAGCCGGTTTTAGCGTTTCGAACTCGAAATCACTGTATGGTTTTAATTTTTCACTACAACGTACATCACACTAATAATTCTGGAACTTTTTCGTCTCTTTTAATTATATTTTTATGTTATAAACACAAAACTAGTTTGAAAATAAGCAAATCCCTCACGAATTTCGAATCACTGTATGCGTCATTAAATTTGACACATAACAGATGTCAGATTGGCACCTCTTTGATTGGCACATTTTCTCTTTTTGGGCATGGGCATATGGGCATTAACATATGGCAGTTAGCTCTTGTAATTTGACAGATTGACAATTATTTATAGTGATGTAGTGTTAAAGAATATAAACGAATTATAAATAATATTATGATGATATTTTGTAAGGAATAAAGATGTTTTACTTATTCACAACTATTTCTGTTGGTACCTAAGAAAAAATTATAGGTATAAAAAATGACTCTTTAGATTAAAAAATGTGAAATGACTAATGATTAGTAATTTATTTCTTTTCAATTTCAAAAACAAACACAAACAATATCAATGTGTGAAGTTTCTATACGACCAAATATAGACGGCTGCCGGAACAGCCTGGCTTAAAACAGTAATTTAAAACTAAACAAATGCCCGCGCCACCACTGTGAAGTACCTACTGGAACGATTTGAATTTTGAACAAGTGGCCAACATTTTTTTTTCACAGACTATGCTTAAAAGTAAGAATAAACGCGGTAACTCAATGTTATATTACATGACACAGGTTAGGAAACGGTGTAAATGGCTTTAGATACCAACGAGGATAAAATCAATGAGGAAAAATACAGAAAATAACGTTTTTTTTTAGCTGTGTACCCTATACGTCGCCATAGCTACTCTAGAAGCCATACACGAATTAAGCGGATAGGCAATGTTCTCATTATACGAGTATACAATTTTCATTAATACAGTACATGAGCTATCGTTGCACAGACAGGCAAACTGACCAAAAATATATAGCATATCCTTTACGCAGTTACGTATTCTCATTTTATATCAATTTTCGTCAAGATCATGTAAGCCGTTTTTGAATTATAACGAGACATAAATACCGACAGACTAACATACAAAAATAATGTAACCTATAATTTGTACAATCACGTTTTCTCACTATAGATGTATGTGTTTTCCCCGTATTGGTCCCGGGCTCCTTTGAAGAATAGACCAACTGCCGTTCTGCCAGGCAGGTCGTAAAAGGCGACTGATTGGCCATACAAGTCAATACCATCGTGGCTACTAGGTGGTAGAGTTCTGCATGGTCTCGCCCGAGTCTGGTACCACCGCCTTACCTGCCGCAATAGAGTCTGTGCTTGTCATTGTCGCGTTCCGGTTTGGAAGGTAAGATAGCCGGTAAACTTATTCACGTGGCATTAGATCTCGCCACAAGATAGCAATGCACCATTACCACCTTTGGTGTCTATAGGCGATGGTTGACTCTTTTCATCAGGGGACCCATCTGATTTGCTATCTTATGATATAAAAAAATATATTTTAAGACCGGTTTGACCAAATTATTAAAAATAGGTCAAACGGTTCTTGAAATATAACGGGACCCCCTACTCCTTGTTGGGCCGGGCCCCGTTTTGAAGATTCTGCCGTTCTGCCAGGTAGTTCATAAGAGGCGAAATACTGGATATACGATTCCCTACCGTCGTGTCTACAAGGTGGTAGAGTTCTGCATTGTCTCGTCGAGGTCTGGTACCAACGCTTTACGCCGTTTTATACTTAAATTGGCGTTAAATTTTACAATTTTGAAAATTGTTGTCTGTTTCACTGTAACGGTTTTATAAATCTTAATGGAAATCTTAAAATCAGCCTGGCAAAAAAGAGTAAAAAATAATTGAGGCCGCTACTTTATATGGTATCACATAATTGTTTTTAATACTTCAAAGTTTAGCTACAACACATAAAATTTGATTGTTTGTTTGTTTGTTTGAATAGGCTCTGAAACTACTAGACTACAATTATCATAAAAATGTGAAATTATTGGAAAGTAAACAAGAAACCATTGATGTTTATTACTTGAATCTCGATAACGTTAGTGTTGCCATAACTAACATATTTAGTTAAATCCGTCATCGCAACGCCCTCTTTTTTGCCAAACTATACAGTGAGAACACGTGATTGCGCAAATGAATTATAAAATTATGTCTATCTGTTTTTTAGGGTTCTGAAGTAAACTAGGAATCCTCATAGTTTCGCTATGTCCACCCGTCGTTCTGTCCGTCTATCCGCAGTCTACCTCAAAGATCCGTACTACTTACTAGAAAGCAATTTGGCATGAATACATTTTACACGTCAACAAAGTGGCAACATATTAAAATCTTGAAATATATATTTTTAAGATAGCTCCTCTACATGTAAAGTGGGTTTTTTTCCCCGTGTACCCCATAGTGTGGAGTATAGTTGGGCAGGTTTTTAAAAAATATTGTAGGTTTGTGAAAATAATTTTTCGATAAAGGGACTCGTTTATGAAATATCAAGCTTTAAAATGCTAATTTTGTTAAAGTCAAATGTCCCTCCTTCTGTCACATAAACGGTTATATTTGGGGATGGTAAAAAATTGACGGTAGTACTAAATATAATGAAGTTATAAGTAAAACGACCTAGAAGGCTTTATAAGTTTTTGAGTAGGTAATAGTTGACTAACTTATAAAATGTACTTGAAGTTTTATAGGCGGTGAACCTGTGGTGCAGATAAGTTCGTCATTGACGTTAAATATGTTAAATGTTCAAAGTATCAAAAAAAACCTTCTTCTTAGTCCGCGTCATTGTGATGGGTAACTTCGGATGCTTTCATTCTCGTGACCCCACACGCACTTTACCAATCTTTTGTATCGTAAGATGGCAAACAAGCAGATAGGTAGCTCTCTTGTTTAAAAATGATAACTATCGACTATATTTAGAGTCCGTTACTATTCTTGTGTTGGAATGGTAATACCACATTCATTAGTTTACCGGCTATAATACCCACCAAATCGGAATACGACAGTGACAAGAATTTGTCTTATTGCGGCAGGAATAGATAAGGCGATGGTACCAAAATCCAGGCGAAAAGTTGCAGAACTCTACCACTTAATACCAACTCATGATCTTAGTGACACGTATAGGCAATCGTTGGCCTTTTACGAACTGTGTAGTTTTGTTTTGTTCATAGATTATTTATGTTTTGTCACTATCCTATTTTAATCAAATAAATCAATCACTGATTTGAAAACATATGTACATGTATTCCGCCGTGTTGGTCCCGGCCTCCTTTGTAGAATAGGCCAACTGTCGTTCTGCCAGGCAGGTCGTAAAAGGCGACCGATTGGCTATCGAGTCACTACCATCGTGACTACTAGGTGGTAGAGTTCTGCATTGTCTCGCCCGGGTCTGGTACCACCGCCTTACCTATTCCTGCCGCAATAGCGTCAGTGCTTGTCGCTGTCGTGTTCCGGTTTGGAGGGTAAGGTAGCCGGTAAACTTATGCATGTGGCATTAGACCTCGCCACAAGATAGCAACGCACCATTAACATCTTTGGTGTCTATAGGCGATGGTTGACTCTTTCCATCAGGAGACCCATCTGCTTGTTTGCTATCTTATGATATAAAAAAAAAGTACATTATTTTGTTTTAATATCCCATTTTGATTCAATTCCTTTTTGAAAAATAGACCATCTGCCATTCTGCTAGGCAGTTCGTAAAAGGCAAACAATTAGCGAGGCAATGCAGAACTCTACCGCTTTGTAATCACTACCACTGCGACCAAGTGGTAGAATTCTGCATTGTCTCGCAGGGATCTGCCACCACCGCCTTACCTTTTCCTTCTGCAATAACGTCGGTGGCCGGTGCTTGTCACTTTCCTATTCCGGTTTGGAGGGCTAGTTAGCAGTTAAACTTATACAAATGACATGACGACTATCCCATCACGCAGATAACGCACCATTAACATCTTGCCTGTAGGCGATCATTATATATCTTTTGTTCATCAAAAAAGCCCGCTGTTTGCCTTCTTATAATCTATACTAGCTGTGCCCGTGACTTCGTTCGCGTGGAAAAAATTCTAGAATAAAAACCCGCATGGTTCCCGTTCCCGTGGGATTTCCGGGATAAAAACTATCCTATGTCCTTTCTTGGGTCTCAAACTATATTTGTACCAAATTTTATCCAAATCAGTTCAGGGGTTTGGCCGTGAAAGCGTAACAGACAGACAGACAGACAGACAGACAGACAGACAGACAGAGTTACTTTCGCATTTATAATATTAGTATGGATTAACATTATAAATGTGAAAGTAGGTATATATGTTTGGATGTACGGATGAATGGATGGATTGATGCTTGTTACTCAATCAAGCCAAAACTACTGAACGGATTTATAATTAATTTGGCACACAGGTAGATGATGACCTGGAATAGCACATGGGGTACTTTTTATCCTGGAAAAATTAGGTGATCCCGCGGGATTCGCTAAAACTTTGAGGTATAATGCAGCAAGTTGCACGATGGAGCTAGTATAAGGAAAACTACTTTTGACATCGTTGCAATATGGTTGGTAAGAGAATTAAAAAAGTAGACAAAAAATAAAAAAAACATATTCTAATTCTTAATTCAAAACATTTATTTTTATAGTTTGAAAATGCTTGCCATAAGAATATTTTTTTCTACTTAATTTAGTTAACTAAATACTTTAAATACTTAAGTACATTTTACTTACATATTTAATAAATAGTAATAATAAACAAGAATATATTTAAGAAGATAAATCATATCAAATAATAGTTATATTTGTTCTTTACTATATTTGTAGAATATCTGCTCCTCCTTCCATGGACATTTAAACAACATAGGTATCGTATATTCCAACTAATAAAATTACCTATAGATTAATGCCGTTAAAACGATAGTGCTTCAAACTATCGTGTTCAAGTTTGAATGATAAGGTAACCGGTAAATTTATATATTTTTTATATCATGAGATAGAGAAGTGCAAATCCTAATGGTAAAAGAAACAATAGCCTGCAGACATTAAAAGTTTTAATGGTGCGTTTTTTTATATCATAGATAGCAAACAAGCAGATGGCTGATCCTGATGGAAAGAGAAACCATCACCTATAGACACAGGGATGGCAATGCTACATGTATAAGTCTATCGGCTACATTACCCTCTAAACCGGAATACTACAATGACACGCATTGACGCTTTTGTTGCGGGAAGAGGTAATGCGGTATTATCAAATACCCGGGCGAGACCTTGCGGAACTTTACCACCTAGTAGTTACGATGGTAGTGACATGTATAGGCAATCGGTCACCTCTTACGAGTTGCCTCGCAGGACGGCAGTTGGTCTATTGTTCAAAGGAGCTCGGACCAACAGGAAGGATATCCATGTTGGTCCGGGCTCCTGTGTGTGTGTGGCGAGATTGCAATTCCACATGCATAAGCCTGGGTACCGGCTGCCAAACCAAAATGCGACAACGACAAGCACTGACGCTATGGCGAAAGGAATAGGCAAGGCGGTGGTGAGACAATGCAGAACTCTACCACGTAGTAGGTAGCCACGATGATGTTGACATAGATCCGTACCCAAAGCATTGTTATAAAAAACCCAAGATACACAATCAGTGTCTCAAAAACGTCCTCCAAAAATGAGCGCACAATTTAAAATTATGCGCTCATTTCAAATAGAATCACATCGGTCACGACACTGTTAATTTTATTTCATTTTGTACACTGCTTTGTAAAAACAACTATAAATCCTCCGATTATGATTGGATATGCAAAGTCATATGTTTTTGCTATATCTTTAACTATTTAAATAAAATTGGAGACACTTTTGAGTGCCAGTTTTGTTTGGAACTGTGTATTTTAGGTTTTTTATATCAATGACCCATAGTCAAAACGTTCGCCTTTTACAGACTAATTCTTCTTTGGGTAGTTATACTAAATAAAAAATAAATTATGCGTTAACGTATATCGTCATCCCTTTTATTTTAATCTAACGTTAGACTAACCCCCGGTCTCCAAAATGCAAATTAATTTTAACAAGAAATTAATTATGTGTTTAACAGATCATTTGCTTATAAAAATATGTTAAACAGAGATTAATCGCTTGTTAAAATTGATTTGCGTTTCGGAAACCGGCCGTAAGATTGGGATTTTATACATACAATTTGATTACACCCAGTTACCAATATAACACAATCCCTGTAGTAAAGTTAACTTTCAACATAAATTAAGCATGCATAGCTAAATACATCTAAATATCACATTAACTAAAACATATATTTACTTAAAAAACAACAAAAAATATTGACATGTGAGATTTGAACCTGCATCTATCTCCCTAAAGTCGGTACGGGACTTCCACTGAGCTAGTGTCGACAGGCTCGACGTGACGAAATTCTTCTCTGCTATATGATCGATTACGTCGATTGTACTGATTTCTAGATATACATACGTATAACGAGTTAAATGAGTTCATCGTTATAGATGAAATTCACTTTTATAATCTTGATCAATACTTTCGTATTTTTAATTATTTTTATGTTATAGCACTCACCCCGTGCTTGGAAAACTGGAAAATAGTGCTATAACACAAAAATGTGAATTTCATCTGTAACGATGAAATCATTTAACCAGTTATACGTATGTATATACACCTAGCGATCAGAACAATCGACGTAATCGATCATAATAACAAAGATGATTTTCGCCACATCGAGCCTGCCGACACTGGCTCAGTGGAAGAGTCCCGGCTTTAGGGAGATGGTCGCAGGTTCAAATCCCGCGTGTCGATATTTTTCTTTGTTGTTTTTAAAATTTTTCTAGTTTTCCCAAGCACGGGGTGAATGCTATAACACAAAAATAATTAAAACATAACATATTCTTTTAAGTTCTTGTAATACATGCTTTTAAGTTCTTGTACTTAATAAATAAAAATAAATAATTATAGTCTCTAATAATAACGTATGCATTCAGAGTGCTAAGTGTGAGTTTTTCTTTTCGCATTCGATCGTGAGCGCGTTTCGAGTTTACTGGGAATTTGTATGTGATTTGTACAGCGCCACCTAGTGGTAAACTGGTTTCTCACGTTTACCACTAGGTGGCGCTGTACAAATCACACACAAATTCCTAGTAAACTCCAAACGCGGAAAATCTCACACTTAGCACTCAGTAGCGATACAGTTCTGTAAATTGTATAAAATCATAACTGGAATTATGCTCTTCACAGTATTACTAGCAACCGACAAGTTAGTAGACCGACCGAGAATATAACATATTTGTAAACTGTACTTGTAAACTGTTTTTATAAAAATTCTTTAAATATATCACAACATGTAAATATATGTAATGTATATATGAATATTTTCGCTACCCCTAGTCGACGGACAGAGAGAACCCAGTCCCATGCATTACTACTGAGACCTACCTGTTTCGATTTGTCCACTTTCATAACTCTCGTCTATAACTATTCAAATTACCGAGCCCCTTGATCCATCGACCACACAGCCCATAGACGCCTAATGTTCGATTTTCCGTATTGAATACATTCTGGCAACTAGCTGAGCTGAGCTGCAACATTGTGATTGGCTTACTCAAGGCCACAGTGATGTACAGAGAATCTGATTGGTCGACACTGATTGGGTATTGGTGCATGGACATTTACATACACATGTTGACAGAACCATTCGCCTGTTATTAGGGGTCTATGGGTTGTGTGGTCGGTGCCTTGATCAAACTAATAATATGTATGTATAATAATTATATGTATCACATGCACACACAAACACATGCACACTCACACGCATATCCATACACACACTCACACGCACGTCAATACTACTTAGTGACGTACTTATATATAAATATTTAAAAATTTAAGTCCGTAGTTGGCTTTTAGAATAATTTTAGTAAGTAAAATTTTAAAATAGATTAAGGAGTGTGGACTTTGTTATACATAAATAAATAAATAAATACTAAGGCCGCATTTGCATCTGTCATCACAAAGCCCCGCTCAATGACGGGGTATATGCAGATGTGACCGGCTATTATCGGCTATCGTCGCAAACATTCGGCCTGCGTGTGCCTTATCGCGCGGTTTGCGGTACGCCAAAGGGTTTCAGCGCGCTAAATTTTCGGAACGATTCACGCAGGTGCGGCTAAAGGGTTAGGCTAAAAGGGGAAAGGCGCTCCCGCTACCTTTGGCGGTTCGCTCAATAAATCAATTTTTTTTTAACAACATGTGAATATTAAAAAACCAATAACATACCGGTATTATAACGACACTTTATACACAATGAAATAATCCCGCAATTTTTCAATTTTTTTATTTTAGTTTATCATAAATAAAATTACAATTTTTCAACATCCTTAAACCTCGTTGTAGGTTTGTGTGGATGTTGCACACTTCACAAATTAGGCACTGATTGATTTTTTAGCGAAGCTACATTCAATACAATTATTTGTGCTGTTATTGTTTTAAATTTTACACTTGTACTGTTTCACAATTCACTAATTATGTATAATATACACTTTTTTATTTAAATAGTCAACCGGTTTCGCATTTTACTGCATCATCAGGACTAAAACTTTAAGTTTTAGTCCTGATGATGCAGTAAAATGCGAAACCGGTTGACTATTTAAATAAAAAAGTGTATATTATACATAATTAGTGAATTGTGAAACAGTACAAGTGTAAAATTTAAAACAATAATTATGACGGAGTTTCACCAAGTGCCGACGATGGAAAGTATAAATTATATTTGTGCTGTGTTAATTGAGGTCATTATACAAGTTAGATTTTTACATAGAACCCTGATAATTTGCAAACTAAATGTCTGTGTTTTTTTCCACTCTGAATCTCTTTTTCAAACGACTTCCCAAAAAGGAGAACCTCCTCCTCGGATTTTTTATACATTTTCACAGATTACTCAAAAATACCTGACCCGATTTGAATTTTTTTTTCATTCAAATGGGTACTTACCAGATGCTCCTACTTAAATGTATAGTTAAAGGTATAGTTCTGACTGACATGGTTCCGAAGAAACAAAAAATGGAAAGTCACTTGTTTGCAACTGCGATTAAGTTATACAAAGCTATGAAAAGATTACCGTAACCGTTCGGCCGCACCTGTGTGTCGCTCCGAAGATATTAACGCGCTAAAACCCTTTGACGTACCGCCAACCACGCAATAAGGCACACATAGTCCGAATGTTTGTAAAAATAGTCGATAATAGCCGGTCACATCTGCATGTATCGCGTCATTGCGCGAACCTTTGTGACGATATAGACGCAAGTGCGGCCGCAGCATTAGAAAAATGGAAACAACGAAATCTTTCTATAGTTTTTGAAAAATAAATTTGTGGAAAAAACACATTTAGTTTGCAAATTATCAGGGTTTTTATGTAAAAATCCAACTTGTAAAATGACCTTAATTAACAAATGTATTATTGATTGGAAAATTGCGATTTTTGTTCATTCATGTATCTAATTTTATTGGTTTTTTAATAGTCACATTTAATAGTTAAAAAAATATTTATTTAGTTTTACTGAACGAAACGCCAAATTTACCACCCCCTAAATACTTCTTATTTATAAAGTAAATTACTTTAACAGACCGAAGATCTCCAATTTCGTGATTTAAAAAATAACTCTAGCCTATCGCCTCTGTGGTCTAGTGGTCCAGCTTTGGAGTTGACCACATGAGGTCCCAGGTTCGATTCCCGGGTCAGGCACTTTAAAAAAAAGTGTTTTTTCAGTTTTCTGAGAAACTCAAAGTTGCCCGGGATTGGAATGTGCCCGGTTGGCGATAGGCTTGCCACCTATCACATTTATGGGACCAAGTATCTTCGGCTAATCGTGGGTGCACTTGTACATCTGCCTATCCCTTCGGGGATATGGGCGTGAAGATACTTTAACTCTAGGCCATTTTTTTAAAATATAACGATGTTTTAGATTTCATTGTCATCTAAGTATTAACATGTATCTATCAATGTACGAGTATCAGCCTTTTCGGAACTTCTGTCCTTCATAATATTGAATATTGAAATTAATAAAATTAAAAAAAAAAAGTCCTTTATAATATTGAAGAATACATCGCTAAATACAGTTGGAGGTATTATTAGTTGTAGTGAATCCAATTTCATTTTAACAATTTCAATCTATAAATAAATGTAAATATCAATATTACAAAATATATGATCGTAATGTGAGAACAACTATTATTATTACCTACTTCGTTCAGAAAAATATCTCTCAACCTCTGGTGTAAATATTATAAATGTTATAATTATGATTAGATTACATGCAGAGCTAGAATATCAATTAAATAAAAACAAACTCGTTACATGTTACTCAAAAAACTTGGCAGGCCCACTTACATGATGGGTTTAATGTGATTTCCTTATATGTTACGTATTAAGATAATCGAAATATCTACGTTTTATAATTAACTATAGAATATACTCTACAAAATAATATTCACAGTTTATATCTGGCCCCCTAAAATTCATCAAAACAATACCCTGAAAAAATGAGCTTTGGATCCCACCGGTGATCATGGCCACACAAAGAAGAAAACGTGATCCCACCGGTGATGCTCATGGCAGCCAAGGTGTTATTAATGACAACGAAAAACTTAAAGATAATAAACAGTTTACAGTGATTTGTGTCAAAACTTTGGAGTTAATTCATTGATAGACTAATTCCTTCAGTGATTTAGTGAAGGTACTTGTTTGGAATTATAATAAACTAGCTTTTGCCAGCGATTTCGTCCGCGCGGACTTTGTTTATTCCGCACAGCTCGTCTCCCGTAAGTGATAGCGTGATTATATGTAGCCAATATTCTATTACATAACTCGACCTGTTAGTAATATTCATGCAAAATTTGAAGTAAATCCACGCAGTACTTTTTGAGTTTACCCAGGACATACATGACTTTCCTACGATTTTATTATATGTATAAATAAAGGGATGGTTTTATTCCTGATCGCACAATTTATTTTTGCAAATATAGTATAAGTTTGAATCTACAATCTATAGAAAAAACAACATAAGAAAACATTCCGATCTCCCAGCAGAGGTTCATTGTTTATTTTATATACAAGGTGTTTTGGAATATTTTTTTGAAATATTCAACAAATAATAATTTGTTTATAATAAAAAATAAAATTGATTACGTAAGTTATAAGTATGGGTAAATTTATAAATGAAATTATATTTTAGGAATATCGTGTTTGAAATATCACAGCAGTATGCGACCGTCCTATTATGGGAGCAAGCACACTGGGACGGGCCGCAACGGGCCGTGTCGTATTGCAAAATCTGCCAAGATAATTCATACATTTTATATGTAGTATCGCACATTATGCCGGGGTGCAGCGGGGCGAAGTTTTGCGCTGGAGTTTTTTTGAGTGCGATGCGGTGTGATCCACCCTACTGCGCCCTATCGCCTGTGTGTTATGGCGAGCGGAATTGAGTGCACAATTTCTCCTTGTTTTAATAATCGTTTATAAACCACGTAATTATGGATGAAAAACGATTAATAATTTTAATTCAAGGCTACAAAAAACTATCAATGTGAAGTTACCACGTCCAGCATTATAATGTACACAAAATCCGCCAATGTGCTGTGGCTCGGCACGTCACTAATATGTTAGCATTTTTCGTTGCGATGTGTAGTGGTGTAGTGCCCCGTCCTAGTGTGCTCGATCCTTATATCGACGTTCGTCAATTACGATAAGAGCCTGTCCAGATGAGAGGATCTGCGCGCGAGTCTACTCGCAAAGAAAGCACTCGCACGTTTTCAAGATTCTGGAGCCACATAATATATCCTGTCCAGGTGCTGCCACGCGTTCCCTTACTCGCGCGTAAAACGCGTGCAATGAGCGAGACTCTCGACTCGTTGCGTGATTTGTGATACTTGGGCGCCATTACTGCGCCCAACATACGCGTGAGTCGAATACTTCAAAACTCGAACGAGTTTTAGTTTATTTCTATTACTATAGTTTATAACGAGTTTTAGTTTTGAAGTATTTCGTTCGACTCGAACGAAATACTTCAAAACTCATTAAATATTCATTTAAAATTGAAATCGGTTTTGAAGAGTAGCCCTACTGGAAGCAATAGAGGCGCGCGAGTAGATTCGCGCGTAAAACGGCTCATCTGGACAGGTTCTATGTATTTTATTATATAGACCTATGAATCGACCAGAATAACTATGACACAAAAATATTAAAAATCTTTGATAATAATTTGTAAAATTTAACTTAACTACCGTTCCATGTTTTGCATTTGTTTCAAACACTGTATTTGTATTACGTTCGTCAACGAATAAAATTCACTTTTCTTAACTTAGTCACCAATATAGAATATACAATATTCATTAAGAAAATAGATCTTTAAATATATATTTACATTATACCAACATTTCTTATTGCGACATTGTTTGATATTACGCTTATATTTCTGGGTCCGGAGCATCAATAGCGTAACCAAGTTTTTGTAAAGCAGTTTTTATTTCGCCGAACACTGAAGCATCTTCTATGGTTGCAGGAAGTTTGACAAGTTGAGATCGAGCCAGCTTTGTGATAGCACCACGTAAGGCTTTTCCAGATCGTGTTCTAGGTATGGCAGGAACTGCGGCAGCCTTACGAAAAGCTGCAATAGGACCGATGAGGTGTCTCACCAAAGATATAAGTTCTTGAGTTACGGTGCTTTCTGAAACTATTTCTTCATCTGAAAAAAAAATGTTACACATAATTTATTTTTACTTACTTTAAATCATTAAATCCGGTAAAGGATAGGCAAAGAGAAACAAGTGCCATAGATGGGAGGTAGACTTGTTTTACCTAATGTTTAAAACTCTTCATATTAACATACCGATTTAGGAATCTACTTACAACAATATGGACATCATCATGATCCTGATAAGATAGTCTTCGTCTCCCCCGTTGCTACCTACATATGTCCACATTTCCTTGTACCTATATTTTTTTCAATATTTCATCTACCCTGTATTTTCTGATATTAACATCGACTTTTCTGTTCAATTATGTCCTTCTCAATTCAGTGCTATGCGAGCAAACCGTAGATGTTAACATATTATTAAAAATAATAATTTTATTTAAATCTATATTTAAGAACTTACGGATTTTTTTATTAAATATATTAAGATATATAATATATGATCGTTCTTATAAAATGTATGTATTTATATATAGGTGGTACCAAGAGTCTCCGAGACCAGCGCGTTTGCGTAAAGAATTTTTCCATTTTTTTGCAATTGCATGAAGATAGTTATAAATGTGAAAGAAATAAGACAAATCTGTCTAAATCGTGATGTACAAACACTCCATGTAAGTTCGAGCTATCTTTGAAGAATCGGCCATGTTATGCATTGTCCCGCCCGAATCTGGTGCCACCGCCTTACCTATTCCTTCAACAATAGCGTCAATGTTTCCGGTTTGAAGGGTAAGGTAGCCGGTAAACTTATGCATGTGGCAATAAAATTGTGTCACAAAGACGGCAAAGCCCCAGAGAAACATTTGCTTGATATATATATATATATATATATATATATATATATATATATATATATATATATATATATATATATATATTATTGCATAATTATTTATTATATATTTGTATTAATATTAAAATAACCGCTTTTTACTAAATACATATAGATTTATATACGTCACATATACCAAAATAACATTTTTTACAATTTTAGTCTGACTGTCCGTTTGTCTGGCTGTCTGTTCGTTCCAGCTAATCTCTGAAATGGCTGGACCGATTTTGACGGGATTTTCATTATAGCTGATGTAATAGGGAGCAACCTAGGCTACTTTTATTTTAGAATTTTTTCAACGCGGACGAAGTCGCGGGCACAGCTAATAGAGACGCATCTCCCTGAAAATTATCCTGACGGCGCTCGTGACATTATACCATGCTGTTTAGTTTTAGAATACAATCTCATGTTAAAAATAGAAACAACTACAATACTAACCATCTTGAGGTGGTCGCATTACGTACAAGCACAGTGGCACATCTCCTTTGGTCGGGTCTGGCGCACCGACGACCACAGCATCTGCAACTCTTGTGTGTTTTAACACTACGTCCTCTATTGCAGCGGTTGACAGACGATGACCAGCCACATTTATTACATCATCTGCTCGTGCCACTACCCATACTGACCCTTCAGTACTTATCCAACCGACGTCCTGAGTGTCATAGAAACCCTGAAAGATTTGAAATAATTTAAAAAATGAGTTATTCAGCAAAACCAACGATATTTTACTTGTTTGTTACAATATCTTATCGTTAAGGCTCAACTCCCATTGAGACAGAGTGAAAGCGAAACGATGGGTCATGTTTTTAAACTTTAAAGCACATTCATATTTTTTCTTTAGATTTCCTTCTTTTTTCTTCTCTTATCTTTTCAATTACCTAATACTTGCGCCTACAGCGAAAATTCTTGTTAGCTTAGGAAGATGTGTGCTGGGAACTACACCATAACCACTACTTACGTCATACCAGTGGTCATCAAACTGCGACCCCCAGGTGATTATTGTGCGACCCGCGACACAGTAAATAAGAATATTGTAACATTCCGCCTTGACCGCTTCGTTGGTCGAGTGGTTACCGAACCTAATTACTGATACTGAGAGAGAGAGCTGTGAGAAATTCCCTAAGACAGCCTTGGCGAGAGACCAGAACGCACAGGTCCCTGAAAGAAGGCGAACTAATTTCTCATCAATTCTGCCTATGTCTTCAGATTTTGCCTTGGCGATAGCTCTTTTGAAGTACCTCGAGGTGGAATTGTACTCCTTATGTAATGCGCTGGCTTTTTCATCACAAGATGCGGACGCTGCAGCCCAAGCCCATAGCACTCCTGCTTGCGGCGTGAAGCCTTTTACAGGAGCGACCAAACCAATGCTGAGACTTACCAACGATTGGTGCCTCAGAAAATGGAAACCACAAATACCTGATAATGGTGCAGATGACAGAGCAGCGTGATAGGCGCGAAACCAGCAATTTACGCCGGATCAGGCAGTGGTCTGACGTACCAAGTGGGACGTCCACAAATACCTGATAATGGTCCGGATGAGAGGTTAGCAGAAGATCCAACAGTGAAGGCGTATGGTCATCCACATCAGGAACTCGCGTGGGCGAAGTTACCAATTGTGTAGGGCCATACGCCAAGGCAAAATTGTGAATAGACCTCCCCGCATGATCGGTGGTGCGCGAACAAAGCCATTCGGCGTGGAGGGCATTAAAATCGCTTAAGATCACGATCTCTGCGGAGGAGGTCTGCTCTAACACGGAATCTACAGCCGTTTGTAAATGGTCAACGAACCGGTCAACTTCAGTATTCCCGCTATTGAACCTGTATAAGCACGCGTAGCTGCGTGGATGGTCGTCGCAAGCTACGCGTAACCAGACGATGGATAGGTCCTGACCTTCAAGTCTGCCGAGGCGCCGGAAACAGATATCTTCTCTGACGTATGGACACACTGGCACACTGGCACACAGTCAAGAAGAGCAAAGCTGGCTTTTCCGTCTCGAGATGGTAGTGGACAGCGTTCAAGTTGGAATGAAGCCTCCTAATGTTACAGAAATCCACAGTAAGCGTGGTAGGGGGTAGTAGGGGGTCATAGCTTTCTTGTTTTTTCTGCCCCGAACAGGATTGTTTATGAGCGCAATTTCGCCTCTCTCCCCCCCCCCCCCCCCTCCACCAGAATACGCAGGGCAGCCTGAGCATCCATGATCTGGCTAAAATCCAGAGCACGGACGCCCAGATGGGGATTCTCCACTGCTGGTGCAAGTGGTAACCCCTTGGGGTAGATTCTGTTTTAACTGCGCATTCATAGTGTGCGTGGGGGGAGGGGGGTAGGCCTCCGGGGATCTCATAACCCGAACGAAACGCAGCAGCAGGGCTGCTACTTTACGTCGGTTTCAAGTGAGAGAGTGGTATCTCACCGGGCGTACCGGCCTATTCAATTGCAAATGCAGTATGTTAATACCACTAATTAATTATTTGTCACCGTTTGGATGAGCGCACACCAAGAACAAAGCATTTTTCGAGAATACTCAACAAAATTTTGCACTGTCGATAATCACACGATTAATTATCGACTTATAGTGCAAAATTTAGCAGCACGGCATGCTTACTAGAGTATGGTCAAACGTCAAAACACGACTTTTAATTTTGCACTGTATGATAATAGTCACAAAGTGAATTTTTCAGTGTTCACAAAAAATGTTGTCTGTTCTTGGTTTGCGCTTGATCACTTAGACTTACCGGATAGGCTTCAAAGTAGACTTTTTTGAATCTTTCATCTGAACACCACAACGATGACGTGAATCCAGGTGGGAGAGGCATTTTTATTAGTAATCGTCCAACTTCTCCAGGTTTGCACTCGGAACCGTCTTCTCCAACAACTCTCACTACGGTAATAAATACACAATTAACAAGTGATCAATTAATGAAATAAATATCAGACCCTATATCACCAAAAGAATATGCAGTGCACTGGTTGTATTTCTGCCTAGCTCTTCAGGGATACGGGCGTGAAGATACTTTACTTTAAGAATATACGGAAGTATTTAGAGCAGACCACATACTAATCGATAAAAAGAGTATTTTTTCGGTATTTTAAATATTTTAATTCCAGAGAGTATAGCTACCTCAATGTTGTTAAATCTAATTAAGTTAATTGAATCACTATAGCGACGTCGGGTATTGCAGCTTATGAATAAGGAGAGAGGGTACCTCAAAAAACGTAAAAATTACTATTATTAAAAAAATAGTATACTTAATTGAAGTATTTGTAGATAAGTTAAAATTCAATTAAAAAATATAGAATATCCTACACTTTAAACGAGCAATTCGTGTATAATAGCGTTCGCCTGTAGCCGAAATTCAACCATAACAGTAATAGTAGCGATCTGGAAATTTATGGACTTTATATTTTGATATATAATTTATATATTTTTCATGTATTTTTCATATATTTAAAATATATAATTTTTATATTTTAAAATATATTTTTTATATATTTTTTTTTTCATGGGGGTTGTGTGGTTCTGATAAGAGTGAATTTAGATAGTAAACAGATGGTTTATTACAAATATATTGTTGTAGAAGGATTGATGAATAGATTTTGAAGTATATAGCTTTTTAAAATTAGAATTAAAATTTTGAACAAATATATTTTGTATGCTAAGAGATAAAAATATAATAATAAACATTAAAAAAGAAATCTGGTTCTTTGAATTAAAAAAATCCATAAGTATAATTAAGATGAAAAATATAAAATATTTGTAACGTGATTGGTCAAATATATCATAAGCATGAAAATATATATAATTCTATACTAACAGTTAGTTGCGCGCTTGCGATTAATAATTGCAATTAATAAAATAAAAAACCCAAAAGACTGCATATCTTTATATATTGTGTACATTGATTCCACTATTGTTCAGATTTTTCATCGTAATTTTGTGGAAATATTTTAATGCGTAGATACTTTATAGGCTGACGAATTACAGTCAAATGCTCTTTTCGGACAAGATTCGTTAGATTTAATAACATATAACTAGGAACAAGCATGTAACTGAGCTGATTAAAAAAGTCAAGTATTTCACTTTTTTATTCTATAAATTAAGTAATTGGCTACACCCATCTATACTGAAAACAATATATCATGGTCTATTCGAAAGTGTTATAAACTATGGAATCATTGGAGCTTGGGGTGGTGCATATGATAATACGATTAAACCTATTATAAATTTGCAGAATAAATTGATAAGTAAAATGAAAATATAAAATGAAATGTTAGTACCTTTAAAAATTAACCAGTATTTTGTTGTGAATGCGCTTACTTATTATTTTACAGATTGTAAATTAATGCACTCTGAGAGGTTTATAAATACACGTAATAGACAGATAACTTTACCAAAAATTAGTAAAACTTTAAGTACCAAAAATGCGTTTTTTGTAGCAATAAAATATTTCAATCTAATTTCCAATAATCTAAAAGCTCTTGAATGCAAAAAGAACTTATTAAGCAAGAATTTTGGGAAGTGGATTAGATCTATTGAATTATAAATTAAGATACTATATTAGATAGCAAAATATTGTATAATTAGTCGTAAGGAAACTTATACTTTGTACTCTGAAGAATCGATCTGTCGATTCAACTTGCTCTGAAGAATCGATCTAAATAATCGAATCGACAACAGGAAAAGATCGATTCTAGTAAGAATCGATTTTGAATCGTGCATCCCTACCTCAAACTACTCCATGGAGTATTTTTACTTATTTTTAGTCTATGGTTATTTATTTGTAATAATAAATTAGAGGCATAATTTATCTTTTATAAATTTTAATATTATGCTCAAACGATCATTTCGAAATCAATATATTTGAATGAGTATATGTTAGACTTTTCATCAATAAACAGCATAAAATAATACAAATAATGTAAATTATAAATAATAAGCTGTTATGCTCAATCACCCCATAGGATTAGCTTATAAGAATAATAAGATGTTGAATCATCTATCAGTCGTACGGCGTAGGACGTTAGGTATCAGTCTGGCAAGCGCGCGGCTCGGGTTCGATTCTTAGTTAGGGTAAATGGTATTATTGTACAAAATTATGAAATAACAAACAGAAAACCTAATTATAATTCCTAAAACTGTTCAACTGTAGCAATATAACGCATGTAAATTATGGTCGACTACTCGACTGCGTTAGTTAATGATTAACAGGAAAAAACCAATTTATTTTGCGCATTATAAATACATTTTATCGTCCGTTCTCTGAATTGAGGTTATCGCTGTTTTCGTTACTAATAAGTTTATTAATATATTTTCCGTATTATGTAGCTCTTTTAAATATTAACCAAGCATAATGATATTTTTTTTGGATATTAAAATAAAAATTCGCAACATTTTAGACTTTTAATTAGTAAAACACCCTTCAAAATATTCCATGAAAGTTAATTCAAAAGAAAGGAAAGTTTTGAGTTGATGAAAACCCAAATAATTTAGTTTAGTTTTGATTCAAAATGATACTACTCCACTATCAGTAGAAAACAATAAAGCCCTTGAGTTTACAGAATGTTTTGCGTGACAAAAACAATTTTTTTTTAATTATCAATTTTTTGGGTTCCAATTTCTAAATTTCGACATTGAAGCGAGCCCTGGATACACCAAACAATAAAATCTCTTTTTATTTTGACAACTGACTTTAGCCGTAAAGAAAATATGAGACATGTGTAGGTATATCATGTAAGTATGTCCTTTGACAAGAGAAATAGATTCCTTTATCCACAGAGTAACTTATTATACGGATATCTAAGTGTATGTCACACAAATGTAGTGTTTGTAATGTTTATTTTGATTAATTTAATGTATTTTTAGTGCCTTTTATTTAAAAATGTTAGGTTCCTGCAGTCCTCCAGAATGTAAACGTTATTTGTGCCAAATTTCATACTCCACTGTTCACGTAATTGTCTCAAAAAGGGATCCAAGGATTTTCATTAACGTATTAATATATAGATTTTTTTATTATTGATAGGTGAGCGCTTGACCACGATCTCGCCTGATGTTAAACTAAGATGCGGCCTTAGATTGAACGCGCTTTCTTAGAAGGTACCTGTTCACTCTTCTCTTGAAGATCTCTAGATTGTACTCGTCGGGGAACACATACTAAGGAAGCATGTTCCAGTCCCTTGCGGTTCAAATGAAGAATGTCAAGTCGAACCGCTTTGTCCGGGTACGTGGAACGACCAACATATGGCGATGCCTAGAATCTGTGCGCCTCGACGATCGATAGAAAAACGTTAATGGTGGAATCCGCATTCCGCAGCGCACTCTCCAAAGTATATCCGATAAAAAACAGACAAACTAGCCACTCTGCGGCGATGAGCCTGGCTCTGGAGTTTTTTGCCTACCAGATCATCGTCGTTTTGCCTTACATAAGTATTTTGGCATGCCTCCCTATCGCCTCAAGTGGTATTTGGCGAATCCATCAAAGAGGTGGGCGCAGTATTCTAGGCACGAACAGACTTTTGCTTGATAAAGGTTGAGCAATTGTCCCGGGCTAAAATACTATCTCACCTTTGCCAGAATACCAAGCTTTTTGAGGCAACTTAGGCTTTAGATTCGATGTACGAACCAAAGTTGAGAGTAGGCGTTAAGGTGATACCAAGGATCGCGAGGTGGTCAGTTATGGCTACGGATATACCCTGGAAAGACGGAGATAGGTGTAATGGACTCCGTTTAGCGGAGAATAGACACGCCTCGGTCTTAGTCGCATTAAACCTGACCAGATTGGCATCGCCCCAATCGGAGACTGCCTGTAAGGACATATTCAAACGATCAACCATCGCCTCCCTGAGAGGCCCGGATCTGTGCCATACTGGCCTGCGCGCTCCACAACAGTGCTATCGTCTGCATACCCATAGATACCGGGCTTCAGCAGGTTGTTAATATGTAGCAGGAATAAAGTTGCGGAGAGAACTGATCCCTGAAGCACTCTGGCATTTATTGTCGTTTGGTCGGATGAGCAGCCGTCGACGACTACTCTAATCGACCGATCACTCAGAAAATCTGAGATCCAGGTGCAGAGACAATAGGATACGATGGAAGCTTGCCAATAAGACTATCATGCCAGACCCTGTTAAAGGCCTTCGAGATATCAAGGGAGACAGCTAGTGCTTCACCATAATTCTCGATGACCGCGCTCAACATGTAGTTGTATGCCACAATGTATGCCACATAAGAAGATCCCCAGTGGACTGATATCGGTTAAACTCGTATTGACGGTCACTGAGTAGATCTTTCGCTTCTAGGTGTGCCTACTGTTCAATACACGCTCCATAGTCTTGCAAAGTATATACGTGACCGACATTGGTCTATAGTTGGAGGGGTCGTCACGACTGCCTTTCTTGGGCACAGGTTGCACGTTGGCAAGCTTCCATGATTTCGGTACTTTTCCAGTCGCCATCGAAAGACGAAATAGGCGTGTGAGTTCAGGTGCACAGGTTTTTACCAATATGGCTGGAATCCCACAAGGGCCACTAGCTTTGTGCACATCCAAATTCCGCAATGTTTTAAGAACCTCAGTCTGACGGATGCGAATTTCCGGCATATTCACCTCATATCCCGGTAGACTGGGTGGTTTCGCGTTAGTGGGATATAGACGCGAGTTTTCCGCGAATAGAGTAGCGAATAGGTTTGCTTTCTCTACGGCAATGGGAGCCAGCGTCCTATCCGGTTTCAGCAGTGGAGGAAGTGAGGGGCGGCAGGAATTCGATTCAACCAGTTTTGCCAGGGACCAAAAAGCTTTACTACCTGAGGGGTATGAAGCCAGTTTGTTTCCAATATGGCTGACGTGGTCAAATCGAGCTTTCAGTAGAGCCTTTTTGCAGGACTTTACGGCCCGGTTGAAGGCTTTCTTCTTCTCCGATACGTCCTTGGCCTTGCGGTGTCGAGCATCTGCCCAAGCCAGATATGCCTCATGCTTTAGTACCTCAGCACGTCTACAGTCGGCTCTGAACCGGGGTTGAGCTTTACTGGACATGGCTACGTCGGAGAAAGGAATAAAATACTCCATTCCTTACCGCAGCACATCTGTCACAGCATCCGCGCAGGTCGAGGAGTCTTCAGAAGTAAAGCAGACAGTCCGCTAGAGATAAGACGCAAAGAAGGAACGAATCTCGTCCCAATCTGCTGACTTGTATCGCCATACACGCCGAGAGCCCCAGGGACTGGGATCGGGCAGCGAGTAGACAGATACCGATTTCACCAGACAGTGATCGGAGCTGCCAAGTGGCAAAGAAATCGCCACCAAGTAGCGGTCCGGATCCATAGTCAGCAGAAGGTCCAAACAATTGGCTGTATGGCTCTCAACGTCAGGAACCCACGTCACTCCTTGAACCAGCTAGGTGAGATTTAATGCTATAGCGAGTTTACGCATCTCTTTCCCAGCGAGGTCAGTGCACTGGTATGGGTATAGCCACTCCTGGTGGTGGGCATTGAAATCCCCAGAAGCACTAGCTGAGCGGAAGTGTATTTGTGTTAGCAGCATCCGCTACTTCACTTAGGTACTCTGTGAGTCTAAACATCTCCTGGTCTTCACTATGCGCACGGTAGACACAGGCATAGAGAAGCTTCTCTAGACCTGTGTCCACTAGTGTCCACAGTACGGAGAGGCGGGGGTTTTCTAGATACGGAAAACATCGTCACGGACGTACGCGCACACATCTGACCGAGCTTTAATATTATGCTCCAGGGTGTAGCCAGAATAGGTTAAGTACGCCAAATCAGACGGACATTTTATTTGTGTCTTCGTGAGGAACAAAATACAAGGTTTATGAGTCTCCAGGTGGAAATGGACTGCAGGGAGATAAGAGTGTAAACCTCTGATGTTAGTGAGGTCTACATTCATCAAGAGTCTTTTTCATTTAAAAGAGTGAGTAAAGTACGCCTCCTTTGAAGAATAGGCCAACTGCCGTTCTGCCAGGCAGGTCGTAAAAGGCGACCGATTGGCTATCGAGTCACTACCATCGTGGCTACTAGGTGGTAGAGTTCTGCATTGTCTCGCCCGGGTCTGGTAACACCGCCTTACCTATTCCTGCCACAATAGCGTCAGTGCTTGTCGCTGTCGTGTTCCGGTTTGGAGGGTAAGGTAGCCGGTAAACTTATGCATGTGGCATTAGACCTCGCCACAAGATAGCAACGCACCATTAATATCTTTGGTGCCTATAGGCGATGGTTGACTCTTTCCATCAGAAGACCCATCTGCTTGTTTGCTATCTTATGATATAAAAAAAGTTAATCGAGGCGCTATACTTCCGGATCTGAGACACACACTTGGAAGTTACACTGTTGGGGACTAGTCTGGAGACTGCGGGGACGCCGGAGCCCCCCTAAAAATGTCCATAGGGTCCTCTGATCCGGTCGCCAACCTGCACTATGGCACATTTTGAGATTTTTTGAAGCCTTTCACGAATGACTAGCACTCTACTTGGGCCCCCTACTGACTAGCGGTTAGCCAGCTGTGCACCGTGCATCGAATCTCGCTACCCTCTATGACTAGCCTCCAGATGCATAAAAGTCAGTGTGTATCAGATCGTCCAGATTGTACATACGCAACTGATTCGACCCGTCCTCTACAGCTACATCAGCGTTAACTTGACGGAAAACAGACGCTTGGCGACACGACTTCAGCTGATGGGTGGTCCTTATAGCCGCGACATATTATGTCTCCCACTATATCACCTGATTAGCATCACCCAGGGGCCACGTGTAGGGATACAGAATTCCGGGTGTTCTTCTATGGACGAAGATGATTCAGCCCCTAAATTTTTTATATGTATTGGGTTTTTGTGAAATGGTTTTAACGATTTTGACGTAATTTGTGTAGTAATATTCACAATATATTGTCATCGTGCAGATTAAAAGCGCTCGTGTTGACTGTCGCGTGAAAATAAAAGGAATTAAATAACTTGTACAGATCGATCGATACGAATTTGTTAGTCTGTTGCTTCAATAATATTGCAAAAACACGATAACCTTAATTTAATAGCGCAAAATTCCCTTGCAAATATCAGCAGTTTTTATTTTTTATTTTTGCCCTGCAATATACATGTAACAGGAAGGTGGTTTGATGATAAAAGAATATGACAGGGGCTTATAACATTAAAAACATTGAGTTATTAATTTATTAAGAAACTTTATTTCTTCCGTTATTAAATGTAACTTTAGAGCGAATCCGAAAAAATATAACCTATGTCTCAGTTTATTAGAACGTGCTGGCTAATAGCGCAGGTCCACATTTTGTCGTTTCGAAATTTTTCTTTTTTAAGTTTTTAAAGTTTTCCCTTGCACGGGATAAGTACTAAAATACATATATAGTTAATTTTTTTTATATCATAAGATAGCAAACAAGCAGATGGGTCTCCTGATGGAAAGAGTCAACCATCGCCTACAGACACCAAAGATGTTAATGGTGCGTTGCTATCTTGTGGCGAGGTATAATGCCACATCCATAAGTTTACCGGCTACCTTACCCTCCAAACCGGAACACGACAGGGACAAGCACTGACGCTATTGCGGCAGGAATAGATAAGGCGGTGGTACCAGACCCGGGCGAGACAATGCAGAACTCTACCACCTAGTAGTCACGATGGTAGTGACTCGCATAGCCAATCGGTTGCCTTTTACGACCTGCCTGGCAGAACGGCAGTTGGTCTATTCTTCAAAGGAGCCCGGAACCAACACGGGTAATAAATATAAAAGTATTAATATAATAAATGAGAACTACATCTGTAACGATGAACTCATTTAACTACAGTAGTATATTCGACAGAATATATCACAAAGCAAAGAAAAAATTCGCCATATTGAATCAAAGTGCCAAATAAGTAATTTACTCGAATTGGCTAATGGGATTAAGGCAAGTCTATCTACAAATCACGTACCTACGTATCTCTTCCGTGGGAAGAGAATTTTTAATAAATATCCCGTGTTCGCCCGGGCCCCTTTTAAGAATAGACCGACTGCCGTTCTGCCAGGTAGGTTGCGTTGCGTAGTTTCAAAGATTTAAGCATACATAGGGACATAGGTTCAGACAGAGAAAGGGACTTTGTTTTATACTATGTAGTGATGCTTAATATAGAGATATATGACGATTTTTCTGCATTATAAATGCCTTAGACGTCTACTACATCTTTGGTGTTTATAAGTGATGGTTATCTTTTTCCATCATGAGCGCCATCTGCTTCTATGCTCTTTTATGATATAAAATAACATTGTAAACGATTATTCCTCTAATGAAATTGAAAGATAAGGGAAATACGGTGGGAAAATGAATTGCTTACATACCAAACAATACATTTTCCTCATGATAAAAAACAAATAGGAAAATAGGAACTTACAATCATATCCAGGCACAGGATAACCGGTAGAGTGAGGCCGCACTCCCTTGATTCCGTATCCCAAACAGGGTGCGGTAATTGGTGAACCCGATTCCGTTTGCCACCAGTGATTCAGCACAGGAACATCAAAGATACGTTCCGCCCAGTGCTTAAAAAATAAAACATATTTATGAAACAGAAATTGAAAAAAGTCATTTTTCCTTGTAGAACTAAATTTTCCGAAAACCAAATCGAAAGATTTGAAAAAGCATCTACATCTTTCGAAAATCTATTTTTGATGGTTTTATACTGATAAAGAAAACAGGTTATTTACTTAAAGCAGAAAATGTTGATTGGCCAGAACATATTTATGTATTTATTTAATTCTAGATTATACACAGTAACCAGTAGTTTAATAACAATAATAATAAAGAAGTACAATAGGCGAGCTTATCTCCATTAATAGTACTATCACAGCATACTTTGTGATATACCTAAAGCACAGAATATATGATAGTACAAGTACAGAAGAGACACTCCGGAAAGTTGTTTAGATAAACAGGGACGCTTGCTACAATAAAATTAGGTCGAATTCAGATCGCGCGGTGCTTGATTACCTACGTTTATATTTACCTAGAAGTTGCATCTCTTTCTAACACGTAACTCTTATCCTTTCTAACGAAATCAGGGTTGTCTCAAAGATTCCCCGTGTTGGTTTCGGGCTCCTTTGAAGAATAGGTCAACTGCCGTTCTGCCAGGCAGGTCGTAAAAGGTGACCGATTGGCTATACGAGTCACTACCATCGTGACTACTAGGTGGTAGAGTTCTGCATTGTCTCGCCCGGGTCTGGTACCACCACCTTATCTATTCCTGCCGCAATAGCTTCAGTGCTTGTCACTGTTGTTTTCCGGTTTTGAGTGTTAGGTAGCCGGTAAACTTATGCATGTGGTAATTTTTATCACTTATACACTTGTACTGTTTCACAATAAAGCTAGTATCACTTATGCATGTGGCATTAGACCTCGCCACAAGATAGCAACGCACCATTAACACCTTTGGTGTCTATAGGCGATGGTTGACTCTTTCCATCAAGAGACCCATCTACTTGTTTGCTATCTTATGATAAAAAAAAGATACTCTATCGCCTATAGACACCAAAGATGTAAATGATGCGTTGCTATGCTATAGCAGCAGGATGGCAGGTCGTAAAAGGTGACCGATTGGCTATACGAGTCACTACCATCGTGACTACTAGGTGGTAGAGTTCTGCATTGTCTCGCCCGAGTGTGGTACCACCGCCTTACCTATTCTTGCCGCAATAGCGTCAGTGCTTGTCGCTGTCGTGTTCCTGTTTGGAGAGTAAGGTACCCGGTAAACTTATGCATGTGGCATTAGACCTCGCCACAAGATAGCAACGCACCATTAACACCTTTGGTTATGGTGCGTTGGTATCTTTCAGTCTTTCAGTCATCTACATATATGTACATATAAAAGTCGTGTTAGTTATTTTATACCTTACTTTAATACATGGTAACATGATCTGACGGAAATTTAAATAAGAAATATACCAATTGGAATGAGTATTTGTTTGTAAAAAATTTTTTGCACACCTTACTCATCACTTATGAAGTTTTTGCAAAATGCGGCGCAATGTGTCATCCTGACAGTCCTATTCTCAGTTGGAACGCATAGTATCTCTTATGCCTCGGCTGCACTTGCGTCTATCGTCTCGAAGTTATATGCGCGCAAAGGCACACGCAGTCCGGAATGTATGCGACAATAGCCGATAACAGCCGCACATCATCACATCTGCATTTATCGTGTCATTGCACGAAGCTTTGTGACGATAGACGCAAGTGTGGCCGAGGCATTATAGTAATATGAGATATGGGGCCATCCATAAATTACGTCACACGAATTACATGATTTTTTGACCCCTCCCCCGTCTTTGTCACAGATGGTCACATTTGTGAGATCCCCTCCCACCTTGTGTGACGTCACATTTTTTTATATCATAAGATAGCACACAAGCAGATGGGTCTCCTGATGGAATGAGTCAACCATCGCCTATACACACCAAAGGTGTTAATGGTGCGTTGCTATCTTTTGACGAGGTCTTATGCCACATGCATAAGTTTACCGGCTACCTTACCTTCCAAACCGGAACACGACAATGACAAGCACTGACACTATTGCGGCAGGAATAGGTAAGACGGTGATACCAGACCCGGGCGAGACAATGCAGAACTCTACCACATAGTAAAACGTGTTTTACAAATTTATTTATTTATCTTTGTCGTACGCCTTAAATATATTTGTACAAAAGGCGGACATAATGCCTATTGGCATTCTCCTCCAGTCAACCTTTGGGCAATCAGAAAGTATGTAAACGGTGCCTCAGAAAATATATGTCATATAAGAACATAGATCTTAATCAATTAAATATATACTACTTACTTTACATTGGAATAATGATCTCATTCGATTATTTTTTATCTATATAGGTGGCTTTCTAAATTTAGTGTTGTAATAATTAGATATAAAAAAATTATATTTAAAAAAAATGTGATGTCAAAAATTTGGGACCCCTCCCCACCCCTTTTCACACAATGTCACACTTCGTCAACCTCCTCCCTCCCCTTAATATGAGACGTAATTTATGGTATATAGAAAGATAGGGGCCAACCGTTGGCCCCTATCTTTCAGGCGATAATCTATAATTTTCATTGTCAATTCCAGTCTAGATAGAAATCCGTAAATAATACTTTGATGCGATGCTTTACTTTAAAAATGCGATTCTGTTGTTTATTCTTTCACTAGCGGCCCGCCCCGGCTTCGCACGGGTATAAAATATATAGCCTATGTCAATCAGTGAAAAAAATGATTAAAATCGATCCAATAAATCGACGCGTTAAATTTGAGGTAAAACAATTCTCCTTTCCCTATACTATGATGATTTCCTACTATCTTTGAAATATCTAAATTCATACAGGTACTACATTTTTAGTTTTTACATTTTTACCTATTTCTTTTATTTTTACAATTAATATATTACAGAATGTCTTTATACACAACGTCAATTGTTTTCACAGCTTTCTTGTCACTAGACAATACAAACATGTTTTCTTTAGAGGTTACTCTTAAGAGGGACATATAGTTGGCCATGTGAAAAACAGTCAACGCTCAAATCTAAGGCTGCAACGTTGAAGGTTTGACCCTGCGATTTGTTAAGA
This sequence comes from Apodemia mormo, assembly GCA_036924255.1. Lineage (NCBI taxonomy): Eukaryota > Metazoa > Arthropoda > Insecta > Lepidoptera > Riodinidae > Apodemia > Apodemia mormo. The sequence continues at coordinate 27,743,750 of JAUPFN010000021.1, read as the reverse complement.
CGAGGCATCGGGACAAACGGAAAAAAACTTGTTTGCTAATCACGTTTTTTTACATTGATTGTTAAATGACAATTATACAAAAATTATACGGTAATAAGTTAACACATTCCTTAAATAATATCTTGAGGTATTCAAGATATTATTTAAGGAATGTGTTAACTTATTACATGATAGAATGTACTTTACTTGATCATATAAAATTCCGAAAACAGGCTAAAAAAATCTCAAAACAAATAATTTGTTAATACTATTTCTAATCATGTAAAAACATGATTTCTATATGGTGATATTTAGTTAAAAAAGGAATGTACTAAATTTTCGTTTTCAGCTGAAGTCTTATATTTATTTAACCGAAAATTAACACGTTTCCTAGCGGTTTCAGAACATACCGCGCGCGCGTCGCCGACCGGCCGGTAACCCCGCAACCGCTATGCCCTTGATTTTAAATCTGTAATATCTTCGAAAATATTCATTTAAATTACATGCTGTAAACGGCCATATTGATCTATTTTAAATCAACTATATGTTTAAGGTATTTAATTGGATAAGGATTAATGCTATATTGCTTAAAAGTGCTTGAAAATAACCCATTATTTCTCGTAAAAAGTAAATGACAAAAATGCTATTGTGGATTATCCATAAGAGATAGACATATACCATCGCGGAATTTTCTGTAGACCTTTTCAAGGTATAACAATACTTAGTACATTATTTTGATTAATCTCGTAGGGTTTTTAGACTGCGTTTGCAATGTAAGCGGAAAAAAATATAATTATTTACGACATGTCATCAGAAATTTCAAAAAATGCAGTATTTCTCTACGATTATTGAATGTTATTATACATATAAACCTTCCTTTTTAATCATTCTATCTATTTAAAAAAACACATCATAATCCGTAGCGTTTAAAAAATATTTTAAAGATTTAAGCATACATAGGGACATAGGGTAAGACTGAGAAAGCGACTTTGTTTTATACTACGTAGGTCACACTATAAGTTTTGCGTAACGTAAAAGAAACAACATGTTATAACGAAAATATTATGCTTATTGCTTTTCAAAATAATCTCCTTTACATTTTAAACATTTTTTCATGCGATCGAACCATTTTTTAAAACAGGAGGACCATAGATCTGAAGGCATGTTTTGTACGTGCTGATTAAACGCTATCACTGCCTCTTCGAAGTTGGTACAAGTAAACCTCTCATCAAAAACTTTGATTTTGGGGAAAATACAGAAATCACAGGGTGCTAGGTCGGGGCTATGCGCAGGATGAGTGACGAGATGTACTTTTTCGGAAGCTAAAAATGACTTTGTTTTGTTGGCCGTGTGTGAAGAAGCGTTATCATGGTGTAGGAGAATGCGGCTTTTGGGTCGTCTTTCGCGGACTTTTTCTAACACCCTGGGTAAACAAATGGTAGAATTCACAAGATTGCTGTTTTTTTCGGGTTCAAAACAATAAATCCACGTTACGTCTCCTGTGATAATGTCATAAACAGCATTAGAAATGTCCGTCGTCGTACTTCAGTAGCATCTGTGAGGACTATTCCATGCGAGCCCGCTTCTGCTCCGCTGTCAGTTCATGAGGGATCCAACGACAACAAAGTTTCTGAACTTTCAATCCTTCGTGTAAAGTTTTCTGAATTTAGCTCATACCAATCCCCAATAGTCCTCGAATTGTCTCATAGGTAATCCGGGGGTTTTCTTCAATTAACCACTTAACAGTAGCCACATTATTTTTGTTGACGGCAGTTGAAGGCCGCCTCTAACGCAGTTCGTCATGCTTTACATGACGAACGCAGTTCGTCATGTAAAGAAACTCGACCTCTCAAATTCAGCAAACCATCGCCCCACGGTGCTCAAATAAGGTGGTTCTCTCCCAAAAGCATTTTGAAGACGAGTGGCACAGTCTTGCGGAGAAATAGGACTTTTAAAATCTTAAAAAATCATCGCTCTAAAATCTTTTCGACTCAATTCCATTTTCGTTGCGTACGTAGAACTTTGTGTGATAAAAAACTAATTAACAAATTATTTCCCGCCAATTGTTTTTATTATTACTAAGAAGGTTACAACGTTTTAAAAATATAACATTCAAAGTTCAAATAGTTCCGATTAGCTAGAAGTGCAAAACTTTTAGTATGCCCCATGTATGTAGTGATTACGTAAATGCAAAGCGTAGTAAAGCTATACGTATGTAAAATAGTTGACATTGATGTAATTATTACAATAGACTTTGCCTTCCCTATTTGTATTTATTTGAATCCATTAAGTATTATTTATTATGCGTATAAGAATTTGTAATCCATATGTACATACATAATGATTACCTAATTTTTACCTGTTGTATTTAAAGTGACCATAATGACCATAATGTAAGCTGCACAAAACATTGTCGGTCTTGCCATTGTTTCTTTGAACCAAAAAATTTTTTTACAATATACCTACCTATTCTTACATTTATTTTGCATTACTTACATTAATTGTCGCAGAACCTAGGAAGAATGTTGGATTACCGTAGAGAGAAGATGATAGACCACCTAATACGACATGAAAATCTTATTATTAATATTATATAAGGAAAGAAAAAAAGAAAGCGAGGTAGAGGAAGGCCAGGGATAAGCTATATATCACAAGTGAAGTATAAAAAAATGTTGTGTCGCATATGAAGATCAAAGACCCGCATTGGATAGAAAAAAGTGGAGGGAATTACACAGTGAAATAGATGATGCACTGACAAAAGCTTGCTCTTAAATTTGTTGATTGGTTGAAATGTGATACTTCGCGTAACTTTATTCAAAATTATAATTACGATATTTCCGTACGTGTTTAAGAAAAATACTTACTCGTGTTTCTTGGTCACAATGCTCTCCAGCAATGAAAATAGTCTTCAGCGACTTGCCACAGTATCTCCTCGCATATTTGCCGGCGGGGTCCGCGCGTTTGATCACGCGAATCGCGGTCGGTATTGTAAACAAGGCGTTCACGCGATGTTGTTCTATAATCCTAAAATATTTTACAAAATTCAGCTTGTAATTTAAATATATATATAATACGGACCCTGTCAATTGTGGACTTGGTCAGATTATTTTTTTTATATCAAAAGATAAACAAGCAGATGACTGTCCTCATAGAAAGAGAAAACTATCAGCTATATACATCAAACTTGTTAACGGTTGATTGCTATCCTTGTGGTGGGGTCTTAATACCACATACATATACATAAGTTGCCTGAAATAAATGGTTAAATAAAATTCATATACACTCATAACACCACCATATTATCGCTGCAAAGCACATATTCCAATTATCGAATGTAGTGTGCATATTACTTATTTTAAAAGTGCTGTTCGAAAGTGTAACAATCCATAGCATGGAGTCTAGAGGTAAGATAGTATAGAATAAAGATATTATTGGGAGTTGCTAAATGAGAAGCAGAGTGGCACTACCATACGCATAAATTAACATTTTACATCAATTAGGTGGTAAAACTGAATGTTTGAATGCATAAGCACTGCCTACTTCACAATGCGATTGGCATAATGATATGTTATTTAATAACCAGTGTCATTTATCGCAGTTTTACTCTTTTTCTCCTACCTGAAATATTGTCCTGGATCTGGAGTCCTATCTGGTTTACCCTCATACAAAATAGAGGTAAGACCAGCCAGCAACGGCCCATAGCAGATGTAAGAGTGACCCACCACCCAGCCAAGGTCTGATGCGGCCCACCAAACTCCCTTCTTCAACCCATATACTGCATGCATGGTCCAACATAGAGTGGCTGCGTGATTGCACGGTCTTTGGACGCCCTTTGGAGCATCGGTTGTGCCTTAAACATTGAGAATTAGTTAAATTTAATGTTATCAAATGAAAAGATAGATGATAGACAAATCATAGATTTTTTACACATAGCTGTATCTAAGTCATTAAAAAAATGAGAATTTTCAACATGGTTGGGCTTGAAATAGTGCTAAACCCAATCAGTAAACAAGCAGATAACTTTCCTGATGAAGACAACTATCGCCTATAGGCTTCAAAGATTTCAATAGTGCCTTGATATTCCGAGTTTGGTCTTAATGCCACATGCATAAGTTCTTGCTTTTTGCTTTTATACTTTTCCATCCAATCAAGTACTAGAAAGAAGGCTAAAGACGTCCAGTCTGCAGCCTTTTCCGGTACTCGTTTGTCTCGAAAGTTGATAAAAAAATATAAACGTAAATAAATATATATTGGACCGGATGAAATAGGTAAAAAAATTCAATAATAGTAGGAGAGTACGTTTTTGCATAAACTTTAGTCACTTTTGTTCTAGTAAAGTCAACTTTGGACTTTAAAATCAAAAATAAAACTAAAATCCTGGAGGTTACTGAACAAATTAATTCTCTTAATCAGCCCTTAATAGCACAAAATAGAAAGCATGTTTCCTTCTGACCCTTCTGGCGATAAAATACAAAGAAATAATTGTTTTGACAAACAGCGTCGTTCAGGCGCTTTCAGCGCCAGACTTCATTATCTTCAAATATTCAAAAAGTAACTCGGATTCAAAAATTTGAAACTTAGTAGTAACTCGAAGTCAAGAAAATTCAAATCTTAATAGTAGGTAACTCGGAGTGAAAAAAGTTGAAATCGTAGCAGCAACTAAGAGATAAGAAAATTCAAACCTTAGTAACAACTTGGAATCAAGAAAATTTAAATCTTTTGAGCCGGAATAAAAAAAATCAAATCTCAGTAATAAGTCGAAACCCAGAAAATTCAAATCTTATTAGCAACCCGGAGTAAAGATTATTCAAATCTTAGTAGCAACTCAAACTAAAGAAAATTCAAATCTTAATAGTAACTCGAAATCAAGAAAATTAAAATCTCAGTAGTAACCCGGAGTAAAGTCGAAATCAAGAAAATTCAAATTTTAAAAGTAGCTCGAAATCAAGAAAATTCAAATCTTGACAGCAAATCGGAATCAAGAAAATTTAAATCCTAGTAGCAACTCGAAATCTGGAGTATTGATGTGCTTCAAATAAGCGATAGCTAAATATAGGAGAAATATGAAAGGGACCAATGAATCCGACTGGTTCACGCAGAAAGCAAGTAATGCCTAAATACAAAAAGTTATCCACTTGTGTATTTTTAGACATGAGTAAGGCATTCGACTTTGTTTCTCATAGAATTCTGTTGGCAAAACTTGAAAAATATGGTATAAGAGGAAAGTCATTAGAGTGGATACAAAGTTATTTAAAAAATAGGAAACAGTGTGTAGAAATTTCAAAAATTTCTGGGACACATAAAAAATATATACTTCAAATTATAGTTGTAGTGACTGTGGAATACCACAGGGAAGTGTTTTAGGACCCTTGCTCTTTTTAATTTACATTAATGATCTTCCAGAGACTATGCAACATGAGTCATTCTTATTTGCAGATGACACTACACTCCTCATTAAATGTAAAAATAAAAATCATCTAGTAAAAGAAACAACTGAAACCTTACTTAAGTTTCGGAATGGTTAAAAAGTAATAATTTAAAAATTAACTTGACTAAAACAAAGATAGTTGAATTTCAAACATGTTATAGCAATAAAGTTCAAAAATCAAATATATTATTTAACAATATAAATATAGAAAATACTGAATACACTAAATTTCTACGAATATTTATTGACAACCATTGCAATTGGAAAGCGCACATTGATTTTCTTTGCAAAAAAATTGACAGATTTATTTATGTTTTGAGAAGAATAAGAGAAGTAGCCAACTTAAATGCTGCATTGCTGGCATATCACGGATATGTCTCATCTGTATTGCAATATGGAATCTCTATTTGGGGAAACTCAGTTGACTTAATTAGGATTTTCAGAATTCAAAAGAAATGTATACGTGCAATATGTAATGTTAATCAACTACATTCATGTAAACCCTTATTTAAAACTCTTAAAATACTACCTTTACCTTGTCTTTACATACTGTCGGTATGCGTATTTGTAAAAAAACATCAACATTTGTTTAAAACAAATGCTCAAGTATTAGGGAACTCATATTTTAGAAACAGTGAGAAGCTACATGTGCCAAGCCAAAGACTAAATATTTATAAAAAAATGCATATTTTATGGCAATTAATATATACAATCATATTCCTGATAGTCTAAAATTATTACCTATAAATAAATTTCGCAAAAAATTGTTTGATTTACTGTTAAATAAAACATACTATGATATTAGAGAATTTTTAGCAGATAAGATTAAATGTTAATAAACAGAAATATAAGCCTGTTCAATTTACTTTGAAATTTAAATGTAATAAAAACTGAAAGGCAAATTTTGTAAAATGGTAAATTTTTTGTAAATTGTAAAAATTTGGATTGAGCATAAGATCATATTTTGTAAATTGTAAAAATAACTTTTGATGTGAAATAATTGTAGTAAATTGTAATACATACAATTGTAATACGTGAAATAGAAAAAAAGAAGCCCGCTGAGTTTCTTCCGCCGGATCTTCTCAGTGTGTGGCCGCGTTCCGATCCGGTAGTAATTATAAAGAAATCGACCTAAATTAAAATGTTTGCACGCCATATTATGGTAGAATATGATGGTAATTTAATTTATTTTAATAACTTGTGTCACCCATATTCTTGCAAATAAATATTTTTCATTTTCATTTTCATTTTCAATAATGAGTTCACTAAAATGCGAAGACGATCAATATAATACTATACAACAGTCAACACACATTCCGCCTTATTACAAAAACAGGCCTAGATTTGGGTTTAAACCAAGATTAAGAAGTCTAGGCTTGTTACGGTATTAAAATTAGTTTCAGTACTAAAATTCATTCTTATTACAAAAACAAGTCTAACCGAGGACTAGCTAATACCGAAGATAGACCTTGGATGAAAATGTATCCACAGATTATAAGCTAAAATGACTCTAAACCATTCATTCATTCACTTGGCGTAACATGCTACGTTCCGTTACAACAAACATACTTATATGAAAAGAAAGCAAATTGTTTATTAAAAAGTGATTATGAGTTCAAAAGTGATAATAAAATAAAATATAGGTACAATTTTGCTATGAAAAATATCTTAAATCTGAAAACGTTGAAATTATTTGAATTTTGTTTTTATTTCCACTATATACCTACATGTGTACACATGTCGAGTTAGCGTACAACGAAATAAACTAAAAAAAAAAAAACAAAATAAAAGTGTGCGACGCGCGTAATTTAATTCGAATATTTGTAATAAATACTACATGCGAAAGTAAACATTTCAATAATATATATACAACAGCACTTCAAGTTACTTATTTCTGTATTTCCATAGCTAGTCTGTTTTTATTTATTATAGAAGCACAAAAACCTAGGCACTCAGGTTAAAGAAGGTACGATTAGGTTTTGTTATAAAATCTAGCATTACTTTTTTTGCCGTAATCAGATAGTTCTACGAATCTAAAATGGATCAAACTAAGAAAAAAATAGGCGAAAATTGGACATTTGAAGAAAAGGTAAGTCAATCAGTCAGTGCAGTCTATAGCACCTATAACTTTCAAAAATTAGCTATACGGCGAAACTTCCTCATTGCTTCTTCTTGCTGATTTAATGTAGCTGGCATCTTTATAAATCTATGGGACAATCAGCTAAAAGCCCTGCTATTTTCTTACAAGTTTTGCTTATGGTCGGCTGGGATACACCATGTAAGTCGCCAGTATTGTCTTGAATCTATAGAAATAATATTTCAGTAAGTTCTAAAGCAATTGAAATATCCTGGCATTGCTTGAATGTAGGTTATCAAGTTTATAGACTTAGCTCATGACGAGCCCAGTTGCGTAATGCGCAAACCACTTGCAACTCAGGACTAAGAGCCTGTCCCCGAGGGTCATGAACTAAATACTCTCGCAATAAATCCACAATTTTGCTGGCAAACCTTTTCGTGAATCTATATTTTTGTCGAAAGTCTCCGTCGTTTAAGTGAAACGGATTCACTCGACTTTGGGGTCAATTAAGCCTCTGGTATATTTCCAATACATCCAAATCTTCCAAATCTATTATATCAATTACGTTTATGTCCAATTTTAATTATTTTAATTACAAACAATTATTTCACAACAAATACGACGCTTATGTCAACTTTGAAGTTTGACGTTTTGAGCTTAGTATTAAAGTTAAACTAGGGGTCGCGGAGGTTTATCTTTAGAACCATAGAAGATACTCGGACTAGCGCTAAACTCGGTTTTATAATAACGTTTCATCTAGTACTAGTAATAAACCTGGTATTAAGGTCGGTACTATATTTAGACCTCGTTTTGGAATAAGGCGGATTAGGTTTAGGTGGTCGTACACTTACCTGAAGTATACAATATATAAAAAGTTTCATTAGCTTCAGTCGAGACACAGGGAACCGGGTCAGATTGTAAGGCTTCGTCCCAACAGATATCCCTGCCTTTTTCCATGGCACACTCTAATACTCTTCGTCGTTGGAATATGATGCAATTGTTGGGCTGGTGCGAACTTTGACATAGAGCTTCGTCTAAAATGTCCTTGTATCTAAAATATGTAAACTAGCTGTTACTCGCAACATTGTTAGTGTGACCTAAAAGTATTAGGTACTTTCTTTAGGTTAGTCCAGTAAAATGTAACCTATATCACTTCTGAATAGTGTAGCTTCCTAATGGTAAAATAATATTTAAGATCTAGTAGTTTTAGAGTTTATAACAAAAATACAAATATTTTTATTTACCCGACCGCTTCGTTGGTCGAGTGGTCAGCGACCCTAATTACGATCCGATGGGGCTCGGGTTCGATTCCTGATGGAAGAACATTTGTGTGATGAGCGTAGATGTTTGTATATTTGGGTTTGGGTGTTTATTATGTATGTAAAAGTATTTATAAAAGATCCTTCCAAAATAGGTGGTCATATTTCAATACAACGTTCGGTACGTCTAACCAAAGATATCCAACCAAAAAAGAATACGATTCAAGGGACTAATTAAATTAGATAATTTTATCTAATAACGCTCTACGCCTTTCCGCATAAAATCATTCAGTTTTAGGGTAAGAGTGAATAGTAAGGTAAATAACCTCGCGCCATGGATTATTTTATGCAGAAAGACGTAAAGCGTTATGAGACAAAAATATTTTATTCGTAAAAATCAAAATTTTTTCATCCCTTGAATCACATTCTTTTTTGGCTGGATATCTTTGATTAGAAGTACTGAACGCTGTGTTAAAATATGATTATACAGACTGACTAGTGAGTTACCTTCAATATTTAAGGACGTGATAGTTGGCGGTCATATAGGATGACAAAAAATAGCAAGTCGTAAGAGGCGACCGATTGGCTTACGAGTCACTACCATCGTAGCTACTAGGTGGTAGAGTTCTGCATTGTCTCGCCCGGGTCTGGTAACACCGCCTTACCTATTTCCGCCGCAATAGCATCAGTGCTTGTCACTCTCGTGTTTCGGTTTGGAAGGTGAGGTAGCCGGTAAACTTATGCATGTGGCATTAGACCTCGCCACAAGACAGCACATCTATAAGCGATGGTTGACTCTTTTCATCAGGAGACTCATCTGCTTGTTTGCTATCTTATGAAATAAAAAAAAGTAATATAACCTTCAAATATATGAAATTTTTGACAGTAATAGAAGCGTTTGCTCATATACGCAGCGACACGTTTCCTTCTCCTGTGATGGCGATTTACTAGATTGTCTGTAAGCAATCTCCATCGCCACTTTGTATACTATTGTATTTCCTTTGTTCCATCTGCTTGTTTGCTATCTTGAGAAATAGCAGCTACTAAATATATAGTGCTTTAAATTTACTAGACACTATTATTATTATTATTACACTTAAATATTTTATTTCACTTCGAAAAATATATATTTTTAACATACTACTCAGCTGGTATCGCTTTTTAAAGCATTTTCAGGATAAAATATACCATAACCAATACATTAAAATATTAACATTATATAAAGATTTATTTTCTTCTTAATATAAGGCATACAAATAAAATAACTAAAATAGTTTAACACTTTTAAAAAAACTTATTGATGGTTGTTCCAATGACAGAAGTACGTTCTTGAATCACTCTTCAACACATACGCATTCATTTCTTCGTGGTAGTCGCTAGATTCCTTTGATTTAATGCCAGCAGTGCATGCAGTGCACCTTCTACAAAACCTTTTGCTGTACAAAATGATGACGAGTTCGCCTATTCCAATTGGTACGGCGGAGGTGGAAGCAGCAGTTTCGTCAATCAGGATCGGAATATGGTGTGGTTAGCATTGAGCAATGTTTCATCTGTAAATACAATATTTGTCCAAACTTGATTTTTTTGCCTCTCTTAGAAAGCCACATCGTGCCAAAGCAATATCAATGCGTGCGTTATAAGAAATACCAGTTCTTTTCAAAACTTTGGCCAAAGAAGATTTTTGACCACGAAATAGAATATAATAGATAGGTAAGTTTTCTAGAAGTTGGAGTCCTTTTTTTAGATTGTAGTCATATACATCATGATGAATGCCGTCAGCATCAAAATCGTCAACTGCTGTCACATCACGAGGTCGTTGTTTTCTTTTAAGTGTGGAAGGCCTGTTTTGTTCTATTCCATTCCTACCGCAGGTTTCGGTAGTGATTTTAGTAATAGCTGTACGACTAATACCTGAAGCAGCCGCAACACAGTTACGCACTTACAAGATAGTTATAAGCGGAGCGCCATATTGATTTTCTTGTTCAAAGTAATCATGAAGTTGCAGCACTAATTGTCTCGATTATCCTTTCAACACACGTTCTTTCGGCATTTTCACGATCAATGTCCTCAATCCAATCTAAGTACTCCCAAAAGTTGTAACGAGGAATAAAACTACTTACCTCGAGGTATTATAACAATTTTTTTTAATATATCATAAGATAGCAAACAAGCAGATGGATCTCCTGATGGAAAGAGTCAACCATCGCCTATGACACCAAAGGTGCTAATGGTGCGATGCTATCTTGTGGCGAGGTCTAATGCCACATGCATAAGTTTACCGCCTACCTTACCCTCCGAACCGGAACACGACAGTGACATGCACTGACGCCATTGCGGCAGGAATAGATAAGGCGGTGGTACTAGACCCGGGCGAGACAATGCAGAACTCTAACACCTAGCAGCCACGATGGTAGTGACTCGATAGCCAATCGGTCGCCTTTTACGACCTGCCTGGCAGAACGGCAGTTGGCCTATTCTTCAAAGGAGGCCGGGACCAACACGGCGAAAAATACGAGAGAACACTCAGCGAACGTAAATGCATGTGACTTGCTCGGGCCGGACCGTTCTGTTGCGAGCATAGACCAAATATATTCCTTATCTGTGGTTACGAATGACAGACTACGTCAAACTGGCGGCCGGATCATGAAGTTATTAGGTATAATACAGCTTCATGGGCCGGATTGACGGTTAGTTGATGTTGCCAGTTAATGTATATACTTTTATTATAATGTAATTTTGATTATTACGTTCTTTAGGACATTACTAACTTCTCAGTCGTCGAAGTATTTAAAAACCATTAATAAAATAAACAAAATATAGTTTAGAATCCCTTTGGGCGTGAAGTTAATCCTGTGTACATTTCTGTTGTGCATAAATATAAATAAATTAACCAAGAAGTAACACAAACCTGACAATCTTATTAGGCTCAACACCACAACTGGCTGATATAATAACTGTTGGTTCCGCATGTTCTATTCTCGTCCTCAGTTCCCTTGCGGCAAAACCTTAAAAGCAACACCATCATATTAACTAGCAATCGCCCCCCGGATAAATAAACTATGACTCAGTTTGATCACATTAAAATCTTAAGCATGTGTATCAAAGTATGTATGTGTGGGTGTGTAAAATGGATGATAGTGTGTAACTCATATTTTTTAAATTTTAATTCCAAGTTATCATCTTTGCGGTCTTGTGGTCCGGTGTTGGTGTTGACCATATGAGCTCCCAAGTTCGATTCCCGGGTCAGGCAATTCAAAAATGTCATTTTTTAGTTTTAAGATAAAAACAACGTTGCACGGGATTGGATAAGTGCCCAGTTGGCGATTGGCTGGCCATCTATCACATCGTGGGACTTAAGTATCTTCGCCGTGTTGGTCCCGGCCTCCTTTGAAGAATAGGCCAACTGCCGTTCTGCCAGGCAGGTCGTAAAAGGCGACCGATTGGCTATCGAGTCACTAACATCGTGGCTACGAGGTGGTAGAGTTCTGCATTGTCTCGCCCGGGTCCTGTACCACCGCCTTACCTATTCCTGCCGCAATAACGTCAGTGCTTGTCGCTGTCGTGTTCCGGTTTGGAGGATAAGGTAGCCGGTAAACTTATGCATGTGGCATTAGACCTCGCCACAAGATAGCAACGCACCATTAACACCTTTGGTGTCTATAGGCGATGGTTGACTCTTTCCATCGGGAGACCCATCTGCTTGTTTGCTATCTTATAATATAAAAAAAAAGCTAATTGTGGGTGCACTTATTGAAACTTTGCCTACATCTTTGGGGATGCGGGCGTGAAGATACTTTGTATAATTCCAAGTTATTTTATACGTAACATAAATGGGAAAGTATGAATATTTATGTAATAAGTATGGATGTTTGACTTTGAGTCAATTACAAAAAAACTGTTAGACCGATTTGGATGAAATTTGACACCCCCATATTGGTCCGGGCTCCTTTGAAGAATAGACCAACTGATGTTCTACCAGGCAGGTCGTCGCAGGTCTTGTCCGAATTATCTATCTTACTTGGGACCACCGCCTAACCTATTCCTGTCGCAATAGCATCAATGCTTGTCACTGTCGTATTCCGGTTTGGAGGGTAAGGTAGCCGGTAATCTTATGCATGAGGCTTTAGACCTCGCCACAAGATAGCAACGCATCATTAACACGTTTGGTGTCTTTAGGCGATGGTTGACTGTTCCCACCAGGAGACCCATCTGCTTGTTTGCTATCTTATAATATAAAAAAGATACGTTTTTATATCAGTATAAGCCATAAATATAAGCCATATATAAGATATCTCGTTAAATTGAAAATTAAATTATATTAATTACATCTTTAAAACATGGTTTGCGTAAACTACGAGCACATAAATGCTCGTAGACGCAAAGCTACGAGTGCTCGTAGGCGCAAAGTAATGGCTGAATGTATTGTATAAAATATCTATTTATGTATTTTTATGATTAATATCGTTAACACTCATATCCTCCCCGTTGGTCGAGTGGTTAGCGACCCTGACTATACAATCAACGGGGCTTGGGTTCGATCCCCGACGGGGAAAAACATTTGTGTGATGAGCATAAATGTTTGTATTTCCGAGTTTGGGTGTTTATTAAATATTGGAATATTTATATATGTATTTTTATTTATTGGTATCGTTGACTAACATCCATGACACAAGCAAGTAATTTGCTTACTTTGGGGTTAGATCAGTAAGTGTAATTTGTCCCGTGAATAATTATTTATTTATATCACTTATTTTCCCTAATTATTATAGTGTAATGGCTACTAGTGCAGACGGTTGTAATGTATTTTTTTTAATTTCTATATGTTTTAGTTTTGTTATGTATCTGTACATTTTTTGCTTAATTTTTCTGTAACTTTTTAGTGTAGTTTGTTAGTAGTTAGTAGTTTGTTTTATTTTATGTCTTTATTTTTGTTTTGTTTTTTTTTCTTAATTTTGATATGTTAAATTGAATTTCTGTAATGTTTTGTGTATTTATTAAGTAAACAACTTTTATTTTATTCTATACTAAGCAATAATTTGCTTACTGTATGGTTAGATAAGTTTCTGCAATTTATAAAGTGATATTAAACGCCTCTTATGCGGAGTGTTGAGGTTTTTTGGACTTTAATTGTATTTATTGTATTCATATTTCACTAATACTACAACATAAGTACACAGCTATAAAGAATTGCCCTTTTATAAGCGAATTTAATAATTTTAAAAATATTTGGCAAATATAATATTATACAGTATTTAAAGAAAACACTGTCGGATAATTATAGGTTTTATTTGGTACCGTAATACGGTTACATATGTGTAATTATTATATGGATATTAAGTAATTAGTTTTCCCAATAAAAAAAATCTTAAATGGTATTTTCACACATTAAGTATGACAACACCTACAAATAAGTAAATTCTATTATCAAAAAATGCCGCGCAAGTTGGATGCTACCGAAGGACAAGCGGCGCGTGTGTCATTTTTAAAGTATTTGTTTATCTCTGTGGAAATAGAAGTAAATATACGAATATTAAAAAAACGATATCTTTTTTATTTTCAAAAATAAAGTCATTTTTATATTTTTTTCAGTAATGCCTTTAACCAACCTATATGCCTCTTTCGGATCGGACAATGTTTTCTTTACACACCGCATAAAACAAACTGATTAAAAAAATGTTGACGTGCGAATGTCAGTACCTATACATGGATGTGCCACGACTATGCTTATTGGGTTTATCGCCCGCGCAGCGTGGGCGGAGCGGGTGAAGTCAGCAGTAAAGGTCGCGATATTTCGTAGTGCACACTGCGCATTCAGTGCTTTTATCTTTAGAAAATGTGACGCATTATTACTTAACGAATTTTATGATATGGTTATATACTATATCTTAAGGGATTACGTGGATGACGGCGCTCCAAGTGCAGTGTTTGATTATTTAAACACAGCATACCGCGATAGGTGTATAAGCTGAGGAGGTATGAACATACCATATTGACAAAGATAGCTTGTTTGCTATCTTATGAAATAAAAAAAAAGTAATATAACCTTCAAATATATGAAATTTTTGACAGTAATAGAAGCGTTTGCTCATATGCGCAGCGACACGTTTCCTTCTCCTGTGATGGCGATTTACCAGATTGTCTCTAAGCAATCTCCATCGCCACTTTGTATACTATTGTATTTCCTTTGTTCCATCTGCTTGTTTGCTATCTTGAGAAATAGCAGCTACTAAATATATAGTGCTTTAAATTTACTAGACACTATTATTATTATTACACTTAAATATTTTATTTCACTTCGAAAAATATATATTTTTAACATATTACTTATATTATATTTAACAAAAGGACTGTGTTGAAAGGAAAATCGAGGCAAATAGTGCCGCAACTTCATGATTACTTTGAACAAGAAAATCAAAATGGTAGTCATTAACAATACATCATTACCTAACATTTCATCGCTTGTTGTGAAAAAAAATCTGAATTGATCATTGTCCGGCTTTTTTGTTTGGTTGACAGATGACTAAATTTAATTATTATTGTTACTTAACATCTGTATAACGTTGAATTATTATTATGAACAATGGTCATTGTTTCTGATCGTAATAAGATTGTTTATTGTAGCAGGGAAAAAATATTTTACACAATTATGTGTAATTTTAATTATGATAGCTAACATTATAAATAACATTTATATTATTGTAATAAGAACTAGAATAAATTTGTATTTTTTCGATTTCGAACTAAAATAATTAGTGCCTTCAACCAAATTAAAAGTAAATATAAATAATAAATAAATAAATATTCACGGGATAAATTACACTTACTGGTACCCCCAAAGTACCTACCTAAGCAAATTATTTGCTTGTGTTAAGGGTGTTAACGATACTAATACATAAAAATACTTATATAAATACCATAATATTTTAATCGCCTCTGTGCTGTAGTGGTCCGGTGTCGGAGTTGACCAAATGAGGGCCCGGGTTCGATTCTTGGGTCGGGCAATTTAAAAATGTGTTTTTCCAGTTTTCAGATAAAAACAACATTGTCTGGAATTGGAAAGTGCCCGATGGGCGATAGGCTTGCCACCTATCACACTGTGGGACCAAGTACCTTCGGCTAATCGTGGGTGCACTTGTTGTACCTCTGCCTACTCTTTCGGGGATACGGGCGTGAAGATACTTATAATATTTTTAATAAACACCTAAGCCCGGAAATACAAAGATTTATGCTCATCACACAAATGCTTGTCCCCGTCGAACTCTAGGGTCACTGTCTGAGGGTCACTAACCACTCGACCAACAGGGCCGCAATATGCTATGTACGCAATTTACCTACGTAATAAATGTTAAATGACAAACAGCACTGTTTGAACCGCCGACGACACGCCCCGGGCCACACAGCGCGAGTTCAATGACCGAGTCGTGTAAGTACTTACAATAATAATTAAACGCACTTTCAATTTAATCTTTAAGTTGAAAGTGCGTTTTAAATTTTAATTAAACCTTTAAAAGTAACGTTGTACCTATGTAAAGTTTTTACAATTACTGCATGTCTTATTCAATTACCTCCAAACACAACTGAGTGTATTGCCCCTATCCTGTTGGTGGCCAACATGGCTATCACGGCTTCTGGTACGAGTGGCATGTATATAACAACTCTGCAGCCCTTTGTCACGCCCAGAGATGCCAACTTCCCAGCCAGTCTTGATACCTGGTGACAAATATTTATAAGTCACAACAATCTATAATTATACAATTTAACCTTGTTCTATAGGCTAAATTGTATAATAATAGATTTTGATTAATTTAATATTGAATTGAGAGAGGCTAGGCATGAAAAAAGTGATGGTGTAAAGAAAGAATGGTAGATGAAAGACCAACAAAACATATATACAATGCGAATGTGGAAAGATATAGGTACCATGGAAGACCAAGACTGATGTAACGTGATCAGATTGATCAGGTACCTACTGTCTGAAGGTGATGTGGCATAATGTATATGGCACACGATTCTCTCTACCAACCACGTAAAGGATCTGGCATAAAGATATGTATAATTAAATAAATCGACACGTCCCAAGAACAAAATCGTATCTGCAAAACCACCAAATTACAATATATTTGTTTGTGGGAGTACATTGTAGATAAGATGATGTTCACTTGAGCATTTCCAAAAACAAAAGACCAATAACTATAAAAAATATATTGTCTTTTGGCTTTATGCGTGTTTAATGCGAATTTTATTATAAAACCAATTTCGTCTGATCTCTCCGTACGATTTTGTTCTTGGGACGTGTCGAAATATAAATAAATATCGGTTGACAAATAACATGAATTGATCTAACCCCAGTCTAAGCAAATTATTTGCTCGTGTTATGGGTGCTAGTCAGTTATAGCAAAAATAGAAGGAGGTAGATATATAAATACTAGAACATCTACACAAATAAATAAAATTGGAGTGTCTGTTTGTGATATTAAAATAACCGTTTTTCATTAAATGTATATGGATGTATATACGGTACACATACCAAAATAACATTTTTTACAATTTTTGACTGTCTGTCGGTCTGTCTGTTTGTTCCGGCTAATCTCTAGAACGGCTGAACCGATTTTGACGGGACTTTCACTGGCAGATAGCTGATGTTATAAGGAGTAACTTAGGCTATTTGAATTTTGAAATTTTCCCCGCGGACGAAGTCGCCGGCTCAGCTAGTATTTAATAAACACCTAAACCCAGAAATACTTGAAACATTTATGCTCATCACAATATATGTAAAAATTGACTCATTTAAAAAAGTTATGGTAAAAGTTTGCTTCTTATCTAGAGAATGATTAATGTATTCACTTTTTAAAGTACAAAAAGCGGAGGTTATCAGTTTGACACGCATTTATGTAACATTGTTGGAATTGGATATTTTTTGAGTGTGATAATCTATTTATGGTCCAAATACGTGTACTAAATTTCATAGGTGTTTGTTTGGTTGTCCACGAATTGGACAGACAGGAATAGATAAGGTGTTACCAGACCCAGGCGAAACGTTGTGGAACTCTACCATTTAGTAGTCACGATGGAAGTGACAATGACACGGAGAGCCAATCCTTCGCTTTTGCAAGCTGCTTATCAGAATGGCAGAATATGGTCTATTCATTAACCCTTTTAATCACGCTCGGACCAAGACCAACATATACAAAAAATATAAATTCGGAAAGTGCGTGTCGGGCCTTGCGCAATGCAGAGTTCCTAAGTTGTCCATCACAATAATGCGAATAAAAAGACGGCTTTTTTTGTTTCATACAATTCATACTATGAACATTTGACCTATTTAACGACAATAACTGATATATCCGCTGCACAGGTTCACCACCTATAAAATCTTCTCCGAGTACATTTTATAAGATGGTCGGCTATCACTCAAAAACCTGTAAAGCCTAGTTTTTCTTTTAACTCCATTACAATATTTAAATACTATTTTTTTTATGTCATAAGATAGCAAACAAGCAGATCGCCTATAGACACAAAAGATGTTAATGGTGCGTTGCTATCTCGTGGCGAGGTCTAATGCCACATGCATAAGTTTACCGGCTACCTTACCCTCCAAACCGGAACACGACAGCGACAAGCACTGACGCTATTGCGGCAGGAATAGGTAAGGCGGTGGTACCAAACCCGGGCGAGACAATGCAGAACTCTACCACCTAGTACTATCGAGAATTTCTTTTCACCCCACAACCAACCGTTCAACTGACGGAGAAGGGGGGGGGAGGTTGAAAGCTAATGAAACTATATCTTATAGTTATAGTTAAGTTAATATAGTTCCTATTATAACTCGGAACCCTAATTAAAATACATGATCGCCATAAGATTACCTGATCTTGCAATTCCAGATAAGTGAATCGTCGCACTGTATCTGTTAGTGGAGAGTCGTGCACCAGGGCGATCTGGTCTCCGCGACCATTCTCGACGTGCCTGTCGATGGCATTGTAACACACGGACATTTCTCCACCTACCCACCTGCGAATAAATAACCGTATTTTATTATTTAATCAAGACTCGCAGGCGCGTATCCAGCCAAGTTCGAAGAAGGAGCTGGCGACTTAGCACCCGTGTGTAATATTACACGAACCATCTCGAGCTACTTTTGACCCCTTCGAAACACAAAAACTATTTATCCCACATACACGAAATTTGGCACGTTTATTAAAACTTCTTAGCTTATCTAGAATCCAAAGTTTTATAAATGTAGCATTGCCAGTAATTAACAATTAATAACCGCGATTTTCATGACTGACTGACTCACTCATCATAAATCATACCTAATCAAAACCTAACCCACTTTTAGATAACCTAGAAACTCAATATTTGGTAGATTTTCATGAACAATAAACATATAAAATAAAACTCAAAATTCTTGATAAATAGCTGTAGCCCGCGACTTTGTTCGCGTGATACAATAACATAACTTTTTGTCTGTTAAAAAATAGCAATAGTAGCTTAGTAATTATGCTTTATTTAACACGTCTGTGTTACAACTTACACATGGATTAATAAATAAATATAAAACATAATACGCGCAGCTTTTACACCATATAGATCTATATAAAATATTTCATATAATCTTTGATTCCCTTGAGGGTTATTTTTTTAAAAAGTGACCTAGGTGTAAGTCTGATTTTTAACTATCTCCTTGCCAGATTTAATCAACATTGGTTTGGCGATTTAGCCGTAAAAGCATAACAGACGAATAGACAGACAGAAGATCAGATTTTTAAATTTATAATATAACTATATACAAGCAAGGAAAGTACTGAAAAAGATCGAGGGTGATTTATCATTAACCGCTGGCTTAGAAAATTTTATCTATAGCCCACGAAGGTTTTTGGGTTAGTAATGTAATGTTATTCCTTCAAAATTATTTTAGTTTTTTTTTTATGGAAGAGGAAGCAAACGAGCAGGAGGTGTATCTGATGTTGAGTGATCACCGCCGCCCATGGACATCTGCAATACCAGAGGCCTTGCAGTTAAGAATGAGTAAGCTCTTTACTTGAAGGTCCCTATGTCGTATCCGTTCGGAAATACCCCTGCCGGTAATTGGTTTCACAGCAGAGTAGTGGGAGGTATAAAATGTCGGGAGAATCGCACAGTTGTGGATTTCCAGACATCGAGATGGTGTGGGTGGAACTTCAAATTTTGGCGCGATGTCCGATGATGAAATTTAGCAGCAGGAATTAATCCAAACAACTCGTCGGAACACTCTTCATGATAGATACGATAAAAGACGCAGAGTGAGCTTATATCTCTGCGTACAGCCAAGGAGTAAAGTCGTTTCGAAATAGCCTGGTCGTCAACGATTCGAACCGCTCTACGTTGAATACGGTCAAGTGGAAGAAGCTGGTACTGGGGAGCTCCGACCCAGAGTTGAGACAGTACTCCATGTGAGGCCGAATTTGCGCCTTATAAATTTGGAGACAATGGGCCGGCAAGAAATACTGCCTCGCTCTGCTGAGCACACCGAGCTTTTTGGAGGCTAGTTTCGCCTTACCTTCCAAATGACCGTGAAACTGAACAGTATTCGTTATATCGACTCCCAGGATTCCGACTCTGGTTGAGGCTATCAGGAGAGTATTCTCAAATCTAAGTGATACGACAAGGGGTGTCTTTTTTGCGGTGAACGCGCAAAGCTGTGCCTTTTTGGGGTTAAATGCGATCAAGTTTTGACGACCACATTCCGAGACATCAGTAAGTCGGTTCTCGACTTCAGACACAAGCTTCTTTCGGCTCTCTTCGAAGTGTTCCCGAGAAATACCGCTACGGCCGGAGTATGTAGCATCACCAGTACTATCATCTGTATAGCAATGTATGTTACTAATTCGCAACATATCATTGACGTGCAGAAGAAAAAGTGTCGGTGATAGCACGCAGCCTTGAGGAACACCAGCATTGAAAAGTATAAGGTCGGAGCATGCACCGTCGACTACGACCTTGATGCTCCGATTGGCCAAAAAACTGGTTATCCACTTGCACAATTTTTCAGGAAGCCCGTAGGAAGGCAGCTTTGCGAGAAGTGCTTTGTGCCGTACCTGATTAAAGGCCTTAGCTATTTCCAAACTTACAGTCAATGCCTCCCCCTTGGACTCAACTGCCTCCGCCCATCGATGTGTCAAATATACTAGCAGATCACCAGCTGAGCGGCCACGATGGAAACCGTACTAGTGATCGCTATTCAACTGGTGTTCTTCTAAATACTTGAGGAGCTTAGAGTTGATATTTGTCTCCATAATTTGAAAACAAGGAGGTTATGGCCATAGGCCGGTAATTGGACGGATTAGAGCTATCTCCTTTTTTGGGAATGGGATGCACTAAAGCTGTCTTCCACGATTTTGGTACCACGCCGAGTGAGTAGGAGAGTTGAAACAGGCGCGTTAATACTGGCGCTAACTCCGGAGCACACACTTTAAGCACAATAGAAGGGATGCCATCCGGCCAACTGGACTTGTGGACGTCCAAGGAAAAAAGTGCTTTACGCACAGAAGACTGCAGGAATCTTAGTTCCAGCATAGAACTATCGCACCGAGGGATGGTAGGCGGTGCATTCCCTTGATCGTCCAAAGTCGAATTGGCCGCAAAGACCGAGCCCAGAATATCGGCTTTCTCCTTTGCGGTATGGGCCAGAGTGTCATCGTCTCCGTACAAAGATGGAAGAGAGTGCTGAGAGAAATTCCCCATGGCAGTCTTGGCGAGAGACCAGAACGTACGAGTTTCCGAAGGAAGGCGGACTAATTTCTCACCAATTCTGCCAATGTGTTCCGAATTTGCCTTGGCAATAGCTCTTTGGAAGAACCTTGAGGCAGAATTGTACTCCGTTCGTAACGAACTGGTTTTTGCATCATGAGATGTCGACGCGGCAGGCCAAGCCCGGTTGCACTACTGTTTTCGACATGAAGCCGTTTTGCAGGAGCGACCAAACCACGGCTGAGACTTACAACCAACTGGCACCGCAGAAATATTCTTATTTTCGGGTTACAAAAATAAATTGAACAGAATATCTTATTCACCAATCACAACAAATTAAGATTAATACAAAATACATACAACAAACATGTATTTTTTACCTTTACTAATTAGTAACTTTAGACTTTGTCCAATACGACAGTGCAGAATTTCAAATCTTATCATCAGCTTAAAATTTAAACTGAATGTGAAATTACATATCAATTCTTGTCAATAATTAATTAAATAAGAAATTAGATTTAAATAAAAAAAACTTTATCGCACCATACCATAGAAACACAACATATTCTACGACAACTAAACAAACATAAATAAATCTAACCACATATAATACTTATGTACATTGTGTATTTGTATATATAATACATTATGTACTTGTTTTAAAACTTTTTTGTTATGTTCAACAATCCTGTAAGCTTAAAAATTTTTGCAAGTTTCAGGGACATGCTTGAAAATGAAGCTCGAGGTCAAAGGCTAAGATTTATCTCTAGTCGTTAGACTGGTGTTGTAGTTTGTAGATGTCAAGACCGAGAATGTAACGATACCCGAGGTCAAGGGATCGTTAAGTATGCTCCCGAGGTTAATCGCTCGACGCCCAAGAAAAATTAAAATCAAACTTAAGAAATAATTACTAGGCAAGGCGCGTTCGCACGTTTTCAATGGTCATGACGTCACGTCGGCGGGAGATTAAAATCTTTATTATTTTACAATGAATCGATATTTTATCATTCTGTAAACGAGCATTTACTAATGAATATATCTATTATCTATTAGGCATTAAAATAAAGTAATATTATTATAATTTACTTGAAACAAAACGGTGACATGACAACCGACTTTTACCGGTCCTTATTTTTTGTTACTACAATTTATTTCTTACAACTAAATAGCTAAATACGATCATTATAAGCTAATAAACCTTTTATCAACCTTTCATAATAAAAAACACAGCAATTACACAAGACACACGCGTCAATTACTTTTGGCGCTAAAGTGAAATCATTTTACAAACTAAATAATCATAGACGATTTGAATATTTTGAATAAATACACAAAAATTGTTCGTTCTAAAGTAGTCTGTATTATTAGTAATTAGTATTTGAAAATCAAATTAGAACGCGGCTCGATCGGTTCACTTGTTTTTCAACCAAACTCCACAAAATATCGGCGCGGCTCGATCGGGCCTCCCTGGTACTTGACCGGTTAAGGGATTAAGGAAGGGTGCTCCCGAGGTCAAGGGATTATGTTAGAATACTGCCGAGGTCAAGGGATTATAGTAGGATACTCCCGATGTCAAGGGATTATAGATAGGTACTCCCGAGATAAAGGGATTGTGGAAAGGTACTCCCGAGGTAAAGCGATTATGGATAGGTACTCCCGAAGTAAAGGGATTATGGTAAAGTACTCCTGAGGTAAACGGATTATGAATAGGTACTCCCGAGGTAAAGGGATAGTGGAAAGGTACTACCGAGGTAAAAGGATTATGGCTAGGTACTCCCAAGGTAAAGGGATTATGAAAGTGTACTCCCGAAGTCAAGGGATTATGGCAGCTTGCGCCCGAAGCTAAGGGCCAAGTATTAATGGTGATCTAGCACAAAGCCAAGAGAACAAGTGACACATCTTCTGAACCAGAGCAAAGTTCGAAGTATTTTAGATCCGTAAAAGTAAATTATAATGGAGATAATAATCGTTATTTCAGAATGGCCGGGGAACAAGGACACTCAAATAAACCAACTGGCTCTAAATTTATTCGTAATAATTCCCAAATTAAATGTTTTACATGTAATCAGACAGGGCATCCTAGTTTTAAATGCGACAAGCTAATTATCTGAATTAAATATTATAAAATTGATGTGTCATTTAGATTTAGGAAGCCAAGCTTTAACTATGAGAGAAGGAAATGCTAGATTATTAAATTCAAAATTAAGTACAGATAAAATTTGATCGTCGCTAAGAGGTACCTTTTTAACTGTTTAACTATGCTAAGCCTTTATTTTATTTTTTATTAATTATTTTCAATACAACTATAATATATTTAGTAATTTTGAAACTATTCAATTTAATAAGATAAATGAATTCATATTTATAATTAAAAATATATATTCAATTAATTGTTAAATGAAGATAAAATTGTATAAAGCGCTTACAAGAATAATAGTGAATACATAAAATAGTAAAATTACATGTAATAGTAATATTTAAGTAATGTAATTAATGTTTTGGAAATTTGTACGCCAAAAGGCAGATAGTGGAGAATAACTGTATCTAAAACCAACTTTGTACCCCTATCACAGACATAAAATTAATATTGTAAATGTGGAGGTTCAAAATATTAAGAACTAATCCAGGTCTATGCAGTTAAAGACTACGTACCTACTAAATTCTTAAGTTTTATTAGTGCACTTATTCAGTACGCCTGGGCAGTATAGCGTGACAAATCTATACATATAATAAAATCGTAGGAAAGTCAAAACTCTACATTGAATATTTTTTAAAAGAATGCTTGGGGCGTGATCTACAATCGATATCGAAGCCAAAAATATAGTTTTTAGAATTTTTGTCTGTTTTTCTGTTTGTCTGTATGTATGTCCGGGGTAAACTCAAAAAATACTGCATGGATTTACTTCAAATTTTGCATGAATATTACTAACAGGTCGGATCAATATATAGGCTAGATATTATCACGCTATCACTTACGGAGGAGGAGCACTGCCAAGTAAATGAAGTCCGCGCGGACGAAGTCTCTGGCAACAGCTAGTAGTCAATATGCTCTTATTCAAACGTCGTTTTTGTAAAAGGGAGCTTTATTAGCTTGAACTACTCAATTACGCGAACAAATCTAAATTTAGATCTCAGGTGAGTCAGGATGAGTTATAAATATGTCAAGAGAAAATCACACGAATTAATCTAACCCAAATGTAAGCAAATTATTTGCTTGCAAAATGGGTGTCAGTTTTATTATTTATTTATTTATTTAAAACTTGCAACTGAGGCAGATGACAAATCTATATATATATATATATATATATATATATATATATATATATATATATATATATATATATATATATATATATATATATATATATATATATATATATATATATATATATATATATATAAAAATCAATCCCTATTTTCCTTGGTCACGACATCACGCCTGAAGGTTCTTATAAAAGAAAATATTAAGAAAATTGCGCGGAAAATTAGAAAATTTAAGAATACTTAACCACCATATAAAATCAATCGTTATCACCTACGGGGGAAGAGCTGTGCGGAGTAAACGAAGTCTGCGCAGACGAAGTCGCGGGCAACAGCTAGTATATAATAACAATACAGTTCCCTTAGTCGAAAAATTGTCTCTACGAACATGCAATATCTTTTACAGACGTATCCAATGTATCCAATGATACTCTACACAATTAAAATATTTCATTTTTATGCGACACAAAAAATAAAACGTATGGATAAGTATAATTTCATTTACGAAAAATTCTAACTAAAATATTTTAGTGCCTTCAACTAGATTAAAAGTAATCAGGAAAAATGTATTTAGAGCGATACCGTGGGATACCTAAGCGAAAAGAAAATAAACATAGATGTTTTTTTTAAAAAGATTTTATTTTACTACTTTGCTGGCGTGATCTATATGTATATTACAACTTTCTAGTACTAAGTAACTCTGACCTAAGCCGCAGACGAATGGACGTATTGACGGACGGACATGACGAAATTATAAGGGTTCCTTGTCAGGGAGAAAGAAAGGAAAAAAAGAAAATATTTATTTGCAAGAATATGGGTGTTACATGTTGTTAAAAATTAATTAAGTTACCAACATATTCTACCATTATATGGTGTGCAAATATTTAAAAATTATTATTATATAATATTACATTGAAAATATATAGTATAGATTTTTAGAATTACTAAATGATCAGAACGCGGTCACACACTGAAAAGATCCGGCGAGAGAAACTCAGTGGGCTTGTCTTTTTTTTCTATTTTATTTACTTATTACTAATGGTCAAGAATGATTTCATATCACAAAAGTATTTTTATAATTACAAGTTTCATTTGTTGTATAATCAAAATTTTAATAATTTATAAACTCATTTTATTTACTATTTACAAAATTTTATTAAGTACGTTGAATTTTTTTAAGACGAATTCAGCAAACTTATATTTTATTTTTTATATACTATTTATTAAAATGAAATTTTATCAACTAAAAATTCCTCAATATCATAATAAGTTTTATCTAACAGCAAATCAAACAAATTTTTGCGAAATTTATAGCTATGATGTAAAACTATCAGGTATATAATCGTAATTTGTATACGAGTATAATAATAGACATACAATGCACATTTTTTGTAAAAATATATAAATTTTTGGTTAGGCACTTATAATTTCTTACTATTCCTCAAATATGAGTTACCAGTGACTTCAGGATTTGTTTTAAATAACTTTTGGTAGATTTCAGAACCCTAATTAAAATTCACGATCGCCATAAGTTTACCTGATCTGTAAGTGGATCCCAGGGTGGCTCTAAAGATCAACCCGGTCCTGATCATTATTTTCGTCAGAAAAATCACCTGCTTGTTAAAAATATTATAACTACATAGTAAAAATATCATAGTGTGAAATAGTATAAACAAAACTATTGAATATTCAATATCCAATACTTTGAACTTTATTTGCTGCTTACGCAAATGAATACATAAGGTAAAATGCGTGTTCGGTATTATACTATAATAGAATCAGTGTCAAAGGCTACAAAACTATATTCTAGAACAAGCATGTCCAAGTCAGATACCATCCCGGGCTAAGTTAATTGCAATAAATACGTTAAATAAAAGGTTACTACCTACTACCTCTGTGATCTAGTGGTCCAGCGTTGGCGTCGACCACATGAGGTCCCGGGTTCAATTCCCGGGTCGGGCACTTAAAAAATGTTTTTTCAGTTTTCTGATAAATACAAAGTTGCCCGGGATTGGAAAGTGCCCGGTTGGCGATAGGCTTGCCACCTATCACATTTGTGGGACCAAGTATCTTCGGCTAATCGTGGGTGCACTTGTTGTACCTCTGCCTACCCCTTCGGGGATAAGGGCGTGAAGATACTTTTTTTTTATAAAAGGTTAAAATATGATGATGCTGTGTTTCACTGATCTTGAATAATAACAGCAGGTAAAAATTCCCATTGATGATAGATAATAATATTTCTGGACAATTTTACACGAATTGTTCTAACCCAAAAGTAATCAAGTTATTTTCTTTGTGAATGAGTGTTAGTCAAATATATTAATACATAGAAATACAGATATAAATACTCAAATATATTTAATAAACACCCAAACCCAGAAATACAAACATCTATGCTCATAGATGTTTGTATTTACCCCTGTCGGGAATCAAACCCGAGCTCCATTGATTGCGTAGTCAGGGTCGCCAACCATTCGACCAACGGTGAGGTCAGTATGAGTAATTTTCCCCGTGTTGGCCCTGGGCTCCTTTGAAGAATAGTCTGCTGTCCACTGCCGTTCTGCCAGGCAGGTCGTAAAAGGCGACTGATTAGCTATGGGAGTCCCTACCATCGTGACTACTAGGTGGTAGGTAATGTTCTGCATCGGCTCGACCGGGTCTGGTACCACCGCCTTACCTATTCTTGCCGCAAAAGCGTCAGTGCTAGTCACTGTCGTGTTCCGGTTTGGAGGGTAAGGTAGCCGGTAAACTTATGCAGGTGGCATTAGACCTCGCCACAAGATAGCAACTCACTATTAACATCTTTGGTGTCTTTAGGCGATGGTTGGCGCTTTCCATCAGGAGACCGTCATCATGCTTGTTTGCTATCTTATGATAAGTATATAAAAAAAAGATTGGACGCCCGAAAGAACAAATCACAAATTTTCAAATAATAACCAGCCAAGTGAGTGTCGCGCCATGCGCAATGTAGGGTTTCGTAGTTGCCCATTACAATGGTGCGGACTAAGAAAAGGGTTTTTAATGTTTCATACAATGACATTTTAACATATAAATGCCAGGACACATATACCCACACTACAGGTTTAGCGCCTGTTATTACTTTTCTAGCAACTTTTGAAGTGATAGTATTTCTTTCAAATTCATTATTTAAACTACTATTGCCGTGAATTTTTCCGAGAGGGAGTGGGATGGGGGGGATTGACTCTAACAAAAATTAATATTTAAAGTTTAATATTGCACCAACGGGCCCTTTTTCGATTAATAATAGAATAGTTGTTTCACAAACTCGCAATATTTTTACGGTATTCTAACGATACCTCACACTATAAAAAAATAAACTTCTCAACTTCACGTATTTAGGAGGTACCAAAAAATATTTTTTAAGAATTTTATTTTACTACTGTAACAAATAATGGGATTAATATGCATATACGGACGTAGTCCCTAGCATATGACGTATTATAGTATAAACGTGCAGACGACGCACGTTTCAGGAAGGCGGGTTTTCTGGGCCGCGCCGTAGATGCGGATTTTAGCGTTTTCATGGACTCGGACGCGCGTAAAACGAGATGCAAAGGCGTGTTAAGTGCGTTCGAAACTCATTTGATGCGCGTACAAAGGCCTGGAGGAGGAGTGAAGGAGGGACGCGTGCTCACGCCACCGCAGACGCTTACGCACAGTTTATTTTGTGCTGCGCGTGTATTTTGATTAAAAATTAAGCCTTTCGACACCTACCGCTTTATAACGGAAATAAACAATCCAATAGATTCGCATATTTTTACGTATTTCTCTTTTAAAAGCAATACTAAAGCCAACGTATGCAGTGCAGTTTGAAATGAAGCACTGACGAGGAGACCCTGACCAAAACGAGGAAGCTACGAGCGACTGCATCGCGTCTGTGTCGCTGTATCTGCGCGTATACGCGCAGAGGATGCATGTTTCACGATCACTCCGTGTGTTTAGGATACAAGGTCACAAGGTTGCGTTCAATTCAAATCTAGTTTGAAGCGCGTATAAGCGCGTCATCCGCGCGTCGTCTGCGCGTTTAAAATACGCCACGTGCTAGGGGTTTTAATTATCAAATCTAGTTTGAAGCGCGTATAAGCGCGTCATCTGCGCGTCGTCTGCGCGTTTAAAATACGCCACGTGCTAGGGGTTTTAATTACAGCTTTCTAGTACGAATAATCTCGGAGTTAAGCTGCGGAGGAACGGCTATGGTGAAATACAAGAGTTTCTAGTTGATTTCGGAAACCCTGAAAAAAACATTTACAGTCAAGAAAAAATAAATAAATATAAGTTATTTATTTTTTTATAACACACAAATACAGCCAAGGAAATAAAACATCATGTTACAAAACCGGAGCTTATCTCGTAGTGAAATTTTTTACAGCTTACTCGCATGAAGAAGACTAAATTTTGTGGTCGCGGTAGATTAAAAATATTTCACTGGCCGCACAATCACAAGGTCCGCATGAAATCCACGGGCAGTGAATTGGACAGGTCTGTGCTAGAAACATTTTTCCCGTGTTTCCGCTTCAGCTAGGTAATTAGTAAAAGGCAAACGATTGGCTATACGTGTCACCACCATCGTGACTACTACTAGGTGGTAGAGTTCACAACGTCTCGCCCGGGTATAAGATACCACTGCCTTACCTATTCCTGTCGCATGTCGCTTGTCATTATTTTGTTCCGGTTTGGAGGGTTAGGTAGCCGGTAATCTTCTCTCTCTATCACTAACATCTTTGGTATCTGTAGGTGTTGGTTGTCTTTTCCCATCAAGATAACCATCTACTTTTTTTAGTAGAGTTCAGTTCGACGTAAAAATGGAAAGGTAATTTCTTGTCAGGATCTGGTAGCAAGCACCGCCCTAACACTATTCCTACCACAATACCGTCCGCGCTTGTCCCTATCATGTTCCGGCTTGGAGGTTAAGATAGCCGGTAAATAACGTATAATAATGCACCATTAAAATGTTTCTGGTGTTCATACTATGAGCGATGTTTTTTTTATACCATAAGATAACAAACAAGCAGATTGGTCTTCTGATGGAAAGAGTGAATCATGGAAATGGAAAAAAAATGGAAAGAGTGAATAATGGTGCGTTGCTATCTTGTGGCGAGGTCTAATGCCACAGGCATAAGTTTACCGGCAGGAATAGGTAAGGTGGTGGTACCAGACCTGGGAGAGACAATGCAGGACTCTATCACCTAGTAGCCACGACGGTAGTGACTCGTATAACCAATAGGTCGCCTTTTACGACCATCTTGGCAGAACGGCAGTTAGCCTATTCTTCAAAGGAGCCTGGGACCAACATGGGGGAAATTTATAATTTGCTTTTATCCTACAGGAGAGTCATCTACTTGTTTGCTATTCTACGAAATAAGAGGTAAAACACTCACCATTTTGTGAACGGTGGATTACTGTTGTCTAAAACTTTGTCCCACGGCCGCGTCCACACTAGCTCCTGGCCAACCTCTGCCCAAAATCCTTCAGGGTCATTGAGCGAGCGCCGATATGCTTCTTTATATGCTTCTGTGACTGTCCCGTCATCTAAAGCAGTTAAAAGTTAAAAATTAGTTATATATTTATACCGTATTATAAAAGAGAAAGTCTGTCTGTTTGTCTATTTTTTTATATCATAAGATAACACACAAACAGATAGGTCCCCGTGTTGGTTCCGGGCTCCTTTGAAGAATAGACCAACTGCCGTTCTGCCAGGCAGGTCGTATAAGGCGACCGATTGGCTATGCAAGTCACTACCATCGTGACTACTAGGTGGTAGAGTTCTGCATTGTCTCGCTTGGGCCTGGTACCACCGCCTTACCTATTCCTGCCGGTAAACTTATGCATGTGGCATTAGACCTCGCCACAAGATAGCAACGCACCATTAACATCTTTGGTGTCTATAGGCGTTGGTTGACTTTTTCCATCAGGAGACCCATCTGCTTGCTTGCTATCTTGTACACGTAATTGTGAACGTAAATTTAACTCGAAACCATTGATATAAAAAACCCAAGATACACAGTGTCTCAAAAACGTCCTCCAATAATGAGTGCACAATGTTTTTACCATTTCTATAACAGTCTAAAACAGTCAGTTTTGTTCGGGACTGTGCATCTTGGGTTTTCTATATCAATGCTCGAAACCATATAGAAAATGAAAGCGTTCACGAAGATAATATGGAGAATTTGTATTAAATAAAATATTATAAAGAAAACATAGTGTATGAGACAAAACAAAGTGTATGAGTAAATTATTATTTTTCATTGGAATAACTTTTGATTATATAAATATATATATATATATAATTATATATATATATATATATATATATATATATATATATATATATATATATATATATATATATATATATATATATATATATATATATATATACATAAAGCAGTTGCTGTTCATTAATCTCGCCAAAATTCGAGAACGGCTGAACCGATTTGTCTAATTTTGGTTTTGAATTAATTGTTGAAGTCCAAGGAAGGTTTAAAAGGTGAGAAAATATAGAAAAAAATAAGAGTAGTTAAAAAGGCAGAACAACGTTTGCCGGGTCAGCTAATTTGTAATAATTTAGTTTGTTAATAATAGTTTAGTAAATGAAAAAATGAGACGGAAAAAGAAGCCGTGTACGACAGGTAAAAATATGGGAGGATGATCTCCCTAAAGGTTGGAGGAGAGACTGCATTAATGGGACAAAGTGGCACTATCTGGAGGAGGCCTATGTCAAAGGACAACCTGACCTGAAATATGTTACCAATGCTCAATTTTAACTATTTGGAATTATATATTATAATATAGATTTAAAATAATTTTATAAAATAATAATGTTAATATAATGTAATGATAATTATAATAATCCTAATTAATCAACTAAGAATAACATCTATTGTATTTGTAATTATTTTTTTGACTAATTTTTGAGTATTAAGTGATATTTTATTGTGTACAGATATTATTATGTTGGAATGGTCAGATAATAAAGGCTATTTTTTTTAAATTATTTATTAAATGAAATTTTGATTGTTTTGATTTACTTTTGGACGTATTGTGCACAATATTTGCTGCTTTCTTATAAGGTAGCAAACAAACAGATGGCCACATCTAGTATTGTGCACAATATTTGCTGCTTTCTTATATTATAAGGTAGCAAACAAACAGATGGCTGCATCCAGTATTGTGCACAATATTTGCTGCTTTCTTATATTATAAGGTAGCAAACAAACAGATGGCTACATCCAGTATTGTGCACAATATTTGCTGCTTTCTTATATTATAAGGTAGCAAACAAACAGGTGGCTATCCTGATGGAAAGAGAAATCCATCACCCATAGACACCAAAGATGTTAATGGTGCGTTACTACCATTGTGGTAAGGTCTTAATACCACATGCATAAGTTTACTCGTTACCTTAACCTCCAAACCGGCGCTGCTATCACGTATCTCGCAATGCGCAATTATCGTAATTGTTTAGTTATTACAAGACACATATAGTTATTGAAATTGCCTTGTATATTACTGGCAGTCGCTGTCGCTTGATTATTTTTGGTGTTATGATATTGCAAAAAGTGCATTTAATGATCAGCAAGCAATGGGCGACGTTTTTGATGATTTTTTTTTTGTTAAGTTTAACTGTTATCGCTGATCGCTGGCGGATTACAAATTTAACGTGATATGCCTACGGAACACGACAGGTCCAGCATTAACGCTACTGTGGCATGAATAGCTAAGGCAATGATACCAGACCACGGCGAGACAATGAAGATCTCTACCACCTAGTAGCCACGATGGCATTGGCTCGTATAATCGATCGCCTCTTACGAACTGTCTGGCAGAACGGCAAGTGGTCTATTCTTCAAAGGGGGCCCGGATCAACTTATATTTTGTTTATGTAATTGTTATAAATATATTTACTGTTATGTACAATAAAATATAAAAAAATACGTTTGTAAATAACATAGTAAACGAATAACATGAGTTAAGGTTAAGTATTAGTTAAAGGCTGGGGAACTTGATAGAGAGGCGAAGTCCATAACAGATGAATTTCCCATCGCTTTGTAGTGGTGTGGGTAAAATATCACCAATGATGTGAAACTCCAAAAGGAATTCAAATGATTGATTATGTATACTCATGTCAAATGCCTGCAGATGATACTAAGTTATATGAATTTCAAAGTTTTAGATATTTAAACACTTGTAAGAAAAACAATGTAGATGTAGATTTGATTTTCCAAGAAATGCACGCACAGAAACTCTAATAATTTCCAATACAACAAACGATTTTCTGTGATACAGTGGCTGCATATGCGAGCTACAACGCATTCAGAAATCAGAAATCAGAAGAACTTTATTCAATAAAACTTTTTACAAGTTATTTTGACACGTCAACACTCTTCAAAACTACCGACTACTACATTATAGACAGGATTGGGTAGTATTTGAATTGCTTGTAATTAAAATGTAATTAGTAATTGGTATTTTAATGCCTGACTTTGAAGTACTTTGTAGTTTGTATTTAAAATTCTTACAAGATCAAAATACATTTGTACAGAAATACATAACAACCTTATTAATGAGTTCTCCATTAAATATTATAAACGGAGTGATAAAGCTGACGTACCCAAATATAGGTACACTCTTCTTAGGACCATTATAACAGTTGCTAACACTGCACGTGTAGGTACTGCAAATTCAAATTGTTGCATATCTTGTCATTTTCCATTGTCAATTTTTAGCAATTGTTATCATGTGTATATTATTCATCCGAAGTAATCTATTACTTTCACGAAACGATTGTGTGCTAATCCAGTTTTTAACGAATGTTAGGATGGATAATCATATTCAGTCTACATTTACGTCTACGATGCCGGATGACGTAATCAACTACAGTCATAAAAAATGGAGTTAGTAGAGTCCATCGAGTTAAGCAGCTTCCTTAAAGATAAAAGCAAAGAGCTTACCATCCTTGAACGCTATCCAAATATAAACAATATATTCGTACAATAGGTACCTATAACACAAGTTTGGGCTCGTCAGGACCTGTAGGGAGATGGTTTTCCTTAGCAACTTTTATAGTATTTGAAAGAGAAGCAATCAGAACAGATGTAAGAGTTTTGGTCGACGATGTAGTGCTAGAACAAGTGAATGAGTTTGTACATCTACACCGCTGATGTCGACAGAAGAGTGTGTGCACGGAAAAGAGTGAATGGAGCTTAAGGGATATTACATGAGAGCACAATCAGGATGTCCGTCATGCCCTGCATAACTGCGTGCTTATCCCAACACTATTGTATGAAAGTGATAGTTGGATAATGTCAGAAAGGGTATGAAAGTAGAATCGACGAGATCGAGATGAGATAGCTACGAAAAATATGTGTAAAAAAAATTCGCAGACCGATTCAAAATGTTGAAGTGAGAGAAAGGCTAGGTTTCAAAAAAGTGTCGGTGTAAAAATGAGAAAGGGCATGCTCAGTTATTTCGGACATGTAGAAATAGTTGTAGGATATATAATGCGTATGTAAAAGGATATAGGTACCGGGGAAGACCAAGACATGATTGAAGAGAATAACATGATCAGATTGATTGGGTAGGTACTGTCCGAAGATGGTGTCATCGTAACCGGTGTGCTTGTATGAAGAGTGTAGTGAATAAGAAGGAAGCAGACAATCTGCAAGGATCGCGACACATATTGTGATCGGTTCTCACTGCCAAATTCATAAGGGATCTGGCGTGAAGATATGTATGTATCGGCGTTGCTAGATTTTTTTTCGGGGAAATGCGAAATTTTTAAACATTTTGAGTAAACATATGCAAGTAATAAGAAGTTTTTATAACCTATCCATTTATTTCAACGTTAAATAAAGTTTCCATTGGCAATAGATACCAACACAAAATGTTTTAATGGAAAATCGTTTCAACTTACAACAATAACTGTCTCGTTTAGCCTGTAAGGCTACACACCGCACTAACAAAAATTGGTAGTAACTAGTACTGAGATATGCATACTTCCATTTCATTCAGTGCGTCGAATAACCTTTGAAAATCCCGCGCGAGAGATTTAATTTTGGGATAATATCGGACGTCACACCATAATCGGGACGGTTGGCAACGCTGATATGTATATACGTTTTATTCATTCCTCAAGAAGAGGCTGTTTATCTCATACTACATTTAAGAATCTATTGGTTTGAAAGGAAATTCTTCTTTTACTGATCAAGAGATTGGGTTGAATTAGATTAGTCCAATTCCATACCCCAACACCTGACTGTATCCTGTAATTTGTATTTTAAATAAAAATTGTAAAGTACTGTGTTTTGTATTTTATATTTCAAATATACGACTTAAAAACATTACGTATTTCACATTTTAGATACATGCGAGATAGTATTTTATAATTTGTATTTTAATTAAAAACAAAGCATGTATTTTGTCCAGCCCTGAGTATAGATAGATGATCAGTGGGTAAACAACTACAATTCAATTCTACTGAGTCTTTGATTTGTAATTTTACTGGAGAGCTCAGTTCAAGTAAGGCTTTGCAAATATTTACAACTAGCCGACAAGTTGATCATCATAATTAATTTGTTCTTGATCACTATAGAAGCAAAAACACAAAAAAAAGTTACAGTACAAGAACAACTAGTGGATGCGTTGAAAACTTTGGATACACTCCATATAATAACAAATAATCTAAATGAAACAGCTGGTTTGCTACCGACATTACAGTTAATTGAGGGTGCTAAAGTAATTAATATCCAACATCAAATCAAAATCAAGTCAAACCAAAAATATTAAATAAATAATATTATTCAGATAAATAAAAGTAACATCTTCGTAAGCGTAAGAGTCTGGTAAACGGGGGTCTGGTAAAATCTGACTTTTGTTTCGTCGTGATCAAATGTATTCATCACACATACCATCAAAATTTCTAAAGACGGAAAAATACAGTATGAAATCAATTTTTGTACAATTTCCTACCAAATGCAACTTTGGAACTATGAAAAGACGAATGCTATATTTGATTTTATAATAATAATATCTCTGGACAAATTACACAAATCGATCTAACCCCAAAGTAAGCAAATTATGTGCTTGTTATGGATGTTAGTGAACGATACTAGTACGTAGAAACAAGGAAGAAATACATACATATCTAAATATTGTTACATACATAATAAACACCGAAATCCAGAAATAAAAACGTCTATCCTCATCACACAAATGTTTGTCCCTGTCGCGAAGTGAACCCGAATCCCATCGAAGTTAGGTTCGCTAACCACCTGACCAACGGGGTGGTTACTTATACTATAATTACAATACTATTTGATGCAAACTGATACTAGGTAGGTGCAGGGTATTTAGGACCAAAACTTTTGCGTCTGGTTAAGCATATGTAGCATTACGCAGAATGCGCTTCGTAGGCGGTCTAATGATCAATGAATTAGACTGCAATAAGATGCTATTAAGGAAAATATCATGCAATTTCAGCGCACTAGCAGAAATTAACAAATTAAGGAATATTACTGATCATGTTGACCAAAATAAAAGAAAAGAAATATAGAATATACGGATATAAATATAAATTACAAAACAATGTCAGTTAACAGTTTTTTAAATAATGTAAGGGGGCGTCCATAAATTACGTGAGGTGTTTTTTTTTAATTTTCTTTCCCTCCCTCCCCCCTTGGTGAGATGTCGTGAGATTTTATTCAACCCCCTCTCCCATCCCCCAATCTCACGTGAGATTTTTCAAAATTTGGGTTTCTTAAATATGTAAACGCGTTGGATTTTTATTATAAAAAGAAAAAAAAATTGCCTAGTAATCAATATTGCTGAGTTATGTCATAACAATTTAACAATAGAATACTTAAATCGTAATTACTGCGATTAAAAAAAGAATGCCTACTCCTCTGATAATGGCGCGAAATCAAAGGACGGGCTACAATGTACCGTAAATTCAGATTAAATTGAACTATTTAGTATAAAACAAATATGATTATTTGGCAGTCAGTAGTAATGTATAACGTCGAAGTATGAATGAAATTATTTCCTTTCGAACGAATTAGTGAATAATCTTAATCGTATTACGATTACGATGACCGCCCCGTTGGTCGAGTGGTTAGAGACCCTGACTACGCAATCAACGAGGCTCGGGTACGATCCCCGACGGGGACAAGCATTTGTGTGTTTATTATAGATATATAGTTTAGGTGTTTATTATTATATATTATTAGGTGTTTATAGTATTAGTGACTAAAACCCATAACACAAGCAAATAATTTGCTTACTTTGGGGTTAGATCATTAAGTGTAATTTTTCCCGTGAATATTTATTATTTATTATTATTACGCTTAAGATTAAATCTTAAGCATGTACAATCTGGATAATGGACCAAAATAGTATATTTTTTCTGTTTCAATCAGAAAAAAAATTGCGTGATATTTGCCGAGACCCCCCCCCCTCTCCCCAACGTAAGATTAGATAAGATTTGACTCGACCCCCTCTCCCCTTAAACATCTCACGTAATTTGTGGACGCCCCCTAAACAGTCTTACTAGTTGTATTGCTGTAAATAATGTAAATATTTTTGCTAATGACGTTGCTGTAAATAATGTAAACAGTTTTGAAAATGATATAAACAAATGTCAATAATGTACGTATATAGTTTTGATAACAACAGTGATATGAATAATGTGTATATAGTGATATAAATAATGTGTATATAGTTTAGCTAATGTCAGTGCTGGAAAAATATACATAGTTACATTATTTAGTGCTGTAAATAATGTAAGCAGTTTTGCTAAGAACATTGATATATAAATAATTTATATATTTTTGTTAATGACTGACATTCAAAGCTGTGAAAATGTAAATATTTTGCTATTATTTTTACTGTAAAAAATGTAAGCAGTTTTGCTAATGACATTGATATAAGTGGAACCTATATAGTTTTATTAATGGCTATGATATTAATTTTAGATCATTTTAATAAAAGCTTGGTTTAATTATTTCTTTACTTTTAAATTATTGCTATCGATTAAAAACAAAGGCGAACAAAATTCGAATGTTATTGTCGAAATATAAATTTTTATACTTGTTTTTTATGCATTCACTTTATGCAGTTTATACTAAGGTCATATGTTGTTTTAATTTCATTTTATTAATATTTATAATTTCAGTTAGGTTCTTTCTTGCTTTTGTCTTAAGATTTTAAACAAGCAGATGGCTCTTCTGGTAGAATAAACCGACAATCGCCTACAGAAACTGAAGATGTTAACGCTACTATTTGTATGGCGGGTATGGAATGCCACAAACATAAGTTTATCGGCTAGCCATTGATATAAAAAACCCAAGATACACAATCAGTGTCTCAAAAATGTCCTCTAAAAATGACCGCAATATTTTAAATTGTGCGCTCATTTCAAATAGAGTCGCGTCGGTCGCGATACTGGCAATTTTGTTACTATTCGTGCATTGCTTTGTAAAATCGACTATAAAACTTGTACTTAAGGTTGAATATGCAAAAACATATATTTTTGCCGTATTCATAACTACTTCTGTGAAATTAGCGACAGTTTTGAGTGTCAGTTTTGTTCGGGACTGTGCATCTTGGATTTTTTATATCAATGCGGCTAGCTAACAAAAATACAGCGAAAAGCACCGGCGCTATTGTGGTAAGACTAGACAAGGCAATATACTAAAACCCGATCGAGTCGTTTCAGAACTCTATCACATAGCGTGAGTGACACTTAATTGCATTATCTCGTCTTTGACGAGATGCTTAGCAGTAAAACTGTTGATCTATTTTTGCAAAAAGGAACCTGGAACTACAGAGGGGTCTTTGAATATTCTTTGGTCCTGAGTATAGTCTGCAGTTCTATTTCTATTTAACTTTGATAATAGCGTGAATGGTACCACTAAAAAATGACATTTCAAGCGTATCCGGTAGGACAAATATGACCCTCGGGGCAATCCAGTAAGGACTACGGTAAGTTTTTTTTTTATATCATAAGATAGCAAATAAGCAGATGGGTCTCCTGATGCAAAGAGCCAACCAACGCCTATAGACACCAAGAATGTCAATGGTGCGTTGCTATCTTGTGGCGAAGTCTAATGCCACATGCATAAAATTACCGGCTAACTTACCCTCCAAACTGGAACTCGACAGTGACAAGCACTGTCGCTATTGCGGCAGGAATAGGTAAGGCGGTGGTACCAGACCCGGGCGAGACAATTCACAACAGTAATGACTGGCATAGCTAATCGGTCGCCTTTTACGACCTACATGTTAGAAGGGCAGTTGGCCTATTATTCAAAGGAGCCCGGATGTGACCGGCTATTATCGGCTATTTTCATATACATTCTGGACTGCGTGTGCATTAATTAGCACGGATATAACTTCGAGACAATAAACGCAACTGCGGCTCCAGCATTAGGAAATTAAAGGATCAAGCACATTAGGACGTGCCACAACAGGCCTGGGACTATCGTAAAAATCCGTCGAGATTACTTTCATACATTTTGTATGAACTATCATACATTTTACTGGGGTGCAGCGGGGCGGATCGTTGCACGGCGGATTTTGATTAGTCCGATACGACCTTGACCTTTGCTACGCCACGGCGCAGTATACTATGGCGAGCGGAATTTAAACAGCAATTTTTTAAAAAGATATTACAAAATGTTTAATTTGTAAGTGTGTAATTAATTTACATTAATATAAGAGATTGCTGATTAGGAGCAGTTTATATACAATTCAATATATTTTTAAACTGGTAAACTTCTAATAGCATCAGAAAGGTTAGTATAGAAACATATACTTTGCCCCATAAAAGAGCTACTTATTCTGTGGAGATAAGATACATGAACAGCAAGATTGTTTCTGAAAAGTATCTTCTCACCCGTATCCTCGAAGTGGTATGCAGAGGTACAACCAGTGCACCCACTATTAGCCGAAAATGCTTAGTCCCACAATGTGATAGGTGGCAAGCTTATCGCCAAAAGGGAACTTGTCCAATAAAAAGCAACGTTACATCTATCAAAATAGTATAAAACGAAGTCGCTTTCTCTGTCTGTCCCTATGTATGCTTAAATCTTTAAAACTACGCAACGGATTATGATGCGGTTTTTTTGAATAGATAGATTAATTCTTGAGGAAAGTTTTAGTATATAAATATTTCCGATATTCCTACGGGAACAAAAGCTATGCGGGTGAATCCACGGGCAAGTCACTAGTCCATCAGAAAACTAAAAAAAAAACACATTTTTGAATTACCA
The DNA here is from genome assembly GCA_036924255.1 of Apodemia mormo. NCBI lineage: Eukaryota > Metazoa > Arthropoda > Insecta > Lepidoptera > Riodinidae > Apodemia > Apodemia mormo. Next base: position 27,703,730 of record JAUPFN010000021.1, on the reverse strand, counting down.
TCAGGAATGACAAATGCTTGTTTGCTATCATAAGATAAATCATATAAAAAAGATATCTATTGGTGATAGTTGTCACTTTCTAAGATTTTCAGAAGGGTCGTCTACTGGTTTGGTGTCCTATGATAAAAAAATATACCGTATTTCTCCATATCCACGGGCGACACAAAGCTTCTATTCTTCAATTCACATATTGAAGCTTCGAATTTATTCTTATCAGTGCTATTTACCATATTTTGCGTGTTTAGACTCATTATAACCGAATAACGTTCCCGTTTATCCAACGTATCGCGACTAACTGTAACACCTACATCCGTACAAAACATTTATATTCCTGTATATAAATGAGCCACCTATGAACCTCCTGAATAATTCCTATTGAAAGCAGTTAAACGATACCGCTTTTAAAAGTATTATAGTAATTTTCACACAATGAGCATTTGTTAGGCTTAGATGTTACTGATAACTTCAAAAGTATTTTGAAAGGATTCATCTGAGTCAGGGATATTATGTAATAGTCCAAAAAATTACACGAATGTATCTAATACAAAATAAGCAAATGTTTTGATACAAAAAAAGTATATTCAAGCCCACATCCCCGAAGATGTAGGCAGAGGTACAACAAGTGCACCCACGATTAGCCGAAGATACTTGGTACCACAAATGTGACAGACAGATATATATATATAGCAAACAAGCAGATGGGTATCCTGATGGAAAGAGTCAACCATCGCCTAAAGACACCAAAGACACCAAAATGGTGCGTTGCTGTCTTGTGGCTAGGTCTAATGCCACATGCATAAGGTAACCGGCTACCTTACCCTCCAAACCGGAACACGACAGCGACAAGCTGTGACGCTATTGCGGCAGGAATAGGTAAGGCGGTGGTACCAGACCCGGGCGAGACAATGCAGAACTCTACCACCTAGTAGCCACGATGGTAGTGACTCACATGGCCAATCGGTCGCCTTTTACGACCTGCCTGGCAGAACGGCAGTTGGCCTATTCTACAAAGGCGCCCGGTACTAACACGAGGAGAATAGATAGATACATATACCAAAATAACATTTTTTTTTTACAATTTTTGTCTGTCTGTCTGTTTGTTTCGGCTAATCTCTGGAACGGCTGGACCGATTTTGACGGGACTTTCACTGGCAGATAGCTGATTTAATAGGGAGTAACTTAGGTTACTTTTTTCGAATTTTTCCACGCGGACAATAAAATTCAACAAGGACAAGGTACAATATTCAATACAAGGTATGGTAGCCACGATGGTAGTGACTCGCATAGCCAATCGGTCGCCTTTTACGACCTGCCTGGCAAAACGCAGTTGGCCTGTTCTTCAAAAGAGCCCGAGACCATCACATGTATATTAACCATTAAAGAAAATATTTGCTATCTCACCGATTAAAATAGTTATTGGAACATTAATTTTTGTTTCATTACTTTACACCTATTGCGTTTTAATGACATGAATAAATTTTAGCATTTTTTTTTAGTATTTATATTTCTACAATGTTGTGTCTAGTACTGCTTTGTAAGATTTTCATTATTATCTTATTTACTTATTTTAATCGTGGCCATTCATCATTCATCCATCCATTTGCACGAAGCTCTAATTTTGATTTCCGGGTCAGGTAATTCCTTCGAAATGAGTCTTTCAATTTTCTTGGAAACATAACTCACTCAAGGCTGAATTGCTTGATTTGTGGATAGTTTGGTCACCTTCTTTTTTTATTGAAAAGGGGGCAAACGGACAGGAGGCTCACCTGATGGTAAGTGATCACCGCCGCCCAAGGACAACCACATTATCAGAAGATTTGCTGTTGCGTTGCCGGCCTTTTAAGAAAGAGTAGGCTCTTTTCTTCAAGGTCCCTAAGTCGAATCCGCTAGGAAAAACCCCTGCCGGTAATTGGTTCCAGAGGAATAGTGCGGGGGAAGAAGTACCTCGAGAATCGCACAGTTGTGGATTTCCAGACATCGAGATGGTGAGGATGAAATTTTGAATTTTGTCGCGATGTCACCTGTCACATACTACCGTTTACTTACGGACTTTATACCGTTAGCCAGTAGTTTTGCTCTTCGAGAAAAATGTAATGCGGTATTTTCTATTTTTCATTATTTGATGTTATTTAATAATACTTGCTCCTGTGACAATATACTTTATATATACGTATACTAATATACACGTTGCCTGGCAAGAGACTTCTTGCTTAGTGTTAATGGATGGAGAAATAGAAAAAAACAGCAATGTCAAGAAGGCATAAAAAAAGCAAAAAGATTTTCCGATTGGTGCCGGGTTCCTATATTCAACATTCCGTCATTCGTAGCTATTTCGTAGCAGTACCCATTATAGTAGGGGAGCCCATGATGCTAAATAGGTCTACTACTCGAGCGTCGTAGGGACCTATTGGATTTTGTAGATTAAATCATAGGAAAGATAAAAGGTTATATAAAGTTTTTCATTTCAATGGTGGGGAAAAAGCTACAGATAAAAAAAATGTTTTAAATTAATCTGTGCCATGGTAACACAAAATCGCGTCAGATTAAGGTATGGCGGGTTAATTTGCACCTAAAATTTAGAAAATCGGCCGATTCAAGTGTAGCTTAAGGAAATGGGGGGTTACATAGTTGCAGAGAAAACGTTGTTTTGACATTCTCGAGCGCGTCTGAATTCTCTTTTATTATGTAGGAAATTATGTAAGAGTAACGAAAAAAACATAATCTGACAATTTCCACAAGCCGAGTTACCTTAATTTTGTTTTTTTTTTTCTGCCCTAGTTACCCCCTCTACAGAAATGGCTTATATTTGATGTAGAGCCTCAACAGTATGAGAGGTTATCTTAATGTCCTTATGTTAATCTGACGCGCTCGAGTAAATATCAAAATCTCCTCTTGGGCTCCCCTACTATTATTAATTATTATCAATTACTTACTATTATTAATTATTATTAATTACTTACTATTATTAATTAATTCTGCCCTGCTAATTAAGTCGACCGTAAGTGCATGTTGGGTGCAACAGAGAAAATCGCGCCCGAAAACTTGCCTCTATTTTTGACGATACAAAAAAATTTAGGTTGATCTACATTTTTGGAAGACCTTTACGGATTTTGTTGTAGCGTCAATTATTGACTGTAGCGTCAAAAATAAAAGTACAAATTTTTGGGCGCGATTTTCTTAGTTGCACCCAACATGTACTTACAGTTGACTAAATTAGCAGGGCAGAATTGCATGCTACAAGTTCTTTGGACATTTGGTAATTTGACATTTACAGGTGCAGTTATAGCTCAAGCCGCGTAGAAAATGTTACTACTCGTAACTAAAACTAGTCTTTTATTGATATAGAAACTGGATTAGAGAGTCAAGTAGGTGAATGTGCATATATTAATGCATATACCATTAACGTCTCACCGCACAGATAGCAACGCACCGTTAATTACTTTGATGTCTATAAGCGATGGCTAACTTATTCCATCAAGGGAACCATCTGATTGTTTACTATCTTATAGTAGGTACTAAAGTATTTCAATATATGATCCTGTATTACCTAAATTCCAAAAAAAAATATTTTTAAGTTTTTGGAGAAACAGATTGTTTTTATATTATTAGAAAGCAAACGAGCAGATGACTCTCCTGATAGAAAAAGAAACCATCGCTTATAGACACCAAAGACACAATACAATAATAACGCAGTAGAACAACTCCATTCAGGGCTCCCGAATCGCCGTACGCACACAGACGTGTCGTTTACACGGCCGCTAACCTATCTTGTCCGGCCAAGATTGGCTAGCGCCCGTGTAAACGACACGTCTGTGTGCGTGCGGCGATTCGGGCGCCCTGAATGTAGTTGTTCTACTGCGTTATTATTCTACTGTGCCAAAGATGTTAATGGTGCGAAACCATCAGTGCAGCGGGATAATAATGCATATGCATAAGGCTACCGGCTACCTTACCCTCCAAACCGGAACACTACAATGACAAGCATTGACGTTAGTGCGGCAGGAATAGGTAAGGCGGTGGTACCAAATACCCGGGCGAGACAATGCAGAACTTTACCACCTAATAGCACAGATAACTAGTTACTTCGTTAGTAGTCACGATGGTATTGACACGTATAGCCAATCGGTCGCCTTTTCAGATACGCCTGGTAGAATGGCAGTTTATCTATTCTTCAAAGGAGCCCGGACCAACACGGGGACCAACACTGATTCGTTTGTCAAAATGTTATATATTGGCAATATAATAGAACACAGGTCATTTTGTTTTTGTACATCCCTTGCGTGTCTTTGGAGTGACGAATATTAGATAAACGAGAATAATTTTCTACGATTTTTAAATCAATTAAATAAACTATATCGCTAGGAACAATCATTTTAAAATAATTGAGACTATAATTTGATTGAATTCTATCATCATATTTAAATATTACCATTTTATAAAACTTAATTACATTTTCATTAAAACAGTAATAAGTTTATGTATCATAATTTTCATTATAAAAATCAAATAAAAATTCTCCCTGTTTTTGTATTAAAGAATAGAAGTCTTTTTGCAAAATCTTAGCACAGAATTCTGACAATCTAATTTAGATTTATGAGTTTGTACTGAAGACACCCAATGACAAGATAAATACCTAATCACAGACTACTAAGGAGAGAACTGATTGTTTACATTAACCTTACCTAAATTCCAACTTTATTTAGCTACGTTAAAAAAATATTTATTAAATGCGGAGAAGTTAAGGAGTTGATATAGAATCTTAAGGAATATATTAAACTTTAAGTTAATAACTAAAAAAAAACGATGTATGAAATCTTGCCCGTGTTCTTTCATAAAGTATTACATATTTTCAGTGTTGCCAACCATTACTACCCCATTTCAAATTCGTATATCTGAAGACGTTGGATTAGATGGATCAAAAAATATCGATTCCGCTGAAAATGAGAACGAGGAAGATGATGAAAACTTGACCTTATGGGAAAGAATTTTAAAATATCTTAGACCAATAATAGAAAAGCTAATTCAAGCAATAAATGAACAACAAAAGGCGAAACAAAATGGTATTGGAACTAATGGATCGAGCAAGAAAATTTCTGACAATGTATATGGCGTAGAAAGTAATACATGGAATGATAAAAAATATTACCATAAAGACAGCGTTAAAAAGGGGGAAAGAAAAGATTATCCAATATATTATGTAAATAACATTAAGGTTTAAAATATGTTTCAAATGTAAATTTTAAATAAATATTGGAATTTTCTCGATTAAACTTTTTAATATTTTTACATAGGAATCAGTAAGACAAACTATTCCTCATTACCTCATTAAATAAATAAATATATTTACGCCAAATCCCTTACTGATAGGATAAGTGAAAAATATATCTTCACGCCCATATCCCCAAAGAGGTTGGCAGAGGTACAACCAGTGCACCGCCAGTAGCCGAAAATTCTTAGTCTCACAATGTGATAGATGCAAGCCTATCGCCAACCGGGCACTTATCCAATCCCAGGCATCGTTGGTTTTATCAGAAAAACTGAAAAAATATGTTTGAATCGCTCAACCCGGGAATTGAACCCGGGAACTCGTTTTGTGGTCTACACCGATACCTAACCACTAAACCACAGAGGCGATGATATATATATATATATATATATATATATATATATATATATATATGATCATTTTTTTTTGTACAGGATTATTTGAAATTAACACATCACCTCTTGCAGGCATCAGCCCCAACAACATGTGTTTTACGAGTTTTTATAATTGTTTTTAAAAATTTGAATTTTCCATACAAAAATATTTATTGCTAACTGGTATTTACTCTGAAAGAAAGAATGAAAGAAAGAAATCATTTATTTGCCAGAATATGGGAGTTACAAGTTATTAAAATTTGATTAAGTTACCAACATATTCTACCATGATATGGTGTGCAAATATTTTATGTATGCTGAGCGTAGGTATGCTCGGACTATCGCCACGTGCAGCGGGGCGCGGGGTTGTGGGGTGATGCAGCGGCGGTGATGTACTTTTGAACTTGACCTCAGTCTGCAGATGAAGCAAGAATTTTTTTGATTTTCTTTTTTTTGTCCTATTTATGATGATTTGTAAAAAAGTCGTAGAACAAATGTTGTTGGGATATAATATGTAGAGATGCTGCCTGTAAGAGGTGATGCGTTAATTTCAAATAATCCTGTATACCATAAGATAGAAAACAAACAGAGAGCTCTCCTGGGGCCCGATTCCGTACCAAAACGTGAATCTTACACATTTTCGCGCTGTATCGTATTTGTGTGTAATACGTAGGTCACACTATAAGTTTTGTGTAATTTAAAAAAACATGTTATAACCAAAAATTATGTTTATTGCTTTTCAAAATAATCTCCTTTATATTTAAAACATTTTTTTATGCGATCGAACCATTTTTTAAAACAGGTGGACCACATATCTGAAGGCATGTTTTCTACGTGCTGATTGAACGCTATCACTGCCTCTTCAGAATTGGTAAAAGTAAAACCTCTCATCTTTGAATTTGGGGAAAATACAGAAATCACAAAGTGCTAGGTCGGGGCTAAGCATCGGATGAGTGACGAGATGTACTTTTTCGGAAGCTAAAAATGACTTTGTTTTGTTGGCCGTGTGTGAAGAAGCGTTATCATGGTGTAGGAGAATGCGGTTTTTGTAAACAAATAGTAGAATACCACTCGGCATTAACACTCTTTTGATCTTCAAGTGGAATTGTATAGATGGGGCACATAGCTGAGAAAAAAACGCGATCATTTTTTTACCAACGTTTCTCGCCCGTCTCACTTTTGTTGGCCTGTTCTCATTTTCAAACACCCATTCACAAGATTGCTGTTATTTTTCGGGTTCAAAACAATAAATCCACATTTCTTCTCCTGTGACAATGTCATAAACAGCATTAGAAATGCCCGTGGTCGTACTTCAGTAGCATCTGTGAGCACCATTCCACGCGAGCCCGCTTCTGCTCCGCTGTCAGTTCATGGGGGATCCAACGACAACAAAGTTTCTGAACTTTCAATCCTTCGTGTAAAGTTTTCTGAATTTGGCTCATACCAATCCCTAATAGTCCTCGAATTATCTCATAGGTAATCCGGGGGTTTTCTTCAATTAACCGTTAGACAGTAGCCACATTATTTTCGTTGACGGCAGTTGCAAGCCGCCCTTCACGCAATTCGTCATGTAAAGAAACTCAACCTCTCTCAAATTCAGCAAAGCATCGCTTCACGGTGCTCAAGCAAGGTGCTTCTCTCCCAAAAGCATTTTGAAGACGAGCGGCACAGTCTTGCGGAGAAAGAGAACTTTTAAAATCATAAAAAATCATCGCTCTAAAATCTTTTCGACTTAATTCCATTTTCGTTGCGTACGTAAAACTTTGATGTGTGATAAAAAACAATTGACAAATCATTTCCCGCCAATTGTTTTTTTTATTACTAAGAAGGTTGCAACGTTTTAAAATATAAAATTCAAAATTCAAATAGTTCCGATTAGCTAGAAGTGCAAAACTTTTAGTGTGCCCCATGTAACCCTATACACATCGACTGGGTTAACTTTTTTTTTTATATCATAAAATAGCAAACAAGCAGATGGGTCTCCTGATGGGAAGAGTCAACCATCGCCTATAGACACCAAAGATGTTAATGGTGCGTTGCTATCTTGTGGCGAGGTCTAATGCCACATGCATAAGTTTACCGGCTACCTTTTTTTTTTTAAACCGCATGCTCTGCTGCTATTTCTTTTGCAGCAACTTTTAATCATTAATATTTTTACTTTATTTTATTATAACTATACATCCTCTTTTTTTTTCAGTCTCGCGCCACCACGCGCGCATGCGGTTAATACAATTTTATACATTACAATTTATATTCTATGTTAACATTACAATATTTAATTATATTACAATATTTACAATATTGTTTCATTATTATTCGACTTATTTCAATTATTTATGAGTAAATAACTTAACAGTCGATCGATTATATATGGAAAAACAGTCAATAACAGATAATAACAGATACAACAATACAACAGAGATAAAAACAGTAATAATTACATCAAATTCATAATTATGTTTCATTTCGACAGTTTACAATTATAATTACAATTAATTTCAACAGTTAATAAATTCAATTCCGACAGTTCACAATTCAATTACAATTACAATTACAATCACAATTAATTCTATTAATTCAATTAAGCCAGTTTATAAATCGGACCCATTCGCTTTCGCCGCTTTACGCAGCACTACTCGCGCAAATTTTAAAAACGGTGTTGCCAAGTTTTTGTTATTGACTATTGTACCGAGGTCAGTCAGGTCGCGATCTATCAGTTTCTCCAGCTCCATCCGCTCCATAGCAAATCTCGGACACTCCAACAGCAGGTGTACAACTGTCTCTATTTCGTTCGAGCTACACACGCATATTGGAGAGTCCGAGATCTTGAACCTATGAAGGTATTGTCTGGTGCCGCCATGTCCTGTAAACAGTAAACTGTATATGTTGTCCATTTTTATGTCTTTTAGGGTTCTGTACGCCTCTTTGACATCTCTAAAGAATATTTTAGTTACGGAACCCCCTTCTGCTCTTAAATATTTCTCTTGCCAGACCTCGATGGTGCGTTCCCTTATGGTTCTCTTTGCGTGTGATATTGGGAACTGGTCATATCTGGGGGCCCGCTTATCCTTCAATGCCGCGTTCTTAGCCAGGGCATCTGCTCGCTCGTTCCCCGGGATGCCCACATGAGCCTTGACCCAGAACAGTTTGATAACTCGTCCTGATCTTGCAGCTTCGCGTATCCTGTTCTGGATCTCCGCTGCAATGGGGTTCTCGGGGTCGGGCTGGGACAAACATTCCAATGCTGACCTTGAATCGCTGAGTATAATCGACTCTTTTTCCCTGGCCAGTATCTCCGTAGCTCTAAGAATGGCGGCGAGTTCAGCCTGATAAACGCTGCAGAAGTCAGATAGTCTGTATTCAGAGTATCTGACCTCCGCACCCCCCTTCCACAAGGTAACCGCCATTCCCACCTTACCCTCTATTTTAGATCCGTCCGTATAGGCTGATGGCCAAAGGAGTGTGTCCGTCAGCTGCTCCGGGGTAGTTGCACTTTCGAATTTTAGTCCAACTCTGGTTGATGGGTGGGGGTGGTCATTCGGGTGAACCCTGCTTTGCAGTATTGCATCGGGGCATTCGTCCAAAGGTCTCCCTCTTTTTACCTCGTAAATCTGCTTCTGTTCTTGGGCCCGTAAGTCCAGCGGCAGGATTCGCGCCAAAAGAACACCAGAGTTAAGGGATACTGTTCGGTGCGCCTTAATGATCTTTATGGCGAACATCCTCTGGACCCTATCCAGTTTCCTCTGGTGTGTTTTCTTTCTGGCGGCATCCGCCCAAACGCTAGCCGCGTACAGGATAGTGGGCTCGACCACCGCAAGATAGATCTGCCGGATGATCTCTGCATTGAGCCCCCACCTGGCCCGAGCTGCTGTAGCGACCATTTTGAAAAGGCCGATCGCCTTCCTACTGACAGCGTCTAAGTGGGCTCCGAAGTTCAGTCCGCGATCGATGGTAAGCCCAAGTACCTTCACTGTGTTAGAGTATTCCAGGGTTTGGTTCCCCATCTGAATTACAGGAGTGTTGTACTTGAGCTTCCGCGTGACGAGCATGATTTGCGTCTTATGCGCTGCAAATTTTAACTTGGCTCCCTGGCCCCATTCCAGGATCCTCTTCAGTGCGTCATTCATCCTTCCCTCCAGTCGACCCCCTGTGGTGTCCGCCGCTATCACGAGGATGTCGTCTGCGAATGCCTGAACATGCACTTGGGAGTCGAATTTCAGGTTGAAAACCGGGTCGAGTAAGACGTTCCAAAAGAGGGGCCCACACGTGGATCCCTGAACACACCCTTTCCCACAAGATCTTCTAGCTTTCTCCCCGGCAAACCTGAGCTCTACCTCTCTTCCGGACAAGTAACTGTTCACCAGGCGGAGCATGTGCGAGCTGACACCCTTCGAGTGGATTTGCAGTAGTATCGCTGGCCACCAGGCTCCATCAAACGCACCCTCAATGTCCAGCGATGCCACTGCGACTATCTTCCCCTCTCTTCTTAGGTCCTGCATGAGATGTACTGCATCATACAGTGCGTCCTCGGTCCCTCGATGCCGGCTACCTTACCCTCCAAACCGGAACACGACGGCGACAAGCACTGACGCTATTGCGGCAGGAATAGGTAAGGCGGTGGTACCAGACCCGGGCGAGACAATGCAGAACTCTACCACCTAGTAGCCACGATGGTAGTGACTCGATAGCCAATCGGTCGCCTTTTACGACCTGCCTGGCAGAACGGCAGTTGGCCTATTCTACAAAGGAGGCCGGGACCAACACGGCGAAAACTGACTTTTTGTTTCGTAAATATTGAACTGATGGAAACACAAAACCATCGCCTATAGACACCAAAAATGTTAATGGTGCGTTGCTATCTATGTAACGGGGTCTTAATGTCACATGCATAAGTTTACCAGCTACCTTATCCTTCAGATGATAGTGCCTAACACTGACGCGGCGAATAGGTAAACTGATGGTACTGACCCGGGCGAAATAATGCAGAACTCTACTACCTAGTAGTCTCGATGATAATCACTCGCATAGCCAATCTTTTGCCTCTTACGAGCTGCCTGGCAGAACGGCAAAATATAGTCTATTCTTCAAAGGGAGCCCGGGGTAACACGAAGGATCAAGCACATAGTTCTTTATAAGCTTATTAAAAATGAGTTTTAATAAACCTCTCAAATCATTTATACTAATGACATTAGCACAAATACGCCTACAGTACAGGGAATGTGGTAAAGATATTTTCTCAAGCATGCGGGGAAATAGTGCGGAAATTGTTGAACTCTAAAACATTTTCGTCAAAAAACAGTTTTTTTCAAAAATTTTCATCATTGAAAAATCCCAAGCAAATCAACCAATTTTGATCCAATTTACAGTATTCGACCCAGTTTTTAGAGAGAAAAGCTGATTAGATTTATATATCAATTGGTGCATTAGGCTAAAAGTTATTTTAAAAATATTAAGTACCTAAGTTTGCTAACAATTTGTATACACTTGTCACTTCCGCTTTAGAGTAGAAGGATCTCTCTCATCAGTTCGCCCCCTAGAGGCAGGAGTGTCGCAAGGCTCGGTACTCTCGCCTGAAGCCTCTCTTATACAACCTTCACACAAATGACCCACCACGGACACTCGACGTCCAATTAGCGCTATTTGCGGAGGACACTGCTTTGTTCACGTCCCATTATAATAGATCGTATCTTAATACAAAACTACAAAAATCCGCCACTTCTCTGGACGAATGGTTCCGGAAGTGGCGAATAGAAATTAACCCGGAGAAAAGTAAAGCAGTGTACTTTCACCGGAGTTAGAGACCGTCAGTAGTAAATAGTTCTAGTCGTAAACTAGACACAATTACAATGTACGGCAGTGAGATTCCGTGGGAAAAACAAACAAAGTAGTCACGATGAACTCTACAATGACCTTTTTACCTCGCATTAAAAAGGTCAAAAACAAAGCCATGTTCGAACTAAAAAGCCTTTATTACTTACTGAACAAAAATAGTAAAATGTCACTTAGAAATAAAGTGACACTTTACAAAACGTGCATAAGACCCATTATGACGTACGCAAGCGTAGCGTTTGCTACACCATCCCATCTACAGATCGTACAAAAGAGGTTTATGCGCACGGCTACCGGTTACCCATGGTACGTGCGCAACATAGATCTTCACCGGGACCTAGAGCTCCCAACCATCATGCATCACATGCAGGAACTAGCTAAACGTTATTTCGATAAAGCAACTAATCACTCTAATCCATTAATCACAGCCACGGCGGACTACGAAATCGTAGCCGGCGCGGACGCGATAGACAGGTTCAGGAGGCCTCGCCACGTTCTTTCCTATCCTGATAACGATCTCAACATATACACACACACAACACGACACCGTCGTCGCCGGTCCCGACGACGAATACTTGTCTATCGCCCCGCGCCTAATGCGGGGCGCACAGCCACGATTCCGCACTCCTCTTTTAGTCCGAATACCGCACTAAGCCGAGGTCCGGTCTCACAGGAGACAGCCCTTAGCGCGGGCGTTGTTAGCCCAAATTTTAACTTTAACTCTGGATACAGTAACGAACCATAACGTCAACTGTAATAGTCATTGCGAAAAAAAAAACACTTGTACTACGCTACGGACTACATACTCGTAGCTCTGAAGATGCCATAAAATGCAAAACCGAAACTGGTTGGCGACAATAACTTTTAAAGTGATTTGTGAAGCAGTACAAGTGTACAAATGAAGTTTCACCAATGCCTACGATAAACGATTGCTAATAGCAGTTTGTAAATAAAAAAATATATTAACGGCAATTACCAGCATATAAACGGCACCGGCAAACGGTATTTGATATAATTGTTTAGAGTACCTAAACAATTATATCAAATGCCGTTTGCCTAAAATACTGTAGAAGGCCAAAAAATTTATGTTGAAAAACCTTCGAAGTTACGTTTTTTGGGGAAATTTTTCGCTAACATTTACTCCCGAACGGATTAACCGATTTTGATGGAATTTATGCATTGGACGCAGTTCTTTTAAGAAAAGAGCTGATTCGATTTTGTACTCAATTGGTACATGAATCTGGAAGTTACATTAAAAAACACTTCAAAAAAATTTTTGAGGTGTTGAGGTTTTTTCAAAATTGATAAAATCTCCTCGATCGAATTGGTAAAAATTATCAGGAAGTCTAAGTTGAGCAGAACCCAATCGAATACCATCAGCCGCATTTCGAACGGCCAATCTGTTCAAAGTTTATGAGATGTTTACATACACACATACACACACACATACATACATACATACATACATACATGCATACATACATACATACATACATACATACATACATACATACATACATACATACATACATACATACATACAGGCATACTGACGTCATCGTGAAATTGGTCGAAAAGGCTCCTAGGACCTCAAAACTTGGAGATCTTGTGAAACTCGATTATCGAAAATCGTGGCATAATCAGTAACGTCCTCTCTATATACATACGTAGCGGGAAGTTAAAAATAATTCTAGGAACTTTTACCCCCAACCATCAACCAAAGAGAAAGAGTCAACCATCGCCTATAGACACCAAAGATGTTAATGGTGCGTTGCTATCTTGTGGTATGAGGTCTAATTCCACATGCATATGTTTACCGGCTACCTTACCCTCCAAACCGGAACACGACAGCGACAAGAACTGACGCTATTGCGGCAGGAATAGGTAAGGCGGTGGTACCAGACCCGGGCGTGACAATGCAGAACTCTACCACCTAGTAGCCACGATGGTAGTGACTCGATAGCCAATTGGTTGCCTTTTTCGGAGTATGAAATTTCTGCAAATTTTGATACTAGAGCTCTTAAAAATTTATTTCGGTACTTGTTATAAAGAATAAAATACGCATTTCAGGATTTTATTAAAATATTTAATTTAAAAAATCTTATTCTAAGCTTCTGACTCTACACGCCATGACTGTATAAGCCCTAACTTCACAAATCTACATTGTAGTCAAAATATGTGGCTGGGCCGATTCTCTCCCGTCACGACAAAATATGTGGCTGGGCCGATTCGCTCCCGTTACGACAAAATATGTGGCTGGGCCGATTCGCTCCCGTCACGACAAAATATGTGGCTGGGCCGATTCGCTCCTTGACAGGAGCGATCTCATAAGCGCAATAAGAAAAATTTATTCACGCTTCATTACTTTTCATCATACAATAGTTGTTCTAGTAACGAAATGGCCAAGCCACGTATTTTGACTAAGGTGTAGAATTTGCGCAGTTAGGGCTTTGCGGAGTTAGAAGCTTTGGTTCTACAAAAGATCTGACAATCTCATATGGTATCGTCGGGCCAGCATTTTACATGAAAATGTTTTAGTATGATGTTTATTTTTATGTGACATTCATGATAATATACCTTTAACAAGAGAAAGATAAGGACTTTGCATTGATTTCCATAAACAATCAAAATTATAAAATTGATGCATTCCAACACTGAACAAATAAAAATTGTTTTATCTCTGTCTAACAAGTTTCATAATTGACAAAACTAAAAAAAATCGTCAGTGCTCTAATTTCAAATAATTTAAGAGAATTTACGTCACCTTAAACAGCTTGCGGCTAATACGCCATTACTAAGCAACGCTGTCAATGTAGGTAAGTTAAAATTTAATGTCAAATAACCCTTTGTTTACAAAATATTAAATTGATTTGAGCGTTTATTTGTATTTTTCTATAATTTCAGAGTGTAGGTACCTTAAATCTAAAATAAAAACTTTTTGTTAAAATAACATGCCTAATTGCAATATAATTTATCGAGTCCGTAATTTAACTTCCAAAGTCATGTGTTATTGACTAAACGGTCAATAATATTGTACGATACATAATATTGCGCAATATTATTGTAGGTCTAGTGGCCGCCTTAGTCACAGTGCCTGGTCCTACAAAACTAGGCCCGTGGACACAGTGACAATTGGTGACAATCAATCACGCGCGGGACCTCATGTCATACACTTATATTTTCCGACTGTTTTACTATTAAAGACGCATCAAAATACCTTCTTGTATATTCAGCCAGTGTTACAATCACTCAAGGAAAAAAAATAAGACACACGGGATTACTTTTCATTCGTAAGTACGGCTAAAACAATTTGTTTGAAAATAAGATTAAATTATTGTTTAGTTCGTTATGTTTGTGAGAGTGAGATAGTACAATACAAAAGTAAGCGAGAGAAACGTAGTCTGCTACGTTCGTCGCATTACTTTGCGTTCGACTGACCGAGCTTAGCTTTAGCAATTGCGATGTAAGAGCGTAACATATCTTCCCTTTTTATAACAATGATTTAAACGTTTTATTTTTTAAAGTGGCAAATGTACCTAAGCCATTGAACTCATAAAGTCAAGCATCCATTTGTTCTTTTTCCAAAAAAATATGTATGAAATATGTGACGAAAAATCTTATTTTATAATTTTATTTCAATTATGAAACTATATTTAAAAAGAAGACTTTTCTTTTCTGATTAATATATATTCGATGAAACGTTCACTTGAAGTATGTAGCGTTTGGCGATAAAAGGTTGTTTTGAAATAAATTCTATTCGAAAAATCGTTCAGTCGACTTTTCATTAATCGAACACATGACCCTCGAAGTTAAATTACGGACCCTAATTTATCAATTGTTATGTAGACAATAAACAGCTGTTCTTAAGTCCGCCATTTTTCGGGACGAAGTAACCTGTGCAAATTTAGTACCCCAACTGAAGATTTGCGAAGTGCAAACGACCTTAATCGATAGGTCTACGTTAGGTCTGTATAGGTCCACAAAAATTTTCGTTAGGTCCTTTATAGGTTTTTTTTTACATTATATTCGCATCAAAGGCGTCATCCGGCTTTGGCCTTGGTGGGCGCAGGAAAATAAAACCAAAAAAAACACATGTTTCTAAGAATATTTTTAGTACTTACAAGAAATTTTCTTCATTTATTAAAAACATAATTTTTATAATAATCAATGTTATCTACACAGATCAAACATAAAGGTTATCTACATATTTTACACCATATTTTCTACTACGTATAATATAGTACGGTCTACCTATAATAATTATAGTTATTGCTATATAGAATAAGATTTAAACAGACCGAGTAATTGATAAAAAGTTTACGCATGCGTAGTAAGATTTTTTTTAAAGTCATATGTGTGGTTGTCGCTATGATAAAAAATTAAGTATAAAAAAATACGATTAAACAAACTCCTTTTTTGATCAAACAAACAATATCTAATTATTATTTAAAGGAAAAAAAGTAGATACCATTACATTAAGAGTCAGGTTCATGTTGAAATTTCGAAAATGATTTATAAAACAAAAACGAACAAAGAACAAAAAATAAATTTAATCGAAAACCGCGAACAAACTAATTAAAAAAAAATTCCCCGCCAACAGGAGCAATTTAAATTTCGCGCCATTTATGTATTATATGCGAATGTGCGACTGTCAATTAATTGATAATCAATAAAACAAATCACAGATTATTTATGTATTAATAAAATGCATCATTAACAACCAAAAATGATGCACCAATACGGACCTAACGACAAAGAATACGGTTTCGATTATTAGCAAGTTTTTCATTAAATGAGGTGTTAAAATGTATTTCTTTTAACTAAAATTTGAAAAATTATTTATAAAAAACTATAAGGGACCTAACAAAAATGTTTGATGATGACCTATCTAGAACTAACATAGACCTATCGATTAAAGCCGTTTGCACTTCGCAAATCCTCAGATGGGGTGCTAAATTTGGTATTTGCACAGGTGACGAAATGACACGATTTTCCCTCAGCTATTTCATATCTAGTAGTTGTTTCCTTTATCTAAGTAATATACACACATGTATGTATACATGTATTTTGTCAAACTTAAAAAAGATTTATTGTTTTTTCAGGCGATCGCTAGTCGAAATAATAAGACCACGACCACTTGTAACCACAAAAACTTCAATCGATCTCTTATGAATCTTTTTACTCACATTGAATCTCGCGTACACCGCTCCGCACGTTAAACATTGTGTCTTGTATAAACTGTTATGGATGCCGTATGGTGCTTCACTGTTGTGTTTCAAGTGTGAAGTCACAGTCGATAAAATTATAATAATCAAGGTTGTTGTCGGCGGTGTTAAGACTTAAAGTCGTTAATAAGATAAATATTATCCTAAGAGTAAATTTACGTGCCCCGTGTTGATCCGGCCTCCTTTGACGAAAAGACCAACTGCCGTTCTGCAGGCACGTCGTAAAAGACGACCAATTGGCTATGTGTGTCACTACCATCGTAACTACTAGGTGATAGAGTTACACATCGTCTCGCCTGGGTATATAGTACCACCGCCTAATATAATCTTACCATAATATCATCAACGCTTGCCATTGTCGTGTTCTGGTTTGGAGGGTAAGATAACTAGCAGACTGATGCATGTGAAATTAATTGCTGTAGTGTCGGCTGAGTAGGGTTCCATTTTGGTATCACATCACTTGCGAAGGTAATAAAAGCATTACAAGCATTCGTTTTCTTTCTTGTGTTTTCTTATACGTTACTGTACATATTTATATATAAATTGCATTACATTGTATTTTTTATAAGTTTATTTTAATTAAATTGCTCCCATCTGTTTAATAGTATCTTAAGTTTATGTGAAAGTTAATACCAAATAAATTGAAAAAAAAATTACTATCCCCTCATACTAATAGCAAAGTATCATTAACATATTTGGTCATCTATAGGCGATGTTTTTTCTTTCCATCACGAGAGCCATCTGTGTGTTTGCTATTTTATGATATAAAATAAAGAATAGAATAGAATGTTATATAGTTCTTAAATGGAAATTTTACATGGTGTATTTTAGCGAATTCCTTTAACATTACAATGTTGTTCGAGTAGATTGTTATTCGTTTATTTTACGTAGGAAATTCATTAATTTAAATACAATCAAACTTTAGTTGTTGGCATGTTTTACAGCAAAACATCGACCACTGGAAATCGCCATTTAAAAATTTAAACGATTATTACTTGATATCTGAATGGAATGGAATGGAACAGAACAGGAGCAGAGCAGAACAGAACAGAATAGAATAGAACTTTATTTCATAAGTTTAGAAAACATTATACAAAAGATAGACAGTTACGTAAAAGAAAAAATTACGAGAACGACAATTACGTATGCAATCTTTGGTGTATATAGGCGATGATTAGGTACTCTTTCCCTCTGGAGTGCCATCTGCTTGTTTGTTATCTAATCTATATATATATATATATATATATATATATATATATATATATATATATATATATATATATATATATATATATATATATATATATATATATATATATATATATATATATATATAAAATCAATTGCTGTTCGTTAGTCTCGCTAAAACTCGAGAACGGCTGAACCGATTTGGCTAATTTTGGTTTTGAATTGATTGTTGAAGTCCAGAGAAGGTTTAAAAAGTGAGAAAATGTAGGAAAAAATAAGAGTAGTTAAAAAGGCAGAAAAACGTTTGCCAGGTGCCAGTGATATATAAAAATATATATGAAGTCATCATAAAATCTTATGGCGGCAGGTCATCTTTTTTATCTACTCTTTCAAAGTACCGCAGAGCGTCAAAATTTTGTTGTCTTCACTTGCGCGATGACTTTAATGTCTGATTCCAATCTGGATTGTTATATCTTTCTGTCCGGAACCTTATAATGACATCCTGGAGTGACTAGAAAACCACACTTTACGTTCCTGGCATCTTAGGGTTGATAATAAGAGATACAAGGGAGAACGTGGACGCAAAATAAATGTAAATGATTTCGTCCAAAAAACAATCCCATTTATGTACTCGCGTCCAAATGGGCAAGTACGGTACATGTGTTATAGCTTGTAGGATTCCTCTTGAGTAGGACAACAATCCCTGTCAAGATGTCAGCTGTAATCAGTTTGTAGGATGCATCTAATGTACAACAATCCCTGTGAATCCCAAGCTTTCAGTTGCTTGTTTTTAGTTGTTTCCTTCCATACAAAATAAAATAAAAACGCACACAAATGAACTTAGGAGTTTTATATCATAATATTTATAGAACGACAATGCCCTAAAATGTTCCTGACCAAAAAAACAACGATTTTCAACTGCAATTGAGTTCTATGATTATGGAGCGTCGAAATTGGGACCACCCACCTTGCCATCTGTTGTTCGAACACGTGAAAGGGATTTGCAGAACATTGTTTCTAGGGCTACGGTTGGAGTAGATGCTATGCAACCGGTAATAGCCACACATAGGAACCTTTGGAATCCCTGTAGTTTGTTGAGTTTGGTGTGTGGCAGCCAGATACCTCCCGTAGCAAACTAGCGGCCTAATCACTGACCATTATATACAGTATGTTCAGTTTAAAATTACAAGTCTAGCCTATATTTTAAGTCATCTATTTCAGATGACTTAAAATAAAGAAGTCAGGGCAATAATAATAATAACTGGCAAAATGTAAACGCCATAGTAAAAACTTCTCCAAATACATTTTATAAGTTGGTATACTACTACCAATTATTGAACTTGTAAAGCCTACTTAGCAAAATTAGTTTTCCTTTTAAATTTATTATACAGAGTACAGACTACTACCGTGATTTTTTACACATATAAAACAAACCGTTTAATTGGCAAAGGGGGGAGTCACTTGGCTATAACAAAAATTAGCTTAATATTTAACAAACCCCTTAATTACAAAAACCTATACTTTGGGGTAGGCAAGAAAAAACAAAGATCCTAACTTTACGTGTAGGCAGCTAGCTACCTACCCTAAAAAATATTTTTCAACATTTTATTTTACTACTTTGTTAGCGTGACTTAAAAATATTATATTCTGACCAAATTACAGCTTTCTAGTACACGGCTAGCTTTCGGATACACGGACGGACGGACATAGCGAAACTATAGAGATTCCTAGTTGTCTTCGGAACCCTAAGAACTAGCTATAAGAAAATATTCGTGGTAATGTAAAACATCATCAAAACAAATTTGCTATTATTGCAGTATCGCTAGGAATTTATATTACCTTTTATTAATTACGTAATATATTTTAATTACATTTATTGCACAAGTTAACTGGCGCTGAAATTAAAGTTATTTCTTGTTTTTCTTCTAACGCCTTTTGTTGTAATTGTAGTTTTCTTATATTTTCAATTTCTAGCTTTAAATTATAGTATATCCAAACATTTAGAAAAATATATAATCCCATAACCCAAAAAATCTAATCCTCGTAGCTTTTTAAGAAATAAATTTTTATTGCTTTATTTATTTGGGTAATTCTTCAAAAATGTGTTCTCCGTGTAATTTCCACGGTATTTTTGAAATCGCTTAATTAAAGTAAATTACACAAACATTTTAAAAGTTTATGCAAATTTAAAAAACATATGAAAATTCGACACGTAGTGGATCTATACTTTTCCTAAAAAAAAATATTGAACATTTGCGGTCCATGGAAATTACATTACATCCCACGGAAATTACCCAGCAGGTAAAATTTTGCTAAATACCGTATCAGATATGAAAATAAGATTAGATAAAAGTGGTTTGGGGAACTATGAACGGCTGCAATATATATTAATACGATTTTAGGCAATTTTTTTTCAGCATTTCTTTTTTTCTGAATTTCACCTCTCCGCTAAACTTAGATACAGCAAAACAAATTAGCGATAAAGTGCGTGTGCTACAAATGTGTGAAATGTGTGCATTTCCTATTACCTTTTGCTTTATTAAGCCATGCAATTGAAAGTGTGTAAAAACTTTGTGTTCGTATTTTCATAAAAATTATTACAATTGTAGCGACGATGTAATCATATTGGTACATAAGTAAGTAGTCTAGTCTAGTAGTGCTGACGATGAAAAGTGTATTATATTAATTAATTTCATTTTTTTAATAATAAATTTCCGCAAAGTAACGCCTGAATCAATGAACTAACACAGATCTATTAAATGTTGTTTTAATTAAAAACTTAGAAAGATTTTAATTTAACGACAAAGAATAATTCTCTTATATTTATTTATATATTGCTAAATATTTCCTTCTATTTTCTATATTTTGTTCAGCTAAACTTTTTAGGAAAGCGTCGTATATAGCTTTAACATTTCTTATAAATTCCTCGCCGTATGCGCCGGGCACATTCACCTCTTTCGATAGTTCGGTAGCGATTCCGACGTTATTCGAGTTCCCATATAAAAAATTCTTCACTACATCCAACAAACCTTCCGGCAAATCAACACTTCCTTTTACTCGAATTTTGTATGGATAGGAGAATATTGGTAACACTGAAACGTTTTGCAAATTAAATGAAATAGATCATGCCCCCCCCCCCTCCTCCGTGTTGGTTCCGGGCTTCCCCATGTTGGTTCCGGGCTCCTTTGAAGAATAGACCAACTGCCGTTCTTCCAGGCAGGTCGTAAAAGGCGACCGATTGGCTCTGCAAGTCACTACCATCGTGACTACTAGGTGGTAGAGTTCTGCATTGGCTCGCCCGGGTCTGGTACCACCACCTTACCTATTCCTGCCGCAATAATGTCAGTGCTTGTCACTGTCGTGTTCCGGTTTGGAGGGTAATGTAGCCGGTTAACTTATGCATGTGGCATTAAACCACGCCACAAGATAGCAACGCACCATTAACATCTTTGGTGTCTATAGGCGATGGTTGACTCTTACCATCAGGAGACCCATCTGCTTGTTTGCTATCTTATGATATAAAAAAAAATCGCCAAACTGGATGGGATCACCGTGGCCTCACCAACGGGAACGAAGGGAAATACCTATACATCTCAAGCCAATCCCAATAGTTTTAATGACAGAGTTCTGTGGTAACAAATATTAATAAAAAAATGTGTAAGTAAGTTGACCCTACGGGCCATCCCTGAAACTTTCCACTAAATTAAGGTATTTTAAACTCAAACGAGTAAAAAATATATCTAAGCATAGATTTTTCAGCTCAAACATATATTTTTTATTAATGGCAGTTTATTAATTTTTGAAAACCTGTAATTTTGAAAACGATGCTGGCATTCAACTCAATTTTTGAGATCTAAAATATTGCTGTAGCTAAATAATCGATTGGTTGAAAAATTTCGTTGCAATGTCAAAAAACATTTTATTTTTAATTTTTTTCATCGATAAATCCCAAAAAAAATTTACCGATTTTGATTAAATTAACGGTATTTGACGCAGTTTTTAAAGGAGAAAAGCTGATAAGATTTTTCAGTCAATCAGGGAATTAACTTATTAGTTATTTAAAAAAAAATTGCTGAAAACAACGTAATCTTAACATTTGGAAAGATAAGATAAAGTTTTGAAAATTAGATTCGATTTTTATTTTTGAAACGGAATTTGACGTAATTTTTTTAGTACTAAAATATTGTAGAATACCAAAAAATAATTGGTTGAAAAATCTCGAAGCTATGTCGAAAAAACACTTTTTTTGAAAAATTTTCGTCAACGATTACTCCCAAACGGATAAACCGATTTTGATGCAATTTATGTATTAGACGTAGTTTTTTGAGGAATAGAGCTAATTAGTTTTTGTACTCAATCGGTACATAAATCTGGAAGTTATATTAAAAAAATACTGTTTCGCCAAAATTTTTTTTGGTGTTTTTTCACTTTCTCAAAATCTCCTGGACTAAATCGATTCAAATTTTCAGGAAGTCTAAGTTGAGCGGAATGCAATCGAATGCCATCAACCGCGTTTCGATCGGTCCAGCCGTTCAAAAGCTATGAGATGTTTACATACATACATACACACACACATACATACATACAGACATACTGACGTCATCGTTAAAATAGTTGGAAAAGGTTCCTAGGACCTTAAAACGTGGACATCTGGTGAAAACTCGATTTTCGAAAATCGAGAAAAATCAGTAACTTCCTTATCTACATACGTAATGGGAAGTTAAAAATACAGCTTAATCCTACCTACTTTATGGGTAAACTTAAGTATGTTGAAAAGCAATTTATCGGGTGCTTTTTTATTGTATTTTTACAACTCATAAGTCGTTTCGTTTGTTGTTGTTGCTCAATAAAGTAGACTGTGACGTCACCACAAGCGTGCCACAATGGCAGGTGTGGCAGGTGTGGCAGGCGTCGATTAGATGACCGAGTTCGAAGGTGACAAACATAAAACAATGTAACTGAATTAAAAACCTGCTCCTTTTTGGAAAATGGAATGAAAAGAAAAAAATTCGTTAGAAAAAGATTTAGACTGTGACTTTACGCATTTGTTGGGAACTATAACTAGACATTCCGTACTCTCTTCTATACAATAATAATAATAATAATACTAATATACTTTATTGCACACAACACACATCATTTACAGTAGAAAATAACAATGTACGATAAGGAACGGAGTACAAATAGGCGATCTTATCACCCATCAGTGATCTCTTCCAGACAACCAGCGACTTAAGGAAATATTTACATTAACGCGGGCATTGGTGCTCGCCTTACGAAAAAAAAGTGATAAATAAAAATGTAAGTGCTAACCAATTTAAGTGCTATATATAAATTATAACTACATACTTGGATACATAAATACATACACATATATATAATATACATATATACATACATACATTTATACATACATACATACATACTCATATACATACATATACAATATGCTGAATAGTAGAAGGTTGTAGGTACATATTGAAAGGCACGATCAATACCGTTTTTACCATAAGGGCACTCAGGGCCAGTGCCCAGGGCCCCCATCCTCAGAGAGCCCCGAAGGACCGACATTTTCTCTCACATTTAATATCAAAATATGGTTGCGCGACCATATTTTGATATTAAATGTGAGAGCTTAAGAGAATAAAAAATGAATTGCAAACAACAATGTTACAAGAATGGCTAAGTAATTTGTCATAGAAAAATATATTCTTCAGAAAATTGAATTTCGAGGATTTAACAGAAAATTTTGCTCAACAGAAATCTCGAAAGAAACTAGTATCGTAATCACATAAAAAAACAGCAGCATACATTACTTATATCATCAATGATATATTGGATTACTAAAGCAGAACATAGTGGAAAAATATTGTATAATTTGCTTTCTTTACATTCCAAAAGGGCCCCGAATTCTTGTATGCCCAAAGGCCCCAACATAGTCTAAGACGGCCCTGGGCACGATAGTTAATGGTCATAAGTAAACAGTAAAATATAATTTAAAAAACTATTGCTTAACCACACAGTAAACCTTGACGAAATTAGTTTAATAATATTATTAAAAAATTATGTAACCATATTATGTAACCATAATTACACGATGTATTGATTCTCGTTAGTCAGGAGTTCCCTAAATCGAACAAACTTCTATGCGCCGTTATACGCGGGTGTCCGTACTAAACATTTGTAATGGAAAATTAGGTCAAAATTTAAGTACCTATCTTTAACTTCCCGCTACGTATGTAGTTTAAGGTTCGTTATCTAGATAAGAAAGTTACTGATTTTGCCTCGATTTTCAAAAATCGGGTTTTCACCAGATCCCCACGTTTTGGGATCGTAGGAACCTTTTCCGACTATTTTCACGATGACGTTAGTATATCTGTATGTATGTGTGTGTGTGTGTGTGTGTGTGTGTGTGTGTGTGTGTGTGTGTGTGTGTGTGCGTGCGTGCGTGCGTGCGTGCGTGCGTGCGTACGTGCGTGCGTGCGTGCGTGCATGTAAACATCTCATAACTTTTGAACGGCTGGACCGATCGAAACGCGGTTGATGGCATTCGATTGGATTCAACTCACCCTAGACTTCCTCAAAATTTGAACTAAATCAGCCCAGGAGATTTTGAGGAATTACGAAAAAACATCAAAAAATGTTTGTCGAAATAGCATTTTTTTAATATAATTTCCAGACTTATGTACCAATTGAGTACAAAAACTAATCAGCTCTATTCCTCAAATATATACGACTAATGCATAAATTGCATCAAAATCGGTTTATCCGTTTAGGAGTAATCGTTAACGATATTTTTTTTTTTAAAGTGTTTTTTCGACACCTTTTAACAAATTATGTTTTGGTATTCCACGATATTCCAGAACTAAAAAAACTACGCCGAATACCGTTTCAAAATTCAAAAACGAATCTAATTTTCAAAAGCTACGGCTTTTCAAATATTAAAATTACGTTTTTTAAGAAACTTATTTATTTATTCAATAGTTTATTGTACACAGAGAATAGCATAATTAGGGAAAAACTTAAACGTAACGTAAGTGCTATACTCGCCGTGTTGGTCCCGGCCTCCTTTGTAGAAAAGGCCAACTGTCGTTCTGCCAGGAAGGTAGTAAAAGGCGACCGATTGGCTATCGAGTCACTACCATCGTGGCTACTAAGTGGTAGAGTTCTGCATTGTCTCGCCCGGGTCTGGTACCACCGCCTTACCTATTCCTGCCGCAATAGCGTCAGTGCTTGTCGCTGTCGTGTTCCGGTTTGGAGGGTAAGGTAGCCGGTAAACTTATGCATGTGGCATTAGACCTCGCCACAAGATAGCAACGCACCATTAACATCTTTGGTGTCTATAGGCGATGGTTGACTCTTTCCATCAAGAGACCCATCTGCTTGTTTGCTATCTTATGACATAAAAAAAATGGGCGAGCTTGTCTCTACTTAAAGAGATTTCTTCCAGCCAACCCGTAAAAGGAAATAAGAAAAAAAACAAGTTAGTAGACTTGGTGTACAAAAGAATATTATGGTTACATAAAGAAACTAAATAAATATTGGTGATCATGAAAAAAAACACATACGATATAAGGGAATCTTACAGTTCAGGTAGTAAATGTTCTTTAACGCGTTTTTTAAAGGAGTCAAAAGTCTGGCAGAGGCGAATCTCACTAGGCAGAGAGTTCCACAAGTTTACTGCATGTGCCATAAAAGAATACGAGAAGGCAGCAGAGTTACTAGGAGAAAAACGCAACAAGGTTCTATCGTTAGAGCGACACGGGGAATCAGGAGAGTGCAAAAAACTAAAAGAGTTACGGAGATATTTAGGAGCTACATGATTATAAGGAAGCCACTCACAATTAGAAGTTACTCCCAGATTTGTAGCGGAAGAGGAGAAAGGTATAGGTGTATTATTATACCGTAACATTGGGATGTCTCAGTTATTTATCAATTTCTTCACAGAACGACTACCAAGAATTAAAGCTTTTGACTTAATTGGGTTTACCGATAGACCAAAGGATTTGGCCCACTCACAAATATTATCCAAATCGTCATTCATTTCTCTGACTGATTCTGCTACATTCCCGACATACATGCAGATTGTCAGCATAAAGATGGAAATTTGATTTGATAATAGAAGTAACAGTGTTGATGAACGCCGAAAATAGAAGCGGTGATAGGAATCCACTTTGTGATATACCTGCTTGTAAATCAACCCAGTCAAACCTCAGTTCACCAAAAACAACGCTTTGTGATCGACCTAGGAGATAAGATTTAAACCAGTCAAGAGTAGGTGATGATATATTACGAGAAGCAAGTACTCTTATTAGCATGTCAAAGTCAACTGAATTGAAAGCATTGCTAAAATCTTAGAGAATGAGTAAAGTGAACTTTTTATCATCAATAGCTTGTCAGATGTCATCGGTTACTCGGATCAGAGCAGTGACGTTGCTATGTCCAGGTCGAAAACCTGACTGATGAGGATGTAGAAGACAATTCCTTCTAAGAAACTCACTCAGCTCTGAATAAACTATATGCTCTAGCACCTTAGAAAGAAATGGGAGAATTGAAATTGGGCGAAAATGCAAAGGAGAAGAAGCATTTGGAATCTTTGGAAGTGGGATAATATATGCCCTTTTCCAAGCAACTGGAAAGAAACTTGAAGTTAAGGAAAAATTAAATATATAAACGAGAATTGAAAGAAGTTCAGAGAGAATAGGGAAAATCATACACGAACACACACCGTCACTACCAATGGCTGCACATGAAATGGAAAGTACATGTTTTTTGACATCCGATTCGTTGACTGGTTTAAAAGTAAAGATAGGGCACGAGGGAAGCGAAGCGGGAAATTTGTCAAACTATCGATTATTTAGCTACATCAATATCTTAGATCTCAAAAATTAAGTTGAATGCCATTCGAAAAATTAAAATCGATCATCGTTTCCAAAATATGCCTACAGCTTTTCAAAAATCAATATTATGTCAATTTTAACAAAATAGATATTTGAACTGAAATAACCTATGCTTATAGTTTTTACTCTTTTGAGCTTAAAATACCTTAATTTAGCGGGAAGTTTCAGGGATGGCCTCCAGGGCCAACCGTTTACAGATTTTTTATACATATTCTGTATCAAAATCGAGTATTGAATGTACAGTCTTTTACCACTCAGCCTGTGTAACTCGTTGCGATCGCCCTATTGGCCAAGTGATAAGCAACGAAAACAACCGTTTCTGTAATGACCATAGTTGTTTGTATTTCTGGGATTAAATTTAGATATAGGTACTGTTAGTATGTCACAAGCAAATAAGTTGTTCGCTTTGGGGTTAGAGCAATGCGTTTAATTCGTTCAGTGATATTAATTTACTTTTATTTATTTTATATACAGAGTATTTATTTTAATTGCTATTAAAGATGATAATATTATGAGAAAATCAAATGGGTTATATTTTTTAAATTGTTACTCACAGAGTAATAGCATCCACCACATTTTTAGAAAATATTAAATTAAATCGTAGTGTACAGAAATGTCAGCAGCTGTATTGTAGATAACGGTTTATTGCTAAATTACACGGGAAATTAAATTAGTAGCATTATATTTTTCAATTAATTTTACACTTAAGTTTAGACTGTACCCAATAGATTTTTTTTAATATTTTCAACTGATTTTTCCAAACGGAGGAGTTTGCTAATTCGGCTCTATTTTTGCATGCTTCAACGCAAAGCGGTTGAGGTAACGTTCTACTCTCACCTTATGATAAATTTGTACAAAATTAATTTGTTTTTATAGAGTCTTGGAGATATACAATCTTTTTTTTGATATCGTGAAAAGTCTGTTACACTGTAATAAACTAACTATATATATATATATATATATATATATATATATATATATATATATATATATATATATATATATATATATATAATTATTATTATATTTTCATATAAAACGATAACAAAGTAACATTTCAAATGATTGAGATAAAAAATCTTTGTGCCACAACTGACACATAGATGTTATTTCACATATTATCATGTAGTACCGCGTAATTAGAAAATAACAAATATTTATTAGAGATAATAATTTGGAGTATGAAGCGCGAGTATAATCGAACGCTTTATCTTATTTCTAAATCAAGCAAAGATTCTTCTTTGCTACCATAAAGTTAACCTTTATGATTATAAAAATGTCAGAAAGGTAAGACGAAAAATTTTAAATAAACTGTTGTATTAATGCTACAAAAATGAAAATATTTATTACTATAGTATAGTATAACCTTACAACATAGAATGCTGTATAAATAAGCTATTCTTAGTATTATCTTAAAGAAACAAAAAAAACAAGTGTCATCTATTTAAACCGTAGATAAAGGAAATTCAGCGTTCTCTAATCTCTTGTCGAAGATTTAAATTGTGAACGAGTAGGTAACAAAAATATTTTAACGTAAACAACAGTTGTTCGTCTTTTAACATTTAAGTGGTTAAAATCAAATAATCTTCATAATGAGAAATACAAAAACGTATTATATTTATGTTGACAATATACTTAATGTGGCGCGAAATGCCAAAAATAGAACGTAATAATTGTGAATCCAAGTAATATTAATCTTTGAAGGATTTTCTCTCATCTCTCATTCTCATCACAATATTATACAGCGAGCGCTATAATGCTATAAAGTATAAACTTTTTTTTTTTAAATAACTTTTAAGTTAATTCACCGATTTACTTAAAAATCTTATCAGTTTTCCTCCTTTAAAAACTGCGTCAAATGCCGTTAATTTAATCAAAATTGGACAATTTGTTTGGGATTTATCGATGATGAAAATCTATACATATAATAAAATCGTAGAAAAGTCAAAACTGTACATTGAATGTTTTTTTAAAAGAATACTTGGGGCGTGATCTACAATTGATATCAAAGCCAAAAATATAGTTTTTAGAAATTTTGTCTGTCTGTTTGTCTGTATGTGTGTCCGGTGTAAACTCAAAAAGTACTGCCTGGATTTACTTCAAATTTTGCATGAATATTACTAACAGGTCGGGTCAACATATAGGCTACATATTATCACGCTATCACCCACGGGGGAGGAGCAGTGCGGAGTAAACAAAGTCCGCGCGGACGAAGTCGCTGGCAACAGCTAGTTAAATATAAAATGTTTTTTGACATTGCATCGAAATTTTTTAACCTGTCGATTACTTAGCTAAAGCAATATTTTAGCTCTCAAAAATTGAGTTGAATGCCATCGTCGTTTTCAGTATACAGCTTTTCAAAAATTAATATACTGCCATTTTTAACAAAATAGATGTTTGAACTGAAAAATCTATGCTTATATTTTTTACAGGAATGGCCCGTAGGGTCAACCGTTTACACATTTTTTCTTTAGATTCTTACGTAATAAATATTGAATTACGGGAAAGTGGGTCGGCTTATTCTTATCTTTAACCAACACATATTTATCTATGTCTTTAACCGACAGAAAAACGAAGAATGTTTTCAATTCGACGCGTATATTTTTATTTACGTTAGACCACGCATAACTTTTTACAGAGTAGTCCGATATTGATATGGGCGTACCGAGGGGGGGTACAGGTAAGGGCAACTGCTCCCCCCCCCTGGAAGTTGTTTACCTCTCTACTAACTATATACTATAACTATATATTATTGTAGATAAAAACATAATAAGATAAAAGTGGCATAAATATAATAAGATAAAAAGGTTATCCCTACGATTTGATAGAGATGATAGTTGCTGATAGATGCTGATGGGTGAGTGATCCTGCAGCTGATTATGTATGATATACGGGGAGAAAATGATACCCGTTTGACTGCTTATTGATCACTGATTTATTATGATAATTATGCTAATATTTATATGATACAAATGATGACGAGAGAGGCTGATTAGCTGACCGGTGCATCTGCGGCAGACGTGTAGCTGAAGGTCACGCTGAAGGGGCGGACGTGGGGTTGCAAGGCCACACTGAACCGACCATCTAGAACGAACTTGTGATTGCGAGGTCACGCTGCAGGAACGGGCGTGCTGTTGTACAACTGATCAACTAGGCGTACGTGCTATTGGAAGGTCACGCTGACCTAAACAAAAAGTATAGTCTTAAAATATTACGGTTGCCCCCCCTGGACCAGAACATAGGTACGCCCATGGATATTGACATTTTTTTATTAGTATGAGTATAGATACACCGAGGGCCCCATTTATTTATTTTTTTAAAAATTCTAACCATAACTATGTGTAAGGGAATTTACAGTTACATACTCGTAACTGTAAATTCCCTGATGATGCTTGTATAAGCGAAACCCGTTGGAAATAAATTATAATTGCTTATTGTGAAACAGTACAATTAGTGTATAAAGCAGGCTGTAAACGCTCAAACAATTTGTCAAATTTTACGTGTTTGGCAAATTATTTGATAATCTACGGTCATGTTTGACATGTTTGTCAAGCAAATTACGTGGTTGGCTGTATGTTTGAAAGATTTGATTGACGGCGTGTTTGTCATATGCGTATGAATGTGTACAGTCATGTTTGTCAAACAAACTCGTCGTTTTTGCGCGACCGCCGCTGAGACATGTTGTTATTTATTACTCATCTGAGCGTCGGAGCGTCACTTCACGGCGAAAACTGCTTTGAAATTGAAGCCTTGTTTGACAAACTTGTTGGTACGTGTGCGCTGATGTTTTATAAAAACGTACAAACAAAACGTAAAGTTTGACAAACATGTTTGAGCGTTTACAGCCTGCTTAAGTGATAAAATATTGCGTTAATTTAAGATTCTGATCAAAACATACTAAAATCCTGATGCCGCTTACTCTCCCACTTATCGTCAAGATGCTCTAAGCCAAGGTTCGGCCGACACTCTTAGGGCGGGCTCTAAGTACACTTAATTTATACTCCGGCTGAGTACTCTGCTCATCCAAAAAGCCTGATTTTGAAACAACGGTTATAGATACCAACTGCCAAAAGTCATTTCCAAAAAAAGTTTATTTTAATATCACAAGATAGCAAACAAGCAAATAGCTCTCCTGATGAAAAGAGGTTGCCTCTGCATTAGGATAGCTATCTGCTTGGTTTGCATCGCCTATATATACCAAAGATGTTAATGATGCATTGCTATCTATGTGTTGAGGTGATCAAGCCACTTGCATAAGTTGGACAGCTACCTTACCCTCGAAACCGGAACACGACTAATGTCAAGCATAGACGCTATAGCGGCAGGCATAGGTAAGGCGGTAGTACCGTATACCCGGGGGAGACGTTGCGGAACGCTACCACTTAGCAGTCACGATGGTAGTGACACATGTAGCCAATCGTTCGCCTTTTACGAACTGCCCGGCAGAATGGCAGACAGTCTGTTCTTCCTCTTTGAAGATCTGACAAGAGGCCTGGACCAACACGGGGGTTATTAGACATTCTGTCCATTTTCAGGAAAAATAATCTTGCCTGAGTCTGGGTCAAGTCAAGTGTCAACTGGCCACCCTATCAACAAATCGGGCACATCCCGATTTGTTGATAGGATGGTCACTTGACACACCATTGAACTTAATACCACTAGCTGACCGTAAGTGCGTTGCACCTAAGTTTACTTCTTTTATGATATAGGCGTAACGATATTTATTGGAAATTTTTAAAATTAATACAGAGATCAGAATGCAATTGACATAGCCTACTTAAATAACTAATGAAAAAGAAATTTAAAAAGCAAATTTTTATCCAAAGTCCAACTACCTTTTAAAATAATCATGGACCTAGTAAAATACCTTTTATATCAGGTATATTTATATTGCTATGGTATGTATATGTCGCCGCAAAATTGTAAGAACCGTTAGATTATAATCTACCGTAGATATATAATAAACAAACTGCTAACCTAACGTAACCAAATTATTAAATAACTAGATATATTACATGAACAAACTAACAGTTTTTACAATTTTACGTTAACATATAGGTACATATTTTCCGCCGTGTTGGTCCTCTTTGTAGAATGGACCACCTAACATTCTTCGTTCCTAAGTTTAAGTTTAAGATTGGTTATGCGAGTCACTACCATCGTGGCTAGGTGGTAGATATTTGGATTGTCTCGCCCGGGTCTGGTACCATCGGCTTAAGTATGTGATAGCAACGCACCCGCTTACTACTTACGGTGCAACCACATACCACATGAATACTAATAAACACGCCATTGGGAAGGAAACGTGTCGTCGCGCATATGAGCAAACGCTCCTATCACTGTCAAAATTGTCATATATTTGTAGATATATTATAACGTGAAAAAATAGAAATAAACCATGTTGTACTGTTTTATCGTACCGAATGAGATGACAAGGTTAAAAAAATATCTTTGGAGTGATTTTATTTCATCGGTAAGTAATATAACTATGTATTTCTGTGTGTAAATACAAACTACACTGACAAACTAAGAAATTGTTTTGAAAGGCGTATCCATATAATCCGTGGGTGCAGCCGTTTAGAATGCAGCCTAAGTATAGACACAGTATACTGGAGACTAACAGTAGTCAATCTAATGCATGTGATATTCGAGCAACGCACACATAGACACCTCTCACGGACGCGATATCTCGGAATGGTTCGGAACAAACTGTCCCAGACCATTCCTATATATCGCATCCGTCTCCAATATTCTGTGTGTATTGATCTCCCTTGCAGCTAGGCATCTCGTAAACGGCGAATGATTTACTATAGGTACGTGTCACTAAAGTTGTAACTAAACTAACACTAAAGTTCGCCGTGTTGGTCCCGGCCTCCTTTGTAGAATAGGCCAACTGCCGTTCTGCCAGGCAGGACGTAAAAGGCGACCAATTGGAACCAGAACTCTACCACCTAGTAGCCACGATGGTAGTGACTCGCTTAGCCAATCGGTCGCCTTTTACGACCTGCTTGGCAGAACGGCAGTTGGTCTATTCTTCAAAAGAGCCCGGAACCCACACGGGGATAATAATATTGTTGGATAAATTACACAAATCGATCTAAATTTGCTTGTTTATGGGTGTTAATCAACGACACTAGGTAATACATAGAAATAGAAACAGTATTCATATATATGAATACTGTTACATACATAAAGACACCCAGACCCAGAAATACAAACATATCTATGCTCATCACATAAATGTTTGTCCTTGTCGGGAATCGAACCCGAGCCCCATCGATTTGTAGTTAGGTTCGCTAACTACCCGACCATCGAGACGGCCAAATGAGCTCTTTCTTTTGATAACGTTCTAAGAATTCTAAAATTCGTACTTCACTCCACTCCATTTTGTCTCCACGTCCAGTTGGGTCGAGCGTTGCCCTAGGTATTAATTTACTTTTTGGTCGAGCGCTAGTTGACAAATGCAGGCGAATGAATATGTAAAAAAATGTCAATCAACTCGAAGCGTTTACGGCTTTTATTCATTTTCTCACACAATATGCCGCGTCGTAGCCCGACGTGACGTTTTATCGTCGTATGTGCGTAAGAACCATGAAGCTGTATTATGTCTGGAGGCAGCACTTCTAATACCTACTTGAAACACAATTTTAAATACTGTTGTCATCTTCTGAGGTCTTACCCTCTCTTTCTAACACAGCTGTATAAAAAGAGACGAAGAGACCTCATAGACAGAGATATAACGTAAATATGTGTTTCAAGTGATTAATACGAGTGCTAGCTCCGCCCATACCTAATAATTCATGGTAAGAACTAAGAGCTCTAAGCGCTTCGACTCATAGAACCCGTCAATTTTTGTCCCAAATAACGTTCTGAGTGCTAAGTGTGAGTTTTTCTTTTCGCATTAGATCGTGAGCGCGTTTCGAGTTTACTGGGAATTTGTATGTGATTTGTACAGCGCCACCTAATGGGAAACAGGTTTCTCACGTTTACCACTAGATGGCGCTGTACAAATCTCATACAAATTCCTAGTAAAATCCAAACGCGCTCACGATCGAATGCGAAAAGAAAAACTCACACTTAGCACTCTGGTTTGGAGAGCAAACTTATGAAAATGGCAATAACACCTTATCACACGGATAGCAACGCACTAACATCTTCGGTGTCTATAGGCAATGGCTGTCTCTTTTCATCAGGAGAGCCATTTGCTTGTTTGCTATCTTATGATATAAAATAGGTACTCTAGATTCATAAGTATAACATACCTCCGACTTCGTACACATGATCTGAAAACATTACTACCTTCTACCCATTGAGATAAACAAGTTTGTAGTGGCCTAAAACTAGGCTGGGATGCATGGGGGTACCGAAGGGGGAGGGGCAGGGAGGGGCAACTGCCCCCCCCCCCCGGAATTTGGTTACCTCTCTACTAACTATAGACTATTGTAGGTAAAAATAGTCTTAAAATGTTACGGTTCCCCCCCCCCCCCCCCCCCCCCGGCTCAGAACCTGGGTACGCCCATGCTGGGATGGCTGGTCCTGGTTTTCGGGTAATTTGTACTACACAGATATATCACGGTAAACGGAAGAATTTGGTCACTTACCTTGCAGCCGCGCTGTGTAGTTCCCGTGTCGATGTCTCCGAATTTCTTGATAGCACCACCGATATGTGCACCACCAGGAGTTGAACAGCTCACTTAAGCGTCTAAAAGTGTCCTTCGATAGCTTAACCGACCGTTTTGAATTTAATCGTTATACGTAAGTCGTGTACGCAACCGTCGCCGAAAGATTCACAACCCGAAGTGCTGTGGGGTGCTTCCGTGAAGCTGTCACTACGACAGACGCCAGCCGTCAAGGTTTTTGTGACCTACCCTTCACCAGGTCCATGATGTAAATGCCCGAACATTGCTTGCATTACTTACACACGCGTCGAGTGAAGTAGTATTCGTTTTTACCGACGACGCTTTGGTTTCAAAGTGGAACGTGCGTTGAGTGCGTAAATTGTATGCTTTTATGTTTTCTATTGACGTAAGTGAAAGTGTGGGGGATACTTGCCGCTAATGTCTTCTATGTTGTCCGGCCCATCGGTGAGTTTTATCCATTTATTAAACCGCCATATTTCTTTTCGGTGGCATCGCGGAGGTTGATAAATTATAAATAGAAAATTCAATTAATTTTTGCCTATATCTCATTTTAATAATTAGCCGTAGCCTTCAAATTGGGAAAGAATTGTTCAAATCTATTCATTAGTTTCAGAATATTATGTCGATTAATTACATTGACCTTTTAATTAGTAGGCCGTTGATTAAGTAAAAACCAATAACCTTCAAAATATTCCTGAATGTTAGGCCAACTGTTGTTCTGCCAGGCTGGTCGTAAAAGGCGGCCGATTGGCTATATGAGTCACTGCAATCGTGGCTACTAGGTGATAGAGTTCTTCATTGTCTCGCCCGGGTCCGGTACCACTCCCTTACGTATTCATGCCGTAATAGCGTCAGTGCTTCTCACTGTCGTGTTCCGGTTTGGAGGGTAAGGTAGCCGGTAAACTTATGCATGTGGCCTTAGACCTCGCCACAAGATAGCGACGCACCATTAACACCTTTGGTGTCTATAGGCGTTGGTCGACTCTTTCCATTGGGAGACCCACCTGCTTGTTTTTTAAAGGGCAATGGGCCCACCTCTCGTTCCCACCACTGTAACTTCTGTAAACCAGAATCAACAAACCTGCTTGTTTGCTATCTTATGATATAAAAAAAAGACTTGTCATTACGGTAATAATAAATAAAGTATATAGAATGTTAGTGCAACATGTATAAGTTTACCGGCTACCTTACCATCCAATCCAAAACACTACAATGACAAACATTAACGCTTTTGCGGCTGGAATATATAAGGCGATGGTACCAACCCGGTCGAGATGTTGTGGAACTACCAACTAGTAGTCACGACAGTAGTGACACTCATAGCTAGGGTGGCCACATGCTTCGTATTTTACTGAGACCAATTTACGCGTTCCAAAATTTTAAGAATCCGTTATTTGATTGAATACCGTTACTCCGTAAAATTTAGGGACCCGCAGTAAGAAAAAAAATAACACGGATGCCCTGTAAAATTTAGGAAACCGTTTTTAGAAAAGATACTGTTTTTTATACATAACATAAGATAGCAAGCAAGCAGATGGGTCTCCTGATGTAAAGAGTCAACCCTTGCCTATAGACACCAAAGATGTTAATGATGCGTGCTATCTTTGGCATAGTCTAATGCCACATGCATAAGTTTACCGGCTACCTTACCCTCCGAACCGAAACACGACACTGACAAGCACTGACGCTATTGCGGCAGAAATAGGTAAGGCAGTGGTACCAGACCCGGGCGAGACAATGCAAAACTCTACCACCTAGTAGCCACGATGTTAGTGACTCGCATAGCCAATCGGTTGCCTTTTACGACCTGCTTGGCAGAACGGCAGTTGGTCTTTTCTTCAAAGGAGCCCGGTATTAACACGGGGAAAAACTGTATCTTTTCCCCGTGTTGTATTTTAATTAAGAAAGTAACTGTGGATGCCCTCTGTCATACTTAGTGGCCATAGGATATTAAGGCGAGGCATCGCGACAAACGGGAAAAAACTGGTTTGCTAAATCACATTTTTATATTGATAGTTAAATAACAATTTTACAAAAAATACACGATATACCTGAAGATATTATCTAAAGAATATGCTAACTCATTACATGATAAAATGTACTTTACTCGATCATATAAAATTTCGAAAACAGGCTTAAAAAAATATCTAAAACAAATAATTTGTTAATAGTATTTCTAATCTTCCACGTGATATTCATATGGTTTTATTAAGTTGTAAATATAAAAAAAAATGTGCTAAATTTTAGTTTTCAGCTGATGTCCTATATTTATTTATCCAAAAATTAACACGTTTCCCAGCGGTTTCAGAACATACCGCGCCACCCATTTTCTATAGAACTCACACGCGTCGAAATACCTCGCCTTAAGTAAGGAGTAATTAGAAAAAAATAATTCGGGATAAATAAAGCTCACGTGCACCTAATGCACCTAAAAATGAAAGTTCTATCTGACCTGCTGCAGCACTTTCACTTTGAATTCGTTCGATCGTATGTTCGCATGTCAGGCGGGAACGCATGTGCGCGTGGGCGTGGTACTATAGATTTTAATACATTTACTCATTAAAATCAAGATCCTTTAAAAACTGTTGACCTGTTGAAGAGAAACAACCTGTGACAAGTAATAAAGGAAAAAACACTGAGAAACTAAGAAATTGGCGTAAAGGGACTATCTATTTAATCCGTGGATAAATTATCTCCTCTCGTGCACGACATGTTTCAAGTTAGATGTCCCAAATGGGCTGATGTGGAGTAGATACTCTAACTCATCAATGACACCAAATTTCCTTCGCCATTCTTTATACCTATCTAAAATAATCTACCGCATGGCGTGTGCCAACTGCCAGTGCCATAGTGAAT
Source organism: Apodemia mormo (assembly GCA_036924255.1). NCBI lineage: Eukaryota > Metazoa > Arthropoda > Insecta > Lepidoptera > Riodinidae > Apodemia > Apodemia mormo. Next base: position 27,666,452 of record JAUPFN010000021.1, on the reverse strand, counting down.
GCAAAATGTCGGGGTTATGGTATAACCACAGAAAACATGGAATAACGCATTCTGTGATCGTAACATGGCGCCCTGCAATCGACGGGTTTTTCTGCACACTTTTCGAATTTCCGCCAATTTTAACTTGTATTATTTTTCTTTCTTATTTTTAATGATTATATGTTATTTGTTAAGAATTTGTTTTGTTCTGGGCCCCATGAAGTTGTATTATATCTGGAGGCAGCACTTCTAATACCTACCTGAAACACAATTTTGAATACTGCTGTCATCTTCTGAGATCTTACCCTCTCTTTCTAACACAGCTGTATAAAAAGAGATGAAGAGACCTCATAGCATAGATTACCCTTAGATTCCGCATCATTGAATTTTTGTTCGTATTTGAGTTCACAAAATTAGGAGGCGCGGAGAGTGCGACAACTGCGCCGTGATTGGCCTATTCAAGGTTGCACTAGAAAACGTACGGATCATAGTGATGGGACATAAGCGACAGGGCAGATCAAATTATCCGTCCGTTAAAACCGTCCAATGAGAGTTGGACTCGCGCACGAAGGGTTCCGTATCATCATCGATAAATACTGTAAAAAATAACGTTTGTTTTTAAATATTTATTTTATTTTAATTTAACTATTATATACTATAACGAAATATTCTGTGAATATTCCAAGCCTTTACCAGTTGTCGTTGTTAAGATAAAGAAAAAAAATGCATACAAAACTTTTGTATGAGAATTCTACGTTTTTAGAATTATTAGAATTATTTTTTAATAAAAAAGTTTTTAGAAAAGAACAATTTTTAGATTTGTTTTAAATACAGAACTATATGACACTTTCACCTTCGTTTCCTAGCTTGGTAGAGTTCCGCAACGTCTCACGCGGATGCTTGGTACGAGTACTACTATTTGTATGAGAATGGGAATGTAAATTTATTGTATGGAAGCTCCTCTTAAATATTTATTTTATTATATTATTAATATTTATTGTCATAGCGGCAATAGAAATAAATCATTCGAAAAAAGTTCAACTGTCTAACTGTGACAGTTCTGGAGATACTGTCTGGTGACAGACGGACAGATAGACAGACATATAAACAGTAAAGTAATAGAAATAGGGTCCCGTTTTATCCTTTGCGTACGGAACCCTTAAAGCACTTTCATATTAAAAATGAGAAAGTTTAAATTTCTTTAAATTTTATTGCTTAAATTGGGCATAAATATATCGTGGTATAATGAGTGGTATTTTAGTAGTGTTAATACAATTTATTCATGGTACTGTAACAAACCCTCCCGAAGACCCTCTAAACGCACATTTTAAATATAACAAAATTGTCTGTTATATTTCGTTTATAAAGGAGTCAACAGAGTTATAATCATATTATCTGGCCAAATGATTCATCTAGTGTTAAATTGAGGACTCATTTTGTGTTATATAGTTTACTCATTCATTCTTTTCAAAGGTACATTTCATCTTTTATAAACAATCATACTTTATTAAGAAATGTATACTATAAATTGATTTAAAGGACTAAAATTTAGTATATTGAAGATATTTGGCTTAAGAAAGGAAGTAATATTTTACATAAATATAATAAAGATATTTGAATTAAGAAAAGGAGTAATACATTACATAAATACATAAATACATAATAAAGATATTTGACTTAAAGGAAGGGAGTAATATATTAAATATATACATAAAATACATAATAAATCTATAGCTTAAGAGAACAATATGATGATATTAATAGTTACATTGACTTCATCTAAAGGAAAGAAGTACGGTAGTATGGAATATATGGATAAAATTATTGTAATATTTAGGTTGGGAGTTGTAAAGCACTTTAGTGCCGCAATTTTATTATTGTGGAATATGTAAGAGGCGCCGCCTCGCCTCACATGTGTGGATACCATGCCGGCTGAAGGCCTTCCTACCGTATCCCCCAGAAGTATATTGAAACTAAAAGGAACTAAAGTCCTTAATCTCAAAGAGAAAATCAATATATTATGAAGAACCAAGTTATTGGCAGATAGGCTTTACTATTGTGGGGTCACAAAGTGATAGCCATATAGTTTAATGTCCAAACATGTGAATACATTGTTTGGAAGTTGATGAGTATAGGCATGACCAAGGTGCGTCATTAATATTGAGCACAGCCAAAAGGCCAAATAATAAATATGTTTCTCAAGTATACAGTTAAGCATGGACTCGAAGTAAGTAAATGTTGATAAAAATATATACTATTGTTATTTTAGTAACAAACAGTAACAAAATAATAAATAAATATTGGCATGACAAAGGTGCATCGTTTGTATTGAACACAGTCAAAAGACCAAATAATAAATATGTTTCTCAAGTATACAGTTAAGCATGGACTTGAAGTAAGTAATGTTGATAAAAATATATACTGTTGCTATTTTAGTAACAAACAGTAACAAAATAATAAATAATATTGGCATGACAAAGGTGCATCATTTGTATTGAGCACAGTCAAAAGGCCAAATAATAAATATGTTTCTCAAGTATACAATTAAGCATTGACTTGAAGTAAATAAATGTTGATAAAAATATATACTGTTGTTATTTTAGTAACAAACAATAACAAAATAATAAATAAATATTGGCATGACAAAGGTGCATCATTTGTATTGAGCACAGTCAAAAGGCCAAACAATAAATATAATTCTCAAGTATACGATTAAGCATTGACTTGATCAAAGTAAAATAATTAAAATAATATATAAAGTACTCAAGTTTGCGATAGCATTGACTTGGAGTACATAAATGTTGATAAAGTATATACTGTTGTTATTTTAGTAACAGCCAGTAATAATAAATATTGGCATGACCAAGGTGCATCATTTGTATTGAGCACAGTCAAAAGCCAAATAATAAATATAATTCTCAAGTTTACAATTAAAGTTTGTGCAAGTTTGTTTTAACAATTACTTGACAAAACTAAGACAGATAATATGTTGTCTTCAATCACAATACCGAAACATTAATAATCGGTACGCGATAAATAAACATATATAAAAGTAATCATTGCTCGCAATGAACTTCAAATAATCCAAATCATAAAAATTTCATAAGTAAAATCAATTAAGATAATCCTTATGACGAAAGTCAAATGAACTCAGGTTAATGTATAAAAATACATTAAAACAAGCAATTTAATATATCCAGCTCTGTGATGTAGCTCATACCTGGTTGACGATTTGATTAATTATGTAAATAGTTCAACTTTGCTAGGCGATAGATAGTTGGTGTTTATCTGGGTTAACCCTCTGAATACACAGTTTGCGGTGGGGCTTATCCGAGGACCACGCACTGGTAACGAGGAGATAACCATAACGACAACATTACATGTGTGCCTTTATATAGATATACACAATGCATGCGACATGCATACAACCCTGATGCCTTCGCAAAGCCGACACTATCTTGTGACGAAGGTATGGTCCAATCAAAAAGCCAAATAATTAAAATAAATTATTACTGAACTAGAAATTAACCTTTGTTCTAAAGTTATTATAGTCAAATTTCCTCCTATAACCCTAATAATTTATAGTCACCACAAGCAATGAAATATTACTTATTAATTGAATTTGAAGTTATAGATGAAATTTAGTAAGATCTTTGAACTCTTTAATATTGTGATTGAATACTCAATACATCTTAGAATCCAAACAATTCGTCTTATACTCGTTTTCTAATGAAACTAAGTTATTTATGTCTTCTCCAGATTATTAGAGTTCTATTACTCTTATTTCAATTTCTCTTTAATCAAATTTCAGAATTTAATAAGGTCTGAACTTTTAGAAATCAACGCTTATTAGATCTATTGTTGCTTTAAGTGAACAGTATTATGAAACATCTATCCACCCGAATAATCATAAGTAAAGTTCATTTGTACAATCCTTATGATGTATAGATTCAATCATGGAATCCAGGTTAATATATGAATATATACAGATAAACAATTTAGACAAATAACTCTAGTTCTGTAAAATAGTTCATGTCTGAGATGATTAGATATGAAAATGGATCAACTTTGCTTGGCGGTATAGTTGGGTGTTTATCTGGGTTATCGCCCCAAATACCATGCTTGCGACAGAGGGGCATATGAACCGTGTGTCTGCACTGGTAAAGAGAAGATGACCATAATGACAACATTACATGTATGTCCTTATATAGATACACCCAGCACAACTTGTTGCCTTCGTAAAATCGATATTCCCGTGAGATGAAGATGACATGATCTATTTACCAAGGTAAAAGGTAAAAATATCTATCCAAAATTAGTAATTAACCTTAATTTCAGATTTATTTAGTAAACTTCCTATCTTACTAAAAGATCTGTTATGCACTGTCACTATAAACAATAATATTTCAATTATCCAAAAGAAATAATTTGATAAAGAAGTTTAATATTATAATTCCTATCCTCCTAAATCCCTATATAAATAATATAAAATAAGAATAAAATAAATAAATAATTAATTAAATTAAGTAAATAATTTATACAAAATATGGTTAAATAAACATAATACGTTTGGACTAAAGTTCATTCATTCCTCTCTTGTACTCTAACTCCCTGAAGCTTTATTAAAGTCATTTAAGATTTTCGCTCCAAATTTAATTCAACAATTCAGTTTATATTAATTATTCCTTTGTTAAATACGAAGAGAGTAATTTGTATTAGTTTGTGATTATCTCGTTTAATATTTGTACTCGGTTTTAAATTTGATTGTAAATAAAATAATGTTTTATGAAGATTTGATTTTAAGGGACTGGCCTATGTAATTAATTTACGTATTAGTTAATATTTAGTTTTATAATAGGATATAATAATTCGTATTAACATTTCATAATTTTAATAATTCATATTAAGGTAGGTTTTCGTGTGAATTTGTGTAGATTTATGCCCCCACTTATTGGTTGTAATATATTATTCCTACAGTAACAGACCGTCTGCCTTCAATTCCTAAAAGATCCTATTCCCTCCTAATCCAATTTGAAGCATTAATTCAAGTAATCATTTTAACTAGAGAAAGTTTCTATAATAAATATTTCCTAAGCTTGAATCACCTAGTTTTAATTGAAAGTCAATAATAAACAAAGTATTCCTTAATTCTTCAATATATTAAAGCATCAGTTCTTCCACCTAATATCTACACGCCCTATCCTATCACCTAATTGTTCCTTCATAAAAAATTATAACTGCCCAAAATTATAACAATGCAGAAATTAAAATCGTATTTGCCATACCTCCAACTCTGCAACAAACCTACAGTAACTCTGCATTCAGCTCCGACGACAGCTAAGAAGTCACCCCCACGCGGCCTCGAAGGCTCCAAAGGAATCAGCTCTCGATCCCTAAAGTTTAAATAACAAGCAGGATCAACTGTACTATGGAAATTATTCTAGGAACTTCCTAGCCGGTTCTCATCTATAAAGATATGTGGTAGTTATCACCAGTTAGTAGATTTTAAAAGATAAAACCGCACGCAAAACTTCGAAACGGATTTGAATGAAATTTTACGCACAGATAGTTGATGACTTGGATTAGCACATAGGCTATTTACTATCCCTGGAAAATCTAGTGATCCAGCGGGATTCGCTTCTATAATGTTGCGGGTTGTACGTTGAAACTAGTTGATAATATTAATTCAGGTGCAGTAGTATTAGTATCTAACAATGGAATTCCTTCAAAATGACGAAGATGAAAAGTATAATTTAAAGTAGTTAAAGCACTTAAATCTATTCCTAATTAATAAGCTATTTAGCCAACATGCTTTTGAATTTGGTAATGCAAAGCCATTTCTTACTCCTATGAAAAATAAACAAACATAGCAATATCGGCCATTTGTAAGGTAAAGATGCATTAATGATAGTTCAAATGCATATGGTAAAAGTATAGTATAAACAATTAAAGCACATAAATCTATTCCTTGTTAGTTAATAAGCTATTTAGCCAACATGCTTTTGGCATTGGATAATGCAAAGCCATTACTTATTCCTGTGAAAAATAAACAAACATAGCAATATTAGCCAATTGTAAGGTATAGATGCAATAATAAATGTCTAGAGACAACGGGATTCCTCCAAATGCCGACGATAAAGGTATAATATAAAGTAATTAAGTCATTTATTTCTATTTCCTAGTTAAATAATAAACTGTCTTGCCAACATGTCCTGAAATTTGATAATATAAAGCCTTTTTCTTTATATTATATGAAACCTAACAAACATAGCAATCTTAGTCACTTGCAAGGTATAGGTATAATAATAATAGTGTCTAAAGGCAATAGGTTTCCTTTAAATACCGATGGTGAAAATCTATATACATATAATTAAGTCATAAATCCATTTCCTAATTAATTAATAAACTGTCATCCGTCAAGCACTGAAATTTGATAAAGTAAAGCCATTACTTAGTCTTGTATAGTTATACAAACTTAAATTGTAGTCTTGTATAGTTATACAAACTTAATTTAATTTAAATTGGAAAACTACATCACCTGTGTTGTTTAGAACTCCGATTTAACCTCGTCTTGATTAGCAGCCCTGCTGCAAAACTGTAAGACAGCAATTGCTCCACAACCATTGTTCACATTTTTATGGAAAGAAAAGAACAATTAGAACAGCAAAAATTATGGTTTTATTTTCCTAAAATCAAAATAGACTTCCCTAATAATAATATCACACAATTTCTATAAAGCAAACAAGTCCACGTTTCTCCTATGTTATTAAACTCCTTTTCAACAGCTATTCCTTAAAATAAATAATTTCCTTTCTTCATACAACAAACATTCTTCACTCAGTCTAGGATCGATCCACCTTTACACAACATTTTGCACAATTTCATTCTTGTAAACCTAATCACATATTTATCGGTAATATGTTTATTAAAATTGTATATTCAACATTCAAAAGATTTACCTTCTAATAAAACTACATTCTACCAATACTGCTAGATTTAAATAAACTCAACGACTACATATCAAATACGAAGTTGCATAAATACATACGTAATCCCTGAATAAATCTCTATTCTACATACTCACGGTTTTTTTGATCAATCAAATTTTTACCAATCTCTTTTCTCACATTAAGAGTATTTATATTATTATTTACACTCCGGAATATCCCTGATATATCTATATTATTGTCTCAAACGAAGAATCTCTTTTATAACGCCTAGCACTTTTAAAACAAATCCCCCGTTTTTTTCCTTTTTTTCAATCCCGTCATTATTCTTCTATCCTCAAATTTTCTTTCCTGTCATTCTCTTTTTAAGGTTTTATATGTTTATCTCTTAGGTCTTATATATTATTGAGAATTAGTTTTCTTTATTTATTTTCGTCTCCAACCCCATTGATATTATTTATTAAACATAATTCAGACATATTTTTAACAAAAAAAAAATAGTATAGATTCTTATTATTTTCCTTTACTACACTAAACCTCCTAAGGGATAGATGAAGTCTGTTACAATTGCCCCCTAAATTTTATTATAAATGATTTGCCAACGATCATGTTATAATAAAATTTATCACTAATCCAACTTTCTAAGAAAGAAAGGAAAATGCGGTCACCCTACTCTCTTAACTGCGATAATAATAAGTTTTTCTTTAAACTAAATTAATTAAAAACAAAACCCGAAATATAAACTAATCCCCTATCTCATAAATCTCTGTGATTTAATTAATAAATAATTGTTAAAAGAAAATTGAAAGACCTTGGTTTTATCGTTATGACATTTTTATAAATTTATTTAAATTCGCGAAGCAGGAGTCGTAAGTTAAAATCTTATCTTTTTTTTTTCAAATAGTCTGAATTTGGAACATTCGCTTTATTATTATGTTATCTATTCGTATATCAAATATCATCCGTCCCTAATAAATATTCTAATTCCTTAATATTTAGCTAGTCCTGCACAACAACTCACACTAAGGACTATTTGTTCAGGCACAACCTTTATTTTGATTGACTGTGTTGCGTAGTTATCAGGGCGATTGCTCAAATACGGAAGAATAACCCTGATCCCCTATAGTGCTGCATTCGCGCATCTCTTTGTGCCAAAGCGAAGCAAAGACTAACCCCTTTCTGAACTTGGCCTATTCACAATTTCAAACACTAATATGAAACAGTCAGCAGCCCCAATTTCAAGACATGGAAACTGAGCTTCCTACAGCGCGACGTACATAAGTATATACCCGTTTATCATGAAAAATACAAACGATGACACGTCATTGGAAGTTTTTTGTTTTTTTATTTTAGTATTTTTTATTTATTCAATGAGAGTAATATTTTAAATTTTAGTTAATATTTACTTTCTTTAAAACCCTTATATCATAAAATAATCCTATCTGCTCCTATATATACCTACACCTATATACTTTCACATACATATATACAATTGTCTAACTATACCTACGCAAATGTTTTTATCCTAAATATTCTTGTTGGAGTAACAACTGTTTTAAATGTAATATCCGACGACCCACAATCTACGACATAACCCCTTTTTAAACCAAGAAATATAAAAAATTAAAGAGTTAGTGATTAATTCTTGCCCCCACTTAAGTTAAATAATTTTTTTTTCCCAACTATAAATTTACTTCTCAAAATCCCTATTTAGTTTCTGTCAACCTAAGCCAAACTATTTTAAAATTTCTACACTACCTATTACTTTCCTTCTCTATCTATAATTGTAATAGTATAACCCTAACTAATCCTACTCCTTAACTATCGGTATATAAATGATAAGCTCTTGTTAATCTGGTGTTGTGTAATAATATTTATAAAATTTATTTTATTTTATCAAATCATTTGTGTTTCCTAATATCAATCCTATTTTCCTTACGTAATCGACATAAAAGAACAGTTAAATCACTTTAAAAAAAAAAAATTTTAACCTCCGAAAATTCTAAAATTTCCTATATTTAGTCGGCTAACTTTAGTAAAAAATATTTAAAGTTCTATAGTATTTAAATATAAAGTAATATATTTAATCCTTTCTATATATTAAATTCGTTGAAATATTCTCCCTAATGCAAATGATGAAAATTGAACAAAATTGAACTATCAAATCTTAATTTATTCTCAAATTATGCATCTTAACAGTAATTTTAGTTACATCCCAAAACTTCTACAACTATCTCTTAAGTTCCTTTAGCTTTGTAGGTATACTATAATTTTGCAAACATTTTTGATAACTAAGGTATGGTTTACTTTATTAAGTTTGTGTATATAATTAATTTAATTGAATGCCTCTATTTAAAAATATGATAAATGCTTTGAATAGCTTGAATATCCTTATTTATTAGCATTAGGTTAATTGATAATCAGTCTAGGAAATTCTTTATTATTTGTTTATTTGGTATAGTTTATTTTTAGAAGGGTTTCGATTAAATTGATATTTATATTTTAGGTATGATATTATGTAATTACGAATGATTAAGTATATAGAAAATTTTACATTAAACATTGTTCTCTATTATCAATAACAGCTCTTGAATTAAATTACCCTTGAATTTCTAAATTATTGTAACCACATTTATTCATAATAAAAATGGTATGATATGTTACAACCGTTAGTTGCGAAAATGTTTTTTATAAGTGCACCTCTCCCTACAGATCGAAAAATAATGTGTAATAATGATTCTAAATGTATTTCAATCAAAGTTAAGTTGTATTGTACATATTGTTTGATTTTTTATTATCTTAGCCTTTGCCAACAAGAAACATTCGTTTATAATGCGCACAAATGTTAACCATTAAACCGATTTTTAATTCTTTTATTTTTATTTTAGTACTATTTAAACTAATTTCCGATTTAACAAGTAACCACGAGCAGAATGTGGCTAAAATTAAACTTCTAATACGTAACCTACATCGCATTTTTTTTTTTTTACATTATCAAATAAGCTTTGAAATTATAATTTAATTCACTTATGTTATTCCAATATTATTGTTTTACAATTAAACGTGTACTTGATTCTCATTTACTTACATAAGTATTAAATAAACTCTTTTTTTATATAAGAATTCCGATATTCCCAAATTATTTAATAAGTACATTCATCTTTAGAAGTAGTAAATAACCGAATTTAAATGAACCTAGCTATCTATCTATTTTAATATTTTATCAAATACACTGATAAAAAGTATTAAAAGTCAGATTATTATCCTTATATTATTACATTTTAATTTATAATTAACAAATCATTTAGTTGTACCTCTGCCTACCGCTTTGGGGATACGGCGTGAAGATACTTTGAAATTTCATTTTAAGAAAAAGTAATCACCTTAAAAGTAAATGTTTATATATTTTACTGTTATACTATGTAATATGATTCAACAACATCGTTCAATTCAATTCATTTCATTTAAATAACCATAAAATAAATTTAAAAATATGTAAATTTATATATATTTAAAATGTTCAACTATAGGTTCGTATGTTATCTGCAACTAATAGGTTTGTACACTAACATTAGATGGAAAATCTTGTAACCCTATTTCAAACCAAATAACAAGATTTTATTTACCTATTTTAATTTTATATAATGTCAGTATTTCTTCTTATTTATATTCAATTTAAATTTTCTATTTTAATTTTATTATTTACGCAAAATGACAACAACCATAACTGTTGATTATGACAACTTTATCCAGCTCAAATTTCTGACGTATCCTTCAAATAATATTTATAAACATAATGTCATTAAAATTGAATTTAGGTTTCACCATTAAGGTTTTATATATATGTATATATTACCGCGATATGTTTTACCAACCCGAAACTAATAGTAAAACTATATATATTTTTTTAATATTATGAATAAAATTTAAAAGGATTAGATCGTTTTTAAAACATTATAAATAATTTATCTCGCATACTTTTATTTCTTAATTTAATTTTATAAACCATAAATCCACATGAAAATAATCCATAACAATATTATAAATTCTAAAATAACTATCTATATTAAACGCTATCACGGCCAATTCGCTGTGTCGATTATGATGCAACTCTATATAGTAATAATTTAAAGTCTTCGAATGAACAAGTACATACTCCCATACTCATATTATAAAAGCGGAAGTCTTGTCTATCTGTTACATTTTCATGACTAAATCCCTGAACCGATTTTGATGAAATTTGGTCTGGGTATATACGAACACTCAGGATCAACTGATACAAAAGCGAAAGTCTATCTGTTACCCTTTTACATCTAAACACCTGAACCGATTTTGATGAAATTTGGTCTGGGTATATATATGAATATCTGTTTATCTTTCCTACAAGGGATCAACCCTTTAGATAAAATCAAACAAGAAACAAAGTTTATATGAAGACTATATATCTTACCTTAGCTACATGTTAATATACTTGTAGGTGAACTTTTATAACTATGTAAGTACAAGACTTGAATCAATGTGCAATAAACTGCTGTGAATTATTTATCGCTTAATTTCGTTATAACACTATTGTAGGTTTCCTTTACTCAACTAAATAAAAGAGGTATTGGTTTTGGATTACGCAAACTAAATCTATACATATAATAAAATCGTAGGAAAGTAAAACTGTACATTGAATTTTTTTTTTTAAAAGAACACTTGGGGCGCGATCCACAATCGATATCAAAGCTAAAAATATAGTTTCTTATGAATTTTAGTATGAATTTTTGTCTGTTTGTCTGTTTATCTGTTTGTCTGTTTGTCTGTATGTATGTCCGGGGCAAACCCAAAAAGCACTGCATGGACTACTTCAAACTTTGCATGAATATTACTAACAGGTCGGGTCAATATATAGGTTACATATTATCACGCTGTCACCTAGCGGCCAGGTGCTGTGCGGAGCAAACGAAGTCCGCGCGGACGAAGTCGCTGGCAACAGCTAGTTATTAAATAAGTTACTACTAATTATTTGTGTATAACAAATTAGATTGAATAAAAATTCAAGATTGTTAGAACTAAAACTTAGTAATTCTTAAATTTAATTCGATAGAGTATAATTTTAAGGGTCTTAATTTAAGTATAATCATTGTAGTTTATTTATATTTTTTATAAATATTATGTTAAAGTTTAATTATCCTTTTTATTGAGAATATGTAATACTATTCGGAATTTTTATTATTATGTTTTTTTTTTTTTTATATTTTTGTAATGAATAGACTCCTAACCACTGGACTGAACTAAAACACTTTAACCATTAGAAGCTACCCTATCCATAAAAGAGTCAACAAGAATTGATATAGGCTACTTACCCGACAGAGAAAAGGAAGTAATGATTTTTAGTCATTTGGATGAAGATACGAGTAATTACTAGTTGATTTTGATTTTATGTCTAGATTAAAATTATGTTTATTGTACTTTAAGATCGTTCTCGATTAACTCATTTTAGTAAATATTTATCTTTTGTCATGTTTTACCATGAATCAAAATATCTATTTAGAATTTGTTTTAATATTACTACAACCTAATATTTTGTATTATGAACTCAAATCATTCTACCCTTTCACACTAGCAATCAATACCAAGTTATCCATAAATTTAAGGTCTCTGCTCAAAAATATGTTTGTCTAGCTTAAATGTTTACCGAGATGAAATGTTTGAAGACCTTTGTCACACGTCACGGCTCCAAATTGTGACAAAACCAATGTTTTGTCATATAAGTCACAGATAATTTTTATTTTCAGAAATACTTTTCTTGTAATCTGATTAACTGTGTTCAAAATTATGTCCTGCGTCGCGGCACCAAATTGTAACAAACCCTCCCGAAGACCCTCTAAACGCACATTTTAAATATAACAAAATTGTCTGTTATATTTCGTTTATAAAGGAGTCAACAGAGTTATAATCATATTATCTGGCCAAATGATTCATCTAGTGTTAAATTGAGGACTCATTTTGTGTTATATAGTTTACTCATTCATTCTTTTCAAAGGTACATTTCATCTTTTATAAACAATCATACTTTATTAAGAAATGTATACTATAAATTGATTTAAAGGACTAAAATTTAGTATATTGAAGATATTTGGCTTAAGAAAGGAAGTAATATTTTACATAAATATAATAAAGATATTTGAATTAAGAAAAGGAGTAATACATTACATAAATACATAAATACATAATAAAGATATTTGACTTAAAGGAAGGGAGTAATATATTAAATATATACATAAAATACATAATAAATCTATAGCTTAAGAGAACAATATGATGATATTAATAGTTACATTGACTTCATCTAAAGGAAAGAAGTACGGTAGTATGGAATATATGGATAAAATTATTGTAATATTTAGGTTGGGAGTTGTAAAGCACTTTAGTGCCGCAATTTTATTATTGTGGGATATGTAAGAGGCGCCGCCTCGCCTCACATGTGTGGATACCATGCCGGCTGAAGGCCTTCCTACCGTATCCCCCAGAAGTATATTGAAACTAAAAGGAACTAAAGTCCTTAATCTCAAAGAGAAAATCAATATATTATGAAGAACCAAGTTATTGGCAGATAGGCTTTACTATTGTGGGGTCACAAAGTGATAGCCATATAGTTTAATGTCCAAACATGTGAATACATTGTTTGGAAGTTGATGAGTATAGGCATGACCAAGGTGCGTCATTAATATTGAGCACAGCCAAAAGGCCAAATAATAAATATGTTTCTCAAGTATACAGTTAAGCATGGACTCGAAGTAAGTAAATGTTGATAAAAATATATACTATTGTTATTTTAGTAACAAACAGTAACAAAATAATAAATAAATATTGGCATGACAAAGGTGCATCGTTTGTATTGAACACAGTCAAAAGACCAAATAATAAATATGTTTCTCAAGTATACAGTTAAGCATGGACTTGAAGTAAGTAATGTTGATAAAAATATATACTGTTGCTATTTTAGTAACAAACAGTAACAAAATAATAAATAATATTGGCATGACAAAGGTGCATCATTTGTATTGAGCACAGTCAAAAGGCCAAATAATAAATATGTTTCTCAAGTATACAATTAAGCATTGACTTGAAGTAAATAAATGTTGATAAAAATATATACTGTTGTTATTTTAGTAACAAACAATAACAAAATAATAAATAAATATTGGCATGACAAAGGTGCATCATTTGTATTGAGCACAGTCAAAAGGCCAAACAATAAATATAATTCTCAAGTATACGATTAAGCATTGACTTGATCAAAGTAAAATAATTAAAATAATATATAAAGTACTCAAGTTTGCGATAGCATTGACTTGGAGTACATAAATGTTGATAAAGTATATACTGTTGTTATTTTAGTAACAGCCAGTAATAATAAATATTGGCATGACCAAGGTGCATCATTTGTATTGAGCACAGTCAAAAGCCAAATAATAAATATAATTCTCAAGTTTACAATTAAAGTTTGTGCAAGTTTGTTTTAACAATTACTTGACAAAACTAAGACAGATAATATGTTGTCTTCAATCACAATACCGAAACATTAATAATCGGTACGCGATAAATAAACATATATAAAAGTAATCATTGCTCGCAATGAACTTCAAATAATCCAAATCATAAAAATTTCATAAGTAAAATCAATTAAGATAATCCTTATGACGAAAGTCAAATGAACTCAGGTTAATGTATAAAAATACATTAAAACAAGCAATTTAATATATCCAGCTCTGTGATGTAGCTCATACCTGGTTGACGATTTGATTAATTATGTAAATAGTTCAACTTTGCTAGGCGATAGATAGTTGGTGTTTATCTGGGTTAACCCTCTGAATACACAGTTTGCGGTGGGGCTTATCCGAGGACCACGCACTGGTAACGAGGAGATAACCATAACGACAACATTACATGTGTGCCTTTATATAGATATACACAATGCATGCGACATGCATACAACCCTGATGCCTTCGCAAAGCCGACACTATCTTGTGACGAAGGTATGGTCCAATCAAAAAGCCAAATAATTAAAATAAATTATTACTGAACTAGAAATTAACCTTTGTTCTAAAGTTATTATAGTCAAATTTCCTCCTATAACCCTAATAATTTATAGTCACCACAAGCAATGAAATATTACTTATTAATTGAATTTGAAGTTATAGATGAAATTTAGTAAGATCTTTGAACTCTTTAATATTGTGATTGAATACTCAATACATCTTAGAATCCAAACAATTCGTCTTATACTCGTTTTCTAATGAAACTAAGTTATTTATGTCTTCTCCAGATTATTAGAGTTCTATTACTCTTATTTCAATTTCTCTTTAATCAAATTTCAGAATTTAATAAGGTCTGAACTTTTAGAAATCAACGCTTATTAGATCTATTGTTGCTTTAAGTGAACAGTATTATGAAACATCTATCCACCCGAATAATCATAAGTAAAGTTCATTTGTACAATCCTTATGATGTATAGATTCAATCATGGAATCCAGGATAATATATGAATATATACAGATAAACAATTTAGACAAATAACTCTAGTTCTGTAAAATAGTTCATGTCTGAGATGATTAGATATGAAAATGGATCAACTTTGCTTGGCGGTATAGTTGGGTGTTTATCTGGGTTATCGCCCCAAATACCATGCTTGCGACAGAGGGGCATATGAACCATGTGTCTGCACTGGTAAAGAGAAGATGACCATAATGACAACATTACATGTATGTCCTTATATAGATACACCCAGCACAACTTGTTGCCTTCGTAAAATTGATATTCCCGTGAGATGAAGATGACATGATCTATTTACCAAGGTAAAAGGTAAAAATATCTATCCAAAATTAGTAATTAACCTTAATTTCAGATTTATTTAGTAAACTTCCTATCTTACTAAAAGATCTGTTATGCACTGTCACTATAAACAATAATATTTCAATTATCCAAAAGAAATAATTTGATAAAGAAGTTTAATATTATAATTCCTATCCTCCTAAATCCCTACATAAATAATATAAAATAAGAATAAAATAAATAAATAATTAATTAAATTAAGTAAATAATTTATACAAAATATGGTTAAATAAACATAATACGTTTGGACTAAAGTTCATTCATTCCTCTCTTGTACTCTAACTCCCTGAAGCTTTATTAAAGTCATTTAAGATTTTCGCTCCAAATTTAATTCAACAATTCAGTTTATATTAATTATTCCTTTGTTAAATACGAAGAGAGTAATTTGTATTAGTTTGTGATTATCTCGTTTAATATTTGTACTCGGTTTTAAATTTGATTGTAAATAAAATAATGTTTTATGAAGATTTGATTTTAAGGGACTGGCCTATGTAATTAATTTACGTATTAGTTAATATTTAGTTTTATAATAGGATATAATAATTCGTATTAACATTTCATAATTTTAATAATTCATATTAAGGTAGGTTTTCGTGTGAATTTGTGTAGATTTATGCCCCCACTTATTGGTTGTAATATATTATTCCTACAGTAACAGACCGTCTGCCTTCAATTCCTAAAAGATCCTATTCCCTCCTAATCCAATTTGAAGCATTAATTCAAGTAATCATTTTAACTAGAGAAAGTTTCTATAATAAATATTTCCTAAGCTTGAATCACCTAGTTTTAATTGAAAGTCAATAATAAACAAAGTATTCCTTAATTCCTCAATATATTAAAGCATCAGTTCTTCCACCTAATATCTACACGCCCTATCCTATCACCTAATTGTTCCTTCATAAAAAATTATAACTGCCCAAAATTATAACAATGCAGAAATTAAAATCGTATTTGCCATACCTCCAACTCTGCAACAAACCTACAGTAACTCTGCATTCAGCTCCGACGACAGCTAAGAAGTCACCCCCACGCGGCCTCGAAGGCTCCAAAGGAATCAGCTCTCGATCCCTAAAGTTTAAATAACAAGCAGGATCAACTGTACTATGGAAATTATTCTAGGAACTTCCTAGCCGGTTCTCATCTATAAAGATATGTGGTAGTTATCACCAGTTAGTAGATTTTAAAAGATAAAACCGCACGCAAAACTTCGAAACGGATTTGAATGAAATTTTACGCACAGATAGTTGATGACTTGGATTAGCACATAGGCTATTTACTATCCCTGGAAAATCTAGTGATCCAGCGGGATTCGCTTCTATAATGTTGCGGGTTGTACGTTGAAACTAGTTGATAATATTAATTCAGGTGCAGTAGTATTAGTATCTAACAATGGAATTCCTTCAAAATGACGAAGATGAAAAGTATAATTTAAAGTAGTTAAAGCACTTAAATCTATTCCTAATTAATAAGCTATTTAGCCAACATGCTTTTGAATTTGGTAATGCAAAGCCATTTCTTACTCCTATGAAAAATAAACAAACATAGCAATATCGGCCATTTGTAAGGTAAAGATGCATTAATGATAGTTCAAATGCATATGGTAAAAGTATAGTATAAACAATTAAAGCACATAAATCTATTCCTTGTTAGTTAATAAGCTATTTAGCCAACATGCTTTTGGCATTGGATAATGCAAAGCCATTACTTATTCCTGTGAAAAATAAACAAACATAGCAATATTAGCCAATTGTAAGGTATAGATGCAATAATAAATGTCTAGAGACAACGGGATTCCTCCAAATGCCGACGATAAAGGTATAATATAAAGTAATTAAGTCATTTATTTCTATTTCCTAGTTAAATAATAAACTGTCTTGCCAACATGTCCTGAAATTTGATAATATAAAGCCTTTTTCTTTATATTATATGAAACCTAACAAACATAGCAATCTTAGTCACTTGCAAGGTATAGGTATAATAATAATAGTGTCTAAAGGCAATAGGTTTCCTTTAAATACCGATGGTGAAAATCTATATACATATAATTAAGTCATAAATCCATTTCCTAATTAATTAATAAACTGTCATCCGTCAAGCACTGAAATTTGATAAAGTAAAGCCATTACTTAGTCTTGTATAGTTATACAAACTTAAATTGTAGTCTTGTATAGTTATACAAACTTAATTTAATTTAAATTGGAAAACTACATCACCTGTGTTGTTTAGAACTCCGATTTAACCTCGTCTTGATTAGCAGCCCTGCTGCAAAACTGTAAGACAGCAATTGCTCCACAACCATTGTTCACATTTTTATGGAAAGAAAAGAACAATTAGAACAGCAAAAATTATGGTTTTATTTTCCTAAAATCAAAATAGACTTCCCTAATAATAATATCACACAATTTCTATAAAGCAAACAAGTCCACGTTTCTCCTATGTTATTAAACTCCTTTTCAACAGCTATTCCTTAAAATAAATAATTTCCTTTCTTCATACAACAAACATTCTTCACTCAGTCTAGGATCGATCCACCTTTACACAACATTTTGCACAATTTCATTCTTGTAAACCTAATCACATATTTATCGGTAATATGTTTATTAAAATTGTATATTCAACATTCAAAAGATTTACCTTCTAATAAAACTACATTCTACCAATACTGCTAGATTTAAATAAACTCAACGACTACATATCAAATACGAAGTTGCATAAATACATACGTAATCCCTGAATAAATCTCTATTCTACATACTCACGGTTTTTTTGATCAATCAAATTTTTACCAATCTCTTTTCTCACATTAAGAGTATTTATATTATTATTTACACTCCGGAATATCCCTGATATATCTATATTATTGTCTCAAACGAAGAATCTCTTTTATAACGCCTAGCACTTTTAAAACAAATCCCCCGTTTTTTTCCTTTTTTTCAATCCCGTCATTATTCTTCTATCCTCAAATTTTCTTTCCTGTCATTCTCTTTTTAAGGTTTTATATGTTTATCTCTTAGGTCTTATATATTATTGAGAATTAGTTTTCTTTATTTATTTTCGTCTCCAACCCCATTGATATTATTTATTAAACATAATTCAGACATATTTTTAACAAAAAAAAAATAGTATAGATTCTTATTATTTTCCTTTACTACACTAAACCTCCTAAGGGATAGATGAAGTCTGTTACAGTACCAAATACCCGGACGAAACGTTGCGGAACTCTGCCACCTAGTAGTCGTGATGGTAGTGACACGTATGGCCAATCAAATCAATTTTAATGTTTAAAATGAAATTCTTTATTTAATTTTCTAAAATTTAATGTACTAGAAATATCGATACCCACTTGAGCATATCCCAAACCATTATAATGTCCCAACACTAACTTCCACGTGTTTTCGTTAAACAGCGATGGCTAAAGTAATTAGATTAATGAGTAAAAGATACTTTTCTAAAAGACATTAACGCGTGCTATTTTTGTATGATGCATAACAAGCATAAGTTGAAATCCGCTTAGCTCGTAATATGTTAGAAATAAAAAAAAATACACATCGGGGAAACGTTATACCATATTTTCTGTAACTTGATGTTTTAGCTGACTTTCCACACCATTTTACTGGACAGGCAGCCATTTAAATTATTTTCTTTCACGATCTAAAATGACATAAACTCGCACTTGCGCACAGGTCTAAAAATTGGTCGTAACTGAAGCCGTGACTCGAAGCGCGCGTTTCTATATCAGCTAAATCAAGTATGCGTTGTGACTGTATCTTGCCCTGTATGCGGAATCTAAGAGGGGTAGTCTATGCCTCATAGACAGAGATATAATATAGTAAATATGTGTTTCAAACATTGATATAAAAAGGGAAGATATGTTACGCTCTAATATCGCAATTGCTAAACCTAAGCTCGGTCAGTTGAACGCAAAGTAATGCGACGAACGTAGCAGACTACGTTTTTCTCGCTTACTTTTGTATTGTACTATCTCACTCTCACAAACATGGCGAACTAAACAATAATTTAATCTTATTTTCAAATTGTTTTAGCCGTACTTACGAATGGAAAGTAATCTCGTGTGTCTTATTTTTTTCCTTGAGTGATTATAACACTGGCTGAATATACAAGATAGTATTTTGATGCGTGTTTAATGGTAAAAACAGTCGGAAAATATAAGTGTATGATATGAAGTCCCGCGCGTGATTGATTGTCGCCAATTGTCACTGTGTCCACGGACCTAGTTTTGTAGGACTAGTCCCTGTGACTAGGTAACGCAACTTCCCTTTTTATATCAATGCTTTCAAGTGATTAATACGAGTGCTAGCTCCACCCATACCTAATACTTCATGCTGGGCCCCTTTTGATAATGAAAATTTAAATAATAAGTCACAACATACATTTTCAAATTAAGGTAATTTTATTTAGTCAAGTTATAACGTCAGTTTTTTAAACACATTTTTTATCTGTAGATTTTTGCCCACCACTGAAATGAAAATCATTATATAACCTTTTATTTTTTCTATAATTTAATCCACAAAATCAAATAGGTCCTACGATGCTCGAGTAACTACCCATTTACCATCTTGAGCTCCCCTACTATAAGGTACTTTTTATCCCGGAAAAATAAGTTAATCCCGTGAGATTCACCAAAAAGGGTGCAGCTAATCATATGTAAAAGAAATATCAATAAACTCGTAAATATAAATGAAAGATGTATTATGAATAACACTTTATTTTTTCATAAACGAATATCAGTGTGCTGATACATTGGTAATTATACTGATGATATCTAGTTTAGTAATAACACTAGCTGCTCAGGGAAAAACTACACTTAACCGCAACTTAATATACTAATTGCCTAATTAACAGCATTTGTATTGTGATAAGAACCTAATAACTACTCGATAATAATACGTTTTCCATTTTCCATGTCTGTTAGATAAGGTTTGATTAAAGCATCCATAAAAAAACGCTCTGTTTAACGATATCCATTACGATTTTTTCCTGTTCAAAAGTCAGGAACTTACTTACCACATAGGTATTCCGATAAATTTTCAAAGTATTCTATGTGTTTTAGCATTTATTCTGTGCTTCGAATACTTTAAAAACTTAAAAAGAAAAATTTTGAAACGACAACATTTGAATCTTGCCTCTGGCCGGCACGCTCTAACCATTTGAGCTACTGTCGACTGGTTCAACGTCGCGAAATTCTTCTTTGCTGTGTGATCGATTCTATCGATTGTACTGTTCGCTAGATACACATACATGTATACTAGTTAAATGAGTACATTGCAGATGAAATGTACTATATTTTTTTATATCATAAGATATAAAAAAATAAGCTGATGGGTCTCCTGATGGAGTCAACCATCGCCTTTAGACACCAAAGATGTTAATAGTACGTTGCTATCTTGTGGCGAGGTCTTATACCACATGCATAAGTTTACCGGCTACCTTACCCTCCAAACCGAAACACGACAGTGACAAGCACTGACGCTATTGCGGCAGGAATAGCTAAGGTGGTAGTACCAGACCCTGGCGAGACGATGCAGAACTCTACCACCTACTAAGAAATTTACAATATTGATCAATACTTTCTTGTTTTTAGTGTTTTTGTGTTATATATGTGTTATAGCACTCATCCCATCCATGATCAACTCAATTAATTAGACATACGTATGTGTATCTAACGATCAGCACAATCGACGGAATCGATCACAAAGCAAAGAATTTCGCGAAAGCGCGTTACACCAGTTCAAAGTAGCTCAGTTGGTTAGAGCATACCGGTCAGACGCAAGGTCGCAAGTTCAAATCTTGTCGTGTGAAATTTTTTTAAAGTATTGTAATGAAAGTCTCAACTTTTTCTTTAAAAGTATTATAAAATATACGAAGTTTTGAATAATAAATATCTTCAGAATTTATAAATGAAACTACACACTTGTTTTACCAATTCATCAAAATCCAAACCAACCTCTACGTGCATTACCAAACTACAAAATCTACCAAAACCTTCACTTGTTACTATACTGTTTTTTTTTATTATCGATAGGTAAGCGCTTGACCTCGATCTCGCCTGATGGTAAGCTAAGATGAGGCCTAAGATGGAACGCGCTTCCCTAGAAGGTACCTGTTCACTCTTCTCTTGAAGATCTCCAGATTGTACTCGTCCACACAGACTCAGGAAGCATGTTCCAGTCCTTTGCGGTTCGAATGAAGAATGTCGAGTCGAACCGCTTTGTCCGGGTACGTGGAACGTCCACCATATAACGATGCCTAGATTCTGTGCACCTCGACGATCGATAGAAAAACGGGGATGGCGGAATTAAGTCGTGCAATTCCGCAGCGCACTCTCCAAAGTGTATTCGATAAAAAACCGATAAACTAGCCACTCTGCGGCGATGAGCGAGGCTCTGGAGTTTTTTTCCTACGAGATCGTCGTTTATGAGCCTCTTGACACGCCTCTCGATGGCCTCAAGTGTCTCCAGCTGGTATTTAGCGGATCCATCCCAGAGGTGAGAGCAGTATTCCATGCACGAACGGACTTGTGCTTTATAAAGGTTGAGCAACTGCCCCGTACTGAAATACTGTCTCACCTTCGCCAGAATACCAAACTTTTTTGAGGCAACTTGGGGTTTAGATTCGATGTACGAACCAAAGTTGAGAGTAGGCGTTAACGTGATACTAAGGATCTCGAGGTGGTCATTTATCGGCACGGCCACACCCTGGAAAGACGAAGATAGATGAAGCGGACTCCGTTTAGCGGAGAATAGACACGCCTGGGTCTTAGTTGCATTAAACCTGACCAGATTAGCATCGCCCCAATCGAAGACTGCCTGTAAGGACAGGTTCATACGATCGCCCATTGCCTCTCTGAGAGACCGGATCAAAGAAGATGTGGTATAAGACCTCGCCACAAGATCAAAGACCGGATGTTACTTACCAGTCGAAAATCTACCAAAATGTTAATTATCCCCTCTTTCTTTCTTATTCACATTTTAACACAGCTCAACCCTCCAACTGTAACAAAACGTCAATCGAGTCGAACCGCTTAGGTCTTATACACATAAAACGCTACAATGTCGCGCCATGCTCGACGCGGCATAATAATTTGTAATGGCTCGGCCGCACTTGCGTCTATAGTCACAAAGCTTCGTGCAATGACACCAACGAGCATGTAACCGGAATAGAGCAGTAATATTATTTGCTTTGTTAGAAAACAAATTTCTCCAAAACGCTGCGCCGGTCGCTGCGCTCTGATTGGCCAACCTCAAGGTCAAGTATTGCACTAGAGCCGTGCAATACATTATTTGTTACCTGCCCAATTTAATTTGAGCCGGATTATATGGATATAAATAGAAAAACCTATGCATGTGGCATTAGACCTCGCCACAAGATAACAACGCACCATTAACACCTTTGGTGTCTGTAGGCGATGGTTGATTTTCCAACAGGAGACCCATCTGCTTGTTTGCTATCGTATGATATAAAAAAAAATGTTTTTTTTATACTTAGCGATGAAACGCGATTCTGTTTTGTAATTCGACCTCTTGCTATTTTCACACTGCCGAATAGAACAAAATGATACTGTGGAGTATAATATACCAAACTTTGAATATTTTCGGGAGTATCGAGATGTACACACAGATCATTTATTGGTGCAGTACTGTTTTAGTGCGAGCGTGAATTGCTATTTATCAGTGACAAATCACTGATCAGTTTCGGAATTGGATGGCTTACATTACTACTCTATCTGGTTACATGCTCGATGAATGACACGATAAATGCAGACGTGACCTGCTATTATCGACTATTGTTGCATACATTCCGGACTAAGTGTGCCTTAGCGCGCATATAACTTCGGGACGATAGACGCAAATGCGACCGCAGCATAAGAAAATGTGTAAGAGCCCTAAACGTTTTAACTCGATTGACATTTTGTAACGTAAATCAGGCCCTAGGTATTGTATATTTTTAACAAGGTGACGAGTCAAAATATTTCCTTCGGTTACTAAGCTTATAACTTTGGATTAAATACAAAAATTGGAATACAATTTAACCTATAATTGGTAGCCACAGGGAAATCAATTTATCTACTATTTACTTCAATAATAATATCATGGGGGCATATTGTAAAAAAAAATATTTATAGTACAGCAATAAGTGTAGTTTTTCCCTAAGAACACATTTCAACTAAATACAATAGCTTAGGTAAAAATTGTTTGCAGAATTTATTGCAATAGTATTAAAATCGTAGATATCAGGAAGTTGATATTCAATATTTAAGATACCTTTTAGGCTCATTCAAAAAGCGGCGATGGCGATAATTATTTAATAACCTACTCACTAATTGTGCATTCAAAACAAATCAACAGGCATATCGAATATTACAGATATTATTTTATAAGATAAAATAAAATGAGAAGAGTTTTACAGATTCAATATTTTAATATATCATAACACCAAAAAAATTGAATCAATCGATATTCAAAACGTGTACTTTTTACATGTCTCTATCATTTGATAGTTCTCTAATCATAAAGGCCATCATATCATAAAGGAATCATAAAGTTCTCTAACCATGTAAAGTTCGTTTATTGTAAGCATCGACCACACAACCCATAGACGCCTAATGTTCGATTTTCCGTATTGAATTCATTCTGGCAACTAGCTGAGCTGAGCTGCAACATCGTGATTGGCTTACTCAAGGCCACAGTGAAAGATAGTGATGTACAGAGAATCTGATTGGTCGACACTGATTGGGTATTGGTGCATGGGCATTTACATCGGAACTATAAGTCAGATGTGTTGACAGAAGCCATTCGCCTGTTATTAGGGGTCTATGGGTTGTGTGGTCGGTGGTTGTAAGCTAATTCAAATTAGTTAAAATAAAATATTTGAGTGAGTTTCAACAGACTATTTTTACACAAAAAAACAGTATTTCCAATTCAGACATGAACTATATTTTTCTTTCCAAAAACTACAAAGTTCAAACTTATAAAAGATCAAAAAGTCTGGAAACGATCAGAACTAATCTATATATTGTCTACCTTTTCTAGCTTTATATCCAGGCTACTTAAATTAAAATTTAAAACCTTTAAATTACAACCCTGGAAAAAACCTATGTAAAACTGCCATAAAACCGGTTCCACCGAAAATTCCAGTGAAATTCACTCACAAATTATAACGCCACAAATCAAAAATAAAAAGAAAGTTTTGAAAAATTTTAGTATGGTTAGTTAAGAACGTTTTCCAGTATAAAATGTAAATAAATTACGTGCCAATAATGATAAATGCCAAAAATTACCAACAAAAACAATACTCACACAAATCAAAAAGGAAATGGACAGAAATAAAAAAAATAAAAATAAACGAAAATAATATATTTTATGTTCATTCATACACAACGAAATAATATGAATTCAAAATTAATTAATATTTACAAAAAATAATACAAACAATCATTTAGCAAAACTATAGTGTAAGATTTAAAAAGTAATAGTAAAAATGTGTAGTGTCTCCCAGTAACATTTTGTACCAGTATTATTCAAATATTACAGCGTTCTTTTTGTAACACAATATAAATTAAAAACAAAGTAATATCAAAGAGTACTACTATCTACTCATGTGGTAATATTGAATTAATACTATTACAAAACGTCATGACGTAAACTGTTGACTAAGGGTACTGCTTGGAATCTACTCTCTCTTGGCACGCTTACGCTCACGCTTTGAATATTCCTGCTGCCTTGAAGAAAGAAGATAGCCGATAGATTTACAGAGACATAACGCCCCTGCCTAGAGTATAACCACACACTATTAACATCTGTAAATGTAACAAACAAGATAAGGCTGAGTTCACATTGTCGTTACACATTTATATAAAAGCATTTTTATTCGTACGATAAAAACAATGGTAGGTAAAATAAAATTAGCGGAAAGGGACTGCAAATACACACATTGATTACAGATGAAATGATTATTTATTTATGTTAAAACAAGACAAAATACGTAACATATAAACCGACCTCGAAACAAATAGTGTTATCGCGGCGGTAAAATTTCCCTTAAATAGAAACTTCTGTAAAAATAGAGATACGAAGCAGCTAGATTGAATGTAACTCAAACATTTGTATAAATCATTTTATTTCACAACTGCGCAGTTCTATTTTAAGTCTTAACAAAATTTAATTTATACGATGTGTGAAAAAACCCTGTCCAATCGTCAAAAGCATTATTTGGTAGCTCAAAACAATCATATAATATGTGTAATTATTGTATGGATATTGATAGTCTAAACAGTCCCAAAAAAATCAAAATACGTATTTTTATAGATGTCATTCCGGATCGTTTAAGCCTTCAACCATATTTTTAAGAAACTTGTAACTAACTATTTTTTGGAAGGAACTCAACTTCTCGACTAGACTAAAAAGATAAATATTCAAAATATTTGCTTACTTAAGGGAAAGTTGCTCAAGTTTAGCACTAAAATGGGAAACTAAATTACAATCTTTTATATTTTAATAATAAGAATTTTTTTGGTAACGTGGTTGCCCTACAAATTATATACCTTTTTCGGATCAAACAGGGTTTTTTTACACCCTGTATAGTAGGTTTTTTGCATTAACTTTTAAATGGGAATGAATGTTACCGATATCCGTGCGGAATAGTTAAATTTATGTAATTGACTAGAAGCATATATAATAATTTCAATTCAATAAACACAAGTTGGTAGGTTACTAAGAGCACGCACCATCGACATTTATTATAATTCACATTTATTTGCCAATGCAAAAATAATTATAGTAGTAATTTTAACGTCGTCTTTATCTCCCCAGGGTTTACCCTGTAATTAAAGGTTTACCTTTAATAAAAGAGATAAAGGATTTAATGATAACAAAATTCAAAGTGTTGCCGTGTTCTGTGTGTTATAATCGTAAGGTATACAGGTACTAAAAAATTTGCAGCGCTAATATTACTCAAATAAATCTGTCGTGTGAAAATTACCTTTCACAAATATTATAAGCTAAGGATTTTTTTAAACGATCGCGGAGTTCTCTAATAAAATTTTGAAAATGTAGAGGCCCTTTTATTTAAATTTTGTAATCGTATTTCGCATTTAAGTACACTACACAATATAAACAATTTACACAATATTAAATATTTTAAGTAAATTATAAGCAATAGTGACTTAACAACTGTAGTTTACGAGCAGCAGCAAATATACAAGGTCGTCGATCAAGGTTGATGAACATGATTATTTTTATAAGACAATAAAAACAAAAATATTTTAAATATATATATATATATATATATATATATATATATATATATATATATATATATATATATATATATATATATATATATATATACTTTCAACAGACATAGAGCGATAAATAGATAGATAACCACATGTCTGTTAATGACTTTGCATGTACCAAGACGTAATTTTTTTTTAAAGATTTTATTTGATAGCTAATATTCAAAATATGTAACTATTACATGTGTAAAAATCCATTTAAAAAATGTTTGACATTTTTTATATATATTTAGACGTGATTATTGTCTGTCCATAACGTTTCATAAGGTTTACGTGTAGTAGCGACAACAACTAACAACAACAACTAAAAATAACGTTTATTAAAAATGAAACCTAGCTAGAACGATTGATGGCCTCCGACACTCCCTGTATATATATAGCGGAAAACCGAAAGACAACGCTTTTTGCTGCTGTGTGAGTACACATACGCATTATTTGTTTTCAACCCTGCCAATCCCGCACGGAATGTGGTTCAAATTACACCCAGAATTAGTACCGTGCATATGATGCGGAATTCCGGTATTAAATTACATTCCCTAGTGAAATTTTAAGACTGATCAATAGCCACATCCAAATACATGGAACTTATGTTAAATTGCATCTTGTTACATATCATTGGCAATAATTTACATTTTGGTACATAGCAAGTAAGCAACCCCCTCACCTATTACCAATGTAGAAACCAAATACAATAATTAGGTACTGCACAGTGAGAAGAGTAAGAAAAAGAAGTTCGTAAACATTTGCCTAGTTTATAATCCTAGTGTACTTATATAAATGGAATAGTTCGCAGTGCATCGTCAAACACGACACTTAAAAAACCTCTCCAACTTAACCACTACAAATTTATTACTAAAGTTCGATTACTAAATACATCGCGTTACAATTTAAATTTAAAACCCATAAAGCATAGTTTGATTTCGGTTAATTGTTATAATGTCAGATAAAAAATTAGCATGTGGTGGTCTAAATAAAACCATCTTAGCATTATTTTATTTCAAAAGAAATCGGTATGAGGCCCAACGATCGGATGGTTGCAAATTTTAATAACGAACATAGGTAGAAACTTTTTGTGTTTTATATTATGGAAACAAAACAGTCTTGCAAAATTTGTTCACGTCTGTTTACTCAATGTATGTTAATTGAATAGCAAACAGTTATTGCGGAAAGAATTAAAACGTGCTGCTGCAGTAACAAATTAATGCTTGTAACTAAGCAGTTACCTAAAGTAATTTAACAATTTATATAAAATACACAAGTTATGATACAAATTCACAGTCCATAAGTATAGACTGTGAATTTGTATCAATAAAGTCTGAAAATTAAATTTGTACTGAATTTATTCTGTTCGCGCGTTTAATAATTCCAAAGCGAAAGAATTAAACACAGCTAAATACAGCACTTTTCTTTACTAGTACAGATTACTAAGGCATACAATAAAATATATATTATATTTTGCGATTATATATTATTTCTTGGATTTCGTTATACAAAACAATTATATAAAAGTGCTTTTGATTATGACAGAGTGATTGGTCAGAAACAAGTTATTATTATATTTATTCTCTTTAAATACTAACAAGAACTTTAATTGTTCAAATATTTTAGATATATTTATTCTTAGTCTTATTATTATTTAAATGATCGGATATGGGCTAAAGAGGACTTTTTGCCAATAAAATTAGGTTTAAAGTTAAAATTGTGACTCGATGTGTCTTACAATAAAATATGAATAGGCAATAAATATCCTACAAGACTTAGAAAAAAATGGGGCCGCCGTCTCACCGCACGCTTGAGCTAAATCCATCACAATTCCAATAATTTCAGCTGTGTTTTACAAATATATCTTTAATTGTAAATGTTTGACATGTTATAAACAGGCGAGTACAGACGACCAATAATTATCGACGGTCGACATTGATAAGGTGCCACGATTTGCAAATAATCAAAATATTTAAACGAATATTCCATCAAATAATAATGCAAGTAAATTAAGATATGTTTTAAGTGTTTTGTACATTAATTACAAACAAAAATTTCCGTTTGTTTTAATTTCAGGTTATCCCTACAAGCAAAGCATAGTAATAAATATATATTTTTGTAAATGTCATGTTAAGTATGTTACAATCTAATTTCGATGAAAAATCGAAAGTCTGTACTCGGCCTAAAACGTACGATAAATTCCGCTAATTTAAAAAGCGCCTTACTTTGTCTTATGTTTGGTTATATTGCTTGTTAACATTATATCTTACAACTATAAGATCTAGTAAAAATGATTTAAATACGCCTCTATTCTAAAATATGGTAGCTTCGTATCGTGTTTCGAAAACCAACTTTAGTTTTATATAACCTTGAAACCTTTATGATATTTATTAAAAAGTTGTATTGTCCTTGTAAGTATTAATAAATTTACAAATGGGCTTAAACACCGAAGCCATAACTGGTACCAAAATGTAGGTCAAATGTCTTTACAATATTGCTGGTTTGGTTAAAATTTAAGTCAACTTCAGTCAACAAATATATATATATATATATATAAAGAAAAAATCAAACAAAAGACTTAATAAGTTTTTTCAAAATTTTCAAGACACAAATTTTAGAAATCCATATTATTTATTATAAACTTCTTACAAATATTTTTATAGCATCAATCCCAAGCTTTCTTGTCGTCTGACTATCCAGAAATTTAAAATTTGTATTTTAAACAATTTTATTTCAATTTTTAAATTTTTAAACTAGCAAATCTCTTAGAACTTTGGAAAACTTATTGTTCAATTTACGTTATCGAGTTTTAATTTTCGTACTTACGCTAATTTCAAAGTCGCATCAACAAGTTTATGTAAGTATTATAAATTGCGTCTGGATATATTATTATTTAGTTTAGTTCACTCTGACTACCTCGTATATGTTCCCTTGATGATTCCCTTGATTAACAAATTTAGTTCGAAAAGTTTAGTTCGAAAAAAAATTACAAAAATAACATGTTGCTTAAAATTATGAATAATAAAACAACTTATTCTAATCAGAAAATGATAAATGATGAACTTGAATAGTCAGTATGTCTTATGAAGTATTTTGCACAATACAACTTTTTAACAGGATTATAACCAAAAGTCTATAAGCAAACACTCACTGAGACAGACGGCAACCGATGATCAATTCAACGCAAGTCCGGGTTGTCGTTGATCTGTTTCTTGATGCGGACCAGCATGGTGGTGTACCACTGGTCCAGGCGGGATATACTATCGTATGTTTTCACTGCTTCAGTGAAAGCGTCTACGTTTTGGTCTTCCAGGTGTTCTATCAACTCCTAGAAAAGATAAATTTAACAAAGTCAACATTTTTCTACCAACTCTAGGCGTAAAGTTACTGAAACTCGAAACTCTTTTACCTACTAGTCACAATATGTATTTTCACAATATGTAGTTTCTTATTTTTATGAATTACAAAAACTCTTACATTATTTAAAAATATAATTAAAATAAAATAATGATAAATTGACAATCAGCGATGTCGAATTCAAATTAAGATATCTGTCCAGTGATTAAATTGACTAATGTTAAATTTTAAAAGATAAAAATTTTCCAGTCATTTTACTACAACTGTTCCTATGTTTTTTCTTTCTTTCGCACGCAAATGGAACTAAACCATGAACATTTGCGTACTATGATATTTTACGATTTCAAATTTAGTTTTACCGAACAACTAAGTTTACAACGATTATAATCAGCACTAAGGCAACAGTTATTAGAATTTAAAAGGGGTAAGACTAGCCTCGTAGATGACTACAGAAGCGATCACTCGCAAACAGCAGTAACTGCAGAAACCGTATGGACTACTAAAATGTCCGTTGCGAAAAAACCCAAAAATTAAATACACACATCGAGAATATTCTAGACGTTAATTCTTTTCCCGTGTTGGCCCGGGCTCATTTGAAGAATAGGTCAACTGAGTTCACTATATTATTGTCGGTAGGGCGAGAGAAGAGATTCGAGATATTATGATCCATCCCGACAATGCCTCTTCACAAGCGTCTCTCAGATTAATTCAAAGGCTTCTAGGATTGAGGTTCTGTTGGAGGATATTTAGGTTTCTGGTATACCTTGCCTCACCCACCCTACAACTCCAACTTAGCTCTCTGTCACTTATTTTGTTCCCGAAAGTAAAAGAAAAGCAGTAAAAAAACCCACATGCATGTTGGCATTTTTTAAATGTTTATTTTTGTGTGTATTTTATTTTAACAAAGTTTTAAAAAAATATTTCAACATTTATTTAAAAAATTGTAATATCGATAACGGAAGGTAGAGGGAGGGGGAGGCATTGGCAGTTAGTTTAGACATAGCGAAGGCTTTCGATCGGGTATGGCATAAAGCGCTTCTCTCAAAGCTGCCTTCCTATGGGCTTCCCGAGAAACTATGCAAGTGGATCACCAGTTTTTTGGCTGATCGGAGCATCAAGGTCGTAGTCGACGGTGCATGCTCCGATCTTAAACCTGTCAATGCTGGTGTTCCCCAAGGCTGCGTGCTATCACCGACACTATTTCTTCTGCATATCAATGATATGTTGCGAATTAGTAACATACATTGCTATGCGGACGACAGTACTGTTGATGCTACATACTCCGGCCATAGCGGTATTTCTCGGGAACACGTTGAAGAGGGCCGGATCAAGCTCGTGTCTGAACTCGAGAATCAACTAACTGATGTCTCAGAATGGGGTCGTCAAAACCTATTACATTTAACCCCAAAAAGACGCAGCTCTGTGCGTTCACCGCAAAAAAAAAACATCCTTTGTCGTATCACCTCGGTTCGAAAACACTCTCCTGACAGCCTCAGCCAGTATTGGAATTCTGGGAGTCGACATATCGAACAACGTTCAGTTGCGCGGTCATTTGGAAGGGAAGGCTAAACTAGTCTCCAAAAAGCTTGGTGTACTCAGTAGAGCAAAGCAGTACTTCATGCCAGCCCATCGCCTCCAACTTTACAAGGCCCAAATTCGACCTCACATGGAGCACTGTTCTCACCTCTGGGCTGGAGCTCCTCAGTACCAGCTTCTTCCTCTTGATCGCATTCAACGTAGAGCCGTTCGAATCGTCGACGACCAGCTATTTCTAATCGGCTTGACTCTTTGGCGTTACGCAGAGATGTAGGCTCGCTCTGCATCTTTTACCGTATTTATCATGGGGAGTGTTCCTATGAGTTATTCGGACTAATGCCTGCCGCTAAATTCCACCATCGGACATCGCGACAAAATTTAAAGTTCCATCCTCACCACCTCGATGTCTGGAAATCCACAACCGTGCGCTTTTGTCGACACTTTTTGCCTCGCATTACTCCTTTGTGGAATCTATTACCCTCGGGGGTGTTTCCGAATGGATACGACTTAGGGACCTTCAAGAAACGAGCTAATTCATTCTTAAAAGGCCAGCAACGCATCTGCAATACCCCCGGTATTGCAGATGTCCATGGGCGGCGGTGATCACTTACCATCAGGTGCACCATCTGCTCGTTTGCCCCCTCTACTATAAAAAAAAAGATGAGGGGGGTGGGGATAAGTTACGGGCGAGATATGTGGGGGTTTGGGAGAAGGCAGCGGGGAGTTAATAGGAAATAAGGGGATAGTAGGAGAAGATAGGGAGAAGGTAGCGGAAAATATGTCCCAATCGAAATAAATTTTCTATTTATATAAAAATGATGATGATTCTGGTTTACAGAAGTTACAGTGGTGGTAACAAGAGGTGGGCCCATTGCCCTTAATATATACATTGGGCACACTAAAAGTTTTGCACTTCTAGCTAATCGGAACTATTTGAATTTCGAATGTTATATTTTTAAAACGTTGCAACCTTCTTAGTAATAAAAAAAAATTCGGGAAATGATTTGTCAATTGTTTTTTTTTATCACACATCAAAGTTCTACGTACGCAACGAAAATGGAATTAAGTCGAAAAGATTTTAGAGCAATGATTTTTTATGATTTTAAAAGTTCTCTTTTTCCGCAAGACTGTTCCGCTCGTCTTCAAAATGCTTTTGGGAGAGAAGCACCTTGTTTGAGCACCGTGAGGCGATGGTTTGCTGAATTTAAGAGAGGTCGAGTTTCTTTACATGACGAATTTCGTGAAAGGCGGCCTTCAACTGCCGTCAACAAAAATAATGTGGCTACTGTTAAGCGGTTAATTGAAGAAAACCCCCGGATGACCTATGAGACAATTCGAGGACTATTGGGGATTGGTATGAGCCAAATTCAGAAAATTTTACACAAAGAATTGAAAGTTCGGAAACTTTGTTGTCGTTGGATCCCTCATGAACTGACAGCGGAGCAGAAGCGGGTTCGCGTGGAATTGTGCTCACAGATGCTACTGAAGTATGACCACGGACATTCTAATGCTGCTTATGATAATGTCACAGAAGACGAAACGCGGATTTATTGCATATAACGATAACTAATATACGATAAAAATATAATATAACATTTAAAAAAAATTTTATGTAATTTCTATCTGTGAAAATTACATAAAATTTTCGAACTCCAAAAAGTAGTAATCGTTATGAAATTACTAATTTAAATAATTTTTGCTGCCATAAAATTTCTAAAAATACAATGATAAACAAATTTTTCAACTTAGAATTCATCATAAACTAGTTATTATTGAAAAAATAATAGATTTTTTCGTTAATTTTAAGTTTTAAGTGGCTTTAACAGCTCAACTATAAGAGCTACAAAAAAATGTCTTTTAACAAAATTGTAAGGCATAAACCCCCCTACAGATTAGTCATTTACATATTTTTTCTATCTTCAATAGGTTAGCAAATAAGCGCGATTTACTACTTCCTGAAAATTCAGCTTAAATGACATTTTACGTCGAACCCGTTGGAGTTACAAACTCGACGCAATGGACTTTTTTGTAGAATATTATACCTACTACAAGAATCCATGAGTCAAAATGTCCAAAAAAATTTTTTTCTGGGTGAGCGGAAGGAAAAACGTATAAAAAATCATTTTTCAATGTTATTTTAATGGATAAAATTCAAAAATCTCTAGCAGTGGGTTAAAATTTGAATTAAGGGCTCGCAATATGCTCAAAAATTTTGTTTTTCAATACAAGATTTTCAACCGGGATTTGAAAAAAAAAATTTGCTCAAAAATGACGCACGCATATATATATATATATATATATATATATATATATATATATATATATATATATATATATATATATATATATATATATACACGTGAAATTGTCAATACCGTTAGATTATAATCTACCTAAGTGATATAATTTAACTGCTAACCTAATCAAATTATAAAATCCCTAGGTAGATTATAATCTAACGGCTCTTGACAATTTCACTGCGACATATATATAAATGAACGTATGTCCTTTATAGAATCGTTATATATGCATTTCATCGTGTGATAATCTTTAGCAAAGTTGTTGGCCCACAAAGGTTTCTGAGTTGTTACGACCGATTTTCAGGGCGTAGCAACACGCGCAGGGGTACAGCTAATACAATAATACATTTTCCAAGATTTCATTTCTGTCGACACTCCCGGAATACTTTTTTTTTTTTCGAGTGTCGAAGAAGACGTGGAATTTTTGAGTGGCAAAAAAGCAATTTCTTGCATATCGAATCAAGATTGGAAAATATGTTTCCATAGTTAGTTTAGGCCACTGATTCTCAAAGTGGTCCAGGTGGACCCCCAGGGGTCCACAGGAGACTCGATGGAGGTTTACGTTGAC
Source organism: Apodemia mormo (assembly GCA_036924255.1). Classification (NCBI taxonomy): domain Eukaryota; kingdom Metazoa; phylum Arthropoda; class Insecta; order Lepidoptera; family Riodinidae; genus Apodemia; species Apodemia mormo. The sequence goes on along the minus strand of JAUPFN010000021.1, from coordinate 27,631,589 downwards.
GTAAAAAAGGGGGGGTTCACAATTCGTAAGCGAATATCCATGAAAATTTATCTGCTTTTGATAGTGAAGAACTGAAATATTGGCTTAACTTCATCTATCAATGTAGAAAGATAATATTTTAATAATATGAAAAATATCAATTAATTACCGATTTAATTCTCACTTTTTTCGAAAACTGTTAATCACGGTTGGAACTCAGCTGCAACGCAAATTTCTAATAGTTCAAATAGTTAGATCAAATCATCATATTTTTTTAAGTTTTCAGAGTATGGTAGAAATTTAGATTCAGGGGTTTGCCGGAACCAGCAAAATTTTGAAAGTGGTCCATGAGAAGAAAAAAGTTTGGGAATCTTTAGACAAATGAAATTTTGTATGGAAAATTATGTATTTAGAAAAAATGTAAAATAAATAATGGTAATATATTCAATAGTTTTTCTTTATCTCAATACTTATCGAGTGACTCATGTAAAGTTATTTAGAACCCCTTCTTTAATAAGTATAAAGACTAGTGGAATGAAACAGCGGATTTTTTTCGAACTTTCAACCCCAAGTGCTTTCGTTCAAATTTTTCTTGACGTTCGTCTTTATTTAAATTTTCCCTACCCACTATTAATGCTAGATATGGCTAATCTCAGACCCAAAACTGCTAAACTATACATATCATAATAACTTTGATTATAAACTGAGTGGCACGTGTCGAAGGTGGGGTAGAGGCCGCAGTACTTGTGGAGCGCTCGAGGGTATGTTGTGCCCGAGGCAGCAGCGGCCAGGCCACACACTCACCTTGATGAGCTTGCACTCCCTGGTGTCGGCGAAGGCGGGGTAGAGGCCGCAGTACTTGTGCAGCGCTCGAGGGTATGTTGTACCCGAGGCAGCAGCGGCCAGGCCACACACTCACCTTGATGAGCTTGCACTCCCTGGTGTCGGCGAAGGCGGGGTAGAGGCCGCAGTACTTGTGCAGCGCTCGAGGGTATGTTGTACCCGAGGCAGCAGCGGCCAGGCCACACACTCACCTTGATGAGCTTGCACTCCCTGGTGTCGGCGAAGGCGGGGTAGAGGCCGCAGTACTTGTGCAGCGCTCGAGGGTATGTTGTACCCGAGGCAGCAGCGGCCAGGCCACACACTCACCTTGATGAGCTTGCACTCCCTGGTGTCGGCGAAGGCGGGGTAGAGGCCGCAGTACTTGTGCAGCGCTCGAGGGTATGTTGTACCCGAGGCAGCAGCGGCCAGGCCACACACTCACCTTGATGAGCTTGCACTCCCTGGTGTCGGCGAAGGCGGGGTAGAGGCCGCAGTACTTGTGCAGCGCTCGAGGGTATGTTGTACCCGAGGCAGCAGCGGCCAGGCCACACACTCACCTTGATGAGCTTGCACTCCCTGGTGTCGGCGAAGGCGGGGTAGAGGCCGCAGTACTTGTGCAGCGCTCGAGGGTATGTTGTACCCGAGGCAGCAGCGGCCAGGCCACACACTCACCTTGATGAGCTTGCACTCCCTGGTGTCGGCGAAGGCGGGGTAGAGGCCGCAGTACTTGTGCAGCGCTCGAGGGTATGTTGTACCCGAGGCAGCAGCGGCCAGGCCACACACTCACCTTGATGAGCTTGCACTCCCTGGTGTCGGCGAAGGCGGGGTAGAGGCCGCAGTACTTGTGCAGCGCTCGAGGGTATGTTGTACCCGAGGCAGCAGCGGCCAGGCCACACACTCACCTTGATGAGCTTGCACTCCCTGGTGTCGGCGAAGGCGGGGTAGAGGCCGCAGTACTTGTGCAGCGCTCGAGGGTATGTTGTACCCGAGGCAGCAGCGGCCAGGCCACACACTCACCTTGATGAGCTTGCACTCCCTGGTGTCGGCGAAGGCGGGGTAGAGGCCGCAGTACTTGTGGAGCGCTCGAGGGTATGTTGTGCCCGAGGCAGCAGCGGCCAGGCCACACACTCACCTTGATGAGCTTGCACTCCCTGGTGTCGGCGAAGGCGGGGTAGAGGCCGCAGTACTTGTGCAGCGCTCGAGGGTATGTTGTACCCGAGGCAGCAGCGGCCAGGCCACACACTCACCTTGATGAGCTTGCACTCCCTGGTGTCGGCGAAGGCGGGGTAGAGGCCGCAGTACTTGTGCAGCGCTCGAGGGTATGTTGTACCCGAGGCAGCAGCGGCCAGGCCACACACTCACCTTGATGAGCTTGCACTCCCTGGTGTCGGCGAAGGCGGGGTAGAGGCCGCAGTACTTGTGCAGCGCTCGAGGGTATGTTGTACCCGAGGCAGCAGCGGCCAGGCCACACACTCACCTTGATGAGCTTGCACTCCCTGGTGTCGGCGAAGGCGGGGTAGAGGCCGCAGTACTTGTGCAGCGCTCGAGGGTATGTTGTACCCGAGGCAGCAGCGGCCAGGCCACACACTCACCTTGATGAGCTTGCACTCCCTGGTGTCGGCGAAGGCGGGGTAGAGGCCGCAGTACTTGTGCAGCGCTCGAGGGTATGTTGTACCCGAGGCAGCAGCGGCCAGGCCACACACTCACCTTGATGAGCTTGCACTCCCTGGTGTCGGCGAAGGCGGGGTAGAGGCCGCAGTACTTGTGCAGCGCTCGAGAGTATGTTGTGCCCGAGGCAGCAGCGGCCAGGCCACACACTCACCTTGATGAGCTTGCACTCCCTGGTGTCGGCGAAGGCGGGGTAGAGGCCGCAGTACTTGTGCAGCGCTCGAGAGTATGTTGTGCCCGAGGCAGCAGCGGCCAGGCCACACACTCACCTTGATGAGCTTGCACTCCCTGGTGTCGGCGAAGGCGGGGTAGAGGCCGCAGTACTTGTGCAGCGCTCGAGGGTATGTTGTACCCGAGGCAGCAGCGGCCAGGCCACACACTCACCTTGATGAGCTTGCACTCCCTGGTGTCGGCGAAGGCGGGGTAGAGGCCGCAGTACTTGTGCAGCGCTCGAGGGTATGTTGTACCCGAGGCAGCAGCGGCCAGGCCACACACTCACCTTGATGAGCTTGCACTCCCTGGTGTCGGCGAAGGCGGGGTAGAGGCCGCAGTACTTGTCGAGCGCGTGCTGCGCGTTGAGCAGGTCCACGCACAGGTGGCACAGCGCGGCGCGGAACATGTACTCCTTCGCGCTGTACTTCAGCAGGCTGTTGTCCAGCGACGACTTCGCTATCTGCGACAACAAAGCCCGTCAATATTACCGGAATATTTAAAGTAAAAAAAATGGATATCACGTTAAACCTTTTGATAAATTCTAACCATTTAATGGTCATACCTATACTTAGGTAACAAAACACTAAACATTAGAAGTAATAACTTTATAATATAATCAAATAAGCCTTTTAGTTATCAAACCAGTAATAATATATGAAAATATCATTATAATATGTGGGATATATATCATGATGTATATCCATTAATATAAATCTTCGAATCCTGATTAAAACTTATTCTTGAAATTTTAACATTTGCATGCATATTCAAAGAGATCTTATTTAATATACCAAAATCTTATATTTTAGATCCCCAAATTAGTTTCGTTCAACAATATACATGGGGCACACTAAAACTTTTGCACTTCTAGCTAATCGGAACTGTTTGAATTTCGAATGTTATATTTTTAAAACTTTGCAACCTTCTTAGTAATAAAAAAAAACAATTGGCGGGAAATGATTTGTCAATTGTTTTTTTATCACACATCAAAGTTCTCCGTACGCAACGAAATTGGAATTAAGTCGAAAAGATTTTTTATGATTTTAAAAGTTCTCTTTCTCCGCAAGACTGTGCCGCTCGTCTTGAAAATGCTTTTGGGAGAGAAGCACCTTGTTTGAGCACCGTGAGGCGATGGTTTGCTGAATTTGAGAGATGTCGAATTTCTTTACATGACGAATTTCGTGAAAGGCGGCCTTCAACTGCCGTCAACGAAAATAATGTGGCTACTGTTAAGCGGTTAATTGAAGAAAACCCCCGGATGACCTATGAGACAATTCGAGAACTATTGGGAATTGGTATGAGACAAATTCAGAAAATTTTACACGAAGAATTGAAAGTTCGGAAACTTTATTGTCGTTGCATCCCTCATGAACTGACAGCGGAGCAGAAGCGGGCTCGCGTGGAATGGTGCTCACAGATGCTACTGAAGTACGACCATGGACATTGTAATGCTGTTTATGACGTTGTCACAGGAGACGAAACGTGGATTTATTGTTTTGAACCCGAAAAAAAAACAGCAATCTTGTGAATGGGTGTTTGAAAATGAGAACAGGCCAACAAAAGTGAGACGGGTGAGAAACGTTGGTAAAAAAATGATCGCGTTTTTTTTCTCAGCTACGGGTTCCATCCGTACAATTCTACTTGAAGATCAAAAGAGTGTTAATGCCGAATGGTATTCTACCATTTGTTTACCCAGGGTGTTAGAAAAATTTCTCGAAACACGACCCAAAAGCTGATAACGCTTCTTCACACACGGCCAACAAAACACAGTCCTTTTTAGCTTCCGAAAAAGAACATCTCGTCACTCATCCTGCGCATAGCCCCGACCTAGCACCCTGTGATTTCTGTATTTTCCCCAAAATCAATGATTTGATGAGAGGTTTTACTTTTACCAACTCCGAAGAGGCAGTGATAGCGTTCAATCAGCACGTAGAAAACATGCCTTCAGATCTGTGGTCCTCTTGTTTTAAAAACTGGTTCGATCGCATTAAAAAATGTTTAAATTGTAAAGGAGATTATTTTGAAAAGCAATAACCATAATATTTTGGTTATAACATGTTGTTTTTTTAAATTACGCAAAACTTATTGTGTGACCTACGTATAATATGCCATTGTCATTTTCATGACAACCACAGAGAATGTAATATAGATATTAACCACGGCATGATGGCATTAAGACGCCTCGGCAGTCCAGAACGTTTTCATGGTAAATATTAGATACATTTTTTAAACGGGTAATCTCTATGTAAATGGTAAATATTAGATACACTTTTTAAACGGGTAATCTATAGGTATAATAAAATCGTAGAAAAGTCAAAACTGTACAAGGAATATTTTTTTTTAAAAATACTTGGGGCGTGATCTACAATCAATGTCGGAGGCAAAAATATAGTTTTTAAAATTTTTGTCTGTTTGTCTATATGTATGTTCGGGGTAAACTCAAAAAGTACTGCGTGCATTTACTTCAAATTTTGCATGAATATTACTAACAGGTCGGGTCAACATATAGGTTACGTATTATCACGCTATCACATACGGGCGAGAAGCTGTGCGGAGTAAACGAAGTCCGCGCGGACGAAGTCGCTGGCAACAGCTAGTTTTTGTTATAAATGTACAATATTTAACAAAAATAAATAGTTTTTGGTTAAAAAGTAAATTATTTGTTTTCCAAATTTAATCAATTAGTCTATTTCTTGAGTGTTCTACATTTTAAAGGTTGAGAACCATATATACTAATTAATAGAACCAATAAAAAATGAATCGAAATTTAATCAATTTGTACTAACATTAAAAAATATATTTATAAATAAATGCTATTATGATATAAATGAATATTTGAGTGATAAATTTATATAAAATAAAATATTGTAAATAATAAATCTAATTCAATTCTAATTAAATATTTCTCATAAATAATTACATGTATTATAATGATTATTAAATAAGATATATCAGTACATTCCTCTTTCTTACCTTGCCATCGCTATACCCGACAGGGTCCACGATGATCTAACCATTAATTTAACATCTTGTTAGCATTGTGGAATGCAAATAAATGAATGTAGTGGTGTGGTGTGGTAGTTAGTTACCTGCTCGTAGATCTGTATGGCCTTGTCGTAGTGCTCGAGCTGCGCGGCGTACTGCGCCAGCTTGAGCAGGCACTTGTTGGCGGAGGAGGTGGACTCCTCCCCGCGGAAGTAGTCGGCCGCCTGCTCGTAGTGCTGCATCGCGCGCCCCACGTCCACCATCTCCGTCTCGTACAGCTCCGCGATGTTCTGATACCGAACCACACCGTTACACTATTACAGGGTTACCTACCTTCTCTTTAATAACATCAAGACGTTCTACAATGGGGACCCTAGTGAATAATGATTCTACAACAAAACTCACCAAATCTCATTATTCTCCATTCTAGTCTGTCTTAGTAGGTTCACGAATCGGCGGAAGTCTTTCAGAAATCAGAAATACTTTATTCAATAAAACTTTTTACAAGTTATTTTGACACATAAACATATTTTTTTTAAAAACTACTACCGGATCGGAAACGCGACCATACACTCAGAAGATCCGGCAGAAGAAACTCAGCGGGCTTGTCTCTTATTTCATATCATATATTTTTTACAACATCGCAATATTACAAAAAATATATATGAGATCGGTATGAGGAGCAATTGATCCCAGGCTTTTTTGTCTTCTAAATAATCTGAGATTTTATAATATCCTTTTTTTGTTTTAACACATTTTTTAAATTTATCGACTGGTAGATCTCTTCTAGTTTCGGGAAGTTTATTGTAAAAGCGTATACATTGCCCCATAAAAGAGTTACTTATGCTGTAGAGACGAGATGGATGCACAACAAGATTGTTTTTGTTCCTTGTATTTAGTGAGTGTACATCACAAGCAAATATTTTTACATAAGATGATGTATGTCCAACCAGTTTTTAAAGAACCGTCGTAATATGTTTTTCCAAATCATATATAGGTGAACCGATTTGACTTACTATTGGTCGTAAAGGAACATTATTTTTGTGAACTTTTGGAAGTCCGTATATCTTTGGACAGGCTGGTACTCTTGGTCTTAATAGAAATTTCCACCACATCTTCTGTCAAAACCCCTTGGCACTCTTTGATTATTCGATGCGTCTGAAGTGACACCCTCGCTGTTGGATCATATGTTACCCGTTTGTAAGTATTTGTGTCTGATTATATGGATTTAATCTTTTCATCATACTCACAGACATCTGTCACCACCGTCGCGTTTCACTTATCGATGCCTAAGACTAGTATACTCTCGTCTTCCTGCAGATTTTTAAGTGCACTCCATTCACTTGAAGTTAAATTACTAGGTGGGGGTAAAGAATGACGTAAAATCATGACGTGAATTTCAACCGGGATGACAAGTTTAAATTGTCGAGATTGTGGAATCCAGTTACCAGTGCAATAAAAAGCAAAAAGCAATCGACATGTCCAAATAAACCTAGTAGTGTGGTTAGTGTGTATTTTCAAAGTGACTCGTGCAAGTTCCAGTGGTACGGGCAAACGAATATGGGTAGACAGGCTTGTCTGCTAATAATAGTTCAACTACCCGCGATACTTCAGTTTCCCCGTGATGATGGTGCTTGCACAACGCCGAAACATCGGGAAATAATACATCGCATAATCCCCTAAAATTGACTTAATTACTTGGAAATCCCCCTACAAATAATAAATAATATACTATATTTACATAATATTTTTAATACCCTTTATTTCTAAATTTATCCAGTGACAAATAAGAAAAATTAAAAAAAACTCAGCCAATTGATTCTTTACAAGGAGATGATGGCAAGTGAATCTGTGTTATGAAATTTATATACTTATCTAATACCTTTAAACGAGCAATACTCGTATATATATATAATTAGAATCTCGGAATCGGCTACAACGATTTTCATGAAAGTCACAAATTAGGGGTTTTTCGGGTCAAGGAATCGATTTATCAAGGTTCCAGGTCCAAGAAAAGCTCGGTTCCCAAGATATGGGTATGTGAAAAACCGAGCAAAGCTCGGTCAACCAGATATTAAAAATATTATAAGTTAAATGTTATACAACTACATATGACTAATATGCATAATGTACGTTTTTAAGTAATTAAGTAAAATTGTATTGTTGGGTATATTTATTTGTAATATGAATAATATTGTAAATAATGCTTGAATGTAATATTAATATTTGTTTATCTCGCATAATAGATATTAGAATTTTTTGTTATCAAAACGCTGCGCTACAGTGGCGCCGCTTCCGCAACATCGTGGAATCGTTTCTATTAAATTATAAACTTGGAAGTGGCGCCATCTGAACTGATCTGTTTGAAGTTGACATTTTTCAATCTACCCTACTTTTAATTATTGTAAAACTGTGTGATACTATAAAATACATTGTACCGGCCTACTCAGGTAAGGTTCTGCTGTAAGTCTTGAAAGAATAAACATCTATGTACGTCAAACTGTCTCTTATTAAAAACGAAACTAACAGTATATAAACTTAGTACCTAATATTTAAATATAATTAATATCTTTATAATTCGCATGCAATTTTGTTGGTAGTTCATATTAAATGAAGAAATTATTAAACCAAATATAATTTCGTTTCCTTCTGAAAGTTTACTTTTTAAAATCAAACATGTTGACATTAAATAAAGTTAACATTTTAGGGAATCGATTAGATTTTATGCAAATTGATGTTGATAGGTATGATTGACTAATTTAGATTGTCCCATAGACTATAGGTGTGTGAGGTATTGCCTACGTGTTTACGTTATATTTACTTACCTGTTTACACTTGCTTGCCTGGTAGCCATGTACATAAACAAGTAGGCAATACCTCGCAGACCTATTCTATATGTTTAAAACTTTTAGTATCAATAACATTTGATCAGTAAACAAGTGGGAGAAACTTGCTAAAAAAAATTAATTAATATTTTTTTAATTAAGGATAGCTAGGAACATATTTTGATAGGCAATACATGCTAGACCTATTTGTCTATGTATGAAATTTGATAATAAATAAAAATATTTCATTCGGTAAACAGATTGGTGAAGCTCAATTTATATTCGGATCCCGTACTGTAAGTTTTTTCACTAACAAAAATTACTCAACGCAGTTAAAGAGTTACTATAAAGAGGCTGACATCAAAAAACACTGTCACACCAGTTAAGACAGTAATTATATATTTAGTATGCACTCTCGTTTTATGGGCCCGGCCCTTAAACCAACTCTATTAAAATCCTACATCTTTAACAAAAAAACCTCATATTTCTTTATTTCCTCGAGTTGGTCCCGGCCCTCTTTGAAGAATAGACTATCTGCAATTTTTCCATTTTGTAAAAAGCGAAAGATTGTCTATACGTGTCATTACCATTATGACTAGTAGGTGGAAAAGTTCTGCAATGTCTAGCCCGGATATTAGGTACCACTGCTCCACTTATTTCTGCCGCTTTCAGTCAATGCCATTGTCGTATTCCGGTCTAGAGGGTAAAGCAGCAGAAAACTTATGCAAGTGACAATAACAGCTCGCAACACGGAGATCAACGTCTATGGGTGTCTAAAGAATGTGGTTGTCTCTTTCCATTGAGAGACCTGCCTGTTAATTTGCTATCTTATAATATAAAAAAATCTCTAAAAGGTGTTTTTGTAACGATTAAATAAACTACATGGATTCATAAGTACAGCATAATCATATTGTATCTGTGGGACATGACCCCCACGCTTTCTCTTTGAGCACTTTGCGCTTGTCCAATTGCGTTGCTTTATTTACATGTGAAATATGCATCATTGACGATAGGTCTAAAAATAATGCGACTGTATTGTAATTTGTTTAACTTAGTTATCTCACCTGGTGTTGTTTAGCGGCAACAGTAAACCGACCCATATCTGTATATATTTCGATCGCCTTCAGCAGACATGACACCGCCTCTGTAAAATCAGACAATATGACATTAATATTGACATAAATAGAAAGTTAAGTGAGTTTTTTAAAACTCCCGTCACTCCGTTAGTTGAGTGATTAGGGAACCTAATCACGAATCATCGATTCTGGGCTAGGGTTTGATGCCCGACAGGGACAAAGATTTGTGCGATGAGCATAGACGTTTATATTTCTGGATTTAGGTGTTCATTTTTTATATTACAGTATTTATATATATTTCTATGTATTAGTATCGTTGACTGACACCCACCCATAACATAAGCAAATAATTTGCTTAGTTGGGGTTAGAATTTGTGTAATATGTCCAGAGATAATATAATTATTATTTTTACAATTTTTATTTTTACAAGTTTACAATTAAGTATAATTTTTACCTGATTTCAAAAAGGGAAGAGGTTCCCAATCATCTTAATCTGATCCCAATCATCATGGTAAAGATGACTGTACCAATTTGGAAAGCTCTTTTTTCAAAATTGTTTGGAGATACACGTCCCATTTCATTAAATATAAAGAGGAAGATCTGATCCAAGATTTTACAGGAAACTTGAAGTCAGTTGATGCAGTTTCACCATAGAACACCTAAGAGTACTACCGTTCAGAAGATTCACTCCTTTACAAGTCAGGTTTAGATATAAAAATATACCTAAACTCACCAGAGCTACCTGCTTGCAAGCAAAATTGAAAATTATAACTGTGCGTGAACCATGAACTTTATTTGAACGAAATCGTTTTATGACCGAGCTACTAACATTGGCACGGGGTTGTCACTTGGAAATTTTTATACCCAGTTGATGTAGTATGCGCGAGCGCGAGGTGACCGCGACTGTCGTGTGAGCCAAGCAACAGCCTACTGCCGTATACCGCCCGGGACGCGGCCATGTATACCTAAACTGCGAAGAGACATCCTCCCGGTTTTACTGTGTTTACATTATGAATATCATTGAAAGGCAAGTAAGTAGATGACTCCTCTATTAGAAATAATATAACCAATGCCTATAATGCGCTAATATAATGAAATACATATCATATCCCTAAATAGTAATCCGTATGATGGTGATATAATACTATATTGTCATTATCAAATGAAAATCTGAAATATACACATTTTGGAGATCTCTACATGTTTACTTTTATGACTAGTTTACATACAAATGATTCATATGAAAAGACTCCTACATGATTCTAACCATTCGATGTATTATCTGTAATCAATAACTGTGATTGTTAAATAAATATATGCTATGTGCATCAGCACTAATATTGTCAATTGAAAACTGCTGTATATGACAATGATAATATACTTTTTGGACATAGCAGATATTATTTTGACAACAACGATATGCATAAGTTTCGAAACCGAATCACGGCAGTAACAGACACTTATTTCGACAACAAAAGCATTAATACCTAGTAGTCACAATGGTAAAGTCAAATTGGTCAATCTTTTGCCTCATACAAAGCGACAAGCATCAGAAACCCATTAATCCAAGATTTCCAACGTAATAAGCCAGGGACAAAGTATTTCGTATTTTAGAATTAAAAATTCGCAGTAAAATCTCTTTGCTTGTACTGTTTGTATTTTGTTGGTTTGATACTGTTAAACACCTACATTACTTTTCAAAAACAAAAAATAAAAAGTAAAAATGGTTTCCTGCCATTTTTTTCACTGTTTTTCTGTCCACCTAAGTCTAATGAAGCAATTTAACATGTTGGAGATTTTTACAAGAAAGGTAAAAATGCGACACTAGCCGCCATAAACAATTGTGACATTAAGGGAATTAAGGCAGTGCCAGTAAAAGTAGCACTAAACTGTTTTAAGCATTTTCAGAACAGGAATTTTGATGACTATGAAGTTCACCATGGCTGACCTGTTACGGAAAAAGTCAATGTAATTTTTTAACAAGTAATTCAATATATTAGTTGTTAGAGCTAGTGGTTGCACTTAAAACAATTTGTCGTACACAAAGTGACGTAAGTCATACACAAAAAGGCTCGATATGGGTGCCAAAAAAGCTTACTGGTAATTGACCAACCTCATGCTGCATGCACTACAAGTAAAGGTAGCATCTAGACGCATCAAATAATTCTCTCATCAAGAAATTAATAATTTGGTAATACATATTTATTTATCTATACACCTGAGCTGTGTATAAAGGAGAATTACTACTATAAGCAATTTTGATAACCATGACATAAGTATTACATTACATACCATTAGGCTCACATTTCTTGTAGCAATTTGAAGCATCGACAAAGTTAGTGGCCGCGTCATGACGAACCCCGGCCTTCAAGTGCAGTTGTGCTGCATTACAAAACGCCTGACCTGCCTGCGCCCATTTTTTGGCCATCTTGAACAGGTTTGCTGCTCTGAGATAACAGTCCACTGCCTCTTCAACTTTGGATGAACCACTGACAACAAAAGAGAGGGGGCAGATGTTACCTAGTAATTAAATCTCTTACAAATTGGTTATTATAAATAGTGGTGATTTATATCATTACATTTGGCACCATCAGCAATTGTTATTCAAGAGTGGCATGGTTTAATAATTTTGATTTTGTAAATCAAAATTATCCATTGATTTTTTCAGTAAAAATTAATGATTTAATTGAGTGTCTATTTTTAACTTTGTATTAATTATCAATCCTGAAAATTGAATGCTGGCATTACTGAAATAAACCATATGTCACTCTGCTGTATTGATTTATTTATTTTGATATCAATTAATTATTATATTATTTGAGAAAAAAACTAGTTTTCAATTTCTTTGTGTTCCAAGTCAGATGTGGAACTTGGTGTTTACAATTCCGAACGTGGAAAATAAGTAAAAGACTATAGCCTAAAGTATCAATGATTTAATGAAAGATTTAATTAATCAAATTATTCCTATTTGTTATTAAACAGAAAAATGTGACAGACATTGATCTCTTTGGTGGCGTTTGTTGTCTATCCTTGCAAGTTATAGCGCTCTGCACAAAAGGCAGTGTGAGTTTGTGGATATGTCAAATGACACAAATGGCTTAAAAGATAATTTTGTGATACCAAGTTTTGGACACGCCGAAAGCACTATAGGCCCTTATGGCGCAAATCGGACCGCATCCTAAAGGTTTTGAAATAATCGTGATTTTTAGTGACTTATTAAAAAATCGCGATATTTTAATGATTTGTTCAAAAATCGTATTTTTTTTCTGATTAATTGAAAAAAAATACATGATATTAAACCCTGTTGTTAAGTATTTATAACAAGGCCTATTATCTTCCATGCTTTTCGAAACACGGGATATTAATATGCCTCCATCAGACTTAGACCTGCTTAGATTTTACTTGATAGAAAATTGTGAAAAGGTTCACCAAACTCAGGATTCCAATCTGAGACCTGTAAGTAGAACTGTATTACTAAATTATTGAAGTCTTATAAGAGCACTGTGTAATTATTACTTGATAAAATAATTTTTCAAATTTTGGGTAAAATAATATATGACGATTATAATAAAACCCCCTCTTAGTAACAACTTTTATTATAATAAGTAATATATAATTTATTTTATCCAAAATAGTTTATTTATTACCAATATGACAATATATGACAATAATAACAAAAATCTCCAATGGTACCAATTTTTATTATAATTAAGTCATATTTTATTTACTAGCTGTTGCCCATGACTTCGTCCACATGAACTTTGTTTACTCCATACAGCTCCTCCTCCGTAGGTGATAGCGTGATAATATGTAGCCTATATGTTGACCCGACCTTTTAGTAATATTCATGCAAAATTGAAGTAAATCCATCCAGTACTTTTTGAGTTTACCCCGGACATACATACAGACAAACAGACAAAAATCTAAAAACTATATTTTTGGCTTTGATATTGATTGTAGATATTAGTATTTCGCCCCAAGTATTCTTTTAAAAAAATATTCAATGTACAGTTTTGACTTTCCTACGATTTTATTATATGTATAGATTTTATTCAAAATATTTTATTTATGACTAATATTTGACCATTATAATAAAAATCCCCCCATGGTAACAACTTTTATAATTAAATAATATATTATTTGTTTTACTCAAAATATTTTATTTATGACTAATATATGACAATTATAATAAAAACCCCCAATTGTAACAATTTTTATTACTATTAAGTAATATATTATTCATTTTATTCAAACTATTTTATTCATCACTAATATATGACGATTTTAATAAAAAGCCCCCCATGGTAACAACTTTTTTAATAATTATATAACATAATATTATTTATTTTACTCAAAATATTTTATTTGTGACTAATATATGACAATTATAATAAAAACCCCCCATGGTAACAACTTTTACTATAATTAAGTAATATATTATTTATTTTATTCAAAATATTTTATTTATGACTATTTCCTGGTTGAATGGTTAGCTTATTAGGCTCAGATCATTAGGTCCCAAGTTTGATGTTTGGATTGAGCAAAAGTGTGTTGGGGTTTTTTGGGGTTATTCTTAAAAATTTAAATGAGATACAGGATATATATTTAAATATATATCTAATTCCTGAAAATAGAAATCAAGCAGAAGCTTTGTGTATGGTGGTTGTGGATTAATAACTCAATGCCTTAAAATAAGCAGGTAAAACTGTCTATTCTGGTCATTGGAAGAAACAAGATAGTGATATCCGTAAAATATGTTTATGAGAATAACCACTGTAACGTGTTTGATTATACATTACATTCGATTGCCAGTTTCGTTTATTCAGTCCCAATGGGACATCCCTAGTGAGTTGCATCGGCGTCGGGTTTCTCCCGTTCCCTGCAAGAGGATATATAAACTAACCACGCCGCCCACACTTTCTTTTTCGACATAATAATTTTGGAGCCTCCGGCGCTTGCTGATTTGACTGGTTTGTTAGTAGCTGGTAGAGTTTCAATCTCTTACTCCACGTGGCGGATGTGAACCCAGACCTCTATGGTGTTGCTGCAGCAGGAATGCCACCTGAGAAGACCATCGATTTCCCCGAGCCCCAGCCAGCTAAGTTCAAGTCCATTCCCATTTCCCACGCCGTTGGCATTCTAGAAACCCCTTTTTTTAATTTCAGACTCCGAGTAAAAAATTATTTAACATTATTATTTAAAATATAAAATGAAGAAGCCGAAATATAGTCCTGAACTTTAACTGAGTAAGCATTTTATTTCTTCAAATCCCACGGATCCCGTGACACCACACATCTTACAGACCAACAAATAGATGAATCATAACAGAAACTTTGACTCACTCTGTCTACCTCGCAAGGAAACTGGCATGAAGATTTATTTGAAAGAAAGAAAGAAAATATTTATTTCCAAGAATATGGGTGTTACAAGTTGTTAAAAATTAAGTTACCAACATATTCTTCTATTTAAAAAATTAAAATCATTGACAAATTACTATGGATATCGGGTCTCAATCTCAAATTAAACACTAAATCATTAAATCATCAAGGTTTTATTTCAACTAACTCGGAATTGTAAATTATCAAAGTTTTATTTTGACTAACACAGAATTGTAGCTCTTTTTGCATTTTGTACCTCATTTGCCTCGGACAGTCCGGACCTGACGTCAATAGTAATAATATGGCAATGCTTAAATTTCAGTCAGTAAATTTATTTCAATACTAGCTGCACCCTGCAACCCACTGCATTGTGAAGGTTTTTACTAAATCCCATATTTTTCTGAGATAAAAAGTATCCTACATGTTATTCCACATCATTACCTACCTGTGTGCCATATTTCATCCAAATCAGTCTAGCCATTTTCGCATTACTGAGTTCTAAATGTAAAAACATCCAAACTTACAAACTATCACATTTATAATATGTATGGAATTAGAAAAGTTCTATTTAATATTATAATTTCTCTATAGTGCAGAAATGTGGTTCTAAATTGGAGTCGACCTAGAACAATTTATTAATCTATAATAGCGTGTGTCACTACTTCATTCTTATTACTATTAAATAGGTCAAGATATGGCTGGCTGACTATTCAAAAACAGATTATTCTTGGTCTCCGTCAGCTTTTGCTCCATATGGTTTCATGCTCCTTTTTTAATTGGTAAAAATATTTATTTATGACTTTTTCAACTTATATTAATTTACTGCATAGATAGATATATATTTTTACTCATAATTAATAAGCTTATTTCATAATAATTATAATGGTAAAAGCACTTTCATTTACCATTATAATAATTAAGAAATCAAATTTGTTATGTAGTTAGTTAAGTAGGTATTTTATGAAGGGTGAAATGTTGTTTATATTATATTTAGTTGAGCATTTTACAATGTATTTGTTATGTTTTGGTAAGACTTGTCCTTCTATTGGAGATAGGTATTACCGGGATCGATTATAGATTACCTTTTGAAGCACTAATCAACTAACTTCCTGTTAAACTTTTGTAAAAGGTGAGAGTAGGCTGAGTGTTGATTTAATGACTTCTAATTAGATGGTAGTTTTGCAACATCTTGCCTAGGTTTGAAACCAATGCTGTGTCATAGATACATAGCGACAGAACGGAACAGAAATAGTTCTGCAAACTTGCATGTTGCTGTTGTGTGCCATTGGCTGAGTAATGAATACATTACATCCCCACTACATGGATAGCAATGTGACATTAAAATTCTTTTTTTATATAGTTTTAAATATTTTTTTTACCTGATACATTATCAAATGAAAATAGGACTGACTTCCTTTTTTTATAGAACTCAATAAATAAGCAACACTGCTTTCAGCAGATTCATAATCAATTTATGCCATAAAATTTGAATATTCATTAAATGTGTGTATTATAATAATAATATAATAATATTCATGGGACAATTTACACTTACTGATCTAACCCCAAAGTAAGCAAATTATTTGCTTGTGTTATAGGTGTTAGTCAACAATACTATTACATAAAAATACATATATAAATACTGGTATATTTAATAAACCCCAAACTCAGAATTACAAGCAATTATGCTCATCACACAAATGCTTGTCCCCGTTGCGGATCGAACCCGAGCCCCGTCGATCGCCTAGTCAGGGTCGCTAACCACTCAACCAACGGGGCGGTCAGCGGTGGGGCGGTATTGCATTGTACTTATACTGGACTTACACAAATAATGCATGTGAGATACAAATCTGAAATATTGTACTAATTAAATATTCAATTTATATATAATAACTAGTTGCACACCATAGTCTATTACATAATTAACTGTTGTTAAATGTGAATAAGAAATAAAAATCAATTGACGTAATTTTCTAATTTGTTACAAATTATAAGCTCCGATCATGTTTTTATTTATATACATTGATTATAATTAATATTATGACATAGGTACCAACAATTAACATTATAGAACATCAAAGGTAGTATTTGTGTTAAGTCTAGGAATAGACTACTTAATATATAATATATAAATGGTTTTTAATTTTTGTATACAAAAATTTCATATTCCACCTTTTTTCAAGTATCCCTAGGTTTTTTAATATTGATCAATATTAAATAAACATACATAACAGTCCAGGCAAAGTACATTAAAAGTCAATAGATATTTAAACTCACAAACTTTAGCAGGAGACTTAATGGACAGTGATTTCTATATCCAAGTTTGCCTATTTACAAATATTAGTGACTAGTAATAGCAGAACTATATGTGGTTTACTGAAATACTCCCACACTAAATTCTAGTTTACCACGGAGATAAGAAAAACTCCAATAAGAGTCTAACCCAGATGCCTAACCCAAGAATCAAATCTAGAATATTCAACCATTAATAGGTAACTACAAAATAGGTTAACCGCTTAACAAAAAACATACAATTATTTTACAAATTTTTGAATATTAGCCTTTTACATCCTAGCTTCGAAATAACAACAAATAATTAAAATGTGTGTGTGAAGTACCTAATTATGACACAATTATGAGAACAGTGCACTTGTGCCTTCCTATACTTTGTTATAATTTTATTTTCATCATAGTTGTTATAATTATGGTTAATTTTACATCAATTATTACTTATCATGAAAAAAATTTACGCTTTTGCACTGCATTTGCACCCATTGAAATGATGTAATGAATGTAAATGAAATGACTCATTTTCTTCCAAAAAGATCTTTTTTTGTTAATGGTACGTGAACATATAAACATCAGCTGATTGTTTTATTAACAATTTATTACCTAATTACTGTGCAAATTCGAGTAACGGAATTAGTATGTATCAACTTTGGTTTTATCGTTGCGCAAGTGTAATATTTTTAAAATACAATAGGTGAAATGTGCATATTTTAATTATATAAATTAAATACAGCATTGTTCTTACCCAAATAGTGAACCAAGAAATGATTTCGATGAACTTAGTTTTTTCTCCGCCTCCGCCATCAATTGCATGGCTTTTTGTTCATTATCCGCCATAATTCTGGCTTAATATAAACTAAGAAAACTATAGGATTAACACTTATTTTACAAATAAACTAGGCGATTTATTGACAAAATGTCGTCACTCCAACAAACTGCAGAAAATCGCTGCTGTCATCGATTGATTGTAGAAATGTTGCCAGTTTGCTTTTCCTTAATTTCAGCTATATTATAGGATAAACGATATTTCGATGTTTAAAAAATCGATGTAACGTACATAAACAAATAAGGCATGAGATAGTGTTTAGGCAAAGGGTGTAATCAAAACATCTGTAAACCGGTTGACCCTGCAGGCCATCCCTGAAACTTCACGCTAAATTGAGGTATTTTAAGCTCAAAGAAAAAAACGATTTGACCACCCCGTTGTTTGAGTGGTTAGCGACCCTACGCAATCGTCGGGGCTCGGGTTCAATCCCCGATGGGGATAAGCATTTGTGTGATGAGCATAAATGTTTGTATGTTTGTAATGTTGTATTATTGTTTCATGTATGTTTGTATTTGTTTGGGTGTTTATTAAATATATTTCAGTATTTATATATGTATTTCTATGTAATAGTATCGTTGACTAACATCCATAACACATGCAAATAATTTGCTTACTTTGGAGTTAGATCAGTAAGTGGTATTTGTCCCATGAATATTATATTTTATTATTTGTTATGCCTAAGCATAAAATTTCGAACTCAAAGAGTTCAAAACTCGAAAGTTTTTTAAAAATGATAGGTACTTAGTAATTTAATGTTCGCAAAGATGTAATTTTTTCAAAACGATGACCGACTTTGATCTTTCGAATTCGCATTCAATGCAAATTTTGACCTCTAAACTGTTTTATTAGCTAATAAATCGATAGGTTAAAAAATGTAAAGAAAAATCTTTACTCAAAGATTTTCGACATTGATATATCTTAAATGAATCAACCGATGTTAATCCGATAATCCAATTTATTTATTTAAAAAAAAAATGTTATGTAGGGCTAACTTCACAGTGCTTAATTAAAATCATTAAATATTAAGATACACAAACATCATTTGACGTTTTATGTACATTGACAGCGTGTAATAGTAATGTTGTTGTTGTTTTGTGGCTTCTACCATGACTAGCACCGTAATGGGTCTGACAAACGTTTTTTACTTTACATGCCAAATAAATGTACAAAACATTACGAGAAAAACTGTGTTTTTACTTTTTTCGTATCTTAAAAAATGGCTGAGATATAGCACTAGCCGATGACGATGTGACGTCATTCGACAGTCGCGCCCTCATTCGCATGCCAGTTGCCACTACGCAGTAAAAATCAAAATTATAAAGTTCCATGTGGTAAAACTGGGAAAAAAATATTGTAATGTGAAGATAAAGAACGGGAGTTTTTACTTAAGTTATGGAATTGTATAGAGATTTATTTAACAAAATCACCAGTATGGTTGCCGCCAAAACTTCATCGTCAGACATGTTGCTCGCCCAAAAATATTGATCAGACTGGTTTGTAAATTTTAATTTATATTAAGTGAATTTATGGAACGTTTGGAATCAAAAGGGGTATAAGGTATTCAATATTATTGCACAATAAAAGTATTGTACAATATTATTGTAGGTCTATGGGGCGCCTGAAAATGAGCTCACGTATGTGAGCTCGGAAATTCAAAAAAGAGCTTAAATTTGTCACATTGAGCGTAGACTATGTACATGTAATGTACATAGTCTACGCTCCGATAGTAGGTGTATCTATACATATAATAAAATCGTAGGAAAGTCAAAACTGTACATTGAATATTTTTTTAAAATAATACTTGGAGCGTGATCTACAATCGCTATCGAAGCCAAAAATATAGTTTTTAGAATTTTTCTTCAAACTTCAAATTTTGCATGAATATTACTAACAGGTCGGGTCAACATATAGGCTACATATTATCACGCTATCACCTACGGGGGAGAGGCAGTGCGGAGTAAAGGAACTCCGCGCGGACGAAGTCGTGGGCAACAGCTAGTTTGATAATAATATTTTTAGTGGCAACACAAGATCATAAATTTATGTGGGCAAGATACATTTTCCAAGACCCTTTTCTCGCAACACAAGCTCGGGGAATGCCCTATTTTAGCCAGGCGCCGGCGACACCAGCGGAGATTCCTCACGAGCGATAGCGACAGAAGCACATTTTTCGGCACGTTCATGGCTTTTGAGTGATACATAAATCTCCGTGTCACAAGGCCCTTCGAACCACGAGGCTGTGGGCTGTAGCCCACGTCGCCCACGCGTTACGCCACCTCTGAATATTTTGACCCTGTTGTGTTGTCTATTTTGCCAATGACACGTTGTGAGAACGATTTCGATCAGTTTTGAAGATTTCCCAAACGGCACTAGGCTCAATTCAAAATAGCGGCATAATGTAAAAATATAATGATCTACAATAAACTAAAATATATACAAAGAATAGAATAGGTATTCATTTTATGAATCTTTTATCAATAACAGATTATACAATAAAATGAAATAAAAAATATAAATTATAATCATATAGTTATTTAGAGTTTTATATTATTGTATATTGGGTATATAATTTGCTAAAATATTAATAAAGGAAGTATGGACAAGCTTTAGAACACACTTCATGTTTGTAGGTCGGGGGTTTTTTTTAGGGAAAAATATTGTATAAATATAGTTTAAATTTAGGAGAGCAGAAGAAAATATGATCTGCAGTACCTTGTTTATGCCACATTCACACATCCCTGATAAATGGTAAACGGCATATAGTGCAAATACTTGTCTTTAATATTTTTGCGTTTACTAAACTAAGACCTTTTAACAATGATTTCTTGGGTTTCAGCATATAGTATGCCCTTTAGAGAACAGCTGTCCTCCAGTAGGTAAACCAGGATTTCTCAAGAATAGACATATTTTCATATTATGATATTCCGTAAGGTCATGAGAATAATTATGATAGTGAGTTCAATCACCAATCTTAATAGATAATTTTGCACAAGAGTCAAAGGTTTCATGGCCTGAACTACCACTGTCACAGAAAAATCATACTCCAAGGAGACCCCAGCCATGGTGGTCCGAGCTAATATATTTTTTCAAAAAGGGTGGAACAACGACGTGTATAATTAGGGCGTATCCAGGTTCTGGGCCGGGGGGGGGGGGGGGGGCAACTGTAACATTTTAAGGTTATATTTTTATCTTATTATCTACAACAGTATATAACTACAATTAGTAGAGGTAAACAAATTCCAGGGGGGGGGCAGCTGCCCCTCCCTGCCCTCCCCTCGGTACGCCCATGTATATATATGCATATAATCGCTTGCACTGCTTCTCTTCCCGTCCGTTTGTCTACGCTCGAGCTAGATTAGCTAAGGATCATGTCAAGATTTGCACAAAAACTAAACAAAATCTAAGGTGAAATAGCTTTGGAATATCACCTTGAGAACCTCTAGAATATTTCCCGGCATTTAAAATACATATTTTACCGAATAAAAAGTGTAGGTTTCAATTTTATATTTAATGACTATTAAAGGAAAGACTATTTGTATACCGGTAAGGTAAACATATATTAAATACCAGCTTGGGAAAATATCTATTTACTTGCAACATTATTTAAGTCTTTCTGTTGTGTCAATGTAATTACACGAAGCTCACGCACACATTTAGAATTTTGGCTTAAAATGTTAACGAAACGTAGAATAAAATGTTCACTACCGCGGCTACACCACAGAACACTTATACTCTCTACGAGAGGGCTACACATTTGGGCTACGGCGAAGTATCGCGTTAGCACGAAGAATCGGGCTATCGTGGAACTGTATCGCGAAGGGCCTTGACGTGTTACTACAGTGGGCGTCAAACTGCAGTCCGCAAGTGACATTTGTGCGGCTCACGACACAGAAATAATAATATAATTACGATAAACAATTATAATAATAGCAAACAGTAATTTACCCGCATGTTTAGGTTAAAATAAAATAGCATTGACTTATGCTATTTTATTTTGTTCCATGACATATCATGGAACTCATAAGCTGTCACATTTATGAAGGAGCATCATAGGTTCCTAATCTATGGGCGAATGAAATACAGTAAACAATAGCATGAAATTGAAGAATTTGAGGAACAAATGTTAATGAATCAAGAATTTGAGAAAAATAATTTTAAGTAATATTACAATATTCTTGTTTGCTTTGTCATGGACTGCACAAACATCAGCAGGCCGTAAATAAACCTGCGGGTCGCGGTTTGATAAGCAGTGATGTTATGACGAAAGCAGTTGTCGCGATGTAGTTTGTGGAAACATCGTGCTAGCGCGATACTTCGCCGATTTTCTGTGTTTAATGTAAAATTATGTACCTACCTGCAGTTGTTCCTCAGTACTTTATCTTGTACACTACCCGTTACAAGTTTCTACAAATATAGGGTTAACTGGAAGAAAATGTCTATTTTTTACAATTTTATTCATCGATACTCTTTTTATGTTTTGTCAAGTAGGTACTTAGCAGCTAAACTATATTTTCGGTCTCTTTATAGATGTCGCAGTGAAATTGTCAATACCGTTAGATTATAATATACTTAATTGATATTGATGTCTGGAAATCCACAATCGTGCGGTTCTCCCGGCACTTTTTGCCTCGCACTAGTCTTTTATGGAATCAGTTACCGGCAGGGGTTTTTCCGAACAGATACGATATGGGGATCTTCAAGAAGAGCTTACTCATTTTTAAAAGGGTGGCAACGCAACTGCAAGGCCTCTGGTATGGCAGATGTCCAAGGGCGGCGGTGATCACTCAACATCAGGTGCACCTCCTGCTCGTTTGCCCCCTCTTCCATAAATGTATATAACGAGCAATTCTTATATATATATATATATATATATATATATATATATATATATATATATATATATATATATATATATATATATATATATATATATATATATAATTGGAATCTCGGAATCGGCTCCAACGATTTTCATGAAAGTCACAAATTAGGGGTTTTTCGGGTCAAGGAATCGATTTATCAAGGTTCCAGGTCCAAGAAAAGCTCGGTTCCCAAGATATGGGTATGTGAAAAACCGAGCGAAGTTTTTCACATACCCATATCTTGGTATGGAAAGAGATGGAAAAAGAAACTCGGTCAACCAGATATTTATAATTTAACTGCTAACCTAACCAAATCATAAAATCCCTAGGTAGATTATAATCTAACGACTATTGACAATTTCACTGCGACGTAGACACCGAATCATCGTAGGCGACGATTGTATCTTTCTATCAGGAGAGTCATCTGCTTGTTTGCTATCTTATGATATAAACAATCATTAATCAACCAATCGCTTAGGTACTCATCAAGAGAAACCAAACCATTGTCGTCATTTTTTGTTCAAGGCACCGCCGCACAAGCTTTCGAGACTTTAGGCTTGTTGTCTGTCCGTCAGTCAGCGTTAACGTTTTATTTATTAGGTGAAGATCCAAAAGTCGTTTGGAAGTCGTCGATACATTCACGGCCACAAGGTTAAGTACAAATCACAACATAATTACGTTCCCATTACATATAAATTACAGTGGCTATGTCAATAAATACATAATCTGTCTAATTATAATTTTATCGTTTCAATGATATCTCAGATCGCAGGGTCCATCTAGGCAAAGTGTGGCCCATAGGCAGGCCTACTCTGGGCTATGGAGAACCGTGATATTTTGACCGACATGGAGAAAACTTAATTACTAAAGTAAAATACTGATTAACTTTGATCGTTTATTGTAGGTTTATACATTATTTGCCGCTATTACAATTCAACAACATACGTACATTATTGAAAGCTATACATGGATTGTTTTCTAGCTGAAGTAAGAAATCTTTTAAATAGTTATAGACAGAAAACAGTCCACTCCTAACAAAAATAAATGTATCTTATGTGGTGTCGCCTATTAGGATAAAGATTTTTATTCTTATAAATAGATATAGTTTTAAAAAATAGGAAATATTAAACCAAGATAAAATATGAAAGCAAAACAGCTTACAAAGTAGAAAAGTTTAACCCGTTAAGGATAAGCAGACATGTCACAACATGTCGGGCGCGAAAGAAGAAAGGTTCGACGAATTAGAGGGCTGAGCTATATCTGTTAGCGCTCAATCGTGTTTTCCCGTCGCCCTATCCTTCTCTTTAGCTCAGATACGCCTTTTGCTAGAACGAGAACGATAGCGAAAATGCGATAGTATGCAGAAACCTTGAGGCGATAGAATTCTCTCTGCCATTCTGAGTGGAAGAAAAAAGATAGGACTAAGGAATAAGGCGTTCCGTAGTCCAATCCTAAAGAGAACTTATATCTCGTTTAATCTAATATGTATACCACGACAAACGTTTCCTCGTAGCGTTCCGTCGAATTAGCAAGACATTTTTACTTATTCGTCAAACCTTTCTTCTTTCGCGTGGGACATATCACACGTTTTTTATCGGAAGCGGGTAGGTCACCCAAAAGGTGATAACGGAACCCTATATGCCTTCACTGTCACACGGCTCTATATTTTAAACATAAATAATAGACTTCTGAAATGTGTATTACTGTGGCTGCTATCACAACAAATAATAAACAGGTCCTTAGAGGGTACCGCACACAAGTATCCATGGGCGTACCAAGGGGGGGGGGGGGGGGGGGGGAGCAGGGAGGGACAGCTGCTCCCCCCTGGAATTTATTTACCTCTCTACTAACTATATACTGTCGTAGATATTAAGACGAAAATAGTCTTAAAATGTTACGATTGCCCCTCCCCCCTCCCCCCTGGCCCAGAACCTGGGTACACCCATGCAAGTATTATCATCAGTTAATAGAGCCTGGTACGGAATCCTAAGTATGCGAGTCCGACTCACACTTGACCGGTTTTAATATAATAAGTATTGGAAAACTTGTTAAAATGAATTAATATATTAGTGGTGTAATTTTTTATTTTATTACCTACTTAGCTCTCCTAATGGAAATAGAAATCACGGCATATAGACACCAAAGATGTATGTTGAGTTGCCCTCCGTGTAGCGGCGTGGCAATGCCACATGCATAAGTCTACCAGCTACCTTACCCTCCAAACTATAACTCCAAATCGTGACATTGACGCTATTACGGCAGGCATCAGTAAGGTGCTACCATATACCCGGGCGAGAGGTTGCGATACTCTACCACCAAGTAGTCACGATGATATTGACACATATAGCCAATCGTTCGTATTTTACGAACTGCCCGGCAGAATGGCAGATGGTCTATTCTGTAAAGGCGGCCTGGACCAACATAGGGAATGATTGTTGTCTATATTAGGCCAATTTACCCCGTGTTAGTCCCGGGCTCCTTTCAGGCCAACTGCCATTCTGCCAGGCAGGTCGTAAAAGGCGATCGATTGGCTATGCGAGTCCCTAATATCGTGGCTGCTAAGTGGTGGAGCTCTGCATTGTTTCGTCCAGGTCTGGTACCACCGACTTATCTATTCCTGCCGCGATAGCGTCAGTGCTTATCACTGACGTGTTCCGGTTTGGAGGGTAAGGTAGCCGGTTAACTTATACATGTGGCATTAGACCTCGCCAAAAGATAACAAACGCACCATTAACATCTTTGATGTCTATAGGCGATGGTTGTCTCTTTCCATCAGGAGACCTATCTGCTTGTTTGCTATCTCATAATATAAAAAAAAATCGTACTGTTAATGTTGAGAAATCTTTAGCTAAATAGTGAAACACCTCATAATTTCTTTCATTAGCTAAAATATATATATTTTAAGATTATATCTATTAAACATACTACGTTTATATTACGCCTATTATACTTTTTTTAACATTTCTGATCATTGTAGATTAATTAACTCTTTTAAATGCTCACATTACTGGCATCAAAATACTAATTTGTCATAACACAATATTATGAGAATTTATTTTACAGTCAGGTTTCAAAAAAAAGGAATATTCATGCCTTAAAGTTTACTAACATAGCGATTAAACACGTTTTAATTAATTTTATACTTACATGAAGATTTTTCCATTGATTACGCCATTGTATACTGAGTGCATCATTTAAATAGGTATTAAATATTAACTCCCCTCAAATACTGATTAAGGAGCAATCAGAATTTTTCTTGATCGAACTCGATGTCCACGATTAAAAACTTTTGTATTTTCAGAGTGCTAAGTGTGAGTTTTTCTTTTCGAATTCGATCGTGAGCTCGTTTGGAGTTTACTAGGAATTTGTATGTGATTTGTACAGCGCCACCTAGTGGTAAACTGGTTTCTCACGTTTACCACTAGGTGGCGCTGTACAAATCACATACAAATTCCTAGTAAACTCCAAACGCGCTCACGATCGGATGCGAAAAGAAAAACTCACACTTAGCACTCAGAAATTCAAATTAAAACCCCATTGTTAATACATAATAGTTTACAAATTTTTCATGACTCAGAAGTTTCATTTTTCTAAATATAATAAATGATTAGGCGTACCGCTTATTACATTCATGTTGTAAGTAAACAAATATTTTCAATTCTAGCTGCTGCTTTCAGAAAATAATATGTTAATGTGACGCTAAATTTCAGAATTATAGATGTAGGTAAAACGGTTCACAAATATTATCTAATTATTATTTACCAATAATATATATTATAGTTGTTTGTGGCTTTTGGTTGATAATTCTCAAGGCTTTAACTGGACCCAAGGTAAAAAAAATAAAAAAAAAACAAAATGTACACCTTATTTATTTTATTTTTCTCATAAATAAACTAAATTGGTTATCTAAAGGCACGATAGCTAGCAAATAATATAGAAAGGTATATTTACACAATAAAATCATATAATATATGGAGGCGAATAAAATGTACAACTTAGCAATTTAACAATGCAACATAAACGGCAATCAAAATAAGTATATTTTAATCTAATAAAACATTAAAAGATAAAATGTCTAAATCTAACGAATTCTACCATTTTAACACATCATTCGAATTCATCGTGATCACAGAAAAAAAAACAATATGGCGAAAACAATGTAAATTTACGACTTTGTGGATAAGATATTAATTGTTTGTTGTGTGAAACCAGGATTAGATTACATTAAAACGTTGCCAACATGAACTGCAAAAAAAAGATACTACTGTAAATATTGCACTTAAAAACATACTATCATATATTTGAACAAAGAAAAAAAGAAAATGATATTATATATCATAAATTGGGTCTCACATAAAATTTAAAAACAGCATTATAGTAAAATCTACTAAACGAAAGGCATGAAAAAAATCAAAAGCCGAAATTTCGCTACGCTACACTCCAATGATTTTAAATGTGAGATTTCTAACTTTGAAAATGAGTTTTTATTAAAATTCGCAAGTCGTCAGCTCACCTCGTGAGTATTAAGTAAACTTTATAGTTGCGTTTAGACTAACGTTATATTTATCATTTTTTATAAATAAAACAATAGATATTGCATGCATAAATGTTGTGCATCAAATGTTACAAATTAATTCAGAAAGCATAGCTGTTCTTAGCATCATACATACATTTTTGAACATTTGGTGAAATATTATATATAGTTTATAGTCTAAGATACAATCGTTTAAACTGATTCTTAATGCAGTCGTATCTCGTATTAAGAATCAATTTAACATAATGTTTTATTTTTTGCTTATTACTGTTCACTATATCATTTTATAAGTAAATATATTTCTCTAAATAGCACAAAGCAGAATCACTGATAAGATATACAATGTTATTGGTAGAACTTTCAAATAGTAATAGCGTATTTTGGCAAACCTAAGGCATAATAAACTAAAAAATGTTGTACAAATACATTTTAAATAATTAATCATAATACTTTCAATTTAGCATTCTCATGCTATTAATTTTACTAAAAAAAACAACATACATAGAATAAAAAATGATATTTCATAATTATATATAAAGCATAATTTTATTCAATGTTTTTTGACTTTTCAAATTCATTGATGACAATTCAAAAAGAAAAAAATTGTGCAAACGTAATAAACAATTTTTTGTATGAAATATTTAACCTGATAAACATTATACTTTTTCTGTATTGTAAGTGTAATATTTAAGTCACTGAATTTTTTGCATGTAAAATATACTTATTGATAAGCAATATGTTATGCTTATTGAAACTTAAATTGCTCATACAGTTAATTAACCATATTATCAAAAAGAAAACAAAAAAATCTATCAAAGTAGGTATTCTCATTCAATCTAAACATGATTAAAAAAACCTGTTAGCACAGCAAGCACCTAGATATTTATTTTATACAGCCATACAGTAGTACAATTTACATTCGTACTAAGTCTAACAATCTAACCTTGTAACTCCTACACATAGTAATACAATTAAGGACGCCAAAGTTATGAAAAACTTATTATATGTAATTCAAAAATATATATGTAGTTTTTCTCGTTTATATATCCATAAAATTAGGCAAAAGAGATCTGAATGAACAGCCATTGTCATTCCATATCAGAGACGTCCTTAAAAACAGATATGACTTTTAAATATTTTTTCATTCATTCATATATGCATCAGGACAGATGTTTTATAAGACTACATGTAACATTATATATATATGGGAGGTGTGCTCTATGATAGGTATTTAATTCACAATGTATTTCTTTTAATTTCAGATCTCAAACCGTCAACCGCCATCAATAGCTAAATTCATAAGTAAAAAAAATAGACTTCCGTAGGGTTATGCCCGCATAACCAATTTTATGACATGATAGAACTATAATCAATCTCATAATTATGATTGTTAGTGATAAAATTAACTGCATCTCAAGCATCTGCATCTTTACAAAAATCAAGTATAAATCATTTCTGGTGGACTGACTCAACACTACAGTATAGTCCATTCAAAATCTACACGTGGATGAATAATTAGTATACATTTGGTAGTTTTATGCAAAAATAAATTTATTAAGGACAGTCGGAATATATGTAGAAAAATATTAAAAGATTCTGAACCAAGTTTGAGATTCCTTGCAAATATTTTTTTAAACTTCCCAATGTGAACAAACGGTTTTACTTTGTTACAAGTAACGCAACGTACAGTGTATTTCTTTTTACGTGTCTTTTTTGGTAAACAATAATGGCCGACCAGTGACTTAAATTAGTCATAGACAATTAATATGGTTGTGAAAAATCAAAAGATCTATTGAACAAGTATGACAAACTAAATTGAATGAATGATATTTATTGTAACAACTATCTATCCATTTTGTTATATTATTACAAAGTATTATAATTTTTATAATCTTTATTAATCTATCTATATTAATGTTATCCATATTCCATATTATAATTTATAATATTACACATGCAAAAGTTTGAATGGATGTTTGTTACTCAATCACGCAAAAACTACTGAACGGATTTGAATGAAATTTGACACACATATAGATGATAACCTGAATTACCACTTTTTAATCCGGAAAAATTGGTTGCTCTGCGGGATTCACCAAATATATAATAATGCAGCAGCTGCACTTTGCAGCTAGTCATATTATAATAAATACGAAAGTTTGGATGGATGTTTATTACTCAATCACGAAATAATTTCTGATCGGATTTAAATGAAATTCGGCACACAGGTAGACGATGATCTGGAATAGCATTAAGCTTTTTTTTATCCCGGAATTCCTACGTGATTCATCAATTTTTTTTATAACGCAGAGAGCTGCGGGCTGCAATTAGTATGTTACGCGAAAGTGTGTTTGTTTGTCTTTCTTTTAGTTAAGTTAAACTTGTTACTATGCTGTAAAAAAACTAAAATACTTCTGTTGATAGATACCACAGAATTTTTCCTTGCCATTAAAGGCATCCAACTTTCTGAGATTTCAAATTTTGGTGTCACGTCAGTGTCACAACGTCAGTACACTCAAGAGAAATTGAAATCCACTAAACCCAAGCCAAGTAAAACAGTTGAGAATGAGATCGAAATACTAAAAACAGTCCAAAGTCACCAAAAAACCACCAAAACAGCCGAAAACACAGAAACCACATTCTCGCAACAAAGAAGTAAACGGAATGAGTAAATTTTACTTTCACTTTTTAGACCTTAATTTAAAGTATCATAAAAATTTTAAATTGTGCAATCTTCGTTAATGTTGCGTCATTTTTAAGTGTCATTGTTACTACTAGTAATGGTGGATTTGTATATAATTCTAAATAATTTAATTATTTTTTTAATATTATAAGACAGACGAAGAAAAGAAAGACGAAATAGAAGAACAATTTAAAAAACACAATAATCACTTTTTTCTAGAAAATAAAGACACGTAATCAATAATCGTTTTTCATTTATTACTAAAGTAGTTTAGAAAAATAAATATAAAAAACTAGAAATCTTCGCATGGGAGGAGTATCATTAAATACATACATCCTAAATAATTAAATTAATTTTATAATATTATGGGACAGGTGAATTTAAATATAACTATTAACAAAAAACAATACTTACGTTTTTTTTGCGTTACAAGGTCATCGAATTATTGTAGTATACAATGATTAAATAACCTGCCTTTATTAAAAATAAGATTTTATTTTATTAACAGCAGGTTACTTTACTATTACAAAATTATTTAGATTTAAGAGCAAGGATTTAAAACATTATCAGATAACAGAACTTATTTAACGATACTTAACGTTATTATTATAGCGATACCTCAGTTACAAAATTATTTTTAAACACTATAATATGTATCGCTACTAATTTCGTTCTATGATATGATCATAGAACGAAATTGTTAACGCTAAATAATGTTATGATACCGATACTGTTTTGTGATTGGTTCACCGCGTTTCATGCTGTTTCGTGATTGGTGCGTCAACTAGCTCTAGAAGGCAACGTCATAATACCATATAACATAATGTTAATTCGTAGTGTTTAATAGATTGTAATGAATAACGTTATTAAACAGTAACAAATTTTGTATCATTTTTGGTTAATTTTAACTTGAAAATAACGTTTTGTCATGCTACAAGCAATAACGTTACCACAAAATACCTATATTAATAATCTCTTAAACAAGGATTATATATTTAAATCCTTGTTTGAGAGATTGAAAAACTATATTGTTACTTTAAAAATGTTAATCTTTGAAAAATAATGATTCAATAAAGGGGATATTTTAAATTATACAAATCAGTATTTAACATTTAGACAGTTTGTATATTTTTCTATATATTATTATAACCTATTTGTCGTAGTTTAGGAATATTTATCTTTAATAAGGAATCATTCAATTAGTCATTCAAATTCGTTCATTAATGCACGTGTCTATCAATTCCATAGACAATCGGATATTCGACATGTCAAGTTCACATGGTATTTTTCAACTGTGGAAATAAATTTTGTATTCTAATAAGTTTTCGTAAATTAAATATGATAAAATAATATATTAGAAGCAGTTTTTAGTGCCAAACAAACCGTTTACAATGAATGAATACCATAATCTAATAATATTTAATTCAATGTATATGATTGATGTGAAACTTTGGTGTTTTTACAACAAGTGGAGTTTGTTTACCAAAAAAGACACGTAAAAATAAATACACTGTACACCCGTATAACACTGCCTTATACAGGTTATATGTATAATAGCAATAAACTGTCAACAAATTTTTGGTAATGGTATATTTATTAAAAAAAATGACTATTAACATATTATTAAGGTTTCAGCAGCAGTTGTACAGTCAAGCAAATTAACCAACCTTCGATGCAGATATTATTACGATAATCAGTAAAAAAGAATGAGCTTTTATTTAAAATAAATAAATATTCATCATGATACATTTTTTGAACGTCTATTTTAAAAAAATCACATGTATGCAAACTACCTCAAATATACTTTTATCCTGTAGTTTATATAAAAAAAGTGAACCAGTTCTCAGACTATACTGTCGATTGAAAATTATTTATCATAGAAATCAGAATATACTAAGAAATTTATAGTACTGGCTACATTTTGAGACTACAATTTTTGTACAAATATGGAATGTGATGTCTTTAAGCAAATAAATAAATCTATGCATCATCTTTCATAAGTTTTCCAAATTTCACATAAGAAAGAATCATAAGAATTTAGTTAATGAAGTAAAAGTTAACATTAATGCGTGGATCACAAAATAATTCTATTAAATGAATGTGAAATCATACTCAGATAAAGTCACTTCAAAGTTGAACTGTCAGACGTCCCGGGAAATAGATTAAAATTTAAGTTATAAAACTACAAGATCACAAGTTGTGTACAAGAGCCAAAAGGGGAATGAAAAAATTTGTGGCATATCAAATTGATTGATAATAAGTAGCCATCGTGAAAAACAAAAGTAAATTACAATTCATTTGATAACACGGCAAACTTTTATTGGCATCTTAAGGCCTTAAATTTGCCTACGGCAATAATAATGGCTTGATAAGCTAGATAAAAACACACGATACAACGAATTTTATTTATTTTAAGAGTATTTATAATTTGTATAATTTTAATAACAAATGTTGCGATAAAAACTTGCATTCAAATAATAGAGTAATATATACACAGTAATAGCATTAACTAATACAATTTATTAGATGCTAATGACTAAATTAACAAATAACTGGTATGTTTTAAAGAAACTAAATAAAAAATATCTCTTTAAAGCGAACAATAAACGTCACTAAACGTAATCTGTTTCGCCAAAATTCTTTCGATACATTTCGCTATGCGTTATTAAATGTTGAGCTAAGTAATATTTAACATTTCCAAATGTTACATCCAAATAAAGTCCTCACAAAACCAAATAGCAAATAAGTGCTAGCTATCCGTTCATGTCATCTATCATCATATATAACTTTAAAAAATAATTTTAGTTGTCTAGACACATCTAATGACAAGAATATCTAAGGGGCTACACTTCATTTGAAACATCTTATTTAGTTAATCACAGCAAGGCCGCTAAGAGAACATGTTATTGTCACATGTCTATTACGTATTACACACGTCCACCTTTTGTCGCACGTTTTACAAAGCCAATAGGAATACGTACTTCAAAATATAGATACCTATGTAATATGTAAGTGACAAGTAAAATTCTTTAGCAGCCTCCCGTTGTAAACGAAAATCTACCTACCCGGTTCATTTTAGCGGTCGCGATGGTAGCACTCCATATTCAGGAACCGTCTTTATTTCAGAACTGATATACATATATAATAATTATAACACTGCACGTCACAATTATATTCATATATGTGACAAATATATTCCGTGACTTTAAGTAAATCTTAACACTTCTAAGGAAAACGAGATTGATTATATAAAGAAACTGGTTATCTAATCTAGTTTTACTATGGCCGCAAAGTAATTGACCTCTGAAAGGCCTTTTAGCAAATCAACCTCGTTGTCCAGTTTAACTCTTTGATTTATGTCGGGATTTAACTGAAGTGATTGGTTGGTTGCGGTGGTACAGGTGGTCTAATAGGTTGCATTCCGCTAAGTGGCATCATAGGTGTCGCGTTCATACCCATTACCATGGGCGGTTGTTGCTGAAAACAATTTATAATAATACCATTATGTACATGGATGATATGTTTATTTTTTAAGTAACTATAATATTTCTTGATAGAGGAGTATCTCAAAAACATTTAAATAAGTTCTAGTTGCTTATACAGTATAGTTGTTCTCGAGGGATGCTTAGTATCACACACTATTTTGTGAGTTGAAACACGCTATTGGAACTTATGAACCAAAGCGTTTAATTACCATTTTCATAACGATATCATGTCCAAGACATGTATATGTAGAAATTTACTTAGTGTTAGTGTTTATGTAATGTTTGTTGTTTCAGTCAAGTTACATGTATACGCAATTTTGGTCAGTTACTGATTTTTAAAAATGTTTAAAAATTGCTAAATGGGATTGTTCTAAGCCTTTAGTGTTTTACCGTTGATATTTAGGATATATTCTTACGATATTTACCGGCCGATTGTCCGATATAATAACATAAAGGCTGGTTGTATAACATAATGGTGGTATGACAAACAGTTCTATGTAAATAGAAAACATTTATTTAACATTTTTATATTTTCTATATATTTAGACAATAATGAGTATCTTCAAATTTCTCACACTAAGTATTAAGTTTCAAACCCGTATAGTTGAACTCTAAATAACCGTTAAAAAAGGTAACGGGAACCTTGTATATGGTTGTTTTAAGAGGTTTGTTGCATTTTAAAATAACATACCGTGCATAAATCTCACGACATTAACAACATCGCCATCATTCATGGAGTTTCATGAAAATGAATATGGAGAAGAAAAACACACAATGATATTAGCCATGCCTCACACACGTGCAATTTTTACTTCAAGATACTGTACCTTTGTCTTCAATATAATACATTGTGTTGATAGCAAGTTAGGCCACACTATGCAGAAATCTATACTAAAGAAACATATGCATACCCTTCATACATGACTTAGGAATATCCTCTTTTTCAAGACAGCTTTTTATAATGATAAATTTCATCTGATGAAAAATATGAGTCATCCGCGTCTAAAGACGGGAATCCGAGATGATAATACAAACACACTAATGTAATTATAACATTAGTAAAATGTTATGGCTTTTTGTACTTATATTTTGGTGTCTTAAGTTCAAACCGCATCTGATTCGACATGAGTTTGGATGATTTTTTTTCTATCTCATAATATAAAACAAACACCACAGATTTCAAACCAATTTCAAGACCATTCGGTGATATGTATACTTACTGTAAAATATATATGTTAACTGTAGTCAACTTGTATCAGATTCCATTTCAGCGATATTAGTCATTTAATTGTCAACCTGCCTAAAGTTTTTATACCCAATTATAAGAATGCTCGAAGTTTCAAACTTCATCAACGAAATTTTCATTGTCTATATCATAATTCAGTGCGTATTGTAGCCCTAATAGTAAACAAAAGTAAATAAAAGCAAAAAAACGGAAAATACTGCAACTTACCAAAACAAAATGCGGAGGGTGGTACGTATGGGGTAATGTATGAGGCATTGGTGGGAGAGTCATGCCTTGGCCCTGAAAAACGCAAAATAAAAGGGATGCTGGCATGCTACAGGGAAATAGAAACAGAAAAGTTTGATAGCTTTACGTTTATATGCATAGTATGGGCGTATCCATTATATATATTTTTAATTTATTTTAAGCTCAAAACGGCTTTGCATACAGCAAAGCCTTTTAAAGTGAATAACGGATATTTTAAACAAAATACATGAGAATTGCATTAATAAATAATAGAAGAGGGACTTTTCCTGAAATAAGTTAATCTGTTTTCTAGTTACCGTTTAATTTAAAATCGAATAAAATTCTAATGAAATTGCTGTTCTTATAATTTTCGTAAGGTTGTAAAGTTTGTGTAATTATTGATTTTTTTAAGTGAAAACTTTCATGTTATATCCTCCGTGCTTTCTAATAAATAAAAAAACAATATTTTTACCAAAACATTCAAATCAATAAGTAGAATAGGCTAGTTTTGAAACTTGATATTTAATAAATGCCAACAGTCTAGCAGCATAATTACTGCACTAAAACGTTTATTCACAATTCAAAAATATATTATTTTTTAAAGTATTCTAGATTTAATAAGTATACACGTAGGAAACTCGTCACGTTTTCAATAATGTCTGGATACGCCCATCGTTTCAAAGAAGTTAAAAGGAATGAACTTAAAAGTACAGGCACAAATTAGCCTTAAAACATAATGAACATAATAGCGCAAATTAATCAAACAGTAAATTAGCTTACGAAAAAGCCATTAAACAAATATTTTGTTGTAACTTCAAGATTTTCGTTTTAGATTTGTCGTAGCAAAGGCGTTATAGACATAGACTTGCGCCATTCAATATTAAGTTTAAAACATTCAAAAACTTATCGTCGCTACGTTGAAGAAAATACTTTTCGTGTAAGAGTTAGCACGCAGACTTACCACACACTTACAAAAAGCATTGATATATTATACAGTATTGTATGTAATGCGTATTTAAGTCTTTGTTTTTTTTTTTATAGTAGACTGGGCAAACGAGTAGGGGGTGCACCTGATGGTAAGTGGTCACCGTTGTCCAAACATCTACAATATCAGGGGCTTTGCAGTTGCGTTACTGGCCTTTTAAAAATGAGTAAGCTCTTTTCTTGAAGGTCCTCAGGTCGTATTCGTTCGGAAACACCCCCGCCGGTAATTGATTCCACAAAGGAGTAGTGCGAGGTAGAAAGTGCCGGTTGCTTTAATCGGTTGTGGATTTTCAGACATCGAGGTGGTGAGGGTGGAACTTGTTATAAAGCTAAAACACCAGTTATATTAAACCACTTACGTTTAATTTTAGAAAATTTAAAAAAATGCTACTTTATGAGTGAATCAGTTCATGGTTAAGTATGATTTTTTAAATTAAAATTTTCAGTGTGCTCATTAAATTCAATGTATTGTCTCAAGTCAGTCTTTCAAAATAGGAGATTACATGTAATATCTAAGCTGATTCCTAATTTATAATGATTTTTTTTTTCAAAAACTGATTTATTTAAGTTAAATTACTACAATTGATAATTTGCATGTCTGTAGACATGCGACGACTCGTTTGAAATTTAAATGTGTATCAAAGTAAAAGAGTTTTGTGAAGATCAGTAGTCGCCAGATGTGGGCGTGGCCCGTCTTACCATGGGTCTGTAGCCGGCGCCGGTGGTGGCCTGCATGGGCTGCGGGCTCCAGGCGGTGCCGGCCTTCGAGCCGTTCTTCGGGGAGCTCCACTGCATCGGTCTAGCATAGAATAACCATGCGAGCTTTGGACTACGTTCTGTTGCTTTGTGTATACCTTATCATTTGGAAGCTGTTACAATTTTCGTTTGACAATAAAGACCTACACCTGTAATATTACCGTTACTAAACCTAAACCATATGCGAACTATAAAATACGAATTAAGTTTTACGCGAAACGAAATTACGGTCGATCATTTCCATCAAAGCTGTGATGCCATGCTTTGGTTTACAGGCCACATTAACCTTTAAATCGGAACACAGCAGTGACAAACTTTACGAAAATCACGAAAAGAAAAAATACTAAACTCGGTCAAGAAACGAAAACAATCAAAATATAAAATATACATAAAAGTGAAAATATAATTATGAACTAGCTTCAACCATCACATTCAATATAAAATTAGGCAGAAAAGACTTGAGGTAATCTCGGTATAAATATTATGGTGGTAAAGACGCGAGTAACAGCTCCTTTTCAAATTTACATAAAACATCAGAATAAAACTAAATCTAAATATACCAGTGAAAGAATCTACGTGTAACAAATTTTTTCATTAAAAGTAATAAATATCAATGGGCAAAATATACACCCTTAAACTAGGTGATTTGATATGTGATATGCAGATACTAAATATTTAAAAAAATATATGTATATGTACATATATGCAAAAATATATTTGATAAACGCCTAGAACGGACAGAGCTCATCTATACTTAACAAACGTTTATCTATATTCGGAATGGAACTACAATTTCATCAATTGTGTGGTTAAGGTCTCTAAAAACTCCAAAAATAGCGCGATATATCAAGGTCCAGACAAACTTCTTTATTTTTTAGCTCTCTTCATACAAATATGTCAGTTTCGGTATGTTTTGACACCAACTAATTTGATCATGGTACATCAGCCTCGGTCTTCCGTAGTTCAAACACATATTATCCACTCTACCACTCTTTTTTCCACTCTTTTACCGGCCATTCAATTGCGTTTACAATTTTGAAGTAGTTCCCTTGACGCTCCTTTCAGTCGGTTCCCTTCGTTCGTTTGTCGTTATTTCTATATCAGCGGTTCACAACTTTGAAGTAGTTCCTTTAACGCTCAATTCAGTCAGTTCCCTTCGTTCGTTTGTATATCACACACCGCGTTTTCTAAATCAACGGTTCACAACTTTGAAGTAGTTCTCTTAATACTCCGTTCAGTCTCTTCGTTCTTTAGTCTCCACATACATATCGTTCTTTCTATATCAGCGGTTCATAACTCACTCTACAAACTCATACACTTGTTCCAAACACTACATCATCAACAACACGTCTAAAATTAAAATTTTCTTACATAAAGAAGACACACAAACAGACGTCTTCAATTTATAATATGTTCTCATATTCGTAAACGCCACTATTTTAAGGAATTTATTTATGTAAATCTTTACAAATATAAGTTATGTGCATGTAAATCAGTGCGTGTAAAAAGTGTCATGCTCTTAATTGAATGTGATAAAAGTGCAGAACTTTAAAAATATGTCAATTGCATAAATTTGTTCGGAGGCATCACATCACACGGAAGCTCATATTCAACAATAATCTCATAATCGTCATTAGTCTTATGAGTTTTGATGAAGTTAAATTCAAAAGCAGGCAGTTGACCCATCAAAATTTATAGTTCACCCATCAAAATATATAATCCTTCTAGACCATTGAGTAAACAGACTGGAGACCTAATATGTAACTGACCAATTGTTCTATCAACACATCAGACTAACCGATCTTATAAGTAATACAAGCCGAGACACACTAACTGTGCCAAATTTTATACTTCTTCGTTAGCGTTAGTGTCGAAAAAAGTTTAGACAAACATGTTGATGCTTTCACCGGTATATATTTTAATTTAAAAAATGATGTCAATAATGATATCACATTCACAAATTACAATGATTTTCGATATAGTAATTCAGTAAAACAATGGATCAAATTATATTGAAAGTAAGATAAATTTGGCCCGTTATTTTACAAAATTATTAAAATGTATGTTTTAAAATGTCTTTTCAAACATTCTATTTTGAATCTCTACAAAAAACATCTAATTCAAATTCAATCTACTAAATTCATAAGAGATAATAAGATCATGTTAGAGGAACGACTTTTAAAATTTTAATTTTAATACTTGAAAATCTGTTAGTAATAAAAATTAAGCCAACTATTATTTTGAATTATTTTTAATGTGTAACACCTTTTTCTTCGCTTTCCTGAAATTTGTGGAAGTAATTTCGTGAAACGCAACAGAAGTGTGTATCAGGAAGCCGGTGAAGCGGGGGCTATTTGAATTGACTAATGAGCAGGCCCTATTTGAATTGGTGAATTGATCAATGAGCGGGCGCTATTTGAATTGACCAATGAGCGGGCCCTATTTGAATTGGCCAATGAGTGCGCACTATCTGAAGTAACCAATGGTCACGCGGGCGGTAATAGAGTTAATCATGAGGTTTTAGCAATTTAATTACTTGGATGTTAGAAGTAGGGTTGTAACGGAGGCATTAGCGGAGGCGGAGGCGGATGCAGAGAAGAGGTTCTCCTCCGCGAATGCGGAGTTTAACGGAGGCGGAGGTGAAATTTGAAGTAGAAAAAATAGAAGTTGATGGTTTATTTAAGTCAAAAATATTTATTTCAAATGGGTATTGTAACACCAAATTAATTATGCACTAAATAACTTAAAACAATCACGGCTCTAACACCAAACAACTACGCGGTACCGAACGATTGGACAAGTTGATTCCTGTCATTGACGCCCTCACCACCGTCCGCCCGCCCGTGAACGGGCGCCGCACAAGCAAAATATTGACCATTTCACTCGCTAATACGTAGCTGTGTGGCCGTGTCTCCCAGCGTCGCTCTTTGCGCGTTGTATGTTAGCGTAAATAAACCTCCGTTAAAACTCCGCATAAATTTGGCGTAGGCAGAGGTTCGATTGTTTGCGGAAGTTCCACAGTAACGGAGGCGGAGACGGAGTTCCTTTACAACCCTATTTAGAAGTTACACACAATATGAAAATATTGTAAGTCTAGCCCATTTTATTTTTCATAACTTTACTGTAAAAAAACGAAATTAATAATTGAATTTTTCTGAGATTTATTGAATAATAATATAATATTCTTAACGGTTTTGCGTTTCTACGTATGTTCATGGCGTATATTTCATAATTTTTCTTATATTGTACTACTATAACACTACTTATATTTGTAAAAATGGATCAATCGAAATGGATATATAACAATATAAAAAATAACTGTTGTCGATTCGTTTTATTGCTCTCTGAAATTAGATACATTAACCGCCTTTTCTCTGAAATTACAACGTGATATTTTCAGAATGTCTGAAAACTTTTTTTGCCTTATGGTTGCTCTGTAGCAACTTCTAACCTTCTAGCAACCTGACCCTGTGGTTACCTAACTCGTGAGCAAGCATTACTCAGACAAAAATTAAATTTGGGCTCAATGCTAATTCTAAAGTAAAGGAATTATTTGTGGTATTAAAGTTATAAATTGTTTTTTGACGTGACAACGTCTTATAATTCGATAGAGCTGGCTGCACGCACGAAAAAACATGACTCATGCGGCGTTACCTCGCTCTGAGGCGTTCCGTAAATGCTACCATTCCATTAGTATTTTCTTAAGACGTTGTCACGTTCAACTATCGTCTGTAAACCAACTTTACAGACAACCGATTTTTTTTTATAAATATTATAGTGTATTTTTCTGTGTAATTACTCAAGTAATGAAACAGTTGGACTGGCCTACACAACAAATAGCTGGACTGGCTTGCACGAGATTATCGTTAAAAACTATGGCCAAGAACATACAAATTTTAAAAAGTCACTAATGTCCGGTTCTAAATCGGAAAAACGATTCGTTTTTTACGACTAACATTTTCTGCGAGGCGTAAGTTAAAACTATTCTTATAAACGTCAAATTTCCAAATGTCTGAATAGCTTGTGGAACGCCTCGTTATTATTAAATTGTTTGCTAATGGCTACTGCTACGAATTACGAAGGAAGTTAGAAGGCACTTAGCATATATCTTTTAACACAAATGCGAGAGTTTTGGGGAAGCAAAAGTATGAATAAACAGAATTACCAGTAATTTTCTTTGTGAAATCACATCGTTCCTCTGACATGTCTTCTATCATCTATGGTCCAAAAATATATAATTACTTACTTTTGAGCCGATGCGCTTTTGTTGATAGTTAAATTGTTCGCTAGTTGCGCGAGTGACGAATCCAAATCTCCTGTTAAGACTTTACCGGGTTGCTGTTGTTGCTGTTGTTGACCTATAATGTATTTTAAAATAAATATGTAACCAGTTTCATTTTTTAAAACTAGGTCCAGAAAATACGTATACCAGTGTTCTTGTCATGCGGACATGGCTTCGAGTCGCACACATAAGTTGTTAATTTGTTTAGGTCTTCTCGAGCTTTCAAAGTTTTTTTGAGTCCTCTAGAAAACCATCTCAAATATCTATATGGAGTCCAGAAAATTGGGATCCTCCAATAATTGTATTAAATAAAAGGTAAGATTAGGTATTACTTAAAACTAATGAAAATTGTAAGAACATAGAAATTACTAAGAATCAAATTTACTTTCTGCTAATATATTACAATCTGTTATAACTCTGTAATTTACTGTTTACGTCAGTTTTAACCGCAAAGACCGATACACCAGGGCGTCACCCTGGTGATTTTTTAAAATATGTATATTTTAATTATATCTCATAAAGTGCGTTTCACTAATTTTAATATTTGTAGACAAACATATGTATATATTTATTACTGAGCCACGTAACCAAATCCGCAGTACAAACTATTAAAATTCAATAAATTATAAAGTCCTTCAGAAACATAGAAGACAAAATGAATTAAAAACTATAGTTCTGAAGCAAAACTGACTTAACAAAAACGAAAATATTCACAACACAACATTTGTATAATAAATATTTATTTCAAAATGTTTAAAAACAATAACAACATGAAGAAATTTGATTAATATGCAACAATATAGGCTGGATGTAGTCAGGGCTTAAACATAATAATATATAAAAAACAACAACAAAAAAATCTGAAACATATGCAATTAATTTAACACATTACAACAATTAAATCTATGAAACTATGCGTTGAAATAGTTATTAAATATGTTAATACGCTGTATATGAAACGCGGTGCAATTTACTAATTTTTTGGAAGCTCTAGCTTAGATGAAAGCAATCGTTGGTAAAACAATAATCTATACATTAGGATCAACCATTAATATCCTAGAAAAATATGGTGGAAATTGTTATTCTTGTAAAAATAAAAATCTTCCTTGAAACATATTTCAGTAATCAGAAGTACTTTATTCAATAAAACTTTTTACAAATTATTTTGACACGTCAACATAATTTTTAAAAACTACTACCGGATCGGAAAGGCGGCACACACTGAGAAGATTCGGCGGCAGAAACTCAGCGGGCTTGTCTTTCTTTCATGTCATTCATTTTTTTACAATATCACAATATTACAAAAAATATATATGAAATCGGTATGAGGAGCCATTATTCCCAGGCTTTTTTGTCTTCTAAATAATGCGAGACTTTATAATATGCTTTTTTACACAGTTTTGTTTCAACACATTTTTTAAATTTATTGACTTTGCACACCTCAGCGTGAACGCCTAAGGCTACGTTCGCACAGACAGGCGGCTTTCTTAGCGCCTTAGATTATAGCAAACCACCTAGTGAGTAGCTTAGTAAAATAAACGTTCTAGAATGTTCGTGACCAGCCGCACTGCGCGCTTGGCGCCTATCTACATGCTTAGCAACCTATCGAAATAATCAAACGTATTGATTTTTTGTCACGAGGTGCGAGGCACTAGAGGCTAAGCAAGCCGCCTGTCTGTACGGACGTAGCCTAAGACATCTCTCTACTGGTGGGTAATTTTCGAAGACATTGTTTTAGGTTCTTGTAAACACGATAACCATCGAAAAAGTATTTTTAACGCCTTCATTAAACTTGTTACAATTAATTTACTTTTCTGTCATCCAAGCTGCCTTGTATTATTTTATAAAAATAGCTTTGAGATGTCTGCCTCGATACTAAAAAAAATATCATTTAATTCATATATTCATTGATTTGTCCAATTTTACCACTTTTAGGTTGAAAATAATGTTTAATGGAAGTTACTTCGATGATTGCTAATATCATCATGATCGTTTCGCTGTGTTTTTTATGTTGTTGAGTTAAAGGTTGATTTTATTAGTGAAAACTCATAATTGGCCATTTATATTTATATATTCGTGTTTATCGACCCGTATAGCTATTACTTTTCCATTAATATTAAATAAAATAAAATATTTATCTTTGTAAGGGATTTAACAAGTGGATCGAACATACACTTTTTCATTCAATGCTTCATTTAGAATAGTTATTTAGTTCCTAATGTATTTAAGTTTAAAATGATCCCAATGTATAGATTACACACTAAAAACATTCCATCTAAACATTTATCGAACCCATAGCTGCCATTGGCATCATTGGTTGTCGGGCCGGCGACCCGAACATCATTGGTTGAGCCATTGGCATCGACATGACGTCACTGAATGGCTGCGCCGCCATTGGTTGAGGTTGTTGTGTAATTGGCTGCTGGCTTGACTTGGCTGGGGAACCCCCAAGTGACATCCTCATCACGTCCTCGAGATCGTCGAAGGCGGATTTGGGTTTGGCGGGGGGTGGGGGGCGGGCTGGGGAAGCGGTGACGGGTTGTGGATCTCCCATTCCCATGAACGGGTTTGCGGCAGCTTGCACAAGAATTACCATAATAAGTATCGTAAAGTATATTTATATAATTTACAAAATTACCATCACCAAAAAATTTTACAATTTTATACATGTGGTCGCTAAGTGGGGAAAATGTCTATGTTCTAAACATGTGCGCAAACATTGTCATTATTTTTAAATAAAGAACACACGAAATATTTTTGTATCAGAAAAACCAAAGCCATTGTCGTCGCGTTTTTTGAATTAGGAAAAAAAAAAACAAATAACCGGTGGTGTGCTGGTGTTTCATTTAAATTGAGCTCTTTTTTATTGATCTAGGTTTTAAATTATATTCATGTGGATGTATAGTGACAGACGCGTTTACCTTCCGGCATAATATGCGATAAAAAATATATATAACATTTTATTTCCTTACATTTTAGTTAAAATCATTATATGTAGGCACATATAGTGATTTTAACTAATATAAACGGCAGAAATGACAATTGCTTGTTTTGTATCAATTTTCTCGGCTCAACCCTTAGTTATATTCGATCTGAAATTGTTAATATCGCGGCCTTTGCAATAATGTTCATTGAAGTTCGCGGCCTTTGCATTAATGTTCAAGAAAAGGAATTTAAAGAAATAATCTGTTACCTTTCAGTTTTGATTTTTTTTTTGGGATTTCATAATTAGGTGCCATCCATAAATTACGTCACACGAATTACATGATTTTTTGACTCCT
This sequence comes from Apodemia mormo, assembly GCA_036924255.1. Taxonomy (NCBI): domain Eukaryota; kingdom Metazoa; phylum Arthropoda; class Insecta; order Lepidoptera; family Riodinidae; genus Apodemia; species Apodemia mormo. The sequence continues at coordinate 27,587,189 of JAUPFN010000021.1, read as the reverse complement.
CCCCGGCCCTTGTCACAGCTGGTCACATTTCTGGACCCCTTACCTAGTGTGATGTCACATATTTTACAATTTACATTGGAATAATGATTTCCTTCTCCTATTTTTTTATTATTTTTATATATACAGGTGGCTTTTTAAATTTACTGTTGCAATACTTAGATACAAAGAATTATATAATGATAAAATGTGATGTCACGAAATTTGGGACCCCTCCCTACCTCTTGTCACACATTTATGGATGGCCCCTTACGGATGTTCTATAAGTATAACAAAGTTAAAGATACCAAAATGTTAACATATTAATAAGAATATTATGATCCTATTTAATTTTTGTACCTAATGTTCAAAGTATGCTATTCAAATATTCAGATCAATTCAGAATCAATAGTCACTACTGTAAATCGAATATATAGTATTACAATTCACCGTAATTCTTCGCTTTATCTATAGACCAAATGAGGAAAATTTATTGTTTATCCAAGTAGTAGATTTACAATACAAAATCGATTTCATGCTACTTTAATTTGAAAAAGGTTTAATTACTTAATTTGAAATAAATAGGTAAGATTTAGGTCCATTTCCATCAAACTCATTAAATACTTTTAAATGACTTTTACTATGGTTAATTTCATTTAAAAAGCGTTTAGTTTGTTACTTTCTAATTTATCGATGTTTTTCCCCACCAAGCGGCCGTGTGCTATTTACAGAAGGTACCTCACCTGTGTTGTCAGCAGTGGTGTTATTGAATACGTTAGTGAAGTTAGCCTCCGAGACGAAGGAGTTAGCTGGCGTTGGTTGCGGGAAAGCCATGCCGTTGGTTTGCTGCGGCCACGCGGGCGCCGCCGGCCCGCTCGGGGCCGCTACAAACGGGCACCACTTACAATACGCTCTCACTCACACCATCCACCATCGTACCATCAACCATTACTACTTTGACCACCCCAGTCGAGTGGTTTGCGACTCGACTCTCGACTACGCAATCTTTGAGGCTCAAATTAAATCCTTATAGGGTTTTTTATATCATAAGATAGCAAACAAGCAGATGAGCTCCTGATGAAAAGAGTCAACTATCGCCTATAGACACCAAAGGTGTTAATGGTGCGTTGCTATTTTTTGCCGAGGTCTAACGCCAGATGCATAAGTTTACCGGCTACCTAACCCTCCAAACCGAAACATGACATTGACTAGCACTGACGCTATTGCGGCAGGAATAGATAAGGCGGTGGTACCAATCCCGGGCGAGACAATACAGAACTCTACCACTTAGTAAAGGATATGAGTTTGTGTAATAAACATTAATTTTTGTATTTCTGGGTTTGAGTGTTTTATATTTCCGTGGTTCTATATATCAATATCGTTGACTAACATTACCCATATCTATCATTTAAAATTCTTTTATCTATTAGAGGCAAACACACAGACCAATGCAGGATTTAATTTTTTAAGAAATTTATGTTAAAATACAGAATTTTTACATTGCAACATTAATAATTAATGTTAAAGAATAAAGGTCCGGCCTTACTCCTGGCGTATTCGCTATGAGCTACGTTTTCGAAGTGATCGGAGACATATTTTGTAAACGCTGGATATATGCGGACGTTCATCTTTCACTTTAACTATAATAATGCGTGGTTAAGCCGATTTGGCTGAGTGACCTTCAGTCAGAATAGTAAGTTGGTTTTAATAAACCCACCGCCTGTTACTTTTATACAAAATACATATAGAATTATTTACATTACTTATATAATAGTTATTGTTATTTTGAAATTAATTATAATACTTTAAGAAGACTACAGCTATTAAGTATTAACTTATTCAAGATCTTAGGTAGGCACAGGGGAGATGCAGTGTCAGTTGTCCGCTGTGCACGTGAATTCGTGATATATCTCGTGAGATATCGTGATATTTCAGTACTTTTTACAACTTTAAAAATAAACCTATGTTTTAATTAAACCTAGGTTCTTTCTCAATTTGTATAATTATAGATATTTTTTCAGTAGGTTTATAATTTTATCAAAATCGGCCCAATATGACTGAATTCAAATAAATCTCTATCTTAAAATAAAACAAATTTTGCCTTTGATGTATTCCAAACATATAAACCTCAAATATATGAGCAAAGCAAGACAATTTGTACAAAAATCTCAAACCAATAATAGTGTTACTTAACACAACATATGTGAGAATCTCTGTACAAGAAAGAGAAGATTGATGGAAGGTGCATTTTGTGTGCTCATTGTTAGTATGAAACACATTTATACCATTTTATCTTTCTATTAAGAGACTGGGTTTGCTATTAACAGCGTTAGAACTTTGCAGACAGTAACAACGTTTATGTTCCTTAATATATTTTACACTTTTCGTCGTCAGTAGTCAGTGAAACTTTATTATTTTTTTTTTCTTTAAGAATAGTGACGCCGATTGACAGATATAAGTGTTTGTGAAACAGTACAAGTGCAATTTAACCTAATAAAATGTAATCTTAATTTAAATTAAAATGTGTAGTCAAAAAACTGATTGAATGAACATAGCGTGTATAAAATATTGTGCTGTGTTACGTTAGAAGCGGTATAGGTTGATTTTACACTGCTCTACGCCGCGGGACGGCGCATGTACCGTATTATGATTATGTTATCAACTGAGACACTTTTCCTTAACGTTAAACTTCGGCATACATGCCTTGCCTCATTTCACCGAATTGTGAATTTTATAAAAAATCACACCAAGAACAGCTTCTTGTTTGAAGTGGCTGTCAACGACCAGAAATCGCCGACACTCACACCCCACCCTATGAGTGTCCACTGATACCTCACCTCTACCACAAAGGTCTATGAGCGCTGAGGTTAGAAGAAAGGTACACTGTCACTTTGAGTGGAATGTGAAATCGTCATCACACATTTTAATTATTAATATAATTTACAATTCTTAATGTCATATTAGCTATGAAATATATACATTACGTGATACAATTAAACTGAACGGAGAACTCAATAGAACAGCAAAGAAGTTTATGATTCTCGTGGTGGAAATATATAACTGTCATCTGGAGATAGACATAGATACCAAAGATGGTAATGTTGCATTGCTATAAACATAAGTTTATCAGTCATCTTACCCTCTAAACCGGAATATGACAGTGGCTAGCTCTAACACTATTGTGGCAGAAAAAGTTAAGGCAGTAGTATTAAACTCAAGCGAGACGTTGCAGAACTCTACCATCTTGTATTCATACTGGATACTAAACAATACTATGACTAGATTTTTAAGATTAAACAGTCAAAAGTATTAAGTATTAATAATATCGCGAGACATATCTCGACTATATTGGTCTCGTGTGAAAATATTTGTAGTATTAATATGACAGTACTTTAAGTCTTTTGATAGCGTTCCCAAGAAAATGTTAACAGGTTATTTTCCCTGTGTTATTCCCAGGATCCTTTGAAGAATAGGCCAACTGCTGTTCTGCCAGACAGGTCGTAAAAGATGACCGATTGGTTATACAAGTCACTACCATCGTGACTACTAGGTGGTAGAGTTCTGCATTGTCTCGCCCGGGTCAGGTACCACCGCCTTACCTATTCCTGCCGCAATAGCGTCAGTGCTTACACTGTCGTATTCTGATTTGAGGTGTAAGGTAGCCGGTAAACTTACGCATGTGGCTTTAGACCTCGCCACAAGATAGCAACGCACCACTAACACCCCTGGTGTCTATAGCGATGGTTGACTCTTTCCACCAGGAGACCCATATGCTTGTCTGCTATCTTATAATAATAATAAAAAAAGGTTACATTTCCTTATACTGTGTTTTAGTGTATTACGTTCACAACGGATAACACACAGTAGTTCTTTTAGATAATAAGCAATAGCTAGCTAATATAACTAATTGGGATAATATTATTTACAAACACAATTAAGAATATATTGAAATCATAATTAATCTATTATCTAATTTATAAAACACTAACGCTGACTGACTTCACACGACAATCCACAGCCTAAACCTGTATACCTAGAACATGAAACTTTGTATAAGAGTTCTCGTACAGTGAGTAACAAAAACCATATCCGAAAAGGGTATATGAAAAGGTAGATAACATTACAAAAAAATAATAAATTGATTTCAACTGTAAAAATATTTATTAAGATGCTCGTATTTAGCCTTTTTTTTTATAGAAGAGGGGGCAAACGGACAGGAGGCTCACCTGATGGTAAGTGATTACCGCCGCCCATAGACAACCACACTACCAGAGGTCTTGTAATTGCGTTGCCGGCCTTTTAAGAATGAGTAAGCTCTTTTCTTGAAGGTCCCTAAGTCGTATCCATTTGGAAAAATTTCTGCCGATAGCTGGTTCCACAAAAGAGTGGTGCGGGGCAAAAAATGCCTCGAGAATCGCACGGTTGTGGATTTCCAGACATCGAGATGGTAAGGATGGAACTTCGAATTTTGTCGCGATGTCCGATGGTGAAATTCGGCAGCAGGAATTAATCCAAACAGTTCCACGGAACATTCCCCATGGTAGAGCCGATAAAAGATGCAGAGTGATGCCACATCTCTACGTAACGCCAAAGAATCAAGCCGATTTGAAAGAGTCTCGTCCTCGACAATTCGAGCCGCCCTACGTTGAATTCGATCAAAAGGAAGGAGCTGGTACTGAGGAGCTCCCGCCCATAAATGAGAGCAGTACTCCATATGAGGCCGGATTTGCGCCTTATAAAGTAATAAGCGATGGACCGGTGTGAAGTACTGCCTGGCCCTACTGAGAACTCCCAGCTTTTTAGAGGCTAATTTAGCCTTGCCTTCCAAGTGACCGCGGAACTGAACGTCACTCGTAATGTCGACTCCAAGTATTCCAATACTGGCTGTGGCTTTCAGGGAAGTATTTTCAAAACGAGGTGATACGACAAAGGGTGATTTTTTAACGGTAAACGCGCAAACTTGTGTCTTAATGGGGTTGAATTGGACCAAATTTAATCGACCCCACTTCGAAGCAACAGAAAGTTGTGCTTCAATATCTGACACTAGTTTGTTCCGGCACTCGTTGACGTGTTCCCGAGAAATTCCGCTGCGGCCAGAGTACAAAGCATCGCCCGTACTGTCATCCGCATAACAATGAATGCTGCTCGATCGCAACATGTCATTAATGTGCAGAAGAAACAGCGTAGGCGACAGCACACAACCTTGAGGAACACCAGCATTGACGAGTTTAAGGTCAGAGCATGCGCCATCGACAACGACCCTTATACTCCGGTCCGTCAGAAAACTGGTGATCCATTTGCACAATTTCTCAGGAAGCCCATAGGATGGAAGCTTGGAAAGAAGTGCCCTGTGCCATACCCGATCAAAGGCCTTCGCTATGTCCAAACTAACTGCCAATGCCTCTCCTTTATTCTCGACTGCCTCCGCCCATCGATGTGTTAGGTAAACCAGAAGATCACCAGCTGAGCGTCCGCGACGGAAACCGTACTGGCGGTCACTAATCAGCTGGTGCTCCTCAAGATACCTCAGAAGCTGGCAGTTAATAATGGACTCCATTATTTTGGAGAATAAGGAGGTTATCGCTATAGGCCGATAGTTGGACGGGACCGATTGATCGCCTTTTTTAGGGATTGGGTGCACTAAGGCGGTCTTCCAAGTTATGGGCACGACGCCTTTTGAGTAGGAGAGTCGGAACAAATGCGTTAAAACCGGTGCCAACTCTGGAGCACACATCTTTAGCACGATTGGAGAGATGCCATCAGGCCCACTCGACTTATGGACGTCCAAGGAAAAGAGTGCCTTACGCACTGTAATTTGCAAGAACTTTACTTCCGGCATGGAAGTATCACACCGCGGGATAGTAGGTGGTGTATTTCCTTGGTCGTCTATAGTCGAGTTGGCTGCAAAAAATGAGCCTAAGAGATCAGCTTTCTCTTTTGCAGAATGGGCTAGAGAGCATACATAAATTATACAAAGAGGGCATACAGAAATTACCTTGAACAGCTTTGGCTAGAGACCAGAACGCACGAGTTCCCGAAGGAAGGCGAACTAGCTTCCCGCCAATTCTGCCAATGTGCTCGGATTTCGCTTTAGCGATGGTTCTTTTAAAAGACCTAGAGGCATAATTGTACTCCTTTCTGAGTGTGCTGGTATTTACATCCTGAGATGCCGATGCCGCAGCCCAGGCATGGTAGGATTCATGCTTTCGGCGTGAAGCCGTTTTGCATTGGTGACCAAACCATGGCTTAGACTTGCCACCAACGGGTACAGCAGAAAACGGAATGTAAAGTTCCATTCCCTGCAGCACCACATCAGCGACGCAGTCAGCAACGACATCTGGATCTTCCAGTGAGGAGCACACACGCCTCCATGGGTAAGATGCAAAAAAAGACCGCATCCCGTCCCAATCTGCTGACCTGTAGTGCCAAACGCGACGGCAGCCTGAAGAACGAGGCCGTGATAAGCGCGTAATCGGCACTTTGCTCCGTACTAGGCAGTGGTCCGATGAACCAAGAGGAGCGTCTACAGAAACCTGATAACTGTCTGGGTGTGAGGTCAGCAGAAGGTCTAACAAGGAAGGAAGATGGTGGTCCACATCTGGAACACGCGTAGGCGAGGTAACCAGCTGTGTCATACCATACGCTAAAGCAAAATCGTGAACAGATCTCCCCGCATGATCGGTAGTACGTGAACCGAGCCATTCGGCATGGTGGGCGTTAAAATCACCGATGATCACGATCTCTGCGGAGGGGATCTGCTGCAGCACGGAATCTGTTACAATTTGGATGTGTTCTATGAGTCGGTCTGATTCGGCATTTCCGCTGTGGGACCTGTACAGGCACGCATAGATGCGGGGATGGTCGTCGCAGTCTACACGTAGCCAGAGGATGGATAGATCCTTGCCTTCAAGGCTGCTGAGACGTCGAGAACAGATATCCTCTCTGACGTAAGCACAAACTCCCGCCCGGGGTACAAATGAATGCTCAAATTTGTACCCAGGGTAGGAGAGATATGAGGTATCAGCCGGAGAAGATATCTGCGTCTCGGTTAAAAAGAACAAAGCCGGCTTGGCCGTCTCAAGGTGGTGGTGGACGGCATTTAAATTCGAGTGAAGACCCCTAATATTAGTAAAGTCCACGTGGAGTGTGGTAGGGGATGCCTGAAGATTTTTGTTCCGTTTGCCCCGAGCAGCGAAGTGTGTGAGCGCGATTTTGCCCCCCCGGAGTACGCAGGGCAGCCTGGGCATCCATGATTAGGTTGATGACAAATTCCTGAACATGGATGTCCAGAGGGGGATTCTCCACTGCTAACGCTAGTGGTACCCCCCTGGGGTAAATTAAATTTATAAAATTAAGCAAATATTTAGTACTAGACACCAGGTCCCGTCTGCCGCTTCGACGACTTTGATGTCGTAGCCGCCTCTGCGACGAATTGTTTGCAACAGGCATAGTTTTTTTTTTGGATTAACCGTCACTTTCCATTCCCATTGGTATATTTAGAAATAATATTTAAGATAATTTTGATTGAGGAACATTTACCTATTATTATTTATTTGACCGACGGGGCGCGTCGGTCGAGTGGTTAGCGATCCTAACTACAAATCGACGGAATTCGGGTTCGATTCCCGACAGAGACAAAGATTTGTGTGATGAGCATAGATGTTTGTATTTCTGGGTTTGGGTGTTTATTTTGTATGTAAAAGTATTTATGTTTCTATTTCAATCTATTAGTATCGTTGACTAACACCCATAACACAAGTAAATAATTTTCTTACTTTGGGGTTAAATCGATTTATGTAATTTGTCCAGTGATATTATTATTATTTTTTATTCACAAAATAATTAAACGTGTGTGATCGTATTAAGTTAGCCGTTAACAACCTTGACCCATCGGACACGGTTTTTGTTACTGACTGTATCAGTGTAAAACAGCTAATAAAGACCTTTTTTTCCATTTCTAAAAAAATATCAGCAAAATGGGTGAAGTGAAGTTTTTATGGGGCTCGTTTCGATCACATTCGTTTCTTTTAATAAACACGCCCTCGGGCAGCATCTGGTCAATCTGACCATGCCATATCAATCTTGGTATGTTACGGTACCTATAATTAATAAATAATACCTTATTAGTGTGTTAGCATACATACCTCCAAACATATCTGCGAACGGATTTCCCAAGGATAAAAGGTCGTCAGATGCCTTGCTCGCGTTATTTGAAGTGTCAGCGGGGGTCGGGCCAAAAAGATCGACAATAGACTGGTTTTGGTTGGTAGGCGCGGATGTTGCTAGGAATGGATTATTCGCCGCCGAATTTGTAGGAGATTGCACCTTATTCTGCAACAAATTAAGATTTTTTTACTATATCAACACAAGAAAAAATGTATCCCGCACCAATAGAACTTTAATTAAAGCACACACATGACATGTTGTTCTTTTTAATATAAATATTTTTATTATTTTTAGGGGCCATCCATAAAGTACGTCACACGTTAATGGGGAGGGAGGGTATCACCGAAGTGTGACATCGTGTGACAAGGGGTATGGGGGGGTCAATAGTTTTGTGACGTCACATGTTAAAATTTAAAATACTAAAACGCAAAGTGCCTGATTTACCAGTAATAGCTGATATAAAAGAGTGGATCCAAAGTCCATGGACACTCGATAATTAAATTTTTTATCTTTAATTAATATAATTAATCGTTTATTATTTTCTAACTAGTTGTTTGTTTTTTCGGTTTTATGAAATTTGTGACGTCACATCAGGAGGGGGGAGGAGGGGGGTTATAAAAATGTGACAACCTGTGACAAGGACGGGGGGAGGGGTTCAAAAGTCCTAAAATTCGTGTGACGTACTTTATGGATGGCCCCTTACTTACGAGAGAAATAACTTTATGTGAGACAGATTATTTTACTTTATGTTTGATATTGTTTTTATGTGTTTAAGGACACATTCAAATTAAATAATACAATTTTTCTAAGAAAGTTTCATAGTGTTAAAAAGTTACAATTGGGTACAAATAGTGTTAAAAACAATTATAAATTAAGTAATTTTACTGTTCTTAGAATGTTTCATAGTTTTAAAAACAGTTACAAATTAAGTATTTTTACTGTTCTTAGAATATTTGATAGTGTTATCTTTTATTAGATAAAAGCGATTGAAAATTAAGTAATGTTACTGTTCTTAGATTATTTGAGTGTTTAAAAGCGATTGCAAATTAAGTAATTTTACTGTTCTTAGAATGTTTGATAGTGTTTAAAAGCGACTGCAAATTAAGTAATTTTACTGTTCTTAGAATGTTTGATAGTGTTTAAAAGCGACTGCAAATTAAGTAATTTTACTGTTCTTAGAATGTTTGAGTATTAAATAACGATTGCAAATTAAGTAAGTTTACTGTTTTTAAGAATGTTTGAGTGAGATTAATGCTTAAAACGATTGTAAACTAATTAATTTCGCCGTTCTTAGAATGTTTGATAGCGTTTAAGTATTTAAAAATAATAAATAATTTATACCACTTGCATTTTAAAGTTCTTGGTGAATCCCGCGGGATCACCTAATTTTTTCGGGATAACAAGTAGCCTATGTGCTATTCCAGGTCATCATCTACTTGTGTGCCAAATATCATTCAAATACGTTCAGTGTTTTTTGCGTGATTGAGTAACAAACATCCATCCATCCATCCAAACATCCAAACTTTCGCATTTATGATATTAGTATAGATTAATTAGATAATATAAATTGAAAATAATTTCCATTATTAGTTCTTTAATACTCAAAACACTATTAAATATTCCACGAACATTGAGTAACTTTATTTTTCTTAGAATGTTTGTTAGTATTTAAGTAAAAGTAAAATAATAAAATAAATATGAGGACAAGATTACTTTCCCTAGGTATAGGTTTACGGAATTAAGTTAAATGTTACATTTTGTTACTGAATATTTTTACATACACAGTGCGTTAAAAAAACCCTGTCCGTTCCACAAAGGTATGGCTAGGTAGCCAAATACAATTATATTATTTTGCGGATATAAATATCTAAATTTCTGTCGATCAAAATAATTAATCTTTAATGTAATTTTACATACTGATATGTAATTGTAATAAAATTAATCTTAGATGTAATTTCGATTAATTTTATTACAATTACATTTCATTACTCTGGCCACACAAAAAATGTTGACAGATACAGTTGCGACTACATCAAGGAGGCCGCGCCCACTGAGTCGATAGAATATTGACTAGTTTAAAATATTTGCAAAATTTTAGCGTAATTAAAACACAATTGAGATAAAGTCATAGACCTACATATATGCCCTTTTTGTATCAGACGGGTTTTTCTACTCACTGTATAATTTGTAACTAAAATAAACAATATTAAGCTAAGCCATATTATATTACGGGCTTTAGTTAGTATTATTTTCAAATCAAATTTCTCCCCGTGTTGGTTCCGGGCTCCTTTGCAGAATAGACCAAATGCCGTTCTGCCAGGCAGGTCGTAAAAGGCGACCGATTGGCTATGCGAGTCACTACTATCGTCGCTACTAGGTTGTAGAGTTCTGCATTGTCTCGCCCGGGTCTGGTACCACCGCCTTACCTATTCCTACCGCAATAGCGTCAATGCTTGTCACTGTCGTGGTCCGGTTTGGAGGGTAAGGTAGCCGGTAAACTTATGCATTATACCTCGCCACAAGATAGCAACGCACCATTAACACCTTTGGTGTCTATAGGCGATGGTTGACTCCTTCCATAAGGAGACCCATCTGCTTGTTTGCTATCTTATGATATATAAAAAAGTCGACTTCAAAGAATACTAGCTCATGAATTTGTTGAAATTTTTGAAATAACCATTTTTGGTTGATGGAATTTTAGTTGCATACAGTCAAGATCAAAGAAATTAAGGAACATCCTCATAAATACATATATGTACATATTGTAGTGTTTTTAATTCACTCTCTAAGTGAATTAAAAACACGAATTTTCCTTATTGGAGAATTGACAACGATTAAAACAGTTTAAATTATACCGCTTCTAAAATTATTGACTCTTGTTAATTAAGGAATATTTTAACGATATAATGGACTGGTTTTGTCAAATCTATACATATAATAAAATCGTAGGAAAGTCAAAACTGTACATTGAATATTTTTTTAAAAGAATACTTGGGGCGTGATCTACAATCGATATCGAGGCCAAAAATATAGTTTTTAGAATTTTTGTCTGTTTGTCTGTGTGTCTGTTTGTCTGTATGTATGTCCGAGGCGAACTCAAAAAGTACTGCATGGATTTACTTCAAATTTTGTCTCTAGCTATCACCTACGGGGGAGGAGCTGTGCGGAATAAACGAAGTCCGCGCGGACGAAGAAGCAGGCAACAGCTAGTATATAATTAAAATAACAAAAACGTATACTGGATAAAATGTTGCTGATAGACGAAAGGGTACACATGACATAAACTTACACCAACATACTACAACCACTTACATACCTTTTCCCAAACCAATTAAATACTGAACGACATAAAATATAAACCCACAATCCACATTTCGCCTTGTATTTCACTATTATTCGTGTTCTGGTTTGGAGGGTAAACTTACGCATTGTAACGCATGTTACTACATCCCTGCTGCAGTATGATTATCTCTCTTCGTTAAATGAGCCATCTGCTCGTTTGCTATCCTGCCTTAAAAAAAACATTTTTTTTTTATATCATAAGATAGCAAACAAGCAGATGGGTCTCCTGATGGGAAGAGTCAACCATCGCCTATAGACACCAAAGATGTTAATGGTGCGTTGCTATCTTGTGGCGAGGTCTAATGCCACATGCATAAGTTTACCGGCTACCTTACCCTCCAAACCGGAACACGACAGCGACAAGCACTGACGCTATTGCGGCAGGAATAGGTAAGGCGGTGGTACCAGACCCGGGCGAGACAATGCAGAACTCTACCACCTAGTAGCCACCTAGGAGGCCGGGACCAACACGGCGGTATATCTATACGCTTTTTCTGGTATTAGTCCACTTTAAGAACTTTTCTTTTCACTGACACTACCATGGCGACAACTAAGTAATAGATTCCTGTGATGATTCGCTTGGGTACAGTGTCACCGCCGTGTCTATTTGTTTTTTTAAATAATAATTTGGTAAACAAGCAAAAGGCTCTCTATCTGCTTGTTTGCTTATCGATGGAGAAAGATAAATATTGATATAGACATGAAAGATTTAAATGTCACAAGCATAAGTTTACCAGCTATCTTACCCTACAAACCGGAATACTTATTGCAACAGGAACACGGATTAACGTTACTACAGATACATTGTATTACAAACTTTTCACTCATCACATCAATTGCTAAATGCTCATTAAATCACTAATACTTATCGCTGTAAATGTACATTGTTTTGTAAACTTATCGCTCATTATATCAAACGCTCATCGTTCATCAAATCATTAAATCAATACTTATCGCTCATCATCGCTTTAGTTAGTATTATTTTCAAATCAAATTTCTCCCCGTGTTGGTTCCGGGCTCCTTTGCAGAATAGACCAAATGCCGTTCTGCCAGGCAGGTCGTAAAAGGCGACCGATTGGCTATGCGAGTCACTACTATCGTCGCTACTAGGTTGTAGAGTTCTGCATTGTCTCGCCCGGGTCTGGTACCACCGCCTTACCTATTCCTACCGCAATAGCGTCAATGCTTGTCACTGTCGTGGTCCGGTTTGGAGGGTAAGGTAGCCGGTAAATTTTTGCATTATACCTCGCCACAAGATAGCAACGCACCATTAACACCTTTGGTGTCTATAGGCGATGGTTGACTCCTTCCATAAGGAGACCCATCTGCTTGTTTGCTATCTTATGATATAAAAAAAAGTCGACTTCAAAGAATACTAGCTCATGAATTTGTTGAAATTTTTGAAATAACCATTTTTGGTTGATGGAATTTTAGTTGCATACAGTCAAGATCAAAGAAATTAAGGAACATCCTCATAAATACATATATGTACATATTGTAGTGTTTTTAATTCACTCTCTAAGTGAATTAAAAACACGAATTTTCCTTATTGGAGAATTGACAACGATTAAAACAGTTTAAAGACTTTCGCTCATCAAATGATTATATCAATTTTTATCCCTCCAAATGTACATTGTATTGCAAAATTATGACACATTACATCAATTGCTAAACGCATATCAAATCACTATTATTTATTGCTCTAAATGTACATTGTATTGCAAATTTATCGCTTATTATATCAATACTTATCTCTCATCATATCAATCGCTAATCGCTCATCAAATCAATATATTAATACTTATTGCTCCAAATGTATATTGTATTGCAACTTATTGCTCATCACATCAATCGCTCGTCGCTCATCAAATCATACATCAATACTTTAAAAAAAAAGTATCTTCACGCCCATATCCTCGAAAGGGTAGGCAGAGGTACAACAAGTGCACCCACGATTAGCCGAAGATACTTGGTCCCACAATGTGATAGGTGGCAAGCCTATCGCCAACCGGGCACTTTCCAATCCCGGGCAACTTTGTGTTTCTCAGAAAACTGAAAAAACACTTTTTTTATGTGCCCGACCTGGGAATCGAACCCGGGACCTCATGTGGTCGACGCCAACGCTGGACCACTAGACCACAGAGGCGCAATAACTATCGTTCTAAATATACATTATATTGCATACGTCAGTTTCTGAAACGCAAATTAATTTTAACAAGCAATTAATCTGTGTAACATAATTATTACAAACAAATGGTCAGTTCAATACAGATTAACTGCTTGTTAAATTTAATTTGCGTTTCGGAAACTAGCCGTTAATCTAAGAAATATTTATACCAGCAGACTTCTCAAGTGACCTAAGTCCCCAACACCTTAAAGAATAGACATGACGCCAAACATGAACGACAACCAAGCCACCAACTATCTAGCCACAAACTGGACGGCACAGTTTTATACTATGTCTTACAAAGTCCGCCACATCGAAACTCTTTGTATCTTCTTGTCTGTTGTAATTTTCTTGGTTGAAAATATCGCCCTGTTAAATTAAAAATGAAATTAAAAGTTTATATTTTAAAAGTAGCCCCGGGAAAGAAAAACAATCGCTCAAAGCACTTAAGTGTTAACCAGATATTATAAAAATATTCGTTTAAAAATTCACTGTATGCATTCGATGCACCGAGTCTTGTGAACGAATTCTGTAATGCTAGCAGTGTGTCATGTTACATTTACCTATACTTACGACAATTTTTTTAATACAAAAGAGGGCAAACGGACAGGAGGCTCACCTGATGGTAAGTGATCACCACCGCCCATGGACAACCACACTATCAGAAGATTTGCAGTTACATTGCCGGCCTTTTAAGAAAGAGTAGGCTCTTTTCTTGAAGGTACCTATGTCGTATCCGCTTGGAAAAACCCCCGCCGGTGATTGGTTCCACAGAGGAATAGTGCGGGGAAAAAAGTACCTCGAGAATCGCACAGTTGTGGATTTCCAGACACCGAGATGGTGAAGATGAAATTTTGAATTTTGTCGCGAGGAATTAATCCAAACAGTTCCTCGGAACACTGCCCATGATAGATCCGATAGAAGATGCAGAGCGAAGCCACATCTCTACGCAATGCCAAAGAATCAAGCCGATCAGAAATAGTCCTGTTATTGACGATTCGAGTCGCTCTACGTTGAATGTAGTCAAAAGGAAGGAGCTGGTACTGTGGAGCCCCCGCCCACAAGTGAGAGCAGTACTCCATATGAGGCCGGATTTGCGCCTTATAAAGTTGTAGGCGATGGGCCGGCGTGAAGTACTGCCTGGCCCTGCTGAGAACACCCAGCTTTTTTTAAGGTTATTTGGCCTTGCCTTCCAAGTGACCACGGAACTGAACGTTGCACGATATGTCAACTCCAAGAATTTCAAGACTGGCTGTGGCCGTTAGGGAAGTATTTTCGAAGCGAGAAGATACGACAAAGAGAGATTTTTAGTGGAAAACGCGCAAACTTTTGACTTCTTGGGGTTAAAGTGGACTAAGTTTAGTCGACCCCACTTTGAGGCTGAGGAAAGTTGTTCTTCGATTTCCGACACAAATTTGTTCCAGCACTCGTTGACGTGTTGTTGAGAAACACAAATATCCTGCTGTTATTCCAGGCAGGTCGTAAAAGGCGACCGATTGGCTATACGAGTCACTAACATCGTGACCACTAGGTGGTAGAGTTCTGCATTGTCTCGCCCGGGTCTGGTACCACTGCCTTACCTATTCCTGCCGCAATAGCGTCAGTGCTTGTCACTGTCGCGTTCCGGTTTAGAGGGCTAAGGTAGCCGGTAAACTTATGCATGTGGCATAAGATCTCGCCACAAGATAGCAACGCACCATTAACATCTTTGGTGTCTATAGGCGATGGTTGACTCTTCCGATCAGGAGACCCATCTGCTTGTTTGCTCTCTTATACTATAATAATAAATTAAAAAAACTCCGCTGCGGCCAGAGTACAAAGCATCACCCGTACTGTCGTCCGCATAGCAATGAATGTTGCTTGATTGCAACATGTCATTAATGTGCAGAAGAAACAGTGTAGGTAATAGCACACAGCCCTGAGGAACACCAGTATTGACAGGTTTAAGTTCATAGCATAGCATAGTAACTATTATGTAATATGTCACTCTAAGTACATTTTCCCTGGTTACTTTTAATTTGGTTGAAGGCATTAAAATATTTTAGTTCGCATTTTACGTAATTGAAATTATATCCATGCATTTTGTTTTTTTGGGTCGGATAAAAATGAAATTTTGAATTTTTTGAATTATTTTTTTATTACATAAATCGAACATATCGATTCCTAACATCCTCTGAAAATTTGGCCAGATCTTTCAAAGTAACCCTGTATTTGCTTTATTTCGTAAGACAAAAAACAAGCAGATGGCTCTCTGATTAAAAGATAATTATTGCCTATAGACACCAAAGATATTAGTGGTGTTGTGATAGCTGAAATGTCACATGCACAACACCGATGCTAAGCGGGTAGGAATAGCTACGTCCGTGGCACAAAACTAGGACGAAACGTTGAAGAACTCTACCACCTAGTTAGTAGTCAGTGGTCACGATGTTAGTGATACGTATTCGCCTTCTCTCGCCTTTTACTACAAGCCTAGTGTAAGACAGTATGATTGTATCTTCAAAAGGGTGTCTTGATCAACACAATGGAATTTAGCAAATGGTGAAAGTGTGAGGGCAAAGTGTGAGGGACACGTGTGGAGAAAGCGCTGGCGTACACCTTGCAAATAGCGGCACCCTGGAACGCCAGTCGTCCCCGCGTTGTCAATCGATATACTACTCGATGTAACTTATAGCCTATGAGTGTGACGCAATATAGAATATGTGAAGTATATAAACATTATCATTTATTACTTCTTTTTTTTATTATCGATAGGTAAGCGCTTGACCTCGATCTCGCCTGATGGGAAAAAAGAAACAAAACCGGTAAGCGATAGGAGAGAGAGGAGAGTGTAAGAGAGACAAAAATCTTCTGTAGTTGTTTATTTTCCTTGTTTTAAAATCATGATTGAGACTTTCTATGACGGGAACTAATATTAAAGATTTATCTATTATTAAAGATAATTTTAAATTTGCCCCAACTTTATTGAAAATACGTAATAAGTAGAAGAGTCTACTAAAAAAAACATTGTACTTATTACGGATGTAAATGTTGTATTTATTATGGCTGTGTCCGCAATTGGCTGTCGTTAAAAGATATTTACTAAATTAAAAAAGTGTTTACTAAATTAAATAAATTTTAAAACAATATTTTACACATTTCTAGTTTCGGAATTTTATACATTTCCTAGGACATTTATACAATTCCTAGATTTCATACATTTCTGGTAGATTATATATATGTCGCAGTGAAATTGTCAGTACCGTTAGATTATAATTTACCTAAGTGATATTATAATTTAACTGCTAACCTAACCTAACCAAATTATAAAATCCCTAGGTAGATTATAATCTAACGGATATTGACAATTTCACTGCGACATATACACAATCTACATTAAAATTAAAATCATTTACTACATTACTAGTATGTAATAAATACCTTATAATTTACTTATATTTACATTTACTTGTTCAATAAATAAGCACCCATGAAGCAAATAAATACAAATATTTATTTACACATAATGACACGTGAGGAAATATGCCATGACATTTTTCAGCGTAACCAAATTATGACATAACCTATGTTTGAATCCAAAATACAATACACATACATATATACCCCTTTAATGATATCAGCGAACATGGTAAGAAGAAATTTCAGTTATAATTTCGATCGACTGTTCGGTTGATGTGTCGGTAATCTTAGAGTCACCAAATCAGTTTGTGAATCAGTCAATCAAGTTTTGAGTGAGTCAGTAAAACTATGAGTCGTTCAGTCAAGCTGGAGTCAGTCAGTGAGGTTATGATTTGACAAACTGACTTGAGTCATGTTACTGAATATGAAGCCCAGTATGATACATCAGTGTAATTTTTTTAATTGAAAGGACTTCGACGCGAACGCTCACATAACATAAATCTTTATATCCCAATCCATGAATGACAAAACAAAATTTAAAAAAATGAGACCAATGTAACCGACTTCAAATAGCGTATAAATTTCAAATATTTGTCCACCATTTATACTAATATTAAAATCAGGTAGTCTGTGAGTTTATTTTTTGGAAGTAACCTCCGGAACTACTGAACTAATTTTGAAAATTCCTTCACCACCCGAAAGCTACAATATTCCTATTCATATGCTACATTTTATACCAAATTTACCAAAAAAAATTGGTATAAAATGTATTTTCCCAGGAGATCGGGGCCTTCGTGGGTTATACATATATTTGATCATATCCTAAATTTAAATGTGCTTCTTAAAAATATTAGAAAGAAGAAAGAAAGTTGTTAAAAATAAATTAAGATACCAACATATTCTACCAATATATGGTGTGCAAATATTTAAAAAAATATCATTATATAATATTACATTTAAAACTATAAATTGTATCGATTTTTTAGAATTACTACCGTATCGGAACGCGGCCACACACTGAGAAGATCTGGCGGAAGAAACTAAGCGGGCTGGTCTTTTTTTATTATATAAATACTATGTTAGTTGTAATAGTCAGCCTCTTCGCGGAATGACGGGTTTATCCTAGGTTAAATTAACGGCTTACGGTAAACCTCAAAATAGACTCCGATTTTGTACTTTAAGTGATTTATTGTTAAAAATTATGCTATAATTGATATAAGTGAGTAATTAAACTAATGTTTATCATGAAATTAGATGAAAAAGATTAACGTACAGGGAGAAACTACAGATTTATGTAAAACACCTGTCCGACTCGAAAGTGGTATAAATATAGGTAAGGTTGATGACATCAAAAAAATAATTAAATGATTGTATTCATAATAATAAAAATAAGTATGTATTTTTAAATCTTCAAATTTCCCTAAAATTTAGCGAAAATTTTAAATTGGCCACAGCATATCGAGTCAACAACCGTGCATTTAATGTCGTTGTCGCCTCTTATATTTTGGTGGTAATTTTGTGTTGCCAAAGTAACATTTTAAAATCATTAAATATTAATTATTTTGATCGGCGAAAATTTCTCTGTCTACATCCACAAAATAATAACATTGATTGTATCAAGTTACCAAACAATGCCTATGACGATTGGACAAGGTTTTTTTAAACACAAATATAAAAGCTAATTTGAAGTCGGCTCAAAAATGACAATCCCAAAGCTCCCAACCAAATAACCCACTCGAAAAAACCGGCACATCTTACGAATTTCTCCTTTATTTGCGATATATCCTCCTCCCCAGTCAACTCTTCGCCTTGGAACAATTGAACCTGTGAATTGTATTATTTATACAACTATTTGTACGTTTTTAATGTGGTATGAGGAGCCTTTTTTGATTTTTTATATTGATACTAGCTGTGCCCGCGACTTCGTTCGCGTGGAAAACTTCTAAAATAAAAACCCGCATAGTTCCCGTTCCCGTGGGATTTCCGGGATAAAAACTATCCTATGTCCTTTCTTAGGTCTCAAACTATATTTGTACCAAATTTTATCCAAATCGGTTCAGTGGTTTGGCCGTGAAAGCGTAACAGACAGACAGACAGACAGACAGACAGACAGAGTTACTTTCGCATTTATAATATTAGTATGGATAGTATGGATTGCAAACAAGAAAGTAGCTGCTCATGCAAAAGTACATCCGTTTATAGATTCTAAAAATTTTAATAGCGTTTTACTAAAATAAAGACAAGCCAAGTCATACCAAAACCGGGTGAACCATTGCAAAACTCCACTACGTAGTTGCCACCTTAAATGTAAACCAGAGAGTTTAATGTACTACGTACTTAGCTAAATAGAAATTGTGTCCTATTTCGTTAACACTTGCTGTAGTGCTGAAATAATAATGAATCGTCCAACCAAAGTCAAAATTAAGCAGCTCTGCAGCGTATAACAGAGTTTCTGTACTTCTGAACTAATATTATAAAGCTGAAAAGTTTGTTTGTTTGGTTGTACGCGCTAATCTCTGGATGTACCAGTCAGATTTACAAAAATCTTTTTGTGTATGATAGCCACATTCGCAAGGAAGGTTATAGGCTAGCTTTTTACCCAACTGACCAAAAGTAAATAATATTTTTGGGTCACGCGAACGAAGTCGCGGGAAACAGATAGTATTCGCGACCAATAGGCAGTAATCACCGTGAATTTCATGACGCTTACGCGTTTCATTCAACGAGCTCTGACGTAGGTGCAGCCCATGACCTGCACTTTAGTGGAACACAAGTGGCGTGGCGCATGCCTTGTCTAGTAAGTTAAAACGTGTAAAAATATATTTCCACATATAGTGCATTTAACATTTAAAAAATATATGCATTGTAAGAGTAGTAAAATATATAAGTACTGTTAACTAGTAACTTGTACCAACTTTTGTAATAGGACATTACTTTGATTCTCACCTTATATTGAGTCATTGCAGCCTCTTCTTCGGCCAGAACTTGTTGTTTCAGTGAATCGTCAATGAACAGACCGTTGGAAGCATTTTCAAGTCGCGATGAGGCTGCAGCATTACCAAATGAAGAAGACGTTGATGAGAGAGCACCCATTACACTTGCGACATTCTTTTGAGCACTGGAAATGTCAAATATATTTTTTATTCACTCAATCAACAATTATTTGCTTATCCCAAAGCTATTGTATGGAAGTGAGAGTTGGGTATGTCAGAAAGGTAATGAAAGAAGAATCAACGCGGTTGAGATAAGATCGCTACGAAAAATACGTGGCGTAACACTCGCGGACCGGGTTCGTAATGTTAATTGTTGAAGTGAGAGGAGGTTAGGTCTGAAGGAAACTGACAGTGTTAAGAAGAAAAGGGCATGCTTTATTGGCTCGGTCATGTAGAAAGAATGATAGATGAAAGGTTAACAAAACAGATATACAATGCGAATGTGGAAGAATGTGGAAGGAAGTAGGTACCGGAGAAGTTCAAGACTACCGATACAATGTAGTCAATTAATTCTAATGTCTAGTCCAATTTTCTGCTTGAAAAACTGCGTCGAATTCCGCAAATCAGATAAAAATCGGTTGATTCTTTTGCGAGTTCTCGTTGACTGTTATATTGCGACAGGAATAAGTAAGGCGGTGGTACCAGACCTGGCCTAGACAATGCAGAACTCTACCACCTAGAATTGTTCGCCTTTTATGACCTGCCTGGCAGAATGACAATTGGTATATTCTTCAAAAGGGTGCCCTGACTAATACGGGAAAACCATCTTATTTTTTCCTTAGGCAATAACATTGATGCTTGTTCTATATGTGCTATATATTTCAAAGGTTGCCAGGATAAACACGGGGATACTAAAAACGTCAATGTTGCATTGTCACATGCATAAGTTTACCAGCTGCCTTACCCTCCAAAACGAACCACGACAGTGACAAGCACTGAAGCCATTTCGGCAGGAATAGGTAAGATGATGGAACTAAGCCATCCATTCCTAATTACCATCGCTGTATATATAAATCTAATACCTTTAAACGAGCAATTCTTGTGTGTATATATATATATATATATATATATATATATATATATATATATATATATATATATATATATACAAATTAGGGGTTTTTCGGGTCAAGGAATCGATTTATCAAGGTTCTAGGTCCAAGAAAAGCTCGGTTCCCAAGATATAGGTATTTGAAAAACCGAGCAAAGCTCGGTCAACCAGGTACAGAAAAAAATTATTCTATAGGAATCGATTAATCAAGGTTCCAGGTCCAAGAAAAGCTCGGTTCCCAAGATATGGGTATGTGAAAAACCGAGCAAAGCTCGGTCAACCAGATATTAAATAATAATTTAAAATGTATGCACAGACATGTACAGTGGTGGACATAATGTTACATGCATTGCATAAATAGCTGCAGCATGCAGCCTGCTGCATTTTAAAAGGTTTTGGCGAATCCCGCGGGATCACCTGATTTTTTCCAGGATAAAAAATAGCCTGTGTGCTATTTCAGGTCATCATCTACTAAATCACTAGTGTGCCAAATTTTATTCAAAAATCCGTACAGTTTTTGCGTGATTGAGTAACAAACATCCATCCAAACATCCAAACTTTCGCATTTATAATATTAATATAGACTGAACAATAAAATCTCTTTTGGGCAGTTGTCCCACCAGCAACGATGAACGAGTAACGATTAAAGCTAGAATACAGAACGAGTTGGCGAGTCGCGAGGAGCGAGACCATAGTTGTGTGAGTGAGGCGCGTGATTACTCGCTCCACTCGCTCGCGGCGGCCAAGCGTACAGTTCTGCGCTAACCTGCACACGCGATACATGTGTTGCCAAGTAACAATAGATCAGTCTTTTTATTAAATGTGTCCGTTTGTTTTTTATTTCAGATCCGCACTGTAGAGAAGTGACCGCTAGTTGCTCTCTGGCGTGAATTCGCGCGGGCTCGCGTGGAATGGTGCTTACAGATGCTACTGAAGTACGACCACAGACATTCTAATGCTGTTTATGACATTTTCACAGGAGAAGAAAAGTGGACTTATTGTTTTGAACCCGAAAAAAACAGCAACCTTGTGAATGGGTGTTTGAAAATGAGAATAGGCCAACAAAAGTGAGACAGGCGAGAAACGTTGGTAAAAAAATGATCGCATTTTTTTTTCTCAGCTACGGGTCCCATCTGTACAATTCTACTTGAAGATCAAAAGAGTGTTAATGCCGAGTGGTATTCTATCATTTGTTTACCCAGGGTGTTAGAAAAAGTTCGCGAAAGACGACCCAAAAGCTACATTCTCTACACCATGTTAACGATTCTTCACACACGGCCAACAAAACAAAGTCATTTTTAGCTTCCGAAAAAGTACATCTCGTCAGTCATCCTGCGCATAGCCCCGACCTAGCACCCTGAGATTTCTGTATTTTCCCCAAAATCAAAGATTTGATGAGAGGTTTTTGGTTTTACCAACTCCGAAGAGGCAGTGATAGCGTTCAATCAGCACGTAGAAAACATGCCTTCAGATCTGTGGTCTTCCTGTTTTAAAAAATAGTTCGATCGCATGAAAAAATGTTTAAAATATAAAGGAGATTATTTTGAAAAGCAATAAACATAATATTTTGGTTACAACATGTTGTTTTTTTAAGTTAGGCAAAACTTATAGTGTGACCTACGTATATGCATCTCTTTTATTTACACAGAACGTGTATCTACTTGTACGCGTCTTGAGCGAGAAAATCGCCGATAGTTGGTCGTTTCTTCGCCGTCGGTGGGACAACTGCCTGAGTTTACAACTGACTTTAGCCGTAAAAAAAAGTGTATTTGTGTGTGTATTTTCATGTATTTCACATGAATGTAGAATAATTTCATACAATACAATACATACAATTTGTGTTGCTAGCAACACCCCAACCCCTTAAAAGAGGGGTTGGGGTGTTGCTTAAAAGAGGGGTTTATACAGATCAATTTAACGCAAGCGAAGCCGCGGGCGATAGCTCGTAAGTAATATTTTTAAAACAAAACGGGAACGTTGCGACCCGGTATTTTATTTTAATGGGCCGGTACCGCTGGCCTAGACGTTTGTTAGATCAAATAGTCAGTTGCTCCTTTTACTTTTACATACTAAAATATAATTTCTATGTAATGGAGATGCACATACCTGGCTGTTTGCGTTGGAGTATTTGCTGCAGATCCCTTCTTACCCTCGAGGGTCGCGAGGTGTCCTTCCAAAGCATCAAGAAGACTGCTCGGAGCTTTGGTTAAGTCTGGAATGTCGCCCTTGTCTATACCAACATTTTCTGCTACCTAAAAATATACCAATAAAAATTGTCATCTCATAAGTACACAACATAGAAGAAATTTCACATAATAACAAAAAAATATTACTTCGGTATACCCGAATTTCTTAGTATATTTATCATGTCAAAATAAACAGTCTTCCTCCGTGTTGGTGCCGGGCTCCTTTGGAGAATAGGCCAGCTGTCGTTCTGCCAGGCAGGTCGTAAGATGCGACCGAATGACTATACCAGTCACTACCATCGTGGTTACTAGGTGGTAGAGTTCTGTATTGTCTCGCCCGGATCTGGTATCACCGTCTTAGCTATTCCTGCCGCAATAACGTCAGTGCTAGTCACTGTCGTGTTCCGGTTGGAGGGTAAGGTAGCCCGTAAACTTATGCATGTGGCATTAGACCTCGCCACAAGATAGCAACGCACCATTAACACCTTCGGTGTCTATAGGCGATGGTTGACTCTTTCCATCAGGAGACCCACCTGCTTGTTTGTTATCTTATAATAATAAACATCATAACATGAAAGAAATTTCATATGATAACAAAGATAGCAAACAAGCAGATGGCTCCCGCGCGCCCGCGCGCAATCCCCGCCGGCTGGTCGTTACTCCCCCCGCCTCGCGCCCTCTCCGCTGTCTCCTTGAGTAGATAATTAACAGGTGGTGATACCAAAACCTGGGCAGAACTTTGCAGAACTATACCAGATAGTAATCACAACGGCAGTGACACGTATAGCCAATCGTTAGCCTTTTACAACCTGCCTAGCAGGATGTCAATCGGTCTACTCCTCAAAGGGCGTCTGGACCAATACGGAAAAACCATCTTATATTTCCTTCCACAATATCATTGATGCTCGTCTTGGGCGTACAATACAATACAATACAATACAATAACTCTTTATTGTGCACCAAAAGTAAATGACAAAATATACAACACACATGACTATTTCTACATATATTAGATACACAAAGGCGGTCTTATCACTAAAAAAGCGATCTCTTCCAGACAACCTTAAGGATAGGATAATAATAAATTCTAAAAGTGGTGCTAACCACGAGTACATTTATAGTTTTTGCTTCTAAAAGAAATAAAGACAACATTCCAATAATATAAAATAACAAAAAAAATAAAAATAAGCAGACAGATTACTGGTAATACGTAAACTACTTACATTACATAAAATGGATAAATTACAATTAGGTGTATAGAAAGTGACGTTTAATCATATTCTTGAAAATGTTCAGACTCGGCGCTTTCCTAATATCCTCAGGAAGAGAATTCCAGAGTGTCACAGCTTGAGAAGTGAATGAACGGCTGTAATAATTAGTATTTTGAATTGGCATTAAAAGAGAACGATTGTTAGCCGATCTCAGATATTTGTCTTGATTGATACGGAAAGTGAATCTTTCCTTCAAATATACAGGAGAATTTGGATCATAAAGAATGCAGTAAAGCTGCGAGAGAATATGTGTATTCCGACGAAGATGAATTGGTAACCATTTGAGCATGATGCGAAATTCGGAAATGTGATCATATTTGCGCAGACCAAATATGAATCGTATACATAGATTTTGGAGTCGCTCAAGTTTATTAATCTGTTCTAAGGAGAGATTTACAAAACTAGCGTCCGCGTAATCTAAAATAGACAGAAGTAACGAATCAGCCAGCATAATCTTGGTAGGAATCGGAAGGAAATACCTGAGACGCTTTAGAGAACTCCAACTACAAAAAAATTTTTTTACTAATCTCTTGAATCTGCTTGGTCCAAGAAAGAGTATTATCTATATAAACACCCAGATTTTTAACATAATCACTATAAGGAATAGTGACACCACTAATCTTAACTGCTGGTAAATTATTCCAGTCAATTTTCTTTACTAGCCCCGGGCTGCCAATTATAATAGCCTGAGTTTTAATTGGATTCAGTTTGAGGCCAAATGATTTGCACCATACGTCAATATTGGCTAGGTTATTATTTATTAAATGGATCGCATTTGGCAGTTCAGATAGCGTGGCTTGTGAATAGATTTGTAAATCATCAGCATAAAGATGGTACGAAGTGGACAGTATGACAGTTATAAAATTAATAAAAATGGCAAACAAAAGTGGTGACAAAACACCACCTTGTGGTACACCAATCAATAAATCTGACCAAGCCGACGCAAACGCTGCTGTTTGAACGTACTGTCGACGCCCCCGAAGGTAACTACTAAGCCAGTCCAAAGCGATTGGTGATATATTAATAGACTTCAGGAGACCCAACAGCACGTCATGATCTACAGTATTAAAAGCATTGCTAAAGTCCAGCATTGTCAATACCGTTAGTTTTTTACTGTCCATACCAAAACGAACATCGTCCGTGATCTTTATTAAGGCTGTTGTGGTGCTATGACCAGCACGAAAACCAGATTGGAAATCATTTAAAATGTTGTTAGCACTTAAGAAGTAGGAGAGCTGTTGGTTGACTAAGCGTTCTAACACTTTGGATAGGAAAGGTAAAATTGAAATAGGACGATAGTCCGATAGAGCAATAGGAGTCGTCTTTTTAGGTAAAGGAACAATTTTAGCATCTTTCCAGATTTTAGGAAACACTCTCGTTGCGATGGACTGGTTGAACTGGCGTACTGAGGGGGGAGGGGAGGGGGTAGCTGCCCTCTTACTCTTGACGATAAAAATATGATAAGATAAAAATATAGACTTAAAATGTTACGGTTTCGGTCTCGACCGGAGTTAGAAAAGAAGCTGAAACTTCAGCTTCGGTTTTGGCTGAAAATCCAGTTTCGATCGGTCAGTATTTTACTATCGAGTACTGTCCGAAGGTGGTGTCAAGAGTCTTCGCATCCGGCGTGTGTGTAAGAAGAGAGTGATAAATGTAGAGGAAGCGAGAGAGCCTACAAGAATCGTGAAATACACTCGGTCTCTCTGCCTACCCCGTAAGGGATCCGGCGATAAGATATGTATGTAGTATTTTATTATCTGATTTGTATTCTGAGAGTGACATAGGCTACTTTTTGTCTCTAACCCCCCACTTCGCTAAAACGAATTTAACGCGAGCGAAGCCGCGGGCAAAAGCTAGTATTTATGGAAATAAAAAACTTTAAAATATTACTAACTCGATCTACATTTTATATACTGAGTTACTTTTAAAGGTCGCCAAATTTTAACATTAGGAACTAAATTGAAAAAAAAATGGTTTATTTAACATGCCACAAATATAACAAATACAGTGCCA
The DNA here is from genome assembly GCA_036924255.1 of Apodemia mormo. Taxonomy (NCBI): domain Eukaryota; kingdom Metazoa; phylum Arthropoda; class Insecta; order Lepidoptera; family Riodinidae; genus Apodemia; species Apodemia mormo. The sequence continues at coordinate 27,560,625 of JAUPFN010000021.1, read as the reverse complement.
CCTGCTCCCACACTAGGGTTCCCTGTTTTTTTGGAAGCTACATTGTATTGAAAGTGCGTTTTAATTATTATTGTAAAATTATTACAATATAAAAATATTCGTTTAAAAATAGCCTACTGAATTCATGAATTGGATGCACGGAGTCTTGTGAATGAACTCTGTAATGCTGGCAGTGTGTCATTTGGCATTTACCTATATTTACGAGTGACTATATGTCGCTCTAAGTACATTTTTCCCGATCACTTTTAATTTAGTTGAAGGCATTAAAATATTTTAATTCGAATATTTTAGTATTGAAATTATATCCATGCGTTTAGTTTTTTGTGTCAGATAAAAATGAAATTTTGACTTTTTATTACATAAATCGAACATATTATCGATCCTGAACAGTCTGAAAATTTAGCTGGATTTTTAAAAGTAAGCCTGTAGACTTGAGTCGACGGCGAGAGCAATTTGGAAGCTGCTGTTTTTTTAATCACTACATTAACTAAATAGTATAAAACAAAGTCGCTTTCCGCTGTCTGTCCCTATAGTTTTAAATATCTAAGCATACGCTTAGATATTTAAAACTACGCAACGGATTTTGATGCGGTTTTTTAATAGATAGAGCGATTCAAGAGGAAGGTTTGTATGTATAATAACATTTTATGGCAAACGTTTGCCGGTTATAAATATAAGTTTAAAATATGTTACGTCACGTCTTTCGGGTTTCCTAGAATGACTACCTGTGACAAGGGGAGGGAGGGCACTGGCGTACCACCATGTTTTGGTGCTACTACCTTAGCTATTCTTGCCGCAAATATGAAAATTCAAAGTTTCAACCTCACCATCTCGATGTCTGCAAATCCAGAACCGTGCGATTCTCGGTGCACTTTTTACCTCGTACTACTCCTATGTGGAACCAGGTATCGGCAGAAATGTTTCCCAAACGACCTAAGGACCTTCAAGAAAAGAGCTTACTCATTCTTTAAAGACCTACAACGCGAACGCAACTGCAAGACCTCTGGTAGATTAATTGTTGATGGGCGGCGGTGTTTATATCAGATGTGCCTCCTGTCCTTTTTCCTCTATATAACAAAAGAGGGGGCGTCAAAAAACCCTAAATTTTGTGCGACCTAATTTATGGATGGTCTCTTATGCTAAAAAAATAGCTTATGCATTGTACGAACCTTCAAAAATTCTCCAACCCTGTCCATCCTAATGAGGAATTTCTTATACAGATCGAGAGCATCCCGACAGTTTTTCTTGTTCATGTCGAAATATTTTTCCAAAAGATTGATGATGCCATCGTTGTAGCACGCGAACAATCTGCAACGGAAATACATAAATGGTTATATGTGTTTTATAGGATAACAAATATGCAGATGCCTCTCCCGATGGAAAGAGAAACCATCGCCTATAGACGCCAAAGATGTTAATAGTGCGTTACTAACTGTATGGCAGGATGGTAATACCTAATGTAACCAATTTTTTTTATGGTATGGTATAATCAGAGTGGGACGCTTATGGAATTTTGTATAAGATTGTATCGTGGTTTCGGGGAGGGAGAGTGAGGGATAATAGTCGTTAAGTAAAACTGTAAATAATATATTGCAAAAGTGGGACATTTTCGCCTTCGCTGGGGACAGTGGGACAGACAGCCTGAAAGTGGGACAATCCCGCCCAAAGTGAGACGTATGGTCACGTTAGTACGCGGATAACTTTACCGGCTACCTTACCCTCTAAACCGGAATACGACAGGGACTGGCACTGACGCTACTGCGGTAGGAACAGGTAAGGCTGTGGTACTGATACAACCAATCCAATGGTTCTGAACCCAGGTGAATCGTTGCATAACTCTACTGTTTTAATGCTACCTTACCCTCTAAATCAGAATCAACAGATAAGCACTGACGCTATTGCGGCGCGAGGAAACACGGCAGCACCAAACCCGAGCTATTGCAGAACTCTAAAAATTGTAATATTGATAATTCAACTAAACGAACATTTATATTTGTAGCGTGCAAATCTGGGATGGGTATTACTATTATAAGTTTATATTCTAGCCTTATAGTTACATTACGTAGGTGCTGCACCGCCTTGCCTGGGTTTAATCATGCCACAACAGCTTCAGTGCTTGTCAATGACGTGTTCCGGTGGGGATAAGGTAGCCGTTAACTCCACGTATGCATGTGTCATTTCGACAAGTGACACGAATGCCAAAAACACCGTTAACTCCTTTTGTGCCTTTAGGCGATGGTTGTCTTTTTCCACCAGGAGGGCCGCCTTTTTGTTTGCTAAAAAATTACAGGGCGTCCTCCGTTCATAATTATATGAAATCCGATTTTTTAACAAGTTGAACGGTTCAATACTGTACATATTGAAAGAGATAATAGTTAGTGGTCATATGCAGCCAATAAAAATAACTACATAGTAAACCTCAACGAAATCAGTGTAGTAATGTTCAAAAAGTATGGTCACCGCAAGTGCGATAGCGGCCCGCTAACAAGTCTAGTCACGAGCATTTAGCTGTTTGTAAACAATAAAATTTATATATCTATGCGGGGATGTCCGTGTATGATCATTTTATTGGTTAATTAGATAAAAATTTAAGTTGTTGTTTTTTTACATATTCGGTATCAGAATCGAGTACTCAACACCTTCCTTCAGCGCCTAGCCATTTACCAGTCAACCTATATGTTCAATTTCTTTGTCGTTACTAAGTAGACGTAAGTCTATGGTGGTGGCATGCGATGCCAAAATGTTCAACAACGGATGGAAATAACACCCAAATTCAACGCGATGACAGGCGTCGAATGATAACGACCGTAACCGACAACAGCTGATGTCATAAAAAGCGATGCTTTATGGCCGATACGAGCGAATGAAATAATACAACAACAACGACGGATGCGTGCGACGATACCAACGCCAAGTACCATGCAAATATTCAGCCAGCAAAATAAAAATAAAATTAATATTTTGTCTATTTATTTACAACTCTTATTTATTCTCATTATTTATTTTTACGTTGAAGAACAATGGTATCACAACATTTATGAAAACACCAAACTATTAACATGTTTGGTGTTCCCCATCCAGTACACTGGTTGTATGTCTAAGACCGTTGTCGGAAACAACGATGTTGACAACGGGTGACGTTAACGAAATAACGATACACATTTGTGATGAAAAATAACAAAAACGCACACCTCTAGCCATAACGAATACATCCAAAACCGAAACTGAAAGTCTGTATGAGAAATCTCAACTTGATATTCAGTATTACCTATTTACATATACGATGTCATCACCTAGTAGAACATAAACAATATCCCCGAAACACAGAAAGGCATCAGTAATATCCCTAGGGTTTTCCCTCACACAATTTTATAATCCAATTACATTGATCTCAAAACCATTAAAGTTTGCTAAAGGTCAGGTCGAAGCTTTTAAAACGTTAATAAAGGCTCTGCCTATGGTACAATGTAAAGTAATAATTTTTAGTATTCAGTGTTTACGCGTGATATTACTCAAGTTTTCACCCAACATCTTATCTAAAACTTATCACACGACTGGCCTAGGTGAAAGATACACCAGTCGAGAAGTTTTAAGAATGGCTTTTTTATGTAATAGAATAAGAGTAAGATCCGAGAGCGAAAAGAAAAGACGTATTTTTTATTATCGATAGGGAAGCGTTTGACCACAATCTCGCCTGATGATAAGCTAAGATGCGGCCTAAGATGGAACGCGCTTCCCTAGAAGGCACCTGTTCCCTCTTCTCTTGAAGATCCCTAGATTGTACTCGTCGGGGAACACAGACTCAGGAAGCATGTTCTAGTCCCTTGCGGTTCGAATGAAAAATGGAGTCGAACCTCTTTGTCCGGGTACGTGGAACGTCCACCATATGGCGATGCCAAGAATCTGTGCGCCTCAGCGATCGATAGAAAAACGGCGATGGCGGAATCAAGTCGTGCAATTCCGCAGCGCATTTTCTGAAAGGTGAAACCTTAGGCTCTTAGTAGTGACTGTAGAATTCCGACAAAAGGCAAAATAAACGACGACAAGCTCATTAATAGAAAACTACACACACCTGAGCATCCTCGTAAGGTCGCCAGCTTCTCAGTCCTTTGCAAAATGCATATTGATGAGTGTGCGATATCTCTCTTCGAACTTATTAGGACACTTACCATTCTTTTATCGGACTACTATCAACACAAAAAATCGAACAAAACGGTTTAACAACACTTTTTTTGGTTGGAAGTAGCCAAAGGCTTAGAACGAACTGCCCCAGTATATTTTTCCTGATAAATACAGTTCTAGAACATTTAAGAGTGTGAATAGGTTTCTTTTCAATGGGTTAGTGCTGCCTTTGTCTTCAACTATAATTTTCATCAGATAAGATGGAAGACAAATATGCTTATTCCGATTAAAATATATATATATATGTTAACGGAAATGTATGTAATCCGTTATTGTATACAATTCCTAGGAGATGTATGTAATTCCTGAAATCGCCCGGAAATGTGTGAAATGAATCATATTGGACACATTTCCTAAGAAATCTATAAATTTTCTAAATAGGAATCGGAAATGTAAAAAATTTAAGATATCAATTGGTACGCGGAGATAGCGGCGCGAAGGGAGGGTATTACATCATCCGTAGGCGTATCATCTAACGTTTGTAATTCGCCAGCGATCAGCGATGACTCTTAAACGTAACGAAAAAATCATCAAAAACTTCGCCAATTGCTTGCTGGTCAATAGATGCACTTTTTGCAATGTCACAGCATCAAAACTAATCAAGCGGCAACGACTACCACTAATGTACAAGGCTGTTATGTGTCTTGCAATAACTAAACAATCACGATAATTTCGCATTGCGAGTTACGTGATCACCCCGCCAATCAGGCTATCGTGTTACCAACTGGCACTTCTGTACAGATTGCCGTTCCAGAGGTCGATAGAGGACGTGGTGATGCCCGAAATATTATATGTGTAGTTTTGGTTAAGAACGATGATGAGCTCTATCAAATTGGTACCAAGAACTGAATCTAAAAACAATTATATTCTCGATCTCAGATTAATGTATGTCCAAGAGTTCTTTTTGATGCAGAGGATGTACCGAACTTCCTAGATTTCATACATCTCTAGTAACACACACACACACACACACATATATATATATATATATATATATATATATATATATATATACATATATATATATATATATATATATATATATATATATGATATATATATATATATATATATATATATATATATATATATATATATATATATTTATTCGGCTAATGGCCACATAACTCGCGACTCCGCGAATATTCGCCGTATCCCGACCAATGTAGCCAAGACGTTACAAAACTTTTACCTGATAAGATCTCTAAAGAGCAGCATAAAGCACATGTTTATGACGCCGTTGGTGAGATCGTTGGCGGTGCAGTCGAACTCCAGCAGCGAGTCCAACTGCGCCTGCAGCACTGGCAGCGTCTTGAGCAACTTCTCCGCGTTCATCATACGCAGCGAGCCCTCCTCCTTACTGTAAACCAAATTATTTTTCATAAATTACTACCTCACCCGGAATACTTTGTACCATCTTAGAACACATTAAGACATTGCTTGACAGCTAGGAATAATTTGATAAGAAAAGGAAGGTGTGTCCGCGCACTTTTAAACAGATTTCCCAAAGGAAGGAGGTGTAAAAATTGTCGAAGTCTTTTTTGTGTAGGTATATTCGCCGATTACTCGAAGATGCCTGAACCGATTTGAAAAATTCTTCTTTGTTTTCAGGTGATCCCATTTTAATTTGGTGAAGATCTGATGCAGGGTGTTTTATATCATAAAGGTGCTGATCGACGGGCGAGCTTATACTGCGGTCTTAATGGTCTAAGAGCCCTTGACACAAAACTTATGGCCAATTGCACTACCTAAAACCGCGGTATTGTGATGATACACGGGCGAGCTTTACCGACGAGCCATAAGACCGCGGTATAGGGTCGCCCGTCGATCAGGACCTTAAAGGCCCTGATCTATCGGCCATAAATTTTATGTCGAGGGCTCTTAGACCATAAACGCCGCGGTATAGGCTCGCCCGTCATACAGCACCTTTAGATAGCAAACAAGCAGATGCCTCTTCTGATGGAAAGAGAAAACAATCGCCTATAGATACTCTCAAAAACCGGAACGTGATAATGACAAGCACTGGCGCTATTGCAGCAGGAATAGGTAAGACTATGGTACCATATACTCGGGCGAGACATTATGGATCTCTACCACATAGTAGTCATGATGGTAGTGCCACGTAATAGCCAATCGGTCACCTTTTACGACCTGCCTAGCAGAACGGCAGTTGTTCTATTCTTCAGGAGCCCAGACCAACACGGGGGTTCCGGAAATACTGGAAATGGGTAGTCGGTTGTTAGTTAATTTTACTGTGATTAAATTAATCAATTTTTCTATTTATAAAAATATTCTTCGGTCTTCAAGGCATATTAAAAAAAACTCGGCTGTTCCCGAATTTTATGGTTAGCAAGACATTTAGCGATTCATTTTTATATATAAAATTTCCTATAAACCTCTTTAACTAGATAAAGCTCTTGATAGAGATATTCTTTTTTTATATCATAGAATAGCAAACATCAGTAGACTCCCCAGATGGAGAGATAAAGTAAAATAAATAACCAGTGCCTATACACATCAAATATGTCAATAGTTTATCATCATCCGTGTGGGGAGCTGGAATGCCGCAAGCTTAAGTTTACGGGCTAAATAACCCTCTAAACCGAAACACGACAATGACAAGTGGACCCTAATAAATCTATACTAATATTCTGGAACTATTCAAGTAATTTTATAATACTTCTACCAGTAGAAAGCTGCATTTCTCTTGAGTGACATAGGATACATTTTATTCCAATAATCCCGCGGAATATGAGACCAACGTGGTCTATACTTTATACCGCGGGATACGGCTAGTCATTTACGTAAGGTACGTTTAAACGTAGATATACAATTGTATGAAATCATATACGTCATTGCCGTACAACGTAATTCGATAGTGTCCATTAAAAACACAATCTTAATTGAGCATCAATCCACCGAGGAACTACAATAGGCGTATCTATAACGTACGTTATTGTTTGATTAGTTGCTGGGATTTCTATAACAATGTAACTGCGTCATCAGTGACAAAAATAAAAGAAACTAAAAATATTATGGTAATTTTTGTGTTAGTGAGTATTTGTGTCACTACTCAGTTGACTACCTACTCAACACGGAAATCGGTGTGAGGATATATTTTTGAAACGAAGTGAAGTATCGCGCGATTGGTGGATAGGAGCTACACAGAAAAAAGGATCCGACTGAAACTTTAGTCCGTTACACTGATACATTTGTATACATAGTTTGTTGTTTGACCGCCCCGTTGGTCGAGTGGTTAGAGACCCTGACTACGCAATCAACGAGGCTCGGGTTCGATCCCCGACGGGGACAAGCATTTGTGTGATGAGCATAAATGTTTGTATTTCCGGGTTTGGGTGTTTATTATACATATTCTAGTATTTATATATGTATTTCTATGTATTAGTATCGTTGACTAACACCCATAACACAAGCAAAATAATTTGCTTACTTTGGGGTTAGATCAGTAAGTGTAATTTTTCCCGTGAATTATTATTATATTATTATTATTATTATTATAGTTATACATTTGTGTACAGCGAGTAAAAAGAAAGGGGCATAATAGGTAGGTTAACATTAGTCAAAAAAATTTTTGAAGTGAATTTTTTTGTAAGCCAATTTAGTCGACTTTTGCGGAAAATCATATGGATTCGCATCAGCAACATGCTAATGTTGTTCTGGCATTTAGGAAATATTATGAAATTCAAGGGGCTCGTGGCGCCACAGGTCGATACCACTTGAGAGCTTAGCGGTAGAACCAGCGGGCCAACTACTTTTAGGGTGACGTCATAACTGTGGAGGTTAAGGACGTTACACTCGTGACGAGGATGTGGAAAAGGAAGATCTTCCCGGCCAGTCAAGGTGGGGACTGAAGCCCGTTTAAGATGCGTTGAAACTTATGTAACTAATATTAATATTAATTTGGATACCTCACTTACCCTCTCTTCACCTTGCAGAAATCGAAGGCGACAGTCCTGTAGGACAACGCCTTCTCATTTAAGTACTTGGCGTATCGCCGAATGAACGGCGACATATCGTAACCTGTTTCATTAAATTATGCATTATTATTACAATAACCATTTTACATCTACCCTCTCAAACACAACAACACAAATGTCAAAGCAAATGTACAACTAAATTAAAAAATACAAAATTCCAATAAAGTATAACAATATTTGACCGACGAATAAACTAACAAAACTAAAGTCTAGAAAAACTAAACATGCAAGATTATTTCTTAGTTTTGAACTCGAGAATCCTTGTCACCGGTCATTGCAACAGATATATCTGGGTCTGAAAGGTAAGAACAAGTTAATGAATGGCATACGAAGTTCAAACATTCTAAAGTTTGATAGGTAACTCAGAAATAAACAGTTTAGAATAAAAAAAAAAATGTACTATTTATTATACTCGTATTTATTTTTGGGAGCATATTTAAAATTTAATTATTTATTTTAAATAACTAAATATTAACAGTAATAAGATATATTTTGTATATATTTAAACGCAATAAGACATAATAAATCAAATCAAATAGCCCTTTTAATGGACTATTTCACTTAAGTACTTCTAAAGTACCAATATCTACAGAATAACATGTTAAAAATTCAATAATTTACCTTGCAAACAATGCTAATTTGTTTTTTCTATAAATCGAGAAATATCTTCCGTGATTAGTAGACCATGAAACAATAGTAAAACAAGTACCTCCTCTGAATAATCGTCATAAAGTTTGGTAATGGCTTGTCCACATCGGCGTATTTTCGCAATAACACAGGGGACTTTATACTAGAGCTACGGTATACGTTAAAATTACCGAGTTCTACCTCGTTTTGTAGGCCATTATTTTCAAGATTTTCGTAATATTAATTTGAGGAACAGTGAGACCTGTATAATATATTTTCTGAGCTGATCCTTTGAAGAATAGGCCAACTGCCGTTCTACCAGGCAAGTCGTAAAAGGCGATTGAGTGTACTACTTCTAAAACATTATTTTTCTATCAATTTTGTGCTGGGAATATCTTTTATTTGTCCAAATAATTTATAAACAAATTTTTGCAATTTTTTATAATATTCTGACGCGAACGAATGATTTTTCAGTGTGTTCTACGCCTAATAGACAGTGGTCCCAGGATCAAACTTGTTTTGATTAATAACAAGCTGAATTATTGTGAACACCTTCGTTTTGAAGAGACGCCCATCTTTTCTATCTTCGAAAAATCTCGGATCGGGTAACTAATAAAGATAGATAAAAATTAAACTTTAGAATGTCGGACTAAGAAAAGTTTCCATTTTACGTGTAGGACAAAGTAACCCTTGACTTATAATAATAATTAACAAGCTGTTGTAAGAAAATTAGCCTGTTATTAAATTGATTAATATCAATTTAAATCCATACTATCCATACTAATATTATAAATGCGAAAGTAACTCTGTCTGTCTGTCTGTTACGCTTTCATGGCCAAACCACTGAACCGATTTGGATAAAATTTGGCACAAATATAGTTTGAGACCCAAGAAAGGACATAGGATAGTTCTTATCCCAGAAAAGCCACAATATGCGGGTTTTTATTTTAGAATTTTTTCGAACAAAGTCGCGGGCACAGCTAGTATCTCATAATTCCGAAACTTAAGAGTGGAGGACCCGTCAGAAAAACCATGGAATGTGCAGGACAAAAGTTTTTTCGTGTTTATCATAAAATAATCAAGCGATTATAGCAAAAAAAACTATTATTATTAACCGTCTCATTGGTCGAGTGGTTAGCGACCCTGACTACGCAATCGACGGGGCTTGGGTTCGATCCCCGACAGGGATAAGCATTTGTGTGATGAGCATAGATGTTTGCATTTCTGGGTTTGGATGTTTATTATGCATGTAACAGCATTTATATAATTATGTATTTCTACGTATTAGTATCGTTGACTAGCACCCATAACACAAGCAAATAATTTGCTTACTTTGGGGTTAGATCAGCAAGTGTAATTTGTCCCGTGAATATTTATATATTAATAAAATATTTTTCAATTCAGCTTGGTATTAATTATAAAAAAAAGGTTTGTGTCTGGGACCACGGTCTATAAATAATACAATAATTCAATATTATCATCAAACGTTCTGAGCGCTAGATTTATAACTTTTATTTACTCTCACACTGTCGTATCATCAGCTTTTATGTTCAATAAAGGTTTTAATAACACATTCATGTCAGCAACATTTCTTTATTATTGTGCTCGTCGGAATTTAAATTATCACAAACATTGTATCTCTTTCTATAATTTCGATAATGCGCGAAGTTATACGAGATTTGTCCAAGAAAGAAAAACTCAGGTAAGGATAACCAACGCCTTTACCAATCAATCAATTTGGCAAAATATCTTTTTTTTTTATATCATAAGATAGCAAACAAGCAGATGAGTCTCCTGATAGAAAGAGTTAACCATCGCCTATAGACACCAAAGATGTTAATGGCGTTGCTATCTTGTGGCGAGGTCTAATGCCACATGCATAAGTTTACCGGCTACCTTACCCTCCAAACCGGAACACGACTGCGACTAGCACTGACGCTATTGCGGCAGGAATAGGTAAGGCGGTGGTACCAGACTCAGTCGAGCCGATGCGGAAGTCTACCACCTAGTAGCCACGATGGTAGTGACGCGCATAGCCACTCGGTCGCCTTTTACGACCTGCGTGGCAGAACGGCAGTTGGCCTATTCTTAAAAGGAGCCCGGGACCAACACGGGCGAACTTGGGAACATATCTTTGGAACTTGGGCTAGTAGGTAATATAGGAAAAACTTATTAACCTGGAATGCCTTTAAAGCGGACTACTAAACACTTTTTTATTTCTAAAATTAAACGTCAGTGTCGATGTATAATTACTCTGAATTTTTTTGTAGTTTTATTTCTTAGAGCATCATCGAGCTGTTACTTTTTGAATTTAAAATTATAATTAGAACCAGCATAGTGAGCACCCGTTAAAGAATAATTTCTTCGTTTGATAATAATGCTGTACAATCTGTCAATACATATTTCATTTTGGCACTTTAGATGCCTCATAAATCGGCTTTTGTGGCATTGCCCTTAATAGACATGTTAATGCCAAAGCAATTTTATAGACAGCGTAATGGGCTGTCGCCCATCTGATGAGTACATGAAGTACGAAACCTTTGTCATAAGTTGACGATGTTGAGTTTCAGCTTACGCCTAAACCAGCACAGGGTTGGATCACCTATTGGTCGCTGGTTTCTCTCTTAGCTGACAAATCCCCAAACAACTCAGTCCGAAGTAAGTAAGCCGAAACTCAACATCAGCTTGTGACAAAGCGTTTCGTACTTCATGTACTCATCAGATGGGCGATAGCCCATTACGCTGTATGTTATGCTTATCCGCATAGGATACAAGTAAGAATGGACCCCGTCAGGAGAAGACCATCCACTTTAGAGTCTATTGGAGTAACGCTCGCTAGACCAAGGGCCGCTTCAGCGGTAGGATTAGAACCCGTTCCATTCTACACAGCTAATCTCATAAGAGAGAAGCAATGCATAAACAATTTTATAGACATGTTACATTTGCTATAATCTCGTAATAATAATAATGGTATCATCCCTCCGGTTCCCTAGCGGGGTAGGCAGTAGTTGTGGTGGTTAATTAAAGCATAGCGTTATATAATAGCGCGCTATATATACTCAACGTAAAGCGTAGAAAAACATAGTTTATTGTCTATAACGCGCTATTCATAAAACAGTTTTTTTGAACAATACACCACACTTCCTTCTTCCCGGTTCACCATGATTCACCGGTTTGTCGGTTGGCGAGATGAGTGATCTCATAGCAGCTTATTACCGACCTGATAACGATTACCGACTATTTCTAGGGATTACCGGGACCGACGGCTTTCAACCACCCCAGAAATCGTGGTCAAGCACTTCCCTATCTACACATTTATACAAATAAATAAAATTGGTGTGTCTGTTTGTAATTTTAATAAATGCATATGGATGTACCTATATACGGTACATATACCAAAATATTTTTTTTTTATTTTATGTCTGTATGTCTGTTTCGGCTAATCTCTGGAACGGCTGGACCGATAGAGAGTAACTTAGGCTACTTTTTTCAAAATTTTCCCACGCGGACGAAGTCGCAGGCTCAGCTAGTCAACAATAAAAAAACTCAACAATAAGAGACTCAAAGTTGCTGTTAAATTTTTGAATTTTTGAGAAAAATCCTCTATAACAGCCTCGTAATAATAATAACTTACAAGTTTGTGCAGAATTACATACAACACACTGATATAAATTCCTAATAGTATGGGTAATGTGTTCCCTCTAGGATCTCTATACATATAATAAAATCGTAGGAAAGTAAAAACTGTACATTGAATATTTTTTTTAAATAATACTTGGGGCGTGATCTGCAATCGATATCGAAGCCAAAAATATAGTTTTCAGAATTTCTGTCTGTTTGTCTGTATGTATGTCCGGGGTAAACTCAAAGAGTACTACATAGATTTACTTCAAATTTTGCATGAATATTACTAACAGGTCGGGTCAACATATAGGCTACATATTATCACGCTATCACCTACGGGGGAGGTGCTGTGTGGAGTAAACAAAGTCCGCGCGGACGAAGTCGTGGGCAACAGCTAGTTTCCAATAAAATTAGATTTTTAGTCGCCTCTATGCTCTAGTAGTGCGCTGCCGGTATTGACCACATGAGGTTCCAGGTTCGATTCCCGGGTCGGGCGATTTAAAATGTGTTTTTACAGTTTTCTGATAAAAACAAAAATACCTGGGATTGGATTAGTTTTCCGGTTGGCGGTATGCTTGCCACATTATGGGACTAGGTATCTTCGGCTTATCATGGGTGCACTTGTACCTCTGCCTATATCTTCGTGGATAAGGGCGTGAAGATATTTTTTAGATTTTTATATTTTGTTTACGAATGCTATGATATATCTGTGGGATACTTTCTGTAATTACGCAACGCTGACGGTGGTCTTCCTTTTTTTCCCGATTAAGAATAATTTAATTTCTCTGTTGACACTTCATAAGAATTACGAAAATAATCCTTTGTAAATCAATTTCACTCTTGAGCCTAAGCTAACAAAACTTCAAATAAATCCGTAGAATAACAATTTGTAATCCATGGATTACTTGGACAAAAAGCAAACTAAAGATTTTAAATATCAATCTATTCAAGGTTGCTTACATTTATAAACAAGTTTTGAAAGTAAAAGAGAAGCATCTAGTAATCATATTTACTTTTAAAAAGTTATGGTAAAGAAAATGATAACATCGCCCCGCCATTCTACCTACCTTATACCTACCTACATTGAGGTCAAATTGAACAGACAAACCTATCAAAGTTTACATTTTGAATAAGCTTTGAAAGTACTCGTATTTAGTTTTATAAGTTGATGTATTCCTTTCTAATACCAAAAACTAATACCAATGGTATTAGTTTAATATCTATACATATAATAAAATCATAGGAAAGTCAAAACTGTACATTGAATATTTTTTAAAAGAATACTTGGGGGCGTGATCTACAATCGATACCGAAGCCAAAAATATAGTTTTTAGAATTTTTGTCTGTTTGTCTGTATGTATGTCCGGGGTAAACTCAAAAAGTACTTCATGGATTTAATTCAAATTTTACATGAATATTACTAACAGGTCGGGTCTACATATAGGCTACATATGATCACGCTATCACCTACAGGGGAGGAGCAGTGCGGAGTAAACGAAGTCCGCGCGGACGAAGTCGCAGGCAACAGCTAGTCGTTATTATTTTTTTTCGAACGAATACCACTCGCAAACGAATCCCAAAACAAATCAAATGGTATGAGATACAGTCAGTAATAAAAATGCTTTTAAATGTGTTTTTACGTACTGTACTTAAATCATATAAGCTACTGTATTTAAATCATATAGGCTTAGCAATAGGGTCCTGTTTTACATTTTAAGTACGGAATTTTTAAAAGAACAAACTCTCATTTGTTGGTAGTAAAAAAAATTTCGCTTAAGTTTAGCTTAAACTTTAGCTTAAGTTACCTTTTATTAATTAATTTAAGCTCAAAGTTAACTTAAGCTACTTTTAAATAAAAATGCTAGAGTGAAATTAGTTGAAGGTTAAGGATTGTATTAAGATCATAATAATAAATTTTTAGAATGCAAATAAATTGTTTCTGTGTCTGTACTAAAAGTTATTTTTTTGGTATTCGTTGGGAATAGATTTTGTACTTTATTTCAATATTCAAAATTTGCTATTCGTTAGGAACAGAATATGTACTGTGGCAATAAATAAAAACCACTGGTATTAGTTTTTGGTATTAGAAAGGAATAGACCATATAAGGATGTTATGGTAAAAAAATGACGATATCGCTCTGCCTGCAATCTGAATAGACAAACCTACCAGTTAACATTTGTAAACAAGTTTTGAAAGTAAAAAAGAAAAAAATAGTAATCATATTTAGGTACTTTTATAAGTTATTGTAGAAAAATGACGACATCGCCCCGCCTGCAATCTACCTTACACATAAAGGTCAAATTGAACAGACAAACCTACTAAAGTTTAATCTAAATAAATTTTGCAAAAAGTTGTTTGATTTGCTGTTAGATAAAACTTATTATGATATAAAAGAATTTTTTGCCGATTAAATTAAATGTTAATAAATAGAAATAAAAAAATCAATATAATAAAACTTTGTAAATGGTGAAATAACTTTATAAATTATAAAAAATAACCTTTATAATACGAAATCATTCCTGTACGTAAGTAATAAGTACAAAAATAGAGAAAAAAAGACACGCCCGCTGAGTTTCTTCCGCCGGATCTTCTGTGTGTGGCCGCGTTCCGATCCGGTAGTAATTCTAAAAAACTGATACATACAAAAAATTTAAATGTTATATTATTTAATGTTAATTTTTAAATATTTGCACACCATATTATAATGGTATAATATGTTGGTAACTTAATTATTTTTTAACAACTTGTAACACCCATTATCTTACCAATAAATATTTTCATTTAATTTAAACACATTTGTGTTCATTCAGGGAATAGTTAGACCCAAAAAGGGTAAATGTACGTCAGGTAAAACGAAGCTTGAAGTTAAACTTCTTATATCTTTATATTCACTCATATGTCTTGAGCCAAGGATCTTGTAAACTCCTGACCGTAACAGCGTATTTTTTGTGCGATCATTTTATTTATTCATACATTCAACTTTCCTCCCGCCCAGAGGGCAGGATATTTTTAAATGTACCGATCAATAGGTACAATTTCAACAAAGGTAACTTACACGTACGTGAAATAAAGATCTTTATATTGTCGATATAAATGTTGTCGATACAAATGTTTTTCATAGAAAATTTCACCCCCTATTACAGCCTTCAAAAGGTTGATATAAATATAAAAGTAAGCCCATGTTTCCCGGATCTTCAACTTTTTTTTATATCATATAATAGCAAACAAGCAGATGGGTCTCCTGATGAAAAGAGTCAACCAACGCCTAGAAACACCAAAGATGTTAATGGTGCGTTGTTATCTTCAAACCGGAACACGACAGTGACAAGCACTGACGCTATTGCGGCAAGAATAGGTAAGGCGTTGGTATCAGACCTGGGCGAGACAATACAAAACTCTACCACCTAGTAGCCACGATGACAGTGAATCGTATAGCCAAAACTAACTTCATGCCAAATTTCATTAAAATCGGTTGAGATATTTAGCCGTGAAAGCGTAATAAACACACTTACAATATTACACTAGCAGTCACTCGCGTCTTCGTTTGCGCGGCCAAAAATCATTTCTTCCCTTTGCTCAGTCCGATAAAAAAGTAGTCTCCTGGATAATGTAGCGAGTAGTATTTGAGGTAAATCGTAATATACAAACAAACAAGAGATCAAATCTTTCCTCTTTATATTATTAGTTTAGAAGTTTAAATTAGATAAGATCAGCTTTATATCAATATCTTCTTTTATTCAAAAGTTTCGGGGAATTGTCCGAAACGATTCAAACCACAGAATTTCATCATCGGAAATAACTCCAAATTATGAAATATCATTCTTAATGTCTAGATGTCTGAAGGTTCACCGAAGTGCGATTCTCAAGGTATTTTTCCCTTTGCACAACTACTTCATGGAGCCAATAACTAGTGGATATGTTTCCGAATACGACTTGGAGTCTTCATTAGATCATACATTTCTCGAAAGCTGGCAATTCACTTGCAACCATTGGTGTTACATCTAATCATTATCCCCAATTGATAGTAAAAAGCGATTCTTACGATCGATTACCATTAACCGAGACTTTTTTTATATCATGAGATCGCAACAGCCAGTTATTTTATAGTTTGACATTTTTTATTTCGGAAAACTATGTAATTGTTGAAGTAATTTAATACGCAGGAGTAGTCACTATGATAATTAAATAAATAGATGAAAGTAAAGCCAAACATGATGCAGAAATATTGATTCTTTAAAAGACTATGTTAGTTTTATATAATAATAATTAATATTCTAACCCCAAAGTACGCAAATTATTTGCTTGTGTTATGGGTGTTAGTCAACGATATTAATACATAGAAATACATATATAATTACTGGAATATATTTAATAAACACCCAAACCCGGAAATACAAACATTTATGTTCATCACACAAATGCTTGTCCCCGTCGGAGATCGAACCCGAGCCCATCGATTGGTGATTATTGTCGATTGCGTAGTCAGGGTCGCTAATCACTCGACTTACGCTAACCGCTAACGTGGCGGTCGATTAAATTATATTGTTACGTATTCGGGTTCGAAATTGTAAGAAAACACCACTTATATTAAATCCGTGTATTTACCAGACAAATACACAAGACAACACAATGTAATACTAAAATACACTTTACACAATAGTCATTCACTATACTATCACTGAACTACACAATAAAACACTTCTCGCTTTGCACTGTTCACTTTAAGTATCGCTCTCGATCGCTTGATAAAAACTGCCCTGTATTTGTCAACTCATCTCTATTTATAGCCAGGGTAAAGTTCTACCTGGATCCAGAAAAATCTAAATGTATCGGGAAACAATGAATCACTTCTTGTCGTAAACATGTTTTGAGTCATAAATCCTAGTACACGCTACTTTCAACCATATGCCATATACCACAAAGTCCATTATGGCATAGCCCAGGTCAACTATTTGTTTGTCAATAGGAGTAGCTATCTCCTTCTTTTATTTCTAGATCTCTCCAGCGCTCCAACTCTACACGTTTCTAGATTATTCGTAACAATATGTTTTCAAAGAAGACTTGAAAGAGAGAATTGTAGTCAGCTCAGAAAACACTGCTCCTCAAATTTATATCTTCCCCGTGTTGGTCCGAGCTCCTTTGAAGAATAAACCAACTGTCGTTCTGTCAAGCAGGCCGCGACCGATTGGTTATACGTGTCAATACCATCGTGACTAGTACGTGGTGGAGTTCCGTAACATCTCGGGCTGGATATATGGTATCACCGCCTCATCTGTTCCTACCGCAATAGCGTGAATGCTTATCATTGTCGTGTTCCGATTTGAGGGTAGGGTAGCCGGTAGACTTATGCATGTGCACCACTAACATCTTTGGTGTCCATAGGTGATGGTTTTTCTTTCCTTTAGGTAAGCCATCATGGGTGGCAAATGGCAATGGACGATGACAATGCCACATGCAAAAGTCTACCGGCAACCTTATCCTCCAAACTGGAACATGACTTTGACAAGCATTGACGCTATTACGCAGGATTAGGTAAGGCGGTACCAAATACCCGGACGAGACGATGGGTAACTGTACGACCTAGTGTAGTCACACTAGTAGTGACACGTATAGCCACTCGGTCGCCTCGTACGACCTGCCTGGCTGAACGACAGTTGGTCTATTCTTCAAAGAAGTCCGAGCATCTATACATATAATAAAATCGTAGGAAAGTCAAAACTGTACATTGAATATTTTTTTAAAAGAGTATTTGGGGGCGTGATCTACAATCGATATCGAAGCCAAAAATATAGTTTTTAGAATTTTTGTCTGTTTGTCAGTTTAACTGTTTGTCTGTAAGTATGTCCGAGGTAAACTCAAAAAGTACTGCATGGATTTACTTCAAATTTTGCATGAATATTACTAACAGGTCGGGTCAACATAAAGGCTACATATTATCACGCTATCACCTAAGGGGGAGGAGCTGTGCGGAGTAAACGAAGCGCGCGGACGAAGTCGTGGGCAACAGCTAGTATAATATAAACGACACTTTATTACACTTTAAAAAGAAGGTATATAATATGGATGTTTGTGGCCACAACTGACGCGTAGAAGGCATATCTGCTAAGTGCCATAATTTATTACATATAATAAAATCGTAGGAAAGTCAAAACTGCACATTGAATATTTTTTTAAAAGAATACTTGGGGCGTGATCTACAATCGATATCGAAGCCAAAAATATAGTTTTTAGAATTTTTGTCTGTTTGTCTGTATGTATGTCCGGGGTAATATTAAAAAGTACTGCATGGATTTACTTCAAATTTTGCATGAATATTACTAACAGGTCGGGTCAACATATAGGCTACATATTATTACGCTATCATCTACGGGGGAGGTGCTGTGCGGAGTAAATGAAGTCCGCGCGGAAGAAGTTGCGGGCAACAGCTAGTGTTTTATAAAAGAAATATTTTACTAATGCTTTTACGTATGTAATGGGGAAGTATTACAAGGTTATTAAAATATTTTAAGGTTATATTGTAATAATGTTGCAATAAATTCACATGGTATAATATAATGTATAGTTAGGTAATCAGCGTAGTAAAGTGAATAGACGCTGATTACTAATCCACTCGTACTAATCAACGGCTGTCTCCACGTTTATTTTGGTTTAATACTAATCACCTGCATTAAACACTCGCACTTGCACTAATCAAAGTGTAACCGGGGCTTAACATTGACGCTATTGCGGCGAGATTAGAAAATGTTCCTGTGAAGTAATAATCCTAGTGGTCGACTCAGACGATAAATGATTATTGATTAGTAATCAGCGTGGTAAAGCGAATAGCTACGCTGATTACTAATCCAATCGCACTAATCAACGGCTGTCTTCACGTATTTTTTGCTTAATACTAAGCACCTTCATTAAACACTCGCACTAATCAAAGTGTAACCGGGGCTATAGTCACAAACATGTTCCAGTTTGTAAAGTAGTAGGTAAACTTATGCATATGGCATTACCATCTCACCAAAAGAATAGCAACGCGTCAATAACATCTTTGGTGTCTATAGACGATAATTATTTTGGATGATCAAGAGAGGAGCGAAAAATATGCGGGTCGTTGATGAACTAGCTGTTGTAATCTTGTAATACTTCCCCATTACATACGTGAAAGCATTAGTAAAATATTTCTTTTATAAAACACTAGTTGTTGCCCGCAACTTCATCCGCGCCGACTTCGTTTACTCCGCACAGCATCTCCCTAGTAGGTGATAGCGTGATAATATGTAGCCTATATGTTGACCCGACCTGTCAGTAATATTCATACAAAATTTAAAGTAAATCCATGCAGTACTTTTTGGGTTTACCCCGGACACACATACAGACAAATAGACAAAAATTCTAAAAACTATATTTTTGGCTTCGATATCGATTGTAGATCACGCCCCAAGTATTCTTTTAAAAAATATATTCAATGTACAGTTTTGACTTTCTTACGATTTTATTATATGTATAGATATATTTTAGATGTGGGATATCTGTGTGTGGGATCCGCAATAAATCAGATACAATTTATCCGTAACATAATTTCATATAATAGGATAATAAATAAGCAAATGTGTCTCTCGAGTTCATAGAACCTTTTCAGGCTTTTTATCATTTTAAGTTAATTTGAGGTCTTAAAGCCAAATTAAATCATAGACCTAAAATTGATTTTATGGAACTGTATATACTAAAAAGATACTTTTATGTTTAGTTTATCTATAAAATGTTACAGTACTAACAACATTGTTGATGTACGGACACAGCTCTGAGATCCATTTTAGATAGAATAATTAAACAATCTAGAATTCACTAGAAACTTAAAACAGTTAAGTTCAGAAAAAATATTTTTAAACAAGAAACTTAAACCCAATTAAGTCAAACTTCTAGATTAAGACTAAAAGATTCGAGTCCTTTACGGATACAATTTATCCGTAACATATTTTTATATAATAGGATAATAAACAAACCGACGTGTCTCGTGATGAAAAGGGATAACCGACGTTTATAGACACTAATGATGGTAATGGCGCGTTGTTATCCGTCTGGTATGAATTTACGACCATATGTACGAAACTACGAAATTACTACTAATCCTATCTATCCTATATGGCGACAAATAGCGACCTTATAACGGTAGAATTAAGAATGGCAGCGGGTCCCCACGTATAGCTGAGTCGTTTAGAACGGCACGTGGTGGTATGGCAGTGGTCGTAATGGTATAGTAGTGATACATTTTATTTTCGCTCACCTCTTTCAAGCTGCCTTACTAAAAGACAGATTGTATTTTCTTCGTTAGCTACTACAAGTTAAATAATTAATAATCATTTAAATGTAAAATTTTAAAAGTGAAATAAAAACATTTGCTTTCCTCTCGATAACAGTCGTGGGATATGATCGCCTTGGAAAAGACTTTAAACTTCGTAAACCAATAATAATTACACTTGCTTTCTTACCTCCCAGATAGAATCTATAAATGGCGAAACCTGGCGCCAGGCGGAGATACTTACTTTACCTTTCTTCTTACATATCTCTGACTTACGACAACAGATTATTATTTTAATCAATCCGTAAAAAAATAATACATATCACTTAAATGTAGCAAATTTAAAAATCAAGAACTCACTACCATCTTCCAAAAAGCAATTTCAATTTTTTTTATATTATTAGTTAACAAGCGGATGGCTCTCATGATGGAAAGAGAAACCATCGCCTATAGACACGAAAAATGTTAATGGTGCGTTGCTATCCGTGTGGCGGGATGGCAATGTCACATATATAAGTCTACCGGCTACCTTACCCTCCAAACTAGTGGTGGGTCGTTGACGTATTTTTCGTCGACGCAACGAGACTGTTTATCGTGAACGATAAACTAGTTGAAAAAACAGTTTAATTTTCGACTAGTTTACTTCCTAGACTGAATGTGATTATTACGTTGTAGTTATCGTTCTACGAAGATTATTATTTACTTGTTAACTGTTTATAGAAATGAACTGCCTTTCAATTTTCATACTTTTTCCAGGCGTAGGACTGGCAGGTTTATTACGATTATAAAATTATATTCTTAAAAATATTTTATTTAAAAATTAAATATTAGATATATTTATATTTATTTTTTAAATGAAAAATATTAGATAACTTCTAAATAGGCCAGGTTTATGTATATCTAATACATGAAGCTGGCGTATTTAGAAGTTCATTTTATGTACATATATTATGGCCACTTTCGACTACCACTCCACTCGTCGGCGTCGTGAATATGATGCCTATTTTGGTTGCGCTAAACGTTTCACGAAACCAACAGTCCATACGCGAACGTTATAAAGACGCGTTACATAGTTCATTCATTAACTAGTTTACCAAATAACTTTAGACTATTCGTTCACGTAAAGAAACAGTCTAAAAAAACTGTTCGTTCATTAAACGCCCACCACTACTCCAAACCGGTGCAAGACAATAACAAGGTTTGACGCTGTTGCGGCAGGAATTGGTAAGGCGGTGATACCATACCTATACCTGGGCGAGCCGTTACGGAACTCTACCTAGTAGTCACGGTGCTAGTAACAGGATGTAGCTAATCGGAAGCCTTTAATGACCTGTTTGGCAGAGCGGCAATTAGACTATTCTTCAAAGGAGCCCGGAGCAACACGGGGAAATTACGGCAGTTTAGCAATTTTAGGGTGGTGCAATCTTTTGATTGCAAGGTTTTGTCGGTTTCAAATTAGTTACAATATAAAGTTGACTGGCTCTATTGAATTTCTCTTAACAACTCTTTTTTAATCTCCACTACTATATAAAATCAGTCAATAAAGCTTAGTTACAAACGGTTATATTTTTATTATAAAAAGCCTCGAAATTTAATCACATAAAAAATATTAGCTATGTAATTTTTTTTTGAACTGAAACATTAACTTGTTAAGAAAATTTTAAGTCACGACAATATATAACGAAACAAGAAATTAAGAAAATTCAATTCATATTAATACAATATTTTATATATATAATATTCATAGTCATTAAGCAAAACGGAATGAACTTTCCATCACATTTCGTACATTACAGCATTGTCCAACTTTGTCAGATACATCCTCGGTTATTCAAAACTCTAGTCAATTTAATCTTGATCTCAAAATTGTAATATATATTTTTTTTGAAACACGCGATAATTATTCTTATTAGTCATAAGTGAGATACTTTCTCTTTTTTACTCCTTTAGAAATCATTTAATTTCTTTGAGCTCTTTCGAGTTCATAGCACCTTTTCAGGCTTTTAATCATTTTAATTATTTTGAGGTCTTAGAGCCAAATTAAGTCGACCTTAAATTGTTTTTATGGAACTGTATAAACTAAAAAGGTACTTTAATATTTAGTTTATTTATAAAATTTGAAGAATAGGTCAACTGCCGTTCTGCCAGGCAGGTCGTAAAAGGCGACCGATTGGCTATTGAGTCACTACCATCGTGGCTACTAGGTGGTAGAGTTCGGCATTGTCTCGCCCGGGTCTGGTACCACCGCCTTACCTATTCCTGCCGCAATAGCGTCAGTGCTTGTCGCTGTCGTGTTCCGGTTTGGAGGGTAAGGTAGCCGGTAAACTTATGCATGTGGCATTAGACCTCGCCACAAGATATCAACGCACCATTAACACCTTTGGTGTCTATAGGCGATGGTTGACTCTCCATCAGGAGACCCATCTGCTTGTTTGCTATCTTATGATATATATATAAAAAAAAACAATAACATACGGACACAACTCTGAGATTCATTTTAGATAGATTTTTAAAATCTAGAATTCACTAGAAACTTAAGAGTTAAGTTAAGAAAAAATATATTTAGACACAAACTAAAACTCAATTAGGCCAAGCTTCGAGATTAAGACTAAAATATTCGAGTCCTTTATACACTGACCGCAATGGGTGAAAATTGTCTTAACTTCTTCCTTAGAAGATGTATATCCTCAAGCAGTAATAATAAAGTAATTTCCTCAAGTAATTATTTACAAATCTATAAATATACGTTCAATTCGCCAATGAAGACCAAAGTCCTGTAAATTACTGTGCTTTAAGACTAGAACAAACAACAATGAAGTGCAAATATTGATAAGCTAGTGGACAACATTCATAACAAAGTCAGTGCAAACGACGTACGTGCATTTATCTATAAAAGTGCATAACCTACGCATTGTTATGACCTACATTGTCAATCAAGGTTGGAACTATTATGAGTCAATGAACATCGATCTTTTGACGAAACGAATTATGACCATTAAATTTCTATATGTATAACGAAAATGGATAAAATTACAAGGAGAAATCTTAGAATAGAAGATGAAGTGCTTGAACAGATATAAAGTGAAGCCAAATTATAGAACAGTGAATGTTTGACTTTATGAATTATTGATGTGTAACATCTCGCTTCCCTACAATCTGTGGAAGTGATTTCGTGAAGTGCGACGATAGTGTGTAAAAGGAAGCCAAGTAAGCGAACGCTATTAGGATTGACCAATGAGCACGCGCGATGATAGAATCTGTCATCAGAGTGCTAAGTGTGAGTTTTTCTTTTCGCATTCGATCGTGAGCGCGTTTGGAGTTTACTAGGAATTTGTTTGTGATTTGTACAGCGCCGCCTAGTGGTAAACGTGAGAAACCAGTTTACCACCAAAAACTCACACTTAGCACTCAGATTGTACCAAATTAATCATTTCACGTAATCACGTCTTCAAACGCGACCACTGCAATGTTCGCTCGCTTTTTATACCTATTTACTTCTATGAGCTCGGTACATTTAAGTTTAAGTGATACACAAAAGTTATGTCCTCGTTAATTGCTGTTACAGTTTTCCCGTCTAATATAGATAAATGGCTAATACTAAGCTTGTGTGTCTACATACCAACTACCCTGTTGCTCACATAGAACGGGTACACTATAGATCGGGATCCCAGGAACAAACTTTTTTTGATTAATAACAAGCTGAGTTTTTGTGAACAGCTTCGTTTTGACAAGACAACCATCTTTTCTATCTTCGAAAAATCTCGAATCGGGTAGATAATAAAAAATAATAATAGAAATAAAGATAGATAAAAAAGAAAACTTTAGAGTGTTGGACTAAGAAAAGTTTCTACTTTACGTGTAGGACAATGTTACCCTTGAATAACAATAATAATTAACAAGCTGTTGTGAGAAAATTAGGCTGTTATTAAATTGATTAATATCAATTTAAACATCTCATAATTCCGAAACTTTAGAGTGGACTCGCCAGAAAAACCATCGAATGTGTAGGACAAGTTTCATTTTTTCATAATTAATCAAGCTTAAGTGAAAAAATAATTATTGTTATTAATAAATATTTTTCCTTCGCCGAATTACACGATTTACACAACACAACACAACGTAATACTAAAATACACTTTACACCCTAGTCACTCGCTGTACTATCACTGAACTTAGAACACTACACAATAAAACACTTGAAAACGTAAAAAAAAAAAAAAAACAAAATTTTCAAAGCCATAACTTTATTATCTACCCAATTTGAGATTTTTCGAAGATAGAAAAGATAGTTGTCTCGTCAAAACGAAGCTGTTCACAAAAATTCAGTTTGTTTAGTAATCAAAAAAAAGTTTGTTCCTGGGATCCCAGTCTATAATGTTCAATACCAGATATAGTACGCAATTTTGTTTAATGTATCATCAATGTAATCACTAATAAATTACATATTTTATGTATAACGTGAATATTACAGGACCAATGTACAATATCTAATATGGAATGTTCCTTTTTCTTGTATTAATATATTAACAGCATAAGATAACAAGCAAAAGATGGCTCTCCTGATGGAAAGTAAAAACCATCTCATATAGACACCAAAGATAATAATGGAGCGTTGCAATCCCGGCGGCTAGTACGTATTGCCATATCTAAAAATACACTAGATATTTGATCATCTAAAGAGAAACAGGACAGTGACAAGCATAGATACAATTGCAGCAGAAATAAATAAGGCGATGTCACCAAACGGGGCAAGACGTTGCAGACATTCACCACTTAATATACCCGGGATCTATTTAATATGGGATCTTATCATCAGGATAATTAGTAATCAGTTTTTTTTTTAAAAAAAAGCAACATTTTGCTGCGATTTACGTGAGTTTATAGTATTATTCTTTCAAGTAATGCCAACATACAATACGTTACTTGTCATGCCTTTGCCCTTACTATTCCCACTCCTTATTTCTTAAGCACTTCATCATGACATGACATGACATCATACTTTCTTTGCACAATGAAATTTTTTATATAAAGTTTCAAAAAGAAACAAACCGAAATATTGTGCATTTTTTTGGAAATAAACTTATGTCGCTTTTCCAAAATAGTCCAGTATTTAAGTGGAAAGCGATAAATTTCACATGTTTAAACTTATAACTTTATCCATATCCATGAAGTATCCAAATAATTATTTCTAAGGACAATTTCCAAACTGCAGGCCTACTCTTGAAAACAATATTAATCTTTAACCAATATTGATAACAACAATAAGTTTCGAATGTCGTCAAAAAACGGTACTCTTGGAACCAATATTGCCCACATTGATTCAGTATAGTAACGACCTAATTATTGGAGATAGATGTCATCGTTACACGTCAAGCTAGTGTTACAAGTGGAAATTTTAAGTACCGTTTTAAACAAAATAACGAATAAAAGCAATAATGAGTAGTTCCAAAAAATTCCGAAATTTACGTGGCGCTGTCGCCGAATCCAATAATTGAATATAGTTGCCCAGAGTACGAAATACTTCAAAATTCATTAAATATTCATTTAAAATTGAAATCGGTTTTCAAGAGTAGCCCTCCTGTTCTCTACAGAATCATTGATATTTTACAATGAGATATTTGACTTTTTTATTTCAATGTACTGTGATCATTTTAAACGGGTTTTGTTTAAATGAATATTTTAAAACAAAATATGACTCATCGACACGAAGTTATTTTGTGCTTTAAAAGATTTAAATGTTTGTCTAATTTTAACATTTTCTTAAGTTACGTGTTACTTTTAATTATTATTAAAGGTGATAATTTTATGACTGCGAAGACTCAATGTGCCTCTTATTAAGATCAAAGAATATAGCAACTTCTTTATCTGTTCTTTGCATTCTTTTGACCATTGAAATGAGAATGATAGAACAAACATACCAGTGGATATCGCTTTTGCTTGAAAGCAGTGTGTGGTTATTAGACTAAAACATTACGACTTAGTCTTCTGCTCTTAACAGTTCACATTAGGTAAGTAAAGAGTAAAACCCTTAAATATTGTAATTTAGTTTAACTTTTTGTAGTTTTTTTGATGATTCAAATTCCATTTTCGATAATTGCACTAATTTTATTGTTCGTAATATTTTAGTCACAGTTTCTAATATAAGAATATCTTATACCAATTCGAAAGGTTATATTAGCAAACAAAGAACCTTGTAGTCTCAGCAATTAATTAATTGTCCTCGTTTTTAATTGTTATTTATGATTTCGTAACTTTAAAATTGCAAGGTGACAAAGTCAAATATCTCATACACATAACACATTATAGGTACTATTCATGAGTGATGATCCGTAGCAATCCTAATAAATTGTGTAATTAAATTATCTAACCCCATTCGTCGTTACTGGATTTTCGTGCTATAGCGTATCCAAGAAATGAAACAGCAAGCAAATACAAGCCTACAAATAAAAAAAAAGTCACACGAAAACGATCACAAAAATACAGTACACTAACAAACAAAATTATACATAATGGATACATTTTTTCGATCTTATTCTTTTTTGAGACTGATATTTGTTATTTATTAAACATTCAAACAAACAAAACAATGTTAATTTTCGTTCAAAACTGATACGTAAAGTCAGTCAGATTACCCTATTTATTTATATTTTTTTACACTTTTACATTATCAATATAATAGTTATTAATAACGTAAAAAAGTTTGCTCTATAAACTTGGCGATCTGAATTCGATTTCTTCACACAAACAATTTCAAAAATCTTATATATTTGTTGAAAGTGAGTCATATCACTTTCAAGAAATAACTGTAAACATAACAAAAGTGAAAAGCCGAAACAGAACACCTATAGGCTATAGTAAATGAGTGTGTGTGCAAGACAGTGAACACATTTGTAACCACATCCAAAGCGTGTTCAGCAAACTACAGAAGGTACGAGCACAAAAGCCGCAAATTCATAGCAACTCACCAATCCTGGCACCGGCCGCGCCTTCCAGAAAATGCATAAAGAAACAAGAAATTAGAAACTGTTATCCTGAATAGCTAAAGAAGGAAAGGTAATGTGCTTCATGACTTATTCAAAATTTAGTTTATTTCACCCCTAAATGTAAACACGTGTGGACATTATATACTCAATACTTACAATTTTAAATAAAAACTATTTTACAAACATTGATTGTAGAGCATTTGATATAAATATTTCGTTTTCTAAAATTTAGTTTCTGTTGGCCTCAAACACTTAATGCATTTTTTTTTGGTTGAGCATGCGCATTTAATCAGTGTTGTGATTAATTGAATAGAAAGAAGAATTAATTTATCTTATTAACATCTAAAACACCTTAATCTTGCATGATCCAAACAAAATGCATTTGAAAAGAGATTTTGTCGCAAATACCTAATAATATTTTTTTGTAAAGGTTTTACGAGATTCAAGTACCTATTTACTAAAAACATTCATTTAGTATCGCATAAAATTGTTTAAATCTTTACTAAGCTCTAATCAATGCTCCGAACAAACAAAAATTAAACAATTATCTCAAACACTTAATACGCATTAAGGGCGGAAGTTTCCGCTTTCACCAATTTAGCGTACTCTAATTAAATGTAATTAATACGAATAATTAATTTGTGTCAAATATTTAATACAGAAATATGGTAGAACATGCAGCATATTAAATAAATGTTATCCAAAGGATAAATTGTTTTAAATATTTAATACGTAAATATATATACGTCTTAAATATTCAAAAGATATATGTAGATATATAATGAATCTTATATCTAGAATCAGTATAATATATTATGCTCGCTTACAATTAATCTCAACAAATATTATATTTATTTTAAATAACAAATATTATATAAATATGGCGGGACTTGCGGCTGTACACAATGTAGTATGTTCCAAATAAGTAAAATAAACAAATTGGTTTAAAATAATTTATATAGAAAATTGGCAAAACACATAACTTCAATCAATATTATCTTAAAATACTAATACAATATTAATATGGTAGAGAGTACAACATTCAACAATGCTTCAGACTAATAAAACCGCATAATTGATCTTAATTGCAGGCGGATCATTTATATTTTTTTTAATTCTATTAGTTCTAGTCATCCACGATAACACACACATATCAAAGCCAATATGGACCAGAAGGTCAAATACATATCCGACTAGATTAATAAAAGTCGGTTATTAGGTTATTAAATATATTTGTTTTTTCGATAATAATTGGGCAGCAATAAGGATACAAGTATCTAAGTCTTTATGAAAATCATCATCAATAGTTTTGATAAAATCATAAAAACCAAAACTTGTAAGTAGGTTACCAATTACAAAAGGTCACGGTAACTTAACGTCCGCATCATCAGTTCACTCGCCCAACTAGTCTGCAAAGTTTATAATGTGTTATAACTAGTTATGTATCGTGAAATACATATATGCAACAAAATTTGCGCAACCGAAGTGTACAAACTTTCAAGTAAGCATTGAAAACTTTTAAACATCGTACTGTGAGTGCATACGTCCACTGAGTGCATGAATTTATCATTTGCATTTTAAGTTTTATCCTGATTTTACAAATTAAGGCCAATTATAAATTAATTTGTCACAGATTTTGATTACGATTTTGACATACTTTCATACATAAAAGCTAAGTATTGCATTTTTGATCACTCGTTAGTCCAAGCGGACCTTAAAAAATAGTAAAAAGAGTGATAATTCAGAATAAGAACAACAATTTACTTTATTGCTTTTTGGCATTGAACAAAAATATTAATGGATCTGTAATTTGTCCATTTTTTCCCTTTGCCCATTATTGTACCAGACTAATTCCATTTAAAAGAGAAAATAAAACCACAAATTATGACGTTAAGTTTTCATCAAAATCATCATTAATAGTTTTGATAAAAACATAAAAACCAAAACTAGTAAGTAGATTAACAATTACAAAAGATCACAGTAACGTAACGTCCCCATCATCAGCTCAATTTGCATAACTACTCGTAGTATGCAAAGTTAATAATGTGTTATAACTAGTTACACATCATGAAATATATGCAACAATATTTGCGCAACCGAAGTGTGTACAAACTTTGCCTATCGAAAACTTTAGAAACATAACTCGTACTGTGAGTGCATACGTCCACTGAGTGCATGAATTTATCAATTGCTTTTTAAGTTTTGTCTTGATTTTACAAATTAAGGCCAATTATGTATTAATTTGTCAAAAAGATATTTTGTTTACGATTTTCACATAATATCACACATAAAAGCTTTGTCAGCATTGCATTTTTATCACTCGTAATCACGATCCTTAAATTTGAAAACTACTCTTTTGCGCCGCGATTCTAACGTTAAAGTTAACAATAATCATTATATCCTAAATAATTTTACAAGTTAAGGCTGATTAGGTAATAATTTGTCGAATCATACATTTTATTAACGACTTCGACACAAATTCACACATAAAAGATGAGTCAGCATTCCAATTTCGATCACTCTAATTCATAATTCTTGCGATTGACATGATTTGATTTTATGATTTTGACTTGATTGAGAGCAATGCACCTTTGATCACTCTTAATTACAATCCTTGTTATTGCAACTATTATTTTTGCGTCACGATCCCTATGAACCATCATACCCTAAATTATTTCACACCTAGCTATGACACCCGGCTTCGCTCGCGAGTTGATATGAGATTACGTGGTAGTTGAAATATAACAATTGTAATTTAGGACTTTATTGAAATTGGAATTTTAAATTTCGCGCTATTACTACACATACTGCAATTGTTCGCAGCGCCTTTCAAAATGCAACCCAAATAATCGTTGTTCTGAATAAAGTCTTCTGAATTCTTATGCATGTGGCATTATACCTCGCCACAAGATAGCAACGCACCATTAACATCTTTGGTGTCTATAGGCGATGGTTGTTGTGTGGTTTGCTATCTTATGACATAAAAAAAAGAATGAAGAACTCGACACCAGATGGCGCCACTACACTTAATTTCCAAGTTGAAGGGTTGGAAAAGCCCTAATATCTTTAATAACATGCCCTTTAGGTTAAAACGGGAACTTTCTTGTTCGAGAGGGGATAAAGGGCTATCACACTATTTAAGTGCCTTCATCGTGCCGAAACTCCTTTTTAAGTTTTATCGGCACCCACATTTTATCAACTTAGTTTTAAGTTTTATTATATATAATGATTTAAGATCAAGTGAGTATTAATTTGCCGCATTTTACATTTTTTTGAAGACTTCGACATAATTTCACACATAAAAAGCTACGTCAGCGTTGCGCTTTTAATCACTCATAATGATAATCTTCGCGGTTGGCAACCGTTACGTCTGCGCTGCGATTTTAGTTTTTAACATATTGGAAATAATAACCACTATTCCTCAAATGTAAAAATATTTACAAACAAGTTTTGTAACATAAACACACCCATGTTTTCGTCTAGCAACAAATTTAAAAAACCAATATAATTTGATACACGTATTTGTTTACATGATAATAATACTGGTTTCCTGACAGAATCCATACAATGTATGTTAGATAAATGCAATAAATGTGTTTTGCTGATAAATTGGAATCAATGAAACACAAATGACACAATAAAATATGGCGGATAGTAATTGAATATTATTCTTGGCAATAACATATTTTTTTTATCATTAGATAGCAAACAAGCAGATGGCTCTCCTGATGGAAAGAGAAACCATTGCTTATAGACACTAAAGACGTTAATGGTACGTTGCTATCAGTGTGGCGGTATGGCAATTCCTCGTGCATAAGTCTACCGGTTACCTTACCCTCCAAATCGGAATACGACAGTGACAAGCATTGACGTTGTTGCGGCAGGATTATACGTAAGACGGTGGTACCATATACCCGGTCGAGACGTAACGGAACTCTACCACCTTGTATAACTACTATCATCATAACTGATGTTGGTGACAAGTTCGCCTTTTATGAACTGTCTGGCAGAATGCTAGATGGTCTATTTTTCTTAGAGGACTCGAACCAGCACGAGGATTTTTTAAATAAAATGATGTTTATTCGCAGGTTTATCCGGTAAAAACAATATATTGTTACGTACTCGGGTTCGCAATTGTAAGAAAACACCACTTATATTAAATCCGTGTATTTACACAACACAACACAACGTAATACTAAAATACACTTTACACAATAGTCACTTGCTGTACTATCACTGAACTTAGAACACTACGCAATAAAACACTTCTCGCTTCGCACTAGTCACTTGATGTATTGCTCTCCATTTCCATATATGTCCATTATGGCATAGCCCAGGTCAACTATTTGTTTGTCAATAGGAGTAGCTATCTCTTTCTTTTATTTCTAGATAATTACGCGCGCGCTCCAACTCCACACGCTTCTAGATTATTCGTAACAATATTATGAGCAGCTTGGAGCCTATTCACATGTTAAGGAAGGAATGTTCCCTGTACCATGAATGAGCTATAAGACTATAACGCTATCGGTCAGTTATCTCAAACAAGCGATAATCGTTTTGAATTCGGTAAAATTCAGCGATGACGATTACCGCCCGTGTTACCTACTGACAAACCAGTGTGTAGTACCGATCACTCGCAAATCTCCCGCAAATAAATAAACTAAGTTTATTGGTATTTGGTTTGTTCGTTACAATTTAACGTCTTTAGTACTAACTCACTACTTCTACTACTTCTAGACCATTTGTCATTCTGCCAGGCAATTCATAAAAGGCGGACTTGTCACCAACATCAGTTATGATGATAGAAGTTATACTAAGTGGTAGAGTTCCGTAACAAACAATTGGCTATACGTTCCAGTCGTAGTAGTATCATGTAGTAGTCATAGTATCATGACTACACTTAACTAGGTGGTAGAGTTCTGCATTGTCTCGCCCGGGTCTGGTACCAACGCCTTACCTATTCCTGCCGCAATAGCTTTAGTGCTTGTCACTGTCGAGTTCCAGTTCGTAGGGTAAGGTAGCCGGTAAAATTGTGCGTATGGCATTTAGACCCCGCCAAACGGATACAAACGTACCAGGAAAATTTTTGGTGTCTATGGGTGATGGTTGTCTGTTTCCATCAAGAAAGTCATCTGCTTGTTTGTTATCTTATGATAATGATATAAAAATATAAGGTTATCAAGCAAGGCATACCTACGAGTTATCATGGGTACAGAAAGACAGAGTGCCTTTCTTTCAGATTAAAGAACTATTTCCGAAGGAATTAAAAAAAACTTTAAACTCGAGAGAAGCTAAGTTTATATTATTATCAAATGGTTGGCAACTTCAAACCAACTTTATAATTATTATTACATTAGTGTTAATCTCGGGAAATTTCCAAATCGATTTTACTGCAATTCACTATAATTATAATATCGTCCTAAATTGTTTTTAAGAGTTACACTTTAGACCAACTTATGACGAGAAATCAAAATTTTCCAACTCCTAATTTTTCATATTATAAGGTACTTTTATTTAATTAAATAGTACCATTAGATAGTTTAATCTTTTAAATATTTCATCAATGAAACAGATTTTTTAATCTTCAATTGTATTTCTTATAATAAATGTTCTCCGAAATCGAATTTCGACAATAACGCAAGGAAGCTATTTTTCCAAAAGGTATTGCTAGTGCTCTGTGGCTAGAATCAACAAAATTAGAACAAATACTAAATTACCAGAAACATCCAACAATTGTGCCTGAATGGATTACTTTTTCCTAAAAGATCTATAACTATATCTAATTAATTAAGCAAATATGCCTATTTCAACGAAAATTAAAGAAACATTAACTGGGTTTTTTGTTATTGAAAAATGACATTTTCCTATAAAAATTGGCATAGAATAAAAAACTATATTCTATTCTTATGCAAAAATAAGTCACTTAAATCATATTTATTTATTATTTCAAAAATAAATAAATGAGCTATAAAATCCGCTACGTCCATGTCCCAAAATTAGTACTGTATCAATACTATTTTCATTTTACCAGCACTAGGTGCACTACATGGACGACGAAGTCCAGCTCTCGCATCGATTAGAAAATATCTAAATTTCAGTCGGTCGATTTTGTGAAATGGTTCTTAATATAGGATATTTTTTTATATTACGTAGGTCAAACTATAAGTTTTGCATAACTTAAAAAAACAACATGTTATAACCTAAATATTATGTTTATTGCTTTTCAAAATAATCTCCTTTACATTTTAAACATTTTTTGATGCGATCGAACCATTTTTTTAAAACAGGAAGACCACAGATCTGAAGGCATGTTTTCTACATGCTGATTGAACGCTATCACTGCCTGTTCGGAGTTGGTAAAAGTAAAACCTCTCATCAAATCTTTGATTTTGGAGAAAATACAGAAATCACAGGGTGCTAGGTCGGGGCTATGCGCAGGATGAGTGACGAGATGTTCTTTTTCGGAAGCTAAAAATGACTGTGTTTTGTTGGCCGTGTGTGAAGAAGCGTTATCAGCTTTTGGGTCGTGTTTCGAGAAATTTTTCTAACACCCTGGGTAAACAAATGGTAGAATACCACTCGGCATTAACACTCTTTTGATCCTCAAGTAGAATTGTACGGATGGAACCCGTAGCTGAGAAAAAAAACGCGATCATTTTTTTACCAACGTTTCTCACCCGTCTCACTTTTGTTGGCCTGTTCTTATTTTCAAACACCAATTCACAAGATTGCTGTTTTTTTTTCGGGTTCAAAACAATAAATCCACGTTTCGTCTCCTGTGACAACGTCATAAACAGCATTAGAATGTCCATGGTCGTACTTCAGTAGCATCTGTGAGCACCATTCCACACGAGCCCGCTTCTGCTCCGCTGTCAGGTCATGAGGGATCCAACGAAAACAAAATTTCCTAACTTTCAATTCTTCGTGTAAAATTTTCTGAATTTGGCTCATACCAATCCCCAATAGTCCTCGAATTGTCTCATAGGTAATCCGGGGGTTTTTTTCAATTAACCGCTTAACAGTAGCCACAATATTTTCGTTGACGACAGTTGAAGGCCGCCCTTCACGAAATTCGTCATAAAAAGAAACTCGACCTCTCTCAAATTCAGCAAACCATCGCCTCACGGTACTTAAACAAGGTGCTTCTCTCCTAAAAGCATTTTGAAGACGGGCGGCACGGTCTTGAGGAGAAAGAGAATTTTTAAAAGCATAAAAAATTATCGCTCTAAAATCTTTTCGACTTAATTCCATTTTCGTTGCGTACGTAGAACTTTGATGTGTGATAAAAAACAATTGACAAATCATTTCCCCCCAATTGTTTTTTTATTACTAAGAAGGTTGCAACGTTTTAAAAATACAACATTCGAAATTCAAATAGTTCCGATTAGCTAGAAGTGCAAAACTTTTAGTGTGCCCCATGTATAAGATAGCAAACAGATGGGTCTCCTGATGGAAAGAGTCAACCATCGCGTAAAGACACCAAAGTTATTAGCAGCAGCGTGCGTTGCTAACTTGCCATGAGGTCTAATGCCACATGCATAACTTTACCGGCTACCTTACCCTCCAAACCAGAATACGACAGTGACAAGCAGTGACGCTATTGCGGCAGGAATAGGTAGTCTGCCGAAATGGGTAGTTACTCGAGCGTCGTAGGGACCTATTGGATTTTGCAGATTAAATCGTAGGAAAGGTAAAAGGTTATATAAAGTTTTTCATTTCAATGGTGGGGAAAAAACCACAGATAAAAAAAATGTTTTAAATTAATCTGTGCTGTGGTAACACAAAACCGCGTCAGATTAAGGTATGGCGAGTAAATTTGCACTTAAAATTTTGAAAATCTGTCGATTCAAGTGTAGCGTAAGGGAGTGGGAGAGTCACATAATTGCAGAGAAAACGTTGTTTGGACATTCTCGAGAGCATCTGAATTCTCTATAAACACATAATATACAGGTTTATTTTGTATCACCTGCCAAATTTAAATAGGTGGTTCAGACCATGAAAGCAAACAACTTTCCCAAAGAAACATGGGTCGAAAAGTGAAAAAAAAATTCGACCCTGCCATAGAAAACTGCTCGATCACGTGGTCGATTTCGTATACCACCTATTTAAATTTGGCAGGTGATAAAAAAATAACCCTGTATAGATAATAATAAAACACATCTATATATAGGAAATGATGTAAGAATAACGAAAAAATTTAATCTGACAATTTCCACAAGCCGAAGTTATCTTAATTTCATATATTTTTTCTCACCCGCCCTCTATAGAAATATGCCTCGCTTATATTTCACCCTCTTTAGGTTTATATTTGGTGTAGAGCCTCAACAGAATGAGAGGTTATCTTGATCCCACTTAGTTAATCTGACGCGCTCGAGTAAATACCAAAATCCCCTCTTGGGCTCCCCTACTATTAAATCAATATAAAAATTATTTCAATCATATTATTTTATTATCATTCGATTACATTCAATTTATATACATAACATTTATAATATTAAGTATATTCAAATCAAAATCTCTTTTGAGTTTGACAACTAACTTTAGCCGTAAAGAAAATATTATACATGTGTGTATTATCATGTATGTCACAGGAATGTAGTGTGTGTAATGTTTACATTTATTAATTGAATTTATTTCTGATGTATTTTATTTAAAAATATGAGTTTTCTGCAGTTTTTTTTTTTTTATATCATAAGATAGCAAACAAGCAGATGGGTCTCCTGATGGAAAGAGTCAACCATCGCCTATAGACACCAAAGATGTTAATGGTGCGTTGCTATCTTGTGGCGAGGTCTAATGCCACATGCATAAGTTTACCGGCTACCTTACCCTCCAAACCGGAACACGACAGCGACAAGCACTGACGCTATTGCGGCAGGAATAGGTAAGGCGGTGGTACCAGACCCGGGCGAGACAATGCAGAACTCTACCACCTAGTAGCCACGATGGTAGTGACTCAATAGCCAATCGGGCGCCTTTTACGACCTGCCTGGCAGAACGGCAGTTGGCCTATTCTACAAAGGAGGCCGGGACCAACACGGCACAGTTAAAGTTTACATTCCTTCGGAATGTAAACTTTAACTGTGCCAAATTTCATACTCCAACGTTCGCGCAATTGTCTTAAAAAGGGGTCCAAAGATTTTTCCTCACATATTAATATTATATATAGATAGATGGATGTATGGAACTGTAGACTAGCAGTGCAAAGTTTTAAATAAGTTATGACGAAACTT
This sequence comes from Apodemia mormo, assembly GCA_036924255.1. Taxonomy (NCBI): domain Eukaryota; kingdom Metazoa; phylum Arthropoda; class Insecta; order Lepidoptera; family Riodinidae; genus Apodemia; species Apodemia mormo. Next base: position 27,523,690 of record JAUPFN010000021.1, on the reverse strand, counting down.
TAAAAAAGTGTATTAGTGTTACATTTGACCGCCCCGTTTGGTCGGGTGGTTAGCGACTCTGACTACGCAATCGACAGGGACAAGCATTTGTGTGATGAGCATAAATGTTTGTATTTCTGAGTTTAGGTGTTTATTATGTATGTAACAGTATTTATGTATGTGGCCGTGTTTCCGATCCGGTAGTAGTTTTTGAAAAAATATGTTGACGTGTCAAAATAACTTGTAAAAAGTTTTATTGAATAAAGTATTTCTGATTTCTATTTCTATGTATTAGTGTCGTTGACTAACACTCATAACACAAGCAAATAATTTGCTTACTTTGGGGTTAGATCAATAAGTGTAATATGTCCCGTAAATATTTATTCATTTATTTATTATTATTACATTACGCTATTCGTGTAAAATATAAATCATGGATTTGAATCCTTATCTGATATCTGTAAGCTCACAATTTAAATTCTAATTAGGGAAGAAATTATTCTTGTAATTAATCGTGGTACGGTCCGTGATCGGATTATTGATATACTTTCATTAATATATTTTGTAAAACTCATTTATTTTATTTAGAATAGACTAGCAGACCTGCATAGCTTTGCTTGCGAATAGAATAATATATTATCAATATTATTTTTCACTAGCTGTTCCCGCGACTTCGCTCGCATGGAAAATTTTCTGAAATTAAAGTAACCTAAGTTACTCCTTATTTCATCAGCTATCTGCCAGTGAAAGCCCCGCCAAAATTTGTCCAGCCGTTCTAGAGATTAGCCGGAACAAACAGACAGACAAAAATTGTATAAAACATTTTTTTTTGGTATATGTACCGTGTTTACATCCATGTTTACCCCATTCCGATGTCTCGGAATGGGGTCGTCAAAACCTGGTCACTTTTAACCCCAAAAAGACACAGCTTTGCGTGTTTTCCGCTAAAAAGACACCCTTTGTCGTGTCACCTCGATTTGGGGATACTCTCTTGACAGCCTCAGCTAGTATCGGGATTCTGGGAGTCGACATATCGAATTACGTTCAGTTTCGCGGTCATTTGGAAGGTAAGGCTAAACTAGCCTCCAAAAAGCTCGGTGTGCTCAGCAGAGCGAGGCAGTACTTCTTGCCTGCCCATCGCCTTCAACTTTATAAGGCTCAAATTCAGCCCCACATGGAGTACTGTTCTCATCTCTGGGCCGGAGCTCCTCAATACCAGCTCCTTCCTCTTGATCGCATTCAGCGTAGAGCGGTTCGAATCGTTGACGACCTGGCTATTTCGAAACGGCTCGACTCTTTGGCATTGCGCAGAGATGTTGGCTCACTCTGTGTCTTCTATCGTATCTTTCATGGAGAGTGTTCCGACGAGTTATTTGGACTAATTCCTGCCGCCGAATTCCATCATCGGACATCGCGTCAAAATTTGAAATTCCATCCTCACCATCTCGATGTCTGGAAATCCACAACTGTGCGTTTCTCTCGACACTTTTTGCCTCGCACTACTTTGTTGTGGAACCAATTACCGGCAGGGGTGTTTCCAAACGGTTACGACTTGGGGGCCTTCAAGAAAAGAGCTTACTCATTCTTAAAAGGCCGGCAACGCAACTGCAAGACCTCTGGTATTGTGGATGTCCATGGGCGGCGGTGATCACTTACCATCAGGTGCACCTCCTGCTCGTTTGCCCCCTCTTCTATATATAAAAAAAAAAAAAAAAAAAATACATTTAGTAAAAAGTTGTTATTTTAATATTACAATCAGACACCCCAATTTTATTTATTTCTATAGATAAATAGACATAAAATTTCACCCCCTTTTTCAACCCCTTAGGCATAGATTTTTGAAAAAATTAATGTAGCAAACATTCCATACATCACTTTTGAAAAAAATATATTTGACACCGGGTCTTAAACGATCTAAATGAAAAATTTTATCAAAATCGCTACAGCGGTTTTGAAAGCGTAACAGAACATCAGAAGTTTCGCATTTATAATATTAATTTTTTTTCGTTTTCATATTCCTGTCGTAATAGCCAATCGGTCGCCTTTTACGATCTGCCTGGCAGAACGGCAGTTGGTATATTCTTCAAAGGAGCCCGGGACCAACACGGGGAGGAACCTCGGAGGAGTTAGTTTACTGGCTACCTAAGCCCTCCAAGCCGGAACACATACAATAACGTCGGTGCTTGTCTCTGTACAAGCACTGACGCTATTGCGGCATGATTAGGTAATGCGTTGGTACCAAAACCTGGAAGAGCTCTACTTGTAATACAATAATGACCGGTTGCCAGTGACGGATCCAGATTTTTTGTTAAGGGTGGCTTGATTCAGAGAATTATTTTTTGCTTGTTTAAACCGAGGGTAGACTTTATTAAGGTAATCATCGAATTTTTTAAGGTTTTGGGGGACTTGACCTCTCCCCCTCTTAAACCCGCTCCTTGCGGTTCCTATATTAGTCAAACGACTCGTTTTAATTAAGAATAGTAACATTTTCTAAGAGGCATAAGCTCATAATCTATATTCAGCGGTGGATTTGCACTAGGGGCAGTCGGGGCAAGTGCCCAGGGCGGCAAATGTTTTAGGGCGGCAAAATATTGAAAGTGATAAAAATTTTTTTTAGTCTTATCGAGATTCCCCAATATAATTTATTAATGCTATTAATTTATAATTTTTTGTTTAATTGATAATTCAAGACATTCTATTCATTCATTATTTATGAATTATAATTTTGGCACTTTTTAGTAAAAATTAATAATCAAAATGATTTAATTAATTTGTTTCCTTGGAGATTTCAAATAATAATCGATTTTTCTATTTTCTGGAATTAAAGAAATTTAATTAGTATTTAATTTTTGAACAATTTAAAAAATTTCGGAATTATATTTTGCATTTATTAAAACATCAACTTCAACAATCAATGAATTAAAAAAAATGTTATATTTTATCGATTTCACCAATTAATTTTAATTTAAACGAAAAATCGTATATTTTTTACACGCTTTTTATTAGCTTCACTTGTATGTATGTTTGTGACCGACTTTGGGCGCGATTTTGACCCACTTTAAACGGCCAGATTTCGTTCAAACTTTATAGATTATCGAGGACCGATGACAATACACTAATTTGATAAAATTATTCCATTTTTCAATTTGCAAAATATGATTTTTGTTAATTTATATAATTTTCATCTATAGTCGATAAGGTAAGAAACTTAATTTTAAGTTTTTATAATTTTTCTCTACAGTCTATAAGACAGGACTTGATATTAATTTTAATTTCCAATAATTATTTTTAGCCGATTTCTCTAATATTGACAAATTTTCGAATAGTAAGGAGAATTTTAATCTACAAAACAAATAATAGTTTAAAAAACTAAAAAATCACGCTTTTATAAATAAACCAAACTAAAAAGTAAAAAATAAATAATAGTTTAAAAAATCTCAAAACACGCTTTTTATAGAAAAACAATCTAAAAATAGAAAATAAATTTTAATAAATTTAAATTAAGAATAGTGTTAAAAATTTCAATAAATATAAATTAATAATAATGTGAATAAAAAAAATATTATTTTATTTCAATAAAAGCGTGGGGTGCTTTTTAAGATATTATCATAATGATAACATATGTAAATATATTTATGAAATAACCTGATACTTTCAATATATAACTTTAGTTTTCATACCTTAAAAAAATTAATAAAAAATCGGCATGAAAACGTCTTTCTACACGTATTTCCCCCCTTAAGTAAAATTCTAGTAGTAATAGGGTGGACTTTTTTCCGGTGCCCAGGAGCAGCATTGAGTCTAAATCCGGCCCTGTCCATATTACATATAATAAAATCGTAGGAAAGTCAAAACTGTACATTGAATATTTTTTTAAAAGAATACTTGGGGCGTGATCTACAATCGATATCGAAGCCAAAAATATAGTTTTTAGAATTTTTGTCTGTTTGTCTGTATGTATGTCCGGGGTAAACTCAAAAAGTACTGCATGGATTTACTTTATATTTTGTATGAATATTACTAATAGGTCGGGTCAACATATAGGTTACATATTATCACGCTATCACCTACAGGGGAGGAGCAGTGCGGAGGAAACGAAGTCCGCGCGGACGAAGTCGCGGGCAACAGCTAGTATTCCTATAAATGTCAAATTACTAAATGCCCAAACTACATTGTCATTGGTTACTGCTTCAAATGTGGGATCATTGCTTATAGGAACCCGGCATAAGTCAGATTCAGTGCACTAGATATGCATTTTATTGCCAGAACGAGGAAGTATATTATGTGTAGTTTAGTGGCGAGGGGTCACAACGAGTCGTCGAACTCAAAGGTTAGGTCAATACTATTGTAATTACACCACCGCCATAGCGAGCGCCAAGAATCCTTGGCAATATGAGTGACCTCATTCGGCATAACTTACGCCATTTCTTATTTGTATCAAAAAAATCAGAACGATACCAGACAATTTATTACATCATTGTTTTTTGTGCATCTATTCTATATAAAAAATCGGCCAAGTTCCGAGCCGCATAAAGGTCCCGTACCATCCATATTAATATTATAAATGCGAAAGTAACTCTTATCTGTGTCTCTTTCGCCTAGACCAGATTTGGATGAAATTTGGTAAAAAGATAGTTTGAGACCCGAGAAATATATATAGGATAGTTATTAAGGATAGTTATTATCCCGGAAATCCCAAGGAAACGAGAACTATGCTGGTTTTATTTTAGAACTTTTTCACACACATATCCATGACACCTTTGTTTTTTCGTATGTTGAAAATATGGCTGAATAATATATATGGCTTTATTTTTGAGAGTAATTTTTTGGGGTTCAGTACCCAAAGGATAAAACGGGACCCTATTACTAAGAATACGCTGCCCGTCAGTCTGTCTATCCGACTGACACCAGGCTGTATCTCATGAACTATGATACTTAGACACTTGAAATTTTTGTTGCTTGTATAACAGAAAAAACTAAAAGCGAAATAAAATATATGTTTAAGAGGCTTCCATACAGCAAACTTGTTATTTTTGCAATTTTTTTCTCTCGATCTTGATAACACCGGTAGACTCTTTAAATATTCACGGAATATTTAGTTATGTTTACTTTAAGAATAAATGTTAAAAATAAAATAAAATAAATATTTAAGGGGGACTCCCATACAACAAACGTGATTTTTTTGACATTTTTATAGATGCTGGTAAGGAACCCTTCGTGCACGAGTCCGACTCGCGCTTAGCCGGTTTTTAATTTGTATACCTCTTCAGTCTAGTATGGTAAGTCTATTCAGCTCAAATTGCAGGTTCGATCCCTGTATCAGGCTAAATGTAAGGCTTTTCTATCTAGATTACTTAGAAATGAAAATTACAGTGGGATCCGCATAGTAGCAAATTAACAAATAAACTTAGTTCTGCAGCTTACACTATAAGGAAAATGCGAAACACGATGTAAATATAACTATTGTCGGAAATGTAATTCGAGATCAAAAATGTAAACAATGGTGTAGCTAATTTAATGACACGGCCATGTTTTTGTAGTTTTCAAAAAATACTAAAATATCATACAGTACCCGGCAATAAATATTGCACATCGAACTTTGGAAAGAGACAATCGGATAATTTCGGCTTCGTAAAGCGTTATCTCTGTCCCACACTACCTATGTGACGTTTAGTCAGTCGTTGTTCAAGTACGATAGAGTGCAGTCGCGTCCCGAAAAAAAATATATATTTAGAGTTGATAACACCCACAAATTTAAATAATTTAAAGTTGTAATATGGCATCTTTCGGAAAAAGAGGGAAACCTTTACGAGGTCAGTCACGTGAAATTATCTACAATGTTTATAAATACTTTGTAAGCGAAGCTGATAGATTTAAAAAAAAAGTAGATGAAAATGTAAGTTGTTATTTTAAGAAGATTCAAGAGCGAGTTGCATATGCCACTGGAATTTCAAGAAGAACTTTGAACAATATATTAAACGAAGTCAGTACTGAAACACATTCGACTGAAATTAAGTTCAGCACTCCAAAAAAAGGGAGACCAAAAAAGCAATTTCGTTTGGATATGGACGATTTTGATTACGATGTTGTTCGAAGAATGGTGTATGATTTTCACTTACGATTTAATGAACTGCCAACAATAAAATCATTAAAAGCTAAGTTATCTGAAGCTATTAATTACAATGGGTCTGAAAAAACATTGAGAAAAATACTTCATGACATGGGATTTCAGTTCACTAAAATGGAAGATAATCGAAAAATTCTAATGGAAAAGCACGACGTTAGTCTCAAACGAATGGAATACCTTGATAAAATACGCAAATTTCGCGAAACAGGAAAAAATATCGTCTACATGGATGAGTCATATATACATGCATCCCACACTAAAGGGAAATCTTGGAGTGACGATAAGAAAAAAGGAGTAAAAAAGCCAATTTCAAAAGGTCAACGTTTGATAATAGTTCATGCGGGAAATGAAAAAGGCTTTGTACCCGGTGCTTTTTTAACGTATAAATCCACGGACACTACAGGTGACTATCACAATGAAATGAATAACGATAACTATGAGAAATGGCTGGTTAACCAATTAATCCCAAATATACCCAGTGATTCTGTTCTAGTTATCGACAACGCACCCTATCACAACAAGTATGTTGAGAGACCCCCCAACTCAAACACCATTAAACGGGAAATGATCAACTGGTTAAACAGACATGAAATTCCAGTTGATCCAAAATTAACAAAAACCCAGATTTACGCTATTATATGTCAGCACAAGGAGAGGTATACAGAGTTTTCTGTGGACAAAATACTTGCCGAACATGGGCACACTGTGTTGCGATTGCCACCATATCATCCGGATTTTAATCCAATTGAAAATATATGGTCTCAACTGAAAGGCTATGTAGCCTCTAGAAATGTGGGTATGAACTTAACTACAGTAAAAACATTATTGACTGAAAAAGTAAACATGATCGGCGCTGAAGAGTGGAAAAAGGTTTGTGATCATGCAATCAAATGTGAGAATGAATATAGAAGCATTCAACACAGTTTAGACAATTACACTGATAGATTAGTAATAAATACGGCTGATAGTGACAGTGATATTGACCTCTTTGAGAGCACAGATAGTGAAATGGAAGTAATTGAGAATTAGAATTATTATTATTTTTATTGCAATGTCTCATTTTAGCAATAGGTATAATGGTGTTTATTATGTACACTAAAGCTGTAATGTTCCAAAATAATTAAATACGTAAACATAATGTAAAAATGTTTTTTTATTTTATTTTACCCCAACCTAAAGCCATCACTTATAGAAAAATTAGTGTATTTTATACAAAGAATAAAAATATCAAAAGAAGCAAATCATACTTGTTTTAACAGCTCCTAATAGGTACCGGACTGTTTGTATTTAGTGCGACAGAGATAACGCTCTACGAAGCCGAAATTAGCCGATTGTCTCTTTCCAAAGGTCGATGTGCAATATTTATTGCCGGGTACTGTATATCCATTGACGTTGCGGATCTCTACTACCTAGTAGTCACGATGATAGTGACATGCATAGCCAATCAGTCGTTTCTTACGATCTGTCTGGCAGAACGACAGTTAGACCATTCTTCAAAGGAGGTCGGACCAACACGAGGAGGTTGGATATTCATGTTCTCTTTATTGTGTTTAACATGTTTCTGTAGTCCCATATACTTTAAAAGGGTTATTAAATAGTCACTTTTTTATTTTTATTATAAATACAAAAATTGTTGACTGCCTAGAAAAATGTTGAGTAAACCTGACATGTTTATAGTTTTGATCTCGAATCCCATTTCAGATTAAAGATTATAGTATTTTAGCTATTTTTACAGCATAATGATATACGCAATTTTACTGTGCGGTGGAGTAATGCTATAGATGTTCAATTCATTTTGGTCGCCTGACAATTCACTAAGTAGAGTAAACCGTCTGTATATATTTATATTAGATATTTAAATAATAAATAATTGATGTATATTTATTACAAATCATAATTTCAGTCGGATAGTGCTAAGCCTGTAAAAAGAAAGAAGAAAATATAGATAAATTTAGTTTAGCAATTGAAACATACTCATAGCAATATTGTATTGTTATTTTTAAGTGTTCATATTATTAAATAGTATATAATTTAACGCCACATGGCGTGCTCTTTCGCGACGTTATAATCAAAACGCGTTGTATTACGAAGCAATCTGATATTTATTAAACTAATATATTATAGCGTATAAAATAATAGGCGTTTTAAAAATAACGTATCGTTATAACGCGTTTTCAATATTTATTCGTTGCGAACACCTCTAGTTGTTAATAATATTATACTAGCTAACCCGGCAAACTTTGTTTTGCCACACAAATAACTTGTATTACATATTTAGGCGGGTTACTTGAGAGAGAGGGCGGAGTTAATTGAGATAAAGACTATCCTATCTTTTAAGTTGGACCAAACAGTAGATATCTACAAAATTACATTGAAATCACGCTATTATCACGCTATTATCACGCTATCACCTACAGGGGAGGAGCAGTGCGGTGGAAACGAAGTCCGCGCGGACGAAGTCGCGGGCAACAGCTAGTATTCCTATAAATGTCAAATTACTAAATGCCCAAACTACATTGTCATTGGTTACTGCTTCAAATGTGGGATCATTGCTTATAGGAGCCCGGCATAAGTCAGATTCAGTGCACTAGATATGCATTTTATTGCCAGAACGAGGAAGTATATTATGTGTAGTTTAGTGGCGAGGGGTCACAACGAGTCGTCGAACTCAAAGGTTAGGTCAATACTATTGTAATTACACCACCGCCATAGCGAGCGCCAAGAATCCTTGGCAATATGAGTGACCTCATTCGGCATAACTTACGCCATTTCTTATTTGTATCAAAAAAATCAGAACGATACCAGACAATTTATTACATCATTGTTTTTTGTGCATCTATTCTATATAAAAAATCGGCCAAGTTCCGAGCCGCATAACGGTCCCGTACCATCCATATTAATATTATAAATGCGAAAGTAACTCTTATCTGTGTCTCTTTCGCCTAGACCAGATTTGGATGAAATTTGGTAAAAAGATAGTTTGAGACCCGAGAAATATATATAGGATAGTTATTATCCCGGAAATCCCAAGGAAACGAGAACTATGCTGGTTTTATTTTAGAACTTTTTCAACGCGAAGTTATGGGCACACGAGCACAGCTATTATCTATAAAATCTTATCTTTAAAAAACGGCAATCACTTTTACTGTATGGGAGCTTCACTTAATATTTATTTCATTTTAATTTAATTATTTATTTCATTTTAATTTAATTATTTATTTTAAATATACTGTGAAGATTTCAGCATCTACCAGTTGTTGTTATTAAGATTAAGAAAAATTGCAAAAAAATCACTTAAGGATGGCTCCATACCCATCCTTAAGTATTAATTATTTATTTATTATATTCTGTTTTTAGTATCAGCAACCGAAACACATCATCTGTTAAAATTTTAACTGTCTAGCTATCACGGTTTAAGAGATACAGCATGGTGACAGACAGACGGTAAGACGGACGAACAGCGAAGTTTTAGTAATAGTGTTTCTTTTGTCCCCGTTGGATACGGAACCCTAAAAGGACAGTGTTAGTTTTTTAGGGTTCCGTACCTAAATGGTAAAACGGGACCCTATTACTAAGCCTCTGCTGTCTTTCTGTCTGTCACCAGGCTGTATCTCATAAACCGTGATAGCTAGAAAGTTGCAATTTTCATAAATACTAAAAATTTAAAAAATGAAAATATTAAGGGGGTCCACAACCAATAAACGTATTTTTTACGTAGTTTTTTTTCTACGATGGTACGGATCCCTTCATGCGCGAGTCCGACTCGCACTTGGCCGGTTTATATATCATACTATATAATAAACAAGCAGAAAGTATTCCTGAGCCCTGATGAAAAGTATCTCTTTTTATCCACCATCCATACATATCGCCTATATTTTTTATATATTACTAGCTGTGCCCGCGACTTCGTTCGCGTGGAAAAAATTCTAAAATAAAAACCCTCATAGTTCCTGTTCCCGTGGGATTTCCGGGATAAGAACTATCCTATGTCCTTTCTTGGGTTTCAAACTATATTTGTACCAAATTTTATCCAAATCGGTTCAGTGGTTTGGCCGTAAAAGCGTAACAGACAGACAGACAGACAGACAGACAGACAGACAGACAGACAGACAGACAGACAGACAGACAGACAGTTACTTTCGCATTTATAATATTAGTATGTATTATAAGATGCTATCTTTCTTCCCGCTAAATTGAGGTATTTTAAGCTAAAAGGAGTAAAAATGCAAATAGATATATAGATTTTTTCAGTTCAAACATCTAGTAAGTTAAAAATGACAATATGTAAATTATTTTTTGAAAAGCTGTATATATATATTTTGGAAACGACGATCAGTTTTGATTTTTCGAATGGCATTCGACTAAGTTTTTGAGATCTACAGTAGTCAGTATTGTTTTAGCTACATAATCGACGACAGCTTGAAAAATTTCGAAGTAATGTAAAAAACTTTTTTTTTTCAAACATTGATAAATCCTAAACAAATTGACCGATTTTGATCCAATTAACTGTATTTGAGGCAGTTTTTTTAAAGAGAAATGGTGATAGGATTTTTAAGTCAATCGAAATATTAGCCTGGAAGTAATTTTAAGAATATCAAGTAAGTTTGCTAAAAATAACAAAATATTAATATTTAAAAAGCTGTAACTTTAAAAATTGATTCAATTTTGATTTTTGAAATTGCATTTGACGTAGTTTTTTATGTAAATGTTGTAGAATGTCGAAAATTGATTGGTTAAGAAATCTCGAAATTATGTCGAAATAATTTTCGTCAAAGATAACTCCCGAACGGATAAACCGATTTTGATGCAATTTATGCATTGGACGCAGATGTTTGAGGAATAGAGCTGCTTGGATTTTGAACTCGACCGGTAAATTAATATGGAAGTTATATAAAAAATTCAAAATTTCTTAAAATCTCTTGGGCTGAATCGGATCAAAGCAAGAAGTCTAAGTTGAGCAGAATTCAATCGAATGCCATCAACCACATTTCGATTGGTCAAGCCTTTCAAAAGTAATGAGACGATTACATACACACACACATAAAACACACATATACATATACATACATACAGACATACTGACGTCAGCGTGAAAACAGTCTGAAAATGTTCCTAGGACCTCAAAATGTGTAGATCTGGTGAAAACTCGATTTTCGAAAATCGAGGCAAAATCAGTAACGTAATTCCAACTTCTTTGTAATAAACTATTGATCTATACCAATAAATAAAATTGAAATGTCTGTATTATAATAATGGATGTATACCCGGTACATACAAATACCAAGAAAACATTTTTTTCCTGTCTGTCTGTTTGTTTCGGCTAATCTCTGTCACGACTGGACCGATTTTGACAGATTTTCACCGGCAGATAGCTGATGTAATAAGGAGGTCGCGGGCACAGCTGGTAAAACATAAAACTACGCCAGCACCTAGTTTACGGTACCCCTTCTCTAAAGTAGAATCAAATGGCCCAAAACCTTAATGCGAAGTTTAAGCTATTTCAAATTTGAATACAGGCTGTTAGAGGATTATCTAAGACATTAGGAACTTCGTCGCCGCCGCTGTCTTACTCCATTTAGGCCGAATTAGGTCAAGCGAAGCAGACACGTACCAATCTATTGTGGACATAAGCTTTATGCCGAGCCGAAAGGCTTTGGTTGAAGTAAGCAGTAAAATGCTAATATTAAAAATTTCGAAATTTTGTATGTTTGAACGGATGTATTCGACCGAACGAACGAACATTCAATGTTTGAACGGATTTGGTTGAAATTTGTAAAAGTTACGGCCCGATTCACGTAAAACAAAACGCCAAACAATATGGAGATGATAATTTTTTTTTTCTATTTATTGTACTAAATATCTATACTAATATTATAAACTAGTTTTTTTTTTGGTTGTTTGGTTGTACGCGGTAATCTCGAAAACTACTGAACCGATTTGAATAATTCTTTTTGAGTTGGATAGCCTGTTTATCCAGGAAGGTTATAGGCTATATAACATCTTCCTACGACCAGTAGGAGAGGAGTAAACAAAGTCCGCGCGGACAAAGTCGCAAGCAACAGCTAGTTTATAATATTACTAGTTTAATAATATTACTGTGTCACCAGAAAAGCTCTTTTAAGCACTTTGAACTTGATAGTTACTTTATCATGGCATATGCCATGGCATGCCCATTTACATGACAATGTAAGAACTTAATAAATGCTGATATTTTTAACAGACATCTATCTGTAGTTTCAATTAGATTTTATAACATAATTGCAAAGATGCGGGATCCGCGGATCGCGCGCGGAATAGATCAATGCCGCATACAAATCCCGCGGGATTGTCAATGCCACATACAAATCCCGCGGGATTTTTCAATGCCGCATACAAATTCCGCGGAATTTTTCAATGCCGCATACAAATCCCAGAAGATTTTTCAATGCCACATACAAAACCCGCGGGTTTGTTAAATGCAGAATACAAATTTCACGGCATTAAATGCAGAATTGCAATCCCTAACTAGACCATTTGGCGTTCTGCGGGTCCTTCGTAAGAGGCAAACGATTAGCTATGCGAGTCACTACCATTGTGGCTACTAGGTGGTAGAGTTCTGCACTGTCTTGCCCCCGTCTAGTACCACAGCCTTACCTATTCCAGCCGCAATAGCGTTAGTGCTTGTCACTGTCGTGTGCTCGTTTAAAGGATAAGGTAGCCGGTAAACTTATTCAAGTGGCATCAACACCTTGCCACACGGATAGTAACGCACCATTAACAACTTTTGTGTCTATAGGCGATGGTTGCCTATAGACACCAAAGTTGCAGATGACTCTCCTTATGGAAAATCAGCAGAGTCATCTGCTTGTTTGTTATCTAAAGATATATAATAAAAGAAAACATTAACTATTATACATACAATCTGTTCGTATATATATGTACGGTTTGGGTTTTTTATATTGTAAAATAACAATTTTTTAATATACCTACCAGATTAATGTACCCATTGTGTTTTTTATATCATAAGATAGCAAACAAGCAGATGGGTTTCCTGATGATGACAAACATCGCCTATAAACACCAAAGATGTTAATGGTGCGTTGCTATCTTGTGGCGAGGTCTAATGCCACATGCATAAGTTAACCGGCTATCTTACCCTCTAAACTGGAATACGACAGTGACAAGCACTGACTCTGTAGCGGCAGGAATAGGCAAGGCGGTGGTACCAGACCCAGGCGAGACAATGCAGAACTCTTCCACTTAGTAACCACGATGTTAGTGACTCGCATAGCCAATCGGTCACCTTTTACGATCTGCCTGGCAGAACGGCAGTTGGCGTATATTTCAAAGGAGCCCGGGAGCAACACGGGGTATTAAATTGTAGGACTAAGTATCTTCAGCTAATCGTGGATACACTGGTTGTACCTCTTCAGGAATACGGGCGTGAAGATGTTTTTTTTTCGTAACATCCACAATTTCAGCACTTTAAGAGGGTGATTTTTGAAAAATATTAAAGCATATATTTTACCCCGGATCTTCACCTACCACGTTTTTGGTTTAGCCGTGAAGGCGTAACGTATGGATTTTCGTAACGTAATTTGCGATTCCGTACGGTCGTACATTCGTACACGATATTTTTTATATCATTATACTAGCGACCTGCACGCGGTTTCACCCGCGTAGCTTCTGTTCCCGTGGGAATATCGGAAAGGTTTATATACTAAAACCTTCCTCAAGGATCAATCTATTTATTAAAAAAAACTGCATCAAAATACGTTGCGCAGTTTTAAAGATTTAAGCATACATAGGGACAGACAGAGAAAGCGACTTCGTTTTATACTATGTAGTGAAGATATCACAGGCAGGTGTGTCTCCTGTTGGAAAAAGCCAACCATCGCCTATAGACATCAAAGATGTTAATGGTGCGTATATTCCTTTGAATAGTTTTTTAATGTTACGCATACTCTGATGCTATTGCTTCAGCAGCAACCTTAAAACTACGCAAGAAAAATAAATATATATTATTATTTCATGCTTAGTTTTTTTTTTTGTTTTTTTTATTATTTTTAATTTTATATATATATATATATATACGCACGCACGCATGCGGTTGACATTACATTCTTAAGATATAGTAAACTAATAAATAAATATATATTATGTACAATATTTATTATATTTATTATTATAAATATTAATTTACAAAATTAAGCCATTTTGTAAATTAATATTTTTTAGAAAACAGCAAAATTTTTTACAAAACTAGACTTACAGTACTACTTAACGTACAGTATTAGTTAATTAAGCAATTAAATACAAATCAAATCAAATACAATCAATAAAAATATAAATTAAATGACAAATATGATAATTCTTTTTTAATAATCACTATTATAATTACAATGCAGGGTTTAAGTATATGTTTTAATTATCCTCCAGGATTATTCAACAATATATACCCTCACACACACATATATACACATGTACATGACTCTTAAGCAGGGATAGGGAGTACTCCTTAAGAGCCGCTCATTTTAGAAAACTGACCGCTCTTATTGAGAGTTACTCGTCAAAAGAGTATCGTGCACGAGAGTATAGATTTCCAAATACTCTATAGTAGTAGTATACATAGATCTAACTCCGAGTCGGAGCGAAATAGACTTGCTCTTTAGTATATTTCTCCTACTCCGAGTAACTGACTGAAGAGTATTGTCAGAAGACTCGTTTAGAACTTACTCGTAAAAGGAGCGATTCACTCTCCGAGGATAGCCAAGATACTCCTCCCACCATTTGACAAAAATTTGTCTGTCTGTGATTTTTCGTTGTTTTTTTTTTTGTAACCATTTTTGAATTTTTATTTTTCAACATGAAACTTTAGTATTTTCTGCAAATTCTCAAATTTTTTCGGAGTGGTGTTCTTTTGATATATTTTTTTTCCGATTGAAAAAAAAAATTTTTTTTTTAAACTTTTTTTTCTCATAATACCGTTTTGGAAATTTTTTTGTACAAAGAAAATTTCGAAATATGAAGAAAATACATAAAAACAAAAATTGGAGGTAGTAATTATCGAAAAAATAAATTGTTTTTTCGAAAAATTAAAAAAAAATCTTCAAACATTTTATTTGTATTTTTTCTTTCAATAACTAGATTGAAAACCAAAAAAAAAGTTCTTCGGTCATTTCTCGAAACCATGAAGAAATCAATTTAACGAATCAAAAAGTAGAAAATTTTGAAAAGGCGAAAATTTATCAAATGTGTTGTTCTAAACGCCTGCCCTTTGTTAAAAAATGGACCGAAAAACAATTTTTTTTTTACTTTCTTTATTTTTCAAATTAGTTGTGGAAAAAAAATGTTCAAAAAAATTTTTCGTATTTTTTTTGGAAAGTACATTAAAAAACAATGAAAAAAAAACGTTTTAATATGTCAAATTTTGAAAAAGTAATAGGCATTTGAAAAAAAAAATTTCCTTACTGTACCGCCTACACTAGAAAACTTATCACTTACATTTTTATTTATCTTCTTCAGAGGGCGCTAATATTCAACACTTAACAGTCGAAATTTATGTGGAATGAATCGTGAAAAGAGTAAGGGTGGGAGGAGTATTTGGCTCGGAGTCTTAGTCCCTATCACTCGTTTTGGGAGCGGCTGACGAATTTTCACTACCACTCGACTCGTTGACTGAGCGCCCCAAACGAGTATCCTAAATAGAGTATCTTAACAAGACTGCTGTTCGCTCTTACTCGGAGTAGGAGCACGCTAGTTAGACGGACAAATATCTCATGAATGAGTATAGTATCTGTGCGTTCAGAACTGCTCGCTCGAGGAGTATAGCTTAAAACGAGTAAAACTCTTACTCCCTATCCCTGCTCTTAAGTAATGATCGAGCCATTGGCCCTTGCAGCCGTCCTCATAACGAGGCGCGCATACTTGAAGAATTGCTCTCTGTTTTCTTTCTCCCTCATCAAATCTGGCAAACTCTTAAGGTTGATTCCCGTGCGGCATTCCAATCCTTTGAATAGTAGAGCGACTATCAATTTAACGAACGAGGGCCCCTAAAAAGGCGCGCCCGTATCTTAGTATTGTCTTCCTCAATAATCATGTTGGACTCTATCAATCGATCAAGCCCATGTTATTATTTTTTACATCACAGTACAGCATGAACACGTCTTTTTACGGTACGCTGCCATCCGTGTGGCGGAATAGTAAGCCCACATGCGTAAGCCTACCGGTTACCTTACCCTACAAACCGGAAAACGACAGTATCGAGAATTTATGTTATAGCGACAATTTTTTTTATATTAAAGATAGCAAATAAGCAACTATCGCCTATAGACACCAAAGATGTTAATGGTGCGTTGCTATTTGTGGCGAGGTCTAATGCCACATTATAAGTTTACCGGCTACCTTACCTTCAAAACCGGAACACGACAGAGACTAGCACTGACGCTATGCGGCAGGAATAGGTAAGGCGGTAGTACCAGACCCGGGCAAGACGATGCAAAATTCTACCACCTAGTAGCCACGATGGTAGTGATTCGCATAGCTAATCGGTCGCCTTTTACGACCTACCTGGCAGAACGGCAGTTGACCTTTTTATCAAAGGAGCCCGGGATCGACACGTAGAAATGGTACTAGACTGCACCGCACAAGGCGATGGTACTAGACCTAGGCGAGACGTTGCAGAACTCTACCATCTAGCTGTCACGACACCTAGTTATAGCCAATCATTTGCATTTTACGAACTGGCTGACAGAATGGCCCACTTGCCATTCTATTCTTCAAAGGAGGCTTCCATCAACACGGGGAAGCTGGTACTGAAAGTATCATCGCGCTGTTTACCTTGCTGGGCAGGCAGTACGAACCGGACGTCTACAAACTTTCCGATTCACCACATTTCACCGTTTTATTGATCACCGAGATGAGTGATTATCCCTTTTACCCAAATGTATCGCCCTGATAACGATTATCATTTATTTCTAGCGATAACCGGAACCGACAGCTTTACGTGCTCATCCGAAGCTCGGGGATGTTAAAACAACCACCAAACTTCTAGCTTCTTAGATACCAATTTTCGAGCAAAACTCCCGAAAAAATCGATTAAAACTATCTCCGACCCGGAGATCGAAAACAGCAGGCCTACTCTTGAAAACATGATCTTTAACCAATATTGATAAAAACAATAAGTTTCGAATATCGTCAAAAAACGGTACTCTTGAAACCAATATTGTCTACATTGATTCGGTATAGTAACGACCTAATTATTGGAAATAGATGTCATCGTTACACGTCAAGCTAGTGTTACAAGTGGAAATTTTTATTTACCGGTTTAAACAAAATAACAAATAAAAGCAATAATGAGTAGTTCCAAAATAATTCGAAATCCATGTGGCGCTGTCGCCGAATCCAATAATTGAATATAGTTGTCCAGAGTACGAAATACTTCAAAACTCATTAAATATTTATTTCAAATTGAAATCGGGTTTCAAAAGTAGCCCTACTGATCCTTAAAATTTGAATCGAATTGGTTAACCACTAGATATATTTAATGTGAGCGAGATTGCTCGCAATCTCGCTCGCAAAGCTAGTAGCTATCAGTTTATTTATTTATTTTATTTACCAATGCTATGTCATCGTATAGGCTCTGATGATCATACTTGTAAGTGATTATTATTAGCGCCATCAATTTGTACGCAATGTTTACGACTTATATAACCGACATATTATATTGATTAGCCGCAAGTATCCTACATACTGCTGCCAGCGTCGTTTAATTCTACAGAGTTCCAAAGCACAATTTTAATTTCTTGGCCGAAATGTCTTGCCATTTTGGAAGTAGGTCGCAATAGAAACGGAGAATTAGTATTATAGATAATCTTTTCATTTATGGCAGAGTGTATTTACTATTTTTTAATTGATTTTTAGTATATCGCAAGTCGCATGTATACGGGTTACGGCGTGTAATGCACATTATACCGATACAATTTTTAAGTTATATTCCTGATGGCAATTCGTTTTTTGTGGGAAATGCAAAATTTGTGTTTTATGATTTTCTTCTTTTTCAGTACGCAGAATATCATTAAATTTTCTGGCTAAAAGTCAAGGAATTTTATAAATAAGCCGTATATAATACTACGCATAATACTAATTCGATTTTAAGGTTCGTCTTGAGAAAATTAAAGTAATACTGAAATAATATTTACTGTTCTAAATTATCAAAGACGTATTGAATCGTCGTAATGTTAACGACTTAATTATCAGCCGCAAGTATTTAGGATTATTCAACATTGGTGAAGTCAATGGAGCAGGAACAAAAAAAAAACAATTTTTGGCTAAAACTTCGATGGATCGATTGTAACGGGTTACATCGTTGATAGTTTTATGTGCATATATATATATATATATATATATATATATATATATATATATATATATATATATATATATATATATATAAGTGACTTTTTAATAATAGGATAGCAAACAAGCAAATGGTTTTCTTGACGACAAGAGATAACCATAGCCTTATGACACTAAATATGTTAATATTATGCTGTCATTCGGGTGGCGAAGATTTAATACATACATTATTGATATGGATATATGTCAATCATGCATGTATGAACGGACAAAGACACATGCATGAATGAGTAGGAACGACTAATTTATCATACATGCCGTAACATGAAAGTAACAAAGACACTGCACTGTCTCGACAGGAAAAGTTAAGGTAGTGGTAGGTACAAACCCGGTTGAGACATTGCTGAACACTACCCCTTTATCAGTCAAAATATATATGGCTATCATTTATTAGTCACGATTATGTCTGGTAGAAAAACACATTATCTATTCTTTAAAACGGGCCCAGTAAAACACGGGGAAAAGACATTTATTTATTTTTCACATAGACACTTTTATATTCCGTAAGGCGCCGAAAGTACAAAAATAAAACTAGAGCACTAATCGGTATGTGATTTTTTTTCTTATTCAATTTTTACCATAAAAATAGTTTTGTTTTTAAATAACCTATTTGAATAATTTTATGGAACATATAGAAGTTTTTTATTTATGATATTTTAAACTTTAAAGTGAAGAAGCCATGGAGTAATACAGAAAATAGAAATACATTGAATGAAGGCACAATTGCCTGGAAGGAAAAACACATTTCTCCATATTAATCTTTACTTAGCAATATATTTGCCTGTTATTTTAAATTTGGTGTACATTAAAAACTCATTTTGTCTGTCGTAAGTAGTGGTAAAAGGGCTGAGCATCTCTTAAATATCATAAAATTCATGAAAAAAACGATTACATATTAAACAAAACTTTTCAAATAGGTCTATAATAAAAAAGGGTACCAAAAATAAATACTAAATTATTATGATTTCGTAATAAATCGTAAAATCCAATATTACATACACAATTAGGTACTTTGCAATTTATAATATTTGCTCAATATTACAAAGCCTATTAAGTAAAAATTAAAAATAGCGAGTAACTTGAAAGGAGTTAGAAATTATTGTTTTGACAGCCCTAATTACATTCATGTACCAAGTGTTACAATACCAATCACAACCATATTGAAAACAACATCCGCAGTTTGTTTTGGTTCTGTAATAAGGGCCGACACTGCCTCTGACATCTACATCAGATTTAGATGTCACAAGCAGTGGCAGAATTATTTCTGTCCGTTAGTCGCAGATGCTCGATTACGGGCCCAGTTAAACCAACACGATTCTGACACGAAACGCTCCTGTGGTACTAACCAAGCTACACTTTTTTTGAAATTATTCAGAAATCAGAAATACTTTATTCAATAAAACTTTTTACAAGTTATTTTGACAACTTTTTACAATTTATTATTTAATCATTGTCACTAGTCCCACCGGAGTTTTTTTCTCATAAGTTCCAGTTCCATTATCAAAGTCCATTGAACTACTAAGAACAAAATTTGCACTAGTTGAATGGAACTAGTCTGGCCGGCGCGCCGGCAATTGTGCCCCTCGACTAGTGAGAATGATCCGCAACTTGCAACTGAATGCCAGAATAAAAAAATTCGGGTACTACCCGCGCTATAGCCTCCTTCTGACTAGGCTAGTATAAAATCGAGTAGCTAGTAATTTAGTAACTTAACTGTCTCACAGGCTAAACAAGAGAGGTTCACTTCTCGTTTTATGACGCCATCATGTAAAAATTCATAAATGGAAACTATTTCATGTGCAGGCTTCTATGTACTAACGTACTAGACAAGGCTTGCGCCACATCAGATGTGTTCCTCTAAATCGCAGTTCATGAGCTGCACCTATATCATGGCTCGAGTAATGATACGCGTAAGCGCCATGAAATTCACGGCGGTTACGAGATCTTATGGTCGCAAATACATATTATACTCTATAATAGAGAATAATATATGTCTACGTAGCGCTCCAGAGCTGATTAATTTTTAATTTGGTTGAACAATTTATTATTATTTCAGCGCTGCAACGAGTGCTAGCGAAATGGAACACCACTTCAACTTAGAATAGCTTCTTTAGTACGTAGTACATTAAGTCCTGTTAATTTTTTTCTTAAAGTAATTTCAAGAAAGACTTCAAATATCTGCCAAACTGTCGTGACGAAAAAGCTCCGTTTTTTCGTCGATTGGAAAAAAACATGCTATAGTTAGTGAAACCGGTTGGTTGTGTTATACATTAATGTATATTAACTACTAGCTGTGCCCGCGACTTCGTTCGCGTGGAAAAAAATCTAAAATAAAAACACGCATAGTTCCCGTTCCCGTGGGATTTCCGGGATAAGAACTATCCTATGTCCTTTCTTGGGTCTCAAACTATATTTGTACCAAATTTTATCCAAATCGGTTCAGTGGTTTGTCCGTGAAAGCGTAACAGACAGACAGACAGTCAGAGTTACTTTCGCATTTATAATATTAGTATGGATTAATATGGGTGAGTTTTATAAGTGGTGGGGAAATATCGGAATATTTATTTGTGTATTTTATATATACAGCAATATATGAGCATAGCACAAGCAGATGGTTCTCCTGATTGAAAGAGATAACAATCGCCTACATACATCAGAGATTTTAATGGTATGTTGCTATCTGTGGCGAGGTTGGAATGCCAAATGAATATGTTTACCGGCTACCTTACCCTTCTCCAACCTAGAACAAGATTGTAAAAAAAAACCGATGCTTTGCGACAAAAGGGGGAATAATTTAAATATAATAAATAAATGTTCACGGGACAAATTACACTTACTGATCTAACCTCAAAGTAAGCAAATTATTTGCTTGTGTTATGGGTTAAGTCAAAGATACTTATACATAGAAATATATATATAAATACTAGGATATATTCAATAAACACTCAAATCCGGAAATACAAACATTTATGCTCATCACACAAATGCTTGTCCCCGTCGGGTATCGAACCCGAGCCCCGTCGATTGCGTAGTCAGGGTCGCTAACCACTGGGCGGAAAGAGAGAGATATACATAAATCGTTTAGAAAATTGTAGCTTTTTTTGTTAATTTATAATTAATTGCCGTATCTCCATAAATGGCGAACTTTGTAAACAATTAATTTTAGATGGTCCAAAGAAAAAAATATTTGGTTCACTGTAAACTACACGCAATTTCGGTGTTATATGTAGGGACCATTGATAACCTATACTAAACTAATAATGTTCGATTTCTTGCAACAAATTAATTTTGTCAATAAACCGAGATGCGGGGAAAACGAACACGGTATTCCGATTGGCTAATTCAAAATCGGTATTTTGTTGCGCATATTTACAGCCCACTGGATTGGTCGGCACTAATTGTTTCGGATTATTATAAGATCTATTATTCTGCTTTATTGATAGAACATTTGGTATATTATGAGGTATTCAGTCTGTATACTCAATACTAGTGTCAGTCGAAGAACTCGTAATTTCAAAAATTCCTATAACCTCCCTAGTACCTACCACAGAAAATAAACATATTTTATTAGAATTCAGATAACCAAGTGACTGATTTTGATTTTATCTTATGTTTTTGCTGTTTCAACAGACATATTGTCAGCATTTGTCAGTAATGTATCTTCTAAAAATGCGTTTATTAAACATAGGTAATTGTATATACGTCCTAAGTCCTAAACGTACTCAAGAAAGTGATATTTCATTATTATTATATCTAATAAAAAAACAATTCTTCTTATAACTTAGGTTATTCCTAATTTATAAGAAAAATTAAGCTTTTTTAGCAAATAATAATATTTATGAAATTTATTTTATATGACAAAATTGGCCTTAATTTTATAATCACATGTAACCGACGGTCAAATTAAATGTGGTAAATCAATTTTTAGTACACCGTACAATTTACCATTTAATTACTCTTAATAATATATTTAATATATAAATATAAACAACGGACGTAATCTTCACAGTTTTTATGTTGGTAATTTTCTAACATCACCATAATATTTTTTTATTATTAAACATAGTTAATTGTGTACACGCCCTAAGTCCCAACGCAATATAAATATAGTACATACCTTGTACTCCACTTTTGTCGAGGAAATTACTCAATTGAAACGTCGAATTACTCGACGCCAGGTATTGTGTGAACCTCTGAAATCAAATAAAGCTATTTTAGTGGATGCCAATGACATTGTGCTGAACTTCCATTGACCCAACACACAACAAAGACCATAGAATAATCAATACATATGTATAATATTATGTAAAGTATTTCACAACTTTGTAGAAAAAAAGTATCTTCACGCCTTATCCCCGAAAAGCTAGGCAGAGGTACAACCAGTGAACCCACGATTAGCCGAATATACTTAGTCCCATACAATGTGATAGGTGGCCAGATTATGACCAACCGGGTACTCATTAAGTCCCGACTTTCGAACAACGTTGTTTTTGTCTCTGATCTGAAAATTTTGTCTGAATCTGAAAAAAAAAACACATTTTTTTGTATTGCTCGACTCGGGAATCTTATCCCGGGCCTTCACGTGGTCAACACCGACGCCGGACCACCAGACCACACAGGCGATAATATTTTTTATCATACCTATACATACTTACTTTCTAAGCATTTTTGTAAATATATACAAAGCAAGTATGTAAAGGTATGATAAAATCTATATATATAAAAATCAATCCCTATTTTCCTTGGTCACGACATCACGCCTGAATGGCTGGACCAATTTCGGTAATTTTTTTTGTTGTGTTTGTAATTGTAAGGAGAAGGTTATTATAAAAAAAATATTAAGAAAATTGCGCGGAAAATTAGAAAATTTAAGACTACTTAACCACCATATAAAGTTTAATGCCATTTTGGCTGCGTGGAAGGACAATCCCGTATACTTATATAAATTAGGTGTCACGTTGTTTGTCCGCTATGGATTCCTAATGTGTAAGGCAAAACAACGTTTGCCGGGTCAGCTAGTATAATATAATATACAAATTTTTAGTAGAAAATAAAACCGGCAAAGCGCGAGTCGGAATCGCGCACGAAGGGTTCCGTACCATCATAGCGAAAAAATAAAAAAAACACGTTTATTATATGGGGACCCACCGTTATAATTTCATTTTCTTATTTTTAGTATTTGTTGTTATAGCGGCAACGGAGATACATAACTTGTGAAAATTTCAGCTTTCTAGATATCACGGTTCATGCCATACAGTCTAGTGACAGAGACAGCGTAATAATAGGGTTCCGTTTTACATTTTAGGTACAGTACCCTAAAAAAAAACAATTGCGTCGATTCCCTGGCGGGGTAGAGAAAGTGAAAAGTACCTCCATAGACATTCCGATTCACCACGACCCGACCTTTGTACCGAAACCTTGCGAGACTGCAAAACTCTACCACTAGCAGTCACGATGGTAGCAACACGTATAGCTAGTCGTTCGCATCTTACGAACTCCATGACAGGAAAAACATAACGTGAAAATTTCAGCTTTCTAGCTGTCACGGTTCATCAGATATAGCCTGGTGACAGACAGACAGCGGAGGCCTAGTAATAGGGTACCGTTTTACCTTTCATGTACGGAACCCTAAAAAATACAACCAGATTGAAAATCCTCTCCTTTTCGGGAAATCAGTTAAAAAGTATTCGTTACAGGGTAAATTTGAACCTAAGACCTTCAATATATTTTTTTTATCTTTCCCTACTATCAAGAGAGGAGCGGATACGTGACACGTAGGTTGAAAATGAAAAACACCTACGATAATTTACGGATATTCGTAAAACACACGTTTTACAAACAAACAATGCTCTTAAGATACCAACAATAGTATATTATTGTCTACAATTATCGTCGTTGAAGTGACAATACCTCCTATCTAACATTTTTAAACAAATTTATTTTTTTATTGCAATAGACATAAAATTCAGTTTTGCATCTATAGAATTTTCTCTTATCTTTTAACAATATTCAGAAGAAAAGTTAGAGCTTTGTGGAAATAGTTTTATATTCAAATCAACACATTTAAGACTAAATGTCAAACGTTTTTTCCTCTCTTGTAAAATTAACATTTATTTAGTTAGGAGGTATTTTCACTTCATCAACGTTACATCCTTTACGTTTACGCAGTAAATTTTTATATCATCAGATATTGTTTGCTATCTGCAAATGGCTCTCCTGATGGAAAGTGACAACCATGGCCTATAGACAACAAAGATAATAATGATGGCGTTACTACCCGTGCAGTGGGTTGATAATGCCACATGCATAAGTTTACCGGCTACACGGCAACACGACAGTGACAAACATTGACGCCATTGTGACAGTAATATAAGTAAAGCGGTGATACCAGAGCCGGGCGATACCTTGCGGAACTCTACCACCTAGTAGTGTCTCATATACCCAATCGTTCGCTACCAACTGCCTGGCAGAATGGTGGTCCATTTTACAAACTGAGACCCGACCCAACAAAGGCTAAAACAAAGTATGCATAATGTAGCCGAAGAGCTTCCTGTATAAAATGCCAGCTGCGTCTTGAAAATTGTTTAATTTAAAATATCATCATTTAAGTATGACCTCATAACTTTAACTTTTGAACGACTTTTTAGGGTACTACAAGCCCGTGTTTGCCTGCTGCAACCTGCTGCATGTTTAAAGGCTTTTAGAATCCCACCAATTTCTTGTGGTAAAAAGTAGCTAATATGTTATGTTGACTGCCCTCTGGTTAGTTAATTCGGCTCAGATCATGAGGTCCTGGTTTCGATTTTCAGGTCGAGCAAGTATTATTGAGGTTTTTTAAAATTCAATACCTCAGTAGCAGCTCGAAGTATGGTGGTGGTGCGTGAAGGTGGTGTGCCTCGGATGAGCACGTGAATCAAAGTTTGGTGTATATATAAGGTTATGTATTCATATTATGATTTTTTTTTGTAATAATATTTATTATATATAACATCTTTACATACTCTTAGAATTTTTATGTAAAACTAGCTATTTTGTGCGACTACGTCCGCATGATCAAAACACATTAGGTACATCCTTTTACTACGTCGGGTAAAAAGTTGCCTATGTTACTCAGTGATAAGATAACTTTATATTGGTAAAAGAATTGTCAATATCGGTCTAGTAGTTTTTAAGTTTGTCCATTACAAAAAAAAACAAATTTTACCTCTTTATAATTTACTGGCAGACCGGCGCAGCTTCGCCCACCAATAGATTAGCATGTTGTTCAGGTAGTTTTAATACAAAATTTCATCCCCTGTTTCAGCCCATTAGGGGTTGATGACGGAAAAAAGTTAGCCTAAGTTTGACCCCCAGATCTTCAACTACCTTCATGCCAAATTTCATCAAAATCGTTTCAGCAGTTTAGCAGTGGAAGCGTAACGAGATTTTTACGTCTCGCCCGGGTAGGTATTTGCTACCACCGCCTTGCCTATTCGTGTAGCAATAACGTCAACACATATCATTTTTGTGTCCGGTTGGAAGGGTAAGATAGCCTGTAGACTTACGCACGTGGCATTGCCTTCTCTTCACACAGATAGCAACGCACTATTAACATCTTTGGTATCTATAGGCAATGGCTTCCTTTTCCATCAGGATAGCCATCATGGATGGCATACATAGACGCCCTCGCGAATATACCGGTAATAGAAAAATACAAATTGTTCAGGAAAAATAAAATAGTATTTTTTTAATATTTACTTTTCGAACAGTTTTATATCTCAAAAGAAAGTTAATTTTTTTTAAACTATATTTTCATATCGTGGCAAAATACACTTGCATATAAAAGTTTGATATGTTTTTCATCGATGAGAGTATAAATTAGATTGAAACCGTATTATTTGTTTGCATAAAGATAAATAGTATATTCATATCTGTAAATATCAATAGAATAATTTGTGGAAAAAATCACAAGGTGAATCTTATCCTCTAAATGCTGAAAAACACATAACACGAAAAACTCAGTAATAGCTTATTACCGAAATATTCGCTGGGTGCGACGATATATATAATACTCGTAATATGTAAAATAAAAATTTATATGAAACTAGGGAAACATTAATTAATAGGGTTAGCTCTTCGACTACTTAATATGTTGATCACCTCTATTTGCAATCACTTATCTAATATCAAGGTGTCACAATGACGGTACCCAGAGGTCAGGTCGATACCAATCGGCATTCAACTTTATTAGCCTGATATCCATAGATAATGTAGCTACCAATTTACAACTAGGCGAATTTAAGCCTATGCGCGAATTTGCACACGATACCTTTAATTTAATAGCATACTATTTCAAACAAACTGACTGGTTTTCTATCAAGAAATATATTTCTACTGGCTGACCCTATAATCGTTGTTTTGCCAAATAAATGATTGTATTATAAAATAGAGGTTGATGGTAGAAGGGTGAAAAATTGGGGTTTTATGTATTTTTTTTTGGTCTAGTGGTCCAACGTTGGCGTTGACCACATGAGGTCCTGGGTTCGATTCCCGGGTCGGGCACTTAAAAAATGTTTTTTCAGTTTTCTGATAAACACAAAGTTGCCCGGGATTGGAAAATGCCCGGTTGGCGATAGGCTTGCCACCTATCACATTTGTGGGACCAAGTATCTTCGGCTAATCGTGGGTGCACTTGTTGTACCTCTGCCTACCCCTTCGGGGATACGGGCGTGAAGATACATTATAAAAAAAATAGAACTCAAAAAATAGCATAAAAATGTTAGGGGTTGATAACCCTTATAACTTAGGGGTATGAAAAATAGTAGCTTATTCTCAGACCTCCTGAATATACATATAAACGGGTATAGGTATCAAGGTGAAATTTACATCAAATACTCGGATCGATGCGATTTCATATGGGAATCAAAACCTACACTTTCCATTGACCTAAAATCATGAAATTTATGTGCAGCTAAGGTTATCTACAAGTTTGAACGGAACCCTCGGTATGCGAGTCCAACTCGCAATTGACCGTTTTTTGCTATAGAATAGCAAACAATGGACCCCCTGTTGCAAAAACATGCACACTAATAATCTGAACCAATAATAATAGCGCGTTGTCATAAGTTTACCGATTATTCTATCCCCAAATCATGGATCATCAATTCATTAAATATAGTCCAGTAGTTTCGAAGAACATTGGATGTGACAAATGGAAGAGCAGGTAGACGGACAAAAACACGAATGATCCTGTAAAGGTTCCGTTTATCTTATGAAGTGCGGAACCCTAAAAATCAACAAATACGTTTTCAAAATAATTGTTTACGTAAACGAGTAATTATAAATTTGTCAGACTTACATTTTCTTCAAGATGTTGGGAGTCGATATAATCAGAAGGGAATCTCGACCCTCAAGAGATACAAGACATCATTCGAGAGACCCTTTTTGAAGGATTAATTAATTTTCTCAAGGAGAAATTGGGTGGTGTACAATTTGTACTATATTTCAACCTACGAAATAACGTAGGATGTTTTCAATTTGACGCGTATATTTACGGGTATAACTTTATATAGTGTAATCCGATATTTATTTATTTTTTTATCGGAATGGGTACACCCCGAGGGCGGTCCCATTTTTTTTAAAATTCCAACCACAAGGGTACGTGAACAAGGGATGATTGTTCGCTCCCTGATTTTAATGTATGAACACGCATAACTATTCGCCATTTTAATTTTTTGTCAACAATATGCACATAGGATATGAAAAAGATATTAAGACATAGGTGGACAAATTACACAACTTGATCTAACCCCAGAGAAATTAGCAGGAACAAAGAGACAAACAAAAATTATATTAATTTGGTATATTATGTACCATGTATAAATGTCGTAGCCAGATCGCAGAATTGCGCACATCATGTTGCTCGCTCGACAAGTTCATGAAGTGTTGGCATTTCACGAAATTTTCAACTGTCTATTGGCCACAGCAAAATGTGCCTTCAATTCCTGATCAGATCAATGATAAGAAACCGTTAACGATATGGTTAACTAAATGCGCCTATATCACGAAATAGCCAAAACTGATATAAATATCGTAAAATAGTTATGTTATCTACCGCTAGAGGCGCTGGAAGCGCTTTGATTATGTGTCAAAATGGCGGCAAAAAAAAAGGGAAGCGCTTGACCACGATCTCGCCTGATGTTAATTAAGCTAAGATACAGCCTAAGATGGGACGCGCTTATCTAGAAGGCACCTGTTCACTCTTCTCTTGAAGATCCCCAGATTGTTCTCGTCGGGGAACACAGACTCAGGAAGCATGTTCCAGTCCTTTGCGGTTCGAATGAAGAATATCGAGTCGAACCGCTTTGTCCGGGTACGTGGAACGTATAATTATAATTTTCACGACATGACCAACCGTGGACGATAAAATTGTGAATCGTTTGATGATATGGACAATTCTGCGATCTGGCTATGACATATATACATCCATATGCATTTCGTAAAAAGCGGTTATTCAAATATTATAGACACTCCAATTTTATTTATTAGTATAGATGTATAGTAGCTGGTTCCAAAATAGATCATGGGCCGGACACGCCCGCTGATAACAATTTGCGTAACCTAGTCTTTTAATTGCAATTTCACGATTTTCCATTTAATCGATTTTCATAGCGACACGCTAATTACATTTGAAAATATACGCAAACGCAAGCGAATATGGAAATTCATAACAAGAGATTTTCATATCTATACATATAATAAAATCGTAGGAAAGTCAAAACTGTACATTGGATATTTAAAAAAAAAAAATACTTGGGGCGTGATCTACAATCGATATCGAAGCCAAAAATATGGTTTTTAGAATTTTTGTCTGTTTGTTTGTATGTATGTCCGGGGTAAACTCAAAAAGTACTGCATGGATTTACTTCAAATTTTGCATGAATATTACTTATAGGTCGGGTCAACATATAGGCTACATATTATCACGCTATCACCTACGGGGGAGGTGCTGTGCGGAGTAAACGAAGTCCGCGCGGACGAAGTCGCGGGCAACAGCTAGTTCCAAATAAAACAACACTAGCTGGGCGACCGAGCGAATTTCGCTCTAATGATCATGTATCGAGACACCGAGAAGTATCGAAGGTAACTCACCACCAGTCAGTGTGAATATTATATATATATATATATATATATATATATATATATATATATATATATATATATGTATGTGTGTAAAGAAAACCCTGTCCGATCCGAAAGAGGCATATAAGTTGGTTAAAGGCATTTCTGAAAAAAATAATAAAATGACTTTATTTCAAAAAATAAAAAAGATATCGTTTTTAAATCTTCATATTTTCACTTATATTTCCCTAGAGTCAAGCAAATATTTAAAAATGACAACACCTTGTCGCTGTTTGTTTCATTGTTTCGCTTTGGCGGCTATCGCACAAACACGTGTACACTTTTCGGCTTTTTACAAAAGAACTTTAAACTTTACCCTAGGAACAAACAAAAATAATAAACAAGTTACTATATACCCTGGATTATTATGAAATATCTTATTGACATCATTTTTTAGTATCGATAAGGAATCGCTTGACCACAACTCTCGCCTGATGGTAAGCTAAGATGTGGCCTAAGATGGAATGCGCTTCCCTAGACGGTACCCGTTCACTCTTCTCTTGAAGATCTCCAGATTGTACTGACGAGTTTTATATACTGTTTCTTCTTGCAATGTTCGTGAAAATTGTACTTAGTATTAATTCGTTCGAGAACAGATACACAACATCAGTGTACATAAAAACCACTTGTGTCAATAAGCGACGTGCTATTTTTGTATATACGCTCATCCACTTCTATTGTATGCAGGTACGTGAAATTTTTGTCTTGTGTTAAGACTTAAGCATACTACGCAGTGATTGGTACGTAGACTTATCTTCACGCTAGATCATTTCCTGAGGTAGGCAAGGAGAACTAAGTGCTAAACATCATCATTGCAAACTGGGCTGGCAAAAAAACAAAGTCTGGGCAAATTTAAAAATTAGGAACTAAATATTGAATTGAAGTGCGTTTTAATTATTATTGCAAAATTATTACAAGATAAATTCGTTTAAAAATATCCTACTAAATTCATGAATTGGATACACCGAGTCTTGTGTATGAACTCTGTAATGCTGGCAGTGTGTCATTTTACTACATTTACCTATAATTACAATAGTAACTATTTATTATGTAATATGTCGCTCTAAGTACATTTACCCGATCACTTTTAATTTGGTTGAAGGCGCTAAAATATTTTAGTTCGAATTTTGCGTTCTTGAAATACATGCGTTTTGTTATTGTGTCAGATAAAAATGAAATTTTGATTTTTTTAAATATGGTTTTTATTATATAAATCGAACATATCGATTCTGAGCAGCCTCTGACAATTTGGACAGACCTTTAAAACTAACCATGTATGTTTGTCCTGACCACTGAAAGAAGGAATTTGTTGTGTATTGAGTGGAATAAACTTACCGAAGATCTATACATATAATAAAATCGTGGGAAAGTCAAAACTGTACATTGAATATTTTTTTAAAAGAATACTTTGGGTGTGATCTACAATCGATATCGAAGCCAAAAATATAGCTTTTAGAATTTTTATCTGTTTGTCTGTATGTATGTCCGGGGTAAACTCAAAAAGTACTGCATGGATTTACTTCAAATTTTGCATGAATATTACTAACAGGGCGGGTCAACATATAGGCTACATATTATCACGCTATCACCTACGGGGGGGAAGCTGTACGGCGTAAACGAAGTCCGCGCGGACGAAGTCGTGGGCAACAGCAAGTATAGTAGTTAATGTCTTTATATTTTTTTCATATCTTTAGATAGTAAACAAGCAGATGGCTCTCCTGATGGAAAGAGAACCATCTTTTGTAGACATCGAAGATGTTAATGGTTCATTATATTCTGTACTGGTGTACATTGAAATCAAACGATACAGTGGATATACTTATATTTTCACAGCCACTAGTAAAAAGACAAAAGAGGAGTCACTGGTGGGCCTCAAATGCGCGGTAGCCAAAGTAATAAGACGAGTATGCGGTAGTAGCATGTTCTTTGTCACGATTCGTGGCGCCAAGTGCTGGAGGGCGTGCGTGGTTGAGTTGAGTGAGAGTTGACCGCATAGTCAAATCAAAGCGACGCACTGTGTTTTTAAAACTTAAAAGTATTTTCCTGTCTTTTGCATTGCGTAAGGTACAAATTTGTAGCATAAAAATACAAAGACGCGCGACGTCGCGCGTCGACGTGCGAATTCGCGTGTCGACGCTTTGTTGGAGTTGGCGAATTGCATACAATTAATTTGTACATGGAATACAATGGAATTACGATGAATATACTGTAAATTTTAAAAAACATGACGAGTCACTTCGCCCCGACTCTACGTCAATGTGATCTGACCCCTATTTATACAGGTAGAAGACTGCATATTAAAGGACATGACAGTTAATGGTCGTATGTAAGTGTAACCAATAAAGATACCTACCTATTATAAAAAAAGAATATTGCTTGACTACATAGTACATTTCAACAAAATTAGTAAAGTAGTATTTGAAAAGTATGGTCACCACGCGGACAATATGCGTAGGTTTCGACGGCGACGACGCGTGTTGCGGCGGCTTTTACTAATCAACCTGTATATGTATGTTTTACAAATAAACGATGAAGTTTTACCACATGTCAACAATAGTGCAATTATAAGAAAAAATAAAAGTGACAGCATAATCTTACCTCATTCCCATATGCTAGTAGGTGGTGGACTGTGATGAGAGCCTTATACACCACCACCCAATTGGTGTTCTGTGTCCGCTCCACCAACAGGTTCGCCAGCTGTGGTATTGATACGTTCGGCTCATTTGTGCAGTGAACTAGATCTGAAACAGAGGACATTTTGTTAAGACTTCTTTTTATATCATAACATAGCAAACAAGCAAATGCCTTTTCTGATGGAAAGAAAACCATCGCATATAGACACCAAAGATGTTAATGGTACGTTACTGTCCATGTGGATGGATAGTAGTGTCACATGAATAAGTATTTAACTTTACGTACTGAATACCTTACCCTCCAAACCGGAACACAACAATGACGTTAATGAGGCAGGAAGAGATAAGGCAGTGTTACCGAACCAGCGCGAGCGCAAGATACAATTGCAAACCCCTACTCCTTTCGTTAATAAATATATTACGTCACTTTCTATGTACCTAATAGTTTTGTATAATTTTTCAAGTAAGTTTTACTTATTACCACGTTTTATTTGCTGATTTTTGTTTTTGATTTTAAAATAAAAGTAACATCCGTAACAACATTACACGTTGTTACGGATGTTACTTTTATTTTAAAACTAGCTGCAGCGTGCCGCCCGCTGCATTATAAGTTTTTGGTGAATCCCGCGGAATAACCTAACTTTTCCGGGATAAAAAATAGCCTATATGCTATTCGAGGTCATCATCTACCTGTGTGCCAAATTTCATTAAAATCCGTTCAGTAGTTTTTGCGTGATTGAGTAACAAACATCCATCCAAACATCCACACTTTCGCGCATTTAAAATAATAATATAGATTTTGACTTAAATTATTTAAGAGCATAAAAAAGTGGTTAGCACCATTTTCCGAGTATATTGTTATCCTTGTAATAAAGGTTGTCTTGAAAAGATCACTTTATTAGTGACTAGCTGTTGCGTGCGACTTCGTTCGCACGACAGACAAAAATTATAGATCACGCCCCAAGTATTCCTTTAAAAAATATTCAATGTACAGTTTTGACTTTCCTACGATTTTATTATATGTATAGATAAGACTGCCTTTGTGTATCTTACTTGTGAAATACTTTTATAACTTATATGTTGTCATTTATTTTGGTGCACAATGAAGAGTTATTGAATTGTATAAGTGTAATATCATATTCCAACTCCGGCACATTAATAGCAACTCACCATGAACAGATGAAGTGTCCATAGGTTATTGGGAATATTGTACGCTTAACATTGCGTGACGTAAAAATAAGAAAAAATCATAAAACGCAAATTTCGCATGTCCAAAAAAAAGGAAATGCCATGCCATTAGCAAGCAAAATGGCATGGTTTCTTAATTTTGCGGCAGACCGTTTCTTTCTCGCTTTATAATTATTATAGCGCGATTTAAGATTCACTTGAATTTTTGAAGTTATACTTTTTTAGGCGCGTTAAAAAAATTGAGAGTGAAATGTTGAGATGAGCGCGCATCACCGTAACGAAAAAGTTGCAGGTTGAAGTTGTCCGCTAAATCGCTCAATACGTCTCAAAATCCTTGACTATCCTTTTCAAGTGCTTTTATTATTTTTTTGTAATTAATTATTTGCATGCAGTTAAAATCTATTTTTAACTTTCCACTACGTATGTAGATTAGGAAGTTACTGATTTTACCCCGATTTCCGAAAATCGAGTTTTCACCAGATGTCTACGTTTTGAGGTCCTAGGAACATTTCCGACTATTTTCACAATGACGTCAGTATGTCTGTATTTATGTAAGTATATGTGTGTGTGTGTGTGTGTATGTGTGTATGTAAACATCTCATAACTTTTTAACGGTTGACCGATCGAAACGCGGTTGATGGCATTCGATTGGATTCCGCTCAACTTAGACTTCCTGAAAATTTTAACTGATTCGGTCCAGGTGATTTTGAGAAATTTTTAAAAAACACCAAAAAAAAATTTGGCGAAACAGTATTTTTTTAATATAACTTCCATATATATGTACCGATTGAGTACAAAAACTAATCAGCGCTATTCCTCAAAAAAATACGTCTAATACACAAATTGTATCAAAATCGGTTTATCTGTTAAGTAATCGTTGATGAAAAATTTTGAACAAAGTGGTTTTTCCACATAGCTTCGAAATTTTTCAACCAATTATTTTTTTTTTGTATTCTACGATATTTTAGTAACAAAAAAACTACATCAAAGGCCGTTTCAAAAATCAAAATCGAATCTAATTCTGAAAACGTATAGCTTTTCAAATATTAAAATTACGTTGTTTTTAGGAAACTTACTTAATTTTTTTTTAAATAACTTTCAAGTTAATTCACCGATTGACTTAAAAATCTTATCAGCTTTTCTCCATAAAAAACTGTGTTAAATACAGGTAATTTAAAACCGTCAATTTAATCTAAATCGGTCAATTTGTTTGGGATTTATCAATGAAGAAAATTTAAAATATAATGTTATTTGACATTGCATTTTGTCATTTTTACCCTATCGATTATTTAACTAAAGCAATATTTTAGATCTCAAAAATTGAGTTGAATGCCAAAATCGTTTTCAACATATTATACAGTTTTTCAAAAATTAATATACTGTCATTTTTAACAAAATAGATGTTTTTGAACTGAAAAATCTATGCTTATATTTTTTACTCTTTTGAGCTTTAAATACATTAATTTAGTGGGAAGTTTCAGGGATGGCCCGTAGGGTCAACCGTTTACACATTTTTTTAATGACGCCAAAGAAGTATAACTTCTCACGCGCGTAAATAAGTGTAATTTTATATATTATAGCGCTGTAGATTGCTTGGTACATTACCTAGGTACTTGAAGTGTTCTTTCGAAAATGTTTTTTTCTAAAAAATATTTCCTGTGTTGGTCCCGAGCTCCTTTGAAGATTAGGCCAACTGCTGTTCCGATAGGCAGGTCGTAAAAGGCGACCGATTTGCTATGCGAGGCACTACCATCGTGGCTACTAGGTGGTAGAGTTCTGCATTGTCCCGCCCGGGTCTGGTACCACCCGCCTTACCTATTCCTGCCGCAATAGCGTCAGTGCTTGTCGCTATCGTGTTCCGGTTTAGAAGGTAAGGTAGCCGGTAAACTTATGCATGTGGCATTAGACTTCGCCACAAGATAGCAACGCACCATTAACATCTTTGGTGTCTATAGGCGATGGTTGACTCTTTCCATCAGGAGACCCATCTGCTTGTTTGCTGTCTTATGATATAAAAAAAAAGGTGGAAGGTAAGGTATCCGGTAGACTTATACATGCGGTATTGCCATCCCGCAATACAGATAACAACGCACCAAAAATATATTTGGTGTCTTAGGCATTGTTTTACTTCTCATCAAGAGGGTCCAGGCGCGGATTCACTGTTGTGGGCAGGATGGGCATGCCTACAACCCTAATAGATTTCTGACGACACACTTACGGTCTATTGCTATTTCATATATTTAGATATCAATAATAATAATATAGATCAATAATATAGATCTACTAGCTGTGCCCGCGACTTCTTTCGCGTGGAAAAAATTCTAAAATAAAAACCCGCATAGTTCCCGTTCCCGTGGGATTTCCAGGATAAGAACTATCCTATGTCCTTTCTTGGGTCTCAAACTATATTTGTACCAAATTTTATCCAAATCGGTTCAGTGGTTTGGCCGTGAAAGCGTAACAGACAGACAGACAGACAGACAGAGTTACTTTCGCATTTATAATATTAGTATGGATGGATAAAGCCATAATAAGAAGAGCAATGAATCGTGCGAGATTCAACAATACAACAAAGCTTACTACTTGGCTGCGTTCCGAAATCCTTACCTACTTACTTTTGCAATTTTTATGAACGAAGAAACTAACATTTTAAACGTTTATTAACTGACTAGTGTTTGCCCCACAGCTTACCTTCGTTAAATCCATACTAATATTATAAATGCGAAAATGACTGTCTGTCTGTCTCTTCTTCACGCCTAAGCCACAGAACCGATTTGAATGAAATTTGGTACAAAGATAGTTTGAGACCCGAGAAAGTACATAGGGTAGCTTTTATCCCGGAAATCCCACGGGAACGAGAATTATGCGGGTAAAGCTACGGTAATAAGGAGTAACTTAGACTACTTTTATTTTAGAAATTTTTCCACGCAGACGAAATCGCGAGCACACAGCTAGTACTAAATAAATAGGTACAGTGTACAAAATCTTGGTAAAAATTATTATCACCTAGTCTATACATAAGTTATTGGTATACAGAAAAGGTACCCAAATTTTTATCTCATAGACCACTTCCAAAATTTTGCTGGTTCCGGATTCCGGTGGTCCGGTTCTGGTGAAAAAAAGTGAATTTAATGGATAATTATTTGATATTTTTACTTACGTACTGTGACCCTCCATTTTGGTCACACTAAAGTAGACCCCCCGTCGAGTCTCACATGGACCCCTGGGGGTCCACCTGGACCAGTTTGGGAATCAGTGGACTATACAGGTTGGATGGTAAAAGATTCAGTCATATGTAGGTGGACCCCCAGGGGTCCACGTTAGACTCGTGTAATCATTAAAAATACAATAAGCCAATTTTTGACAAGTCGATTGAAAAGCCAAGTAGGTATCTGTCGCTCAATGAATAGTCTAATTCACCAATTTTTCCACATTCATGTGTGTTTGATGTACTGATAAGCAATCACATAAAGCCACTACCATTCATACAATTTTCACACAGATTGGGTCAAGTGCGGCGGACTCGATTGTTCTATGACCTCCAGTCACCGCCTTTCCAATTAGCTTATGGTTTTTGATTTACGATGTCCTGTTCGTTAATATGTAAATAATGTATATACATATAGTTAATGTGTGTGTAAGTGTGCGTGTGTGTGTGTGTGTGTGTGCGTGCGTGTGTGTGTGTGTGTGTGTGTGTGTGTGTGTGTGTGTGTGTGTGTGTGTGTATGGATGCGTGAGAATAGGTCTAAGTTTTAGAGGGGTCGAAATGTCGACCTAACAAGGTATCGGATCTAGGGATTAGTTTCGTAATTTTAAGTCTCCAAATACAGCCGTATGACGTATGACGTATTTTAATTATGTAGGTACAGTACAAGAAGTCTCATCACACCAGTTCGGCAGATTGATCCAAACGTGATTTAACATTTGTCCTCGCCAGTTGTCGGTGGGGGGTGGTGGTGGTGATCGCCTCGTGTAAAATAGCAAATTTAATTATTTTTCCCTTTTAATTATGGTTTTCCGCAAAGTAACGTTTAAATCAATAAAACATCCAGTTACGGTACTTTTTTACGAAGTAAAAATGGACCAAATATAATCAAATTATTATAAAAAAAATATTTGAACGCGTAATTTTGATTCAATCCCTTTTTTAATTGATTTCTATTATTTTCTTGCTTACAGAAAAAAAAAACATAAAAAAAAACAAAAAAAGAAAACAAATTTTGCTATTCATTATAATTAGTATCTTCCAGATTTGTACTGCAAAATATATAGAGATATTGTTTAATCTCGAGATATTTTAAGTATAAAGCAATTCAAAGAGCTGAAAAGACTCAAAGAACTCAAAGGAATGAAAAAACTCATAGAACTTGCAGGACTGAAGACTCATGACTCACGTGACTAATAGTCTCTAGACTTGCAAAATGACTCGAGACTCGAATTTAAGACTCCGGCTTAAAAACTTTAAGATCTCGGTTCAAAAATATGCTACTTTTAAAAAACAATGTAATTTGATTTTATTAAAAAAAACTATATCAAATAATTCACCCTTTATATAGTGAAGTGCTTTAATTTGACTTTCCTGAACTTGCTTCGGTTAGGAAGTGAAACGTGTTGTGCATTTCTACTTTGCTACTGACGTGAATGAAAGTGTGATGGACGTGGGTGGACTAGTGCCGCTGGGTTTCCTTTAATCTTCAGATCTTAGGTAAGTTAGTCCCATTCCTTACACCACACTATCTGTTGTTTTAGTTGCATCAAAGCAGTAACATATAAGAATTCACGGAATTTTACAAATTAAATTTACAAATTAAATATTTCAATTTCAACTTGAATTATGTCTCTTCTCCAAGTAGCCTGAATCTAAAAATATCTAGAAGACTAATATTCGTCACATCATGATCACTAACTATTATCTAATAGCATCAAGATCGTTGTCAACTGCATGCTCAGATCCCGAATGTCAATGCTGATGTTCCCCAAGATTGTACTATATCCTACATTGTTTCTTCTACATTTTAATGATTAAGTGCAAATTAGCGGCACTTATTGCTATGCCGATGACAGTACAGGATTTTTTTTTATAGAAGAGGGCGCAAACGGACAGGAGGCTCACCTGATGGTAAGTGATTACCGCCGCCCATAGACAACTACACTACCAGAGGTCTTGTAATTGCGTTGCCGGCCTTTTAAAAATGAGTAAGTTCTTTTCTTGAAGGTCCCTAAGTCGTATCCATTTGGAAAAATTTCTGCCGATAGCTGGTTCCACAAAAGAGTGGTGCGGGGCAAAAAATGCCTCGAGAATCGCACGGTTGTGGATTTCCAGACATCGAGATGGTAAGAATGGAAATTCGAATTTTGTCGCGATGTCCGATGGTGAAATTCGGCAGCAGGAATTAATCCAAACAGTTCCTCGGAACATTCCCCATGGTAGAGCCGATAAAAGATGCAGAGTGATGCCACATCTCTACGTAACGCCAAAGAACCAAGCCGATTTGAAAGAGTCTCGTCCTCGACGATTCGAGCCGCCCTACGTTGAATTCGATCAAAAGGAAGGAGCTGGTACTGAGGAGCTCCCACCCATAAATGAGAGCAGTACTCCATATGAGGCCGGATTTGCGCCTTATAAAGTAATAAGCGATGGGCCGGTGTGATATACTGCCTGGCCCTGCTGAAAACTCCCAGCTTTTTAGAGGCTAATTTAGCCTTGCCTTCCAAGTGACCGCGGAACTGAACGTCACTCGATATGTCGACTCCAAGTATTCCAATACGGGCTGTGGCTTTCAGGGAAGTATTTTCAAAACGAGGTGATACGACAAAGGGTAATTTTGTTAGCGGTAAACGCGCAAACTTGTGTCTTAATGGGGTTGAATTGGACCAAATTTAATCGACCCCACTCCGAAGCAACAGAAAGTTGTGCTTCAATTTCTGACATCAGTTTGTTTCGGCACTCGTTGACATGTTCCCGAGAAATTCCGCTGCGGCCAGAGTACAAAGCATCGCCTGTACTGTCATCCGCATAACTATGAATGCTGCTCGATCGCAACATGTCATTAATGTGCAGAAGAAACAGCGTAGGCGATAGCACAAAACCTTGAGGAACACCAGCACTGACGAGTTTAGGAGTAAGGTCAGAGCATGCGCCATCAACAACGACCCTTATACTCCGATCCGACAGAAAACTGGTGATCCATTTGCACAATTTCTCAGGAAGCCCATAGGATGGAAGCTTAGAAAGAAGTACCCTGTGCCATACCCGATCAAAGGCCTTCGCTATGTCCAAACTAACTGCCAATGCCTCTCCTTTATTCTCGACTGCCTCCGCCCATTGATGTGTTAAGTAAACCAGAAGATCACCAGCTGAGCGTCCGCGACGGAAACCGTACTGGCGGTCACTAATCAGCTGGTGCTCCTCAAGATACCTCAGAAGCTGGCAGTTAATAATGGACTCCATTATTTTGGAGAATAAGGAGGTTATCGCTATAGGCCGATAGTTGGACGGGACCGATTGATCGCCTTTTTTAGGGATTGGGTGCACTAAAGCGGTCTTCCAAGTTATGGGCACGACGCCTTTTGAGCAGGAGAGTCGGAATAAATGCTGTATATTCCAGCTACGCCATTATTTCTTGGGAACACGTCGACGACTGCCGGAACAAAATTGTTTCTGAAGTCTAGGATCTATTGAACAAAATCTCAAAATGAGGTTGACTTAATTTAGTCCAATACAACCCAAAGAAGACACACGTTTGTGCATTTATCGGTATGAAATCACTCTTTGTCGTATCCTGTCGTTTGGAGAGTACTATCTTAACTGCCTCAGGCAGTATTGGAATTCTCGGTATTGACGTATCTAGTAAAGCTCAATTCCGCGGTCATTTGGAAGCTAAAGCTAAGCTGGCGTCTAAGAATCTTGGGTGTTCTGAACATGGCAAAACAATATACGTGCCAGCAGACCGTTTGTTCTCTATTCTATAAATAAATTAATATAATAATATCTAGTTACAAAAATTATTTTTAAATTTTAGTGACATTTTTACAATTTTTAAAATTCACGTCCTTATTTATGTAAGGTTATAATTCAAGAATGGCTTAGCGGATCTGGATAAAAATTGGCACACAATGAGAACACATGACTGCCAATGACTTTACGCCCAGAGAAACGGTCGGATATTAACTAGTATAAATAATATAATTAAACTAATAAAAGAAATTTACAAGGGGATACCCTGCATATCGAACCAGCCCAGGGTCATGTATTGTTATTGCTGCAAATTTCATATTTAAGTGACCTTCTGTAGTGATTGAAAATATAATTATCACTAGCTAACCCGCGCAGCTTCGCCGGCAAGTGAATTAAAATGTTGATATAGATTTCATAAAAAACTTTCATCACCTATTTTAGCTCTAAAAAGCTGGAATAGGAGACGAAAATTTGATTTTTGAAAAGACATAAGTTAGCCTATGTGATAAAGTATGTGATAAATTGCATGTAAGGATCCGAGTCTTTAATCTCCATGTTATTCTACTCTCTTGAAGATGCTTCGGTTACGAAGTGAAACGAGCGTTGAGTACATAATTTGTGTTTCTGCATTTGCTACTGACGTGGGTGAAAATGTGGTGGATGTAGGTAAAAAGGTGCCGCCGGGGTCTCCTTTAATCTTCAGAACTTAGGTAGGTTCGTCCCATTCCTTACTACCTTTTGTTTCAGTATCATCACATAATATAACATTTTACTGTTTGTTTTCAAATTAAATACTTTAATTTTGAGTTTATATTAGTGTTTTCACTCGTCTTTTTTTATATTATAATTAGCAAATTTTTTTTTTATTTTCTTCACAAACCCTTGTATATTTTTTTTAATATCGTAAGATAGCAAACAAG
The DNA here is from genome assembly GCA_036924255.1 of Apodemia mormo. NCBI lineage: Eukaryota > Metazoa > Arthropoda > Insecta > Lepidoptera > Riodinidae > Apodemia > Apodemia mormo. The sequence continues at coordinate 27,482,329 of JAUPFN010000021.1, read as the reverse complement.
CAGATGGGTCTCCTGATGGAAAGAGTCAACCATCGCCTATAAAAACCACAGATGTTAATGATGCGTTGCTATCTTGTGGTGAGGTCTAATGCCAGATGCGTAAGTTTTCCGGCTATCTTACCCTTCAAACCAGAACACGAAAGTGACAAGCACTGACGCCATTGTGGCAGAAATAAGCTAGGCGGTGGTACCAGACCCAGGCGAGACAATGCAGAACTTTACCACCTAGTAGTAACGATGGTAGTGACTCGCCTAGCCAATCGGTCGCCTTTTACGACATGTATGTTCCTAGTGACGCGAGCGAACTGCTTTTATGCCATATTGTGCAAGAGTACAGTGATCATACGTCCCGCTTTAGGCGGTTGTCCCACTTTCAGGTTTTCTGTCCCGCTGCCCCAGCGAGAACACAAACATCCCGCTTTTGCAAACAAACCCAATTTATATACTTATTAACCAATCTACATCAATTTTTTTGTATTCAAATTGCGCAAAAGACATGGAATGGACAGGAATTAGCAAAAGTTAGTAACTGACTGACATAGATGATGAATAACTGTATAAATCTATACTTATAATAAAATCGTAGGAAAGTCAAAACTACTTTGAATATTTGTTTAAAAGAATACTTGGGGCGTGATCTACAATCGATATCGAAGCCAAAAATATAGTTTTTACAATTTTTGTCTGTTTGTATGTATGACCGGGGTAAACTCAAAAAGTACTGCATGGATTTACTTCAAATTTTGCATGAATATTACTGACAGGTCGGGTCAACATATAGGCTACATATTATCACACTATCACCTACGGGGAAGGAGCTGTGCGGAGTAAACGAAGTCCGCGCAGACGAAGTCGCGGGCAACAGCTAGTATATTTAAATAAAATCGTTACTTTTATTTGTTAATTATTAAAAGTCTCCCCCTCCCCGCATTAAAAGCTAATTAATTATTTACAAAATACAGTAAGCGTCCCGCTCTGACTCGAAGGGAAAATGGTTACATCATGCATGAGATGAGAATCTCTAGCGCACAGACTGCGGAGCGGTACATACAACCTGCAATTAATTGCTAGCAGATTCAAATATATTATAATACGTGAATCATTGCTGCACCATTTCTAAAATGGGGGCCACATTAGGGGGCCATCCATAAATTACGTCACACGTTAAGGGGGTGGGAGGGGGTCGAAGAAGTGTGACATTGTGTGACAAGTGGTAGAGAGGGGTCTCAAATTTTGTGAAATCACATTTTTTTCAAAATATAATACTTATACGATAAAAAATAATCGAATGAGATCATTTTTCCAATGTGACATTGTAAAATATGTGACATCACACTATTTAGGAGGGGGTCTCACAAATGTGACAAGCAAGGACGGGGGAGGGGTCAAAAAATCATGAAATTTGTGACGTAATTTATGGATGACCCCTTATTGTCCGAAGATTAGTGATGTGTTATCGCGAAAAAACTTCGTATTGAGCTACGACGAACCAGATCGCTACAATATTCTATCACGTTTCATCTTTTGATGCGCACCGATGCAAAATCGAGATGTTACGAAACATAGTGAAGAAAACTGATAGAAGTCCAAAGATTCGCAATTTAGTAAAGTGGTTGGCAAAAGACAACGCGAGTTTTTGCCGTAGAGCGAAAACGTAGCCACAGCATAATATAAGAATGTGTTTTATGCTAAAAAAAAAAAAAAAAAAATTGAGTCATGTTTACTTAAAATAAATATTAATTATTTTTCTAAAATTTCAGCGGATCAACTTTCTTACGGAATACCACTTTCATTTTTGATGAATAACAGATTTTCAAGTTTATATGAGGATATAGCAGATCACAGGGTACTGACCATCATTAAACACAAGCACTCCATTGGAACTAACAGACAACCACGAAATCGTTCTCAGCCCTTGAGGAAACTCTACAGTTTCTACTGTTAGAGTATAAGGATTTATTTGGGTATCCAAAGGCATAACCAAATAACTCCATATTACCAACCTAGTTAGCCTAGTTCTCTCCAGAGGCTTTCTGGCATTCTCCAGTTCCCTCTGGAGAGAACTAGGCTAACAGGAATAGCCACTATACCATATGCACAAATTGCTAAGTGCTGTATAGCCCAGTTTAATAGATAGAAAACTGATAATCATGGATGTAATTATAGTTAAAGAAATAGGCAAAACAGCAAATATAAATCCAGTTGAGTCATTAGAAAACTCTATTAAGTCCTGGAAGCAGTATGATAAGTGTTTAAAAGAAAAGTATTTTATACTAGGTGGTAGAGTTCTGCATCGGCTCGGCCGGGTCTGGTACCACTGCCTTACCTATTCCTGCCGCAATAGCGTCCGTGCTGGTTACTGTCGTGTTCCGGTTTGGAGGGTAAGGTAGCCGGTAAACTTATGCATGTGGCATTAGACCTCGCCACAAGATAGCAATGCACCATTAACACCTTTGGTCAACCATCGCCTATAGAGGCGATGGTTGACTCTTTCCACCAGGAGACCCATCTGCTTGTTTGCTATCCTATGATATAAAAAAAAAAATGTATCCTTTAATCCGTAGGCAGAAGTACAAGTGCACCCATAATGTGATATGTGGCAAGCCACCAACAGGACATTTATCCAATTCTGGACAACATTGTTATCAGAAACCTAAAAAAAGGACATTTTGAATTGCCCGACTCAAAAACTGAACCCAGAATCTCATGGGGTTAACATCAACACCAACACACTACACCACAGAGGCGACAAAACAAAAAGCCTGGATATAATGTAAACATAGCCATAACCATTTCATGTACACACAACTGACCGTTGTATGTATAAATATCCTGGCTGTGGATACATATATACATAATTTAGAGATCAGCGGATGAAAATAGAATGGAAGATTTGATGGACAGTGCCTCTCTTAAAATGAGATTTAGGAATTGATTTGTCTTTGTATTAGTCCACGGCTCTTACAAGGAATAAACTTTCCATTTTTGCCAGGTAGCACTTAAAAGGCAAGCACATGTCACTAACATTTGTCATTGAGGTAGCTGATAAATACCTATGTGTTAATACAACATAGAAATAAATCATCATTATTTCATATCTAGATTTACTAATCTTATCAGGATTTGTTTTAAGTGACATTCTTTTAAGCATTTAAAAAACATTCCCTTTAAAACAATTTCTAGCTTGTGCATAACAAAAAATATTTTTGGAGATAAAAAAGCCACCTAACATGATTCAATTTCATTAATGTATCACACAGCCATGTGTCAAGTTTGTATAGTATCTCTATGTAGACATATCCAGTTTTGTGATTGCAGTGAAATATGATAAACAGGCAGGCAGTGCCACTTCCTGTGATATGGTTGTTATTATGTTACTTATTGTTGCTAACAAGAATTACAAATCTATACATATAATAAAATCATAGGAAAGTCAATGTATGTCCGGGGTAAACTCAAAAAGTAGTCCATGGATTTACTTCAAATTTTGCATGAATATTACTAACAGGTTGGGTCAACATATAGGCTACATATTATTACGCTATCACCTACGGGGGAGGGGTTGTGCGGAGTAAACAAGTCCGCGCGAACGAAGTCGAGGGCAACAGCTAGTTAAATATTAAAAGTCAATCACTAAAATTAAGCGCTATTTATATATACCTCTTTATGGTAGAAACTTTACTACTTTCAGGGTGAAATGTACATATATCTATACTTGATCACATTGGTCTACAGCAGGAGTCGACAAATTCCTGCCCATGTGCATCCCATGGCAGTCCCTGTTGTGACCCATAACTAGTTTATAGATAAGCTAAGACAGGACATGGAAATCTTTCTAAAATATTTGAAATTTGAGCCAAAACTAAATTTATTACTCCATCTGGGAAACCTGCCATGTTGATATGCTGATCACTTTGCCCTAGAATCTATATTAATATTATAAATGCAAAAGTTGGATGAATGGATGGATGTTTGTTAATCATGTAAAAACTACCAAACGGATTCGAATGAAATTTGGCACACAGGTAGATAGGACCTGGAATAGCAGCACATAGGCTACTTTTCACCCCAGAAGAATTAGGTGATCCTGTGGGATTTGTCAAAAAATTTTACAATGCACTGGGCTGTACACTGCAGCTATAAATTAATATATTAAATAACTTGATTTCTATGAACTTTGGTATTAAGATTTAAGATAGGTATAGAATAGCCAGCCATGATAAACCTTTTATTTTAATATACATTATAGTTTATACTAAGAATTAGGGTGAAGGAAAATGAATAAATTTCTTTTTTTTTGCCCTGGAGTAACTTGTAGCTGATAAAAAAATATAATTTTTTAATCAAATTTTTTATATTCAACATTTTGAAGTTATGCACTGACGTAGAAAATTAATACCAATTTAACAAAAAAATATTTTTGTTTTTTTTTAACTGTCAAAAAAAATCTGGTATAAAAGCTTATAAGCCATTTTTATAATAGAAAAAAATGTTTTTGTTGATAAAGAAATAGTTAAATATAATTTTTATAACAGTCTACTGGAGTGCCATACATCAAACATCTTATAGAGTTTTATACTTGGAAAACGCTACATGGGGCAGTGCAATGATGGGTCAGCTAGTCTTACAATAATTTTACAATAACTAATATTTAAAATGCACTTTTAATTCAATATTTACTTCCTAATTTTAAAATTTGGCCAGACCTTTAAAAGTAACCCTGTATAGTATAAAGTACGCAGTATATGGAATATACGCTCTATGGAAAACTGAATTGTGGTTTCAAAGGTTTAAAGAGTGTTGTAATTTTACTAATAGTTCAACAAGTAGAAGTCATAGTCAATATATTTGACGATGTTGTGGAACTCTACCACCTAGTAGTCACATGTATTGCTAATTGGTCATCTTTTACAAACCTGGCTGGCAGAACAACAGGGGGATATGATATTAAATATTTAAGTATACTGTTAATAATTCAACAAACAGAAGTAATTGTCAATGTATTTTTTACTCTTTCATTTTTTTTTTATTTCGTTATTAGATAGCAAACAATCAGATAGCTCTCCTAATGGAAAGAAAAACCATCATCTACAGACACCAAAGATTGTGTGATGCTATTCATGTGGTGGGATACCACTCTGGAATAACACATATGTATGTAACATATGTGTTAGACCAGACCAGATTCCAACATTACATATGTATGTAAGGTGGTTTGGCAGCTGACATACTGATACCTTACCTTACCTCCCAAACTGGAATATGAAAATGACCAGCATTGATGCTATTGCAGCAGAAATAGGTAAGGCGGTGGTACCATATATCCAGGTGTGACGCTGTAGAATTCTAAGATCTACAACGTCAGAACTGGATCTAAGGATCTAAGAGAAGTAGTGGTAGTAATAGTCTTATGATGGTAGTGACACATATAGCTAATGCCTGGCAGAATGGCAGATGGTCCTATTCTTCAATGAGGGCACTAACCAACATGGGTTTGTTGTCCATACTTACAAAGGCTCGCTTTCTAATAATTGTAGACATCTATTTTGTTTTATTGAGTATAACTAATTAGGGTAATATGTCCTAAAGTCGGCCGTCGCCTAATGTCGGCCACCTAACATGTTTATGTTGATAATTAATTTTACCGGTGGGAGGGATGCACTGTGCCGCGCTCCTGGCTGCATTGGTACCACCAATTTGCTTATTTCTCCCGTGAAACAGCTTTGCTGTGTTTCAGAGAGAAGGGCAAGACAGGCAGTGTAATTACTGGCACCGAGACTTAACATCTTATGTCTCAGGATAGGCAACACACAAATGGAATACCTGGGCTAGTTCCAGCCCAGGTATCCCATTTTTGTTCATTGGCGACGTTGACCACTTACCATCAGGTCGCACGTCTGCCAGTTTGCCTATCTCACTAACATAAAAAAAACCATATAGGTTTTATAAATTTATTATAGAATAATGTCTTTATTTATATAGTTATTTAATATATTAAACTCAATGCATCATATTGACCGCCCCGTTGGTCGAATGGTAACAAACCTAACTACAAATCTATGTGGCTAGATTCTATTTCCAGCAGGGACAAACATTTGTGTGATGAGCATAGATGTTTATATTTAATATATTAAACTCAATGCATCATATTGACCGCCCCGTTGGTCGAATGGTAGCAAACCTAAATATAAATGTGTGGCTGGATTCCATTTCTAGCAGGGACAAACATTTGTGTGATGAGCATAGATGTATGTATTTAATATATTGTCATGTAAATTAACATAACATTTTTACTTTGTTTATATTAATAAAATAAACTATGTGGGTAGATCTGACAACTGATTTGCTATGTAGCTCAATCAAGTACAGTTGCATATTATTTCAAAATACATACCTATTTTATTTACATAATATATATTAAACTCAATGCATCATAATGACCGCCCCGTTGGTCGAATGGTAGCAAACCTAACTACAAATTGTGTAGTGTGGCTGGATTCGGTAGGGACAAACATTTGTGTGATGAGCATAGATGTTTGTATTTCTGGGCATATTCTTATGAATAAAATTAATTTTGTTATCTTTTGACTGACTTTGTGGCGCATGACACAAAACCATAACTTTCTTTTATGCAGTCAAGTAAAAGCATAGCCTACGTCACTCCTTGATAGTAAGCTTTTTAAAAATTAAACATTTTTAAAATCGGTTGAGTTGGTTTTAAGTTAAATCGTAACAAACAAACAAAAAATCAAATATTTCCTTTTTATATATTTTTTATTATTATATAGATAGATAAAAAATTAAGTATAATATGTTCATATAAAATATTTAATTTAAATTTAATTAAAACTTTATGCTTGTTTTACATTTAAAACATCCTTTACCGGCGGCCGAAATTAGGGCAACACTGGCCGACAATAGGGAAATAGACCCTTTGAAATTTAAAAAGCTTATATATTTATATTTTGTAATTGAAGTCAATTCGAAACATCAATACTGTAAAATTTAAATATTAAATAATACAAAAAAAGCAAATGAATATGTTTTTATAATAACGGTTTAAGCCTAGTAAGGTCTGAAAGTTGCGTTTTTCGTTAGGGGGCCGATATTTGGGTACTTTACCTTGCGTATTTTATACTATACAGGGTTACTTTTAAAGGTCTGGCCATATTTTAAAATTAGGAAGTAAATATTGAATTAAAAGTGCATTTTAAATATTATTGCGAAGTTATTATAAGACTAGCTGACCCATCATTGCACTGCGCCATCTAGCGTTTTCCAAGTATAAAACTCTATTAAGATGTTTGATGTATCACCCACAGATGGCGCTCCAGTCGACTGTTATAAAAATTATATTTAAATTTTTTTTATCAACAAAAACATTTTTTTCGAATCTTTTCATATTTTTCGCCCAATGTAGAAAACATAAGCTTTAACTGGGTATTTCTTTTGGCGAAGTAGTTAAGAGATCGAGCCACTCCAGGATAAAAACACCTTTAAATATATGATAATATAAAAATATTTGTTAAAAATATCCCACTAAATTCATGAATTGGATGCAACCAAGTCTTTTGAATGAACTTTGTAATACTAGCAGCATGTCATTTTACATTTACCTATAATTACGATAGTAACTATTATGTAATCTGTCGCTGTAAGTAAAATGTACTTACTACTGTACTGATCTCCTTTTGGTTAAAGGCACTAAAATATTTTAATTCGAATTTTGCATAATTAAAATTATATCCATGCATTTTGTTTTATATGTGGGTTAAAAATGAAATTTTGAATATTTTTATTTTTTTATTACATAAATCGAACATATTATTTATTCTGAACAGCATCTGAAAATTTGGACGGACCTTAAATGTAACCCTGTATATTAAAGTAACTAATTAAAGTAATATATATTAAAGTAACTATATATGACCACCTTGTTGGTCGAGTGGTTAGTGACCCTGACTATGCAATCGACGGGCTCGGGTTTGATCCCTGACAGGGACAAGCATTTGTGTGGTGATGAGCATAAATGTTTGTATTTCTGGGTTTGGGTGTTTATTAAATATACTCTAGTATCTATACATATAATAAAATTGTAGGAAAGTCAAAACTGTACATTGAATATTTTTTTAAAAGAATACTTGGGGCGTGATCTACAATCGATATCGAAGCCAAAAATATAGTTTTTAGAATTTTTGTCTGTTTGTCTGTATGTATGTCCAGGGTAAACTCAAAAAGTACTCCATGGATTTACTTCAAATTTTGCATGAATATTACTAACAGGTCGGGTCAACATATAGTCTACATATTATCACGCTATCACCTTCAGGGGAGAAGCAGTGCGGAGTAAACGAAGTCCGCGCGGACTAAGTCACTGGCAACGGCTAGTTTATATATGTATTTCTTAAGTATTAGTATCGTTGACTAACACCCATAACACAAGCAAATAATTCACTTACTTTGGGGTTAGATCATTAAGTGTAATTTGTCCCATGTATATTTATTTATTTATATATTAAAGCACAATATTTAAGAACCCTACACTTCCAAATTCCCAACATAAAATTCCATAGATTACTGCTTGTCATAACTGTAAAATATTAAGACATGTTACAAATTTATGTTAAACTATCTATTTAAATTACTCTCTTACTCTCAGGCCTTATATCCATTAATATTGCTTTTTTTTTTATTTTTAGTCTCTTCTTGATTCATATTGTTTATTGAGGATTCAGGAAAATATAAAAATAACTGTAAAGTACCAACATCTAGCAAATGCATTTTTAATTCCTTTCTTTTACTGCATTTTTTGTTGGTCCTTTTATTATATGTTACTATATGCATGTGGTGTATGTTTCAAAAAAATGCTTATTTATTCTAAAAATATTTTTAGTGACAATTACAAAATATTGAATTTCTCTATAAAATAATTTCATTAAGATGAATATAATTTTTTTTGTTAGTAAAGTGCTACTCGCAACCATACATAGGTGTGTGTATATTGTTTACAGCACATTAAAGTGACTTTAAAGTACTTTAAGGTCCCTAGACTTCATTGAAGGGTCACTTATAATTTCTGGTATTGAAACTAATGGCAACCTAACAAACCTACTGCAGTGTAGCAAATCATGTAGAATTTAGTTCAAATAAACTGACAATTTATGTAACAAGTCAGGAGAGATCTCTTGGGTTGGGTTTATAAACATGCCGCATCGATAGAGGGAATCTGAAGCTGTGGAGAGCTTCTAGAAGTTCTTCTGATAATCCCCCGTTAGAGACACAAATTAAAATAAAATAGTATATTTTTAGGTTAGGCGTGTAAATATTTACGATAAACTGTACCCCGTCTGTAACTTTTGGGTTCATTTTTTTTTATACAATGATCTTTATTTATCAAATCTTTACACAAAATTTCAATTTGAGGAAACACATTTTTTTTTTGAAAAACAATTACGAAAATTTTGTTTTTATTCAGAATATCATGAAACATATTCAAATAGCTTTGGTTTTTGTTTTCAGAACTAGTAATCTTCTTAAATTGATGACAGATCCGAATCAGAGCACCCCAACTTGCACGTAGTCTTGTTTGCCCTACCCCTAGAGTGTTTTTAGAAATTGCGAAGGGGCAGACGGAGGCAGTCCCTGCCCACTGTAACAAAGCATAGGCAACCAAAAAGCCGAAGCTGCAAAGGCAAACAACGGTGCCTATGCTTTGTTACGTAAGGGCTAAGGGGCTGCACTTCCTGCAGTGCAGTAGCACAATCCAACTAGTATTTATAGTAACAAGCCTTATGTTATAAAACCTTAAACCATATTTTTAAGTAGCAAATCGCATGTTATAGAAAATTAAGAAGAACCAAACCTTAACATTAAAAAAATAAAATTATGTAATAAAAATGTGTATTTGGGCGAAGGGGATGGGAGAGGGTGACTGCGATTATTTCTCTTTTCTCTCTGTTCTTTTTTCTCCAATCTAGTGGCATAATTTAAAATTTTTGGGACATTTTGTATAGCAGTTTTATGATACAAAAACTCATTTAAAAAAAAACTGTGTTTCCGGCGGGGGGTGTAAGGGGGGTTGAACACCCCTCTCCACCCCCACTCTTTCAGACTACCCCATAACGATGCAGCACTTTTCTAAACTGTTATCGAGATCTTAATGGATGGAGCCTCATTGCACAGCTCTTCTTTTCTAAGTGGAGAACCTGACGACAACTTAATAACCCTCCATTATATTTATGTTACAAGTAGGGTAGCAACTAACTGGCCACTATTGAACTTGGATTTCAAGCTATGCACTAATATTACTGGATTTATGGCAATAGAACTAATAGCGATAGAGTGCAAGAATTTTACATTTTTAAGTAGCGCTATACTATGCATGTTAGCATAAACCTACTGTTTATTTAACATTATAATGGATAATTATATATAATTTTTATATATATTTGCAATATTAAGAAACTAATTACAAGATTTCAAGGATTGTATATTTCTTGAAATGCTCGTTACTGCCAAGAATTTAATAAAATATTTATTTTAATCTTTTTTATCTTTATGCATAGATAAGGTTAATTGAATATTTATACTTTTACTTAGGTACCTACTTATTTTTTTTACTAGGTACCATCATTTTTTAACAAGTAAAAGAAAACTGATAATTTGATAATACAACAAATAAAACTTCCAAAAACTTCACTTTTATCTGTGCAATCCAAGAAAAAGTGTAAAACCAGTATTTTTTCTAACTATATATTATAGTATTTGAACATTTTTAGGAACAAAGGTTATTTTTAATTTATCAATGAAATATGCTTCATTTTTATACTTAAGTACTATCTAAATTCAATTTATGTATGCATAGTGTTTGAACAAAGTAAGGAATATGATAGAGGGTATTTAGAAATGATGCTTGCAGATGTTAATATTGATTACTACCAGATGAAAGTCGTATTGGCAATGTAATGGACAAAATATTATATAAATGTAATTTGTAGTGGATAATAAAGCGTAAATTTATTTCGAGTTCCTCCAGTCTGATTATTATGACATAATAGTGAATGTGTGTCAGGTTGCAATAACATCATGAGAACTGGTATTTTGGCCGCAAAAATTACAAAAATCAACTTCTTTGCAATATATCCAACTGCGGAAAAATTAACAATCAGACTTCATTTTAGATATATTTATTGACCAGATCTTGGCCAATGTCAAGAACAGTACGTTAAATATGTAGGTATATATGAGTGTAATGATAGTCTAGATAAGAATATATAATCAACGTTATTACTTACAATCTAAGTGTTTCTTTTTTGGTGCAATCATTTCTTCGGTTGTGGCTTTACATACTGATTTTGCTAATCCTTGCCCCGCGATACTATGACGAGCGGCAAGAAGCCGATCGTTTATTGTCTGTCCCGCCATCATCACGTTGAGTCCAGACATAAACTGTTTGTGTACACTAAAAAAACACTTATTTTCGCGTTAAAATAATTTTGTAAAATTATGTAGGACGATGACGGGTAAAAATATGTCACCGCCCCCCCGACTGGCACAATACTAAATTCAAGATGGCCGACTAAATTACGTTGGTGTTGCCCGTTTCAGATATATATCATCCTCTAGTAATACGAGGGCAATACTACAGGTGTCGGCATATGTGCGGTTTCTTGATCAGGATTCCTGAGTCGTAATTCGAATTCGGAAGCCTGAATGCACGACTAAATACGTTACATACTCTTTGTGCACGACTGTCATGTTCGGAAAATATAAGCTCGTGTGCGCCTTGCTGAGCATTTTGTATGTACGTCGTGCATTCAGATCTCCGAATCTAAGGCTAGCCACATACGTAGGGTTTTCTAGTCAGGATTCCTAATCCGAAATTCAAATTCGGTAACCTGAATGCACGACTCATACTTTCCCACTTTTACTGTCCCATTTTTAAATGCAAAACTTGCCGACTTAAGTTTATTTGGGCATTTTCACTAAAAAGTGCACCCCTCATTTTTACGCTGTCCCACGTTCATAAAGTTGTGTTGTAAATTCATTTAAATATTTAATTATTTTTTACGGAAGATGTCGTTTCCAAATATATTATAATATCTGTGTTTAATCAACAATACTTGTAAAAATATTCTCAAGGGATTGATTTATGAACAATTCAAGATACTGATAGTAGTTGTATTTGGTTTGTCCCAGTCCCTTGAATATATACCGAAATTACCGATAAAAATTCCTTCAAACACATAGTTACGTTTTTGTTTACACGGATAAGACTATTTTTTCGGCTTAATTGAGTAAAAATTGCAAATAAAACTATCAATATAAGAGTAAAATAGATTTTTATAAAGTCCTCAAAATTCGAACCAACCGGACATGTCAGTACAGTGATGGCCCAAATAGACATAATCTTTCTACTAAAGTTGCTTCGTTTATTAAAAATAGCTACATTATTTATAACGAATCATAGCTGTTATTTCAAAATCTCTCAGTTTCTCTAAGTTCGTGAGCGGTAAAGGTGTTTTGCTGGAGTCGACTGTTGGTCACCTTTTTTTGAGTCAGGTTTGAAGACTTTTTCTTATTATATATATTTGTGTCTTAATCTTCGATAATTTTTTACCGATTTATTGTTTATTAAGTAACATTTTTATAAGTTAAATTTAGAAAAATACCAAAATATTTGATTAGAATACATTTTTCTTTCATTTCGTCTAGATTAATGTGACGTCGGTTCAGTGACGTTTTATGCTGTCACATATAGGTCGGACCACTAAAGTCACCACACTGACGCATTAGGTCTACATGATACACATGTTTATTTTCAGGTAGTTTTTTATAACAAATCTTATTATGGCACTAAGTAGCGCAGAAAGAACTCAACGATATAGAAAAAGATCTAAACAAAATCGTCTGGATGAATTTGAAAGGCAGAGAAAGCAAAATTTAGATAAAGTTAAGTCCAAAAAAAGATCTCAGAACTCACACCAGAGGAAGCGGAAACAAGAGGAGAACCTTTCTCCTCTGGAGAAAAGAAAAAGGAATAGCAGGCAAAGACAAAAGAAAGTCAAAGAACAGCCCATTTCTCAAGATATTAATGCAATACCTGGGACTAGTAGTTCTACACAAGAAGGAAGCTTTAAATCTAATTTGAAAAATTCACACGAAGACTGTGAAAAAGAAACAAATTGCCTGTAAATAAATGTATATATTACACAAGAAACATTGAAAAACTAAAAAGAAAGAATGACACTTATCGGAAAAGATATCAAAGATTAAAATTAAAAAAGAATAAAAATAAAGATTATATCTTGATATAATCATAATAACACAATTATAATATTGTTGTGATTTGTGTAATTACTCGTTCAGATTGTAAAAATGTTAGAAGTAATGAAAAAAAAAAAAAAAAAAAATATATATATATATATATATATATATATATATATATATATATATATATATATATATATATATATATATATATATATATATATATATATATATATATATATATATATATATATATATATCATGTAGCCACGGCTTAACTATTTTTGATATGTCAGTTTGAAAATGTCTCAATTTACAAAGAGTTTGAATATTTTTTTATTAATTTTGTGTTTATGTTCCGCTCCAAATATTTTTTTTATTGCTTTAATTACATTAATATTAAATAATACAATTTATTATTTTATAAACCGGCTACTAACTTAAAAATAAAAAAGAAAATTATGATCATAATGGCATCATTGTCACAAAACCGAATTTAAACTTTCATTTTTAGAATTTTCGTTTGCGTTTATCATTATTATTTGCTTTATTACGATAAATTAAAATATTTTGAATCAATCAAAAGTGCAAACCAAATCATATATCATTTTCGTTTCAGCATAGAGCCGATTTCATATGTGACCAAACTGACCACTAATATACTACAATGTCCACTTATTTAATGTTTTTTATGTATATCTCTTGTTATTTATCAGAAATAAAGATTGATTTCCAGTTCATCAGAGTTTAAATAATGTTCTTATAACCTCAACTAACTTAAAAACATACGTATTTAAAAAATCCTTAATTTTGTAACGGGTGTACTTTTTAGTAAAAATGCCCATTTGCTAATTTATTGTAATTTTATTTAAAAGTATAGGTACTTAAAATTACGATGGACTCCGTCAAATTCAGAATATTAAAAAGTATCATTTCCACTTACTTTTACTTTGGTATCTACGTGCCTTACATGAAGCAATGAGAATTCAACACTCTTGGTTTTGTATCATATACTAAAAGATAATTGTGCTAAACCAGTGTACAACTAATTTTGAAATCGCATTATTCACTTAGATTAAAACAAAACTGTGTAAAAAACGATATTATAAAATCTCAGATTATATAAAAGACAAAAAAAGCCTGGAATTAATTGCTCCTCATACCGATCACACATATATTTTATGTAATACTGTGATATTGTAAAAAAAATAGATGATAATATGTAAAGAAGACAAGTCCGCTGAGTTTCTTCCGCCGGATCTTTTCAGTGTGTGGCAGCGTTTCCGATAGTAGTAGTCATAGACTAGTATATAATATTATCCTTTAGTAGTAGTTTTAAAAAATATGTTGACGTGTCAAAATAACTTGTAAAAGTTTTATTAAATAAAGTAGGTACTTCAGATTTTACTTACCAAATTGTCTTTTCACTTTGAATGAATTTGAAGTGGTATTCGCATAAAATTACGTACTTACTACTTTGAGGCATTAGTGTATTATAACGTTATCCCTGTTTTTGAAGAATAGACCAGCTGTCACTCTTACACAATGTTTTAAAGGGCGGACGAGTGGCCAAAGGTGTCACTACCATCGAGACCTTATCTCAGTCTATGAGGTCTCGCCACCTCTTTTTATACAGCTGTGATAGAAAGAGAGGGCAAAACTTCAGAAAATGACAACATAGCAACTTCGTTTCACGTAGGTATTAGAAATGTTGCCTCCAGAATCCAGATATAATAAAGCTTCATGATCGAGACTAGTGACTACTAAAATTGGTAATGTTCTGCAACGTTTTGTTCGAGCTCAGTATCACCTAAATAAAATAAATATCTGTTTATACAATGGTATCACCGCCTTACTTATTTCTGTTGCAAAGGCGCCAATGCTTTTTACTTTTGTATTACAGTTTGAAGCAGTATTAGCAAGCCTACTGTTTTAATAGTATATTTACTGTTTCGCCACTACCAAGGAACTTATGTACGATAACTGGAATTATTACGAAGCAATATTTGAAAAAAAAAAGTACTTATAAAGTTGACATTTGCTTCTTACTTAACAGAGGGGAAAAACATTCTGAACAAGACTACTTACTTACTTAATTACTTAGTAGTAATTTGCAAACTACATATGGCCGCACAAACAATTTGCAAACTATATAATATGGTGATTGATGCTTTAATTAGTAGAAAGAGACACACTCCACCCATGTCGTGGTACTCTTCGGAACGATTTTGAAGCGCGTGTGAATATTCCGGGTAGAATATAACTTCCTTGCTCATAGAGGTGTAGTCATTCGCGCGGACTTCATTTTCTCCACACAGCATCTCCCCCGTAGGTGATAGCGTGATAATATGTAGCCTAAATGTTGACCCGACCTATTAGTAATATTCATGCAAAATTTGAAGTAAATCCATCCAGTACTTTTTGAGTTTACCCCGGACATACATACAGACAAACAGACAAAAATTCCTACGATTTTATTATATGTATAGATTAGCGCGTGTGAACATCCCGGGTAGAATGTAACTTTCTTGACCACTACCTCCTTGTTTTCTATTTTACTTCATATTTCTACTGTTTTTTTTTGGTGATGTATCCAAATTTTGAACTTTGTCAAATATATTGTGATTTGCCAAATCACAATATGTACCAATAAGATGTTAAAACTTTTAACAAAGGTAATAAAGATAGTTCTTGTTAGCGTTAATCACGCGTCTTATCATACTTGATTTCTTTAGCGGGCCTCTTGCGGTCTAAACGATTCCAATGATGCTTTGCTTTTAGCATCAATAAAACAGGATAGTTCAAATGTATAGTAATTATTTAATTAAACGGATAGTTACAATTTGTCACCGTAACCGAGGTGCGTATGAAAAAATGTAGTAAAACCATGTACGATTTAAAAAAAAATGAGTCCGAAAACGTCGAAAACCGTGAAATTAACAATGTTAATGAATACTTTTTTAAGTTAAAATGAATAATTTTGATTATGTGATCTTTTCATTTTTACGATTTCCAGAAATTTCTATAATAAATACATAAATATATTATTCTAAACGAGTTTAAATTTATCAATGTACTCTAAATCAGATTTTCACTAATACTTTAAATGGTATGTATCACTTATTGGTAAAGCGAACAAACCCATATAAATTTAGCATTAGGTTTTTCGTCCTAAGATTTATATATAATAAATACCTTGATGACCGGTCGTATTTTTTAAAATCCGGACCCAGGTCAAAGAGGAAAAAGCGCGTAAATTCTGTGTCTCTGTGCAGTTTTGTTAATTTAGCGACTTTGTCGCTAGATCTAGCGACATTTTGTGTTATACAGTGGCTTAAATTACTTGTCTAGCGACAAGAAAAAACTAGCGACTATTCTAACGACTTCTAGAGTTTAAATTAAAAAATATGTTTTATCTATCTTCATAAAATATGGCAGGATCTCAACCTAGAAATCTATCTTCTTTAAATTCAGAACTTCGTTCCGAAATAGGATATCAGTCTGACAAGTCATCCCCATTCATTTAGCCCCCATTAATTAATAATACATATTATCTATATATAGGATTTCTGTGCATACTATCATTCACTATCAAACGACCATCAAACGATTGAGATATAGAAAAGTTAGATTTTTAATTAATGGGGGGCTAAATGAATGAGGATGACAAGTCTGTCTTTTTCCCAATCGTAGCCTTTGAATGAGACAGATATTTGTTATAGTAATATTTAACCAATTTCAAAACACTGCTTCAAATTCTTATGCATAAGCCGGGATTGCCCCAAATAATGTACACGTGTGGACAGGTATCCCAGCGCGTTTTTTTTGGTATTGTATATTAAGACTTGAGTATTCATACATTGATGAAGTGTATTGTGATCTCTAATTATTGTACAAAATTAGCGATTGCTTATTTACGTAATCCCAAAGAACAATTTAAAAATAGATTAAGCAAACTGGCTATAAAGAAAAAGTTTTAGTATTAAGTTTTTGACCTTTTATTTATGAAATAATTATTTTTTCATTTGATGGCAATAAATAATATTTTATATTACACCTATGTTTTTTTGTATTAATATCTTGACTTTTCCTTTGTTAAAAATAGTAGCTTTTTATAATTTTGACCCGACTTGTTAGTAATATTCATGCAAAATTTGAAGTAAATCTATGCAGTACTTTTTGAGTTTACCCGGGACATATATTGACTTTCCTACGAATCTATTATATGTATATAGATTATTCCAACAGACCAAAAAAACTGCGCCCCGTTCTACCATGCGTAAAACAATATAAAAGTAGAGGTACGTAAAAGAATTGCGCTCAATTTCCATTCTACTGAGATCATTTAGCGATTTCTAGCGACTTTTGAACTTTGTACGTAGCTAGCGACATCTAGCGACTTTTCAAGTCTACGCTAACGACTTTTTAACATGTAGAGTTGGCAACACTGGGTCTGTGATACCAACTTATAGAAAAAAAAGCGAAAGTGGCAGTGAAGTTGTGAAACATTATTTTTTTGAAATTTTAATTTCAATTTAAAGTTAGATATATATTTAATTAATAATAAACAAGTTTTATACGGGATTTTATGGCATTTGATATCTTTTTAGGCTTGTCATAAAAATGGCCGATTTTTAAATTAGATTGACAGGATCGTGTTTTCGTGTTTGAACTTGGGACAAAATGGCAAAGAAAAAGAATGCTAAGAATAAGGGCAACGTTAAGACCAATATAAAAAAGGATGTAATACCAAAACAGATACCCATTAAAGAAACAATTAATAACGATGCAATAGCTGCAGCTCTAAGCGCCCTTAACCCACCTGTTCTCTTAAAAGTATGTAGACTGTGTGAGGCTAAAGATGGCCCATTTCTGAATATTTTTGACGCCGACAGAGTAACTGCAAAGAGGATAGAAGAAGTTATGCCATTTAGGGTATGCATATTGATTTATTTCCTTATTACATGTACACTTGATTGTAATACAGGTTATTAAAACGATAAAATTGAATTACCTTCTACTACTCAAAGGTATGTCGTATAATTAGTGTGACTATACGTCCCGTTTTGAACGGGACTGCCCCGATTTAAACTACTCTGTCCCGTTGTCCTTTATTATATTAAGAACATCAAAAATTTTCTTATTAAGAAAAATATAGACAGTTGTCTAGCATAAAAAGGGATAAATTATATACAACTTTGATCAGCAATCTCTTTTAACTTGACGAAAGATTACTCAGATGTGTCACATGAGCCTAAACACAAAAATTGTACTAAAATGTTTAATTTTTTTTTTAAAGAGAAAACCAATAATTTCAAAAAAACATCAGCAAACTCTCATACATCACAATAGCTGGCTAGTGCCTTATAATGTGAAATATTTTAAAAAGTACAGCATATATTTCTTAGCATTGATAAACAAGGGTTTTCTTCTGTGGTATCCAGAACTTAATAAATGTTTATAATAAAAGTCTTAAAAGTTACCTTATGTGACAGTAGTAAGCAATATTACCAATTTAGTGCTTAGCTCAGAAATAGAGTATCTGTACAGTTTATCCACAAAATCTTCAATTTCACATTTTATAGTGATTGAAATTTTGGAATTCGGAAATACCCCTGCCTTGATTCCACAACAGAGTAGTGCGAGGCAAAAAGTGTCGGGAGAAACGCACAGTTGTGGATTTGATGGTGAGGATGGAACTTTCAATTTTGACGTGATGTCCGATGGTGGAATTCGGCGGCAGGAATTATTCCAAACAACTCGTCGGAACACTCCCCATGATAAAGACGATAGAAGACACAGAGTGAACCTACATCTCTGCGTAATGCCAAAGAGTCGAGCTGTTCCGAAATAGCCTGGTTGTCAACGATTCGAACCGCTCTATGCTGTATGAGATCAAGAGGAAGAAGCTGGTATTGGGGAGCTCCGGCCCAGAGATGAGAACAGTACTCCATGTGAGACCGAATCGGTGCCTTATAAAGTTGAAGGCGATGGGCCGGCAAAAAGTACTGTCTCGCTCTGCTGAGCATACCGACCTTTTTAGAGGCTAATTTAGCCTTGCCTTCCAAATGACCGCGAAACTGAATGTAATTTGATATGTCGACTCCCAGGATTCCGACACTAGCTGAGGCTGTCAAGAGAGTATCCCCAAATCGAGGTGATACGACAAAGGGTGTCTTTTTTGCGGTGAACAAGCAAAGCTGTGTCTTCTTGAGGTTAAAAGTGACCAGGTTTTGACGACCCCATTCAGAGACATCGGTAAGTCGATTCTCGACTTCAGACACAAGTTTGCGGTATGGGCCAAAGAGTCATCATCTCCGTGCAAAGATGGAAGAGAGGGCTGTGAGAAATTCCCTAAGACAGCCTTGGCGAGAGACCAGAACGCACGGGTCCCTGAAGGAAGGCGAACTAATTTCTCGCCAATTCTGCCTATGTGTTCAGATTTTGCCTTGTTGATAGCTCTTTTGAAGTACCTCGAGGCGGAATTGTACTCCTTATGTAATATGCTGGTTTTTTCATCACAAGATGCGGACGCAGCAGCCCAAGCCCGGTAGCACTCCTGCTTTCGGCGTGAATCCGTTTTACAAGAGCGACCAAACCAAGGCTGAGACTTACCACCAATTGGTACCGCAGAAAATGGAATAAAAAGTTCCATGCCCTGCAGCACCGCATCGGCAATAGAGTCAGCGACTACACTCGGATCATCCAGCGGGAAGCACAACCGCCCCCATGGGTAGGACGCAAAAAAAGACCGCATCCCGTCCCAATCTGCTGACCTATAGTGTCAAACGCGACGACAGGCTGCTAAAGGAGGCCGTGATAGGCGCAAAACCGGCACTTTGCTCCGGATCAGGCAGTGGTCTGACGAACCAAGTGGGACGTCCACAGATACCTGATAATGGTCCGGATGAGAGGTCAGCAAAAGGTCCAACAGTGAAGGCGTATGGTCATCCACATCGGGAACTCGCGTGGGCGAAGTTAGCAGTTGTGTAAGACCATACGCCAAGGCAAAATTGTGAACAGACCTCCCCGCATGATCGGTGGTGCGCGAACAAAGCCATTCGGCGTGCTGGGCATAAAAATCGCCCAAGATCACGATCTCTGCGGAGGAGGTCTGCTCTAAGACGGAATCTACAGGCGTTTGTCAATGCTCAACGAGCCGGTCAACTTCAGTATTCCCGCTATGGGACCTGTATAGGCACCCGTAGCTGCGTGGATGGTCGTCGAAAACTACGCGTAGCCAGAGGATGGATAGGTCCTGACCTTCAAGTCTGCCGAGGCGCCGGTAACAGATATCTTCTCTGACGTATGCGCATACACCAGCCCGCAGTACAAAGGAATGTTCCAGTTTGTACTCCGGGCAGGAGAGGTAAGAAGTATCAGCCGGAGAAGATATCTGTGTCTCGGTCAAGAAGAGCAAAGCTGGCTTCGCCGTCTCAAGGTGGTAGTGGACGGCATTCAAGTTGGAATGAAGTCCCCTAATATTACAGAAATCCACAGTAAGCGTGGTAGGGGGTGTTATGGCTTTCTTTGTCTGCCCCAGACAGGATTGTTTGTGAGCGCAATTTTGCCCCCCCCCCCCCAGAATACGCAGGGCAGCCTGAGCATCCGTGATCTGGCTGAAATCCAGAGCACGGATGCCCAGAGGGGGATTCTCCACTGCTGGTGCAAGTGGTAAGTAGCAGAAAGTAAGCAAAGCGACAGTTTTAAATGATTTCTACTTCTAATAAATATAAAATATATTTCTATGTTTTTTCTATACGAGTCATACCATCGTACAATACAAATCAGTGTTGTCAAGATGGATTTTTGTAAAATGCTTGCATGAGACTAATAGATAATTGGTAGAAAAATCATATGATGTTAAAAAAGTTTACATCATTTATTTTCCTAAACATCTCTGCTCGTTGAATTATCCAAATAAAAATATACGAATGTTCCATATCTAGCCGTAGCTCAAGCTTTATTATAATAAAATATTTTATATGTAGTAATTTTTAATATACTTTCTTTAATATTGGTATTGAAATTTTTAAAAACAGACTTCATTAAAAAATAATTTTATTTATAAAAATAAATTATGATGATACAAAAATATTCTACTAATCTTACCGAAAATGTTCATTGGCAACATTTAGTTTACTGCATAAAAAATAATATTATATGATTGTAATCAGTTTATAATAATATTAGTAATATTAATAATAATGTAATAATAATAAAGCGGGATTGCATTAGAAATTTTGGGGTTGATGCTGGAGGAGGATGGGGTTGAGGAGTCGGGCCTACTCCCCTCCAGTAAAACTCCCCTTCCTAAAGAAATGTTTATTAAAAAAGTTATAGGCCAAAACTAGCCAAAACTTACCTTAAAATGTATGCAAATACTTAAAAACACTTCAAATCTTAAATTATTTTGTACTGTTACTTAGATGTTTTAATTAGTCTATTTTGTCTAACTTTAAGGTTAAACGTTTTCCATACAACATTTTGATGTTCCTTCTTAAGTTATTTGCAATGAGTTCAAAGTTTTATTGAATAAAGTTCTTCTGATTTCTGATTTCATTATGACTTAACATAGCCCTTATTTATTCTCCTATTTTCTCAAAAGAAATATGTTACAATTTAATAGCCTGAAAGTACATTATGTTAATCTAATAATTTTGACTAATTTTACGTTTTGTATTTGTGTAAATTTTTAATCGTGTGCATTTGCTATGTTGTCAAACCATGCATGTAAGCAGGTACGCAATATTTTGTGAGAGCGGTATCGCAATAGTTATGGGTTTTTGTCAGTCCAGTTATCAAAATCTAAATTGAAATACAATAAAATTCAACAATGTAATATATGCGGTTCAGTGATGCCAGATTCCACTGATCTACCATTTTGTTACTTTCAAACTGTCTACTATTCTTTAAAATTATTACAATATATTATATGATATTTTGGATTAATTCTTATGAAATGTGTATTTTAGATGCACTTCCTTTAAAAATGTCAAATTAAAACCGTAAATTTAAAGTTTACAATGACATTTATAGTATGTAGTCATAACCTCGTGTTGGTCCGGGCTCCTTTGAAGAATAGGCCAACTTCCGTTCTATCAGGCAGCTTGTAAGTGGTGACAGATTATCTACGCGAATCACTACCTTCGTGGCTACTAGGTGTTAGAATTCTGCATTGTCTCACTTGGGTTGGCTTACCTATTCCTGCCACAATAGCCTTAGTGATTGTCACTGTCGTGTTCCAGTTTGATGGGTGAGTTAGCCAGTAAACTTATGCATGTGATATTAAGACAAAGTCACTGCAAGATAGCAACGGACTATTTATCATCTTTGGTATCTATAGGCGATGGTTGTCTCTTTCCATCAGAAGACCCATCTGCTTGTTTGCTAGTTTATGACAAAAAAAATATAAACAAAAACATATTTTCAATATCTTAGTGTAGTAATCTTAGCGTGTACTAAGTACTAGCAGCCCACTACGTGCTTCACTATGTATCGCAATTTATTGAATTCATTTGTTACAAAAAATGTGATAAATGAAGAATAGCTCTACTGATTTTGCGCAAACTTCACATAAACTATCTACTAAATAGTCCAAACAAAGCCTAAACATTTGGTTTGGATAAGTGAGCCCGTTCATGAGTTATAAAATTACAACAAAAATTGTCACTGTTCTTATTTATAAGTATAAGTAGCCAATAGCCCGAACCAATTTCTTTGTATTGGTTCGGGCTTCTTTGAAGTATAGACCAACTGCAGTTTTACAAGGCAGGTCGTAAAGGCGACCGGTTGGCCATATGTGTCACTATCATTGTGACTACTGGGTGTTGAAGTCCTGCAATGTCTCGCCCGGGTACTTGGTACCACCGCCATACCTATTCCTGCTGTAATAGTGAAAATGCTTGTCATTGTTGTGTTTCTGTTTGGTGGGTAAGATAGACTGGTAGATGTAAGCCGGTAGACTTATGTATGTGACATTGTCATCTACAGATCGATAGTAATGCACCATTAACATCCTTGGTGTCTATAGATGATAGTTTCTCTTTCCATCAGGAGAGCCATCTGCTTGTTTGCTATCTTATGATGTAAAAAAAAAGATTAATGCAAGAGGCATTATATTCCTGCTCAACATAAAAAGCAGCCCTGCAGTATGATTACGAACTTTTGTTTATACATATATTCTTTAATCTCTTCATAAAGAGACACATTTTATACTTCTTTACTCTTATATAAAAATATATATCTAGTAACATTTTGTTCTATTTTTACTTTTCAGATAGCAGAAAATGATGATTTACCACATAAGATTTGCTTTAGATGTTCTGCCAAATTGGAGGAATTATATGAATTTATACAAAGATGTATTAAAACCCAGGAAAGTCTTCGGCAAGCCATGGGAAAGACGGTACCACTTGTTACTAAGGTTAAAACTAGACATATTTGGGAAGAAAAACTGAATAAATCCAATATAACAAATGATGATATTTGTGATGCCTTAATAAAAAAAGCTATGGAGGGAATAGCAGATATACCTTTTACACCAATAGAAGAAGGACTTGTTAGTACAAAAGAGACTAAAAGTGACGAAAATAAAAAAGAATCTTCTAAAGTTGTGTCTAAAGATACTGATATATCTAAAGATAAAAATTCTCCAACTATAGATGAAGATGATTTGCCCTTAAAAAAGGAAAGCCTATTGTCTCAAATGTTGATAACAGATACAAATAAACTTCCCAAAAGAAACACCAGGAGATCTAAATCCAAAATTAATGAAGAAAATAAAGTAGAAGAGCCCATCACAAAAAATAGTCTCATAGAGCCTAAAATAGAACCTACACCTTTAAAAGAGCCCATTAAAGCTGAAGAAATAAAAAAAGAAGTTGAAAAGCATCCTGATTTAAATGATCAACCTAAATTCGATATTATGGATCATGTTAGCATGATAAAAGTAAATGGTGTAGGTGTTTTATTTCAATGTAAGTTATGCAACAGAAACTTTTTGAAAAAGGAAGTGGTCATGGGTCATGCTTGTGCTAAGAATGCCAGACCAAAAGTAGAAGCTGCTAAAGACCCACCACCTCAAGAGCCTGCTAAAAAACCAGTAGTAAAATACATCACTACTAAACCAGAGTCTGAATTAAAAAGACCAATTTTATTGACTGATTCTCCAATAACCATAGATGACGATGACGATGATGAAGATGATAAGCCACTAGTAACTAAAAAACCGAAACCTAAAATAGGACCAGCCAGTAAAGTTAAAAAAAGTGAAAATCCACCTGCCGAACCTCCCCCGCCACAACTCCCATCACCACCTCAATTACTTCAACCACAACCATTTCAAATAAACAATGCAGCTATAATTCAAACAGGTCAAGTGACAGGATCACTACTTCAGTTTCCTAATGTACCCAGTTTAAACAGTCGTTATAAGTTAGTACCAGGTCCTAACAACACATTCTCCTTAGTAGAAGAATCACAAGTTCCTACAGAACCGCCTCTGCTAAAACCTGCGACAATGCCACAACAAGTTGATCCACCTGAGCCTGCATCATCAAGAGGAAGCACTAAAAGGTCAGGTTCAAAAAGGACTGCTAATAATGTTAATTCAAATGAAAATGCGAAAAAGTCTCAAGAAACATCAAACGCACAGCCTTATCCAGTAGGATTATTTCAAACATTACCTCACAATTCGAGCACTTTAAGTGAACCTGTCTCTGCACAGCCTCAAACTATCCAAACACCAGCAATGAAAAAACAATCTTATACAATTGTACAGACAGGAAATCCTAGTAAATTGCTTATTTCAACAAAACAACACCCACCGGTAGAAGAAGTTCCAAAGAAAAAAGCGAAAAAGTCTCGAAATGAAGAATCTGCTCAAAAACAACCATTTTCTGTCACTTTAGAAGATGCCGCCCCACCGAGAGATCCCGGTTTCTTCACATTTATTAACGTAGATCCATTATTACAACCTTCGTATGTATTGCCAACAAATAATATTATCCAAGAATCCCAAATATCAACGTCTACTAACGTAGTCAAACAAAATGACGGAAAAATACAAAGCAAAGATGTAGATTCTAAATATATGTGTAACATGTGTAATGAAAAGTTTTCTCGAGAAAAGAAATTGCTAGCTCACATTCAGTTGCATTACAATAAAATGGACGAAGAAGATCAATCAAGATCCGGTGAATCGGAGGTTCCAAAACGAAGTCGTGGAAGACCTAAAAGTTCAAAATCTACTTAAAACTAGTTTTGTGGGTCTTGAGAAATA
This sequence comes from Apodemia mormo, assembly GCA_036924255.1. Taxonomy (NCBI): domain Eukaryota; kingdom Metazoa; phylum Arthropoda; class Insecta; order Lepidoptera; family Riodinidae; genus Apodemia; species Apodemia mormo. The sequence continues at coordinate 27,456,777 of JAUPFN010000021.1, read as the reverse complement.
GTTGGACATTTCTGCTAGTGTTTAAGATGTAGACTTAAGTTTGTTATGTTCCGTAATTGTCTATGTTTATATGCATTTATTAATTAAAATCAACCTTGTGGTTAACAAAACCAATATTTTGTTAGAGTTGAAAAAGATTTGCATTGTTTAGAAACACATTGTCATAATCTATACAAGATTTTCAACATTCTCATAAAATGTAGACTTGTGACTTTTTGTATGTGTGTAAATTTCTTTGAAACCTTTTTTTCTTTGAAAGTATGTTTGATAGGACCCACCCATAACCCACGTAACATGTTTTACTGTTAGCAGTAAACGTAACATAACTTAAGAGCATACCCTGGGTGGCTGGATGCCCTGTATTTAACGGGCTGCCACGTTTTTCATGCTATAAAAATGTAGGAACCTGCAATTAGAAAAATTTTAATACGAGGTGAATAAAGTTTAAATAAATATTTTTCAAATTCTGTTATGGCTAGCTAGCTTGGCTGAACATGAGTGTTCTGTCTGATCTGACCCCGCGCGGCTACTTAACTTTGAATTCGTTGGTTCATGTGATCGAATGTCAGTCGAAGACGCACGTGCGGTGCGTTTTATTATATATTTTTATACGTTTGTTTCACAAATCACAAAATCCATTTTCAAATCAAGAAATAAATACAAATAAAATTATAGATTTTGTTAGAAAATAACGCCGCTGTAGGTCATTACCGTAAAAAAATCTAAGCCCCGTATTTTTAATGCTGCTAACTCTTAAGAAGTAGCAGGTGGCAACCCTGTAGTTACATGGTTTATGGATGGTCCCTAGACAAGCTATTCCATAGAAACTGGCAGTTCAGTAAAAAATAATGAAGATTCAGAGAACTTCGAGGTCTTGACGGAATATATTATAGATATCTGTCGAAAGATTGTTTAAGTTAAAACAATAACGCAATACATTGGATATTGATGGATTTTACAAACTCGAGTTTTAAATCAATAACATACTCCCAAGGCACCTTAGTACAATAAGTTTATTCCAGTTTGCTGCAATATATGCTTGTGGAGAGAGATAACATAATAAAATAAGAATATATGGCATATATTCTTATTTTATTGTGTTATATGCAGCAGACATATATGTATTATATGCAGTAGACGTCTGGTAAATATATAATCTCACCACCCATAGTTAATTGCAGCAACAGATGTTTTGCAGTTGCGCTGTCGGCTTTGGAGAATTAGTAAACTTGTTTCTTGGACATCTCGTAAATTGTTTGTCCATAAATACTTCATTGCTCATTCGTTCCATAAAGTAGTGGGCGGGCAGTAAGTGTTTCGATTATTGTACAGTTGATTCCAGAAATTGAGACAGTGAAAATACTTAGAATTAGATCCGGTGTCCGAAGGTAAAATTTAGCGACAGGGATTTCTACAGACACTTCGCATGACGTATATAATAGAAAATGTAGAGCAATCCCACGTTCGCGCAACACGTCAAGGAATCTAGCTAATTGGAGATAGTGGAGGAGAGTTGGTAGTGTTGTTAAGTATCAACGTGTATAATCGTTTTTCGATACGTCAACCCCAAAATTCTAATACACTAAGGCTGTCAGGGATTTTTTTCAGAACCACGAGATACAAAAAGTGATATTTTAGACCTAAATACCACAAACATATTGGGCTTAAGACTAAATGAAGGCCGTAACCCCCACCTTTAGAATCCCGACTCCATTATTTAGAAGACAAAGTTTTCTGTATAGGCTTCTGATTTGCTTTTTTATTGTCACCATCCACATTCCTCCATTGTACTACAATACACTTCATCTTGACGATTTGTTATATGCCACTGAATTTCTTTATACCATCTTCAAACAAGCAAGTTAGCTTTGTAACAGCTAAGCTTACACGGTTTTCCCGAGTAGCTCTGATATTGGGATAGCGACTAACTTTTTGTTTTGCAAATGTTCATGGACAAACCCGCCATCTCCCATTGCCCTACGTACCATTTCACGGGCTGAACCTTAAGGAGGTTGCGCAACGTCTGCTTTAAGGCTCTTGGTCGCGCAACTCTTCTCTCTACAGGTTATTTATATCTCTTTGCCCCTAACGTCATTCCTCCCCTAAAGGGGCGCACTGCACATATACGTTGCTCGTTCGATAAGTTCCAACGTTATGGCTCTTCTATTATCTCCAAAGTTCTCATCCTATTCCACCAGTGCGCGTACTCCATGAACTTCAGCGAGTTCATGTTCATGGACAATCGTGACTGCTTTCCATCAGATGGCCCGTTCGCTCATACTCGTTGATATTTGAACATATTAAATCGATGAACTTTCTTAAATATTGGGTGCTATAAAAGTTTTTGGTATGATATCAAATGAGAAGGAGACCCGAAAATTATAAATCGGAGCCAGCTCTGAAGCAAATCTTTTGAAAGAAGGAGGGTAATCGTCAGGCCTGTGTGATTTATAGCCTTCCAAAGAAAGAAGTGCTTTTTGCACTGCTGTCCAGATAAAGTTTACTTTCGCCACGGGACGGCATGTGTAAGCCATCAGGCATATTTCATCTCTTAATATGTGCTGGTGAAAAAAATGGCAAATGGCTGGCAAAAGTGCTAGTACCATATAATACTGACTACTAGATGGTGGAGTTCTGCAACATGTTGGGTTTAGTATACACCACTGCCCTACATTTTCCTGTAAATATCGTGAATGCTTCTTATTGTCACGTTGCGGTTTTGAGGGTAAAATAATAATAAACTTATGCTTATAACATATGATTTCTGCCACTTGGAAGGCGACGCATCTCTACATCGTTGATGTCTATAGAAAACAGTTATTTCTTTCCAGTAAGAGACGCATCTGCTTACTTACTATTCTATTATTAAAAAAAAACAACATTTTTTATATCACATGATAGCAAACAAGCGCTGGGTCTCCTGATGGAAAGAGTCAACCATCGCCTATAGACACCAAAGATGTTAATGATGCGTTGCTATCTTGTGGCGAGGTCTAATGCCACATGAATAAGTTTACCGGCTACCTTATCCTCCAAACCGGAACACGGCAGTGACAAGCATTGACGCTATTGCGGCAGGAATAAGTAAGGCGGTGGTACCAGACCAGGACGAGACAATGCTGAATTCTACCATCTAGTCACCTACCACTGTATCACCTACTTACCACCATACTGACATGTTTTGAAAGTATGTAAAAATAATAAAATGCTCATATGTAGACAGACCCTTTTTGATTTCTTTGTTTGCTGTCTGATAATATAAAAAAATGTCATTGTGGCGACTGGCGACTCATACTCATTAGTCTAAATAAAACAGCAATTAAGATGATCCTTTATTGATTCTTCTCAGAACAGATAAGCCATATACTTAGATCAAAACACATACTAACAGAGTTATAAGATTTGCTTATTCTAATCTTTACTATCTGGCGCAAGTTAATTTATCTTAAAACTACTTCGTTATAATTGAATACGTCTATTAGCTAGAGACAATAAGTTGTTGAATGATTTAAACTTGTGGCAAACACAGGTTTTATTACGCTTAGACAAACTACGCGTACTTATACTTATTTTTTTCATACCTCGAGGTAACTAAAGAGATGCAGATTTTTGTATGCACTATATTGAAATTACATACTTTTAAATCGATTAGATTTTGCCATTAACAACACCTAGAATGACGAAAGGGTAAGCTATGCTGAGACGCAAAAATGTTACTACAAATAATGCCTAAAAAGATTTCAAGTCATACTTGATATTTCGGGCCAACTATCATTTTTTAAAATTTTGTTTATTGCATGATTCGTAATCATTATTAATAGTATACCAAAAGGAAACCATTTGTTTCGCTCCTTTCTACTAACAATGTGTACGATTTTCGTAGACTTCACTAATTAGCTCCGGAAGGTGTAGTTTTAATTACCAATGCCTACAAAATCTGTAGACTTTATGTACATCAGCAATGAATTGATATCAATGGTATTATAACTTCAAAATAAGTTATCTAACACCCTCTGTATGAGAACAAACTAACAGAAATCATGATAAATATTTATATTAACAGCGCAAAAATATATGTAATATTTTTAATATGTTGTGCGGTAGGTACCTACTCATACTTTGAAAAAAAAATCTTAACTGTATTAAACTTAGTTTGAAACTAATATTTCTTTCTTGGCGCAGAATCATTTTAACCTGTAGGTGAATATAGAATCTGTTCAAGCTAAAAAATCCTGAAGTATAAATAGTAGCCTGAATTTGTCAAAAGTTTAAAATAATATCAAATAGAGCAAAGTTAAAATCTAATTTCGTATTCTTACACTTTGATAGGATTTTAATATCGTGCTATAAATATATTATATTAAAACATCTAATTTATAAATCACATAATTTGATATGTTTTTGTGGAGCACCGTTGATGCTTGATATGTTTATACCCAACTAAAGGGATCTAAAACTTCTTCACTACAATATCAATTAATAAAATAATTGTACTTTATCATGTACTGATTATATTCTATATAATATTCAAAGTTACTCTAAGTTACAATGATATGTATTAGTGGTCCTAACTTGGATACCTCCAAAAGCAAGATATAAAGCGCTTACATTCTTTTTTCTCGTTATTCTTATCTAACTTAAAATCTAATGTTCTGTCCTTAGCTTTATATCCCGCTTAGACACCAATGGAGTCGCCTCTGACGCAGTTTTATATTAGTTAAGATGGGGCGACAATCATACACACATTCGTATCAAATACATTACGATTAGGGTCACGTTAATGCTTAAATGACTTTTAGTGATTTTTTCAAGAGTCGAAGGAAATTACATCGAATGCAATCTCCGCTTCTCTCATAAATACGAAGCATTTACGTGAAGACGCGAGTATACCCTATTCATAATTTCGGTTTCTAATTGATAATACGAAAGCTTTAGAAAAATACGCCTTATTCTATTGAGACGAACTGTCCTACGTGTTTGCTAATTGCTTTTGTAAATCACAGTCGCAATTTTTAAAATTGCGTTCCGAAAAAGCAATCGTTTGAATCGAAACGATTGCATGTGGCCGATTGCAGATCGATTCGAAACAGACGATATTCCAAGCACACACTCTTACATACGAAAGGATATAATTGCGGAAATATACGTCCAGTTTTTTTCGAAAACCGAATCTTGTCATAGTAATTCTAACAACACCCAGCCCGAAAATCGGACGTAGGCTCTAAGAAGCTTACGTGATTTTATAAATGAGAGTCCCTAACATTCTAAGATGTACTTTGTAATACATACATTTTCCTCTCACAAAACATAGGTACAGTTTGATTCTTTGGCATATCGATTCTAATGCATTAATAATATAGAAATGGCAAAATTGAGAAAAATATACACAGAAACTTAGATATGTTTCGTGTAGACTCGATCCAGTGCTTAAATCTATCAAATGAATAAAAAACAAGACGTATATTTCCAAATTAATTTCTTTTGAATTTAAAGGAGTCAATGGGAAGGTAGCTGTAGAATGAGGAGCTTATGGGGCCGAATTGGACGACATGGTAGTAGTCAGAGGCGGACTCCGGTGCTATTCAGTCAAGGAAACCAGTGTTAACGAGCTTCTCCAGGAAGAACTTCACATCTCCAAGTTCGCTATCCTTGATGCCCAAAGATTTCAGCATCCCAAGATCACCATTTTCGACAGCCATGAAGACAGAACGGAGGTGTTCGAGATCAGATCTCATTAAGTGGAGTGCCGCGCCAAAGTCTTCAATAGTTTGTGACTCTGAAATAAATATTGTACTTTTTAGTTTTATCTGGAGTTGAAAATTAGATTTTTTAGAAGAAAACAAAACCCTCAGATTTGGACTATCGTGTGAGTGAGACAAAGAGAATATAGAGGTCGTTGGATTTAGGATTAAAGTAAAAATTTCAATAAGGGTTAGTCTCATTGACATGTATAATATACATGTCAATGGTTAGACTACATCTGTCATCTCTTAATCGCCTTTTGCATCTCTCTATTCTTTCCTGTCACGTAGAACTCACGCAGTGGTAATGTCAAGTAACTTAATTATTGTCATTAGTTATTAAAACTACAACATATTCGATCCCCTCATAGTAGAGACAAGCCTATTCTAAAACTAGCTGATCCACGCAGCTTCGCTCGCGGACAAACTAACACGTTGTCAATTGTAAGAAATTACAAAAATATTTCACCCCTTATTCACCATCTTAGGGGATGAATTTAGAAAAATCCTCGTTCCCTGTCCTAACCCCTGTGAAGATTTCATTATTGGGCGAGTGGTTAACGAAGCTAATGCGAATGGATGGGTCTCGTGTTCAATTCCCGACAGTGACAAACATTTGTGTGACAAGCATACATGTTTGTATTTCTGGGCTTGGGTGTTTATGTATGCTTCAGAATTTTATATATATATATATATATATATATATATATATATATGTATATATATATATATATATATATATATATATATATATATATATACATATATATATATATACATATATATATATATACATATATATATATATATATATATATATATATATATATATATATATATATATATATATATATATATATATATATATATATATATATATATATATATAATTGGAATCTCGGAATCGGCTCGAACATTTTCATGAAAGTCACAAATTAGGGGTTCTTCGGGTCAAGGAATCGATTTATCAAGATTTCAGGTCCAAGAAAAGCTCGGTTCCCAAGATATGGGTATGTGAAAAACCGAGCAAAGATCCATTTCGGTCAACCAGACATTGTGTTCCTAATATAACAAGCAAATAATTTGCTTATTTCAGGTCAGATCGATTCGTGTAATTTTACAGCGATACTTCTTTATTGATTATTATTATTATTTATTATTATTCATGGTCTAATGGTTTACGCTGGGCGTTGATATGTCAGTTTGTGATTCAGGAACTTTCTATTTATATATACTGATAAAGTAATTTAAATTACCAGACAAAGCAATGGCGACTTTTTCAACTCCTCCCAGGGGCTCCAAGGCGTCACGAGCTTTACTGCCGAAGAGTTTCTCCAGGTAGTTGGGGCCGTGTGAGGCCAACAAGGACTGCAGGAATGACGCTGTTTCTTCCACTGGTGGCCGTTTAGCTGGAACAGTAATAATTTCACAATTTAATATTTTGTCACGTCAGTGCAAACATATAGACAAACAAAAATATATTTTACCGATACTAGATTAGATAATTTCTAATTCGAGATAATCTACTAGGAGGTAGAGTTCTGCATTGTCTCGTCCGGGTCTGGTACCACCGTCTTACATATTCCTGCCGCAATAGCATTAGTGCTTGTCACTGTCGTGTTCCGGTTTGGAGCGTAAGGTAGCCGGTAAACTTATGTATGTGGCATTAGACCTCGCCACAAGATAGCAACGCACCATTAACACCTTTGGTGTCTATAGGCGATGGTTGAATTTCCATCAGGAGACCCATCTGCTTGTTTGCTATCTTATGATATAAAAAAATATACATATATGTGTATATATATATATATATATATATATATATATATATATATATATATATATATATATATATATATATATATATATATATATATATATATATATATATATATATATATATATATTTATTTATTAATTTATTATTCAAGTAAACCTTTAGAGACACTTTAGACGAGCTGACATGTTTAGGGTTTCGTACCTCATAAGGAAACCCTTACCCTTATAGGACCACTGTGGTGTCCGTCTGTCTAGACCACAGACCACATGACTACTAATAGATACGCCTTTGTGAAGGAAAAGTGTCGCCACGCATATGAGCAAACGCTAATATCACTATCAAAATTTTCACTCATTTGTAGGTTATGTTAGGTATATTGTGAAAAAATAAAAATAAATCTTGTTGTACTGTTTTATCGTAGCGAATGAGATGACAAGGTTAAAAATTACCCCTGGACTGATTTAATTTCATCGGTAAGTAATATAATTCTGTATTTCTATGAGTAAATGCAAGCTTCACTGACAAACTACGAAATTGTCTTGAAAGGCCGTTTAATCCGCGGTCGAGAGCTTTTTTCTCAAGAACACGTGGAGGTATTAAGTTGAAATTATATCAAATGTTTATAATCCCTCTCAGCTGTAAAAAAACCAATCTTGTAAGTGAACGTGATGTGGCCATTCATGTCACATATTTTGTTATTTCATCGAATTCAAAGGGAAATTCAAAACCTATAGGGCCTGACCTATATACCTGACCGCCCCGTTGGCAGAGTGGTTAGTGACCCTGACTACATAATCGACGGGGCTCGTATTCGATTGGCGACGGGGACAAGTATTTGTGTGTATAAATATTAGCATAAATGTTTGTATTTCTGGGTTTGGGTGTTTATTAAATACATTTAGTATTTATATATGTACTAGCTGTTGCCTGCGACTTCGTCCGCGCGGACTTCGTTTACTCCGCACTGATCCTCCCCTGTAGGTGATAGCGTGATAATATGTAGCCTATATGTTGACCCGACCTGTTAGTAATAGTCAAGCAAAATTTGAAGTAAATCCAGTACTTTTTGAGTTTACCCCGAGCACATACAAACAGACAAACAGACAAAAATTCTAAAAACTATATTTTTGGCTTCGATATCGATTGTAGATCACGCCCCAAGTATTCTTTTAAAAACATATTCAATGTACAGTTTTGACTTTCCTACGATTTTATTATATGTATATAGATTAGTATCGTTGACTAACACCCATAAAACAAGCATATAATTTGCTAACCTTGGGGTTAGATCAGTAAGTGTTATTTGTCCCGTGAATATTTATTATTATAGGGTACTTCCTGTTGACCTACAATTATGAAATCTGGCAAGAAGCAATGCAGTACATGTAAAGAAAAACCGAAAACAGTATTTTTTTATTTACATCACAAAAACAAACGCGATTAGAAGATATGACCGCTTATGTCGCATATTTTGCGATTTCACAAGAGAATCAACACCTATAGGCTACTTCCCATTGACCTAAAATGTGTAGCTAAGTTTACCTAGAAGTTTGTACGGAACCCTCGGTAAAAAAAGTATCTTCACGCTTATATCCCCGAAGGGTTAGGCAGAGGTACAACAAGTGCACCCACGATTAACCGAAGATACTTGGTCCCACAATGTGATAGGTGGCAAGCCTATCGCCAACCGGGCATTTCCAATCCCGGGCAAGTTTGTGTTTCTCAGATAACTGAAAAAACACTTTTTTTTATATGCCCGACCCGGGAATCGAACCCGGGACCTCATGTGGTCAACGCCAACGCTGGACCACTAGACCGCAGAGGCGATTAACCCTCGGTATGCGAATCTAAATCGCACTTGCCCAGTTTTAATAATCATTACCGGATCGGAACGTATCTGACATTCTGACAGGTAGTTCCTAACAGGCGAACAATTAGCTATACGAGTCGCGACGATCGTGACTATTAGGTGGTGGAGAGTAGAGCAACGTCTCCTTAGGGTCTATTACTACCACCTTAGGGGCCATCCATAAATTACGTCACACTCATGTCGACGAAGTGTGAGACTGTGTGACAAGGGGTAGGGAGGTGTCCCAAATTTTGTGACATCACATTTTTTTAAAGTATAATCTATATTACATATAATAAAATCGTAGGAAAGTCAAAACTGTACATTGAATATTTTTTTAAAAGAATACTTGGGGCGTGATCTACAATCGATATCGAAGCCAAAAATATAGTTTTTAGAATTTTTGTCTGTTTGTCTGTATGTATGTCCGGGGTAAACTCAAAAAGTATTGCATGGATTTACTTCAAATTGTGCATTAATATGCTAACAGGTCGGGTCAACATATAGGTTACATATTATCACACTGTCACCTACGGGCCCACGGGGGAGGGCCTGTGCGGAGTAAACGAAGTCCGCGCGGACGAACAGCTAGTATTTTAGTAACATTAAAAGGCGCCTGTATGGATAAAAAATAATCGAATAATACATGGGGCACACTAGCACTTCTAGCTAATCGGAACTATTTGAATTTCGAATGGTATATTTTTAAAACGTTGTAACCATCTTAGTAATAAAAAAAAACAATTGGCGGGAAACGATTTGTCAATTGTTTTTTTATCACACATCAAAGTTCTACTTACGCAAAGAAAATGGCATTAAGTCGAAAAGATTTTAGAGCGATGATTTTTTATGATTTTAAAAGTTCTCTTTCCCCGCAAGACTGTGCCGCTCGTCTTCAAAATGCTTTTGGGAGAGAAGCACCTTGTTTGAGCACCGTGAGGCGATGGTTTGCTGAATTTCAGAGAGGTCGAGTTTCTTTACATGACGAATTTCGTGAAGGGCAGCCTTCAACTGCCGTCAACGAAAATAATGTGGCTACTATTAAGCGGTTAATTGAAGAAAACCCTCGGATTACCTATGAGACAATTCGAGGACTATTGGGGATTGGTATGAGCTAAATTCAGAAAATTTTACACAAAGAATTGAAAGTTCGAAAACTTTGTTGTCGTTGAATCCCTCATGAACTGACAGCGGAGCAGAAGCGGGCTCGCGTGGAATTGTGCTCACAGATTTTATTGAAGTACGACCACGGACATTCTAATGCTGTTTATGACATTGTTACAGGAGACGAAACGTGGATTTATTGTTTTGAGTAAATCCACATTTTTTTACATAATATTTTGGTTATAACATGTTGTTTTTTAAGTTACGCAAAACTTATAGTGGGACCTACGTATTATTATTCCAATTTAAAATTGTAAAAATTGTGACATCACCCTAGGTAGGGGGGATCTCACAAATGTGACCAGTTGTGACAAGGATGGGGGAGAGGTCAAAAACTCTTGAAATTCGTTTGACGTAATTTATGGATGGCCCCATATCTGTCCTTGCTGTAATAGTATCGTTATAAGTACTTGTTTCTACTACCGCGACCGTTAACAACTTTTGTGTTTATTGACGGTGGTTGTCTTATTGCTGGATAAAGCATTATGTTAATGTTTCATTTAAAGAATTAATTTAAAAAAATAATAATAAATGAAGTTGATAGTAATTAATTGTAATTAGTTTTTCTGTGCATCCCATTCTAAACATTCGTTAATAACTACATTTCTCGAAGACTGTGTTGTAGTCATTAGCGCCCACCTCATGCACGCATTAAATATTGCAAAAAAGTGTGTGTGTGTCTATATTTATGTATGTGTGTATATGCGTATGTTATGTATGTTTGTGTTTGTATGTGTATGTTTGTGTTTGTGTGTGTGAATGTTGTACGTATAGTTTTAATACACGCTTGCATAATTGTGTCAAGTGTTTGACAGTAAATAGTGAAGAACGTAATATAAACGTCTAGCCTAGCCTAAATAAAAGCTCAGTGTCGCCTTATAACAAACATTACATTCACGTACTTGAAATGAGTTAGGTACATAGAAATAGGGAATATTAGCTTTTGTGCGGTGATAATATTGAGTTACGTCGACAACGCGGCGGGTTTTATGGCTCTCCACACTGTGACAATATGGGATTTAGGCTTAATTAAGTTTGAACACAAAGGCCCTAGAAGTGTTATTACCTAATAGCGTTTCATTCATTTCAGGACATATTTAAACTAGCAAAAAGCAGAGCTTTGTAAGGGCTCGTAAAGTTATACTATCTAGTAATATTGTTAGAAAAGTATTTTTATGAGAATTACATATTTTAATGTATGGACTTTATTTATAATTATCTAACCTAAAAAACAACGTATTTTCACCTAAACATTACATTCGCATCAAAGTCCCGCGTCGTCAAGCTTTGGACTAGGAATATTTAGTTTTTGTTTGTTGGTATTTTCAAGGAAAAATATGTATTAAAAATGAAGGTTGATCTTATAAAAAAACACATTTTTAACACTTTGCTGAAATAATTGTTTTTTTTTCTGAAATCAGGAATTCCTGGTTTTACGTTGATTTACGAAATCAAAATCAAAAAATGTTTTATTTAAATAAACCTTCAAAATTTTTGGACTACGCAGGCATGAAGAATTGACGGTAGACACTCAGAGAATACATTTTTCGAATTTTTCTCTCAGAGAAACCCTAGTAATAAGATTCTAATACAAAATAAGTGTACCTTCTATTTTTTTATTTTTATAAAATGGTGTTTTTATGGTAGATAACAAATCTAGATATGAATATAAACTACCACGTCGAAGCTCAAACCTAAAAAATGCGATACTTTTTCAGTAAAATGTACCACAAAAGTGCACAGAAAGTTGCCTAGTGTAGGGCTCGCTGCGCTCGCCCTAACAAATTTATTTCCTAAAAAAGTTACATATATTTCAGTTTCACTTATAAAAGATTTTCTGAGATATTTTTGTTGAGTTGAGACAAAATTCTCCAACTGGTAGCCGCGATGTTAGTTACATGCAAGTCACAGGCCAAGCGTTCATCTTTAACGAACCGCCTAACTGCATCTTTAATATCTTTATTATGTGGACAGCAACGTATCTTTGGTGTTAGTGATAGGTTGAGTTTTTTAATATCATAAAATATCAAAGAAGCAGATGGCTTTCCTTATGGAAAGAGGCAACCATCGCCTATAAACACCAAAAGTGTTAATGGTGCGTTGTTAACCATATGACGGGACGGCACTGCCGTATGCCATGACATAAGTCTACCGGCTACCTTACCCTCCAAATCGGTATACGACAAGCATTGATGCTATTGCGGCAGTAATATGCAAGGCGGTGATACCAAATACCCGGGCGAGACGTTGCGGGACTCTACCACCTAGTAACCACGATGATAGAGCACGTATAGCTAATTGGTCGCCTTTTACGACGTGCCTGGCAGAGCGGCAGATGGTTTATTCTTCAAAGGAGGTCCGGACCAGCACGGGGGAAAAGTGAGTTGTTTGGTTATAAGATACATACATATCTTCACGCCAAATTCCTTGCGTGTTAGGCAGCGAGAATAGAGTGCCATTCATCATAATCCTGAGTTGCGTTGCTTTCCCCATATTCATAACTTTCTTCATATAAACACGCCGGTTTCGGAGATTCTTCACTTCACCTTCGGATAGCACCCGACCAAACTGATCACAATACATCAGTCTTGATCTTCCCAGTTACCTACATCCACCCACATTCGCAAGGTATATCTGTTTTGTTAATCGTTCATCTGCCATTCTTTCAACATGTCCGAACCAGTGGAGCATACCCTTTCTATTTTTACACCGATACTTTTCTTCAATCCCAATCTCTCTCTCACTTCAGTATTACGAATGCGATCCGCTAGTGATACACTTTCTGCTTTCATGCTCTTTCTGGCATACTCAGCAAATGCTGTCATATAATAGCGTTAGGGTTAGAATAGAATTATGCAGTGCTTTGAGTAGTTTTTCTAACGCTCAATTCACTGCATTTATTACTCAAACTCTTCTTTCTGTATCAGCTGTGTACCTTCCATCCCTACTAAAAGTACATCCAAGACACACAAACTCATCCACTTGTTCCATAACTATATTATGTACATACATCACAGATATTTGGTAACAAAATAGAATTAAAGATCAGCATATTTTTAAATGAGATCCGATTATGTACCTTATTTTATGCAAATAAATTAATAATAAAATAACACTCTCATTTCGACCGCGATAATTTTGCTTTGATGCCTTTTCTGACATACCCAGACAAAGCTATTATACAATAGCTTTGAGGCAAGCTCTGAAGTATAAAAGGTAAGACGGGCATCCCGACTTAAAATTGTGCTTTGAAGCAATTTCCCTAACGCTCCATTGACTCTGGTAAAGTGTCCAAAATTTTCTTCGGACAACTCTATCGAATACTTTATCTAAATCCACAAAATTAAAGGAAACCTTTTGACTTGCAGCCAGATGCTTCTTTTAAATGCGGAGTAAATAAACTTGGTTTGTACATTCTCTTCTAGATCTGAAACCCTCTTGTGCTTCCTACAATATTCCATCAGCCTTCTAGAATCTTCTATCTTTCCATACACCTTTAATGACAAGCTGATTTAGCTGATGGCTCTGTATACTAGTTACACACACTGCACTAGTATACGTTAACCCTAGTCTTGGGGCACTCTTTTTGACTTTCTCGGCAGGTACCATATCCATTCCCACTTTTCATACTTCTAGTGGCCCACACAACATCTTACAAAGAAATGACTTCGCATGCCATCACTGCTACTGACTTGTATACCGACGACCAAGACACAATTGTGGCATCCTGGTCATACCCATACATAACACTAAAATATTCTTTCAATAGTTATATTCAATAGTTAAAAAGAGCACAGACATAATTATATAGATACACACATATTTATGTCTGATTCTTTACTATGTAGGAAAAGAGAATTGAGTGCCGTACATTGCGACTCTAGAAATATGCCTTTTTTCTTCCGGATTCACGACTTTTTCCGACCAAACGCGTTCATCACGAAGACAACCTTTGGACAACATCTAATCAATCTGATTATAATATGCCAATCTTGGTCTTACCCGGTTAATCTCGGCCATGTCCTTCCCCATTTCGTATCATATATTTTTTCTTTTACCTTTCATCTGCAATTCTTTTTGTGCCCGAATCTTTCTCATTTTCACACTGATACTTTCTCTGCCCCAACCTGCCTATTTATTCAACATTAATTTAGAAGACAAACAATCTCGTCACATGACGGGAAGCGGTCATGTTTCAAATGCCCATGCGCATGAGAAAAGATGCGCTGCGTATTCTTAAGAAATGTATTAATCTACATATTTATTTAAATAATTTTATAAACAGGATTCGCGAGTGTACACTAACTACATATTTTTCAAATGAAAATAGTAAACATATTTTTTTACATTGATTCATTTGAATCTTTCTTTTTATCTTTTGATTCAATTGGATACACAATTTTGTAGATTTTACCGAGCAAATGTCTACTCCCTACAAGTGGCTGTTCAATATTCTCAAAGCAGTTAGTTCAACGGTCTGCTTACGAAGGGCAATCGAGCAACTTGTAGCGAGCTTTTACATTTATTCATTTCTATTATCATAGAAATATCGAAACTGCACTGCAGCTATTTGTACTAATAAGGCGGTTATTTATACAATTTGCTAAGGCGAGAAAGGTAGAGGGAATGCTATCGCCTCAAGGATTCCGCCGCATGCTATCGTACTTTCGCAATCTTTCTCGCTTATTAAATGATGGTTCTGAGTGTCAGAAAAGGATGAGGAGACGAAAAAAGGCGATTCCATGCTGACAGATATAGCTCAACCCCTATAAACCATTGGAGACGTATATATAATTTACTATTTTTTTTAACTAGCTGACCTGCGCAGTTTTGCCCTCGAGTAGATTAAAATGTCATTAATATAAATAATTCACTAATTTTTCATTTCCCGTTTTAGCCTCAAGGGATTGATTTTTGAAAAAATTGGCAGATAGTTGACGACCTTAAGTCAAATATGTAGATTATTCGATTTCAGGTCGTCAAGTATTTTTCTGACAAGTTTCAAGCTTCAACATGACCGAACAAACGGAGCATGCTTTTTCATATTTTTACACAGATTTTGTCTTTTAATCTCTACCTCTCCGTGAGTGTGAGTGATCCGTGAGTGTTATACTACAGATCTTTCGTAACGATCTCATTTTGACCGCGTTAATTCTGCTTTCATGCCCTTTCTGACACACCCAGCTAACGCTTCCATAAAACAGTGTAGGAGCAAGCATAGGATTATGCAAAACAAGACGGGCATCCCTACTTAAGATAATGTTTCCACCATTCTTCTTTCTATATCAGCGGTGTACCTTTCATATACAGCTAAATGCACAACCAAGATACTTGTTCCACACTCATCCACTTGTTCCAATCCAACACCATGATTTTTTTTTTATGTCATAAGATAGCAAACAAGCAGATGGGTCTCCTGATGGAAAGAGTCAACCATCGCCTATAGACACCAAAGATGTTAATGGTGCGTTGCTATCTTGTGGCGACGTCTAATGCCACATGCATAAGTTTACCGGCTACCTTACCCTCCAAACCGGAACACGACAGCGACAAGCACTGACGCTATTGCGGCAGGAATAGGTAAGGCGGTGGTACCAGACCCGGGCGAGACAATGCAGAACTCTACCACCTAGTAGCCACGATGGTAGTGACTCGATAGCCAATCGGTCGCCTTTTACGACCTGCCTGGCAGAACGGCAGTTGGCCTATTCTTCAAAGGAGGCCGGGACCAACACGGCGAAAAATGATGAACTCTTTAACATCCGTTCTGGTAACTTTCATTTTTTTAAAAACCTGTACCTTGGTTTTTATGGCACTCAATTGTAAGCCTAAGTTTTAACAATCGTCTTTCATAATCAAATATGCAGCATCATCTGCTTATAGCAAGCAGTATAACACTACATTAATTATTCGCATTCACACATTCATTATTCCAATCCTTTATAGAAATTTATCCAGATAAAGGTAGTAATTACTAAACGTAGCTTGTGTTAATCCTGAATAGTGCATCTTTTTAATAGTGAAAGTTTTTCAAATCGGTTCAGTAGTTTTTTAATAAATTCATTACAAACAAAGAATAAACGTATGTCTCTTTAAAATCATGTTAAAATTAAGACTACAGTTAATGCCTTAAATTTATCTTAATTGAAGTTCCACTTGTAATTCGATTTCAACGACCCCATATTCCCATCCCAGTTAAACTAAATTGTTTTTGAGTAAATTCATTACAAATTAAAATACAAGTCTCTCTTTATAATATGGTGCAGATAAAATCAAGATTCTAGTAATGCCACTAATAATACAATATATTATTACTTACAATTATAATACAGTACAATAGATACAATAGTAGGCATTATGTTAATTTTGGTTACAGAAGTTACAGTGATGGGAATGAGAGGTGGGTTCATTGTCATTTAAAAAAATTGGTTGTCTGTAAAATCGGCTTACAGACGATAATTTTACGTGAGTACACCATAAGAAAATAAAACCATGCCTCCCTTTCACTTGTTCCGCGCTCTTGCTTGCACGCTCGGCTCAGGCGGAAAGTCACAATGAGTCATATTTTCGGACGTGCAGCCGGCGTTCATATATTTATAAAACGTTATTATCACATTAAAAAAGAAATAGTAACTATTATATAATCTGTGGTAATGCCCCGAACGTTAAACTTATCTTAATTGAAATTCCACTTGAAATCCGATTTCAACGAACCCATGTTCCTAACTAAACTAAATTGCAGTTTTGATTAAGGTTTGATTAGATCGACATACAAGGTCTTGTTAATAACATATGTCGTAGGAGACAATTTACATATTTAGGACATTTACGTACATAATCGTTCTGATTGGGCAACAAAGTACATAATATCATTTACCTTAACTAATCAGCTTGCTTGCTTGTTGTTTTGAGCCCTTGAACAAAAGATCATTTGCTATTTTGCCAGGCAGTCCGTAAAAGACAAACTATTGGTAATTTTTTATATCATAAGACAGCGAACAAGCAGATGGGTCTCCTGATGGAAAGGGTCAACCATCGCCTATAGACACCAAAGACGTTAACGGTGCGTTGCTATCTTGTGGCGAGGTCTAATGCCACATGCATAAGTTTACCGGCTACCTTACTCTCCAAACCGGAACACGACAGTGAAAAGCACTGAGGCTATTGCGGCAGGAATAGGTAGCCGGTGGTATCAGACCCGGGCGAGGCAATGCAGAACTCTACCACCTAGTAACCATGATGGTAGTGACTCGCGTAGCCAATCAGTCGCCATTTATGACCTGCATATCAGAACGGCAGTTGGCCTATTCTTCAAAGGAGCCCGAATCAACACAAAAATTGGGCTTTACGTGTCCGTCTTTGTTATTTTATATCTGTATATGTTATTGAAAGAAGTTTACTTCTAGTATCATCGCGCCGAATTTCTCGCGGAGTAGACATACTTTTATCAATAATCTTCCCCGTATATCCTCCTTTGAAGAATAGGCCAACTGCCGTTCTGCTATGCAGGTCGTAATAGGCGACCGACAGGCTATGCTAGTCACTACCATCGTAACTACTAGCTGGTAGAGTTCTGCAACTTTTCGACCATGTTTGGTACCACCACATTACTTATTCCTACCGGAAAAGCGTCAATTCTTGTCTGTCGTATTTCGGTCTGGAGGGTAACATAGCTCGTAAACAAATCCATGTGACGTTACCATCCCGGCACACGGATAACAACGAACCGTTAACAACTCTGATATCTATAAGAGATGGTTATCTCTTTCCATCAAGAGAACCATCTGCTTGTTTGTTACCGTCTTAAAAAAATGGGTGACCGAGTTTAGCTCGGTGTTTATACTTTTAGCATGATTTTGTTTTATATACCAGAATTGATTCCCTCGTAGAGAGACTTTACTTTGTTTTAAAAAGTTTTTAACATGAAAAAGTTGTTAAATTCGCTAATTACGGTAATGGCGATTATTATACGTGTCGACGACGACGAACGACAAACCAGTCCATTGTGAAAGACCGGAGCCGGAGCTGAGCGAGTGTATACTCGATAGCGTCATAGTTCAATAATTTGGTACGAAAATATGGGGCTACCTGGAAAGTATTCCGGGAGTTTTAAAAACTTTCCCCGTGTCGGTCCCGGGCTTCCCCGTGTTGGTCCCGGGCTCCTTTGAAGAATAGGCCAACTGCCGTTCTGCCAGGCTGGTCGTAAAAGTTCTGCATCGGCTCGATCGGGTCCGGTACCACCGCCTTACCTATTCCTGCCGCAATAGCGTCAATGCTAGTCATTGTCGTGTTCCGGTTTGGAGGGTAAGGTAGCCGGGATAGCAACGCACCATTAATATCTTTGGTGTCTATAGGCGATGGTTAACTCTTTCTATCAGGAGACCCATCTGCTTGTTTGCTGTCTCATGATATAAAAAAAAATAGTGTACTTATGAATTTTGATATGCTCTTTTGATTATTATATCAAAATCTAAATCTAAAAACAAGTATACCAAGTTTCAAAACTCCCGGAAAGTTTTCCAGGTAAAACTACCAAGTGATTGAACTATCAGTGCTCAACATCGTCGCTTCCAGTTTGGGGGGTAAGGTTTGTAAAGTTATGCATGTTGCATTGAAACTTGTTACACTGACGGTAACGAACAAATATCTTTGGTACCTGTAAACGAATTTCACCGCATTTTACCGACATGTTAACGATTATCGACTATTTCTAGCGGTAATCGGGACCGACGGAATTTTTTCCACGCGGACGAAATCGCACGCACAGCTAGTTTGTATATATGTCGCAGTGAAATTGTCAATAACGTTAGATTATATTGTACCTAAATGATAGGTATATAATTTAACTGCTAACCTAACCAAATTATAAAATCCCTAGGTAGATTATAATCTAACGGCTGTTGACAATTTCACTGCGACATATATAACAAACTTACTATTTCTAACCCACATTCATCTAATCTAACTTTAGAAGGCGACACTTGGCTTATTAGATATTTATTCATCCCCATTTCGCGGAAAATATAAAAGATAGAGAAGGTATAAAAATGGAATAACCGTATTATGTCAATAAAGCTGTCCAGAAGTGTTTACGTCATGTTGGGTCTGCTGAATTTTACGGCCTCAATAAAAGCAATATTGATGTCTGAATATCATACACAGTTTTGTTTCTGTTACATAGGGATGTCAGCAATGGAAATTAAAATCGATTGATCGAAAAATCGATTTAGATAAACGATGTTTATTCGTTCATTCCGATTTTAAAAGCATTTCTTGTCCTGGATTGTATATACTGGTTGACTGGTAACAGGCTGGACTTACTGAAGAAGGGATTCAGTACTCGATTCTGATATCGAATATGTAAAGAGTAAAGGTGCATACTTAAATTCCGCATTAATTATCTAACAAAAATGTTTAGTGTTGGTTCGGATTTCTTTCAAGAATAGACAAACAGCTGTTTTGCCAGGCAGATCGTAAGAGGCGACCGATTAGCGATACGTGCCACTACTCTAAACTACTATGTGATAGAGTTCCGCAAAATCTTACCAGGGTATTTGGTACCACCTTACCTATTCCTGCTGCAATAGCGTCAACGCTTGTCACTTCCAAACCGTAACACGACAATAACAAGCACTGACGCTATTGCGGCAGGAATAGGTAAGGTAATGGAACCAACTACCCGGGCGAGACATTGCGGAACTCTACTACCTAGTAGTCACAATGGTTGTGACACGTATAGCCCTTTGGTTGCCTCTTACGACCTGCCTAGTAAAACGACAGTTGGTCTATTCTTCAAAGGAGCCTATTCTTCCAACGGGGAAAAAGAATATGATAATACAAATAATAGAATAAGCTACAAATGAAATAAAATCAAAAATATGTATTTCAAAGAATATGGGTGTAAAAATTTATTAAAATTAATCAAAGATAACAGCATGTTCTACCATGATATGGTGTGTAAATATTTAGAAAATATTTATCACGTATTATTAAAATATTATAAATTCTCAGCAGTTTAAACATGTATATACTATTTATCACATTAGTGTAATTTTATTAAAATATTTATATTTATTTTCAAATAATAAGATACATTTAATTAAACAAATCAAAAAAATATTTTATTCTTGACATTATTTTTGCTAAGTCGATTTCTTTAGAATTATATTACACTAGTCGAAGAAACTTAGCAGGCTTGTTTTTTTCCCCATTTTATACATTACAATTTTATAAGAATGATTTCGTATTACCAACGTATTGTATGAAAGATTTGCATGACTTACAATATTAATCTCAGTTTCATATACTTATTATAAATATATTCAATATTGTATATCTTTATTAATATTATAAATATAAATGCAAAATTTGGATGTTTGGATGGATGGATGTTTGTTACTCAATCACGCCAAAACTACTGAACGGATTTAGATAAAATTTGGTACACGTGCAGATAATGACCGGGACTGGCACATTTTATCCCGGAATAAGTAGTTCCCACGGGATTTACCAAGAACTTTTATAATGCAGCGGGCAGCTAGTTTAATAACTAAAGTTTTGTTTATTAATATCTGATTTTATCAACAAAAAATCCTCTAGCATGTTTCCAATTCATTTTATTTAATAGTAGATCAAACAAGTTTTATTGAAAAAGTTATTTAAAGTAATTATTTAAGAAAATCAGATAAATGGTTATATATATTTAATAACATACAATACATATTTTTTGTAAAAATATTTATATTTTCGTGTGGCATGTATAATTCCTATTTCTGAAATATGAGTTGCCAGTTACTTCGGCATTTGTTTTGGATAAATATTTGTGCTTCTATACATATATCTTTAAAATATACAAACATGGTTAGCGTAATACTTTAAGCGAAATAAACAAATTTTGCATTACAAAAATTATCTTTAGTGCGATGTAAAAACATAGAAAGGAAATATTCAAATTAAATTAATATTTTTACTGTAATACCTCAGTTTATACTTGGTAATTTTAAGTTCGTAAAATATATGCTAATTTAAGAAAAATAATGGACGAAATGAAATTTGTTTGTTAAGGACATAGACATAGGAAATGGCGAAACTATTAAAAATTATATAGGTACCTACTTATCATAAGATACCTTATGATAAGTAGATACCTATATAATTTTTATTTTTTTTATTTCGTGTTTCTCGTTTCTATTACGTGGTCGTATCGTTTCCGACCACGTTTTCGATACTATAGTAAATATAAGAAATAAAAACAAAATGCCTATGCATGTATCTCGGCTGCACAGAATAAACAACTCTTATTGGGCAATGCTATAAGAGGTTTACCAATTAACAAATTTAAACAATGTGATACATAAAACTATAAAAAGTATATTATAAATTTCTGAAAAAAAGACGTCATGAAAATATGAGATTATTACTCCACATATAAACTCTCTTAGTATTTGTTATACTTACAAATGCAACATTCTGTAATATTTTACTTTACAAAAAATAAATACGAAAAAAAGTCAAGCTTGTTGATTTTCTTTGTTTTTCTTGTTGAGTGTCTTCCGTCGGGTCTTCTCAGTGTGTGCCCGCTTTTCCGATCCGGTATATAAAATTGTTGTCGCGTCAATATAACTTGTAAAAACTTTAGTTGATTAAAATATTTCTGATTTTTAAAAAGTAGCTTTTTTTTGTAGCTACTACAGCTATAAAATGGCTACTTTTTAAAAAATTTCATTCTAAGATCCGAACATATTTAAATTTTATGGTAGCAATTTAGATATTGTTGTTGCAAAAACAGGTTCGCACAGATAACGCTTAAAGGTGACTGAAGACAGTTGTAAAAATTTTCAGTACGATTAGTAGAATGAATCCAAGTGACCCGGTTACCAGACACCTAGCATGCTGGGATTAACAACTTGGTTGTAACATACGAGTAGGTAACATATATATTAAAAGTAAATTTAAAAAGTAAAGTTCGATGTTCACAGTCACATAAACATGATAAAGAGACACTTCGATTGAAAACACAATCAAAAGGTTGTTTCGATATTATTTAACGTCGATAATTTTTATTAAAACTTCTATGCGTTTGCGTGGTTTATATTCTCGTTTACGTTCACATTTATATGAATATGTTAAAGCGACACTATCGGTCGAAAACACAATCGATAAGATTGTATCAATATTATTTTTACAACATCGATAGTTGGTATTAAAACTTCTATATTGTGATTTATATTCTCGGTTATATTTTTTTGTATCATATATTCTTGCCTCCTTCGATACAATGATAGGGCTGGCTATATGCAAAGAAACTATGTAAAACTTTGTTGGGATTAGGTACTGTTTAAGTTGTTTAAGTTTTCCGTATACGTACTGCAAGCTTCTGTCTCTCAAGTGTCTATCAACTTTGTCTAAGTCGGTTTATTGATTTACAATTTTAAGTTTATTATATATATCATAAGATAGCAAACAAGCATATGGGTCTCCCGATGGAATAATCCATCACCCAGAGACCCATTTTTTTTTTATAGAAGAGGGGGCAAACGAGCAGGAGGTGCACCTGATGGTAAGTGATCACCGCCGCCCATGGACATCCACAATACCAGAGGTCTTGCAGTTGCGTTGCCGGCCTTTTAAGAATGAGTAAGCTCTTTTCTTGAAGGCCCCCAAGTCGTAACCGTTTGGAAACACCCCTGCCGGTAATTGGTTCCACAACAAAGTAGTGCGAGGCAAAAAGTGTCGAGAGAAACGCACAGTTGTGGATTTCCAGACATTGAGATGGTGAGGATGGAATCTCAAATTTTGACGCGATGTCTGATGATGGAATTCGGCGGCAGGAATTAATCCAAATAACTCGTCGGAACACTCTCCATGAAAGATACGATAGAAGACACAGAGTGAGCTGCTTGCTTGCTATATATGCTTTGCTCCTATAGACACCAAAGATGTTAATCGTGAGTTGCTGTCTTGTGGCGAGGTCTAGTGCCAAATGAATAAGTTTATCTGCACCTTACCATCCAAACCGGATGACGAAAGTGAGAGGAACTGACGCTATTGTGGCAGGAATAGGTAAATAAGATAAAAGTATATTAATCGCACCAACAAGTTCTGTCCCACAGATATAAAAGGTCTGTCCCTTCAAAATGTCTATCAGCATAGCTTGATCCCATGCGGTGACTAGACAATTTTTCGTCCTATGTTTATATATCATAGGATAACAAATACGTAGATAATTCTCCTGGTGGAAAAAGAGACCATTGCCTATATACATCAAAGATGTTACTGGATCGATTACCGGTTATCCTCCAAATCGAAACACAACAGTAAGCACTGACGCTATGGCGGCTGGGATAGGTATATAGGCAGTGGTACCAGAACCGAGCGGGACTTTTTACTATGTGATAGTCTTCTGCATTTTTTCGCTCGAGTCTGGTTTCTGAACCACCACCTTAACTGTTTCTGCCGCAAGAGTGTTAGTGCTTATCACTGTCGTGTTCCGACTCAGAGGGGAAGCCGTTAAACTTTGCATGTGGCATCAAGACCCCGGAACTATCTTATGATATAAAAAGAAAAATCTATGTTGAAAAAATGTACCTGCTGTGCATAGCTTGGAGTCCTCATCATAGCCGTCGATGCAGTCAGGCGCTCCGTCGCACAGATATTGTATTGAGATGCAGTTTCCGTCAACAGGGCACTTGAACGGTTCGTACGGATGACAATACTCTGAAAAGAATATTTTTCTGTGTTCAATTCTAATCGCTCGGTAAAAGTCTGTTCATAAATATTTAACTGTGTATAAAATCGCAAATCGTAAAATTGATCACATTATGATGTGGCCGATCATATTTTCTTTAAACAGTTGTATTTCATGAAATGAATATCTACTGTCCACATTATGCAATGGTTCGACCATATCAATGATTATTCGGTGTTTGACGATATGAACAGCTAACTAAAAAAAGCACGTCTACTCTGTGATATGTTCAAACGTTGGAGATTTTATCCTCAAATCAGTGTTGCCAGTAACAGATAATCATAAATAACATGAGGCAGCTCAAAAAGTAACATTTCCTTAATTTATGCGGAATATGACACTTTATTACACAAAAACTAAAAAAGTTTCTGTCCCATCAGTTAAGCTTCGAAAGAATCGTTAAAGTGTTTATACATCTAACTAAAACTAACTAATCAGTTTATAAAAAACGTCATTTTCGATCTCATCGATTTTATTTGCTGGAAAATATTAAAATATTTTCCTAAAAGTAACGTAAAAGTCACATTTTGAGTCGTGTAACATGTAAGTAACATGAGGGGGTCAAAAGTAACGCAAAATGTTATATAAGTAACATTCTGGCAACGCTGCCTCAAACTGTTAAATTATTCACCGTAAGAGGTGTTGATATCGTTTTGTTTTTATGAAGTATCATGGCGGCGGACAATTATTCTGATAAAAAAGCTCCTGAAATTAAAAGTGAAATAAATTGCCGTTACAATACAAAACCTCTCGAATTTTGTGAAATTCTCTAAAAAAATAAGCTTCTTCTTTATTTGTAATTTTAGTGATGAACAATCTGGTTATTTTTATATATATTTCTGGGTTTGCGTATTTATTAAATACTAGCGACCTGCCCGCGGTTTCACCCGCGTAGCTTTTGTTCCCGTGGGAATATCGGAAAGGCTTATATACTAAAACCTTCCTCAAGAATCATTCCATCTATTAAAAAAACACACATAAAATTCCGTTGCGTAGATTTAAAGATTTAAGCATACATAGGGACAGACAGAAAAAGCGAATTTGTTTTATACTATGTAGTGATATTTCGGTATTTATATTATGTACTAGGGATCACCCGTGGCCGAAATTCGACCATAGATTAAACAATACCACAAGCAAATAAATTGGAATTTGGATACTTTAGGGATACATCGATTTATGTAATTTCTCCCTGTTGGTCCGGGCCTCCTTAATATATACCATCTGCTTTTCTTGCAGGCAGTTCGTAAAAGGCTAACGATTGGTTATGTGAGTCACTTTTTTTTTTTTATATCATAAGATAGCAAACAAGCAGATGGGTCTCCTGATGGAAAGAGTCAACCTTCGCCTATAGACACCAAAGATGTTAATGGTGCGTTGCTATCTTGTGGCGAGGTCTAATGCCACAGGCATAAGTTTACCGGCTGCCTTACCCTCCAAACCGGAACACGACAGCGACAATCATTGACGTTATTGCGGCAGGAATAGGTAAGGCGGTGGTACCAGACCCGGGCGAGACAATGCAGAACTCTACCACCTAGTAGCCACGATGTTAGTGACTCGATAGCCAATCGGTCGCCTTTTACGACCTGCCTGGTAGAACGGCAGTTGGCCTATTCTTCAAAGGAGGCCGGGACCAACACGGCGAAGCGTCCTTACTATTTTTTTATATAACAACAAGATATAGATAACAACAAGATAGAGATAGCAAACAATCAGATGGATTTCCTGATGGAAAGACTCACCCATCGCCTATAGACACCAAAGATGTTAATGGTGCGTTGCTATCTCGTGGCGACGTATAATGCCACATGCATAAGTTTACCGGCTACCTTACCCTCCAAACCGGAACACGACAGTGACAAGCACTGACGTATTGCGGCAGGAAAAGGTAAGGCGGTGGTACCAGACCCGGGCGAGATAATGCAGAACTCTACCATCTAGTAAAGTTCTGCATTTTCTCACCTGAGTCTAGTACCAGTCCTACCTATTCCTGACGGTTTGGAGTGTAAGGTAACCGGTAAACATATGCAAATAGATTTAAGAACCAGCCACAAGATAGCGACGCGCTATTAACATCTTTGGTGTCTATAGGCGATGGTCTCTCTTTCCATCAGGAAAACATCTGTGTGTTTGCTTATGATACTACAATCGCCTGTGGCCGAAATTCGATCATATAATAAAATCGTAGGAAAAACAAAACTGTACATTGAATATTTTTTTAAAAGAATACTTGGGGCGTGATCTACAATCGATACCGAAGCCAAAAATATAGTTTTTAGAATTTTTGTCTGTTTGTCTGTATGTATGTCCGGGGTAAACTCAAAAGTATTGCATGGATTTACTTCAAATTTTGCATGGAGATTACTAACAGGTCGGGTCAACATATAGGCTATGTATTATCACGCTATTACCTACGGGGGAGGAGCTGTGCGGAGTAAACGAAGTCCGCGCGGACGAAGTCGCGGGCAACAGCTAGTTAAACAATAAAATCTCTTTTTTGTTTGTTTGATAACTGTTTTGATTATTTGATAAATAAAAAGTTTGATAACTGACTTTAGCCGTATATAATTTTTAAGTATACCTACATGTGTGTATAATATCACGTATATATTAATATATTAATAAATATAATATAATAAAATGTATTATAAATATATAATAACATTTTTATAATACATTTTATTTCAAAATAAAACTGTGCCAAATTTTATACTTCACCATTCACGCATTCGTCTTTAAAAGGGGTCCAAAGTTTTTCCTTCACGTATTAATAATTTATAGATTAGCTGCGCCCGCAACTTCATCCGCGTGGGATTTTTTTTTAAAAGTTGTGTAAGTTACTCCTTATTACCTCAGCTATCTACCAGTGAAATTCTCGTCAAAATCGGTCCACCGACGGGGTGATCACGTAACTCGCAATGCGAAATTATCGTGATTGTTTAGTTATTGCAAGATACATAACAGCCTTGTACATTGGTGGTAGTCGTTGCCGCATGATAAGTTTTGATTCTGTGACATTGCAAAAAGTGCATCTATTGACCAGCAAGCAATTGGCGACGTTTTTGATTATTTTTATATTACGTTTAAGAGTCATCGCTGATCGCTGGCGAATTGCAAACGTTAGATGATACGCCTACCGTTCCAGAGATTAGCCGGAACAAACAGACAGACAGACAGACAAAAATCGTAAAAAGTGTTATTTTTGTATATGTACCGTGTATACATCAATATGCATTTAGTTAAAACCGGTTATTTTGATATTACAAACAGACACTCCAATTTTATTTATTTGTATAGATGTATAGATAAAAAATATTATTTATCTAAAGATATTTATATTTTAATGTTAAAAATAATAATGTTTCGTACAATTTTTAGTCATACCTTAAGCCTTCTTCCTACCTACTTTCCCGTTCCTCTAACTTGTAGACTCCTCTCTCCTCCTCTAAATGTTATATGATTTGTCTGGAGTTTAGAAACAGTATTTATTTCCACAAAGAATTTTCAGTTACATCCCACAAGGCTATCACTTTAAATCATGCCCTGAATTAAAATAAACGATGCTCTTGACTGTCGTGAATATACAAGGCAATTTTTTCTGTTTTGAATTTCAATTTTATTATGCTAAAATATTATTTTACCGGTGTGAGGCGCTGTGCCGCGTTCCCGGCTGCATGGGTACCACCATCTTACTTATTTCTCCCATGAAACAGCTTTGCTGTGTTTCGGAGAAAAGGGCAGGCAATGTAATTATTGGCACCATCGAAACCTTGATGTACGTTCGTAAAAATATTTGCTTATTTAAAAAGAATAGTGATATTCACTCCCTAAATACAAGGAACAAAAACAATCTTGCTGTGCATGTTTCTCGTCTCCACAGAATAAGCAACTCTTTTATGGGGCAAAGTATACGCTTCTACAATAACCTGCCTGATGCCATTAGAGATTTACCAGTTAACAAATTCAAAAAATGTATTAAAACAAAACTGTATAAAAAAGGTTACTATAAAATATCTGAATACCTTGATGACAGGAAAGCATGGGATTAACTGCTCCTCATATGTAACAATTTGATACTAATTAAATATTATATAATATTTTATTTAAAAAATGTTATGAAAAAAAGACAAGCCCGCTGAGTTTCTTCCGCCGGATCTTCTTAGTGTGTGGCCGCGTTTCCGATCCGGTAGTAGTTTTAAAAAAGGTTGACGCGTCAAAATAACTTGTAAAAAGTTTTATTGAATAAAGTACTTCTGATTTCTGATTTCTGCATTGAGACTTAATACCTAATGTCTCAGGACAGGCAACACATAAAAGAGTTACCTGGGCTAGTTCCAGGTAAACTAGTTTATGTTCATGGGCGACGTCGACCACTTACCATCAGGTGATACGTCTGCCATTTTACCTATCCAAGTAACATAAAAATATGTCTAAACGGTTGGCACTACAAGCCATCCCTGAAACTTCCCGCTTTATTATTGTATTTTAAGCTAAAAAGAGTAAAAACTGTAGGCATAAATTTTTTCAGTTAAAACATTTAATTTGTTAAAACGGCAGTATTAAAAGGAGTTTTGAAAAGCTGTTTATTTTAGAAACGATGATAGAATTTGATCTTTCGAATGACATTTCGACAAAATTTGACAAAATTGAGCTTTTTTCAAAAGTTTTCGTCATTGATAAATCCCAAACTAATTGACCGATTTTGATCAAATTAATGGTATTTGACGCAGTTTTAAGGGAAAAAGGCTGATAAGATTTTTAAGTCAATCGGTGTAGGCTGAAATTATTTTATAATTTTTTTTAAATAAGTATTAATTTTTTTTAAATAATTTTAAAATATTTGAAAAGTTCTATCTTTTGAAAATTAGATTCGATTTTGATTTTAAAAACGGCATTTGACGTAGTTCTTTTTGTAATAAAATACCGTAGAATACCAAAAAAAGATTGGTTGAAAAATGTCGAAGTTATGTCGAAAAACACTTTTTTTTCAAAATTTTTCGTCAACGATTTCTCCCAAACGGAGAAACCGATTTTGATGCAATTTATGCATTAGATGTAGTTTTTTGAAGAATAGAGCTGAGTAGTTTTAATACTCAATCGGAACGTTAATCTAGAAGTTATGTTAAAAAAATACTGTTTCATAAAAAAATTTTTGAGTTTTTTTCAAAGTTTCTCATATGCTCCTGGTCCGATTTGGTTTAAATTTTCAGGAAGTCTAAGTTGAGCAGAAATCAATCGAATGCCAGCGCCGCCAACCGCGTTTCGATCGGTTTAGCCGTTCAAAAGTTATTCGATGTTTACATACACACATACACACACACACACTTTTATATCATAAAGATCTGCTGCATCAAATTTTCACCAAATTAAAATAGGTACACTCCCCGTGACCACGCCTCATATACCCTCTTAAACAAAAAGGAACTTTCAAAATCGGTTAATAAATGACCGAGTTCCAAGATAACAAACATAAAAAAATTACAGCCGATTTGAAAATCTCTTTCTTTTGGAGAGTTGGTTGAAAAATGGAGTTTCACCAAATGTCGGTGACAAAATGTATAAAATACTAGCTGCAGTGTGTAGCCCGCTGCATTAAAAAGTTTTTGACAAATCCTCCGGGATCACCTCATTTTTCCGGAGTAAATAGTAGCTTGTGCGCTATTTCAGGTATGCGCTTACCTACGCTATACCTATGCGCCAAATCTCATTCAATCCGTTGAGTGGTTTTGACTGTTTGAGTAACAAACATACATCCAAACATCCATCCATCCAAACATCCAAACTTTCGCATTTATAATATTAATATAGATATTAAGATAACGTGTAAAATGAGCTAAAGTTAAATTTACACAATATGTTGCTATGCAAAGTTATAGATAGCCACCTTTTCAAAGTAAAACGAGACGCTCCTTCATCAGGAGGATGAGGCGGCGAGTTTACACAGACGGTGCGACCTTTCTACCTCAAGGATATCTTATTTACAATCAAAATAAGCGCTGTTTAATGTCTAAACGATCAGTTATAATTCTGTAAGACTTTATTTTCTTAATTTCAAGGTAGACGAATTTCGTTTGATAAAATTGAAATTTATTAAAATCCAGTAGGCTGTAATATACAAATTGGTAAAGTTTGTAACTTCTCGCCCGAGTATTGTACAAAAAGATATTCGTTTTAAAACTTGCTATCAAAGGTTGTCCATTGAATACATTTTCAGCAATTACTTAATGAACTCATTCTGTATGTATTATTATATTATATTAGAACAGAAGGAGATAATATTATGATATGATAATCTAGATTAATATTATAAATACGAAAGATTAGATGTTTGGATGGATGAATGTTTGTTACTCAATCACGCAAAAATTACTGAACATATTTGAAGGAAATTTGGCACACAGGTAGATGATAATAAATTAATTTATTTGCAAAAGTTTGGGTATATAAAATGTTACATTTTAACATTGTTTCCAATCACATATCGCTAAGAGTGACATGCAAAAATATAATTAAATTACTAGGTATTTTAAAACATAATATTTAAAATCTATTCGTTATTAACTGATCATTTTTGTAATAAATTTAATATGTAGTAAAATCTGTTACTAATTAAAAACATAATATTGCTTAGTGATGTTACTGGAGCTGTTTACAAAAAGCAGCTATCGTAGCAGGTGGCGACAAAGCAATCTATAAAATGTTTAAAACGCGTTTAAAGAAAGAAAAATGTTGTAACGTACTATCTTTGAACCAGCAACACATAGCTCGTTGGTGTATGAGCGTTTTTTGGCTTTAAGGCAAGATGTTTAACCAAGTTCTTAATAAATTTCGAGAAACTGCCACACGGAAAACAACAAACTATGAACAACTCTGGTGCTTATAGGCGATGCTTATCTGTTTCCATTAGGAGAACTATCAGCTTGTTTGCGATCCTATGATGTAGATTATAGGTAATTTAATATTTTTTTGAAAAAAAATTAAACCCATGGAAAGTTATGCGTCATACATTAAAATCAGTGAATCAATAATCAATATAATCCTCTGTTTTCATATCCTTTTTCAATGTACAAATATTCAATGACAATCCTCGGGGTATATTCTATTCAATAAAAGGAGAATTATTAAAATCGGATTTCTCTGTAAGAAGTTATGTGTGGTCATAGCTACACTAAAATCAGTGTGTGTACAATCAATCATCCATTGTTTTCGTACCCTCATAGATTTAAAAAAAATGATATGGAACCACCCTCGAGTTATATTCGTTTTAATGAAAAAAAAAAATTATCAAAATCCAACTATTCTGTAAAAAGTTAGGTGTGATCGAAAATAAAAAATATATACGCGGCGAATTGAGAACCTCCCGCGTTTTTTGTCAGTTGAAATAAAATCTAATTCGCTTGCGAGGCTTCAAAAGACAACTCGTACATGTTTGGAATAGTTAGAATAGATCTTTGATACTTAAAGGAACGGGCGGAAACTATCATATAACTAGTTGCCTTGATCCCATCCCATCTCAGCTCGCTACCCACGCGTTACTTGTAAAATTAGCTATCAAATTCTATATAACGTGTAACTTAATGGCTACTTATCTAATTACATTACACGCTCGATAAAGTAAACTCTCTCGACCGGCCTTTACGACCATGATAAGGGTTGCCTCCTTTAAGAAAAAAGTATTTATTTTGTTCAGATTGCAAAAATATCAAACTTTTGAAAATTTGACAACAATAATATAGTACAATTTTTATTACATTTGTTCTTCCATGTCAATTTATTTTATAATTAGTTTTCGCTTTGGCTTGACAGTGACAGAAGGTTGACTCTTTCTGAAATTCCCTATACTGTTTGACGAATATCTTTCTGTTACCGTTAATATAATAACTGGCAGTTGAATTAGTGATGACCACGACTAGTCTCGCAACAGCAGTAGTGAGGTTAGGTCGGCTTAATGGTTGCACTTCTTTTTAATTTACTGCCCCGAGAGGCATGATGAAAGATGGGTGTGATGTGCAACGATGACAGAATAGCCATCTATCTCTTCTATCATACGTATTGCATGCGTAGTAAGGCGTGGAGCACACTACGCACTACACCCATCGATAGCAACGACATGCAGTGACATTGACGCGAGGGGAAAGTTATGACACAACTGTATTAGTCTTTCACCATTGAAATTGGACTTCGTTGCAAGACCTGTGTATAAGAGCGTGCTGATGAATGATGAAAATATAGTATTATTCGTTCTATATTATATTTCAATAATTTATAGTACAATTAACATACATATAGACCGATACAATAAAATATAGTGCGGGTGGCAACCCTAGACTGACGTACTTATCTGTCACAACTTTGTTTCTAATTTTATGAGGATCTTTTACGCCAATGGCTATAAATAGACACTTTTATATAATTACTAGCCGTTTCTCGCGATATTAAACACGTGGGTCTTAATCCCACGAGTAATTTGGGATAAAATGTAACCTGTATCACTCAGAAATAGTGAGAAATGTAGTTAATATATCGCCGTGTTGGTCCCGGCCTCCTTTGAAGAATAGGCCAACTGCCGTTCTGCCAGGCAGGTCGTAAAAGGCGACCGATTGGCTATCAAGTCACTACGTCACGTACGTAAGCCATCGTGGCTACTAGGTGGTAGAGTTTTGCATTGTCTCGCCCGGGTCTGGTACCACCGCCTTACCTAATCCTGCTGCAATAGTGTCAGTGCTTGTCGCTGTCGTGTTACGGTTTGGAGGGTAAGGTAGCCGGTAAACTTATGCATGTGGCATTAGACCTCGCCACAAGATAGCAACGCATCATTAACATCTTTGGTGTCTATAGGCGATGGTTGACTCTTTCCATCAGGAGACCCATCTGCTTGTTTGCTATCTTATGATATAAAAAAAAGGGAATATACTGGGGAGAGAATTTCCAAAATCGGTTTAGTAGTTCCAGAGATTACTTTCTATAAACAAACTCACATCACTTGGAAATATTACTTCTTTATAATATTACTATATGTGTATTCAGTTATAAGTGGTGTAGTTCAGCAATGTCTATTTATTACAATTGCCTGACTTTCCTGCCGTAATATCATCAGTGCTTGTCCCTTATGTATATCGGTTTACAGTAGCCGGTAAACTAATGTATATGTCATTATGATCTTCCCACGGATATCAAAGCACCATTACCATGTCTGGTTATAGGCCATGGTTATATCTTTCCATTAGATAACCATCAGTATGTTTGCTAAAATACATTCTACACTCAGACAAAAATATTTCTTGGTCTAAGATTCTACTTTGAAAAGACAGCATTAATATAATATAATATGTACTAGCTATTGCCAGCGACTTCGTCCGCGCGGACTTCGTTTACTCCGCACTACTTCTCCCCCGTAGGTGATAATATGTAGCCTATATGTTGAACCGACCTGTTAGTAATATTCATACAAAATTTGAAGTAAATCCATGCAGTGTTTTTTGAGTTTACCCCGGACATACATACAAACATACAAACAGACAAACAGACAGACAAAAATTCTAAAAACTATATTTTTGGCTTCGATATCGATTGTAGATCACGCCCCAAGTATTCTTTTAAAAAAATATTCAATATACAGTTTTGACATTCCTACGATTTTATTATATGTATAGATTATTATGATACACATTTTCATAAGATTTTATTCAAAAATTAAATAAGTACGAGTAGATGTACTACGTATTACAATTTCGTTTTAATTATAAATTATCCTTCTTTTTTTACTCAACAACTCAAAGTTGACGGAAAAATTCCAAATAGAAACAAATCAAACATCATAATAGGTTTAACATATTTTGCAATCTTTTTGTCGACGGCATGTGGTGAATGGTGGTCAACTTTAATATAACGTTTTATTCAGACCACATTTGTACTGTTTCACAATAAACTTAACACCCAAACTTTTACTTGTATAAGAATTAGGATATTTACAATTAATGACAAAAAATATTGATTGAGGTCATTGATATAAAAAGGGAAGATATGTTACGCTCTAACGTTGCAATTGCTAAACCTAAGCTCGGTCAGACGAACGCAAAGTAATGTGACGAACTATCTCACTCTCACAAACATG
Source organism: Apodemia mormo (assembly GCA_036924255.1). Classification (NCBI taxonomy): domain Eukaryota; kingdom Metazoa; phylum Arthropoda; class Insecta; order Lepidoptera; family Riodinidae; genus Apodemia; species Apodemia mormo. The sequence continues at coordinate 27,422,379 of JAUPFN010000021.1, read as the reverse complement.
GCGAACTAAACAATAATTTAATCTTATTTTGGTACTTACGAATGGAAAGCAATCCTCTGTGTCTTATTTTTTTTCATTGAGTGATTATAACACTGGCTGAATATACAAGAAAGTATTTTGATGCGTGTTTAATGGTAAAAACCACAATTTCTGTGGTAAAAACAGTCGAAATGCAGTGCAAAAAAAAATGTGGTGTCGCGAGACACCAGGTAGGAACGAACTTCCTTCGGCTAAACGGCACTACTCGCTTGTGTACGCGACTGTCGCGCCTGCGCACGTCTCATTTAACGCTTTTATTCCACGCATTTTTCTTACGGTTTTATTATCACATTTTTTTCAGTTCGGTCGCGCAGCAAAATCCCTATCCCCTCCAAGCCTGCCGTAAGGAACTTCGTTCCAATAAAGAATTTGAATTTGAATTTGAAAAATATAAGTGTACAATATGAGGTCCTGCGAGGTAAAAACAGTCGAAATGCAGTGCAAAAAAAATGTGGTGTCGCGGGACACCAGGTAGGAACGAACTTCCTTCGGCTAAACGGCACTACTCGCTTGTGTACGCGACTGTCGCGCCTGCGCACGTCTCATTTAACGCTTTTATTCCACGCATTTTTCTTACGGTTTTATTATCACATTTTTTTCAGTTCGGTCGCGCAGCAAAATCCCTATCCCCTCCAAGCCTGCCGTAAGGAACTTCGTTCCAATAAAGAATTTGAATTTGAATTTGAATTTGAAAAATATAAGTGTACAATATGAGGTCCCGCGCATAATTGATTGTCAATTGTCGTTGTGTCCACGGACCTAGTTTTGTAGGACCAGGCGCTGTGACTAGGTAATGTATCTTCCCTTTTTATATCAATGATTTAGATCAATTTTTTTGTCAGTAGGTAGTTGTAAACGTCCTAAGTGTTGTTCCTCCTTACTCGTACTACACTTTGTCCATTTGTCCAAAATGGACATTAATGATTTTTTGACAGATCACGCTCATAAAGTTTCGTATTAAGTTAAATTTCATACTAATCATATTATACTTCAGGAACGGGTACTGTCCCATAATATAAAGTAATAACACTAAGTCCATTTTAGGTAAAATTGAGTTATCAATGCCATTTTATTTCTCCTGAAAAACTGGCACTTACAGTCTTATGCTTCTTAGGATATAAAGTCAGATATAAAGTCGCCGAGTTGTCAAAAAACCATTAATAAAATGGACAAATTATTTATAACAATTAGAATTAGCTATAAAAATCTATGCAGTGTGAACTTTAATAGCTAATTATCTAATAACGCCCTAGATTGTAATATAATGTCAAGACTCACGGTCGATAAAATAATATTTTGTGATCGGTTTTAACGGTCGTGTCGTACGCCTTGTTAACCTATAGGCGACAAGCCTATTATAGGCTATCTCAAGTTTATTTCCAATTTTACGAGGATCTTTATCATCAAATATGAGTCTTCGCGTGATTTTTATATTGAGTTATTTAACAATCATATTCAATATTCGACTTGAGTAGGGCCGTGAACTTAGGCTTTTATTAATAGATGTGTTTAAAAAATATTTCATCTTAATTTTCGTAATGTTACTTTTAATATTTAGGCTAAAAAAATCGCCTCTGTGGTCTAGTGGTTCAGCGTTCGCGTTGACCACATGAGGTCCCGGGTTCGATTCCCAGGTCGGGCACTTAAAAAAAACTTGTTTTTTTTTCAGTTTTCTGATAAACACAAAGTTGCCCGGGATTGGAAAGTGCCCGGATGGCGATAGGCTTGCCACCTATCACATTTGTGGGACCAAGTATCTTCGGCTAATCGTGGGTGCACTTGTGGTACCTCTGCCTACATTTTCGGGGATACGGGCGTGAAAATACTTTTTTTTAAAATAAATACGCCCGATCTCTTGCATCGTAAATAGAGAACGCTAAAGAGATTACTGAATGCTGTAAGATATTCTTTATTCACTAGGATTCACTGGAGTGATTCCTGGCGAATATGGCAGTGATCCTAGTGCTTTATTTTCCAGACTGAACCAAACATTTTAAAACAGAATGAAAGCTATATTTTTCGAAGCACGTGAGTGTGAGTATAAATATTTTGCTATATTTTTGCTAGATTTCGGATTGCTAGATAGAAAAAGTCAATATTTTATACTCGACTTTGGAATTCAACTCACGGCAATAATATATGGGATTCATCTTGGCCAAATTTTACTAATAATATTTGCAATGCAAAAAGAGGCTGTACGTAATGGTAATTTACAGTCTCAGCCCGAGGAAAAACTTGAGAAAAAATCTTAATTTGTATTTCGACGGTCCCTACGTGTAAAAGGACATGTCAAAAATGTCAATTTTTTTTTATTACATAGGTATATGACTTTAAATTTTCCAAACGCTCATATCTGTATAAGATTTTTTCTTTTATTTTATGTATTTCGCTACTTATACAAATAGAATGAGAGAACGAGTGTAATAATTACAAACAATAGGGGTCGTATATATGCGGATATCTATACTTATCGCTCTATACGGTGTTTTAAAATGCGCGTTTTAACATTTAAAATGCCGTATAAAGAGACATGTCTTTATTAATGTGTTTTAAATATTTTTGGATGGTGATCTTAAGTTGTTTAAGGTATGGTAATTAAAATGAAATACGTTGTTGTTTTTCATAAAACATTTATATTTTATGAATTTATCTAATTATGCTTTCAGCTTTTTTGTTTTCAGCGTATAAAGAGGTATCTCCGACTTGTCTGATATGAATGTTAATGTAAAAACAGTCATCTATCAGTTTTTCCGGGAAAATATTAAAAAAATAAATGAATAAATAATATTATGGACTCCGTAAATATAATAGCTTATTGTAGAAAAAAAAATTATAATTATGCATAGAATTATTTCTAGAGAGATTTGAACATTAATTACGCTTTCCTGTAAACTTCAGTTTTTGACATGTCTCTTTATACGTAGGAACCGTCGATTTGTATGTTCGTAAAAAACATACACTAAATTAAGAATAGGTACATGTACACGCGCTTAATCTATGTAAGTAAAAATGAATCGCTAAATGTGTTGCTAAATGTGTACCAATTTGGCTAATTTTAAGGGTTCCGAAGTAAACATTTGTAGTTTCGTTGTGTCCGTCAGTCATTCCATCCGTTTGTCAATTTTACGAGTAAGAGACGATTTGTGAAATATTAAGCTTTGAAGCAAGGATTTATAACGATATAATTTCGATATTTTTGCTGTTTCGTGATTGGTTCCCTGCGTTTCATGCTGTTTCGTAATTGGTTCCCCAACTAGCGCTAGAACACAACGTCATAATATCATATACCATAACCAATCACAACGGCGCAAATATATCGAAATCATAACGTTTTAAATCCTTGCTTTGAAGTGCTAATTTTTGTTGGAGTCAGACTTCTCTTCTGTCAGTTAAATGGTTAGTTTTGGGAGCGGAAAAAATGGGTGGTAGTAGTTAATATAATGAAGTTAAAAGGAAAACTATCATAGCTTAGAAAGCTTTATAAGTTTTTGAGTAATTGTTGACCAACTTATAAAATGTTCTTGGAAACATATTTATAGACGGTGAACCTGTAGTGTAGATCTATCCATCATTGACGTTAAACAGGTTAAATGTTCACAGTACGAAACAACTGAAGTTTTCTTCTTATTCTGCATTACTGTGGTGGACAACTTCGGGACGCTACATTGCGCGTGGCCCGACATAGATTTACGCACATTACCAATTTATTTTTTAAATATTCGTTGAAATTCTAAGAAGTTATTTTATGGAGAGAAAAAAATGCAACGCAAGTAATATAACGCAAATTTTATTTTTCTTTTTTTAGCTAATTGTTGAAAACATCTGCCGTTTTGATTATGTTCTAACAGACACAGCAAACTTGCTACTTTAAGCATCCAAAACGCGCCTTTTCTCTAAACTAAACTTAGAACAATTACGTATATAATATTATACACGTCATTGACTTATAACCAATTGTTAGTTATTGTTTTAAAAGCATACTCAAATTGAAATATTTTATTTAGAAAAATAAATACTTAGAATACAAAAATATTCTACTAATCTTAGCGAAAATATAGATAGCAACATTTAGTTTACTGCATAAAACAAAATATTGTTTGATCGTAGTTAGTTTATAGTAGTTAGTTTACTTCCTTTTAAAATAGTATTTTAATCTGGGAGATAAGGCTATCGTTTTTAATTTTAAAATATGTAACATAAAAAAATAATCGCCGAAAAATAATTCATATTTCAAGATGATACAAAAAACCACGATACATTTTTGTCGACCTTCTTTCATACTGATAACCTTTCTTTTCTCTTGTCGATCGATTATCGATTGGCCTATTTAAGCCTAAGACAAATAATAATGTCCATATTTATTAATAACTAGCTGTTGCCTGCGACTTCGTCCGCGCGGACTTTGTTTGCTCCGCACTGCTCCTCCCCTGTAGGTGATAGCGTGATAATATGTAGCCTAAATGTTGACCCAACCTGTTAGTAATATTCATGCAAAATTTGAAATAAATCCATGCAGTACTTTTTGAGTTTACCCCGGACATACATACAGACAAACAGACAAAAATTATAAAAACTATATTTTTGGCTTCGATATCGATTGCAAATCACGCCCCAAGTATTCTTTAAAAAAAATATTCAATGTACAATTTTGACTTTCTTACGATTTTATTATATATGTCGCAGTGAAATTGTCAATAGCCGTTAGATTATAATCTACCTAGGGATTTTATAATTTGGTTAGGTTAGGTTAGCAGTTAAATTATAATATCACTTAGGTAAATTATAATCTAACGGTACTGACAATTTCACTGCGACATATATATAGATCATCGATTTTTTTGTGTGCGAATGAATACGTGTGCGGTCTCTCTAAGGGTACGACGTTATCCGTGTCGGCTAGTACTATGGATATACTCAAACAATCTCGCTATATATGTGTCGCAGTGAAATTGTCAATACCGTTAGATTATAATCTACCTAAGTGATATTACAATTTAACTGCTAACCTAACCTAACCAAATTATGAAATCCCTAGGTAGATTATAATCTAACGGCTATTGACAATTTCACTGCGACATATGCATTTCAGCTCTACAGTCTAAGTAACTCACATAGGGCAGGGCTATAGAAGATACCATTTTTGTAGACCATTTTCATTTCTGCTTGACAGTTCAGGAGAGAAAGACAATTGACCAAATGTACCACTGCGAACCACCAACCAACCAAATCCCGTACCAAATCCCGGGCGAGACGTTGCGGATCTAGTCGTCACCGTGGTAGGACACGTAATACTAATCGTTCGTCTTTTACGAACTGCCTGGAATAGCTGATGCTTCAGTTCTTAAAGGAACCTGGATTCTGTGTTTACAAGTAATTTGAACCAGCGCCATAATATATTTTACAGTAAAGTGTTAGTAATGTCACACACCTGTTATATACTATTCGTGCCCTCATTAAAATTTCAGAGGTGTTCGCACCAGAGTACTATTAACAGTTAACATCTACATGACACTTTTCTCTGAATAATGAGGCACCTACAACCTGTTTTTAAGTCGTTTCCTTGACACTTCTTTCACTCAACTCTCATTTCCACAGAAAAAGTCGTAATCATGTAATTTTACAATATATTAAATTTTTGACATTGGAAAGAGGAAATTATTTATTCATTCACATAAGAGTATCTTCACGCCTATATCCCCGAAGGGGTAGGCAGAGGTACAACAAGTGCACCCACGATTAGCCGAAGATACTTGGTCCCACAAATGTGATAGGTGGCAAGCTTATCGCCAACCGGGCACTTTCCAATCCCGGGCAACTTTGTGTTTCTCAGAAAACTGAAAAAACACTTTTTTTTTAAAGTGCCCGACCCGGGAATCGAACCCGGGACCTCATGTGGTCAACACCAACGCTGGACCACTAGACCACAGAGGCGATTCACATAAATTTTCAGTTTTTTGGATTTAACCGGATCGCAGAGGTATCCATCGATAAAAACTGAACTGAATTATCTTTTTTAGAACCCGATGCAAAAAAGGAAATTATAAGTTTGAGTACTGTTTGTGAATGTGTGTGTGCATTAATGGTTTTAAAAACCGATTTAATTGCGTTTTTTTTTATTTCAAAGCTGGTTTTCTAGCAATAAATAGTTCTTAGATATGTTTCATCAAAGTCGGTTCAGTCGTTTCAAGATCATCAGCTATTTTCTACTCGATGAAAGGAATCAAGCAACTGGTACAGACTTGATCGATAAGAAATTTGATATTCTATTACTTCTAACTTCAATTATATTGCAATATATGATAACTTTGACCTGACACTGCAAAATTCCTATTCAGAATTCATCAGCGCTTCATGCACTTGACATAGGAATGTGGCTTTATGAGAACAGGATTTCTCGAGTTATTTAAATTTGTAATTAAGAATTATTTATATTTCTTTTTAAATAAATCTTATTTAAAAAAAACATAAATATTATACAATCATGCTACAATAATTAAAATCTACCTACTTACCTCTTTTGGAATATAAAACAAGATGATATTTATTTTTAAATATGTGCCTGACAATATCATCAGCTACCTTGTCTATTCTTTTGTTGTATTGAGTAGATCGTGGTTCGCCTAACTTTATTAGCTAGCCAATTCGAGATTTTTCGAAAATAGAGATCATGGGCGTCTCGTCGAATCGAAGCTGTTCCCAAAAATTCAGCTTGTTTTTAATCAAAAAAAATTTTGTTGTTAGGAACACTAGTAGGATTATTTATTTGTAAAAACACTACTCAATTCCCACGGGTTATCGTTGAAGGAATTATTAATATTTAATAGTATTTGTTGTGTCGAAAAACATTACAATTCCCCGTGTTGGTTCCGGGTTCCTTTGAAGAATAGGTCGACTGCCGTTTTGCCAGGCAGGTCGTAAAAGGTGACCGATTGGCTATGCGACTCACTACCAACGTGGCTACTAGGTGGTAGAGTTCTGCATTGTCTCGCCCGGTTCTGGTACCACTGCCTTACCTATTCCTGCCGCAATAGCGTCAGTGCTTGTCACTGTCGTGCTGCGGTTTGGAGAGTAAGGTAGCCGGTAAACTTATGCATGTGGCATTAGACCTCATCACAAGATAGCAAAGCACAATTAACACCTTTAGTGTCTATAGGCGATGGTTGACTCTTTCCATCAGGAGATCCATCTGCTTGTTTGCTATCTTATGATATAAAAAAACTTAATCGGATTAAAACATAGCCTATGCGAATCCAAAAGTATGTATGTATGCCTGAACTTCACCTTTACATGTTTTACGTGGCCGACCAACAGCTTTTAGTGCTCACTCTAGGTATTTAATACACCACCAGACTTCCAGCTACTGAGATTTGGTTAATGATGATAATCTCGAAAAACCTCAACACATTTGCCTTTCTAGGGGTTCGAACCTTGTGTCTCAGATCATGAGGGTTTCGTCTCATAATCTAAAACCAATAGGCAGTGGCGTAGCGTGGACTAATATATACATGGGAAAAGTCGCATCGGCGAGGCCCCTTTCCGTTCGTTCCCAAAAGCTAACCAAGTTTGAAATAAGCGAAAAGCTGTCGTGTCTTTATAACGCGTTAACTTAGGATCTAGGAGTTGTTTTGTTTGTATTTCAGATACAGAAGAGTGAGCCCAATTTTTTCGGGCTTTTATTTAATTAAAAAATAAACAAAGATTTTAAATCAGGCAGTGCGAGGCCCCTTTAGGTGCGAGGTTGGGGGCGAAGGCCTACTTCGCCCACGCCTGGCTACGCCACTGCCAATAGGTTAACTAGCGACCCACGAGGAGATAAAGAAATTTTGAGAAAATCAGAAGTGCACGCCTCATAACACTCGTATTTTTAAAAAAAATTAAATGATATGTAATTACGAAAGAATCCCGTGACATACTGAAGCTGTTAAAAAATGGTAGCGATAAGTTAAGTATTTTCAGCGTAATCGTTGTTATATACAGACATGCAAAAGTCTATTACCTCATGGGGTAGTGTAGCTAAAACACTACTAATATCTAGCTAGTAATATCCGTCGAGAGAGCGCAGAGAGCAATTCTCAAGGTGGCTACATTTCGCCCTTTCCCGTTCTCCACTAACCTTTATAAATCATGTAAATTGCTAACAGTCCCACAGCTTTTTATACTAAACATAGTACTAAAACAGCACGCAGCTCTTCCCTACTGTAAAGAAATTACTAACAAAAGAAGAAAAGATATAGTTTGTTCCCATAAAATTGCCATAAAACATAGCTTTGTAACAAAATTTTACTTATTTCTAGGCCCATATCTCTGCAATAGACTAAATGCATTGTTAAATATTTATCAATTAACTTTCCATAAATGCAAAAAAAGTCTCCAGTCATCCCTACAAAGTTTGTCCTACGAAGAGACAGATAATTTGTTAATAAGGTTAAAGTATTGACCTATTTACATGTATTTTTTTTGTATCATAAGTTATAATAAGTTTATTTGTAGTATAAATGATAAAATATGATTAGTTATTTAAAGTATACTTGCTCTTTCAGCCTGAAACACAGGTTTTCCTAGTTCAGGCACACGTAATGTCATAAATATCTAAGAAAACCTTGTAAATGTAGATTTTAGTCTGATTATGTAATTTTCTGAAATAAACATTTATTATTATTTTTTTTTTAATCAGTTGTATTGTTAAATATTTTTCAAAAGTTTTTCAAAAAATTTTTTAAAAAGTTAAATATGTATATCAAAGGGTTATTTTAATTATAATATCGTATTAGTAAAATATGTATATAATTTTATTCCTTGACCTGTTGATAGTAGAACATTTCCTCAAAGCTCCGCTTACAATAACGCAATAACGGCGTGCAATAACGATTTAACAAAATTTCAGTAACTATAACTCTCTTACTTGGACAAATAAACATTTAAGTTTAACTTAAGTTTCCAACGAGCGCTCTAGTTGGCGACGCTGAATAAAAGAACAATATTTGTTTAACAGAATGAGGAACTCAATCTTGTAGATAAATTTACCTAAACAAATATCTTTAATGTATAAAAAATATTTGTAAAAATACCTTTTCCTGCCGCAATACCGTCAGTAGGGACTTGTCAATGTTGTTTAACTGTTTGGGAGATAAGGTATATACCTGCGACATAGACCACGACCATTATCATTTTTGATGTTTTTTGATAGTGGTGATCTTTTTCTAGCAGGAGAACTTTTTGCTTGTTTGCTATTGTATGATTTGTGAAGTTCCGCAACGACTCGCCCGGGCAAGGATTTATAACGTTACTAGCTGCAGCGTGCAGCCCGCTGCATTATAAAAGTTTTTGGCGAATCCCGCGGGATCACCTAAGTTTTCCGGGATAAAAAGTAGCCCATGTGCTATTCCAGGTCACCATCTACCTGTGTGCCAAATTTCATTCAAATCCGTTCAGTAGTTTTTGCGTGATTGAGTAACAAACATCCATCCAAACATCCAAACTTTCGCATTTATAATATTAATATAGATAGATATAGATAATATCGATATTTTTGCTATTTCGTGATTGGTTCCCTGCGTTTCTTGCTGTTTCGTGATTGGTTCGCCAACTAGCGCTAGAAGACAACGTCATAATATCTTACACCATAACCAATCACGACGACGCAAATATATCGAAATCATAACGTTTTAAATCCTTGCGCCCGGTTTAAATGGTAACCGCGTATTATCTATTCCTGCCGCAAATGCTTCAATGCTTGTCATTGTCATGTTCACCGGAACCTTGTGGCGGGATCTTAATGCCACTTCAAAACAAGGATAGCAATACACGATAAATATCTTCGGTGACTATAGGCGATGATTGTCTTTTACCATCAGTAGAGCTATCGGCTTGTTTGCTATCTCAGGTTATGAAAAAAGAGCAGATTTAAACTATTATTTGATTGAAGTTTACAGTAAAATATAAATTTACTTATAAAATGATTTTATTAATAAAAACTCTACTGAATACAGAATCAGAAATGTATTATTCAAGATGAATTTGGTTTCGACTGACTATTCCCAAGAAACACTTAAGTTTTCTCGTTACCATAACAAGCCTATGCAAATCAAAATCTTTTGGAAATAAATGAAGGTTTAGTTTTTATAACGAAAATATTTCATTCAGTGGTTTTTAAGTTTCTTGACTAATTATAAAAATGAGGAATGTATATTTTTCTTAACTTTATTTTATAAAATAGCAAACAAGCTGATAGTTCTCTTGATTGAAAGAAACAATATGATGTTGTCATCGACGATACCAAAGATGTTAATAGTTGCTATCCGTGTGGTGGAGTTGGAATGCAACATGTAAAAGCTTACAGACTACCTTGCCCTGTAAACCGGAATTCAGAATTCTATCATCTAGTCTTCAGCCTATTTAAAAGGTAAAATTAATTATTAACATTCGACTCGATTACTCTCTCACTCGACGAGAGTGTAAGTAATACTACTATTCTTAATTCATTCTCGTCGAGTTTTATCCGTTTATTAATCCACCGTCTTTTATTACTCTACCGCCGCGAAGGTCACATAAAAAAACATTTGGCGGAAAACAGCAAATTTTATTATTTCAGTTTTTGATTATGAGTTTCCACAAACTAACGCCTGAGTCAGTAAAATATCCAGGCTATTTGTTCCCTCATTTTCCCGTCCATGTTTGTCCCTAAATATTCTATAAATAAAGTTGTTTACGGTGGAACGCAATATTTCTATAATACAGGAAAATGAATATGTATCTGTACTAAAAAAGAAACACATTTATCTACACCACTAACACTATATAAATATGTACTGTCTATCCGTAGATATATTTAATTTTTTAAGTCGTTCGCGACAAACATTCGTTTTAACATTCGTTATAATTTGAACATTTTTATTGCCCGTAAGTAAAGAGTTCGAATTATTACTCAACCACAGGAACAATCTCATCAGATTGTTCCTCGAACAACACTAATAGTAATGTTTTGGCGCCACATCGAAATCGATTTCATTATCTAAATTTTAAACCAAATATGCTTAAGTGTAGACCACAAGGCAATGATTTATAAATGAATATTTATCTAAGTTCCAAGCAATTTGAATGAAACAATATTTATGATGAAAATTACGAAACAACTAATAAGAGGAATAATTTCCATCTAATTAAATTGATTTTTTCTTCGTGTACTGTAAGTTGTCGGCACTTGGTAAAAGTAAATTTTAATCTTTTATTGTAATAATATGTGAAATGCATTTTTTTACTGAAAAAATATATTTATATTTTGGTGTTGACTGCGTCTTAACACATCTTCAGAGCTTGTAGCTACAACTCGTGCGAATTAACATGATGCCTGGCTCAACTGACGTCATGCAAAGTACAGTGTGCAAAAAGGTTTATTTTCAATTTCAAAGCGCAAATATATATATATATATATATATATATATATATATATATATATATATATATACAACGGTAACAAAGATGATTTCGCTACTGCCCTTGCATGGTAACGGCGTAGCGCCCTGCGGGGTAAAGGGATGAGTATCGAGTATGGAGCCAGGTGTCATGTTAAGGGTCGAATACTCTGAGATGGGCCGCAGGAAGCACAGATAGCACATTAGGTCGGGCCGCAACGGGGCGGAGCGAGCTTCATCGTACCGCAGTGCATTTTCGTACTTATTCATTTTTGAATGCTAACCTAATTTTCATACCGTGGATCTTGCAAATTATATTGCTCTTTGTAGCCTTAAACTAAAATTAATAACCGTTCTTCATCCGTAATTACGTGCTAAAATACATTAATACTCAAAAAATAGAGGAACACGTGTGCTCAATAATTCCGGTTGCCATCGCAAACTGCAACGGGTGGAGTTTAACGCATCGCATTCACCGAAATCCACTGAGCAAAAATCTGCTACGATGCGGCCGTAATGTGCGATACTTTCTATAAAATGGCTGAAAGCCCGTTGAAGTCTGCCTCAGTGTGCTTGGCCCCTTAATTCGAACTGGCTGTACATAAATGATGCCTTAATACGTAAAACCTTTAACCAGTTAAAATAGTGAAACCAAGAGAAACGTTTTCTTTTTAATCATGATTTGTATAACAAAGGTAAAAAACACGAAACTAAAGTCGCATCCATCATTATATATACAACGAAACAAAAACATGAAACTAATGTCATGCGTGTCACGTTTTACGCTAAAAATGTAAAACAAGAATTAAATGTGTGAAATAAATCATGATTTGATCGAAAGTTTCTAAAATATACATTGAATTCAACTTAATAGCTTCAAAAGTGGCGTACTTACAGGAGGTACCTCAAAAATATTTTTTTTGATTTTATTTCATCAATTTGTCGGCATGACTAATATAAATATTCGGACTAAATTACAGCTTTCTAGTACGAATAATCTCTGAGCTAGGCGGACGGACGAACGGACAGACATGGCGAAACTATAAGGGATCTTAGTCGACTTGAGAACCCTAAAAATTAGAGTGCTATAATGTCTCATCAATCAAAAGCTATCTCATTATCATAAACACGCCTGTACAAATTAAAAGACCTTGTTAATCTTAAAATATATACTGCGTAATGCCGCAGTAAAATATTACTGTTTTAAATTATATCAGTAATTTGCTTTGTGTTTAAATAAGACAAGCTAATTAAGAGTTTTAATTAAGGCAGAAACTCTTGTTTGCTCATCTTTTGTGTTATAACAGTTCTTAAAATATTTTTACGTTATTTTGTTATTATATTTATTGAAATAATTATAATAAATGGTATTATATTTATTAAAATATTAAAATTGTCAGAACTATTTAATTTGCGAATTTCCGCGAAATTGTGCCCTTGCGATGCCAATGAAAGGAAAATTAAAAAGCGGTGTAAGAAATGCAACAAACTCGCTATAAAGAAAACCCTAGGCGCACAGTTATCCAACCTCTTTCATCCTCTTTCCATCTCGTTAGCAGGAAGCACAAATCCAGACAGTGTATGCACTTAACGCGCGTTTCACTTCGCAACCGAAGCATCTTCAGGAGAAAGAACGCTACTTCACTCAACAAGGGTCGAAGTAACACTGTCTCTCACTCGGTTTTCTACGCTCTTATATAAGATTGGCTCGTATAACTTAGTATTGCCATTGAAAGGGAAAAAATTACTTTTATTTTTCTCTTTCAGTGGCATCGCAAGGGCGCACGTGAAAGTTCGTGGAAGTTTGCAAATTATATTGGTTTATTTATTGAGTTATTAAATTTAAGATCGAAACAATATTTGACTATTTTTTTATACGTGCAGAAAAATCTTTATGTCTCTTTTTAAGACAAAAATACGAGCGGTGGTCGGTGGAGTGTGAAAGGAGATCAATGAGATCGGCCTCAAAATGCTACTTGAATATAGCGTCAGCCGAAATCATTGAATTAATTTAATGTGCAATAAGTTAGAATATTAGAATTCAACGGACATTTTTTAATAACAAGTAAATTTTATAAAGGAACGTACTTGGAAATTCATGAAACCAATCAAACTTGTATGCTTTTTCTTATTTCTAATTCGAGTAAAGATTTTTCTTTTCTGCCATAAAGTTAACGCTTAATATTTATGACCAACCATACGAATTAAAAATATGTTAGATATTTTTAATCTGTGTACGTACTTGGAAATTCATGAAACTAATCAAACTTATACGCTTTTTCGTATTTATAAAATAAGCAAAGATTATTCTTTTCTGCAATAAACTTAACAGTTTTCTGTTATTTATGACCAACCACACTAATTGGAAATATGGTGGAAGCAAATGTTAAATAAAAGACGCAAAATGTTAAATAAACTATTGTTTCAGAATGCAACAAAAAGAAAAATATTTATTACTATAGTTGAAACTTACAACACAGAAGGTTGTATAAACATTTCACCTTTAGTATCATCCTAAAAAGTATATTATATCTACGTGAACTATATACCTATTGCGACGTGAGTGGTTTAAAATCGTATACAATTATTGTGAATTTAAGTAATATTATTATTTGCAAGTTTTTCGTGAATCTGAGCATTTAAAAAAAGTGTATGTGAAACAATTTACAACCCAGAAAAAAATAATAAATATCTATCAAATGTGTTGCTTTCACCAATTTCACTAAACATAGCTAAGAACCATCTCCACAAACCAAACTTTGGAGGAGCTACAATGCCACAGACAGTATACATGTACTTTTAATATCCCTGATTCTTGCGCCGGGGGTTTAAAGTACGGCCATTAGACTTGTGACATTGTATGTCAATCACAGAACGCGCGATGACAGTTTGCAAATGATGTCAATTGATGCTATGACAGTTTGACGCGTTTTATTGGGAAGATAGAAAAATGTGTATATGATAACATTTTTAAAAAAAATGTATATAATGTTACAGTCATGGATAATATTTGTTACGCTGAAATGATACAAATTGGGTTGATACAAAATATCGGTATAATAATTAGGACAAAAAAATTTTCTTCGTTGAATTGGATATTTTTCACGCAGAACTCATTCAAAAAATAGATCAACAGCTTTACGGCATCTTGTAAAAGACAAGAAAAGGCTGATACGCGTCACTGGCATTGTAACTACGTAGGTGGTAGAATTCTGCGAAGTCTCGCCCGTGTTTTGATACCTCCTAACCTGTTTCTGCCATAATAGAATCAGTGTTTGTCACTAAATGAGTATCTTCTGCTAATTGTGGGTGCACTGATTGTACCTTTGTCTACGTCTTCAGGGATACGGGCCTAAATATATATTTTTTTCTTATCAAAAGATTAAACATATGACCACCATTATAATTACATGTTGTTAGAGTTTTAAGTGAGGCGATTCGATTTCTAATAGGGCAATGGGCCCACCTCTTGTTCCTACCACTGTAACTTCTGTAAACCTGAATTAACAGCGGAAATCATCGTGATAACCACTGAGTTGCGAGCTCAGGGCGCCTTGGAGAAAAGCTAAGCTGTCTTGGAACCCGCAACGAAATTAATCAGAAGTTTTTTTTAATAGAAGAGGGGGCAAAAGAGCAGGAGGTGCACCTCATGGTAAGTGATCACCGTCGTACATGGACATCCGCTATACCAGAGGTCTTGCAGTTGCGCTGCCGGCCTTGTAAAAATGAGTAAGCTCTTTTCTTGAGCGTGTATGTAATATGTAGAAGGAGTAGGAAAATACTTCCCATTTCCCTCTCTTTTTATCAAGAGACAGCAAAATGGTACAAACCTAAAAATGCTATGAAATGAGACTTTTACAATCAGTTTAAGCATGATTGCTATTGCACCATGAAGTTTGGAAATTGTGGACGTACCAAAATGGCCTACTTAATTTTGCTTCAAGTAATAAGTATGACAAAATCGCTTGAAGGCACGGAAGTTTCCAAGTGTTTCCACAAGGTCGAAGTAGCAAATTACACCGGATATACATCGGACACCTTACATCATCAAGCATTTGACTACGTTCGTTTTGCCAAAGATTACACTCCCAAAGTATGTGATGTGCAGTTTGTTCATATTTACAAGTTAATGCAAGGCAGTCACAAATAGGAGAAGGAACTAATTTAAAAAAGAGTAATTTAGCTCTAAAATTACCGGGAGACTTGACATCTCCTAATTATAATATCCAAGTGTTGGTCCGAACCCACTTTGAAGAATAGATTAACCGCCATTCTACCACGTATTTCCTAAAAGGTGGACGATTGCAGAACATAGCTCTGTAGACAGAAGAGCCCGTAGACTAATAAACGACGACAAGCTCACTAATAGAAAGCTACGCACTACGCACACTTGGATGCACTTTGATGAGTTTGTTAAAGCTCTCTTCGAATTTATTGGACATTCACCATTCTTTTATCGGGCTACTGACGCAGGCAGGATTCCTTCCATCCATACGTTGTTGATACACTAAAAATTCGGCAAAAACGGTTTGATAACTCTTTATTGGATTGAGTTGACAAGATTTTGAACGAACTGCCTGCGTCTGTTTTTAGTCCTAGAACTTTTAAAAGTAGAGTGAATTGGTTTCTTTTCGATGGGCGTGTACCACTTTCGTCTTCATCGATACTTTCCATCAGGTAAGATGGAAGACAAACACCTATTTAAAAAAAAGGCAGATAGCTCTCCTGATGAAAAAAGATGAACATCGCATAAAGACACTAAATAATCTTAATGATGCGTTGCTGTCCATGTGACGAGGTGTTAATGCCAATTACGTACCTTTACTGAATACCTTGCCCTCGAAACGGGAACATTTCAATGGCATAGCGATATATACCCCACGCGGTTCTCCAGTCCAATCAAAGGCCATTCCTTTTATTATATTTTCGACGTTACAAAGCATTAACCATATTACGGCAGTAATGTGTAAGGCGGTGGTACCAAATACCCGGGCGAAACGTTGCAGAACTTCATGTTACGATGGTAGTGACACGTATAGTTAATAATTCATTTTTTGCGATCTGCCTGGCAGATTTTGACATGGTCTATTCTTCAAAGGGAGCTCGGACTATTACGGAAAAATAGTCCACCTTGGTATCTATCACCGTTTTTTCCTGCTAAATAGGGTCAGTGTTTGCCACTATCCTGTTCTGGTTTGGATGGTAAGATAGACAGTAAACTTACTACTATACTGTATACTGTACTGTGCCTTTTATGATCACTTCATAAATGACAACGCACAATTGATATCTTTAGTGAGGTGGTTATCTTTCTCCGTCAGAGTCATACAATAAACTGTATTAAATTGGGTGAGCTCAAGAACCTTACCCTTCAAACCGGAATACGACAGCGAAACAGCATTGAACCTATTCCGACAGAAATAGATAAGGCAATGGTACCAAACTCAGTCAAACAATAGAACACGTTTATGGGGGAAAACGTGTTCTTTTTGAAGAATAGTCCATTTGCCGTTCTGCTAGGCAGTTCGTAATGGGCGAACGACTAACTATGAGAGTCACTATCATCGTGGCTTATGATAGAGTTCTGCATTGTCTCGTCCGAGTCTGGTACCTCCCCACCTTACTTACTTCTGCCGCAATAGCGTCAATGCTTGCCACTGTTGTGTTCCAGTTTCGAGGGTAAGGTAGCCGGTAAACTTTTACACTTGGCATTAAGCTTCGACCAAAGTAAAATAAATGGACGGGCCAAAGAGAGCCGATTTTGAAGACTCTTGTCGTCGTCAGATGTCGCCCACAAAGTGAGCGACTTAGCTCACTAAGTCGCTCACTTTGTGGGCGACATCTGACCTTGAAAATGTTAATACACGGTACGAGAACAACAAATAAACATAGGCGGTCCTTTTCTCTCATTAACGTATTATATTAGCTATCCCTTTTTATAGCAATTGTATAATACGTACTTACTATTAGCTATAGAAGAAGAAGAAGAAGAAATTATTTATTTGGCAGAATATGGGAGTTACAAGTTATTAAAATTTGATTTAGTTACTAACATATTCTACTATGATATGGTGTGCAAATATTTTAAAATTATAATTATTTATCATTAAACTAAAAATGTTGTGAGTCGAATTTTTGATCGGAACGCGGCCATACACTGAGAAGATCCGGCGGAAGAAACTTAGCGGGCTTGTTTTTTTTTAAAATTATAGTTACATGATACAATCACAAATTTCAAAGTTGAATTGTTTTGACTTTGACTTGATTGAAGTTTAAAGGATTGTTTTGACTCGTTATTTTTGACGCATTTGTAAAGGCAAGGCCCGCCCATTTATTTTATTTTGGTCGAAGGCATTAAGACCTTGCCACAAAGGTAGCGACGCACCATTAGCGTCTTTGTTGCCTATGGGCGATGGTTGTCTCTTACTATTAAGAGACCCATCTGCTTGTTCTTTTTAAATTTTATTTAAGGACTTTGTTGCTAAACGACCACATCATCCTATAAGGTACGTTTCTTACTCAACATACACAATATAGTTATCTGTCACTTAGTACCGCGGCAGCTACACCGAAAAGCTTTGTGTACGATAACAGCTGTCAAGCTAATTTGTTAAAATTACAGAGAGTCTGAAACCAGACTACGTGCCATTGGTGGTTTTATTAGGAGCACTCCTATTCACGTAATGGAGAGCGAATTGTATCTGCCGCCACTTCAATTTCGCAGATGCTATCTAAGCGGAAAGTTCTGGTTGAAATCCAAATCTCTTGTCAATAATAGCACTATAAAAAATATAAATTACAGGAATTAACTTCACCAGGTCGCTCTCGTTACTGGATGAATAAGAATCTGCTTGTTTGTTATCTTATGATATAAAAAGCATAACCATGCCACATAGGAGTGGTATTAATGATACGTATGTTCGCTTTTATAAGGTGCCTGGAATGAAGACAAATAACATTCCCTGTGAAGAGGCCATTCTAACACGACAAAAAATTTAATACAAAAAAAGGCTGTTATTTTTGTATTCATTCTAAAGTAAGACCATTGTGTTCCCAGGTCGCCGAAGGGTCAGAAGTTAATTACGAACAATGTCACAACTATTACAAAGTGGTCGTTAGATTCTTTGAAAGTTTCTTTTGTTACCGCAGCTGTAACCGGGATAGCGTGATAGAAATTAACTTAGCCGAGTACTTTAACAAATTGTTCTCAAGCGGCCGATATAATGAAGTTTTCTTGATGATTTACGCAAAGAAGTAATTTTCTACTTTTTATTGTTCACTAGCTGTGTCCGCGGCTTCGTCTGCGTGAAAAAAAACTAAAATAAAATTAGCCTAAGTTACTCCTTATTACATTAGCTATCGCCAGTGAAAGTCCCGTGAAAATCGGTCCAGCCGTTCCAGATATTAGCTGAAACAAACAGACAGACAGAAGGACATACAGACAGACAAAAATTGTAAAAAATGTTATTTTGGTATATGTACCATGAATACATCCATATGTATTTAGTTAAAGGCGGTTATTTTAATGTTACCAACAGACACTTCAATTATATTTATTATAGATGTATTGGTATAGATAATTAGTAAAAATTCATTGACACTAACTTTGCGGGATGAAACTTTGAAGAATTCTACAATTTTGTGGTGACATATTTGGCCTATCGTTTCTCTTTTACGAATTCCCTAGCTGGAGAGAAGGTTGCAAATTCTACAGCTCCCTCGGGTTGGTCCGGGCTCCTTTGAAGAATATACCAACTGCCGTTCTGGCAGGCAGATCGTAAAAGGCGACCGATATAACGTGTCACTACCATCGTAAATACTAGGTGGCAGAGTTCCGCAACGTCTTGCCCGGGTATTTGGTTCCACCGCCTTACCTATTCCTGCCGTAATAGCGTCAGTGCTTGTCATTGTCGTGTTCATGTTTGGAGGCTTAGGTAGCCGTTAGACTTATACATGTAGCTTTGCTATCCCGCCACACGAATAGCAACGCACCATTAACATTTTTGGTGTTTATATGCGATGGTTTCTCTTTCCATCAGGAGAGCCATGTGCTAGTTTGCTATCTAATTACATAAAAAAGAAAGGACTTTTCATTCATCGCCCAAGAGCTTAACAGGAGAAAATTTGCGAGCATCAGCTAGTGTTTATAAAGGGGTTTTCAACAAGAGTTTATGTTTTGTAAATAAAAATAAAACAATAAATTTAGATGAAAATTTTTCACCGTGTCGGTCCCGGTCTTCGCCGTGTCGGTCCCGGCCTTCTTTGAAGAATAGGCCAACTGCCGTTCTGCCAGGCAGGTCGTAAAAGGTGACCGATTGGCTATCGAGTCACTACCCTCGTGGCTACTAGGTGGTAGAGTTCTACATTGTCTCGCCCGGGTCTGGTACCACCGCCTTACCTGTTCCTGCCGCAATAGCGTCAGTGCTTGTCGCTGTCATGTTCCGGTTTGGAGGGTAAGGTAGCCGGTAAACTCATGCATGTGGCAATAGACCCCGCCACAAGTTAGCAACACACCATTAACATCTTTAGTGTCTATAGGCGATGGTTGACTCTTTCCATCAGGAGACCCATCTGTTTGTTTGCTATCTTATGATATAAAGAAAAAATGAAAATTATTCAAATTTATAAGGTTTAATTAAAAATAGAGGTGTGGTGTATTGTTCGAACAAACTATTTTATGATAGCGCGTTATAGACAATAAACTATATTTTTCTACGCTTTACGTTGAGTACACATAGCGCGCTATTATTATAACGCTATGCATTATATTAACCACCACAACTCTAATTAAAAAGAAGACGTGTGGCATCGGAGACTGCCGCGGTAAAGCTATTGCATAGCATTTTTTATCAACTTATGCAATTACAATTATATATTTATTTTATTTATGCAGTATTTTTTTTCTTTGTTTTTTTTTCTTTGATGTTAATTCAAGTTACACTTTGAGCGTGGTGACCGATAAAAAAACAATTTTTTTTCTTTTATTAAATAAATGAGATGTTAATATTGTTCAAAATATTTTTATTATCTTTCAATACATGTCGGTTCTTCAGGAATATTTAATAAATGCACTTTGTTTATTCATATTTAAGACACTTTGTACACAAATTATACGAGTACAGATATTCACTGTTGTACGTAGATGATAAATACCTATACACCTATATACTTTCTCACAAACAGCTGATTACGGTAGTTTTCCAATACAACCAACGCCATATAAAGGCGGGTTGCTGAACTAAAGAGACAAGCAAGATATATCAAAAAGTCATTAAAAGTTCTGGTATTTATCGATAGATGGAAAAACTAAAAAGTATCACCGCTGTGCCGATCGGAGTGGGGGGTGTTAGGTTTTTTTCGTTACGGAATTTCTGGATTCGGTCTCCACGCTCAAGGCCCGCGATAGAAGCTATGCAATAGCTTAAAAATAAAGCTCGGCAATAAATGTTCATTGTCAATATCTACGACCATGGTTATAGATGTTGATTCTTTCATCAAAGTTAATAATCACTTTTTGACAAAATAGTGGGTCTATTGCAACCACAACCCAAATTTTGAGTTCAAAGGTTGCAGTCGATTCGATTGGCTGCGTGTAGACGCTGTCTTTAACATAACCCTATTAAAATAATCTAGCGGTGTTAAATCACACGATTAAGCTAGCCACATAACTGAATTTCGTGAAAATATTTGATCTGGAAATTTGGTTTGCAAGAAATTCATTGTTTTGATAGATGTGTGACTTTGGCACCGTCTTGTTGAAACTACTTGTTAGTAATAACAATATCATCAATAATAGGCCAAAATTGAGTTAATCTCTCGATAACGTACCTAATCCATTGGCTGTAACCGTAATCCGATCTTCAAGGCTCACGGCTGCGATGTTCTCACTTGAACGACCCGCTCGAACATGTGTTGATGTTGGCACATTACCTATACATATACCTCGCCTGTCGACTCAAATATATTGATCAAATTTTTAATAGCGGTCTCAAAAGGACGAATGTATTTTATGCTATGTAACTTTTACAGATCTGCCATTTTCATTATGAATTTTTAGGGTTCCATAGTCAAATGGCAAAAAACAGAACCGTCATAATGTCCGTCATGTCTGTCTGTCGTTTGTCCGTCTATCCGCCCAGACCACGAAATCAAGAAAACAACTTGTTTTCGTTATTTCGTGGTCCAGACGGACGAAAAGAGAAACCATCGCCCATAGACCTACAGTGGGCCAGATATTATTTTATATATTTAGCCTACCGGTTTTCTTTTTATTATCATTATTAGCGATTAGTTAAATATGCAAAAGACTTGTTGATTCGTCTGCGATTAAGATTGGCATGCCATCGGTATAACAAATTTCATAATTCTAGGGTTGAAAGGCAATATTCACTAAGCAACATTGAGTAATTTTTACAAGAAAGTGATTTAAAGCTCAAAAATAAAATAAAAAATCATAAAACATCACCCGATTTAATTGTAACTAAATTTATTGCAATTCATTGTAATTAAATTTATTGCAATTCATTGTAATTAAATTTATTGCAATCAGGAAATTTTTCATGTTTTTTTATTTCATATTCTAATCTTAAATCACTCTCCTTTAAAATTACTTAATGTCGCCACAGAATACTAAGTAGTTAGTGAAGATTGCCTTTCAAGCGTCGAATTATGTATTTTTTAATTTGCTAATTTTTAATAGTGGCCTATTCAGTTGCACATCGTATTTAAAAATCGGTAAGGCCACTTTGAATCAAATTTAAATGTGTAGTCGTGAAAGTGTTACAGAATGACATACACATAGATAGACAGGTACACAGACTTTCACAGTATGGATATGGATGAGAAATAAGTATCCTTTGTGAAGTATGTTATATAATTGTTTCTAAATAAAAAATATTGTCATTTCATTAAAAATCAGGAATAATTTGATTAACATTTAGTTTGTTTCTCCCGATAGAGACACATAAAATACATTACCAAGACCTGTAAATATCGAGGATTTCAGTATTGTATTGCCATCCTTGTGGCGGCTTTGTAACGCCACATGCATTCAAGTACGTTAAATGGCTACCTTAGCCTTCGAAGATAAGGTAGGTAAGATAGTACTAAATTCCAGAAAGAGTAATTCCTCGACAGGTAAAGTTTGTGAAGTATTGTAAGAAAATCGACCGAAATTTAAATGTTTGCACACCATATTATGCTAGAATATGTTGGTAATTTAATTAATTTTTAATAACTTGTGACACCCATATTCTTGCAAATAATAAATATATTTAATTTCAATATTTGTTGGAGTCAAGTACTCCCCTGCCAGTTAAATTATTTTAGTTAAATGGTTGTTTTTGGATGTATGAAAAAATCACCGCAGTAGGATATGTTATCACAAAATTAAAAGGAAAACTATTATAGGTTCCCAGCCTCTCCCCCACGCTACAATATACGGCAGACGAACAGAGAGAGAACAGAGAGCAGATTACAGAGAACTCCCACAGCTGAGTAGGTTTTACAAGGGTACGAGTAAAAGTCGACAAACTTGTCAAATGTACTCGGAGAAGTAAAAGCGGATAAATCCATCATCAAATGTTTTGTAAAAACAATAAAAATCCCTTCATCTTAGTGCATATTATTGAGATGGGTAGCTACCTAAGGAATCCTACGTTCCACGTGGTCCAACACACACTTGGTTAACTGATTATTTTAGAATAAAAGAATATTTAACTACTTACCGGATCGTTTTGAATGGTGTCCATATAGTCGATTAAGGTCAAGGGAGGAGACGGACCCCGGCACACAGACTACCACCAGAGCAGCCAAGCACGCTGCTAACCAACAAGGAGACATCTCTGAAAAGAAAAACATAATTTTCCTGAATACTTCATGTCAGAAATATCACGAACACTGATTTTGCTGAATGTCTTGGACGAATCGCTGAATATCCGATGCTGATTTTAGTTTAGGTGGTGACTAGTAACCGTTTTGTCATAAAAACACATTTTTGTGTGCTTACATCACACCAGTGCGATACCTAAATCAATAAAATAAATAAAAATATCGTTATGATCTAATCGAAAAAAGAAAATTCCATGTACAAATTATTCTACCAATTCCCTATGGCACGCCAACTCACCGCTTATTTCAATTCAGAGAATTAATTTAAAGTGATAGCCTTGTGGAATATAACTAAAAATCCTTTGAATGAATATTTTTCACGCCCACAGAGAATTTACATATTCACGCCTACAAGCTTAGGGGGCGCGATTAAAATTCATTCTAGTATTTCATCACCGCCTGTCATGTGATCAAAGTTTTGGGTAAGTCCCACGGAAATAATGTATTTTGTATATCATAAGATAACATGCAGATGGCTCTCCTAATCGAAAGAGGCAACCATCGCCTATGAACACTAAAGATGCTAATAGTGCAGTGCTATCCGTGTCTTGAAAAGGTAATGCCGCATGCGTAACTTTACCGGCTATCTTACCCTCTAAACCGGAACATGACAATGACAAGCATTGACGCTATTACAGCAGGAATAAGTGAGGTTGTGGTACGAATCGACATGTTGCAATGCTCTACCATATAGTGGTTACGACGGTAGTGACACGTACTAGGGCCTGAATAGTGTAAAGGGCTCTTTTGGAAAAAAATCAACATCTTCCTGCTCAGCATCTTGAGAAAAAATCAAGATCTTCCTGCTCGACATCTTGAGAGAAGAAACGCGACAGAAGGTCTATCACTTCAATTGTTACTACTAAGTGTTTTTTATATCATAAGATTGCAAACAAGCAGATGGGTATCCTGATGGAAAGAGTGAACCATCACCTATAGACACCAAAGGTGTTAATGGTGCGTTGCTATCTTGTGGCGAGGTCTAATGTCACATGCGTAAGTTTACCGGTTACCGTACCTTCCAAATCAAAATACGACAGCGACAAGCACTGACGCTATTGTGGCAGGAATAGTCAAGGTAGTGGTATCAGACCCGGGCGAGACAATGCAGAACTCTACCACCTAGTAGATAAGTAATAGAGTTCTGCAATGTCATGACCGCGTTTGGTCCTTCCGCCGCCGCCGCCGCCTTCGAAGCTACCCTTACATACAGATAGAGTTACTTTCACATTAGAAATGTGAAATACATGAACGTTCAATATTATTGTTTAATTAAAAAATAGTGTGTATTGTATAAAAACTAAATTGTTTATTTATTAATGTTTCATGGCAACATTGAGACATTATTGTTTACTGTATTCTTTGCATTAACAAGATCCTGTCCACAGAGTATCACGTTTACCACTAGGTGGCGCTGTACAAATCACATACAAATTCCTAGTAAACTCCAAACGCGCTCACGATCGAATGCGAAAAGAAAAACTCACACTTAGCACTCTGAACCTTATCCAAATGCCGGTAAGTTAAGGAGTTATATCGAATGTTATGGAATATATTTAAGGCAATGTGTAAAGTATTGTATAGGCTTTGGTAATACTAAAGCAAACGGTGTATGGAGTTTCGCCCGTGTTCTATGAATAGCAACTTTTTGCTGAGTTGAAAAGCTGCCGGTATATCCTGCTATAATCCATTTGATGTCCTTTGCTGTACTCAATAATAACACGATCTCGTTAATTTTTAAATTGAAATCTATTTCATTACAGATGAAACAAATGACCCTCCACAATGACATCTTACTAATAGATAGGTCATACGCCAACATTACATTATTGCGATTTAAAACAGTGTGAGTGTAAATGTTACTACAGTTCTTATATGTGATATGACATATTACCTGTGACACTAAATAAAAGTCAGGTAATGAATTGTTTTTATGATGCCATTTTGGAATGCGCACATCTATATTTTTTTACATCATTGACCCTTCACATTTAGTTACAGAACTGTTTCATTCATTTTAAACTCATTTCATTTTAAAGTTATTTTATTAATAATAAATCCTCTTTAGAAGAAAGAGTAAAGGTAAAAAACTTAATAATACTCCAAGCGTGGGTATTACTGAAAACTGGTAAATGGTTTCTACTTTCTATGTGCCCAATCTCGCGGGCATGTTGTTTTAAGAGGATCCAATTTTCCCCAGCTTAACATAGAAGTAGGGCTGACAAATTTAAATTTAGCTTAATTTTAGAGGTAGATTAAAGTTATTCTTTCTCGCCCGATTGTTTTTGTATGATGAGCTTGAGTGTTTGTGTTTATGGGTCTGGGTTTTTATTAAATATATTATTTCAATGTAACCGTTATATATTAAATAGGTTGACTGGTAAAAGTTTGTACATACTGAAGGTATTCAGTATTCGATTCTGATAGCGAATATGTAAAAAATAATCGTAAGTACACAAATTTTGACCTAATTATCTAATAAAAATATTTAGTACGGACTCCCGCGTAAGGCGCATACAAGTTCTTTGTTTACAAATAGCGATTAAGCGAAATTGCGACTAAGGTCGTTGCCTAAGTCGTTGATGAAGATAGATGCTGTCACTTTTTCCCTAAAAATTTCCTCCTGCCATAGTATAAAGTTATAGCTGACGTCAGTAGACCGCGCTGACGTTAAATCATTTTTATTAAAGTTGCCATTGATGTCAAATAATTCTAGAATTCCTATTTTAAGTTTAACTTCATTGCTCGTGAATAGGTAATCAGAATAAGTATACAATGCCATCACTAAGTAAGGGCTTTGAATTTTGTTTCTGTGGATACTGTATCAACAAAATAATCTTATAATCTAACTCTGCACATAATGCCAAAACAATAGGTTAGTTGAAATCAGAAAAACTGTTTAATAAAATACTTTATTAGGTATATTTACCAAAAAAACCTATTTATTTTTGTTAAATAACGTACATTTATATAAAATTTTCTTGTACAAAATTGAAATTAAAATTTACTCCGAAAACACTCTGGACTCTTACGGCATCTTAATGACATTACGCCGTGGTAATATCTACTTTACTTACCCTGCTCTGCTCTGTGGTTTTATATAAAAATAACAACATTAATATGACGTTTCACCACGGGGTGAAATAATGTTTCCAGCTTAGCGTCCACTGCCGCATGACTTATGTCTATTTTTGCTGAATTTATGTCCTAAAATATTATTAATCATTTCCTTTATAACAAATATTTTAGTTTTTTATCTTCGTATTATAAACAATCATTAAAAACTCTAATATATGTGCGATTCATTCGTTGTAGACACAAGAATAATGGTTACTTTACCAGTCAGGACGGTATCTACCGGGCCTGCCAGTTTATATTTAATAATTAATAAAATTAACTATCATTCTCTGGTCGAAATTCGACCGTAATTTCATTAATGTCGAAGCACTTTGTAGCATCATTTTCTTTTTCTTTCCCGGAATATCTGGAACCTTTGTTAGTGTTTCCTCTAAAACCATTCTTAGTTAAAAATGTTGTTCATAAAAATGTCAAGAAACACTTCATAACGTTGTCAAAATTAGTATTTTCCGTTTTCCTTATCAGCAAATTCGACGATTCAACCTTAAATTTCTTTCACATTACTTATAGTCACGAAACAAACGTTTTAATTTGTTATTAAAATGACAGTCAAATACTTAAGGCGAGGCATCGCGACAAACGGGAAAAAAATGGTTTGCTTAATCACGTTTCTTTTGTATCGATTGTTGAATAACAATTTTACAAAAATTACAAGATATACCTGAAGATATTATCTAAGGAATGTGCTAACTTATTACATGATAGAATTTACTTTACTCGATAATATAAAATTCCGAAAACAGGCTAAAAAAATCTCTAAAACAAATAATTTGTTAATTATTTCTAATCTTCCACATGATTTTTATATGGTGATATTTAGTTGTAAATACAAAAAAACTGTGCTAAATTTTAGTTTTCAGCTGATGTCCTATATTTATTTATCCGACAATAAACACGTTTCCCAGCGGTTTCAGAACATACCGCGCCACCCATTTTCTATAGAATTGACGCGCGTCGAAATACCTCGCCTTAACAAAGAACACAAACCATTTTCTGTTGACATTGTTGGTCTCGCTTTAGTTAATTCCTCAACTGGATTTCGGATTGTAATAAAAATGGTTGAATGTAAACAGAAAAATATCGTTAAAATTTTTATTGCTTTTTATGACTAATGTTTAACCTAAAAAAGCCTTTTCAAGTGTTTTAATTAAAACTTACGTTATGGTGAATTGTGACGTTACAGTAAAATAATTTTTAAAATTGGTGTAGGAGTTTTTGAATTTATTAGTTACAAACATACAAAAATACAAATATCTTTTCTTGGTATTTCTCTAAGCGCAAAACTCTCTCCTAATGGAAAGTCAACCATCGTCTATAGACAACAAAGATTTTAATGGTGCGTTGCTATCTTTTGACGAGGTCTAATGCCACATGCGTAAGTTTACCGATTACTTTACCCTCCAAACCGGAGCACGACAGTGACAAGCACTGACGCTATTGCAGTATCAATAGGTAAGGTGGTAGTACCAGACCCGGGCGAGGGAATGCAGAACTCTACAACCTAGCAGTCACGGTGGTAGTGACTCATACAGCCAATCGGCCGCCTTATACGACCTGTTCGCCTATGCATCAAAGGAGCCGGGACCAACAAGGTGAAATTAAGCAAATTCTTTTTCTATAAAGACCAAGGAAGGATTTTATAGATGAAAAGTAAACAATTCGAGGAAATTTTTTTATATATCTATAGATTTCCTAGCTGTCAAACATTTCAGCTAGCCTTTAATATTTTTTTGTATACTATAATCATAGAATAATAACGCATAGAAACCTAGTCGACCCGCGCTATATTAAGCCATTTCAAAGAAGCCTGAAAAGGCCTCTTACGCTCGCCGGCCACTCAGACATGTGACACGTGCCACACAGAGTACAGCTCTCGCAATTTCAAAAAATGTGAGTTACTGTGTGGTGAAAGGTTGTCACCGTGCTTCACATTTAGCGTATTTAGGGCTTGAAGATCACATTTCACACATAAAAACTACTTGGCATCGGATATTTTTGTATAAATTCCAAACAAATAAATCGTAAATATCTAAGTTGAACGATATTCAAAATGTTGCCAGCCAAAGAGGAAAATATTCTACCACGTATTTGTTTTTACCTATTTTCATTATAATTAATAACGTGTGTATTACTATTTTATGTGCGATATTACATAGCTTGGACTTCGCTTTTGCATGAAAAATATTTTTTAAGTGTTGGGACTTACCATTATACTGGCACAAATATTACAAAACCGTTTGTCAAACCAATATTACAAAGCTTATATTCGTGTATAATGAGGACATTTAGAAGGCAAAAAAAATGTTCCAACTAGCATTCTAGATGCCACAGTGATACCAGAAAAATACTGTTACTGCTAAAAAGATATTTTTTTTAAATTTTTCTTATGAAATAATATGCCATGGTACAGCATTATTTCATGTTTTCCTAAGTGTCAAGTAGTTTTATTGACGATATTTTCGAGTTTTATCGACGAAATAATGTAGAATAACGTGCCCTAAAATCGGTCTGCTCCAAATGTTGGCCTCCTAATATGTTTATGCTGATAATTAAGTTTTAATTCTACATAGCTTGAAATTTATATTGCGAATAACGATATTGCTCATACACGACTTAATTAATTTGTGCCGTATACTTCGATGCATATAGTATAGCACGTAGAAGCCAAAGAGTCGCCATAAAGAGCTGCATTGTTTCCGATTCAGCTAAAAACGTTAGAGGAGATTACGCACAGGGATTACGTTTTTCTATATTCTAAGATCTGAATCAAAACAGTTGCGCACGATATGTGGTGCTCAAGTAGTGCACAGAGCCAATAGTAGCTTGACTCAATATAGTAGTCAGAAATATTATGTTTAGCTTAAAACATTTTAACTTTTTAAACTGATTTAAATAAATAATTTGATTAATAAGCATACCTATGCTATTACTTTTTACCTCAAAGTGCTTGTAAATATTGTTCCGCTTGCCCACCCATCTGCTGACGTTCAAGCTAGTTTAGCTTTCACTAAATATATACACATACACACATACACGCACACAGACGTACACATAAAGACACACAAGCATTCGCCAAGCAATGTACAAATTTGTAATAACATTTGACCGCCCCGTTGGTCGAGTGCTTAGCGGCCCTGACTACGCAATCGACGGGGCTCGAGTTCGATCCTCGACGGGGACAAGCATTTGCGTGATGAGCATAAATGTTTGTATTTCCGGGTTTGGGTGTTTATTAAATATATTCCAGTATTTATATATGTATTTCTATGTATTAGTATCGTTGACTAACACCCATTACACAAGCAAATAATTTGCTTACTTTGGGGTTAGATCAGTAAGTGTAATTTGTCCCGTGAATATTATATTATTATTATTGTACAATTATATTATAGTAGATATATTTCAATATTTTTTTTTTAATTTTTTTTAAAGAATTACTTCAATAAATGTTTTTATAACTTCAATAATGTAAACTTGTATTGGCCATATTTTTATTTACGGTTGGTGCTGGTTGGTTACCGCTGTTTGATTACTGATATATACAAAAAAAATATCTTGACTCTTTAACATTTCCCTGTAATTCTGCTCATTTTACCTCACCGGGATAAAAAATGTAAGTTTTAAATTTTTTATATGTCTAATAATACTTTTGGAAAGAAAGACAATCTTTATTTTAATGAAGTGAAAATATTTTAAATTACAAATGAAAGCACAAAAACTAAAAAAAAATATAAGGTTAAATAGCTTTGGAATATCATCTTGAGAACATCTAGAATATTTCTTGACATTTAAAATATTATACGTAACTGAATAAAATTATAAGTTTCAAGTTTATACTAAATGACTATTAATGTTATAATATGAAAGACTATTTGTAAGGTAGACCTAATTTAAATACCGTTTTGGGAAAATATTTATTTGCTTGCAACATTATTCACGCAACAATGTGTCTTTGTGTGCGTGTCAACGCAAGTAATTACACTAAGGGTGACGAAGGTTATGCACACATCGATACGGTTTTGGCTTAAAATATGAACGAAACGTTGAATGCAATTATCGCTCTAAGCGTTATTACTCTATGACTATAATATAATAATAATATCCCTTATAATAAAAATTAAACAAATTCATCTAACCCCAAAGTGAGCAAATTATTTGCTTGTGTTATGGATATTAGTCAACAATACTAATACATAGAAATATATATATATATATATATATATATATATATATATATATATATATATATATATATATATATATATATATATGTATATATATATATATATATATATATATATATATATATATATATATATATATATATATATATATATATATATATATATATATACTATATATATAACTCAACTCCAGAAATACAAACATTTATGTTCATAGCCCGATACAAGATCTTTTTTAAATTTGACCTCAGATTTCAACAATGGGCAACCCACTGCACTATAAAAGTTATTGGTGAATACCGTGGGAATCACTCATTTTTCCGGGATAGAAAGTAGTCTGTGCGCTATTCCAGGTCATCATCTACCTGTGTGCCAAATTTCGTTCAAATCCTTTCAATGGTTTTTGAGTGATTGAGTAACAGACATCCATCCAAACATCCAAACTTTCGCATTCATAATATTAATATAGATAAGACTTATGCACTTCTTCACCATATAAACTTCACCTGTGCCAAATTTCATTCCACGTGGTTTTCGTAAAAAGGGGACAACGTTTTCGCTTCACTTATTAATATATAGATTAATATGATTTAAGTGTAAAATCTTCGTAGTGCCAACCATAGCGCGCGAGAAGCTTATTTTAAACACCAGGCGTTGGAGACTAACTACGTCAAAAACCCACTATACATTTTGTGGCTTGACAAGGGCACCAGTGTTCACAAATTGTTGGAAGTGTTTTTTTTATTAAAATTGTAATGAAATTGTGGTAGCAACGAGGTTTCTTCTGCGTAATATCTCAAATTTTTGATTTTCAACACTATATACTAACAATAAGACGCAATATTAAAGTGTATTTATATTATAAGGTTAAAAGTATTTGTACTGTTTTACCAAAAAAGAAAATATTTTCTTTTCTCATTTTACTACTAGCTGTTGCCAGCGACTTCGTCCGCGCGGACTTCGTTTACTCCGCACAGCAACTCCCCCGTAGGCGATAGCGTGATAATATGTAGCCTATATGTTGACCCGACTTGTTAGTAATATTCATGCAAAATTTGAAGTAAATCCATGCAGTACTTTTTGAGTTTACCCCGGACATACATACAGACAAACAGACAGACAAACAGACAAACAGACAAAAGTTCTAAAAACTATATTTTTGGCTTCGATATCGATTGTAGATCACGCCCCAAGTATTCTTTTAAAAAATATTCAATGTACAGTTTTGACTTTCCTAAATATTATTATACTAGCTGTTGCCAGCGACTTCGTCCGCACGGACTTCGTTTACTCCGCACTGCTCCTCCTCTATAGGTGATAGCGTGATTATATGTAGGTATTATTTTGACCCGACCTGTTAGTAATATTCATGCAAAATTTGAAGTAAATCCATGCAGTACTTTTTGAGTTTAGCCCGGACATACATACAGACAAACAGACAAAAATTCTAAAAACTATATTTTTGGCTTCGATATCGATTGTAGATCCCGCCCCAAGTGTTCTTTTAAAAAAATAATCAAATAATCAATGCACAGTTTTGACTTTTCTACGATTTTATTATATGTATACAATATATATATATATATATATATATATATATATGTATATATATGTATATGTATATATATGTATATATATATGTATATTGACAAGCATTTCGCCAACCAATATATATATATATATATATATATATATTGGTTGGCGAAATGCTTGTCACCTATCACATTTGTGGGGCCAAGTATTTTCGGCTAATCATGGGTGCATTTGTTGTACCTCTGCCTACTCCTTCGGGGATACGGGCGTAAAGATACTTTTTACCCTTTATTTATTTCATTATTTCATTCTTTATATAATTTAAATTAGTAATTAAGTATAATTGACATTAATAGTTGAATAGGTACTAGAATTTTGTGAATAATTAATTTCAAAAGGAAAATGTAACAAGACGTGTAATTATTTTAATTGGAATTTGAACTTCGACATTTTCAAAAATAAATTAATTTATTTGTAATACTGAAATTTCACGAATACTTAAATTATTGTATAAAATTCTCCCTGCTTAAAACCGTAGCACAGGTACCGTCAAACATAATGTATAATGTTCAATCTACATACTAAACTTATGTATGTGGCATTAGACCCCGCCACAAGATAGCAACGCACCATTATCATCTTTAGTGTCTATAAGCGATGGTTGACTCTTTCCATCATGAGACCCATTTGCTTATTTGCTATCTATTTTAAACGCGAAACCAGTTGATATTACTAAATAAAAACAACGTAAAACAGTAAAAGTGCTTTTAGCATTTTTTTAAATCATAAGATAGCAAAAAGGAGGAGAGCCATCATTCATCAAATTTTACTTTAATCTAAGACAACACTAAACACACTCTTTGTGAGTAACCAAAAATCGCGCGTCATTTTTTTGTGAAAATCTGTCCCCAACTCCTTAAAATAGGGAGTGAAATTGTATATAGATCAATTTAAAGCGAGCGAAGCCGCGGGCAAAAGGTAGTCTCAAATGAATCAACCGATTTTAATCCAATTTATGGCATTTAAACATTGACGTGTACACGTCAATGCATTTAACGCAGTTTTTAGAGAGAAAAGCTGACTACATTTTAAAGTCAACGCACGGAGCATTAGCCTGAAAGTTATTTTCAAAATTTTAAGTATTTTTTCGGTAAAAAATAAAATATTATTATTTTAAAAGCTGTTACTTTTAAAAACTTTATTCGATTTTGAATTTTGAAACTGCATTTGTACGTAGTTTTTTAGGTACTAAAATATTGTAGAAGGTCGAATAATGATTAGTTAAAAATCTCAAAGCTATGTTGAAAAAACATTTTTTTTATTTTCGTCCGCAATAACTTCCGAACGGATAAACCTATTTTGATGCAAATTGGACGCAGCTTTTTTTAGGAAAAAATGTGATTAGATTTTGAACTCAAACGGTACATTAATCTGGAAGTTGTATTAAAAGAAATAATGTTTCACCAAAAAAAGAGGTTTTTTCAAAATTTCTCCAAATCTCCTAGACCGAATATTGGTTCAAATTTTCAGGAAGTCTAAGTTGAGCGGATTCTAATCGAATGCCAACCGCGTTTCGATCCGTCAAGCCATTCAAAAGTTATGGGATATTTACATACATACACACACACACACACACACACTCATATATTATATACATACAGACTTTATGACGTCATCGTGAAAATAGTTGAAAAAGGTTTCTAGCACCTCAAAACGTGGAGATGTGATGAAAACTCGATTTTCGAAAATCGGGTCCAAATCAATAACTTCCTTATCTACATACGTAGCGGGAAGTTAAATAACATACACGTCGAAATGAGAACCTCCTCCATTTTTTCATCGGTTGATGATGACTTCATTTGTATTACGAAACATACAAATTGACTGCGACATAATATACACGTAAATATACTTGTGCCTAACTAGTATGTAGGTACATGTTCCAATTCAAATCGTCGCCTGCGGGCAATTCACCGATAGGATCACATTTCACTGAACATTTAGAGCTGAACGGAAACCATTCAGTCGGTTTAGTAAACACACAAACGGTTTGTAGTTTTGCGGTTGATTTGGCCTAAATTAGCCTTCGGTTGAATTGAACAACTGCTGCGCAATGAATAGACTGGATGTTACATATACCGAGTAATGAAGGCTGGTCAAACTGAACTCTTTGTTGTCTGAAATCGAGATATTTTTTTAAAATGAGGCGATTTTCTGAATAACATTATAACAGTGGCGATTATTATTGTAAATAGGAACCTAATTAATTATGATTATATTTTAATACTTCAATTCGCAATATGTTCTTACGCATTGCCCAAGCTTTCTCTCTCGGTTAAGTGAGAGAAAATGCTTAATAGCATTAAGTTACGCCTTTTGTACTGATTTTGTGCATAAAATGTTTAAATAAATAAATAAATAATTATTACAATTCAAGGGTGACTTTGTTCTATATGTAAAGTGGAAACTTTTCTTAGTCCACCTTCCCCCCTGTTTTAAAGAATAAGTCAACTGCCATTCTGGCAGACAGGTCGTAAAAAGCGATCGATTGGCTTTACGTGTCACTACTATCTCATGATAGATGGTACGAAATACCTGGTCGAGAAGTTGCCAAACTCTACTAGGTGGTAGAGTTTCGCAACTTCTCGCCCGCGTATTTGGTACCATCGCCTTAACTATTCATGAAAGTCGAATCATGAGTCCAGCGGTTGTAAGGACTGTGGCCGAAGTTCTTATATTAAAACAATTGTAGTCTAAAACAGGGGTGGCCAACTTGATAAAACATAAGATCTACTGTTTACTAACGAAATTCTGTGCGATCTACCACGTACATGCTTCTTGAAATCTTAAATGAACCAGCGTAGTTTAGTGTTTAGTATGCAATCATGAGTATTCAGTCAGCGCAGTTTGGTCTACTTATTTATATTTTTTGCCTTGCCATGATCGACTGGGCTAATAGTTCTTATATTAAAGTGATTATAGTCTAAAACATGAAATTCGAATCATGAGTCCAGCGGATGTAAGGACTGTGGCCGAAATTTTTATATTAAAGTGATTATAGTCTAAATATGAAAGTCGAATCATGAGTCCAGCGGATGTAAGGATGGTGGCCGAAGTTCTTATATTAAAGTGATTATAGTCTTAAACATGAAATTCAAATCATGAGTCCAGCGGATGTAAGGACTGTGACCGAAGTTCTTATATTAAAGTGATTATAGCCTAAAACATGAAATTCAAATCATGAGTCCAGCGGATGTAAGGACTGTGGCCGAAGTTCTTATATTAAAGTGATTATAGTCTAAAACATGAAAGTCGAATTATGAGTCCAGCGGATGTAAGGATTGTGGCCGAAGTTCTTATATTAAAGTGATTATAGTCTAAAACATGAAAGTCGAATCATGAGTCCAGCGGATGTAAGGATTGTGGCCGATGTTATTATATTAAAGTGATTATAGTCTTAAACATAAAATTCAAATCATGAGTCCAGCGGATGTAAGGACTGTGACCGAAGTTCTTATATTAAAGTGATTATAGTCTAAAACATGAAATTCAAATCATGAGTCCAGCGGATATAAGGACTGTGGCCGAAGTTCTTATATTAAAGTGATTATAGTCTAAAACATGAAAGTCGAATCATGAGTCCAGCGGATGTAAGGATTGTGGCCGAAGTTCTTATATTAAAGTGATTATAGTCTAAAACATGAAAGTCGCATCATGAGTCCAGCGGATGTAAGAACTGTGGCCGATATTCTTATATTAAAGTGATTATAGTCTAAGACATGGAATTCGAATCATGAGTCCAGCGGATATAAGGACTGTGGCTGATGCACTTTCGTTGATACTGTATCTAGTTTAAGTAGTGTTCTGTATTTAGCTGGTAGTGTTTTGCAACGTCTCGTCCGGGCCTGGTACCGCTGCCTTACCTAAATTACCTGCTGCAATAACATCGGTGCTTGCCGCTTTCCTGTTCGGATTTGAAGGGTAAGCTAGCCGGTAAACTTATGTATTTGACATTCTATCCCTGCCACACGTTAGCATCGCACAGTAACATCATCTAGTGTCTATAGGCGATAGTCGTCTTTTCCAATCAGGATATTACACCGTTCGTTTACTATTCTATTATATATTTATTTATAATTATTATTATACAATCGATTGTACACAAAAAGAGTTACAGTAAATATTAAAATTATATTTTATAGATTGAGGCGTTACTTTGCGGAAATCCATTGTTCAGACGAAGAAAACTAGTTATTTTGCAATTTTCCGCGAACTTTTAAGTGTACCTTTATGATGTTACTGAAAGGGAAAATATATAAAAGCGGTGTAAGAAATGGAACAAACTCACCGTAGATCTGATAAATAATGAAGACCCCAGCGACACAGTTATCCACCCTCGTCCACCACACTTTATACCACGACAGCACCAAACACAAAAGCACACAATTTACGCACTCAACGCACGTTTCATTTTGCAACCGAAGCGTCTCAAGGAGACACAAACACTACTACACTCAACGAGAGCCGCAGTAATACTGACTACTGACTAACATCACAAAGGTACACTTGAAAGTTTGCACAATAACTAGTTTTATTAAAATTATATATATATATATATATATATATATATATATATATATATATATATATATATATATATATATATATATATATATATATATATATATATATATATATATATATATATATATATATATATATATATATATATATATATATATATATATATATATATATATATATATATATATATATGGATGGATTATTTTTTTTGTATCATTAGATAGGAAACAAGCAGACGGCTCTCTTGATGAAAAGAGAAACCATGGCTTATAGACACAGAAGATGTTAATGTTGCGTTGCTATCCGTGTAGCAGGATGGCAATGATACATGCATAGTCTAGGGGGTACTTTACCTTCCAAACCGGAACACGACTACAAAGAGCATTGATGCTATTGCGTCAGGGATCGGTAAAGCGGTAGTACCAATACCCGGGCGAGACGTTGCAGAACTCTGCCACCTAGTAGTTACGATTGTAGTGACAATCGGTCAATCCAATCAGTCACCTCTAATGACCTGCCTGGTAGAGCGGTAGTTGGTCTATTCTTAAAAGGAGCCCAGACAAACAGGGGAAAAACTGGTACCCAGTAGATATGCAGATTTATAAAATTGTGATTTTCTTGTACACCATATTTGGTAGAATATGTTTTAATTTGTACAACTTATAACACCCATATTCTTGCAAATAATTTGTTTTTATTATTCTTTACATTTCACGAATAGCTTCCTTATACTGAATCTACCAATCTTTCCCTCGATGGCTTTTTTTGAAGTCCTGCGTAACATAATCTTGTGATAAATTCATATTTAAGCTATAGGTCTGAAACAATGCACCTGGGAATTTACAACTATAAACAATTCGAATTTACAACTATAAAACATTCGCCGTGTGGGTCCCGGCCTCCTTTGAAGAATAGGCCAACTGCCGTTCTGCCAGGCAGGTCGTAAAGGCGACCGATTGGCTATCGAGTCACTAACATCGTGGCTACTAGGTGGTAGAGTTCTGCATTGTCTCGCCCGAGTCTGATACCACCGCCTTACCTATTCCTGCCGCAATAACTTTCGTGCTTGTCGCTGTCGTGTTCCGGTTTGGAGGGTAAGGTAGCCGGTAAACTTATGCATGTGGTATTAGACCTCGCCACAAGATAGCAACGCACCATTAACATCTTTGGTGTCTATAGGCGATGGTTGAATCTTTCCATCAGGAGACCCATCTGCTTGTTTGCTATCTTATGATATTAAAAAAACATACATTAGAATAGATTTCGTCTTCATTTCTTTCATTTTACTCTATGGTCTAGTAGTCCGGTAACAGTGTTGATCACATGAGGTCTCGGGTTCGATTCGGGTCAGGCAATTCAAAAATGTGTTTTCAGTTTTCTGATAAAAACAACGTTGCCCGGGATTGGAAAATTGCCCGGTGGGTTTGCCACCTATCACATTGTGTGGGAATAATAGCTGGTTTCCGAAACGCAAATTCATTTTAGTTTTTTTAATATGTGTTTAACATAATCTGTTCAAGCAAATGATCTGTTAAATACAGATTAATTGCTTGTTAAAATTTATTTGCGTTTCGGAAACCTGCCATAAGTATCTTTAGCTAATCGTGGGTGTATTTTTTGTACCTCTGCCTATCTCTTTGAGATACGGGCGTGAAAATACGTTTTTCTTTCCATAGTAATAGAAATTCACACACAAATTCATTGAACATAATCGAATGTTCAATGAATTTATATGCGAATAGGTCAACACAAAGATAAACATTGTAAAAACAAATTATTGTTGAAATCGGATTCGTTATTACGCTCGCAAACACAGGATCACGGGTCACTCGTTTGCTGAATCAATTATGGATTTTCACGGCTACATTTTCAGTTCAGCTTTGTGTCATAAAATCATTATTAATGTTTTGATGTAGGCAATGTAGTTTGAAGTAAGTAATCCATACTAGTCCATATTATCTATACTAATATTATAAATGCGAAAGTAACTCTGTCTGCTTGTCTGTCCATCTGTCTGTCTTTTCTTCACAGCTAAACCACCGAACCAATTTGGATGAAATTTGGTTAAATTATAGTTTAAAACCCGAAAAATGACATAGGATAGTTTTTATCCCAGAAATCCCACGGGAACGGGAACTATGCGGGTAAAACCCATAGACTGTCTATCTTTTAAACCATGATAATAAGGAGTAACTTAGGCTTTTTTTTTCTTATATCATAAGATAGCAAACAGGTGGGTCTCCTGATTAAAAGAGTCAACCATCGCCTAGACACCAAAGGTGTTAATGGTGCGTTGCTATCTTGTGGCGAGGTCTAATGCCACATGCATAAGTTTACCGGCTACCTAACCCTCCCAACCGGAACTCGACAGTGACAAGCACTGACGCTATTGCGGCAGGAATAGGTAAGGCGTTGGTACCAGACCCGAGCGAGTCAATGCAGAACTCTACCACCTAGTAGCCACGATGCTAGTGACTCATATAGCCAATCGGTCGCCTTTTACGATCTGCCTGGCAAAGCGGCAGTTGGTATATTCTTCAAAGGAGGCCGGGACCAACACGGCGAATGTTTTATAGTTGTAAATTCGAATTGTTTATAGTTATAAATTCCCAGGTGCATTGTTTCAGACCTATAGCTTAAATATGAATTTATCACAAGATTATGTTTCGCAGGACTTCAAAAAAGCCATCGAGGGAAAGATTGGTAGATTCAGTATAAGGAAGCTATTCGTGAAATGTAAAGAATAATAAAAACAAATTATTTGCAAGAATATATATATATATATATATATATATATATATATATATATATATATATATATATATATATATATATATATATATATCTTATATATAAAAATCAATTGCTGTTCGTTAGTCCCGCTAAAACTCGAGAACGGCTGAACCGATTTGGCTAATTTTGGTTATGAATTAATTGTTGAAGTCCAGGGATGTATGTAGTTAAAAAGGCAAACAACGTTTGTCGGATCAGCTAGTATATATATATATATATATATATATATATATATATATATATATATATATATATATATATATATATATATATATATATATATATATATATATATATATATATATATATATATATATATATATATATATATATGTAAGCAATGTTTGGTGACTGTAGCGATGTTTAGCGGAATACGACAAGTATAATAGAAAAGTAAGTAAGTAATGGCATCGTTGTCATCATACCATGCAGAAAGCAAACACAATATCATTCATATTTCTAGCCACGTTTTCAAGTTGAACAAGCGTTGGCGGCCTGCCACTACCAGAGTTTTCATTTTAACTACGCTATTTGTTATCACGCTTCGTTTATAGCTGACTTGTACACTTTACTGATTTAGGAAATAGGAAAGAACAACAAACTTTCAACCAACATTTTCAAAAGTAGGAGCTTCTTATTTGGCATTTATATTATGCATGTTCGGGTATTACTTCGTCATATAATTATATTCATTTCGTTTGAATAAATATCGCTGGAAATATTAAACAAATTGATTTAACTCTAAATCTATATTACAAGCAAATTATTTGCTTGTATTATGGGATTTAGTAAACAATACTAATACATAGAAATACGTACCCCGTGTTGGTTCCGGGCTACTTTGAAGAATAGACCAACTGCCGTTCTACCAGGCAGGCCGTAAAAGGCGACCGATTCAGAAATCACAAATCAGAAGTACTTTATTCAATAAAACTTTTTACAAGCTATTTTGACGCGTCAACATTTTTTTTAAACTACTGCCGGATCGGAACCGCGGCCACACACTGAGAAGATCCGGCGGAAGAAACTCATATTCATTTTTAAATAAGATATTACATAATATTTAATTAGTAAGTATCTAATTGTTACATGAATAATTAGGATTGCAGATGTGAGGAGCAGTTGATCCCATGCTTTCCTGTCATCTAGGTATTCAGATATATTATAGTAACCTTTTTTTGGCTATGCGAGTCACTTAAGACACATTAGCTATGCGAGTCACTACCATCGTGACTACAAAGTGGTAGAGTTCTATATTGTCTCGTTCAGGTCAGGTATCGCCGCCCTACCTATTCCTGTCGCAATAGCGTCAGTGCTTGTCACTGTCGTGTTCCGGTTTGGAGGATAAGGTAGCCGGTAAACTTATGCATGTGACATTAGAACTCGCCACTAGATAGCAACGCACTATTAACACCTTTGGTGTCTATAGGCGATGGTTGACTCTTTCCATAAGGAGACCAATCTGTTTGTTTGCTATTTTATGACATACAAAAAGAAAACGATAGTTTGACATGTAGGTATGTATGATATTGTTGTATGATATTGATCTATTTAGGCGTCTAAGCACGTGTATTCAATTTCGTATGTTTATGTATGATTATAATATGCGAAAGCAAATAAATGGTGCCTAGTTAATCACATTGTAATATAAATTAAGTATGTACACTGTATGCTTTCCAAATAAAATAAAATAAAAATAGGTTTGCATTAATTGAATATTCGATTGTCCGTGAATTTCTGGTAACTAAACCGTAAAAGCCATATTGAGATAATCCTACTTGATTTAAGACAGGTCAGGTTTACTAGTTGGTAGAGTTCTGCATTGTCAACACAATTATGGCATTTGTATGTAACGACTGGAGGGTTTATATCAAAGTTGAATGTTGACACAGCCCATGTTGGTCCGAAATCCTTTGAAGAAAATACCTATTGCCGTTTCGCCAGGCAGGTCGTAAAAGGCGACCGATTGTCTATGCAAGTCACTACCATCATGGCTACTAGGCGATAGAGTTCTACATTGTCTCGCCCCGGTCTGATACCACTGCCTTACCCATTCCTGCCGCAATGTTTAACGTTAGTGCTTATCTCTGTCGTGTTCCGGTTTGAAGGGTAAGGTAGCCCACGAACTGGCATTACATTACACGTACATAACGTGGCATTAGACCTCGCCACAAGGTAGTAACCCACCATTAATATTTTTGGTGTCTATAGGTGACGGTCGACTCTTTCCATCAGGAGACCCATCTGCTTGTTTGTTATCTTATGATATAAAAAAGATATTATCCAAAGCAGGGAAAATTCCAAGTTTCATCCAAATCAATTCAGTAGTTTGTCAGATATGGGTAAAGTTGACAGATATTTTAAGTCGGTTTAATTATTAAATAAATTACAATTCTTATTCAGTTTATTTGTTTCGTACATACAAAAATACAAATGTTTTCTCTGTATAATACTTATAGTATAGATCAATCTATGTTATTTGTTCAGAAATATTTATTCGTCTGCCAAAACCACGGATGATGGATAACAGAAGTATAGAACAAAAACACTGCTGGTAAAATCACGTAGCAATTGAACAAGAAATTCAATAATACTTTTTCTTCGTACAAGACTCGCTAACTTTCTTTGCAAACAAGTTACATTCGCAAAATTTCCAAGTTTGATTAGATTTTTTGTTAGAATAATATAAAGTTGAGGTTAAAGGTCGGATCTTTGGGATCAGAAAGACCTTGACCAGAACAATTCATGCGTGGGTGGCCTGCATTGCGTATTCTTGTATATAATTGTCATTCTTATGGTGCAACCACACTAAGTAAGCTTTAAGAGTGTCTAGCGTATAAGACTAGCTAACTTTATATAATCTTTGTTACATGTGGTAATTTATTAAATCTTTTTCGAAGTTTTTTTTATACACCAAAGATGTTAATAGTGCGTTGATATCCGCGAGGCGGGATGGCAGTACCACATGCATAAATCTACCAGTTACCTTACCCTTCAAAACGGAACACAGCAATGACAAACACTAACGATATTGCCGCAGGAATGGACTCAGGTGGTACCACGCTCGGGCGAGGTAACGCAGAGCTCTACCACTTAGTAGCCATTTCGACAATTGGCTATACGTATCACTACCATCGTGACTATTAGATAGTAGATTTCCGCAGTAATCACCAGGGTATTATATGGTACCACCGCTTTTATATGCAGGGTTACTTTCAGAGGCTGTTCAGAATCCATACTAATATTATAAATGTGAAAGTCTGGCTGTCTGTCTGTAGCTTTCACTGCTAAAACGCTGGACCGATTTTCATAAAATTTGGTATGGAAATAGTTGATGATCTGGGGTCAAACATAGATTTATTTTTTTTTCAAAAATCAACCCCTAAAAGATTGAATCCATACGAATATTAAAAATGTGAAAGTCTCTCTATCTGTCTGTCTGTAGCTTTCACGGCTAAACCACTGGACCCATTTTTTATGAAATTTTGCATAAAAATAGTTGATGATCTGGAGTAAAACATGGAGTCTGGTCATCTGGAGTAATTCTTTTTTCAAAAATCAAGCCCTAAAAGGCTGAAAAAGGGGATAAAAGCTTACTGAAAATTTATTTAAACGACATGTTTATCTACTCGCGGGCGAAGCAGTGTAAAATGACACATAGTCAGCATTAGGGTGCCATTAGACGAAAGGTTTTGCTCTCAGTTTTACCACAGTCACGGCGGCACTCACGGGTAACCTACCGTGTAATAGGGTGACTGACGCTGCATGACGGTGAGTGACAAAAATGTATATATTCATGTCATGCATCATCAGTCATGACTTTTTATTTGAGTTATAGTCTAAGAGCTAGTCTTTCTAGTAACCATCCGACTAACCCGTTTCCTACAAAGCTAGGATTTTTAAATAGTGTTTTATTATATGTTAGTTAAATTATATAAAAAAATTCATGTTGTTATGACAGGGAACTCACGGTAGCATTACCGTTTTTTAAAATTGTAAGAATGTTAAAAAAAATTATAAAATGCTTCCACGAGCTACAAATTCGGTCGACAAGACGTCGGCAACGTAACTATCTGCAAGACGTCCGGTATTGGGGATGTCCATGAGCGGCGGTGATTTATTTATTTAGTGTATCACCAATATAGGATACAGTCATAAAATCCGTAATTAAATGTGCATTTGTTAAAACTTTTAACTGTTCGTACAATTACAGGTAATCACACCATGCTTACAGATATAGAATGGTGTTCAACATTAACATTAAAATTAAAATAATAAAAAATTTGAAGATTAAAAAATCAAAATTGAAATTATATTTGAATACATAAAATTAGAAAAAAACATTAAACAATAATAAATATCAAATATCAATAAAAAATAAAATAAGTTAATTTGCATTACATGACTTGTCAATTA
The DNA here is from genome assembly GCA_036924255.1 of Apodemia mormo. Taxonomy (NCBI): domain Eukaryota; kingdom Metazoa; phylum Arthropoda; class Insecta; order Lepidoptera; family Riodinidae; genus Apodemia; species Apodemia mormo. The sequence goes on along the minus strand of JAUPFN010000021.1, from coordinate 27,378,392 downwards.
AACTTAAAGATAAATATGTCTAAATTACAATAAAAAGGATTTTTTTCAAAGTTCTGTCATAAAGCTAGAGACGCTGTCAAAGTGGATATCAAAATCCGTGACTTTTTTAAAGTTCTGTCATAAAGCTAGAGACGCTGTCAAAGTGGATATCAAAATCCGTGACTTTTTTAAAGTTCTGTCATAAAGCTAGAGACGCTGTCAAAGTGGATATCAAAATCCGTGACTTTTTAAAGTTCTGTCATAAAGTTAGAGACGCTGTCAAAGTGGATATCAAAATCCGTGACTTTTTTAAGTTCTGTCATAAAGCTAGAGACGCTGTCAAAGTGGATATCAAAATTCGTGACTTTTTTAAAGTTCTGTCATAAAGCTAGAGACGCTGTCAAAGTGGATATCAAAATCCGTGACTTTTTAAAGTTCTGTCATAAAGTTAGAGACGCTGTCAAAGTGGATATCAAAATCTGTGACTTTTTTAACACTGTCATAATACAGTCAGGAAACGCGGACCACTGGGGAAGAACGATCAAGTTTTGTTTTACAAATGTGATCACTTAACATCAGGTGCATCTCCTGCTCGTTTGCCCCCATTTTCCATAAAAAGGTGAGGAAGTACCTTTACCAGCTACCTAGACTATCGAGCACTGATTGTCAAGCTATTGCTTAACTTTTTTTATTATGTAACTAACCGCGACCCATAGCCCGCTGCGACACTAAAGTTTTTTGATAATCTCGTGGCGAAGCCTTTTTCGCGATTAAGTATCCTTTTTCCGCGATTAAGTGTTAACTTAAGGACAGAGACTAATTACGTATCAAATTTAATTCAAAGCCCTAGAGGCCTTTCAACGTGAGGCTATAACAAACACACACACACACTCTCTCTGTGTCTCACGTATATACATACATAAACTTTCACATGATCAATTAGATCTCTATAGAAATATAACAATAAACACACGCACACACACTCTGTGTCTCACGTATATACATACACAAACTTTCACATGAACAATTAGATCTCTATAGAAATATAACAACAAACACACATACACACACACTCTCTGTGTCTCACGTATATACATACACAAACTTTCACATGAACAATTAGATCTCTATAGAAATTCCTCAGGTGTTTACAATTAATAAGGCCGCCTATTGATTATATTGGCACCTTGAGTGCTTTATTGATCTAGCCTAGGGTCAGCAACATACAGCTCTCGTGCCGCAGGTTACCAACCCCTAAGCTTACCGGCTGAATTTCACTCCAAACCGGAACACGGCAGTGATAAGTACTGACTCTATTGCGGCAGGAATATATAAAACGGTGGTACCAGATTCGGGTGAGACAACGCAGAATTCTACCATCTAGTAGCCTTGATGGTAGTGAGCTAATCGTTTGCTTCTTACGAACTGCCTGGTAGAACGGCAGATGGTCGGGGCTCCCTTGAAGCCCCGACCAATACGGAGTGTACACCTTTGTGTATCATATTACGATCGAATTTCGACCAGGACATACCTAACACGTGTCAATCGATTCGAAGCGTCAGGGTTCTTACACACGTGAACACGATACTACGTCGCGTCGTGCTAAGGTGTGGCATAATATGTAAGAGCCCTAAACGCTTCGAATCGTTTTACGTTTTGTTACGAGAACAAAGATCCAGAGGTGATCTCTCCTTAGTATAGATATCTAATATAACTTCAAGTCTGTATCAAATAAAATTATGTATTTCATTTATCAAGTTGTCAGAAATCATGTTGTTATAAAGATGGCATCCAATTTGCGGAACTTCGGCCTCTTGGGAAATATCATTGGACGTGTGTCGCGGTAAGTAAATAACGGTATTGAGTCCCTTGGTAGTTCTGAATTACAAGCTACAAGGTTGCGATGTAGTCTTTTTTTACTAGTTACTAACCAAAACTTAGTTCTTGTGCTATTTTTGAAAGGAAAGCCCGCTTTTATCATTATCGTTAAATTTAATTTCTTTAATAAGTTAAATTTAATTTATCGTTAAAGTTAATTGAACTCTATCTCTCTAATCTCCATTCACATTCCGCTACGACCGTATGGCTCTGTACGTATCTGACTCATGCCGACGGAGTCGGGTATCTATAGCAGGGTCCGTATGGAGCAGTTCAGAGCCGATTAATCTCTGCTGCTGAATTTGACCATCGGACATCGTGCAAAATTCAAAGTTTCATCTTCATCGTCTCGATGTCTAAAAATCTACAACCGTACGATTCTTCAGGCACTTTTCGCCCCGTTGTGTGGAATCAATTAGCAGCAGGTAATTTTCCAAATGAATACGACATAGGGACTTTTAAGAATAGAGTTTTCTCATCTTAAAAGGCGGGCAAAGGACAACGCAACTGCAAGACCCTTAGGCCCATGGTGGTGTAGTTTATGGGCGAAGGTAATTAATCACTTACCATAAGGTGAGCCTCCTGATTATTTGCCGCCTCTTCTATAAAAAATATATCTATAGCACGTTCGCGTTAAGAATGCAGTGAGTCGTCGTTATCTACTGGCTCATTAACCAATCAAATCACGATGCACTGACTTACTTACTACATTCTGAACGCAAGCATACTGTAACTAGTTGTAAATTAGTACAAGAGTTTACGAAACTCGCCGTGTTGGTCCCGGCCTCCTTTGTAGAATAGGCCAACTGCCGTTCTGCCAGGCAGGTCGTAAAAGGCGACTGATTGGCTATCGAGTCACTACCATCGTGGCTACTAGGTGGTAGAGTTCTGCATTGTCTCGCCCGGGTCTGGTACCACCGCCTTACCTATTCCTGCCGCAATAGCGTCAGCGCTTGTCGCTGTCGTGTTCCGGTTTGGAGGGTAAGGTAGCCGGTAAACTTATGCATGTGGCATTAGACCTCGCCACAAGATAGCAACGCACCATTAACATCTTTGGTGTCTATAGGCGATGGTTGACTCTTTCCATCAGGAGACCCATCTGCTTGTTTGCTATCTTATAATATAAAAAAAAAATCTTTACGATGAGTGCAGAAAATGGAAAATATAAATTATTTCTTAAAATCTATTTCATTATTACTTTACTGTCAAAATTCTAAGCAAGAATCATAAAAGCTTTTGAATATTTTAAAGAGCTATTAATAATGTGGCTTTCAATTTCATCAAATAGGGATTATAATTTGACTGAACAATTCTTGAGCTTCAAAGAGATTTAGGAGCATTGTGGCGAAATAAACAAGATTACGTATACGGTTGCTTTATTACTTTGAAACTAAGTTTCGGATTATGTTCTTATAGTTTTATCTGCCTTGTGGGTAGAAGTTACAGAGCTGTAACATTATTTATCGTAGCAATAAGGAAAGGAATTTGTAAGAAGGTAAAATTATTCATTCACATACAATTATTAAAGCATTTATAGATAGTCGAACTAATGTATTAATCACTATTTTGGAAGGCAGGTTTCTCGAGAACGATGCAAGTGACATATTTCTTAGATTGACTTTATTATCGGCTAGGCCATATTTTTATATTTCAATTAATTTATCGTACCTTATAACAACCTGATTGGTTAGTTCTGGTCTGGGTGGTTTTTGAGCGTAACGAGTTTATAAGCCAATAATTTGCTGATATTTATTTTGTCATTTAGATGCTTTAACTCTTTCTCTAGACCATGGATTAAGCTGGATAAAAGCGTATCTTCAATCTATCAAGACAATTTCTTAGGTTATTAGAGTAGTTTGCATTTACTCACAGAAATATAGAGTTGTAGTTCTTTCTGATGATATAAAATCACTCCAGGGGTATTTTTAAAACTTCGGCTTCTTACTCAGCATGATAAAATAGCACGTCATGGCATATTTTTATTTTTACCGATATAATATATCTACAAGCGTTTGACACAAACATTTGTCAATATGAGCGCCTGCACGTTCGCTGCCCAACTCCGTATCTATTAGTTTTGTTTGGACTGTGATCAAGACAGTAAATAATTAAAGCTTTCAATGTAAACGGCCTTTGATGATCGACATTTTTAATTTTGAATAATTCCTAAAAAACTTGTTAATACGAGTATGAGCGTATCTTACTATTTATGTGGCCTGTGAGCTAGACATTAATAATCAAAGCTTCGAATGTAAATTGTTTTTAATGATCTACAACTTTTTTTGCATAATTCCTAATGTAGTCCGCTGTTACTATTACTTCAGTTTACATTGCTAACCACAAAAGATCGATTTGTACGTACCTTCTTTATACGTACAGTCAAACTTTGGAATAGTCTAACTCACACGATTCTTCCGAGTAGTTTTGATATCGGGATTTTCAAGTGGAGGATCGCATAGACAACCAACCCCTTGTGTTGTAAATGTCTATGGGCTCTGGTGACTGCTTTCCATTAGATAGCCTACTCGCTCGTATGCCTGCAAATTCATTAAAAAAAGAAAACTTTACCGCACCGTTGGTCGACTGGTTAGCGACCCTGATTACGCAATCGACGGGGCTCGCGTTCGATCCCCGACGGGGACAAGCATTTATGTGATGAGTATAAATGTTTGTATTTCCTTTGGGTGTTTATTATATTCCAGTATCTATATATGTATTTCTATGTATTAGTATCGTTGACTAACACCCATAACGCAAGCAAATAATTTGCTTATTTTGAAGTTAGATCAGTAAGTGTATTTTGTCCCGTGAATATTTATAATTTTATTTATTTATAACTGGCGTTCTTCACTCTACTTCCCATAATTTATTTATTTTCCATGCATATATAACGTATCTGATTTAGATTGATCATATATTCGGGATACCTCTGTCTAAAACAGTATTCCCAAAACAATATAACTTATGTGGGTTGTAAAAGCTGAATATATTTAGAAATTTTGACCCAAATCCATTAAGTATTTGTGAATTTAATATACTACATCGTTTTGGTTTATTGATTAGTTTATCTAGCTCAGTTCAAGGTTTGATTCCTGAATCAGACAAAAATCACCACGCCAGTTTCCCTTGCAGGGTATGCAGAGTAAACCGAACGTATAGACTTTCCAGTTCTCCACGATACACCGGTTTGTCGGTCGCAGGTTCAAATCCCGCGTGTTGTTATTTTTCTTTGTTGTTTTTAAAGGTTTTCAAGATTTCTCAAGCAAGGGTGAGTGCTAAAACACATATATAAGTTTTAAAAATTTAAGTTTATGTTCGAATCAAACTGAGGTTTGTTTATTCTATACTAACTGCGCCCGCGACTTCGTCAGCGTGGAAAAATTTCGAAAAAGGTAGCCTTAGTTACTCCCTGTCACATCAGCTATCTGCCAGTCAAAATCCAGAGATTAGCCGGACCAAACAGACAGACAGACAGACCGAAGAAAATTGTAAAAAATGTTGATTTGGTATATGTACCGTGTATTTAGTAAAAATTTTTTTACTAATATCCCTATATCCATATGCATTTAGTAAAAAGCGGTTATTTTAATATTACAGACACTCCAATGTTATTTATTTGTAAGATATAGTTGTTAAATATATTTGTTTGATCTCACTCACTCTTTCTCTCTCTCTCTCTCTCACTAAGTTTGCCAGTAATCTTATTTATAAAATTCTCGTATCACAATGTTAGTTACCATACTCCTCCGAAACGACTTGACCGATTTTTATGAAATGTTATATGCATATTCAGTAGGTCTGAGAATCGGCTATTATCTGTTTATCATACCCCATATAATAACCCCTGGGTTGGTGATAGAAGGGTGAAAATTTAGGGTCGTATGTATTTTTATGCCACATTATAAAAAAAATAAAAAAATGTCCAAAAATAATAAATAAATGAAAATGGGGCTATTTTTCAATTCAATAATTTATATGGCAAAACAACGCTTATCGTGTATATATAACTTACACGTAATAATATAAATACATACTTAAATGAAATATAAAAGTTAATGTATCGAAATTAGATGATGCGATAAATAGCATAGCAGCTGTACTACCAACCACTAACTGTACCAACCAATAACTAATAACAAAATTATTTTATCTCAAATATAAAAGGCATAATGTGGTGTCCCAAAGCCGTTATTTGGAACTCAGATAATGTATGTTGTAATGGCCTTTCTAATTTGTTGTGGCTGTTGGGAAATTGTTTGGGTTTTATATATGAAGCTTTTACAATTTTGTCAACAGATTATACAAATTAGGCTGACGAATTTAACGAACAAAGGAGAGGGGGATTTTTGGGCCCAAATGTTAAGGGTTGAAGTATGGTTCAAAAAAATGATACTATTTTTCTATTTCAAAGTTCAAAATATGAGCTTAATCCGCTTTCTGAGAAAAAAGAAATCACGAAAATAAGTTTGTGGTACAATAATTGTATAATCGATAAATTATAATCGATTTATATAAATACTTTTAATCGAAATATAAGCTCGTAAATATACGTAAAAGTGTATTTTTGATTAATATTTAGTACTAGCTGTACCCGCGACTTCGTTTGCGTTTGGCCATCCTTGCAGAGTAATTATTAGTAATTGACCACAGTATTTCTTGTATTCAGCAATACTTTGGACGGCGAAGCACTTTTATCAAAGGAGAAATATTAAGAAAGGATTCTTTTATTATGGATTTGAAAACACGTTCACTTTGATAACGATCCTTGTGCCTTATAGGGCTTTAAGCAGTGTTTACCTGAAGTCAGCTCGCCTTTTTTTTCTACAGTCATGCTTGCAGTTTTATTTGCCTGACATTATATATTCATTCCGTATGACTATATTTGACTAAAGATCATTTTTGCAGAACCTATTTTTTATTGGGAGAAAGATCACACACCGTGAAGCAAAAGTCTTTAACTGTATTGTCATTTTTAAGCATGGCTGGGGCTATCCTTCCACCGGATAAAAAAGATTGAAGGTGAAATTATCGGCTTGTACCTAGGTTCTTAATGGGCAACGATGATTATTCAAGCTAGTTTGAAATCTGTGGTGTATGTCTGATAAATAACAATATATGACTCTTTTGCAGTTTGCCTGGCTAAATTTGACGACAGACCCAGTAGTCAGGGAGAAATAAATAGTATTACCTGAAAGGTAAGCTAAGATGCGGTCTAAGATGGAACGTGCTTCCCTAGAAGGTACCTGTTCACTCTTCTCTTGAAGATCCCCAGATTGTAGTCGACGGGGAACACAGATTTAGGAAGCATGTTCTTTTGCGGTTTGAATGAAGAATGTTAAGTCTAACCGCTTTGTCCGGGCATGTGGAATGTCCACCATATGGCGATGCCTAGAATCTGTGCGCCTCGACGATCGAATATACATGCTATATTAATGTATTTGGTGTAAAATTTCACTTAATTGTAGGCTATTGTGAAAATTTGCAATATATATTTTTATGTCGCAAAATTAGCATTCAACGTAAAAAGGTAAACGTTTCAAAGTTATATACCTAAATACTAAAATTATCAAGTATTCTAATAAGATATCGACATGAGAGAAAAATTAATCAAAAGGTATTTATAATAATTTTATGTTGAGTTCGAAGAGTTCAAAAAATCTAGTTTGTAAAAATGATATTTAGGAAATTAATGATTGAAAAATATACATCATATTTTTTTTTAAATTGATGATCGATTGTGATCTTTTGAATGGCATTCAACGCAATTTTTTAACTCAAAATTGTTTTAATAGCTAAAAAATTGATAGGTTTAAAAACTTCAAAGAACGAAAAAAAAACTTTTTTTTTAAATTTTCGTCATTGACAAATCCCAAATAAATCAAACGATTTTGATCCAATTTCCAGTATTTGGCGCAGTTTTTTAGAGGGAAACTCTAATTCGATTTTTATATCAATCGGTATATAAACCTGAAAGTTATTTAAACAATATGTAATAAGTTTTAATGTAGTTTTTTAGTAAGTACTAAAATATTGCAGAAGATTAAAAATGATTAGTTAAAAAATTTCGAAATTATGCCGAAAAAATACTTTTGCAAAATTTTTCGTCAACTATAAACTCCCGAACGGATAAATAAATTTTGATGCAATTTATGCATTGGTCGCAGTTTTTTAAGATGTAATGCTGATTAAATTTTGTACTCTATCGGTACATTAATCTGGAAATTGTATTAAAAATACTGTTTCGCCAAAAAGTTATGTGAGGTTTGTTCAAAATTTCTCAAAATCTCCTTGACTGAATTGGTTAAAATTTTTAGGAAGTCTTAGACTTCCTAAAAATTTGGACTTCCTAAAAATTGAGTGGAATCCAATCGAATCCTATTAACCGCGTTTCGATCGGTCAAGCCGTTCAAAGTTATGAGATGTTTACATAGACACATAGACATACACATACACATACACATACACATACACATACACATACACATACACATACACATACACATACACATACACATACACATACACATACACATACACATACACATACACATACACACACACATACACATACACATACACATACACATACACATACACATACACATACACATACACATACACATACACATACACATACACATACACATACACATACACATACACATACACATACACATACACATACATACACACGCATACGCACACACACACGCACACGTCATCATGAAAGCAGACGAAAAAGGTTGGTAGGACCTCAAAACGTGAGATATGGTGAACGCTCGATTTTCGTAAATCGGGGTAAAATCAAAAACTTCCTTATCTAGACACGTAGCGGGAAGTTAAAAATATTGTTACGTACTTCGGGTTCGTACTTGTAAGAAAACACCACTTATATTAAATCCGTGTATTTACACAACACGACACAACGTAATACTAAAATACACTTTACACCCTAGTCACTCGCTATACTATCACTGAACTTAGAACACTACACAATAAAACACTTCCCGCTTCGCACTGGTCACTTAATGTATCGCTCTCGATCGCTTGATAAAAACTGCCTTGTGTTTGTCAACATCTCTGTATTTATAGGCAGGGGAAAGTCCTAGCTGGATCCAGAAAAATCTAAATGTATCGGGAAACAATGAATCACTTCTTATCGTAAACATGTTATGAGTCATAAATCTTAGTACACGCTACTTTCAACCTTATGCCATATCCCACAAAGTCCATTATGGCATAGCCCAGGTCAACTATTTGTTTGTCAATAGGAGTAGCTATTTCTTTTTTTATTTCTAGATAATTACCGCGCGCGCGCTCCAATTCTACACGCTTCTAGATTATTCGTAACAATATATACCTAGTTAGAAAGATGAAAAGTTATTTATGCAGTTTTATTTTTTTGAATCATTTTTATTTAAGGCACTTTTTGTAGCGGGAAGTATAAAAATAAATTAATTAACACATGGCTTTGTGGTTTGTTATTAATAAAAAACAAAATAGCTTTTGACTAAGAAGCTTATCTTTGTTCATTAAAAACGATTTGCAGTAAAAAAATCTTGTTGCACTTTTCTTAAATTTTATTATTATTTTTAAATCTCTAAAAGATTTAATGTAAATTTGTATCATTTTCAATAAGCAAGATAAGCAGTTAAGGGTTTTTTTTATTAATAACAAACTACTCTACCTCGTGGTCTTGGGATAGCCTATTCGGCTCAGATCATGTGGTCCCGGGTTCGATCCCCGGATCGGGCACACGTGTTATTGAGATATTTTCGAGGATTTTCTCGAAAATCTAAAATCTCAGTAGCAACTCGGAGACTGGCGGAGTGGTATATTACCACTCCCGTGCCTCGGATGAGCACGTAAAACTTTCGGTCCCAGTTATCGCTACAAATAGTCGATAATCGTTAACGTGTCGGTATATGTGGCGATGAGGATTACCATTTATATCACCAACCGACAAACCGGTGAATCGCGGTGAAACGGAAAGTCTATAGACGTTCGATTTACTCTGCCTACCCCGCAAGGGAACCGGCAATGATGATACTTCAGTAAAAAACAACAAAGCCGCGTATTTTTTTCTCACATTTTTGATTTTCGATTCTCACAAATAAAAAAAGTTAAGTAACTTTTTATTGAATTTGTTTTGATAAAGTTATCTTTGTCTAAAGTGTTTTTCTGTAAGATGCTGATCTTACCCAGGACTGAAGTTATAAGTATATGTTCGTATATTCTACTTAACAATTTTTTAAAAAGTATTTTGGAGTCTGACTTTAATGAGTACACTAAGTAGTTTAGGCACTCCAACATCTACACTTCGCAGAAGTTTCATTCATTTTCCAAGAACTTTGAAATATTCACCGTGTTGTTTAGTGGCCCGGTGTCATCGTTGACCATATGAGGTCCCGGGTCGGGCAAAACAAAACGTGTTTTTAACTTTTCTGATAAAACAACGTTGCCCGGGATTGGAAAGAGCCCGGTTGGCAATAGGCTTGCCACCTATCACATTGTGTGAGATGGTATATACGGTTAATCGTGGGTACACTTCTTATACCTCTGCCTACGTATTTCGGGTAGGGGCGGTTAGATACTTTTTTACCCTTTTTTACGTTATGGAATGTAAAAACAAAATAGTGAATTTTTCCAATAGCCTATCCTTACGTAAAATTTTATAAATAACAAATTTTATTAGTATACTTAATGTCGATTAGGTGCATATTTTCTGAGATATTGGCAAAAAACTGAAAAATGACCTGTTTTATTTTCAAATATATTATAATTCTTATATAAATAAATGAAATGCTTAGGTTTACATTTTAAACATATTTTACTCATTTTTAGGCTAGTAAAATTGCATTTGTAACATTTTAATAAAACAGTTTATATCCATTATACAAATACTATGAAATGATTACCCTAACTTATAATGAGCCGTGCGTTCAAAGGTTTTGTATACAATGCGGGTGTCACGTTCAACTGGACTCTCCACCCGGAAACCGTTGAAACTTGTGATGTCTGTAACTTCTAAATGATAGAACCGATCACTTTGAAATTTTTAAGGGATAATCTTTATAGTACTTACGTTTGAACAAAAAAATAATAAAGGATTTCGGACTGCAGGTTAATGAATTAAAGCTAAATATACGTTTTTATTTTCATTTCCTATTCCACAGGAACCGTATTGAATTTTGGGATAAAAAGTATCCTATAACCTTCTTCGGAGTATGAATTCATTTGAATCCGTTCAGTAGATTCGGCGTGATGCGCGGCCTTGATACAGACAGACAGACAGACAGACAAAAATTAAAAAAATTACATTTTTCGCTTCAGTGTCGATTAAAGAGTATCTTCCAAAAAAAATTTTTAAAATATCTTCAATGTACAGAATTCGACCTCTTACATTTTTATTATATGTATATAGATATAGATATAGATAATCAACAGTAAGTAGCATCATTATTTTACAAACCATTTGTAATATAAAAAGAAAAAATATAACCGATACAATTTATATAATTGATTGATTACGTTAGTTTAAAATTAATACGATTTAGTGTCTGTGGTTTAATACAGCTAAAATTGACAATTACAATGGACATCACTGACGGCTCGCAAGAGTAGCACTCGCAAGTTGCGGACTTCACTCTTCGCTATTTTATGTACCTACCTACAGAGAGGCATCCTTTAATTTGTGTTTTCCAAAAATCTGTGTTTTAGTATTGTGTCAATTTATAAACATTAAGCATTAGTTGCCTGTATTACAAGTATCAGTTGTTTATATAATAGTAAACGGTTACAGTGAGTTAAACTATACCATAGTACCGTAACCTTACTTCTAGTGAATATCTTATATCTCTGTTCTCAGATTGCTAAAATCTGTAAAATTTTCAATATTTATATAACGTTAAACTAGCTGTTAATTAACACAATATTCATCTTATTACAAGGGGGCCCAAGTTTGTATACAACGGTATCAGTCTCCTTTCGACTTCGATGCAAACTTCCATAATTCCTTTGTTTTACTTTAGATTATAAGGTAGTAAAACACACTTATCTTAATATCCCAGCCTTGGGAAAAATAATTATTTTTTATTATTTATATATCATAAGATAACAAACAAGTTAGAGCTTACTCATTCTTAAAAGGCCACCAACGCAACTGCATTGATGACCAATATATTTAAGCACAATTGGTTCACAGCCTATAAAAAATAATAACTCAAAAACTCGTAATGGCCTTCTAAGCCGTGATAGTTTCTCCATTTTATTTACTACTAGCTGACCCGGCAAACGTTGTTTTGCCTTACATATTAGGAATCCATAGCGGACAAACAACGTGACACGTAATTCATATAAGTTTACGGGATTGTCTTTCCACGCAGCCAAAATGGCATTAAACTTTATATGGTGGTTAAGTGTTCTTAAATTTTCTAATTTTCCGTGCAATTTGCTTAACATTTTCTTTTATAAGAACCTTCTCCTTACAATTACAAACACAACAAAAAAAAAATATCGAAATTGGTCCAGCCATTCAGGCGTGATGTCATGACCAAGAAAAATAGGGATTGATTTTTATATATATAGATTAGCTGACCCGGCAAAAGTTGTTTTGCCTTACATATTAGGAATCCATAGCGGACAAACAACGTGACACGTAATTCATATAAGTCTACGGGATTGTCCTTCCACGCAGCCAAAATGGCATTAAACTTTATATGGTGGTTAAGTATTCTTAAATTTTCTAATTTTCCGCGCAATTTTCTTAAAATTTTCTTTTATAAGTACCTTCTACTTACAATTACAAACACAAAAAAACAGTAAAATGTTTTTTTTTAAAGAAATATTCATCTTATCACAGAAATAACCTTACAAGGACGAATTGACTGCAATTCGTCGCGGTCTAGTTTCCCATGTTTTTTTTTACTTTTAATAAAACACGCTGGTTTCGCAAAATTTTACCAGTCTTTAGTCCAGGCTTCTTTAAAGAACAGACCAATTGCTGAAAACAGTCAGGCAGGTCATAAAAGGCGACCGACTGGCCATATATGTCACGTCATACGTCACAACTAGGTGATGAAGTTCCGCAACGTCTCACCCGGGTATTTGGTACCACCGCCTTATCTATTCCTACCGTAATAGCGTCAATGTTTGTTATTTTCGGTTTCAGTTTGGAGGGTAAGATAGCCGGTAGACTTATATATGTGGAATTGCCATCCCACCTCACAGATAGCAACGCACCATTAACATCCTTGGTGTCTAGGCGATGGTTCCTCTTTCTCCTGTCGGTCCCGGCTATCGTTAGAAATATTCGATAACCGTTACCAGGTAGGTGAAATGCGGCGATAGAGATCACCACTCGTCTTGCTAAGCTAATCGATAAACCGGTGAATCACGGTGAACTGTAAAGTCTATAGAAAGGCGTGATGATACTTATATATTATGCATGCCTCCATGTGTGTAAGTGTTTATAAGAAAAACATTTGTTTCCAACTGATTTTGATGAAAAGTGAGCTTTCAATCCAAATTGTAGGAAAGCTAAACGAATGTAATGGTAAGGAGAAGCTGTAAATTTGCAGATTTATTCAAATTGATTCAGAGAATGGAGGCGTCTAATGTAAACTCTGTTTATTTTAACGATTAATGAGATGATAATTAGCACAGCCATGGCTATAAATGTAACTTACATAAATTAAAAATTTTGAAATTAGGTTATGATATTTTATATGACAGATAACAGTCACCAATAATTCCTGTACATGGTTTATTTAACCGTTTTAAGATAATTTATTGATTTCCATTTTAAAAAAGATTAAATTAATTAAATTTGCTATGATCCGCGAATTATTCTATCTTTCGCGATGGCACCTGAAAGAAAAACGTCTGTTTGATAAATGGATAAAACTCACCGATGGTCCAGATAAAAAGAAGACCCCAGTGGCATAATTATCCACCCACATCCACCACACTTTTACACCCACGTCCCACGCCGGCACCAAGCACAAAAGCATAGGTACAATTTACGTACTCAACGCACGTTTCACTTTGAAACCGAAGCATCTTCAGGAGAATTGAACACTACCTCACTCTGCGCGAGTGTAAGTAATACTTACACTCGCGTAGAGTTAGTGTTCGTTCTTTCGTAATGTTCGTCTTTTTGGTGCCATCGCGGAAAACACATAGAATAGTTCGTGGACATAGCAAATTCAATTAATTTCATCTTTTTTAATCATAGTTTATTTTCAATATCGCAGATAGCGCTTCTGATGGAAAGGGACAACAATCGCATAGGTATAGACAAAAAGATGTTATATAGTGCTATCCGTGGCGAGGTTTTAACTTGCATAAGTTTACCGGCTACCTTACCCTCCAAGTCGGAACATGATAATGATAAGCATTGACGCTATTGTGCTAGGAATAGGTAAAGTGGTGGACTATATATCCGGGTGACCCATTACGGAGCTTTACCACCTAGTAGTCACGATGGTATTGACACGTATAACGTTCGTTCGCCTTTTATGAACTGCCTGGCAGAATGGCAGATGATCTATTCTTTAAAGGGAGCCCCAGTCAAAACGAAAAATGATTTGGGGTATGACATATACATACACTAGTAATTTACCATCTGAACCTGAATAATACGAAGACTCTGATGCTATTGTAACAGGAATAAGTAAGGTGGTAGACTCAAATCCATACCAGAATTATCTATATCTATAGAATTATATAGATAACGTAATTATATCAAACTAGCGATCACCCTGTGGCCGAAATTCGACCATAGACTAAACGATGAAATCTCTTTTACACTATTTGTGCTGTAGCATGGTGCGGGTGACAGTTGCCTGTATGACTTTGATATCTGTCAGTACCACATGACTAGGGATGTGACGTAGGCAATCCATTTTTATCACTAACGATACTCGCAGCATAAATCTAGTTCTCATTAATAGTATTATGAAAGTTAGTGTGTTATTCAGTTGGGCAGCCATAACACAAGCAAATAATTTGCTTACATTGGGGTTAGATCAATTTGTGTAATTTATCCAGCGATATTATTATGATTTTGTTTACTTGTGCGATGCTGTCAGTACGAGTGCTAGCGCCTTGTATGTGACACGTATTTATTGCTATTTCATAGGTTGTTTTCTTAGTTGGTTTTCATTTTTGTTAAATTGTTATTTGTTATAGTTTGTTGAGTTTGTTATTTATTTATTAAAGTTTATTGTTATTACCATGCCTAAGCATACAAAAAAACTGTTTTGGGTAGTCAGGCCAGGGAGCTTGTTGTTCGCTTCCGAGACTACTCTGAAAGAGAACAAAAAAAATAAACAGGTATTATCATTGAATCGAATTGTCGAACGAGTAGCCGAAGCTCTTGATATTGGCCGCAATACTGTTTTGTGTATAACACGTGAGAAAATTGGCCAAGACGGGATGTCTGAAAATAAATTATCGACACCCAACAAAAAGCAGACTAAGGTGAAACCAATCACAGATTTAGATGATTTTCAATCTATACAAATAAATAAAATTGGAGTGTCTGTTTGTAATATTAAAATAACTGTTTTTTACTAAATGCATATGGATGTATACACGGTACATATACCGAAACATCATTTTTTACTGTCTGGCTCCGGCTAATCTCTAAAACGGCTGGACCGATTTTGACGGGACTTTCACTGGCACATAGCTGATGTGATAGGGAGTAACTTAGGCTACTTTTTTGGTATTTTCCCACGCGGACAAAGTCGGGGGCTCAGCTAGTCGTTAATAATATCCATCATAGATACAGATGATGAATTTAGTGACAATTCAGATGTTTCTGACTCTGATATGAGTTTAGACGTATAACATCTATTTTTTTATATGTTCTGTTGTTTAATTAATATAATAATAGACTTTTTATAATAATAAAATTGAACTCTGCTCAACTATACGTTTTCTATTATAAAATACATTGACTATCCATCGTAGCAGTACACCCCATCACTATGTACGTCTATGGCGTTATGTTATACGCATAACACTGCTCAATTTTTCTTTCCATTAGATTTTATTGGTAGACTAGAACATTCTGGTTGGGTTTAATTTAATTTACTACAATAATTAATATATTAAAAATGTGATCCAGCTGAAATACTAACTTATAATTTGTAAATTGCGGCAACTTTCAAGAGTGAAACGAAACTTTACTGAAATTGTCACCCGCACCATGCTACAGCGCAGAGTGTAGGTTTAACAACAGGCTTTAGCTGTAAATAAAATAGTATAAATGTGTGTATATTATCATGCAGGTATAGCATATGAATAAGTGTGTGTAATGTTTTTTATTTAATTTTAAGTATTTCTAAGGTATATAATTTAAAAATATTAGGTATGTGCACTCCTTCGCAATGTAAAATTTAACTGTTGCAAATTTCACACACCACTTTTCGCGCATTAAGTGATTGTCTTAAAAAGAGGTACAAACTTCACGTATCAATGTGTAAATATACAAATTCTTGTATGCATGAAGCTGCCAGTAATATTGTAAATACGAAACTGAGTATGTTTGTGTACCTATTACGTTTTCACGTCTGAACCACTCCACAACCATCAACAAGTCATCGATTAGTTTTTCGTATAAACTTTCAGCCCCTTACTGGGGGTTGAAATTTATTTTGAAAAAAAGTTAGTCAATGTTTCACCCCAGATCTTCAACTATACCTATTCATGCCAAGTTTGATTAAAATCAGTTGACCGGTTTAGCCGTGAAAGGTTAAAAAAGAAATAAACTTACCTTCTATTCACATTTATAATACTACTGCAGTCCGCAGCATTATAAAAGGTTCATGGAAACAACTCATTTTTTCTGGATAAAGTGTCCAAAATCCATCCAAAACGGTTCAGGCGGTTTTGCGTGATAGAGTAATGAGCATTCATTCATTTATAATATTGTTACGCATAATCTAGAAACGTGTAGAGTTGGAACGCTGGAGAGATCTAGAAATAAAAGAAAGAGATAGCTACTCCTATTAACAAATAAATAGTTGACCTAAGCTATACCATAATT
This sequence comes from Apodemia mormo, assembly GCA_036924255.1. NCBI lineage: Eukaryota > Metazoa > Arthropoda > Insecta > Lepidoptera > Riodinidae > Apodemia > Apodemia mormo. The sequence goes on along the minus strand of JAUPFN010000021.1, from coordinate 27,361,480 downwards.
AACTTTGTGGTTTAGAGCGTAAGGTTGAAAGTAGCGTGTACTTGGATTTATGACTCATAACTTGTTTACAGTAAGTGTACAGTAAGTGATTCATTGTTTCCCGGTACATTTAGATATTTCTGGATCTAGGTAGAACTTTACCCTGGGTATAAATAGAGATGTGTTGACAAATACAGGGCAGTTTTTAAAAGCGATCGAGAGCGATACTTAAAGCGACCCGTGCGAAACGAGAAGTGTTCTATTGTGTAGTTAAGTGATAGTACAGTGAATGACTAGTGTTAATCAGAGTATTTAGTATCACGTTGTGTTGTGTTGTGTGTATTTGTATTGTAAATACACGGATTTAATATAAGTGGTGTTTTCTTACAATTACGAACCCGAAGTACGTAACAATATCAATATAGATTACTAGTTGCAGCGTGCAGCCCGCTGCATTATAAAAGTTTTTGGCGAATCCCGCGGGAACAACCAATTTTTCCAGGATAACTTCCATCTACCTATGTGCTAAATTCGTTCTGAAGTTTTTGCGTAATTGAGTTAAAAAACATCCATCCATCCTAACATCTAAACATCAAAACTTTTGCTATAATATTAATATAGATAGGAAGGGGTTTATAGGGATTAACATCTTTGGTCTTTAAGATGTTAACTTTTGTTGTTTGGACAGATGTTTGCTCATCTGATATCATTGAGTATATTCTGTGTCGTTTACATATCTTATGTAATAAAAAGCTTTAATAAAAATCATTAATTTAATTAAAATCCTAGTTTTTCATTTATGAGCTCATTATAGTATGCGTATAATCCAATGTTTATATTTAAACGAACAAAACGGAACATAAAGGAACGAATAAAAAAAAATTTATTAACTCATTAAAACTTAACAACTCTGCTTAGATCCTGCATATTACTTTTATTATTTTATGATCTAACTAACTAGGAGAAGCTTGGTTCGCATTATCTATTGACATAAGGTTTTAGTTAATTTGGGGGAAGAAAAGGGGCAGTTAATTTGACGTTCTTTGTGTGGAAAGAGTTTATTATCACCTTAATAAGTATACAGGCTTACTTTCTAACGGCCTGGCCACATCTGCACGCGGCGCGAATTACGGCGCGGCGGGTTGCGTGATTTTCTGGGTATGCCACAGCTTAACTAGTTGCGACCGAGGCGGCGTCGGCGGTATTTAGAATTATTAAAGTTTTCAATATCTATGATTAATTTTAACTTCTACACTCGAAATAAACAAAATATTTTGTTTTAGTCCCGCTTTTTCAAATGTATACCCCGGTTTGGCCGGTCGCGCCTCCCTGAGCTGTGGCCACCTCGATATCACAAGTCGACTTGTAGTTTGTGCCGCAGGTAGCCGTGGCTAGACCGGAAGTCGGAACACGACAGTGACAGTGATACTTTTTTATGTCATCCTTCGCGGTCTTGACATACGGTGAAAACAATGTGAAAATACAAAGGTTCCACAATTTATCTACCGTATGTTTGTTCCAAGACATTCACACACACAAAACACGGTGTATACACAACCTGTATACGCCGTGTATAAGTCTGCATCTACTGCAAAAAAAAACGTACCTTTTATAGAGGTACGTTTTATATAATAAATCTATATTGCTATAAATATAATAAATTTATGTCAGCAATATTTTCCTAATTTCCTATCAGAGTAAACACGTTGAAAACTCAATTTTCATGTTTAAAAAACACACGCTAAAGTTGGTGCGCGTCACTCGAAGTCTATTCAAATTTATTAATTGAAATTGGACGTGGCAAAATTGGAAACGATTTGGTATACTGTATGTGAAATAAAAAAACCTTGCAATTTAACTTAGGTATTGTGCATTTTGCTTACGGAAAATTAAAATGGCCGTTTAAAGAATCGTTATTGCTGTGTTACTTATAATTTTCGACGAGGAATTAAAGGCAACCTACTATAGTTTTTAATGGAGTAATACTGCAGCAACCACTTCCTATTTCCTGTACTTCTGAAACCTTGCATTATTTTTTACACCAAAATAATACCACATGGAAGTATATCCTCCCAGAAAAAAGTAACTTCATGTCCGTATCCCCGAAGAGTTCGGAGAAGTACAATCTGCGCACCCGCGACTAGCCGAAGATATTCAATCCCACAATGTAATAGGTGGCAAAGTCTATCGCCCACTGAAGCGATAAGTTCAGAATAAAAAAATAATTGGTTCATAATTGATCAAGTTCTGAGGTAACAAATAAAAAACACAGACGAATTGATAACCTACTCCTTTTGGAGTCGGTTGAAAATTGCCTATTTGTATAACAAGTCGGATAAAGTTCCTAGTTTTGAATGAACTGTCTTTTTTTCCGTGTTTGTCCGGGTTCCTTTATAGAATAGACCAACTGCTATTCTACCAAGCAGGTAGCAGAAGACGATTTGCTATACGTGTCGCTACCATCGTGACTATTAAATTCCGCAACGTCTCGTCCGGATATTTGGTACCACTGTCTTACCTATTTTTGCTGCAATAACGTCAATGCTAGTCATTGTCGTATTCCGGCTTGAAAGGTAATGTAGTCAGTAGACTTGCGCAAGTAGCATCTATCCCGCCACATGAATAGCAATGCCTCGTTAACGTCTTTGGTGTCTATATGAGACGGTTTCTTTTCCAATCAGGAAAGCTATCTGTTTGTTTGCTATCTATTTATATAAAAAAATACTCATTATGTAACAAGTTAGGTAAAATCCTGTAAACAAATTAATTCTGTTACTTAGTTAACTAATAATTACACACATTCTAACTTTTGTAAACCAATGCATTCATTTCATTTCAGCATTCAGTTCGCGTTCATATAAAGGTGCGTTCCCGCTTGTGACAATTTACCGAACATTATCTCATGACCGTACCAGACACACGTATCAGTAACGATTAATGTGGACGTATTTTGTTACGCGATCAATTGCCTCGAGCTGCAGTACGATTCAATTCATTACGAACACTGAAAGAAACTGCGGAATATTCTGTATTCCGCAGTTTCGACAATTAAAGACAGGACCATGTTTGGAGTTACGATCTAGTTACTAGCCGGGCCCAGTGTGGAGGCTGGTCTGTGTACTCTCACGCATCTAAGTTACGTGTTACGAGCCGATCCAACGAAAGTCAAACAAAACAAAAGTTTCAAAGCATTTTTGCTATTATCTGCGTGACTAGTAGACGTCCATACTTGCATTTATGACATGCATCGAAGTACGCCCGATGACACAGATACGGACGTGGGATATGAGTGGATCACGTCATGATGTGTTCCGGTCGGTACGCCCGCACCCCACCGCCTCGCTGTTCGCTCATTCATGCACGCATGCTACAATAATTAGAGTGGAGTCTACACTTGTAAAATTTCGTCGTACATAGTTTGTGACCGTGTCAACACAACCTAGATTGTCCATATTTAACGTAACATGTCTTGTAGCGATGACACATACATAGTCTGGTCCGTCATCATGTCACAAGTGTGGACGCACCTTTACGATCCAATTAAGATTTAATTTAATTTGTGAGAAGAGAATTTTAGTTCATGGTATGTACTATGTTCAGTTTGCGTTTTGTTTGTATCAAACAAGCAGATGGCTCTTGTGGTGGAAACAGAATGAAATTGAATTGATTTTTTGACCGGGTCATTTCTACTTGCATGCCAAGCTCTCAATCTCTCAGCTCAGCTCTCAATTCAATACAATAGCATTGGGACAAGCACAGAATTATGCAGGGCAACACAGGTACGATTTTAATGACACGTTATTCTTCTCTCAACTTTTACGAGATGCCCAGCAGTTAGACTTTAACTACTTTTAAAAAAGGCTTCAATGAACAAGAGCATTAATATATACAGAACCCCATTTAAAATGTGTCTCACAATGAGCTTTTATTTTTATTTTATCTTCTACGACCTGGATTCCATTTGAATGCAAATTAAAAGCGTATTACGTCGGTAAGAACTCTAGAAGGCTTTCAGGAGAAATTTACTTAGTAATGGTGTGTTAACATTGCGATACGGAAAATATCCTTACTGAGATTTTAAAATAAATGGCATATTTACGGAGAAATATTTGCTTCATTTTGAGAAATTTACATTAAGTAATTTATGTATGTAGTCTTGAAAAGCTTCTTGATTGTGATGGAATAAATCCATGCATAATGTTTAAATGTTTTTGTTTAATCACTACATTTTGGGATATATTTTTTATATCATTGAATAGCTTGTTTAAGCAGATGGTTCTCCTGATAGAAAGAGAAACTATCGCGTATAGACCCAAAAATGTTAATGTTGTGTTAGCGACCGCGCTTAACGACAAGTACTAGCCGGCCAGATGTGTAGCGCACTTATGTAATGCACCCGTAATTGTGAGATAAATATCTTTACGCCCGTATCCCCGAAGGTGTAGGCAGAGGTAGAACAAGTGCACCCACAATAAGCCGAAAATACTTGATCATACAAATGTGATAGGTGGCAAACCTGTCGCCAACCGGACACTTTCCAATCCCGGGCAACTTTGTGTTTATCAGAAAACTCAAAAAACACTTTTTTTAAGTACTCGATCCGGGAATCTTCATGTGGTCAACGCCAACGCTGGACCACTAGACCACAGAGGCGATAATTGTGAGATGATGACGTCACAACAACAATGGACAAAATATATAACGAAGAATGGTATAAATATATGGGGATACGATGTTTTCGGCGTTATTATGCCTAAAAATTATACTGTGTATGTGTAAAAGTGATTTAAGTGTTGTATTCGGCCTAACTGCTTTTGGTTACAGTTGAGTTGCTTTCCGTGTGGCTGAACGGAAATGCCATATGAATAAGTCTATCAGCTACCTTGCCCTCCAAACCAAGCAATGATAAGCATTGACGTTTGAGTATTACTAGATGAAGCGGTAATACCCGGGCGAGACAGTGCGGAACTCTGCCGCCTAATAAATTTGAATAAAGGCTACCAGGAACAAGAGAATAAATAAACGAGTAAGAATTTGGAGACTAGAACATCAGTCATCCTACTCGGCAGTTTGTAAAAGGCTAATGCTTGACCAAACAAGTCACTATCATCGTGATTACTAAGTGGTAGAGTTTTGCAATATCTTAGTTATTCCTACCGTAATAGCATTAATGCTCGTCACTGTCACAGGGTAAAGTAGGTTTTAACTTATGCATGTGGCATTGCTATCCCGCCATACGGATAGCAACGCATCATTAATATTTTTGATGTCTACAGACGATAGTTGTCTTATTCGATCAGAAGAGCCAATACTTGTTTGCTATCTTTAATACGCAGAGTGTAAGGAACGGTCTATCGAAAATCGAAACCATAGACCATAGAAAAATCATGGTCCTTACCTATGTAAGGCAGATGATCTATTCTTTAAAGGGAGCCCCAGTCAAAACGAAAAATGATTTGGGGTATGACATATACATACACTAGTAATTTACCATCTGAACCTGAATAATACGAAGACGTGCTCTGATGCTATTGTAACAGGAATAAGTAAGGCGGTAGACTCAAATCCATACCAGAATTATCTATATCTATAGAATTATATAGATAATGTAATTATATCAAACTAGCGATCACCCTGTGGCCGAAATTCGACCATAGACTAAACGATGAAATCTCTTTTACACTATTTGTGCTGTAGCATGGTGTAGCATGGTGTATAAGATGTTAACTTTTGTTGTTTGGACAGATGTTTGCTCATCTGATATCATTGAGTATATTCTGTGTCGTTTACATATCTTATGTAATAAAAAAAATGAAGTCGAACAACGAACAACAAAATTAGGTGTGCAAAGGATGGGTGAATTAATATTGAAACTAAAAGCTTTAATAAAAATCATTAATTTAATTAAAATCCTAGTTTTTCATTTATGAGCTCATTATAGTATGCGTATAATCCAATGTTTATATTTAAACGAACAAAACGGAACATAAAGGAACGAATAAAAAAAATAATTTATTAACTCATTAAAACTTGACAACTCTGCTTAGATCCTGCATATTACTTTTATTATTTTATGATCTAACTAGTTAGGAGAAGCTTGGTTCGCATTATCTATTGACATAAGGTTTTAGTTAATTTGGAGGAAGAAAAGGGGCAGTTAATTTGACGTTCTCTGTGTGGAAAGAGTTTATTATCACCTTAATAAGTATACAGGCTTACTTTCTAACGGCCTGGCCACATCTACACGCGGCGCGAATTACGGCGCGGCGGATTGCGTGATTTTCTGGGTATGCCACAGCTTAACTAGTTGCGACCGAGACGGCATCGGCGGTATTTAGAATTATTAAAGTTTTCAATATCTATGATTAATTTTAACTTCTACACTCGAAATAAACAAAATATTTTGTTTTAGTCCCGCTTTTTCAAATGTATTCCCCGGTTTGGCCGGTCGCGCCTCTCTGAGCTGTGGCCACCTCGATATCACAAGTCGACTTGTAGTTTGTGCCGCAGGTAGCCGTGGCTAGACCGAAAGTCGGAACACGACAGTGACAGTGATACTTTTTTATGTCATCCTTCGCGGTCTTGACATACGGTGAAAACAATGTGAAAATACGAAGGTTCCACAATTTATCTACCGTATGTTTGTTCCATTCAAGCACCTTGTTTCCACAGTAGTCTCTCGCAGAATCCAAGACATTCACACACACAAAACACGGTGTATACACAACCTGTATACGCCGTGTATAAGTCTGCATCTACTGCAAAAAAACGTACCTTTTATAGAGGTACGTTTTATATAATAAATCTATATTGCTATAAATAATATAATAGATTTATGTCAGCAATATTTTCCTAATTTCCTATCAGAGTAAACACGTTGAAAACTCAATTTTCATGTTTAAAAAACACACGCTAAAGTTGGTGCGCGTCACTCGAAGTCTATTCAAATTTATTAATTGAAATTGGACGTGGCAAAATTGGAAACGATTTGGTATTCTGTGTGTGAAATAAAAAAACCTTGCAATTTAACTTAGGTATTGTGCATTTTGCTTACGGAAAATTAAAATGGCCGTTTAAAGAATCGTTATTGCTGTGTTACTCATAATTTTCGACGTGGAGTTAAAGGCAACCTACTATAGTTTTTAATGGAGTAATACTGCAGCAACCACTTCCTATTTCCTGTACTTCTGAAACCTTGCATTATTTTTTACACCAAAATAATACCACATGGAAGTATATCCTCCCAGAAAAAAGTAACTTCACGTCCGTATCCCCGAAGAGTTCGGAGAAGTACAATCTGCGCACCCGCGACTAGCCGAAGATATTCAATCCCACAATGTAATAGGTGGAAAAGTCTATCGCCCACTGAAGCGATAAGTTCAGAATAAAAAAATAATTGGTTCATAATTGATCAAGTTCTGAGGTAACAAATAAAAAACACAGACGAATTGATAACCTACTCCTTTTGGAGTCGGTTGAAAATTGCATATTTGTATAACAAGTCGGATAAAGTTCCTAGTTTTGAATGAACTGTGTTTGAATGTGAGCAGAAGACGATTTGCTATACGTGTCGCTACCATCGTGACTATTAAGTTCCGCAACGTCTCGTCCGGATATTTGGTACCACTGTCTTACCTATTTTTGCTGCAATAACGTCAACGCTAGTCATTGTCGTATTCCGGCTTGAAAAGTAAGGTAGTCAGTAGACTCGCGCAAGTAGCATCGCTATCCCGCCACATGAATAGCAATGCCTCGTTAACGTCTTTGGTGTCAATATGAGATGGTTTCTTTTCCCATCAGGAGAGCTATCTGTTTGTTTGCTATCTAATTATATAAAAATACTCATTATGTAGCAAGTTAGGTAAAATCCTGAAAACAAATTAATTCTGTTATTTAGTTAACTAATAATTACACACATTCTAACTTTTGTAAACCAATGCATTCAGCATTCATTTCATTTCAGCATTCAGTTCGCGTTCATATAAAGGTGCGTTCCCGCTTGTGACAATTTACCGAACATTATCTCATGACCGTACCAGACACACGTATCAGTAACGATTAATGTGGACGTATTTTGTTACGCGATCAATTGCCTCGAGCTGCAGTACGATTCAATTCATTACGAACACTGAAAGAAACTGCGGAATACAGAATAAACGACAGGACCATGTTTGGAGTTACGATCTAGTTACTAGCCGGGCCCAGTGTGGACGCTGGTCTGTGTACTCTCACGCATCTAAGTTACGTGTTACGAGCCGATCCAACGATAGTCAAACAAAACAAAAGTTTCAAAGCATTTTTGCTATTATCCGCGTGACGAGTAGACGTCCATACTTGCATTTATGACATGCATCGAAGTACGCCCGATGACACAGATACGGACGTGGGGTATGAGTGGATCACGTCATGATGTGTCCCGGTCGGTACGTCCCCCGCCCGCACCCCACCGCCTCGCTGTTCGCTCATTCATGCACGCACGTTACAATAATTAGAGTGGAGTCTATACTTGTAAAATTTCGTCGTACATGGTTTGTGACCGAGTCAACACAACCTAGATTGTACATATTTAACGTAACATATGTCTTGTAGCGATGACACATACATAGTCCGGTCCGTCATCATGTCACAAGTGTGGACGCACCTTTACGATCCAATTAAGATTTAATTTAATTTGTGAGAAGAGAATTTTAGTTCACGGTATGTACTATGTTCAGTTTGCGTTTTGTTTGTATCAAACAAGCAGATGAGATGGCTCTTGTGGTGGAAAGAGACGAGGATCGCATATTCGCAGTTTATTTTGCAAACTTAAAGAAACGATTTCAATTCTATTCTATTCAAACAAGCAGATGGTTCTCCTGATGGAGACAACCATCGCCTATAGACACTAAAGATGTTAATGGTGCGTTTTGACGCGATCATATTTGATATGCATAATTTTACCATTGATGTTTGTTTGCAAACATTGATGATGTCAATGGTGTCTTGTTGTCTTTGTGACTGGCTTGAAATTCACATGAATCAACTAAGTTACCCTTCAAACCAGAATACGATAGTCATAAGTACTGAGATTGCGACAGGTATAGTTAAGACGGTGGTACCAAACCCTTGAAATATTGGAGAACTCTAGCACCTAGTTAGTTGTCACGATTGCTAGGGTTTCATAGCTTTTATGGTTAAAATTACTTTTAGTTCGTAAGTAATAGTTAATTAATAAATGTTATAAAACTCTATTACCAAATAAGTGTGTTGATTTAATGAATTTTATAATTATTTTTTCAATTCTATATAATCTGTCCAAATTAAACAGACAACACTGCCTCTTACATGTGATTGGTATAAATAGACTAATCACATGCTTTCATGGCCCTCCAATCTTAGCATCGATTGTTTGAGCGGGAATTTTCTGAAATTATGGCGCGTGAGGACCTGAACGGCATTCGGTTTTGGGCAATGGTCGAAGGAAGTCTAATAATTGTGAATTAATATCTAATAAGGGTGTGTAATGATACTTTAAGTGAAAGTGATAACTATAATATTAACAGTGAAGTGACTCGGTGTTTTAAAATCCTGCTGACCTAAAGTTCCTTTTACGATTTGAATTTACTTATTTTGCACACATACATGCTTACTTACATTTTTTATATCATAAGATAGCACACAATAGCAAAACAGATGGGAAAGAGTCGCCTACACCAAAGGTGCGTAGTTCTCTTGTGACGAGGTCTAATGCCACACGTATAAGTTATCGGTTACCTTACCCTCCAGACCAGAACACGACAGTGATAAGAACTGACGCTATGGCAGCAGGATTACGTGAAGCGATGGTGCCAGACCCGAGCGAGACAATGCAGAACTCTACCCCCTAGTAGCCACGATACTAGTGATTCGTATAGCCAATCGGTAGCCTTTTACACCTTGCCTGTTAGAACGGCAGTTGGCCTATTCTTCCCCGTGTTTGACCAAACCAAGGATTATATGTTCACGTTAGATACTTTACGGGGTAGACAGACAATTGTGTGTCAAATATCACAGTCCAGACAAACTTGCCTTGTTTCTCTCATATTCATAACTCTCTTCATGCAAAAACTCCGGATTCAGAGACTCTTTACATCACCTTTGAACAGAATTTTAATTATTCTTGGTCTTCTCCGGTACTTACGTCCATCCACGTTCACAATGTATGTCTGTTTTGTTAATTGTTCGTCTGCTATTATTTTAACATGTCCTAACCAACAGAGCATGCGTTTTCTCATTTTCACACTGATACTGTCTTTCAATCCCAATCTCTTTCTTACCTCGGTATTACGAACACGATCCGCCAGCATAACGCTCACATAATTTACAATCACACAATTTACATAACGCTGTCATTTTGACCGGGTCATTTCTACTTGCATGCCAAGCTCTCAATCTCTCAGCTCAGCTCTCAATTCAACACAATAGCATTGGGACAAGCACAGAATTATTCAGGGCAACACAGGTACGATTTTAATGACACGTTATTCTTCTCTCAACTTTTACGAGATGCCCAGCAGTTACACTTTAACTACTTTTAAAAAAGGCTTCAATGAACAAGAGCAAAAACCCTTAAATGTACATTAATATATACAGAACCCCATTTAAAATGTGTCTCACAATGAGCTTTTATTTTTATTTTATCTTCTACGACCTGGATTCCATTTGAATGCAAATTAAAAGCGTATTACGTCGGTAAGAACTCTAGAAGGCTTTCAGGAGAAATTTGCTTAGTAATGGTGTGTTAACATTGCGATACGGAAAATATCCTTACTGAGATTTTAAAATAAATGGTGTATTTACGAAGAAATATTTGCTTCATTTTGAGAAATTTGCATTAAGTAATTTATGTAGTCTTGAAAAGCTTCTTGATTGTGATGGAATAAATCCATCCATAATGTAAAATGTTTTTACTTAATCCCTACATTTTGGGATACATTTTATATATCATTAGATAGCAAACAAGGAGATGACACTCCTGATAAAAAGAGAAACCATCGCCAATAGACCTCGTTAGCATCGTGACATCGTTAGCAACCTCCCTTAACGACAGGTACTAGCCGGCCAGATGTATTTCGCACTTATGTAATGCACCTGTTATGGTGAGATAATGACGTCATAACAATAATGGACAAAATACATAACGAAGAATAGTATAAATAGGCGGGGATAAGAAGTTTTCGTGTCATTGTAATTCTATCGCTTTTTGAGGGCGTTATTCTGCTTAAAAATTATACAGTGCGTGTAAAAGTGATTTAATTGTTGTACTCGGCCAAACTGCTTTTCGGTTACAGTCTAGTTGCTTTCCGTGTGGCGGAACGGAAATGCCATATGAATGTCTACCAGGTACCTTGCCCTCCATGCCAAGCAATGATAAGCATTGATATTTGAGTATTACTAGGTAAGGCGGTAATACCCGGACGAGACAGCGCGGAATAAAGACTACCAGGAACAGGAGAATATATAAACGAGTAAGAATTTGGAGAATAGGACATCAGTCATCCTACTCGGCAGTTTGTAAAAAGCTAATGCTTGACCAAACATGTCACTATCATCGTGATTACTAAGTGGTAGAGTTTTGCAATATCTTAGCTATTCCTACCGTAATAGCATTAATGCTCATCACTGTAACAGGGTAAAGTAGATTTTAACTTATGCATGTGGCATTGCTATCCCGCCATACGGACAGCATCGCACGATTAACATCTTTGATGTCTACAGACGATGGTCGTCTTTTTTGATCTGAAGAGCCAATACTTGTTTCTTTCTATAATACGCAGGATGTAAGGGTCAGTCTATCAAAAATCGAAACCATAAATATAGACCATGGTTCTGAGTCGAAAACTGTTGGAAATTTGTGTAGATTTTTTATTTTTTTGACAATTTTTTAACGTGACTTTGTATAATTTAATTTAATTTTAATACTCTATGGTGTTTTTTCTAAAAACATAGTAAAATCAAAGGAAATACACAAAATAAGCAACTTAAAAGACTGGTTCGAGAGTACCCCAAGCACTACGAGCCCGAGCAACATCCGCTTTAAATTGCGTGAATCATACATAAACGCAATCAAACACGCTGTATACAGCATGTAAGGGGCGGTGCACCAAAAATAACAAAAAAAAACAGGCCAAATTTTTTTGTGGGGAATGAAAAATTTGCGATAACGATTTTTTTTTTTATTTTTACATATTATTCCTCGCGTATTTACTCGTGTTATCTGAAGAAGAGATGAATAGAATAGCCGTTCTGCCAGAAAAGTTGTAATAGGCAACCGATTGGCTATGCGTGTCTATCATCGTGACTACTATGTGGTAGAACTCCACAACGTCTCGCCCCGGAATTTGGTACCTTACCTATTTCTGCTACAATAAATTCAATGTTTCAATATCAATGTTTGTCATTTTCTTGTTCCGGTCCAGTTAAGATAGCGGAAAATAATCAATAAAGTAGCGCAGATAGCCTTTTCTTTAAGAGATCGGACCAACACGGGGAAACTGTGTTACTAAACTTGTTGTAGGGGATTCTTTTCATTAAATAACTTTATTAATTAAGTAATTAAAAGAGTCCCTTTTAATAATATGACCCTTCGTATATTTTATATGTCAAATTAACAACAATTTCGTCAAATGTTGAACTACGTTCGTAAATATTTACGTAACCTTAAACAAACCTCTCTCAAAAGGGTACAATTACACTCTTTTCAGATAAAAAACGATTTGGAAACATACCATTCTTGTAATAAGAGTTCGTATTGTTTGTACGTTACATTCAATTATCGTCGTAGTTTGCACTAGTTAAGTATACCGCTAAGAAACTTAAGTTAATTACATTAAAGACTAATTGAATTATTAAACTTTCTTATGGGCGGCATTTGGTGAAATTTTATAATTATATGGTAAATACATTGATATAAAAAACCCGAGATATACAATCAGTGTCTCAAAAACGTCCTATAAAAATGAGCGCAATATTTTAAATTGTGCGCTCATCTATATATATAAAAATCAATCCCTATTTTCCTTGGTCACGACATCACGCCTGAATGGCTGGACCAATTTCGGTATTTTTTTTTTGTTGTGTTTGTAATTGTAAGGAGAAGGTTCTTATAAAATAAAATATTAAGAAAAATGCGCGGAAAATTAGGAAATCTAAAATTACTTAACCATCATATAAAGTTTAATCCCGTGTCACATTGTTTGTCCGCTATGGATTCCTAATATGTAAGGCAAAACAACGTTTACCGGGTCAGCTAGTTTCAAATAGAATCGCGTCGGCCGCGCGTTACTGTCAATTTTATTACTATTCTTACCTTGCTTTGTAAAATCAACTATAAGACTTGCACTTAAGGTTGGATATGCAAAAACATATATTTTTGCTGTATTCAAAACTACTTCTGTGAAATTAGCGCCAGTTTTGTCAGTTTTGTTCGGGACTGTGCATCTTGGATTTTTTATATCAATAGGTAAATATAAAATATTTACCGCCCCGTTGGTCGAGTGGTTAGCAACCCTGACTACGCAATCAACGGGGCTCGGGTTCGATCCCCGTCGGGGACAAGCATTTGTGTGATGACCATAAATGTTTGTATTTCCGGGTTTGGGTGTTTATTATATATATTCTGGTATTTATATATGTATATTTATGTATTAGTATCGTTGACTAACACCCATAACACAAGCATATATTTGCTTACTTTAGAGTTAGATCAGTAAGTGTAATTTGTCCCGTGAATATTTATTTATTTATTTATTTATTTATTTATAATAAATTATGCGATGCGTACATTTATCTCACAACAAACGTATAAGTTGGTACATATTGTGATAAACTTAACAACTGCTTTCACTAATTAAATAATTTTTCGGATTTAAAATATATCACTGATAGACTATTATAACAGTACGTGAAGTGTTTGTCCCCGTGGTGGTCCCGGGCTCCTTAGAAGAATTGACCAACTGCTAATCTGCCAGGCATGTCGTAAAAGACGACCGATTGGCTATTCAAGTTATTTATTTATTGTATTTATTTAAACACTTCACTGCACAAATCAGTACAAAAGGCGTAACTTAATGCTATTAAGCATTTTTTCACAGTTTACCTTGGTTATGCTGAGAGAAAAAACTTGGGTAGTGCGTAAGAGCATATTATTGCGAATTGAAGTATAAAATCTAATCACAATAAACTAGATGCTTATTTACATTTATATCATTGAATAAGGAAACAAGTTATTGCATAAGGAAAAAAGTTACTAACATCGTGGCTCTTTGGTGGTAGAGCTCTGCATTATATCGCTCGGGTCGGGTACCACCGCCTTACTTATTCCTGCCACATATCGTCAGTGTTTGTAGCTGTCGTGTTCCAGTTTGGAGGGTAAAGTAGCCGGTAAACTTATACAAGTGGCATTAGAACTTTGGTGTCTATAGACGATGTTTCACTCTTTCCATCAGAAGACCCATCTGCTTGTTAGCTATCTTATAATATAAAAAAATCTAAAAAATCTTCCGGATTTAATGTACTTCACTGAAAGTTTAATATAACTGTGATTGAAGTATATATATTCTTCTAGATTTAATATATATCACTGTCAATTTATAATAACTATAATTGAAATATATATAACCTTCCGGATTTTATATACTTCACTGACAGTTTAAAATAACTAAGTGAAGCATATATAATCTTCCGGATTTAATATACTTCTCTGACAGTTTATTATAACTGGGATTGAAGTATATATAGTCTTCTGGATTTAATATACATAACTGATAGTTTATTATAACTGTGATTGAAGTAGATATAATCTTCTGAATTTAATATGTCACTGACAGTTTATAATAACTAAGTGAAGCATATATAATCTTCCGGATTTAATATACTTCTCTGACAGTTTATTATAACTGGGATTGAAGTATATATAATCTTCTGGATTTAATATATATCACTGATAGTTTATTATAACTGTGAGTGAAGTATATAATATAATCCTGTGGATTTAATATACGTAACTGACAGTTTATTATAACTGCTATTGAAGTATATATAGTCTTCTGAATTTAATACACTGCACGGACGGCAGTGGTATCAAAACCGGTCGAGACGTTGCGCAAATCTACCATCGATGTTAATGACACTTTTAGCTTTCTGTTGCCTTTTACAAAATGCCTAGTAGTTGATCAATTCTTCGAAAAGTAGTCCGGATCAACAAATGATGGATTAAATTATATTGTCCGTTTATTTTTGAGAGGATTTATTTTGCAGTTATTATGCAGTTTTATTAGTATTAAAATATCGTAAGATTAAAAAATGATTTAATGTTCACGGGACAAATTACACTTATTGATATAACCCCAAAGTAAGTAAATTATTTGCTTGTGTTATAGATGTTAGTCAAAAACACACATAATAAAAGCCCAAACCCGGTAATACAAACATTTATACTCATCACACGAATGTTTGTCCCCGTCGGGGATCGAACTCGAGCCCCGTTGATTTCGTAGTCATGGTCGCTAACCACTCGACCAACGGGGCGGTCAAAATGATTGGCCGAAAAATGTCGAACACTTTTTTTCTAATTTTTCGTCAACCAATTTATGGCATTGGACGCAATTTTTCAAGGAATAGAGCTGATTAGGCTTTGCTCTTAACTAGTGCATTAATCTGAAAGTAATTTAAAAAATAAAAATAAAAAATATATAGTTTTGCTAAAATTTTTTTTTTAATTTTCATAAATCTTCTAGTTCAAATTTTCAGGAAATTAAGCGGAATCCAATCGAATCATTAATCGCATTACGATCGGCCGAGCCGTTCAAAAGTTATGGGATATTTACATATACACATACACACACACTCACACACACCCGTAGCGGAAGTTGAAAATAAGATAGCAGATATGCAAAAATTATTTTATCACACACTTTGCTCAGAGTTTAGGCACAGGGGTTAGATCGCAGATACTTCGGAAACAAGTATTTGGCAATATTCCAAACACCTTATTTCGCGGTTGTATGTAGGCCGAATTTAGCCAATATCTCATCGAAACTTAAAGCCTTTTGGTCGTTATTGTTATTCTGCGTAATTTGTTCCTTTAGTATACCTGACCTATTGATTCAGTGGTTAGCTTCCCCGACAGTGCAATCGATGAAATTCAGGTTTGATTTCCGATAAGACAAACGTTTGTGTGATGAGCATAATTATATATGGTAGGGTTTGATTTTTTATGAAAATATATTGTTTATTAAATAAATAAAGGTTCCTCCGTTTTTATCCGGGCTCCTTTAAAGAATAGACCAAGTACCATTTTGCCAGTACGATCATGAAAGACGACCGATTGGCTATACATATCAATACAATATAGTGGTAGAGTTATTTGTAAGTATGCCATATTGGGCACCCGCTTAAATGGCAACTGAGAAAATGGCACCTTGGTAGCACTGCCACTGACTTACCTGTCTGTCGCAATAGCGTCAATGCTTGTCATTGTCGTGTTCCAGTTTTGAGAGTAAGTTAGCCGGTAGACTTATGTCTGTGACATTTTCATCTCGCCACACGGATATCAACGCATCATTAACATCTTTCGTATCTATAGGCAATGGTTTCTCTCTCCATTAGGAGAGCCATCTTATGGTTGTCTTTGCTATATTATCATAAAAAAATCGGATTTACGATATTAGTGACTCATTAGTCATCAGTTAGTCAAAGGACATAGAATTTATTTAATTAAACAGCAACTAATAAAATACATATTTATCTATACATCTATACATAATATAATAAAATCGTAGGAAAATCAAAACTGTACATTGAATATTTCTAAAAAAGAATACTTGGGGCGTGATCTATAATCGATATCGAAGCCAAAAACATAGTTTATAGAATTTTTATCTGTTTGTCTATTTGCCTGTATATATGTCCGGGGTAAACTTGAAAAATTACTACACGGATTTACTTCAAATTTTGCTTGAATATTACTAACACGGCGGGTCAATATATAGGCTACATATTATAACGCTATCACCTACGGGGGAGGAGCTGTGCGGAATAAACGAAGTCCGCGCGGACGAAGTTGCGGGCAACAGCTAGTATTAAATAAAAACACAAAACTGATTATACTTCCCATCTCAATTTCACAAACACGAAGGTCAAAAGAACATATTTGTCGAACCCTTTAATGATTTATTCTATCCGATTATTATCTACTAATAATTATCTTAATCAAATACTTGAGTTAAGCCCAAAGTTAATCTATTATTATTATTACATATAATAAAATCGTAGGAAAGTCAATGTATGTCCGAGGTAAACTCAAAAAGTACTGCATGGATTTACTTCAAAATTTGCATGAATATTACTATCTACGTGGAAGTCCGCGCGAACGAAGTCGTGGGCAACAGCTAGTATTGATTTAAAATAGGTTGAATGCCTAATGAATAATTCTAAACATTTCATAAGATAAACGAGCTATTTTAATTAAAGTATAACGCATCAGCTTTATTTCGACATAACAATTTAGAAATTCATGGCCGCATATAGTCATTTTATGTATGTCTGTGTAAAATATTGACAACACTCATATAGCCAATCGTTTATTTACGAAGTGCCTGGTAGAACGCCAGATGGTCTTCTACAAATGAATGGATCCCGGACGGAAAAAATATTTAAGTCAAATGTATGCAAATAAAATTCCAAATAATGTAAGAATTCCTAAACATTTCGGACAGTAAGCGACCAACAAATATTTATCCATAACAAATGGGCTGAGTAAGCTTAAGCGAATGTCAAAATGACAAGGGTGAGCTTTTTGGTAAAACTTGATCAAACTTCTTGTAAGGGGTAATTTAAAATAAACGGGGTATTTTTTTACACAAATCCATCTAATTAATAAATATATATTCACGGGACAAATTACACTAACTGATCTAACCCCAAAGTAAGCAAATTATTTGCTTGTGTTATGGGTGTTAGTCAACGATACTAATACATAGAAATACATATATAAATACTGGAATATATTTAATAAACACCAAACCCGGAAATACAAACATTTATGCTCATCCCACAAATGCTTGTCCCCGTCGGGGATCGAACCCGAGCCCCGTCGATTGCGTAGTCAGGGTCGCTAACCACTCGACCAACGGTGCGGACAAAAAGTTGGGGTGGGCGATTGATTTTTGTAAAAAAATATTTCCATAGCACAGATTCTATTGTTGAAAATTGACGGATAATTATAAAACACAGACAGCCCCCAATTCACGTAAGTAAATCAAAGCGCTTAGGGCTTTCACACACATAATGACGATAAAACGTCGAGACGTGCTATGACGCGGCATAATATGTAAGAAAATGTGTAAGTGTCTTAAATGCTTCGACTCGCTTGCCATTTGATTACGTGAATTAGGCCCCAGATTTCGTTATTCGGTCGGTTCGGAGTCGGTCGTTGTAGTTCAAATCCAGGTAGGATTTGAATGATATAAATAGCCCCGTCCCATTGGTCGAGTGGTTAGCGACCCTGACTTTGTAATCGACGGGGCTCGGGTTCGATACCCGATGGGGACAAGTATTTGTGTGATGAGCATAAATGTTTGTATTTCTGGGTTTGGGTGTTCATTATGTATGTAACAGTATTTATAATATGACTAATACCCATAACACAAGCAAATAATTTGCTTACTTTGGGGTTAGATGAGTAAATGTAATTTGTCCCGTGAATATCTATACATATAATTAAATCGTAAGAAAGTCAAAACTGTACATTGAATATTTTTTTAAAAGAATACTTGGGGCGTGATCTAAAATCGATATTGAAGCCAAAAATATAACTTTAAGAATTTTTGTCTGTTTGTCTGTTTGTCTGTTTATCTGTTTATCTGTTTGTCTGTTTGTCTGTATGTATGTCCGGGGTAAACTCAAAAAGAACTGCATGGATTTACTTCAAATTTTGCATGAATATTACTAACAGGTCGGGTCAACATATAGGCTACATATTATCACGCTATCACCTAGCGGGGAGGTGCTGTGCGGAGTAAACGAAGTCCGCGCGGACGAAGTCGCCGGCAACAGCTAGTTTTAAATATCGCGTAACATTTCACTGATTAAGCTAGTCTCAAAGTAAGGAAATTATTTGCTTGCTTGTTATGTTATGATTTTCGGTAGACCCTCCCTTAGTCGCTATATAACTACTATATAGTCTGCAGATTTTCGAAAAACAAGCATAGAGTAATAAATTAAATTTAGAAGATTGGATTATCGCCTCTGTGGTCTAGTGGTCCAGCGTTGGCGTTGACCACATGAGGTCCCGGGTTCGATTCCTGGGTCGGGCACTTTAAAAAAAGTGTTTTTTCAGTTTTCTGAGAAACACAGAGTTGCCCGGGATTGGAAAGTGCCCGGTTGGCGATAGGCTTGCCACCTATCACATTTGTGGGACCAAGTATCTTCGGCTAATCGTGGGTGCACTTGTTGTACCTCTGCCTACCCCTTCCGGGATATGGGCGTGAAGATACTTTTTTTTTAGAAGATTGGAAGCAATTGATCCCTTGGCATGTTTCTTGTAAGGAATAGCGCTGATCACAGCGCTGATATACAACTAATTAAGCAAATGAAATGTCTAAAAAGACATTTAACATAATTTTCATTGATTTATTGCGTTAGCGTCCAAGGAAACGCTTTCCATGTTAATTGGCTTTATTATCACCAATTACGGTTCGGATAACTCAGTCAAAGGATCTATTAGTTAATTAGTAAATGTTTGTTGCTTGGATGCGCTTCAATAATTAATAAATCCGTAGCGTTGATACAAACGACTCTGTAGGTCTTATAATTGACATTATACTTCGGCTATACTGAATATTTTAGAAAACCAGTCTGTTTTATGAAAATACAAGATGAAAACCCGGATACACAATCTTATATAGTAACTCAAATAGTAGACTTTAAAAAGTAGCAACACTGTAGTGACGTCTTCCTTCAACTATTACGTTGGTTTAATAAAGACAACACTATAGTGTTGCTATTTTTTAATTTCTACTCTTTTATGAACGAAGAGAAATAAGTTTCACGATAATCTGTGCTCCGTTCTACGATACTACACCTACTTTAATAAATGCTCACGCCATCTACACCACATATTTGTAACCTGTAAAGAAATATGGCCGATTTGTCTGTCAGCACAGTTAGAATTTTTAATCAGTATTTTAACAAAATACTCGACAATCCGATTTTTGCGGATATATCTTGTCGACTCAAAATTATTATCTTTTACGCTTTATAATTTAGATAAGGTTTCGATTGAGTCTACCGTAACCATTGACGAAATTATTAATATAGAAAAATACGAGCTTTGAAGTAATTTTGTTATAACTATCATCTATGTAGTAATTAGTCTATGTTCTATTTATATATTAATACGTAATGCAAAAACCTGTATCCCTTTTTAAGACAACTACGCGAACGGATTTGTATGGGCACAGTTAAAGTTTACATAGTGAATAAGTGTTGAAAAGCTAATATTTTGTATTATATACATTAAAGACACTTCAAATTAATGAAAATAAACATGATAAAAGCTACTTTGATACATATCATTAATAAAGAATAAGAAAAAGAAAGATATTTTGTATAAACAAATACCTTTGTAATTTTATAATTTTTTATAGTCTATGTGCTATTTCAGGTATCATATATATGTGTACCAAATTTCATCCAAATCCGTCCACTAGTTTTTGTATGATTGAGTAACAAACATGCATCTATCCAAACTTTTCATTGCAATCGGTTCAGTAGTATTGGAGTCCATCGCGGACAAACAACGTGACACGTAATTTCAGGGATCATAACACTCGTGTCTGTCATAGCCGAATAGGTTAAACATAAAAACGGATTGTGTGGTTTTATGAAACCACGGTAAAAGTGAAACTTTTTTTCACATTACGCGGCCGACCGTCACCCGACATGCGACACACAGACCAAAAAATTTGAAACGATGTAATAAAAGTTTCACTTTAAAAGACAATAATAATTTATAAAATTCTGGTCAAATAAGCGCAAAAGTAATATTTCTGTATCGCTGTCAAATAAATTATAAGTCGTACGTGCCGTTTTGATAAATATGTTTGTATTCTGCGAATGTGTGTGAAGCAGAAGCTCGGAGGCGGCTTTGGCCCACGCTACGAGTTTTATCCGCCTACGTTTCTAACAAGATTACATATTACGTCATTGCCCACAATATAAAATATAACACGCTTCTAAAAGAACACGGACGAGACTACATACATCGTTTGTTTTAGTATCTTAAAGTACATAATATATTATACTAGCTGTTACCCGCGGCTTCGCTCGCGCATATTTACTTTAGAACTTATTTATCCTTTGTTTATAAGCTACTTCCCTTATTTTACACCCTTAGAGATCGAATATTGAAAAACGCTTAAGGCGAAGTATTTTGACGCGCGTCAATTTTATAGGCAATGGGCGGCGCAGTATGTTCTGAAACCGCTGTGAAACGTTTTAATTTTCGGATAAATAAATCTAGGACTTCACCTGAAAACCAAAATTTAGTACATTCTTTTTTGTATTTAATACTAAATATCACCATATAAAATCATGTGAAAGATTAGAAATATTAATAACACATTATTTGTTTTAGAGATTTTTTTAGTCTGTTTTCGGAATTTTATATGATCTAGTAAAGTACATTGTATCATTTATTAAGTTAGCACATTCCGTAGATAATATCTTCAGGTATATCGTGTAATTTTTGTAAAATATATATTTAACAATTAATACAAAAAAAAACGTGATTTTGTGAAAAAAATACCTGATGAAACCAGCTTTTCCCGTTTATCCCGATGCCTCGCTTATTTTATTTGTACTCAATTCATACAAAATTTCATGCGAAAATGTCCAAGGAATAAAAAGTTTCATACAAACTTTTATCCCCTATTTCAAGATAGGATAGATTAAGATGAACATTATGGTATTTTATATATTTACTTGTTTTATTTTACTCTATAACATAGCAATTTAGCTCATGCTTCTCCTGATGGATAAAATCCTATTCTTAGTGCAAAAGGATGAGAGTATTTATCACTACCGTGTACTGATATGTAGGGTTAGAAAGCATCACTTATTTATGTAGCAATATAATTCCAACACACACATCTAAACGTACGTTATGTATCTTTTTAATAAACTTAAAAAATAAATATGCTTATGAAAATTTATAAATGAAAACGTTTCGTTTCACGAAATTATTCACAAGCATTGGCAAGTATGCATAATAAAACTAATTTGAGAGCTAGCTATTAACAAGTATTCCGTTTTACGTCAGTACTAAAGCTGCGGAAACTATGCATTTAAACAGATCGTAAAACAAGCCCCAGGTTGTTGAGAAATGGTCTTAAATATAACACTTGGAATACCTAAGTAATGTTAGTACGACTGAAATCTACCCCTAACTTACTCCCAGATTAAATTAGATCTAGATATACTTATAAATAATATTCAAGTATTCAACTATTCAATATTCGCTTATTATCACGTATATTAGACGTCGAGTTTGCGAACAGTGTTCGGGTTTTATTTGAAGCTTCTAAATAAAAAATGAATACTGTTATCTATAGGGAATATAATATTAACATTTGAGATCAATCTTTTTATAGCATAATTTCTTTATATATCTTTATGTCTGATAACCTGCTGATTTTTTTTTGAAACTGCAAGGATGTAGAATATAAACACTGCCACTAGAGCTACCTGTTTAAAAAATATATTTAAAAATATGATGATTATAAATAAAGTATTAGAAATAATAGATTCAGATCATAGCGGCATTTTAAATATACTTTCAAGAGCATAGCAAATATAATTTTTGATTTCTATTAATGTTTCACGATTTCAACGTTATAAAGAAAATTTTGTTTAAAACTTGCTTAAGAGCCTTCTCAAGAAGATCTTACAACATTTAATTTAATCCATAAGTAATATAAATAATATAGATAAATGTGTTTTTTTTAGATCTTTTTCTATAACGAATTGAAAGGCTTTTAGTGACTGGGTAACAACAGGAGCAATAAGCCTTATATATTTAAATAGATTTATAAATAAAATTGAATTATACGCTCGGCTTCATTTGCTCTAAAATTTATATTTATGACAGCACCAATACTTTTTTCTGAATGAAAAGTGCCCTATCAACTGTCCAACTTATTACATCGAAACTGAAAAGAGCACATGGTTCAGTCGCAGAACGTACCTTTCGCAAAATGTACCCACTGCGCAAAACGTACCATTCGCAAAATGCACCGTTCTCAAAACGTACCATTCGCAAAATGCACCTTTCTCAAAACGTACCATTCTCAAAATGTACATTCCTCATAATGTACCTTTTTCATAATGTACCTTTCGCATAATGCTCCTTTCGCAAAATGTACCTTTTACATACATTAACTCGCTTACAGTGCTACAGGTAATGGAAACGCAAATTCAGGATCGATATTTGTATTTATAATCAATTGATTTAAGATATCACCACATCTAATTAAATTATTTCTTTTTACTCAAATTCACTTGTCTATGAAATAAATTTAAAAATTTTATATTTTTTTTAAATTTATTTAAAAATATACATACATACAAGGGAACAACCTAAATTTAATTTTATTCACAAAATTATAATTGATGGGTTAACTGTAATTAATTTTAAATTTTATTTTATTATTTATTCGTTATTGTACACGATTTAAAAAAATTGCAAAATGGTTGACCTTGCAGGCCACCCGCGAAACTTCCCGCTAAATTGAGGTATTTAGGCCCCAAGAAACAAAAATCTATACTTTAAGATTTTTTCAGAGTTCAAAAATATAATTTTTGTTAAAAATGACAAAAATTTGATTTTTCCGTAGCTATATATTTTGAAATGAAATAAAATGAAAAATATTTATTTGCAATTTTGGAAGCGATGAATTTGATCATTCGGAGGGCAAAGGGAGAAAGCACTCCTTCTTGAGGAACACCTGCTAGTAGATTAGACCAATCTGAAGATAACACATCCACTTGAATACGTTGTAAGCGACCACGGAGAAAACTGTTAAAGCAGTCAATTGCATCATATATTTAATAGTGGAGCATATAACGAGAGATAAGAAGATCAGTCTACAGAGTTAAAAGCGTTACTGAACTTAAGAAGCACCGCAATAGTTAATTGTTTATTATCCATGGCTGAACGAATATCGTCAGTTACGCCGTGCCGTATCAGTGCTGTGTCCAGGCTGGAAGCCCGACTGGTAGGAATTAAGTAGGTTATTTACTCGCAAATGATCAGCCAGTTGAATGTGAACAATGTGCTCGAGTACTTTGGATAAGTACGGTAGAATTGAAGTCGGACCATAATGGGAAGGAGATATAGGATTGGAAACTTTCGGGATAGGGATTACGAATGCTTTTTTCAACTGGGATGGAGTTCTTAACGATAAAGAAAAATTAAAAATGTGAGTACTTTCTTTGACAGGGTCTGGCATGATAGTCTTATTGGCAAGCTTCCATCTTGGTCTGCCTACTGGTCTCTGCGCCTGGATCTCAGATTTTCTGAGTGGCCGGTCGATTAGAGTAGTCATCGTCGTTTGTTGTCGACGGTTGCTCGTCCGACCAAATGGCAATAAATGCCAGAGTTCCTCAGGAATCAGTTCTCTCCGCAACTCTATTCCTGCTACACATTAACAATCTGCTGAAGCCCGGTATCTATGGATACGCAGATGATAACACAGTTGTGGAGAGTTATGTATATAGTGCGCGGGCCAGTACGGCACAGATCCAGTCTCTCAGAGAGGCAATGGTCGATCGTATGAACCTATCCTTACAGGCAGTCTCCGATTGGGGCAATGCTAATCTGGTCAAATTTAATGCAATTAAGAACCAGGCATGTCTATTCTCCGGTAAACGGAGTCCGTTCCATCTATCTCCGTCTTTCCAGGGTGTGTCCGTGCCGATAACTGACCACCTCGAGCTCCTTGGTATCACCTTAACGCCTACTCTCAACTTTAATTCGTACATCGAATCTAAAGCCCAGGTTGCCTCAAAAAAGCTTGGTATTCTGGCGAAGGTATTTCAGCCCGGGACAGTTGCTCAACCTTTATAAAACGCAAGTCCATTCGTGCATAGAATACTGCTCTCACCTCTGGGATGGATCCGCCAAATACCAGCTGGAGACACTTGACGCGATAGAGAGGCATGCCAAGAGGCTCATAAACGACGATGATCTGGTAGGCACAGATCATTGTCGTTTATGAGCCTTCAGAACAGATTCTAGGCATCGCCATATGGTGGACGTTCCATGTACCCGGACAAAGCGGTTCGACTTGACATTCTTCATTCGAACCGCAAAGGACTGGAACATGCTTCCTGAGTCTGTGTTCCCTGACGAGTACAAGCTGGGGATCTTCAAGAGAAGAGTGAACAGGTACCTTCTAGGGAAGCGCGCTCCATCTTAGGCCTCATCTTAGCTTACCAGCAGGCGAGATCAAGGTCAAGCGCTTACCTATCGATAATAAAAAAAAGAGTAAGGATAGAAAGTAGCTCAGGAAGAACAAGATAAAACATTCTAGAACAAAGCTGGTCGCTTCTCAGTGCGGGAGAACTAATTGAAAATATATGCTTCTTGACCGTAGCTTTACTAATTAGTTTGAAATTAAACAACGGCTACGTAGGGAGAGTACTAAGAGAAATGTCAGACATAGTAATAGATTTATCAGAATCATTCAGCGAAATCGCCGTGAAGCTGGCATTTAATAAATTATTATCTAAGGAATTTTAATTATGAGAAGTAAAGATTTACCAATTACAAAATTTTATTTGAATCGGAGGCTGTTGGAGGCTGTAATTGTGTCAATGTGTCAATGTAGGCGTTTGGCAACACGGCATAAACGATGACACCGGCTTCGCAAAGATTTATAGGTAGACTAACTAAGTTGTGAGGGAAATTTTTATACAGATGACTTGCTTCATCCCGTTTGGCCATTAACCGTTTTAAGTTCTCAGGAATTTTAGCTAAAATGTTATAAACAAATTTGTACAAAATTTCTCTTTTGTGTAAAAGTATACTTTATACGGAGCTATTAACACAAAAGAAAACCAATTTCGGGTCGGACTTGCACACGAAGGGTTCCGTACGATTATCTATAAAAAAACGGCAAAAAATCAAGTTTGTTGTATGGGAGCCTCGCTTAAATATTTATTGTCGTGACAACGTCTTATAATTCGATAGAGCTGGCTGCACGCACGAAAAAACATGACTCATGCGGCGTTACCTCGCTCTGAGGCGTTCCGTAAATGCTACCATTCCATTAGTATTTTTTTAAGACGTTGTCACGTTCAACTATCGTCTGTAAACCAACTTTACAGACAACCGATTTTTTTTTATTCTGTTTTTAGTATTTGTTGTTATAGTGGTAATAGGATATCATCATCTGTGAAAATTTCAACTGTCGGACAGACAGACGGCCTTTTAGTAGTAGGATTCCGTTTGTATCCTTTGGGTACAGAACTTTTAAAAATTTTAAAAATTCAGTTTCCATACTGTGTGTATCCTACATACAGACAGTACAGTGGAGTCGCTTTGTTCTTTTATATCCCAGAAAATTTCACGATAATTGGTTACGCATTTATATTATGTTACCGTCTTAAAGTTAAGACATGAAAACATAACAAACAAAATCACTTTCGTATTGATACAATTATTTAGGATTAAAATTTTGGATAATTTAAAGAGATTGCTTTTAAATTACTTAATTTAGCCCATAATACTCTTGTTAGATTAGCGACCTATCCAGCAATGTTAAAGAGCCTCATAACAGAATATAGGGCTGTTATTTTTGTAGCGGAGTAAATGTCATCGCACTTTGTTTAATGAAAAAAATATTGAGCGTGACGGAGGAATATATGTACGAGAGTGTAACGTTGACAAAATGGACTTTGCTAATAAGAAACAAGAACATGGAGCAATATATATTAATATTATTTTATCCCGTGTTGGTTCGTGTTCTTTAAGAAGAAAAGACCATTTGCCGTTCTTAAGCATTTCGTGAGAGAAATGATTGGCTATATGTATCACTACTATCGTGGCTACTAGGTGATAGAGTTCTGCATTCTCTCGCCCAGGCCTAGTACCACAGCCTTACTTATTCCTGCTGCAATAGCGTCAGTGCTTGTCACTGTCATGTTCTGGTATAGAAGGTAAAGTAGCCATAACTTCGCCACAAAAAAAACAACGCACAATAACCATCTTTTGTGTCTATAGACAATGTTATGGTTGTCTCTTTCCATCAAGAGAAAGCATAGCTTACTGTTAGCCTATTACGAACTGCCTGGCAAAATGGCAGATGGTTTATTCTTCAAAAGGGGGCCCAGACATCACAGGGTAGTCCTTTAATTTTTCTAGTTTGTGGTTTAATATAAATAGAATTACTTTAGAACTTCGGACGGAGGACGTTCGTTAGGCCTTTTTAAAGTATATAATATATATATATATATATATATATATATATATATATATATATATATATATATATATATATATATATATATATATATATATATATATATATATATAAAATAGCTTTAAGACATAGTTGTATTTTAATGTCTGAGCAATTTGTTTTGAGATAAGGGAATTCAAAGTTAGAAGTCTTAATTATCCCCTATTTAATTATTCCATCAACTAAAATTTCCGTTCTAATGAAAACTTAATAACTTAGCGGTGGCAGTAATAATAAACCTTATGATTGTAAAATGACTTAATTTCTTGGAAACATAATGACGTGTTTATTTAACATAGATCGCTATCGGGTATTTATATATTATAGTCAGTAGGTTGGTATTTCCCGAGGCTGTCAGTGAACGTTTATTGAAGAGAATATGTTTATTCTTAGCTTCCCGTCAAGAAAGTTGGCAATTTTCAAATATCGTGACGTAGACTTCATTCCGATTTTCGAATACCGAGTTTTCATCATATTTCGAATTCGTATGTATGTATGTGTGTTTCTCTCGTTCTCTCTCTCTCTGTGTGTGTATGTGTGTGTGTAATTAACATCAACGTATAATTTAATGCAGTAGTTGATATGGGATGCGTCAACAAATAACTATAATGACAAATTGACAAATATTTTTGAAATGGGATCACATCGTAGGCCGAGCAGTGGTTAGCTTCTTTGACTACGTAATCAATGGGCCTCAGGTTCCATTCCCGACAATGACAACATTTGTGTGATGAGCATAGCTGTTTGTATATCTGGGTTTGGGTGTTTATTAAATAAATTCCGGTATTTATATAAGTATGTATTTCTATGTATTAGTATCGTTGACTGACATCCTTAGGTTTTATCACAAGCACACAATTTTCTTACTTTGGGGCTAGATCAATTCATGTAATTTGTCCAGAGATATTTATTTCATGAATAGTTTCTAAAAATCTTTTCAATTTAAATTTAAATTATTGACCAAAATAACTATATTTTTTTTAAATTAAGTACTTTTGATTTCCTATTTCTTCAACAATGTCAGTTTATCTTATATTTTCATTAATCTAGGCTAGTGGTATTTAAATCCTAATTACATATTATTTGGATTTATTATACTTAATATGAAAATAAATATGTTAAAAGTTACGTCCTGTTCTTGTCGCAATGGCCTCGGAACTTCAGTTTTCCGGTGAGCAGGTAAGGTATATATAGTATCCATACTAATATTATAAATGCGAAAGTAACTCTGTCTGTCTGTCTGTCTGTTACGCTTTCACGGCCAAAACACTGAACCGATTTGGATAAAATTTGGTACAAATATAGTTTGAGACCCAAAAAAGGACATAGGATAGTTCTTATCCCGGAAATCCCACGGGAACAGGAACTATGCGTGTTTTTATTTTAGAATTTTTTCCACGCGAACGAAGTCGCGGAAACAGCTAGTAATATATATGTGTAATCTGACAGCAACGTATCATTAACATTTTTGGTGCCTATAGGCGATGGTTATCATGTTCATCAAGAGATCCATCTGCTTGTATGCTATCTGAGAATATAAAAAGAGGTACTCTTTTTGGATAAAAGGTACCCCTTGTCTTTTCTGATTCTATCCCTGACAACGTGTACGCAAAATTTCATGTTCACTGAAGCTTAAGAAATAAATTATAGCATTTATAACATTTGTCAGGATTTCAGATAAATTTGAATATACTACAGTTGTATTATTTTTATTACAAAAATGAAACGATTTTTGATTTTTGTGAAAATAAATTTTGATTTTTGATTAATTTAATTTTTAATTTATTTTTGATTTTTGTTCCTAATTGTTACTTTTGTGTTGATACTTAATTTTATATCTTATCTTTTGGCGTTCAAATGTATTTTAACATTCATTTGGAGTACAATCGACAGTAATTAATTTCTATCGTTCGTGCAAGGAATTGTAAAAGTTTCGTAATAGAATAATTGAAATCATTAAGGACTATTCATAATAGTCTTCGAAAACCTTCTAACCATTACTTATTGTACCATGTAACAAGTGACTGCCCGATGAGTAGGTTTTATGGGTATGGGTGAGTATTTATCTGTGTACATACAGCTTAAACTCTATATAGCGACACTTAAGGGTCTGCGCTTTTTATGGCGTTATTTGGAATTGTCGTTAAATTGGTAGAAGAAAAAAGGTAAAGGCAAAAAGCTATTTCTTCAATACGTAAAGATTTTTTACTTTAACGCCATATTTTTGTAATTTTGTGAGTTCTTAAGAATATGACGTATAAACAGTGCATGCATGCAATGAAAACAATTTTAAGACAATGTAACAGTCGAGTCTAATAATAGACAATAAATAAACAACGGAACATACACAACACTTGTTAATTTCGGCAATTTAGAAGGTACTGATTAAAGCTAATTAATGATTAACGTTATTTAGAGTGGGGTTGTGAGAGTGTATCATTATATAGACACAAGGTAAACCAACCAAAATTAACTGATTTTAACGTTTTAGGGAGTTTGTTGTTAAATATAATAAACGTTAAATAACATAAAGTATATTTCACTTTATGTTTTTATCTAGGCAACCACTTCTAAAAAAACTTTTTTTTATATGTTTCCTAATGTTGATCAGGGCATTTTTTAAAGAATATGCTATATTACCTTCCTGCAAGTTATACGACCTGTAGGTCATCTAACTCTGAGGATTAGTCGAATATATAGTATAAACTATTATTATAACCCAATAACCCTACAAATATATTGAAACATGTTTTATCAGTATTTCATATTACTGTTCGTTCTATCTCCTTTTTCTTATAGCAAATGACATTCAACAGACAAAGATAAGCCTATAAACCTCAGACTTAAAATTTTATGTAATATTACATTAAGTTTATTATTTATAGCATCAGTGTTCATTCTTGATCAAACAATGAACATATTAATATTCATTTTATATTACGTTCGTAGAATAATAAACATAGTTAAGTTAAATTAGGAGATATACAGATGTAAGGATATAGTGTGAAAATCCTAGAAGACGTGTAGTGAATACTATGCGCTACTAAAAGACATCTGCGGACGCCTACTGAATTGTTAAACACTTGGTTAGGGAGCAAACTCATTGTAATTGGGACATGAGACCGAACATTTAGTTCGATTTGGAATTGCGACGAGGTATATTATGTAATTTCATTAATAGTACACAACTCGTTAGGGTACTGAGAACTAGGTGTACTCTATTTAGATCTTTTTTTTTCGAACAAAGAATTACATTTGATACAATAATAACACCATTTTTTGATTGATCAATAATTTTATAGTTATTGTTTTAAATTTTACACTTGTACTGTTTCACAATTCTTTTGAATTCGACAATTTAAATTTTAGTCCTGAATCATCAGCAGTAAAATGCGAAACCGGTTGATTATTTAAATAAAAAAGTATATATTATATATAATTAGTGAATTGTGAAACAGTACAAGTGTAAAATTTAAAACAATAATTATGACGGAGTTTCACCAAGTGCCGACGATGGAAAGTATAAATTTTATAGTTACTATCGAATCGAAACGAAAAAACAGCGCTAATTAATTAAAACTATTATAAAAATAAAAACTCGACTGTGACTCCATTCGAAAACAAACATATAAATGTCCCTC
Source organism: Apodemia mormo (assembly GCA_036924255.1). Classification (NCBI taxonomy): domain Eukaryota; kingdom Metazoa; phylum Arthropoda; class Insecta; order Lepidoptera; family Riodinidae; genus Apodemia; species Apodemia mormo. The sequence continues at coordinate 27,330,321 of JAUPFN010000021.1, read as the reverse complement.
TCACAAATAAGACAAATCTAACGACACCTTCCTAATTAAAATATATCTAGTGGTTAAAGTTGCAGATTCGTACCCCCTACGTAACAACCTGGGGTGTGTTGGTTCAGGACCCCTCTGAAAAATATACCATCTGCCATTTCACGAGTCAGTTCGTCGAATGTGAACGATTGATTATACGTATCACTACCACCGTGATCACTAGATGGTAGAATTCCGTAACATCTTACTCGGGTATTTGGTAACAGCGAGATACTCCAGCGCATCGCACGTCTTTGTTCATTATTGTCGTGTTACGGTTTGGAGGGTAGCCGGTAAATTTATGCAAGTAATATTAACATCTTAGACCTCCCCGTTGGTCGAGTGCTTAGCGGCCCTGACTACGCAATCGACGGGGCTCGGGTTCGATCCCCGACGGGGACAAGCAATGGCGTGATGAGCATAAATGTTTGTATTTCCGGGTTTGGGTGTTTATTAAATATATTCCAGTATTTATATATGTATTTCTATGTATTAGTATCGTTGACTAACACCCATTACACAAGCAAATAATTTGGTTACTTTGGGGTTAGATCAGTAAGTGTAATTTGTCCCGTGAATATTATTATATTATCTTACCACACGGACAACAATACACCATTTTTTCAACATCTTCAATGTCTATAGGCGATGGTAGCCCATTAAAAGAGTCATTTGCTTGTTTTCTATTTTGAAATATTAAAAAAATGCCAAATAAATACATACATATACTCAAAAACACGCCCTTCTACTTTCTATTGCAATTAGGTAACGAATAAAAATATTATTGGAAAATTTGTGAAATCGTTTTTACAGACTTTACACTTATACAATACAATACAATAACTCTCTATTGTGCACCAAAATATATGACAACATTTTAAGTTACAACATAAAAATAATACAAGTAAGATACACAAAGGCGGTCTTATCACTAATAAAGTGATCTCTTCCAGACAAACCTGTATAATAAAGGATAACAATATACTAGTAAAAGTGGTGCTAACCACAAGATAATTTATAGTTTTTATGCTCTTAAAAGATAATAATAATAAAAGTAACATCCGGTAATAAAAGTAACAAGAAAAGCAAAACAAAACAAAACAAATAAAACAGTGGTAATACATAAACCTAAATAAGAAAAATTAAACAAAGTTACTAGGTACATAGAAAGTGACGTTTGACCATACTTTCGAAAGAGTTTAAACTTGGCGCCTTTCTGATTCGGAAACGTGGTCATATTTGCGCAGACCAAATATGAACCTTATACAAAGATTTTGAAGTCGCTCAAGTTTATTGATCTGGTCTAAGGAGAGATTTACATAACTAGCGTCAGCATAATCTAAAATAGAAAGTAGTAAGGAATCTGCCAGCAAAATTTTGGTAGGAATGGGAAGCAAATACCTAAGACGTTTTAATGAACTCCAGGCACCGAAAACTTATAATGATTATTTCAAATCAATCACTTTTACTTTTTATCAATTTCCCCTGAATGGTATTCGGCATCCGTGACGAAAAGTTTTTAGCCCTGATGTTGCAGTAAAATGTAAAACAGGTTGGCTATTTAATTTATAAAGAAATATATTTCCCCCGTATTGGTCCGGGCTTCTTTGAAAAATAGGCCAACTGCCGTTCCGCTAGGCTAGTCGTACGAGGCGACCGATTGGTTTTGCGAGTCACTAATATCGTGACTACTAGGTGGCAGAGTTCTGCATTGTCTCGCCCGGGTCTGGTACCACCGCATTACATATTCCTGCCGTAATAGCGTCATTGCTTGTCACTGTCATGTTCCGGTTTGAGGGATAAGAGTAGCTGGTAAGCTTATACATGTGGCATTAGACATCGTCATTATGAACGAATTGTGAAACAGTATAAGTGTTTAATTTGAAATAATTATTACGACGGAATTTCACCAGGAGGGAGAATGAAGAGAATATTTTTTTACTTGTAATATAATGAAAATAAAATATAAATATCTTCAAATAATAAATCTATCTACCTAAGTTTAAACCTTGCGATATAAAAACAAAACACATCGTATTTCTTTTCATGACACACTGAACACAATAAGGAACCTTTTCACCCCTATTGCTTTGAAGTTGCCAATATTGTATCAGCCGGGTTTCATGTAGGACGAGATTTTAGTCTTTTGATGTGCTACAGACTACGTATGTGAAGGAAGAGGCACTCGTTTTGTTTCAGATCAAGGGTTATTTGTGACTTGAAAATATTTTCGACAATGTTGCGCATAATACAGAATATACTTCTTTTTACAGCTTCTAAGGTATTTGTTCAAGGTTCACTCTATTTCAGGGATGAAAATGTTACTTACCACTAGCTCAAGAGATATCTGCTATATTGTTCTGCCATATAATTTAATTGCAACTTATATTTTGGGAAGATGGGGGTTGATGGTGAAATTTGGTTTATTGGTACATTTTAAAGCTAAGTAAAAAAAAGTGTAACTAAAATATATTTTTTATATAGCTACACTCCAATCACCCAGCATAATGGAATATGCTTTACGACATGTTCTCAAAGTGACAAAATATACAAAAAAGCCGTATCAGAGTAGTGTAACTGCCACGGATTAAAACTAAGAAATTGTCTTGAAAGGCGTATCCAGTCTTTCGAGACCATTTCTTAGTTTGACAGCGTAACTTGCAATTACATACAGAAACACAGAGATATACTCTATAAACACAGAGATATATGTCTCTGTATTAGTATGTAGTATACATACTAATACAGAGACATACCATACTACATACCAATGAAATAAAACCATTTCAAGGGTAAATTTAAACCTTGTCATCTCGTTCGGTACGTTAAAACAGTACAATATGATTTATTTCTATTTTTCACAATGTAGTATAACTTACAAATGTATGACATTTTTGACAGTGATAGGAGCGTTTGCTCATATGCGCGGCGACACGTTTACTTACAACGGCGTGTCTATTGGTATTCATATGGTCTATGGTAACCATAGACACCGTGACACAAGATTTTACATATTGGACTACCTGTGTAAGCAACATACCCTTAGTATTTCGCCCTTACCACACAGATTTCACATATGTAGCATCAGTCGGATATTCTCCTTCACATAGATCTTAAATTATATATATATATATATATATATATATATATATATATATATATATATATATATATATATATATATATATATATATATATATATATATATGTGTGTGTGTGTGTATAATATGTATATATATATATAAATCGATCCCTATTTTTCTTGGTCACGGCATCACGCCTGAATGACTGGACCAATTTCGGTAAATTTTTTTTGCTGTTTTTGTAATTGTAAGGAGAAGGTTCTTATAAAAGAAAATATTAAGAAAATTGTGCGGAAAATTAGAAAATTTAAGAATACTTAACCACCATATAAAGTTTAATCCCTTAGACTTATATAAATTAAGTGTCACGTTGTTTGTCCGCTTTGGATTCCTAATATGTAAGGCAAAACAACGTTTGCCGGGTCAGCTAGTTTTCCTAATAAATATTATTTTTTTAAAAACCAAAAAACGTTTTTGATATTATAACAGCTGTGGTGTGATATAATCGCCTCTGTGGTCTAATAGTCTAGTGTCGGAGTTGACTACACAAGGTCCCGAGTTCGATTCCTGGGTTTGGGCAATTTAAAAATATGTTTTTCAGTTTAGTTTTATCCAATTCCGGGCAACAACGTTGCCCGGAATTGGATAGTGCCTGGTTGACGATAGGCTGGCCACCTATCACATTGTGGGACCAAGTATCTTCGGCTAATTGTGGGTGCAATTGTTGTACCTCTACTTACTTCTTCGGGAATTCGGGCGTGAAAATACTTTATAACAGCTGTCGCAAGCGACTTTTTGCGCTTGACCCAAAACAATACTTTAAAATCGATTTGTGGCACATCGGTTGGATGGTTTCAAAATGGAGCACCCGTTAAATATTAATTTTATTATATTTTAGTGTTTGTTGTGTTGTAGCGACAAAAGAAGTACATCATCTGTGAAAATTTCAACTGTCTATCACGGTTCATGAGATACTGCCTGATGACGGACAGACAGACAGATGGACGGACGCTGAGATGCATACGCTGAGAAGATCCAGTGGGAGAAACACGGCGGGTTTTTTTTCGAACGATGAAAAAACGGAGGACGTTTTCAATTCGACGCGTACATTTTTTTTAATGTTAGACTACGCATAATTTTTTACAAATACAAGTAGTCCAATTTTTATAATTCTTTTTTTATTGGAATGGGTATACTTCCCCGTGTTGGTCCCGGGCTTCTTTGAGGAATGGACTAATTGCCGTTCTGGCAGGCAGGTCCTAAACGGCGGCCGATTGGCTTTACGAGTCACTACCATCGTGGCTACTGTGTGGTAAAATTCTGCATTGTCTCGCACGGGTTTGGTACCACCACCTTACCTATTCTTGCCGCAATAGTGTCAGTGCTTGTCACTGTCGTGTTCCGGTTTGGGGGGTTTAGGTAGCCGGTAACCTTATGCATGTGGCATTAGACCTCGCCACAATATAACAACGCACCATTAACACTTTTGTTGTCTCTAGGTGATGGTTGACTCTTTCCATCAGGAGACCCATCTGCTTGTATACTATCTTATGATATAAAAAAAATACCCTGCAAGTGATTTTTTTTTAATTCCAACCATATGGGTATATACACAAGAGGTGATTGTTCACTCATCGATTATAATGTATCACTACGCATAACTTGTTACAGAGTGATCAGATTTTGATAATTCTTCTTTTATGGGTTAGAATATACACCGAAAGCTGTCATATATTATTTAAAAAAAATCACCCAATAGGGAACGAAAACGGAGAATGATTGATTATTGACTTACTGATTTTATTTAGAGATGTGCCGGATCGTTTAAATACTAGATCCGCGGATACGGATACGGATCATTGCTGTTAAGATCCGCGGATAGTGATACGGGTCTTAACTTTCTTACAATTATGTTATTACTCAGGCATTTAAATACTACAAATATTTTATGATAATATCATTAATATTTTAAAATTTTCTACAATTACTATTTCGTTATGTTTATTGCTCCTCTGTCTTGGCCCGGGTTACTTTGAAGAATAGGCCAACTGCCATTCTGCCAGACAGGTCGTAAAAGGCGGCTATATTCCCCGAAATACCCCGAAAGCTGTCATATATTATTTAAAAAAATCACCCAATTCCCTATTGGGAAAACGGAGAATGATTGATTATTATTTTACTAATTTTAATGTATGACCGACCACGCATAACTTTTCGTCGATTTAATTTTTCGTGAAAAAATATATTATTCTTCTAAATAACTACTGAACGTAGTTCAAAAAGTCGACTCCATTTCTTTGTATCAAGAAAAACATTTGTTTCTATTTTATCCAATGATATAAAAAGGGTTGTATTTTAACAAAACATACGTTTCATGAATAAATTCTTAACACGCACGTACTGTACGAACCCAGCACACGTGGCCTTACGTATTGTGTATGTATGTTAGTCCTGTCTAATATACACAAAATATGGTTTGATCATGACATTTTTATCCGTCACCCCTACTTATCGTTACGTAATACGTATGTAAGGCTATAATTTTGAACTTTTGACGCTGACTAATAATTTGAATATTCTGAATCCATACTCATATGTATTAATACGTGAAGAAAAAAGTGTTTTTTTTAATCATAAGATAGCAAACAAGCAGATGGGTTTCCTGATGGACAGAGTCAACCATCGCCTATATACACCAAAGATGTTAATGGTGCGTTGCTATCTTGTGGCGAAGTCTAATGCCACATGTATAAGTCTAGCGACTACCTTACCCTCCAAACCGGGACACAACAGTGACAACTACTGACGCTATTGCGGCAGGAATAGGTAAGGCGGTGGTACAAAACCCGGGCGAGACAATGCAGAACTCTACCACCTAGTAGCCACAAAGGTAGTGACTCACATAGCCAGCCAATCGGTCGCCTTTTACGATCTGCCTGGCAGAACGACCGTTGGCCTATTCTACAAAAGTGCCCGGGACCAACATAAAGTATGTTCCCTTTTTGTGACAATTTGATGCCTTAGTTCACAATTGCACTAACTGCCAAAATCTCAATTTTTACCTTTTTAGTGACAAATACACTAAATGTTGTGCTCTTTTGTTTGCAGGTATTGAAATGTCGATAGTAGTATTGTGAAAAGATGCATATTTTTTTTTATTTTACTTTGTTTTCGCACTGTTCACGTCTAAACTTTAAAAAACTTTAAGACGCTCTTCTCGTAATTATTTATCAATTTTGTAGTTAGTGCAATTGTGAACTAAGGCATCGAATTAAGCGATTGATGGAGTGTAAATATGGCAAAGTTAAAAATCTGTTAGTAGTTTACTGAGCACTGCAGAGTGTAGAAACCTAATATGTTTAAATGATATGCATTAAAAATACATCAAATTATAAAAAAATAAACATTACACACACTACATCATGTGACATGTTATAACATACACACATGTACCTTTACTATTTTCTTTACAGTTAAAGTCTGGTGTCAAACTTAAGAGTTTTTATTTTTAGTCTGTGGTTGAATTTCGACCATTTCGGTAAATACCATTTTTTTGTCAATTTTTGAAAAATAATCGTTTTTTATCACTCTGACTACGACTTCACTATTTTTGTTAGACAGTCTGTATGTTTCAATATAACTCAAAAATAATAGACCGATCTCTTTTTATACCGATGACAAAACCGAATAAAATAAAATAAAATAAAATAATCAAACCGATAACAAACAAGCAAATGGGTCTCCTGATGGATAGGGTCAACCATCTCCTATAGACACCAAAGTCTATAGGAGATGTTAGGTGCGTTGATATATTGTGGCGAAGTCTAATGCCACATGTATAAGTCTAGCGACTACCTTACCCTCCAAACCGGAACACAACAGTGACAACTACTGACGCTATTGCGGCAGGAATAGATAAGGCGGTGGTACCAGACCCAAGCGAGACAATGCAGAACTCTACCACCTATTAGCCATGATGGTAGTGACTCGCATAGCCAATCGCTCGCCTTTTAAGGCTTGCCTGGCAGAAGGGCAGTTGGCCTATTCTTCAAAGGAACCCGGACTTATACGGGGGATTTAGTTTACGGTTTGTAGTGAGGAATTAATTTTGTTTTTCGTAGTTTTTGTTTAATAATAATAATAAAAACATTTCATTGTTAACTAAAAAGTAGTTAAAACTTTAAATAACATGCTAAAATTTAACTAAAAACTAAAAGTAAAAAAATAAATTCCATATAAAACACACACAAAACGTCAAGTATTTCTTTATTTTGGCAAAAAGAACAAATCATTATACTTCGCCAGTAGCCATAGGCAGACTATGAAGGCTGATTTTAAATTGTTCCTAATTTGCGTAAAAATATGGTCGTAAATATCAGATCTCGTTTTCATGTAAAAAGATCTTTATAGGAAAACGAGACCTTTACAACACTGGCAAGTGGATCAACTATCAACCCTGCTATAAAATTGTATTCGCCTATGAGTAGGGTAACATGTCGTCGAAATAGTTTTTTATATAACCTTTCATCCCTTCCATTCATTTTTCCTGTTCCATTGGTAACACTGCCTTATTGCCTTACCAATTCCTGCCGCAAGTGTCACTGCTTGTCATTTTCGTGTTCCGTTGGGTAAGCTAGCCGGTAAACATAAATTTATGCATGTGGTATTACCATACCACCGCACGGATAGCAACGCTCCATTAACATCTTTGGTTTGGTTTCTCTTTCTATCAGTAAAAACACCTGCTAGTTTGCTATCTTATGTTATAAAAATAACTCCTATTTCAGGGTTTATTTATTTTTAAAGTTAGCCTATACTTTGAAAAGAACAAAGTTGAAAAAAAAAATTAACCGATGAAAAGTTACACATGGTCATACATTAAAATCAAACAATCACTTATCATCAATCAATCACTCCATCACCCCTTGTTTACGTACCTGAATGGTCAAAATTTAAAAACAAATTAAATGGGACCAGCTCAGGAGTATACCCTATCGACTATTCTGTAAAAAGTCGTGCGAGGTCATATAATAAAATCCGTCAATTACTCATCATCTATCAATCATCAATCAATCATCCCTTGTTAACGTACACTTATTGTTAAAATCTATACAAATAAATAAAATTAGAGTGTCTGTCTGTAATATTAAAATAACCGCTTTTTACCAAATGCATATGGATGTATACACGTTACATATACCAAAATAACATTTTTTACAATTTTTGTCTGTCTGTCTGTTTGTTCCGGCTAATCTCTGGAGCGGCTGGACCGTTTTTGATGGGACTTTCACTAGCAGATAGCTGATGGGATAGGGAGTAGCTTGGGCTACTTTTTTTCGAAATTTTTCCACGCGGAAGAAGTCACGGGCTCAGCTAGTTTAAAATAAATTAAATGAGACCACCCTCAGGATATACCCTATCCAATAAAAAAAGGATAATCAAAATCGAACTACTCTGTAAATAGTTATGCGTGGTCAAACATAAAAAAAATATTTGCGTTGAATTGAGAAACTCCCCCGTTTTTCTCACACTCAACAGACTTTTGCTTTTTGTGTCTACTGTTTTTTTATATTTTAAATACATTTTTTGGTCTTGGTACCATCGCCTTACCTACACCTGCTGGGGCCCGGGCCCCATTTAAGAATATACCATCTATCAATCAGACAGGCAGCTTGTAAAACGCGATCGATTGGCTATATGTGTCACTACCATCATGATTACGAGATGGTGGAATACTGTAACGATTCGTCTGGGTTTTGGTACCATCGCCTTACCTATACCTGCCCCAGTAGGTCTGTCCACAGTCCTGCTGGGTCTGGGCCACATTTTTTCCCTGTGTTGATTCCGGGATCCTTTGAAGAATAGACCAACTGCCGTTCTGCCACGCAGGTCGTAAAGGGCGACCGATTGGCTATGCAAGCCACTACCATCGTGACTACTAGGTGGTAGACTTCTGCATTATCTCGCTCGGGTCTGGTACCACCGCCTTGCCTATTCCTGTCGCACTAGCGTCAATGCTTGTCACTGTCGTGTTCCGGTTTGGGGGGTAAGATAGACGGCAAACTTATGCATGTGGCTACCATTACCATCCCGCTACGTGGATAACAAAGTACCATTAACATCTTTGGTGTCTATAGGCGATGGTTTGTCTCATCAGTAAAGCAATTTACTAGCTTGCTGTTTTATGATATAAAAAAATACTAGCTTTAAGCTTAATTAAGTCAAGTGACTTAAATCCTGTGATAACGAGGCTTTAGTTATTATGAAATTCGGACTTTTGAAAATCGGAACATCAAACCTTTCCCTGTGTTGGTCCCAGGCTCCTTGAAGTATAAGCCATCTGTCGTTCTGCCAGGCAGGTCGTAAAAGACGACCGCTTGGCTATATGAGTCACTACCATCGTGGCTACTATGTGGTAGAGTTCTGCATTGTCTCGCCCGGGTCTGGTACCACCGCCTTACTTATTCCTGCCGCAATAGCGTCAAAAGTTCGATGATTCTCATGAAATTATTATGCAGGTGGTTTCGGGGGTAATATATCGATCTAGCTATGTTTCATTTTTAGAAAACGTCGTTTTCACCAAACAAATACTGAGCAAAGTTCGGTCAACCAGCTAATTATAATAATAATAATAATATTCACGGAACAAATTACACTTATTGATCTAACCCCAAAGTAAGCAAATTATTTGCTTGTGTGTGGGCGTTAGTCAGCGATACTAATACATAGAAATACATATATAAATACTGGAATATATTTAATAAACACTCAAAGCCGGAAATACAAACATTTATGCTCCGCACACAAATGCTTGTCCCCGTCGAGGATCGAACCCGAGCCCCGTCGATCGCACCGTCAGGGTCGCTAACCACTCAACCAACGGGGCTGTAACTACTTTTTAAACACCGTTTATGACTTGATAATCCGATTAAAACTTAAACATCTGTTGATGAAGTGTGTCTCATCTTAATTCAATTTGTTATTTTATATGCTAGGTTAATTACACAGGTGTTTACAACGAACTAGGTAATTTGAAATTTTCAGGCCTTAAATGTCAGACCGTGAACCGTAATGATATTTAAGTGGGTGTTAAAGGATCAAAGTCGTTTCTGAGCTGCAAAATTATCAAAATAGAAAGGTTCTATTAAATTATTTACTTATCTCCCACAGACTTCGGTTACTTGATCTATGGTTTTATAATCTTAAGTCTGACATTTTGTATAAGATCTTTCTATCTATACCTACATGATACCTACTATCTATATTATTTCCATACAATAAGTCTAAGCAAGGTTATAATCACTTGTACTTTAATTACACTACAAATATAGACATACAATTTTAGATTAATTGACCGGCGGGGTGATCACTTAACTCGCAATGTGAAATTATCGTGATTGTTTAGTTACTGCAAGACACATAACAGCCTTGTTTGTACATTAGTGGTAGTCTTGCCGCTTGATTAGTTTTGATGCTGTGACATTGCAAAAAGTGCATCTAGTGACCAGCAAGCAATTGGCGACGTTTTTGATGATTTTTTCATTACGTTTAAGAGTCATCGCTGATCGCTGGCGAATCGAAAACGTTAGATGATACGCCTACGGTTTCGCTTTTTAAAGCATCTTCAGGACGTTATATTCTTTACTGAAACTTTAAATAATATTACGTCCTGAAGATGCTTTAAAAAGCGAAACCGATCGATTAATCTAAAATTGTATGTCTATATTTGTAGTGAAATTAAAGTACAAGTGATTATAACCTTGTTTGGACTTATAACAATGGAATTTCACCAAGTGCCGATGATTGAAAGTGTAAAATCTATTTCAATCTGACCGTAAAATGTTGTGTTAAAATATTAATTGTACATATTAAATAATACAATATAATGGCCATAAATAAACAGTAAAAGTATACTAAAAAGAGAATAATAAGAAAACTGTCACCTCTAGTAGACCCCACTGGCCCGGTGTCGGAGTTGTTCACATGAGGTCCCGAATTCGATTCCCGGATCGGGCAATTCAAAAATTTATTTTTTAAGTTTTCTGTTTAGCACTTAAAACTTTTGTACGTAAATTTTATGTAGGATTTGTAACCAATCTATGGGGCGTTAATGGTAATGTTTTGTAAAAAAACTTGTAGATATATTAAAAAATAGACAAAATATCGTTTTTCTACTTGTTTCGTAAGCTTCCTGAGCTCGGTCAGTGGGGCAAGGTCGATCGAAGCATCGTTCAAATTTCAGACGATCGATAAACAAGTCGCCACAAGCAATGTTATGTTACTGGATATGTCAATCGAATAAAAAAATTTATTCCTCATTTCTATGATATGGTGATCCGCGAATGGTAAATAACCAACAAAACAACGACCGCCCGATGCAGGCCAAGAAAGCAGCTGCTTCGTTTTGCGCGCTTTATTATTACAGAGCGATCGAGAGGGTATATAGAAAAATCTACGCTTGTGACTGAGAGAGACATATGTTTATGCGTGTAGCTCTTAATCACATACAGAATTAATGATGTAGCTATAACAAAACATCGTTCATAAAACATTGCTCATTAAGAACGATGTATCGTCGATGTTTGGGGTTTCAATATCGATGTTTATTAAAGATATATCGATGTTTGAAAAAAATCGATGTTTTGTTTTCATTCCTAGGTATGTCACTATTTCCGTGCCTCGTGTGAGCACGTAAAGCTGTCGGTACCACTTATCGGTAAATATAGTCAATAATCGTAATCAGATCGGTGAAATGCAGAGATCACCACTCATCTCGCCGACCTACAAACCGGTGAATCGTGGTGAACCGAAAAGTCTAAAGACGTTTGGTTTGCTCTTTCTACTTTGCAAGGGAACCAAGCGTGATGATGCTGGAGAAAGAGAGTAATAATTAAAATTAAAAATGACTGAAGATTTAATTAACATATTGTTGCTAAATTTCAAAAACACTAATGATGTCGAAAATTAGAAATGACTGAAGGTTTAAGAAAGATATTGTTGCTAAATATCAAAACACTAATGATGCTCAAAATTCAAACGGCATTGTATTTTCTGTAGTTGGCAAACTGCGATGAACAAATAATAAATAACAGAAATGTGTGAACAGCTAACAACGTTCTAGTTAGCGTGTGAGCTAGAGTTTAATTTCAAATAAATATCAATACCGGTAATAGTATTTGGTGATATTTTCTCAAATTGAACGTGAAAATACTATATAAAGTTTGATTGCCAAAGTATAGTACATATAGTATATACATATAGTATAAGTATACAATATAAATATAACATAATGAAATATTGCTTAACTACATAGTACAACTCAACGAAATTAGTGTAGTAATATTCAAAAATAATGGTCACCACACGATGTACTAAAGAGTCTAGTTCCAATTTCGGTAAGTCGTAATTTTTTAAAGCAAACAAACAGATGGTTCTCCTGATGAAAAGATAAACTATCGCCTATAGACATCAAAGATGTTATTGATGCGTACTATCCGTGCAGCGGAATGGCAATGCTACATGCATAAGTCTACCGGTTACCTTACCCTTCAAATTGGAACACGACAGTGACAATCATTGATGCTATTGCGGCAGGAATAAGTAAGGCGGTGGTACAATATACCCGGACGAGACGTTCCGGAACTCTACCACCTAGTTGTAACGACCTACCTTCCTATTACATAAGGATGTGAAAATAAGTATTTTTTTTTTGTACTTTTTAGAAAAAAACTAATGTTATAACCATATAAATATTAGATAAGTAATATTTTCAATTTTAAATATACAATACAAGAAATTGAAACAAATATTTAAGTTCCTCTTTTTAAATCATTAAAATATACTGTTAGCTTTTGATTTACAAATAAATCATTTATTAAAAAAACATAGGCCATGTATTATTCGTATATAGGGTTAATGGAAATACCATTAATTCCGTAGACATTATAGGATAGGCAAAAAAGTACTTCAATAATAAATTGAATGACGGATAAATTTAAAGTAAAATTTTCATGTTACGAGTATCTAGCATTCTGTAGCGTTCTCCATCTGTGTACATTTTCGAACAAATTGCAGACTGCTACGTTATTCAAAGCTACTATAAATCGTAGCACTTCGCCGTAGCATTAGTCTTATGTGTAGCAACCTACGAAACAGATTTCTTAGCACAATATAAATTCCGCAAGGTTTATTGCATTATGCAGAGATGCTCTTTACAGAGTAATTGGGGTTTCGAGGGTCCGTCAACTATTCATATTAAGAGCTTGTATCTCGACTCAAAAGTTGACGATAAATTCCAACAGTTACAAGTTGTTATTAAAGAATAGAGTTTTTAATGTAAAGTAAACGTGAAATTTGCTTTGTCAAAAAAAAATCTACTTGTAATCCGAATATTGAAATAAATTATTATTATTCATAACATTCTAATAATAATTCCTTATAATATAATTATTTGTAATTACAAGCAACAATAAAAATGCCATTTTCTTCACTTAAGCAAAAATAAAAATGTTATTTTCTGCAATATATGTATAACGGTTTTGTAAACATAGAATTTATTATCAATCAAAAAGAATGATCATCGACATTTTATTTTATTTTCAACTAGCGATCGATTCTTGTTGTAACTAGACTGTAATTCTATAGATATAGTTATAGACACGGTCATAGACATAGTTTGATCATAAACTATATTAAATTCTCTTTTTAAGCTTGACAACAGATGTTGACCATAAACCAATTCGTATATATATATATATATATATATATATATATATATATATATATATATATATATATATATATATATATGTATATATATATACAAGCTGGTGGTGTGATAACACCATTGTCCTTAAAACCAATACTTTGGTTTCACTTATAGAACGTAAATTCAAGAAAAAATTTTTTTAAAGTGGAGTCTCAATTTTTCCTTAAAATTATTTCACCCTATACAAATGCACTGCAAACTGGACGAAGGGCGGGAATATTGTGCAATATTGTGTAGGTAGTTAAAACGGACGGCCAGTGCGGCAGGTCAGCGCCCTTTGCGTTTAGTATCCATGAATTACGGACGGTGTCGGACATAAACTTTCTTATATTTTTGAAAATACTACTAAATACTAAATACATTTTGTTATTTTTAAATTCACATAAACATATTTATAATTAAGTCCTTTGATTTTAGTGATAATGGTATTTATCCTTACAGCCTCTATATATTATTTGTTTATTTTGATAGAAGTTGTATAAAAACATTAGCTTTCTACATTTCTCCATATAAATGTTGACTTTGCCAAATTCCATACTACTCAGTATTTTTTAGAAGAGGGGGCAAACTGACATGAGGTTCCTGATGGTGCGTAAACACCCACGACCATATTGAGGTGAAATCCTACTAATTTTCATAGTAAATGTTACCTACAAAGCTTTCACTTCATGTATTAATTTAATTTTATATTAAGTTTATTACATGGAAATTCCTTTAACGTATATTTATTTAGGATGAAACAATGACGTGTATATTCACGTCATTGGGATGAAACCAGTCTTATTTTAGTGTACATTTATTAATAATATCTTAAAGGTTTATAGATATAGTTATTCAGCTTCTTTATTCAACATTTGAGCTTATTAGACAAATCAGACTGTATTTTTACTATCATATCAAATGTACTCAAACCCAGTATCTTCCGAATTAACTAAGCTAACCGGATCTCTTTTATGTTAACCTAGTGCTTTCTGAATTTCTCGAATTATTCTAAGTTGGCAGCTGCTATCTTCAACTACTTTGGATAAGTCAACAAAGTTAGGGATCTAGGAATACTTTTCAATTTGACTTGTAAATAACTTGCGATCGAAAAAATCTGCCTTAAATGTGCTCGTCTCAGATAGAATCATTTAAGTAAAGCTACGAAACTACCTCAATATTCTATCTCGGTGCCTAAAAGTTTTGTTTTTCTAAAGTCAGTGATAAAAGCGGACGAGGTGGATAACGTTTTCTTTGAAATCATAAAAGGTGAAAGGTGAAAAGTATGTGAGTGTAATCTTAACGCGCGATTGAAGTAAAACTTTTTCCTTTAGATAAATTTCGTTAGTCTTACAGTATTTTAAAATAATTTCCATTTACTATCTTATAAATTGCAAATATATAAATAATATGTAGGTTGAAGAGGAAGATCTTTCGTATTTTCTGTAAAAAGTTTTAGTACAATCTTTTTGTACTCTTTGTATCTGGATGGCTTTTAAAACCGTTAAATATGACATTTTTAATGTAAAATAATGTTTAATGTATTCTTTCTCATTCTAATTTTATACCAATTATTATTGTATATCATTGGTTAACGATATTTATATCAATTGGCCAATTAAAATATCGTTTCATTAGTCACAACAGAGATAAAATAACAATACTTTACTAATTACATATCTCTCGAAAGGATAAATCGATTATGGTGCAAATTGAGGCATTGGACGCAAATTTAAACAATAAGCTGATAAGATGATGTACCGATTGATGTAATCAATCGGCACATCATCTTATCATACTCGATTGATGTACCGATTGATTACATCAATCGGTACATCAATCTAGTTATTTCAAAAAAAACATTGTTTTTACGTCGGTAAAATTACATTTTTTGAGATTTTTTCAAAATTTCTCAAAATCTCCTTGAACAAATCCTCTCAGATTTTCAGAAAGACCTAGTTAGGCGAAAATTGAAACAGCATTTCGGTCGGTCCAGCCATTCGAAAGTTATAGGAATAGGAAGTTACAGGCTTCGCTAGAAAATATATAGCATCAATGCTTGTCACTGTCATGTTCCGGTTTGGAGGCTAAGGTAGCCGGTAAACTTATGTAACTGACATCAACACCTCGCCACACAGATAGCAACGCACAATTAACATCTTTGATGTCTATAAGCGATGCTTGTCTCTTTCCATCAGAAGAGCCATCTGTTTGTTTTCTACCTTATGATATAAAAAAGGAAGTATATGTACATATAGACACGCACACATACATACAATAATACTGACGTCATCGTGAAGTATTCGGAAAAGGTTCTTCAAAAAGTCTGACGAATACTCGATTTTCTAAAATCGGGATGAAATCAGCAACTCCTTTTAGCGACAGCTTAAAAAAAGGTAGACTTTGACAGTTCTTAAGCTGCTTCTAATGTGGACAGCGCCTTGTGAATTGGATCAATACGGGCTATGTATAATTAGTCTACCTTACCGTGAAAGTTCACAAAATCTAGCGTTACTAGAATATAAAGTAAATTCTACGTAACTTTAACTTTCCTTTACTTAGTTTTAATTAAATGAAAGAAGCACTTCAAAAGTTTGGAAACTCCTTTATATTAATTTTCTGTAAGTTAGTTCTGAGTGTATTAGATCAAGTTTGATTTTAAGATATTATGTGGTTTGTAACTTTGTTTTGCAACTTTAGTTTTTATGTAAAAGTATCATGACGCTAGTTTTTTGCACGGTAGGTAGAATGAATCGAACATCTTTAGACTTTACGCTTCATCACTATTTACCGTTTTATTGATTAGCGAGATTTTTTTATATCATAAGATAGCAAACAAGCAGATGGGTCTCCTGATGGTAAGAGTCAACCATCGCCTATAGATACCAAAGATGTTAATGGTACGTTGCTATCTTGTGGCGAGGTCTAATGCCACATGCATAAGTTTACCGGCTACCTTACCCTCCAAAACGGGACACGACAGTGACAAGCACTGACGCTATTGCGGTAGGAATAGATAAGGTGGTGGTGCCAGTGTAGTGGTATGATATTCACTCACACCAGACTAGGTCGAGACAATGCAGAACTTTACCACCTAGTAGCCACGATGATGATGACTCGTATAGCCAATCGGTCAACTTTTACGACCTATCTGGTAGAACGGCAGCTGGTCTATTCTTTAAAGGAGCCCGGGACCATTACGGGGATTCCATCTGTCACCGAGATGAATGGCAATTTCCATCGCTGCGTTTCACTGACCTGATAACGATTACCCTTATTTTCAGGGATGACCGGGACCGACAGATGTACGCGCTTAAAAAATGAGTGTCTAATACAACACCACAAATTTTGAGCTGTTGGGTTTAGGTTTATCAGAAAAAAAGCGCGAAATACATAATAACACTTGTTCAGGACTCATGGATTGAACTCGAATTCTTACAATCTGAGCCACTAGATCCTAGACCACTAAGCACAGTTTAAAAGTATTTTTTCTTAATTACATTTTTACTGTCACTTGTTCTAGTGATTAGTTAGTACTACAGACTAAATGGTCAGTGTACCAACTTTTGGTCGTTTTTTTAACTTTTGGTCAATTTTTTTAACTTCCCGCTACGTATGTACATAGGTAAGGAAGTTACTGATTTTGTCCCGTTTTTGGAAAATCGAGTTTTTAACAGATTATCACGATTACTTCTATGTATATGTACGTATATATATGTAAACATCTCATAAGTTTTGTATGTCTGTATGTACGTATGTGTATGTAAACATCTCATACTCAACTCAGTTCAAGAGATTTTGAGAAATTTTGAAAAATGAAAATGTTTTGCACTATCGTTATTCCGGCAGGAATAGGTGAGCCGGCTGTACCAGACCCGAAAGAGTCATTGTGGAACTCTACCACCTAGCAGTTTCGATGGTAGTGACCCGTATATCCAATCGTTCGTTCCTTACGAACTGCCTAGCGGAATAACATATAGTCTATTTATCAAAAGAGCCGGGTCTAACTTCTTTTTCCTTTGTAATATTTGTTAGACAACGCAGACGAAGTCACAGTATCAGCTGTTTAAATTAAAATAAGTTCCTATTTATTGCTTTTTTTATATCATAAGATAGCAAACAAGCAGATGGGTTTCCATGATGGAAAGAGTCAACAACACTCAAGTTTCAAGACAGCTTAGCTTTTCCCCAAGACACAGCTTGAGCTCGCAAATGTGTGGTTATCAGGATGATTGTCGCTGTCTACAGAAGTTAAAGTGGTAGGAATGAGAGGTAGGCCTATTGCCCTTTTAAAAAATATATTGTTATAATTAGAAAACGCGGGTGAAGTCACGGTATCAATAATTTTAATTAAAACACATACCCATTTACTTGTATAATAAGAAAACCTAGACGAGGTCACGGAATCAGGTATTTTGATTAAGACATATTCCCGGATACTCGTATGATAAGAAAACGCAGGCGAAGTCACGGTATCAGCTATTTTGATTAAAAAACATTCTCATATACTCGTATAATTAGAAAACGCAGACGAAGTCATGGTATCATGTACATATTTTAATTAAAACATATTCCCAAATACTCGTATGATAAGAAAATGCAGACGAAGTCACGGTATCAGCTATTTTGATTAAAAAACATATTCCCATACAAGCATAATCCCAACGATGATATTGTTTAGAATACTAATCAGATAACATCATTAATTGGAGCAGCGTTCAATGTTCAATTCAATCACCGCCATATTGAATTTAAATATTTACCAACCAGTCTATATAGGCTGACCCATATCAATATTGTTTATAGTGCACACGGAACTAGTTGGCCGCGCCTTAGGTATGTGAACGGTGGGGCGGAGAGGCAGGGGCGCTTGCTGTCATTACTCAGTGCGGCGCCGTACTTTGCGACGGCAACACGCGTTGAAAGTTCCGGCTAGTTTAGACAAAACGCACATAAGATTGCAATAGCGAGATGAGTCCGCCGATAAAAAGACAATCTAAGAAAATAATATTTAAAGTGCATACATTTTTTAATAAACGGAAAGCCGATGTCAATAGTTTAGAATATAAAACTGATGCGAATATACATAAACTAGTAGCAGAAGCAACAGGGATATCAGAACGAAGTGTTAGGAGAGTGATTGCTGAAAGTAAAAAATCGTTGCAAAATACAGGGGAAGCAAGATTTAGTTCTCCACGTAGACCAAAAGAAATAAAAAAGAAAATACAAGTTGATGACTTTGATTTAGCAGTGATAAGAAGAAAAATAAATCAGTTTTATACGGTAGAGAAAAAAATTCCAAGTCTACGAAAACTAAATGCTGTGTTAAAAGAGGATAATATTTTAGACTGCGGATTGACTTTTTTAAGAACACTTTTGCACAAACTGGGATATTCATTTAAAAAATGTAAATCTAAGAGATGCCTTTTAATAGAGATACCAAATATTGTTGAATGGCGAGTGAAATATATGAGGGCTATAAGAAAATTCAGAGAAGACAAACGAAATATATTCTTTTTGGACGAAACTTACGTTAACCAAAGTCACAATGTCCAAAAATGTTGGCAATCTTCGTCGGAGCCTGGAATTTATACAAATATAGGCCAAGGAAGGCGTTTGATAATAGTTCACGCTGGTAGCCGGAACGGGTTAGTTGACGATGCTTTGCTAATTTTTAAATCAGATTCAAAAACGGGGGATTATCATGGAGACATGAACTCTACAAATTTTTACAACTGGGTTGATCAAAAATTAATACCTAAACTTCCACCTAACTCAGTCATAGTTATGGATAATGCTGCCTATCATTGTGTGCAAGTTGAGAAGAAACCGACTATGTCCAGTTTGAAAATTAATATGCAGAACTGGTTGCAAAATCATAATGTAACATTTTCTCCCACGATGATCAAAGCTGAACTCCTGAGGTTGATTAATGCGACCCAATCAGAAAAAATATTCAAGATTGACGAACTTCTGAAAGCTGCAGGTCATACTGTTCTCAGACTACCTCCATATCATCCAGACCTCAACCCGATCGAGCTTGTGTGGGCAAATATTAAAAATTGCCTGGCCAGAGATCACATTAATGCTACATTGGACGAGAAAATGACAATACTAACAAGGCTATTTTCCGAATTCTCTGCCGAACAATGGCAAAAATGCGATGACCACGTACAAAAAAATGAACAGGAATACTGGAATCATGATATGAAATTTGATACCATGATGGACCAAATCATTATAAGTTTCCAAGATGATTCTGAATCAAGTTCAGAGAGTTCAGAATCAAGTGATTCTGAGAATTGAGTTTGTTTGTTTGTTTGAACGTGGTAATCCCAAAAACTACTAAACCGATTTGAATAATTCTGATTTTTATTATATAATACACATATTTAATACACATCCATAACTCATCATTATCTCGTTTCATGGTCATTTGGAGGCAAAAGCAAAGCTTTCGTCCAAGAAACTTGTTGTTCTGAACAGGGCAAAACAGTCGATTGTTTGCGACTCTACAAGTCACAAATCAGGCTTCATAGGAGTACTGTTCTCATCTTTGGCCAGGGGCTCCACAATACCAGCTCCTTCCTCTTGAACGCATTCAACGCAGAGTGTCTTCAATGCCGATCACGATAAACGTATACTGATGACTCAGCCTGAACTAAATACTTTTCGTAACTTCCACTGACACGTGTTTCGTTGAAGGTCGAGATAGAAAGAGACCCATAGATAGAGAGAAAGGGACCCAACACAAAGGCGACACATTACCCTTATACCTGCTTTTCTAATATCGGCGGCAATAGTAGAATATTTTAGAAAAATATACGAAAAACACGTGGTGGTGCACGAAAACGGAACGAATAATACTTTTTGACGCTCGTACGCCAAAACTATTGATTTTATGAAAAAAAAATATTAGTACATAAAATGTAGGAAATTTCCTCTAATTTAATTTAGTACACGAATGTACTATCGTAAAATGCGTCATAAAGGAGATATTCCCAAAAAACCGTTTTTAGGCGCCATTTTTCAATATGGCGGCGCGAGTGGCGGAGATACGAGGTGGCAAAGTTGAAATTCAAAAAGAGCATACCGAAATCCATAAAACAAGCAATTTTCAAAACTAGCGGAAAACTTTCCAGGTAAAACTACCAAATTACTGAACTAACATTACAAAGTTCAATTTGTATTTTATTTATTCTTTTCAATAAATGAAAAAATATTGTTCACGATATCTTCAGATTGGTCTTCACTGTCTAAGCTCATGTGCATTGCGAGCAGTTGACAACCCGCCCCCTTACCCCTGTCACCACCTAAGGCGCGGCCAACTAGTTCCGCGCGCACTATACCGATAACATTTAATGCATTATTAACGAGCCGCGTTTGTTTGGAATGACAAAAATTGAAATCTCACTGATATTAACTCTTGTTACTCGATTTTGTTCTATTAGGTAGTAACTATTTTACTTCTCTACACAATTTTATAGCTTACTAGCTGTTGCCAGCGACTTCGCCCGCGCGGACTTCGTTTACTCCGCACAGCTCCTCCCCCGTAGGTGATAGCGTGATAATATGTAGCCTATATGTTGAACCGACCTGTTAGTAATATTCATGCAAAATTTGAAGTAAATCCATGCAGTAATTTTTGAGTTTACCCCGGACATACATACAGACAAACAGACAAACAGACAAACAGACAAACAGACAAACAGACAAACAGACAAACAGACAAACAGACAAACAGACAAACAGACAAACAGACAAACGGACAAACAGACAAACGGACAAACAGACAAACAGACAAACAGACAAACAGACAAACAGACAAACAGACAAACAGACAAACAGACAAACAGACAAACAGACAAACAGACAAACAGACAAACAGACAAAAATTCTAAAAACCATATTTTTGCCTTCGACATCGATTGTAGATCACGCCCCAAGTATTCTTTTAAAAAAATATTCAATGTACAGTTTTGACTTTCCTACGATTTTTTATTATAATATAATAGATTTGGACTTAGAACACAATACTTTTCTTTAAGTAATATTGTGGCGATTTTGGTACATCCCTTGCGTGTCTTTCGGGGTGACAAATGTTAGATAAACTAGAATAATTTTCTACATTTTTTAAATTAATTAAATAAAATATGCCGCTAGGAACAATCATATAAAAAATATTGAGACTTTAATTTGATTGATTTCTATCATCATATTTAAGTGTTACCACTGTATAAAACTTTAATTATATTTGTATTAGAACAGCAAATGGTTTATATATCATAATTTTCATTATAAGTATCAAATAAAAATTCTCCCTGTTTTTGTATTATAGAATAGATTAATGCTAATTTATTATTTGTTAAGTATCTATAAAGTGTCTGCGCAAGCTTAGAATTCTGTCAATCTAACTTAGATTTCTGAGATTAGCAGCTATTGTACTGAATACACCCAATGATAAGATAAATACCAAACCAAAGACTACTACTAAGGAGAGAACTGATTGTTTACGTTAACCTTACTTAAATTCCAACTTTATTTAGCTACTATTTCCTAAGTTTAAAAAATATTTATTAAATGAGGAGTTGATATAGAATGTTAAGAAATATATTTAACATTAAGGTAATGACTAAAACAACGTTGTATGAAGTCTTGCCCGTGTTCTTTGGATTACACTTAGCGATACCCTGATGAAGAGCGGTTTCAACCTGGAGTATATTAAGCTAGTTTCCTTGCTGAACACCAGCCGGCGGGCAGAAGCCAGCTTCGTAGCTGAGTAGCAATTAGACTAGTTATTATCTAACTGAACGAAATTAGGGAAACGAGTATATATACAGTAATAATGTTGACTTGAATAACATGAATACTAATAGACGTGCTATTAGGAAGGAAACGTGTCGCCGCACATTTGAGCAAACGCTCCTATCACTGTAAAAATGTCACAAATTTTATCGTACTGAATAAGATGACAAGGTTTAAAAATTACCCTTGAATAGATTTTATTTCATCGGTAAGTAGTACTCGTAACTCTGTATTTCTGTGTGTAATTGCAAGCTACACTGACAAACTAAGAAATTGTCTTGAAAGACGTATCCATTTAATCTGTGAGCATTACAATATGGAAATTAGGGATGAAACAATTCGTTTGACCCAAAATCATTAATTCCTTTTACTCAGTTAAATAAAAAGTATCCTTTGTTACTCCTGAATAATGTCTTCTAATGTCAATTTTTTTTTCAAGGTCAGTTCATTACTTTTCGAGTTTATTTGTCACGAACATGCAAAAGTACAAATTAATTAATATTCTCTTTATAATATTAGTATATGTGAGATTGAAGTATCATCACGCCCTGTTCCCTTGCGGGGTAGGGAGAGTAAACCGAACATCTATAGACTTTTCAGTTCAACACGATTCACCGGTTTGTCTGTAGGTGAGATAAGTAGAGATAGAGGTAGATAGATGCCCCATAGCCGCATTTCAGCGACCTGATAACGACTATCGACTATTTCTAGTGATAATCGGGACCCCGTTGGTCCCTTGGTTGGCCCCTTGGCCCTTTACGTGCTTATCCAAGGCGCGTGAATGGTAAGACACCCGCCAGACTCCGAGCTGGAACTGAGACTTTCGTTGTTTGAGAAAAAATTCGAGACAAATTTAATAAGACTTTTGCCTGAACAGGGGATCGAACCTAGTGATCTGAGCCAAATAGGCTAACCCCTACACTACGAGGCAATCTGTGAGATTAAAAAGTATCATCACGCCCATATCCCCGAAGGGGTAGGCAGAGGTACAACAAGTGCACCCACGATTAGCCGAAGATACTTGGTCCCACAAATGTGATAGCTGGCAAGCCTATCGCCAACCGGGCACTTTCCAATCCCGGGCAACTTTGTTTTTCTCAGAAAACTGAAAAAACACTTTTGTTTTTTTTTGTGCCCGACCTGGGAATCGAACCCGGGGCCTCATGTGGTCAACGCCAACGCTGGACCGCTAGATCACAGAGGCGATCTGTGAGATTAAAATCGATAAAATTTGGCACTCATGTAGATTCTGACCTGGAAAAAGAATTCTTGTTATACCAATAAATACACACTGACCGCCCTGTTGGTCGAGTGGTTAGCGACCCTGACGACGACGAAAGCATTTGTGTGATGAGCATAAATGTTTGTATTTCCGGGTTTGAGTGTTTATTATGTATGTGGGTGATTCTCAGATAACTGTGATTTTTTAAATTTTAATTTTCCTAAAATTAAAAATGTTTCAAAACCCATGTTTTGGGTGTTATTGTTATCTAATTACCCACAGAATTAAGCCTGTAATGTAGTTTTACTACAACTACAACAAATCAAAAACTATGACAAAAATTGAAAATTTCAATGCCACGGTACTGACATCATTTCCAAGGTACTGACATATAAATGAAAAATTCAAATTACTTACCTAAATTTTTTCAAAATCTTAAAGTAGCAAAATAAATTAGAGATCATAATAATCCAAAGAAATTTTTAAAGTTTTTTTCTTGATATTTACAATCTTTAAAATTTATTAATTATGGAATTAGAAGAAAATTTTTTTTATAATATTAGAACAAAACTAAATTTAACATAAGTTGATAAATGAAATCTACTACAATTTTTAACAATTATGAATGTAAAAAACAATAATACATATTTTTTTTATAATTCAATATTATTTTACAACTTAGAGTATTTTATCACAATATTTGGTAAATTATTTTTTATTTCGTACACTCCTCCGAAGGGTTACAGTCGGAGTCACTTTTGGTTTTTTAATTTCATTATTAACTTCGGTGTCTTTCTGAGATTTTTTCAACATTTTATCATTCTGTACTTTCGGAGAATCTAATGGAAATCGATTATCATCGTAATTTATTATTCCCATCGAGAAATGTTTACATATTACGCCAGGTAGACAATCAAGACAACTTAATGAATTAAATAATATTAGACCAAGGTTTTTCTTACTCCAAGTGTATTGGTGCATTTTCATGGTACCAGTAAAAGAAGGAAATTTTTCCGGCAGTAAGGCATCAATAGTTTCGATTTGTGGAGTAGTTACAACGTCAATTTTTTTGACGGAGCAACGCAAAGTTGATACCAACATGTCAAAAGTAGATCTGTCGTTACCAAATTTCACTTTGTTCTTTCTCTCGTTCTTTTTGACAATATTTTTCATAAGCTTCGGGATCTTCTCTTATCTTCCGTCTTCGCTATCTTTCCGCTTCTCTTTTTCTTTAATCTTTCATCCTGCTGAATTTTAGTAACTTTTTTTTTGTTTTAAATTCACGTTTTTTGCTTTTCGTAGACGTCATATTATTGCACAAGTTTTGGATCCCAGGTATCTCTTTGAGTTTTGTCCGGAGTATTGGAGTCATTTTTGATTAAACTAGAACAACTAAACATAATAATAAACTAAAACTTTAAGGGAAAAAAAATTACAAAATTATTTGTTAATTTTACCATGGTACTGACATCCACGGTACTGACATTTCAATTAATAATTAACCTAACTTTTTTATTGCAGATAATTAAAAAATTTTTTCAAATAATTTTAATCTTTCACGTAAAAATGAATGAAAATTTAGTATAATTAATTTAAACATCGCATTAACACTCGTAAATTTCAATACCATGGTACTGACTTGTAATTTTATGACTTACCTTTTTCAAAACAAAACATATTACTCTTATCATAATGTTGACACTATAAAATAAAGACACAGCTGCAAATAGTATACAAATAGTCCTTCTTTAAAATGCCACCAGAGAGGGCGCATGAAACTGAATGAAAGATGGAGCTTAGGCGGCAAACATTTTAAAATTAAAAATTCAACAAAATTCTCGGACATGAATCAATGATGATTATTTCTTTTTACCAATTAATATTTTGGTATGATTGCAATATAATTTTATGGTCTATGCATTATACTTTAGTTACAAGAGATAAAGTTTAAATTACCAAACGAATTTTAATAGAAATTTATACATATAGTTTAAAAAATGAGAATCGGACATGCCACGGTACTGACATTTTGAGTGTATTTCCGTAAGTTATATGTGATCCGTGTCCACTTATGTCCTAATTTTTCATGTAGATTGTAGAATACTATCAAATTTATCATATTTATAGTTTTTTGATAAAAAAAAGTTATTTTGAATGATAAATAAAGTACTAGACATAAAAAATCACAGTTATCTGAGAATCACCCATGTAAAAGTATTTATATATGTATTTCTATGTATTAGTATCGCTGACTAACACCCATAACACAAGCAAATAATTTGCTTACTTTGGGGTTAGATCAGTAAGTGTAATTTATATCGGATATATCGGATCGGTGGCCGCTTCCCATCAGGTGGCACGTTAGTTCCAGCTCCAGCTCATATTATATAAAAAAATGCGAAAGTGTGGATGTTTGGATGGATGTTTGTTACTCAATCATGCAAAAACTACCAAACGGATTTGAATGAAATTTCGCATACAGGTAGATGACCTGGAATAGAACATAGGCTACTTTTTATTACGAAAAAATCAGGGGATTCGCTAAAAAATTTTAGAATGCAGCGGGCTGCATGCAGCAGCTACTTGGATATAAATTTCACCTTGATACCTTTACACGTTTCTGAGAAAAAAGGTTTTGACAGACGGACAAATGGACAGATAGATAGACAGACGGACTACGAAGTGATACTGTTATGGTTTCGTTTTTTCCTTATGAGCTACTGAACCCTAATAAAACAACGTTGTTAGCCTGGCCTAAAATGTAAATTTGAAGGCAGCGGCACATTTAAATTTTATTCGCCTCGTACAATTTGCCTGATAGAATAGATAGTCTAACAATGGTATGATTCGGGGCTAACACGATGGAAATATGATTACATATTTTATCGAATGATATGCCATAAGCCTACAGATCGTACGTTTATAAGCTACAAAAACAACGCCCATATAAATTATATGCTCGGGTATACAACGCCCCTCTTGTCAAATCATTTAATATTCATTGTGTATTTCAAGGAATATTTCGTGTTATTGCGTCATATCAGAAACTGGCTGACCCGGCAAACATCGTTTTGCTAAATATATTTATAACAGTATTTCTTTACTATATAATACATGTGATTATACATATAATAAAATTGTAGGAAAGTCAAAACTGCACATTGAATATTTTTTTAAAAGAATACTTGGGGCGTGATCTACAATCGATATCGAAGCCAAAATATAGTTTTTAGAATTTTTGTCTGTTTGTTTGTATGTATGTCCGGGGTAAACTCAAAAAGTACTGGATGGTTTTACTTCAAATTTTGCATGAAAGGTTAGTTTGCATGAAGGATTATGAAAGTCAAAACTGCACATTGAATATTTTTTTAAAAGAATACTTGGGACGTGATCTACAATCGATATCGAAGCCAAAAATATAGTTTTTAGAATTTATGTCTGTTTGTCTACAGATAATAAGATAATATAATAGTGTATATATATATTATATATAATTTTATTAAAATTGACATGTTACAATAACAATATAGATAATAATGTGGTATTTATGATTAATATAATTTTTTCAAATGTGCTATATAATATGTAATATAATATATATATATATATATATAATATATATATATATATATATATATATATATATATATATATATATATCTGTTACGGATACCCTACTCTACCTTTAAATGTTATCCTTATCAACAAAGGTTGTCTAGCAGAGATCGCTCTTTTGGCGACAAGACCGCCTTTGTGTACTACGAGTATAGTAATTAATTATACTAAACATGTATTTTTAAATTCTAAGTTTGTGCACAATAAAGAGTTTCATTCATTCATTCATTAATTCATTATGTTTGTGGGAATCTCAAGCCATTTCCTCCGTGCTGGTCCGGACTTCTTTGAAGAAGACCATCTGCTGAAGAAATAACAAAATTCGTTAATTAGAGGTATTTGCACTTTTGATAGTTGACAATTCGTAATAAAGAGGTTGTTCTCAAAAAATTTCGTAATATAAAGGTATATTTTACATTATTACAATTCTTATAGACAATTCAAGGGGATTACGAAAATTTTGTTAATTCGAGAAAGTCGTTATATTAAGGTTGCACTGTGTTATTTAAAATCCTTTGTTGAAGAGAGCATTATAATATCACAATATCTGTCCGAGGCAATTTTTTTTTTTTATGTCATAAGATAGCAAACAAGCAGATGGGTCTCCTGATGGAAAGAGTCAACCATCGCCTATAGACACCAAAGATGTTAATGGTGCGTTGCTATCTTGTGGCGAGGCATAATGCCACATGCATAAGTTTACCGGCTACCTTACCCTCCAAACCGGAACACGACAGCAACAAGCACTGACGCTATTGCGGCAGGAATAGGTAAGGCGGTGGTACCAGACCTAGTAGCCACGATGGTAGTGACTCGATAGCCAATCGGTCGCCTTTTACGACCTGCCTGGCAGAACGGCAGTTGGCCTATTCTACAAAGGAGGCCGGGACTAACACGGCAAAAATTCCATAATTCATCCGTTTACTAATGGCATCCTCAGATTACAAAGATGAATATGTTTCAGAAAATGCCTTACGCGGAATGTAAAATGTCGTCATTATATAATATGCATGACATTTACCACCGCCGTTGACAAATAGTTGCGACATATTGCTTAAATTACTTGTTATGTAAAAGGGTAGTCTATTTAAAAATAGAACCTTATCCGTCTTTTTAGATTAGGTTGCTTTAGTTTCCACAACTGAGAAAAGAAGCTCGTTGACCGTCGACATCAAAGTTGTTTTTTATATCATAAGATAGCAAACAAGCAGATGGGTGTCCTGATAGAAAAAGCCAATCATCGCCTATAAACACCAAAGGTGTTAATGGTCCGTTGCTATCTTGTAGCGAGGTCTAATGCCACATGCATAAGGTTACCGGCTACCTTATCCTCCAAATCGGAACACGACAGTGACACGCACTGACGCTATTGCGGCGGGAATAGGTAAGGCGGTGGTACCAGCCCCGGGCGAGACAATGCAGAACTCTACTACCTAGTAGCCACGATGGTAGTGACTTGCATAGCCAATCGATCGCCTTTTACGACCTGCCTGGCAGAACGGCGGGTTAGTCTAATCTTCAAAGAAGCCCGGGACCAACACGGATTCCCCGTGTTGGTCCCGGGCATAATAGTTAACATTATATTCCTCGTGTATAATTTTATGTCATGAACAATTTGAATTCAGAACTTTGTACTGAACATTTGCGATTATAAAATGACTACACCCACCGTTTCCATAACGAAACATATAAATTGACTGCGACATATCTTC
This sequence comes from Apodemia mormo, assembly GCA_036924255.1. Classification (NCBI taxonomy): domain Eukaryota; kingdom Metazoa; phylum Arthropoda; class Insecta; order Lepidoptera; family Riodinidae; genus Apodemia; species Apodemia mormo. The sequence continues at coordinate 27,301,119 of JAUPFN010000021.1, read as the reverse complement.
TACTTATAAGAGAATAATCATATTTCAAAATACAGTAATTGTAACAAGCCTTCGGAGTACGGAAATTATTCACTATATATGTTCCTTCGCTACTGAATTTTAATTGAGATCATTTACATTTTGGTAAATCCTATTTGCTTACAGTAACCATAATGTATTATGTAGTGTTGCCATTCATTCCAATACGTCGGGATATACCACGGACATCTCGGCAAGTTATAAAATGTCCCGACAAACATAGTTGAGAGCAGATCTACAAGTTTTTCAAAATTGATGATGTAGTGAGCGTCGAGGGCAGAACTACAAGTTTTGAAAAAATACCGTGGAAGCTTCAATGTTTTAATGAAAGCTTCAATGTAAAATTGATTTTCACACGAGTTGTGAAAAATTTTATAAATTCGTTAGAGGCAACGGACAATTACTATCCCATGTAAAATCATCCGATAAATATAAAAGGAATAATGTTAATTGATCTTCGACAATTCCTAAATGACATCTATCATCAATGATGGCAGAGATCGCTCTTTAGCGATAAGACCGCCTTTGTGTACCTTTGTGTACAAGTTATACTATTGTTATTAGAATTTTTTAAATTTTTTTTTGGTGCGCAATAAAGTGTAATCATTCATTCATGAATTTAAATAATCCCAAATGATTTTGTTTTAAATACTCCTTTTTTTAATTTGCGATGTGATGGTTCTTTATATTAAACCTATATGAAACTCCCGACGAACACAATATATACTAAAAAAAGTACCCCAAATTGTAAATGTCCCGACAGGGCGTTGGGGATTTATGGCAACCCTATGTAATATGTAGTTCACTAATGAAATTTTCATAACTGATATCTTGTATATTAATTATTTATTTATCGTTGTGAAGTGTGATAATTGTCATCAATATATACTATCACTGCAGTGTGTGGGGACGGTCACTTTTACGTCCTAGTCATGATGGCAATTTCTTTTTTGTGGGAAATGCAAAATTTTCGTTTTATGATTTTCTCTTATTTTTACGCCACGTAATGTAAAGCGTACATTGCTCCGACTCGTCGCGACAGTGGAATTCAAATCCAAGATCGTTTTATTTTGCACTAGCGATCAGCCCGCGGTTTCACCCGCGTAGCTTTTGTTACCGTGGGAATATCGGAAAGGTTTATATACTAAAATCTTCCTCAAGAATCATTTTATCTATTAAAAAACCGCATCAAAATCCGTTGCGTAGTTTTAAAGATTTAAGCATATATAGGGACATAAGGACATAGGGACAGACAGAGAAAGCGACTTTGTTTTATACTATGTAATGATGGTGTGCGGCGCAAAATACATAGCGTCTTTGACGTATTTCCTTTAATTTTAATCTCTGCTTAGAATAAGCACAGATACAGTATTAGAATAAATCAAATTGTACAAAGTTCTGAACTTTTAAACTAACGCACTCTACTATAATTTTTTTAAATATATAAACTGTGATATAAACGGTTCAAAAACGCGTACATACATAGAACTCTTGTAAAGCTTCGTCGTTCATGTCGGGATCGATTTTTATCTACCCCTTCTGGTCTTGTTTTTCGAATAAGTGTTGTGTGTAGGCTTAATTCGAAAAACAAGACCAGAAGGGAGTAGATCTAAATCAAATCTATTGAGCGACGGCTGGTATTGAAACCGGTTTCTTATCGGTACGAGCGCGGCGTGCTAGGTCTGTATAGGCATAAATTGCTTTACTATATTTTTATATTAATAGATGTTAAGATTTAAGAAGAAACTTATTGTAAACAAGCCTGCGGACAAACCTGCTGGTTTTTGCAGTGCTTGAGGGATAAATGTTTGATCTTATACTTTTTGTTTAAAATAAATGAAAAAAAAAAAGGAAAAAAGATGACAATCGATCCCGTCGTGAACGTCGGAAAAAACTCGCTGCTCCAGTCCGCTCGTGACCACGGTCAATGTAACTTGGGCGAAACGTCGAGCTTTAAAAGTTCTATGCGTTTTTGACCCGTTTATATATACAAAGGTAAGGTAAAAAAAAATTAAAAAATTCCTACAAAAATTTCCGAAGGCTTTCATCTCAAAATCATAGTCCAAATACGTGGTTTTGATTTTCGGTAGACCGTACCTTCTACGTTGTAGATAAACACATACATTCGGATTCTTTTTTGTGTGTACATTCGGATTCTTTTCTATGTGTACATTCGGATTCCTTTTGTGTATACATTTGGATTCGTTTCCTCCATTTTGATTCAGGTCCCTATGAAGTATAGAGTATAGCCATTCTGCCAGGCAGTTCATAAAAGGTAAACGTTTGATTCTTTATTCTATAGTCACACTGTAGTGACATGTATGTATTACCATGTTGTGACTACTAGGTGATAAAGTTCCGCAACGTCTCGCCCGGGTCTGGTACCACCGCCTTATCTACTCTGGTCCCAATACCGTCAATGCCTGTCATTGACGTGTTCCGTTTTGGAGGGTTAAGTAGACGGTAAACTGATGAATAATGTACCTACAGATCAACTACCTTACTGTTAGGCTTCTCGTGAAAACTTTTGCGAGGGTTTTGGTACCATCTTCTATAAGGGTCCTTTTTTATCATGTTTAGGTTGCGAGGGTAAGGTATGTAATAACCTCATGTATACGACATTCTAATCACACCAATCAGTTAGCATTGTAATTAGTTCTTTATATAATTATTTCTTTTCATTGGAAGAATCATTTGCTTGAAAAACTTTAAAACCAACAAAGAAAAATTTCGACACGTAAGATTCGACTTTACGACCTACCCTCCACCGGGACGCTCTAACCAACTGAGCCAGTGTCGACTAGTTCGAAGTGGCGAAATTCTTCTTTGCTATGTGATTGATTCCGCCGATTGTACTGATCGCTAGGTATAATAACTAGTCACCATTATAGATGAAATTCACATTTATAGTTATTAGCAGTACTTTCGTGTTTCTCATTATTTTTGTGTTTTAGCATTCACCCCGTGCTTGGAAAAACTAAAAAAAAACTTACGTGTTGATATTTTTCTTTGTTGTTTTTAAAGTTTTTCAAGTTTTCCCAAGCACGAGTTGAGTGCTATAACACAAATATAATCATTTGCTTATCTGCTATAGAATAATTAAAAAAAACTGTTTGCTACAATATCAAAGGAGCAAAAACATAGCGAATTAAGTCCGTAAAATTTGTTTTACTGTTGTCGTTAAATAAAACCAAATTCCACACTATACTTCTTAAAAATTACAATTCATATTCCATCCGAAGGCAAATTTTAGGGCTACGGGTACATTTATAAGCTACGGAAGACGTCTGTCTATCTTTTTGTCTGGAAATATAACTCGACTGGCAAAAACGACTGTGTTTCGGGGTTGCCATTTAATATTCTCTGTGTATTTTGTGAAAGAATTTGTCATATTGCGTTGTTTCACAGATTCTTGTTTTTATACAACTTGTGTACCTTTGATCTTTTTTGCTCGGGGTTAAAAATTGATGCTTGAATGCGGCTACATTGTTGTGTATATTTAAGTAAAAAAAAAACAAAAAATAATGACTATGATGCCGATTATTGTGTAGGTATATTTAAGTAAAAACTAAACAAAAAAAGTAATGATTATGATGCCGTTTATTGTGTACGTATATTAGAGTAAAAACCGGCCATGTGCGAGTCGGATTCACACACGAAGGGTTCCCTACCATCCCTATTCAAATTTTTACCTGTTTATTAAGATCGAGTAAAAAAATGCTTAAAAATTACGTTTGTTGTATGAGATATTTTTATATTATTATTTTATTTTATTTTTATTTATTTATTTATTTTGAAATTTATTTAATAATAATTATATTGAAATAATTATATTAAAATTTTCACAGAATATTTATGTGTATATTACATACACATAAATATTCTGTGAAAATTTTAAGCGTTTACCTGTTACCGTTATTAATATTGAGCAATAAAAAATACGAAACAAATACGTTTATTGTATGGGAACTTACAATTTTTGAATAATTAAAGTGTAGATTTTAATAAATATAGCTTAAAATTTTACATTGCCATGAAAAAATAATTTTCAAATCCGAGTTTTTTCATTACTTTCCATTTTCTGCGAATTTTGTTCATAGTATTGTATGTTTTTTTGATACCATCAGAAAGTAGAGATTTCAAAGAAAAAAAATAATACTGATTTTTTAAAAACATCAGATATTTTGACGGGTGAATTTTCGATTAAAAATGATGATGTTTTTTTTAATATAAGTCAAAATTAGAAGACAAAAATTATATTTTAAATTAAAAAATACAGTGTATTTAGGATATAAAAAAACAAATTTTTACCAAGTTGTGTAAAAAAAAAAAACCAAAAAGTGAGTTTTTCAAATTTTTCGCATAATTTTGTTGTAAATTTTTATATTGCCAATAATTTTTCCATTTTACTTATTCCGATAGGACTCGTAGTTTTGCCGATAATCGAGATAAACCGTTTTTTCCCCTTTAAAGTCCCCCCCTCACACTTTCCGAACACGAATCGCCCGCAATTTATTTTTCCTCTTATTTTGGCGTAAAGCCATTTCTTCTTTTATTTTCAATGGGTTTCATCCAACTATTATTATTTTTTTGTTTTTAATTGATTTTAGAGTGATCGGCCCCAGTCTAACTGTATTTAATTACTTTTTATATGTTATTTTCAAAATATTTAAGTGTAAGTAATTTCTGTAGACAAAGAATTCTCTCTCTCTCTAGTTGACTTTATTTTTCTGTATTTTACCTTAATGTATTTCATAACTATTGTATAACTTGTCATGTATAATTTTGCTTAAAAATGATGGCGATAAGTGTTCATATGTGTACCTACGTAGAATAAAATATTATTTGATTTCATTTGAAAAGAGAACTACCACAACACTCCGCTTATGAGGCATGCAATTACAGTACCCGGCGATAAATATTGCACATCGACCTTTGGAAAGAGACAATCGGCTAATTTCGGCTTCGTAGAGCGTTATCTCTGTCGCACAAAATACAAACAGTCCGGTACCTATTAGGAGCTGTTAAAACAAGTATGATTTGCTTCTTTTGATATTTTTATTCTTTGTCTTTTAATATTTCGCGAAACAGGAAAAAATATCGTCTACATGGATGAGTCATATATACATGCATCCCACACTAAAGGGAAATCTTGGAGTGACGATAAGAAAAAAGGAGTAAAAAAGCCAATTTCAAAAGGTCAACGTTTGATAATAGTTCATGCGGGAAATGAAAAAGGCTTTGTACCCGGTGCTTTTTTAACGTATAAATCCACGGACACTACAGGTGACTATCACAATGAAATGAATAACGATAACTATGAGAAATGGCTGGTTAACCAATTAATCCCAAATATACCCAGTGATTCTGTTCTAGTTATCGACAACGCACCCTATCACAACAAGTATGTTGAGAGACCCCCCAACTCAAATACCATTAAACGGGAAATGATCAACTGGTTAAACAGACATGAAATTCCAGTTGATCCAAAATTAACAAAAACCCAGATTTACGCTATTATATGTCAGCACAAGGAGAGGTATACAGAGTTTTCTGTGGACAAAATACTTGCCGAACATGGGCACACTGTGTTGCGATTGCCACCATATCATCCGGATTTTAATCCAATTGAAAATATATGGTCTCAACTGAAAGGCTATGTAGCCTCTAGAAATGTGGGTATGAACTTAACTACAGTAAAAACATTATTGACTGAAAAAGTAAACATGATCGGCGCTGAAGAGTGGAAAAAGGTTTGCGATCATGCAATCAAATGTGAGAATGAATATAGAAGCATTCAACACAGTTTAGACAATTACACTGATAGATTAGTAATAAATACGGCTGATAGTGACAGTGATATTGACCTCTTTGAGAGCACAGATAGTGAAATGGAAGTAATTGAGAATTAGAATTATTATTATTTTTATTGCAATGTCTCATTTTAGCAATAGGTATAATGGTGTTTATTATGTACACTAAAGCTGTAATGTTCCAAAATAATTAAATACGTAAACATAATGTAAAAATGTTTTTTTATTTTATTTTACCCCAACCTAAAGCCATCACTTATAGAAAAATTAGTGTATTTTATACAAAGAATAAAAATATCAAAAGAAGCAAATCATACTTGTTTTAACAGCTCCTAATAGGTACCGGACTGTTTGTATTTTGTGCGACAGAGATAACGCTCTACGAAGCCGAAATTAGCCGATTGTCTCTTTCCAAAGGTCGATGTGCAATATTTATCGCCGGGTACTGTACTCATATTAGGTGCTCCACAGACCTACAATAATATTGCGCAGACCTACAATAATATTTGTTTCCAGACGTTCAATAAATTCACTCAATAAAATTGACAAACCAGTCTGATCAATATTTTCGTGCGAGTAACATGTCTGACGACGAAGTTTTGGTGCCAACCATGCTGATGATTTTGTTAAATAAATCTATACAATTCTATACACTCAAGTAAAAACTCCCGTTCTTCATCTTTTATTGATTGGTTTTGTTTCGATCAACACTTATATTGATTAGTGAATTGGCCTGAATGTCGAATTTCGGCCGGAATGTTGAATTTTGGCCGAAAGTTAAATTTCGATCGAATGTCAAAATTCGGCGGAATGACGTATTTCGGTCACATGTTCAATTTCGACCGAGTGTCGAATTTCGGCCAGTGGTCGACATTTTGGTTAATTTATTAATGAACTATTAAATTAACAAGATGAATAAAATTACCGAAATGACGAAAATTTCTTGCTCGCCATTTTGCTTAAATTTACGACACGATCATACACTAAACACCGTGACTGGCCAACCACGACCGTTTCAAGCTCTGAAGTGAAAAATATTGTACAATATTAAACCTACACAGTGCAACAAAAAAATATTGTACAATAAAAATTAAACCCGCTCAAACTTTCGTTCAATCATTGTGCAATCTTCAATATTAACTCTTCAATATTAACGGTCAATAATCAAAACAATATTGTACAATACGTAATATTGCGCAATATTATTGTAAGTCTAGGGGCTGCCTTACTTTCGTCTACTCAACATTGTCAATGTTGCAATCTTCGACTCGACCCGACTTCGACTGTCATTTTAAAATGATTATCACGTGGCAAAGTAAAGTAAAAAAAAGTAAAAATTTCCGTAAATGAATATTTGTTCCGGTAAAGATTTCTACGTACAACGTACTAGACATGGCATGCGCCATACCACTTGTGTTTTAGTAGTCACTTGTATTCCAGCTCGTTGAATGAAACGTACAAGTGCCATGAAATTCACGGTGGTTACGACCTTTTGGTCGTGAATTTTTCATTATCTGATTGGGCTGGGAAATTTGGAATACACCTTTAATTCTGGTAATGCAATTAAGTATATTATATAAATAGTATACATGTTAATCCAAAATGACCACCACAACAAAATGGTGGATTACATATTTTTGTACAACCCACCCAGTAGGTATAATAGGTATCAAATTTGTGGAATACAATAAATACATTACGAAGAAAATTATACTTCAAGATGGCCGCCATTATGAACAAAAGCTTGTTTGTATAGACGTTTTTTGATTAATTTTATATTGTTTCTCCCAGTTCTCTTATAAGATCATTAATGTACAAGCTGTATTAATATATCAATACACTACGAAGAAAATTAAACTTCAAGATGGCCGCCATTATGAACAAAAGCTTTTTTTATAGACGTTTTTTTGATTAATATATTGTTTCTCCCAGTTCTCTTATAAGATCATTAATGTACAAGCTGTATTAATATATCAATACACTACGAAGAAAATTAAACTTCAAGATGGCCGCCATTATGCACAAAAGCTTGTTGTTATAGACGTTTTTTTGATTAATATTATATTGTTTCTCCCAGTTCTCTTATAAGATCATTAATGTACAAGCTGTATTAATATATCAACCAGTAAACACCAACTATTCAACATTGGCTTACAGAAGTTTTAATGTAGTGAAATTATTAGGCAATTAACGAAACGATCGTTAACTAAATTACTCTGTCCGTAACTGCTGGCTGTCGCAGGCTGGATAAGAATTACTGTCGTGAAATGTAAAGGCAGTTTCATACTGTGATGTTTCGCATGACTGGTTTTCGTGAAATTAGCCGAGAATTCAAAGGCTTCCATATTCCACAGTAACAATGTATAATATAATAAACACCGTTAGTTTGACTCAAACCCAAATTAATTTTCGCCGTATTGGTCCAGAAAATATATATATAAAATATTGACAAAAATCTGTTAGTACTTTGATAATTTTTAGTTCTGCAACTAATAACTTTTAACAAGATGGTAGCCATGGGATTTGCGACCCCACAAACATGGACTGAATTTCACATTACTTTATACTAACTAAAGACTTTACTCTTGACATTCAAAAAACAAAGTTGCGTGCACTGACTTTTGCACGCTAGGAATATTATAATATGACTCACTTAACATTCAATATTAACGCGTAGTTTTCCATATTATTAATTAATTTTAATTCAGATCTATGAAATCGATTTTAACTAGTTTTTTCCCGTGTTGGTCCGGGCTGCTTTGAAGAATAGGCCAATTGCTGTTCTGACTTCTGCCGGACAGATCGTAAACGGCGTTTGATTAATTATACGTTTCACTATCATCGTTTCTTATGTTACCCTCCAAACCGGAACATGACAGTTACAAGCATTGACGCTATTACGGCAGGAATAGATAAGGCGGTGGTACTAAATACCCAGTCGAGACGTTGCGGAAGTCTACCACCTAGTAGTCACGGTGGTAGTGACACGTAAAGCCAATCGGTCGCTTTTTACGACCTGACTGGCTGAATGTCGTCAGTTCTTCAAAGGAGCCCAGACCAACGCGGGAAAAATGAGAACGTAAAACCATTTCTCGATTATCGTTAGAAATAAGCGGTAATCGTTATCATGTCGGTAAAATACGGTGATTGGAATCACCAACTATCTTGATAACAAACGAACCGGTTAATCCTGGTGAATCGGAAACTCTATAAACTTATTTATTTATTCGGCTTAGATCATGAGGTCCTGAGTTTGATCCCCGGGTCAGGCAAAAGTTATTATTGAGCATTTATCGAAGTTTTTCTCGAAAACTGAAAATTTCAGTAGCAGCTCGGCGTGCCTCGGATAAGCACGTAAAGCCGTCAGTCCCGGTTATGGCTAGAAATAGCCGATAATCGTTATCAGGTCGGTAAACAGCGGCGCCCAATTACCACTCATCTCGCCAATCAAACCGTTGAATCGTGATGAACTAGAAAGTCTATAGATGTTCGATTTACCTACTCTGCTTACCCCGCAAGGGAATCGGGCGTAACGGTACCATTCCAACTATCTTTTTAAACAAAAATCCTTCTTTATGTAGACATATAATAATATAGTGAGGTATTGTTACGGAACTCTTCTTTTTCTTTATTGTACGAATGGGAATTATCAGATTACGGAACTCAACTTTGTACATAGCTTCCACGATATTTAAATTTAAAAGTTCTAATTCTAAATTCAAAATCACAAACAATTAAAAAAAAACTGTACATAGCTTCAATATACCAAGATACCATTTAATTTAAAAGTTCTAATTCTAAATTCAAAATCACAAACAATTTAAACCTCTAAGGTGAGACTACGTCATTAGGTCGCTGAAAGCCATTTACCGAGAAGTGATTCTATATTTTTGCTCGCGTGTGTACGTGACATTTCACCCAACTAAGCACTTCAAAGGTTAAATAAGACGACTTAACTCGGCCTTATATAAACTGCTCAGAAGGTAATCGTGTAAAATCAGAAGGTGGGCGTCGCTTTGGTACCATATGTGTGTGATCGCCCTAAGCTTGATTAAATGCTAAGAAGGAGCTTCTCAAGCGTTCATTCATTAATATAATTTATCGCAATGTTAGTCGAATTGAACACGAAAAGATATAAATTCGCTTCTAACTAAATTCATACAAAAGTTTTAATTTTATTAGGTCGTAGAGTTCTACAATGTCTTGTCTGTGTTTAGACCGTGGGCTCAGGAACGTTTTCATTTTTGATAAATAGCAAGGTGAATTTTAGTAAACAGTTTCGTTTTGACAAGACTCCCATCTTTTCTATCTTCGAAAAATCTCAATCGAGTGACTAATAAAGGCAGGTAAAAAAAACTAGTGTATGAGACTGAGAAAAATTTCCACTTTACCGGATAGAAAAAAGTTACTTGATTTTAAAAATAATTAACAAGCTATTGTGAGAAAATAAGGTTGTTTTTAAATTGATATCAATTTAAAAATCTCATGGTTGATCTTTAGAGTGGAGGATTCGTCAGAAAAACCATCGAATGTGAAGGACAAAAGTTTTTTCGCATTTCTCATAAAATAATCAAGTGATTAATGTAAAAAACTAATTATTGTCATTAACCAATATTTTTCTTTTACCAAATTACCATGTTTGAAGCCTTCTAACTTTATTAGTTACCTGATTCTTTCATATACTGTACAACCTAACTTTAGATATCAATTTTACACAAACTACTGAACTGGTTTTGATGAAATTTAGACTGTTCCATAAGTTGAAATATATCTGATTTATATATATATATATATATATATATATATAAATGTATATATATATATATATATATATATATATATATATATATATATATATATATATATATATATATATATATATATATATATATGTATATGTATATGTATATGTATGTATATATATATGTCTATATATAAATCAGATTCAAAGTTGTTATTTTGACATTTAGATTTTTTTGTTGCTAGTTTGTAATTGTAAATTCCCTGATGATGCTTGTGTAAGTGAAACCGGTTAGAAATAAATCATAATTGCCTTAGTGTGAAACAGTATAAGTGTATAAGTGATAAAATACTGCATTAAAGAACCGCGATAGTTAGAAAGCTGAAATTTTAACAAATTATGTATTTCCGTCGCCGCTATAACAACAAATACTAAAAATTAAAAAAAAAATATTATGGGGGTCTCAACATTTTCTTCGCGCGCGAGTCCGACTCGCACTTGTCCGATTTTTATTTTCTTATTAAACTTTTAAGCTTCTAGAGTAATATATATATATATATATATATATATATATATATATATATATATATATATATGCAAGTCTACCGGCTACCATACCCTTTAAACCAGAACACGACAGTGACAAGCATTGACTCGGGCGAGCTGTTGCGAAACTCTATTACCTAATAGTCGTGATGGTAGTGCATAGTGCATAGTATGGATAATGCCCTTATTAGTTTACAATTCTTTGTACAGACAGCATTACCTAGCCCCTATGTAATGGAATAACAACGTTGTCTAAAAATGAAAACTAGCTAGATTTTCCCCGTGTTGGTTCCGGGCTTCTTTGAAGAACAGGCCAACTGTCTTTCTGCCAGGCAGGTCGTAAAAGGTAAAGGTGACCGTTTGACTATGCTAGTCCCTACCATCGTATCTACTAAGTGGTAGAGTTATGCATTTTCTCGCCCGGATCTTATACCACCGTCTTACCTATTCCTGCCGCAATAGCGTCAGTGCTTGTCGCTGTCGTATTCCGGTTTGGAGGGTAAGGTAGCCGGTAAACTTATGCATGTCGCATTAGATATCACCACAAAAATAGCAACGCACTATTAACATCTTTGGAGTCTATAGGCGATGGTTGACTCTTTCCGTCAAGAGACCCATCTGCTTGTTTGCTATCTTATGATATTAAAAAAGCAATTTTCGCCCCTGAAACCCTGTACATACGAAATTTCATAAAAATCATTGAAAAACAAAGAATATACACACGTTTAAAGGTATTAGATTTGCCATAACCTATATAAGTCAGAGATTATAACAGAAAATTCTACTTTCAAGATATCTAGAATAAAAAGTTCTCTTAGAACTAACAAGTTTCCCATTCTGAACTAACCGGAACACATCAAGGGTAGAGTTTATAACTCAATTACTTGGAGCCGCTTATCTAGTCTATAGATAAAAATCTATAGAAGTGAAGTTAAAGTTTGCCACAATAGTTTTTCCCCGTGTTGGTTCCGGGCTCCTTTGAAGAATAGACCAACTGCCGTTCTGCCAGGCATGTCGTAAAAGGCGACTGATTGGCTATGCAAGTCACTAACATCGTGGCTACTAGGTGGTAGAATTCTGCATTGTCTCGCCCGGGTCTGGTACCACCGCCTTACCTATTCCTGCCACAATAGCGTCAGTGCTTGTCACTGTCGTGTTCCGGTTTGGAGGGTAAGGTAGCCGGTAGACTTATGCACGTGGCATTAGATCTCGCCACAAGATAGCAACGCACCATTAACACCTTTCGTGTCTATAGGCGACGGTTGACTCTTTCCATCAGGAGACCCGTCTGCTTGTTTGCTATCTTATGATATAAAAAAAAATAGCTTAACTAGGTACATTCGCAGTATACATTGTACAGAAGAAAATTGCTACCGATTGTACAAAGTAAAGTTTAAAATTTGATATATAAAGTATATTCCTGGGTGTTGGCCCGGACTGCCTTTGAAAAATAGACCAAGTGCATTCTGCCAGGCAGATCGTGAGAGGCGAACGATTGGCTTTTTTTATAGTAGAAGAAGGGGTGCACCTGATGGTGAGTGATCACCACCGCCCAGGAACATTTGCAATACCTCTTGCAGTTGCGTTGCCGGCCTTTTAAGAATGAATAAGCTCGTTTCTTGAAGGTCCCCAAGTCGTATCCGTTCAGAAACACCCCTGCGGAATACCTCCAAACCGGTACACGACAGTGACAAGCACTGACGCTATTGCGGTAGGAATAGGTAAGGCTGTGGCACCAGACCCCAGCGAGACAATGTAGAACTTTACCACCTAGTAGTCACGACGTTAGTGTCCGTATAACCAATTGGTTGCCTTTTACGACCTGCCTGGTAGAATGGCAGTTGGCCTATTCTTCAAAGGAGCCCGGGAACAACACGGGGACTTCTACATACGTAGCAAAAAGTTAGAAAAACTTCTTGCTAAGTATGTAAGAAGTTAGAGATAGCCGACTTGATAACCTCCTCCTTTTGAGAAGTCGATTGAAAATATGTCACACACAAAGCTTTTTTTAGACAAAGGTTTCTCTCATTTTCATTTATTGTTCCTGAATCAATTCATTCCTATTTACTGTTACAAAATATTCTGTTACACAGAAATACACACATAAAAATGGAAATTTTGTTTTCCTGGTAAGAAAATAAAGGGACTTGTTTCTTTGAATTGAGCTCAATGCTCTACATATTTACGAGGTTTCAACAAGAGCGGCAAAGACAACAGATTCAATTTATTATAACATTTAATAACAACGGTGCTCCCATTCGGTACGATAAAACATTACAACATGCTTATTTCTATTCTTTCACAATATATTGTATAAAATATCTACAAATATATGACAATTTTGACAGTGATAGGAGCGTTTGTTCATATGCGCGGCGACACGCTTTTCCCAATGGCGTGTCTATTAGTATTCATATGGTCTGTGGTGCTATTAATATTTTTTCACTGGTTAATACTAAGCTACGGTACGAATTCTGTCATTTTGATAGGCCCTTTTTTTATCATAGGCATCCTATAAGATAGCAAACAATTAGACGGCTGTCCTGATTGAAAAAGAAACCATCGTCACCTATATACACCAAATATGTAAATGGTGCCTTGCGATCCGTGTCGCAGGACGGCAATGCTACATGCATATCTCTTCCTGCTACTTTACTCTCTAAGCCGAAACACGACAATGACAAGCATTGACGATGTTGCAGCAGGAATGGGCAATGCGGTAGTACTGTAATATCTACATGGTATTGTAGTGAATAATGCTGGGTACTTGTCAACTTTTGAATATTAATATTTAAAATCGTAGAAAAAACGTAGGTATTAGTATGTAAGTTGTCTCGGACATGAGTCCCAATAAATGAAGTCACTTATCTTATGATATAGTTTCTTTTACTAAGATTTTTTTTTCTTTTTCTTTTTTAGTTTCTTTTTTTTTCTTTTTTAGTTTTTTTTTAAACTAAGTAAAACCGAGCACCAGTAACAAATTCGTTGCAAGCAGAGAAAACCCCAAAGGCGATCTTCGGTATCGTCACAGTACCATATACCCGGGCGACACGTTGTGGAACTCTACCCTCCAATTGTTACGATGATAGTAGCACGTATAGTAAGTCGGTCGCCTTTTACGACCTGCCTGGCGGAACGGCAGATAGACTGTTCTTCAAAGGAGCCCGGACCAACACGGTGGATTTTTTTAGTTAATCCATCACAAACAAACGAACAATCAAATCTTACCACTCTATAATATTTATTTGTTTAATATTACGAATAAAACATACCGTCAAATTATCATAGTACATTACCCATTAAAATATAACTAGCGATCGTTCTATAGTCTAATTTCGACCATAGTCTAAATAATAAACACTCTTTTGAGTTTGACAATAGAGTTTAGCCTAAGGAAAATAGTACCAATACACGTGTGTATATTATCATGTATGTCACATGAATGTATTCTCTGTAATGTTTGTTTTTGTATTTCTAATGCATTTTATTTAAAAACTAGCTGTTGCCCACGACTTCGTCCGCGCGGACTTCGTTTACTCTGCACAGCTCCTCCCCCGTAGGTGATAGCGTGATAATATGTAGCCTATATGTTGACCCGACCTATTAGTAATATTCATGCAAAATTTGAAGTAAATCCATGGTGTACTTTTTAAGTTTACCCCGGACATGTATGTATGTCACCTACCTATCACCTACGGAGGAGGGGCAGTGCGGAGTAAACGAACTCCGCGCGGACAAAGTCGCTGCCAACAGCTAGTATATAATAAAATGAATGGTAATAATAACGTCAGTGGACAAGCTGTACATGGCATTAACCTAATATTAACAAAACTAAACATACACACGTCACATTCATTACTACATAGTATAAAACAAAGTCGCTTTCTCTGCCTGTCCTTATGTATGCTTAAATCTTTAAAACTACGCAACGGATTTAGATGCGTTTTTTTGATAGATAGAATGATTCTTGAGGAAGATTTTAGTATATAAACCTTTCCGATATTCCGACGGAAACAAGAGCTACGCGGGTGAAACCGCGGGCAGGTCGCTAGTGCAGCAGACAAACAGATAAACAGACAAACAGACAAAAATTCTAAAAACTATATTTTTGGCTTCGATATCGATTGTAGATCACGCCCCAAGTATTCTTTTAAAAAATTATTCAATGTACAGTTTTGACTTTCCTACGTTTATTTATTATATGTATAGATATTAGGTTTCTGCAGTCCTCTGCAATGTAAACTTTAACTGTGCCAAATTTCATACCTTCTTCACCGTTCGCGTTCGTTTAAATGGGTACAAAATTTTTCCTTCGCGTATTAATATAATATGTGGGTAAATATATTAAAACATACTACTGTATGAGAAAAGTATTACAGGTATGTACACTATACAGTGTACATCTATATATAATTATAAGTACACGCAATGATGTAAGTAATAAATTGACACAATGAAGCTATTGGTAAATAACAAGCTATATAAAGACAAAAAGTAAGAAGAAAGAATATTTACCTATAACAATAAACAACAAACAAAAGAAGGAATTGAATATACTTCATCATACTGATTATTATTTTAGTTTCACTCGAAACTGGACAAGTCGATTTGAAATATATCAATTCTTTCCGATAAAAAGAATTAAGTGACGAAATTTAGACTTTTTAATTTATTAAAACAATTTTTCGGACAAAAATTTGTCCATTTTACAATTAATACCTTAAAAAATATTTAGCGTGACACACTCGGGCGACGACACTACGATGCGACGCCACGTGAAACCTTGCGCGGAGACCAATTTTCAGCATTAATTAAAATTATAAATAATTGAGATTCGAAGTCCAGAGAACATTAAAAATTATTTTAAATTTCCTCCTCTTCAAGTATATTTTTTGAAATTTCCTAAATATTGAAAGTTTACAAGATATCGGCGAAAAGCGTAATACCGTAAAATGGGGTGAATAGGCACAATTCGAAACTTCAGACTTGGATTTCTCTATAAGTTTCAAGAACTGCATACCACTATCTCTGTTTCTTTTGATGAGTCTACCAGTCTATTTTTCTATCGAAAATTTTATTTAGTAGTTTTTCCATGCATTAAGAATAAAATTGACAAAATGTAGACAGTTTCTATTTACCCAGTATACGAGGTGAATAGAAACGCTATTCATCCCACACTTCGTGTCTATTCACACCGTTTTGTGCCTATTAACCTCGCAAAAACACAGTCAACTTTGAGATGTTAATTTCTTTTTGTATTTTATTACATAGACAATCAGGTATTGCCAATTCACAGAGTAAATAATGGTGTGCAGATAAAAAAAAAAACACATGGCATTTTTACGCTAATACGACTGTGGACTTGAAAAACTTTTTGATTTTGTTCCTATTCAGACCGTGATTCCTATTCACCCCGTTTACGGTACCTTGTTTTTTCATCTTTAATTGTTTAGGTATAACATTTGTATTTTTTATTGTTACCTATTCCGATTCAGTGCTAGTCGCTGTGTGTTCCGGTTTGGAGGGTAAGGTAGCCGGTAAACTTATGCATGTGGCATTAGATTTCGCCACAAGATAGCAACGTACCATTAACATATTTGGTATCTATAGGCGATGGTTGACTCTTTCCATCAGGAGACCCATATGCTTGTTTGCTATCTTATGATATAAAAAAAAAACAAAAATAAAAAAATGTGCCACAATAGCACAAAAATATATATTATTTTTTATAGATATTATTTCGTATCGAATGAGCTATCGCACGTATTTTTAGGACGATTATGTCTATTTTGGAACTTTTGAAACTTATTTAGTGAAGTAAAGTACAAGATAACTTGACCAAGACTGATTATTGTTCTCTACCCTCACTTATGTTAATTTATACAATTACTACATTTAGTAGACTATAGTTGCCCAATTCGTAACACATTTAATAAAATAAAAAAAAATACATATGTGAGATATTTAAAATACTTTAAAAAATTTTGCGCATTAGTAATTTTACTTAAAATCAATTTTTTAACACATTAGACAATATGCTAATTAACGAAATTTTATCGAACTTCCGTTTCGATTGTAGATTAAAAAAAATATTAAATAATTAGCGGAAATTTTTTGTTTCATGGAGCTATAAAAATTAAAAAAAAAATAATACTTTATGTATTATAATTTTTCAACTTTTACAAAAAATGACAACTTAAAGTAATGTTGTACCTGTTAAAAATAAAAAAAAATAATAAGTGAAGATAAGGGATAAAAAGAACAAAATATTCGTTGTCAAATTCAAATTTAAGTCAACATTTATCTCGCTAGCCGACAAGCCGGCGAATCGTGGCGAACCATTTGTGTCTTTATTTAGATTCTCCAATTTAGATTTGGTCGATCAATTTCGTCGAAAGGGATTACCTCTCTTCTTGCCAGCCTTGAGCCAACATATAATAATATTTATTATCTTACACTTAATAATTACAATAAAATCAAATTCATACATTTAGTTCATTCTGCCTAACTCGTAACATGTTAATCCGGGCCTTACTGCTAGGCATCTCGTAGAAGGCGATAAAAAGGCGATAAATAGATGTTACTAACGTATTGTCTACTAACTAGGTGATAGAATACTGCAAAGTCTCGCCCGGGTTTGGTATCACCGTCTTACATATTCCTGCCGCATTAGTGTCAGTGCTTGTCACTGTTGTGTTCTGGTTTGGCGGGTAAGGTATACTTATGCACAGCCCTGGGTTGACACCACGGCACACGTGCCCAGGATGGCTAATCTTCAGGAGCGACAAAATTCGGAGGGTGAGAAAAAAATGTTTTCGGATTATTGGGAATGCTCTTACATTTTTTTTTAAGATATCAATAACTTGGGCATTCTTAAAAGGTCGTAAACAATTGCCACCGTCCATTAATGCCTCAGGTGAGCTTTTATCTACTTTACCTATTATTATTTAAAAAAAAATACTTTTTAAATGTATTTACAATTAAAATATTATTAATTTGACTGAATCCCAGGGCATGCATATGACATATCAAACCCACTTCACGTATTGCAACGACCATTAACATCTTTGGTGTCTATGAACGACGTTTATCTTTCCATCAAGAGAACCTTCTTCTGCTATCTTAAAAAGAAAACAATTTAATTATGATGTATATTTTTTTAATGTGGTTGTTAGCTAAGATAACCTTTCCCTAATCAGTTTTGTAATCCTTATAACGTTATGTAAATAACTACGCATGCGAACAATTGGATTAATTGTGTAGGCATTGTTTTATGTTAGGGGTCGGAAAGGGAGATTTTCCCCATATGCCTATAACTTTTAAGCGTGGGCTTGTTTTCTTTTTTCCGAAGTATATTTATAGACTGGAAAATGTGGATTCAAAGGATTTTTTGTTATCATAATCACTGTAAATTGATATACATGATATACATATCAAATTGTGATTATGATAACAAAAAATCCTTTGAATCCACATTTTCCAGTCTATAAATATACTTCGGTAAAAAAGAAATAAGCCCATTTATTGACGTCAGTAGATCTATGTTTACTATCACATTAAGATTAAAGCGGTAGTCTATCGTTATATTTATTAAAATTAAATACTTTTTAACTAAAGATAATTTTTATCTTTCTAATTACTATAAAAGACAAATAGCAATTTCGCTATATTTTTATATTTCTAATAAAGCCAAATGCTTGGCTAACACAGCTGCTTCTATTGAGCAGCTACGTAATTTAAGTAGCATTCCTTTGAGCGTGGAACATGTTCCACATAATTTAAATTAGTAATTAAGACAATGGAGTCAACCTCTTGCAATGCATTATTTGGTACTAATAGATATTTAAATTTCAGTGTAAGCGAAATTGCCATTGATACACAATATGTATGTTATAAAGGCAAATGTAAAGAAAATGTACCATCAGCTAATAATAAAAAAGAATTAAACTGTCGGTTAAACCTGGTTCACCAAAATATTCAAGGGCTGATGGGTAAAGATTTGGAATTGGAGTTGTTCATGAACTGTAATAACGTGGACATTCTTTGTATAACAGAACACTGGCTTAAAAGTCATCAGATCATGTTCAGCTTCAATAATCACATAGTTGGCAGCTCGTTTAGCAGAAGTAAGATGATACATGGTGGCTCTTTAATTATTGTTAACAAACTAATTAAATTTAAAGAACGTAAAGATATTGTGAGCCTTTCTGTTGAACGAGTCATCGAGATTGCTTGTATTGAGTTCGAGCAATTTATTGTAATAAGTGTATATAAGCCTCCTTGTGCAGCTTTTGAGGAGTTTTCTAACAAAATGGAGGAGGTTATGTATAAAGCCTCAAATTCAAAGATGAACATTGTTATCTGTGGAGATTTTAACATTAATATTTTAGAACAATCTTCTTTATCACATAAGTTTATAAATCTATTCAAATCTTATAATTTACACAAAATTTTCTATGAACCAACTAGAATAACTGCCTCTAGTGCTACTTGTATAGATAACATATTTTCAAATATAACACCTACAAATAGCTCAATTATAAATACATTAGATTCAGACCATACTGGGCAATCAGTTCAATTTTTGAGAGTACCAAATAAACTTCAGAGAAAAGAAATTGTTTTTGTTCCTATAAATAGTAGTCGATTAGAACGTTTTAAAAAAAATTTAGCTGCAAAATTGCCTGAGATGCCCTTTCAAGAAAATCCAAATAATTTATATGATACATTCTTTAATTTGATAGATACAGAATATAGGCAAATATTTACACCAAAATCTATATCTGTAAGTAAACGCAGAGGTTTTAGTGAGTGGGCAACTGCAGGAATTTTTAAAAGCAGGAATCGGTTATTTGATTTATATTATGAAAAATCTTTTAATCATAGTACTGAATTCAAAGAGTATGTCAAAAATTATTCAAAGATTTTTAAAAGAGTTTGCAATGCTGCCAAGTCAATACACATAAAAAATATGATAAAACACTCTTCTAACAAAATAAAGGCAACATGGAACATCATAAATTGTGAAATTGGCAAGACTAGTATTTTTGATGAAGAATACCAATTAAATGTAGAAGGAGTCAATGTTACGGGACATTTGGAGGTAGCAAAGGAATTTGAAAAATTCTTCTCTAATGTGGCCATCAGAACAACTCAAAGTCTAAGCTCTTCAGCCAGTAATAGTAATTATTATTGAAGCAATGTGTCAACAAGTGTGAATCAAATTTTGAATTTTCTTTTATTGATTCTAAAGATATATTAAATGCTTTCAAAACACTAGAAATTAAAAAAACTACAGATTTATGGGGCCATTCCCTTAAAATCATTGCCTCAGTAATAAATATCATTGCACCATACTTAGCTGTAATATTTAACTGCTGTATAACAAATGGTGTTTTTCCTGATTTAATGAAACTCTCAAGAGTAATTCCAATATTTAAGTCTGGCTGTAAATCAGATCCCACTAACTTTCGGCCTATCTCGGTTCTGCCTTCCCTGAGTAAAATATTTGAAAAAATAATTCTTAATCAAATGTTAAAACATTTTAACAAATTTGAACTGTTTCATCCTAAACAATTTGGATTTACAAAGGGTCGCTCAACCGTAGATGCTGGTGTGGAATTATTGAAAAAAATCTATGAAGCCTGGGAGGAATCACATGATGCAATTGGAGTATTTTGTGATTTATCTAAGGCATTTGACTGTGTTCATCATAATACTTTAATCAGGAAATTACACTACTATGGCATTAGAGGTAAGGCCCTCGATCTTCTGACTTCGTATTTGAATGGAAGAACTCAGAGGGTCGATATCAATGGAATAAGATCAAACGGTGCCACCGTCACTATGGGTGTTCCACAAGGATCCATTCTTGGTCCGTTTTTGTTTTTGATATATATAAATGACTTGCCCTTTTTTGTTGGCGATAGGCATGGAATCGTACTGTTTGCGGATGACACTTCACTTTTATTTAAAGTGAAAAGACGAGTTGGTAAGTATGACGAAGTGAACATTGCGATTTCAAAAGTTGTACACTGGTTCAATGTTAACAACCTCCTATTAAATGGAAATAAAACCAAGTGTATTAGATTCTCAACGCCTAATGTAAGGCATATAGATACCAATGTACAACTTAACGGGGACAAATTGGATCTTGTGGACTCTACTGTCTTTTTAGGGATTACGATAGATAAAAAACTACAGTGGGGACCACATATCGACAAATTAACGAGTAGACTGAGTTCAGCGGCATTTGCAGTTAAAAAAATGAGACAGATTAGTGACGTAGACACTGCGAAAATTGTGTATTTTAGTTATTTTCATAGTATTATGTCTTATGGGATTCTACTATGGGGAAATTCCACTGATATAAATACAATCTTTGTTTTACAAAAAAGAGCTGTAAGAGCTATTTACAATCTCAGTCCACGAGTTTCCCTAAAAGAAAAATTTAAAGAAATTAATATTTTAACCGTACCATCACAGTTTATATTTGAAAACTTGATGTATATTCGTAAAAATATTTCTTCATTTAAGAAACATAGTGATGTACATAATGTAAACACAAGGAACAAAAACAATCTTGCTCTGCATGTATCACGTCTCCACAGAATAAGTAACTCTTTTATGGGGCAATCTATACGCTTTTACAATAAACTTCCAAATGCTATTAAAGATCTACCAATACACAAATTTAAAAAATGTATCAAATCGAAACTTTGTAAAAAAGGTTACTATAAAATATCTGACTATTTGGATGATAATAAGGCATGGGATTAATTGCTCCTCATAGCAGTCTCATAATAATTATAATATATTATTCATAAATACATTGTAATTGTAATTGTAAAAACATTGTTTAAAAAAAATGTATATGCACAAAAAAAGACAAGCCCGCTGAGTTTCTTCCGCCGGATCTTCTCAGTGTGTGGCCGCGTTTCCGATCCGGTAGTAACTCAAAAAATGTTGACTCGTCAAAAGTGCCTGTAAAGGTTAATTTGAATAAAAATGTTTTTGACTTTGACTATATTACCGTAACTACGAAGTATAAGTACGAGTACAAGCAAAATACGAGCGCAATAGTGACAAGTTATTATAGTTGTTGGTATGGTGTTGGTCTGGGCTATTTCTCAAAAGACTTTGATGAATACATTATCTGCCGTTCTGCTAGGCTATTAAAATGTGAACGATTAGTTATAGGTGTCACTACCACCGTGACTACTAGGTGGTAGAATTTCGAAACGTCACGCCTGAGTACATGATACTATCGCCTTACATATTTCTCTCCTAATAGCATCAGTGCTTGTCTTTGTCGTGTTTCAGTTTAGAGGGAAAGGCAGCCGATAGACAGAATATGACAGTGTCTACCTAGTAGTCACGATGGTACTGACACTGTACGTGTTACTACCATCGTGTCTACTAGGTGGTAAGTTCCGCATCGTCTAAAACGGATATTTGGTGCCACCACCATAGCTATTCCTGTCACAATACCATCATTGCTTGGCATTATTGTGTTCCAGTTAAGAAGATAAGGTAGCAGGTAAACTAACACATAAGGTAACAATGGCACACAGCAAGTATCGTTAATATATTTGGTGTTTGTAGGTGATGGTTGTATGTTTCAGTTAGGGGAGCCATCTGCTTATTTACTATCCTATAATATGAAAAATACATGGCTTGAATTAAAAGCGCAATATCAGCAAGTCAATCACTACTCGATTTTTTGTATAAATAAGAAGTAAGTTTTCTAGGCTGCCTTTAGGTCCCACACCTAGAAAAAGACCGATGAATAGAGCCTTATTCCCTTTGTAACATAAATCAGTAGATAATTTTGAAGAAGAAACTACCCGACTTATAACACAAATGTGCAGTAAGTTTGTTAGGTTGCAACACTGAAAATAAAAGTGATACTACAATGAAAGTTATCTATATTGGCGGTACTTTAAACGGTAAAGTTAATTTGCCATAAGCAACATGCGTAATCTTATGTGAACAGGCTAAGTACTAGGCTAATGAGATTGCAGATAATAATGTTGGCTCAAATCCACATCAAGAATGCCATTTAATATCATTCTGACTATATTACGCTTATGTTGAGAAAATGTAATATGCAGCGGAAGGGTTCTAAAGGATATCCCTATGGGATTTATTTTGTTTACAAAATAGCCGTCGGCCATTTTGGGTTATTGATTCCACAGTTAAATAGATTTGGAATCGAAGAATTACCAGTTTTATAAATATAAAGTGTACTAGGATTTCACTTTTATTTTTATTTTGTTTCTTACGATAACACACAAGTAGATGGTTCTCCTGATAAAAAGAGATAACATTTTTTTTAATTGTATGAATTCAGTAAGTATTATTATGTCACCTCGAATATTTATCTATTTTTTTTACCACCTATTTCTTTTAAACCTAATCGCTTATTGCTGGGATCCATAGCATTTTTTTATGTTATATTTTTTTATTTAGAGGTTATTTCACATGCCTATGGGATTATATTACATGATATTTATTATAAGCTTTGTACATATCTATATATTTATATAATTATTTTTTACATTATATATTATTATGTATTATAGGTATTATACATTTTAATTACCAGCTGGCACCTTAATTTTCTCGCTATTGCTTGGGGTTGGCTGGTTGAAATGCCAATGAGCATTAAGTCATCCATTGTACTGTGATTATGCATAAATTTAAATAAGTAAATAATCACCTATAGACATCAACGATGCTAATTGTAGTGTATGAGTTATCTATGGATCATACAATTCGTTATCTGTATTTTGTCTGCGAGTAGATGGGGTCACGCGGGGTCAAGTTTTTTTTTATAGTATAAGATAGCAAACAAGCAGATGGGTCTCCTGATGGAAAGAGTCAACCATCGCCTATAGACACCAAAGGTGTTAATGGTGAGCATCTTGTGGCGAGGTCTTATGCTACATGCATAAGTCTACCGGCTACCTTACCCTCCAAACCGGAACACGACAGTGATAAGCACTGACGCTATGGCGGCAGGAATAGGTAAGGAGGTGGTACCAGACCTGGGCGAGACAATGCAGAACTCTACCACCTATTAGCCATGATGGTAGTGACTCGTATAGCCAAACGGTCGCCTTTTACGACCTGCCTAGCTGAACGGCAGTTGGCCTATTCTTCAAAGGAGCCCGGGATTTAAATTCTGCTTTTATTTGAATTTTCCAATACCAGATCGTCTTTTCCCTTTTCTTATGTCACAAGATATTTTAATTTTCTGTTTTTATTTAAATTTTCCATTCCCACATTGTTATTCCCTTTTATTATATCAAAACATACTTCAACGTTCAGTTTTTGCTTAAATTTTCTTTTTCTACACTATTTTTTCCTTTTGTTATGTCACAATATAGTGTTTTTATTTTAATTTTTTATTTCTATACTGTCTTTTTTGTGCTATATCACAACATACTTTTTTATTATTAAAGCCAAGTTACTCTGTTATTAATCATCTCTTTTACTTGCTTTAAGTTTAGTTTTTGTACATTTCTTTGTGTTGTAAAAATAAATAAGTACTTTTACGTTCGATTTTTATTTAAATTTTTCATTTGCCTTTTGTCTTTTGTTTTTCACTCTCCATAATTCTTCGTACATATTGTCTGTTAAGTTTCTGCTACGTATGTAGATAAGGAAGTTACTGATTTTGCTTTAATTTTATAAAATCGTTTTTTTTTAAATATCCCTTGAAAAAATACACGAACTGAACTAACCCCAAAGTAAGCTAATTATTTGTTTGTGATATGGGTGTTAGTTAACGATATTATTACATTGAAATGCATACATAGATACATAATAAATATCCAAACCCAGAAATCTATTCTCATCATACAAATATTTGTCCCTGACGGTAATCGAACCCGAGCCCCGTCGATTGCATAATTAAGTTCACTAGCCACTTCACCAACGGAATGGTCAGTTTTCACCAGATCTCCATGTTTTGAGGTCCTAGGAATCTCTTCCGACTATTTCACGATGACGTCAGTGTGCATGTATGTGTGTGTGAGTATGAGTGTAAACTAGGTGGTAGAGTTCTGCATGGTCTCGCCCGGGTCTGGTACCACCGCCTTGCCTATTCCTGCTGCAATAGCGTCAGTGCTTGTCACTGTCGTGTTCCAGTTTGGAGGGTAAGGTAGCCGGTGAACTTATTCATGTCTCTCTAATGCCACTGGGTGACTCTTTCCAACAAAAGACCCAACTGATTATTTGCTATCTTATGATATAAAAAAGTGTACGTAAACATCTCACAAATTTAAAAAAAACTCAAATAAGAAATTTTCAAAAGTTACAGCTTTTCAAATGTTAAAATTATGTTGTTCACAGCAAACTTACTTCATATTTTTAAAATAACGTTCAAGCTAATATACTGACTTATTTAGAAAAATTATCAGCTCTTCTACTTAAAAAACTGCGTAAAATCAATAACGAAGATGACTGAAAAAGGTTTTTTAATATATCTTTGTCATTTTTAACCTATCGATCGAGGTCAGAAATTCCTTTGAATGCCATTCAAAAGAGCAAAATGATTGATTTTGTTTTTTTGAAAGGCATTCAGAGGAATTTCTTTCATTCATCATCATCATTCAATCATTTTGAAAATATACAAGTTCCGAAAATTAGAATACTGTAATTTTTACAAAAGTTAGGTTTTTGTACAGCTCGAAATCTATGTTTATGTATGGTTTTTGCTCCTTTGAACTTAAAATTTAGCGGGAAGTTTCAGAGTCAAACAATAACAGATTTTTTTGAAATGAGATATGATTCATGACCATAGATAAAATACATTAAAAATACATATATAATTATGTAGGGCACTCGATTCTCTCTGCCTATCCCATAACTGACATATTCTGAAGATATATAAGTTGTCATAAAACTCTAATTTCAATTTAATCTATATCAACTAATCGAAAACAATAAAATGTAAACGTCGCAGTTAAAACAGATTGTATGTATGAAGGTTAATTAGTTCATGAATATAACATAAAAGTTTACACAAAGCGCTGAAGTTTCAGCAGAGAAGCCCCAGGAACATACAATATATCTATCTCCAAGCTTTATGTTGCCTCCTCTTCTAAGAGTATCTATTCGTAAAGAGTGGACATATAAGCAAGCACATTTGATGCTGCGATTATTATTCTTATAAGAAAACACTATATGTAATTAATTCTTGTATGTATATCATATCCAAGAAAGTATCCGATATGATTTGGTACATCCATTGGTTTTGTATTTTAGCATATAATAAAATTTTGCATTTTAAATTTAGCTATACTGGGTACTATATAAGTTGTATTGTTTATATCATAAAAAAGCAGATGGCTTTCCTAATGGAAAAAGATAAGCCATCACGTAAAGACTTGTCCCCAGTGATGTTAATGGTGCTTTGCTAGCGATGTTTTAATGCCACATGCGTAAGTTTACTCTCCAAGCCAGAATACGGTTGTAACAGGTCCTGATGCTGTTGCGGCGGGATAAGATAAGACTGTGATACCAGAGTCGGGCGAGACAATGCAGAACTCTACCACCTAGTAGCCAAGATGATAGTAACTTGCATAGTCAATCGTTCGCCTCTTACGAACTGCCTAGCAGAACGGTAGATGGTCTATACTTCAAAGAAGCCCGAACCACCACGGGGATCTATGCTGTCATGCTATGAAATTTAATACCTTAACACATCGTATCGTAGGCGCGTTGCATTTCTGTCTATTTTATTAATGTCATAGGATGACGGCAGTTATTTATTAAGAAATAATATATAGTCATGAGAATATACAATTCCGGTATAAAAATTCAATGAAATAATATTTTATTATTGAATAATTAATTTAAACTTGTTAGTTTCTTAAATAAGTGTTATCTCATATTGACACTTATAAGATTGTATGTTATTTGAAATTTCTAATTACATATAAACTTTTTTAAGGAACGCTCTTTTGTAACGTATACTCTAACGTTCCTCCTACATCTTTCCAAAGTAGGTGTTATCTAATTAAGTACTATCCCAGCGTAATTTCTCGGCTATTTTAAGGCTTAAAACGTTTTCAGAAACTTGGAACAGATTTATGTTATCAAGAAATCTCCAAGAATATGGTCTAACAATATATCTTTGCTAATACTACAAAGCATCTTTTGATATTTACAAAACCTACTGATACCGAGAAGACTAAGGCTGATATATCATAATAAAGTATGTCTGTAGGCGCCACAGTTGTTAGACTACCCAGATAGCCATCTGCTTCTTATCGTATTTAATAATCAGATGACTGAATACGATAAATGAGTTAATATATAATTCGTTCAAAAATTGCTCCAAGAAGAGGAGACAGAAATCCACATTGAAGTAAGCTTACCATATAAGAAGATCAATCAAAAAGTCCTCCTACCTGCAATCACCACGATTGTTGTCGTTCCGTCAAATAGCCAGTTTTGTTCCATATTATGTTAGTAGTGTGTTGTTATGCATAAGTTTGACTTTCGCTCCAAACCGAAATACGACAGTAATAAGCTGTAGACGATGAGCCGTTGTGACGTACTGCCTGGCTCTGCTGAGTACACGAAAGTTTTAGAAAACAATTTGACCTTACCTTCCAAAAGACCACGGAACTAAACGTTGCAGACTGTGACGATAATCCTTGAAGGATTCAATGTTGACTGAGGTTATGAGAGAAGTATTTTCAAAACTAGGCGAGGCCTTGGGGAACACCAACATTGATGAGTTTAAGGTGAGACCATAAGCGTAGGGTACCTTCTAACAAGAAAAAAAGGAAGTCACGTTAGAAAAGTAACGTTTAACGTAGGCAAAGCCGATGGAGAAAGCTAGTAAGTTTATAGAAGTGTAAAATATAACATTGCTTCTGTATACATAACAACTTTTAACCTTGCATGCGAGGATATTGATTCTATGTTCATTAATTATTCATTTTCTTTGTAGCCATTGTTATTTTATTAATTATGAAATTACGCTTGTTTGAAAGTACCAATACAAACTTCATGAAATATTCAGTTTAAGCATCAACACGCTTTTGACGGACTTGTAAAAAGAAGGCTCTAAATATTCTTAATGTGCAATTAAACTTTTAAAATAATGTCCGTACGGACCTTTTTATAGGATACTAGCGACCTGCCCGCGGTTTCACCCGCGTAACTTTTGTTCCCGTGAGAATATTGGAAAGGTTTATATACCAAAACCTTCCCCGAGAATCAATCTATCTATCGAAAAAAACCGCATCAAAATCCGTTGCGTAGTTTTAAAGATTTAAGCATACATAGGGACATAAGGACATAGGGACAGACAGAGAAAGCGACTTTGTTTTATACTATGTAATGATGATTCAGACATTTTCTAAAATCTAAATATTCATAACGTTGTTTTGAAATTCGATAGTGTTAGTAGCTTATATAAATTTCGTTGACTATATAAAGTTTTTGAGTGCTAAAACTAAAGCAGGTCTAAAAAGGCAGATTAATTTTTCACAAGTGGCCTAAATCAACACAATAGAACAAAGAAACCCTGGATATTACGCATCTTGTACAACACGACTATTAATTATAGTTGACGAATATTAATTATAGTTTCATTCGTAATTAAGTTAATTACAGGAAAGTAAGACAAGTTCTGGGAAATATCATACATAATTCTATTTCATAAGTTTCACCATTCATTATATTATTATAATGGTATGTCGTACGTAGAAATAATTTTGTATACCCTGTTATTTATATTTTATGTGTTACTGGCACTATTCGCGTGCTAGGAATGAATAACTTGTTTTTAACTATTTGAAGCCCATCTAAGGTCTTCCAACCCAGGTTAGACTTAACCTGGGTTGGAAATTTGTGAAATGTATTATCTTTATATCTTTAAAAATTAATTTATTTAATTAGAAGAGTCTAAAGGTTGACTGGGAGAGAATGCAACTAGCATTAAGTCCGCCTTTTGTACAATTTTACTTATGTAAGTGTACAATAAAGTATAAATAAATAAATAAAAAATGTCAAAGTTAGTGAAAAATTTATAAAGTATGCGTTTGTAAGTGTCGGCGACTTGTGGTACAAGCTTTGTGGTGAGCTCACGTGGGTTTAGCTAGACAGTAATATTTGTCGGAATATCTGAATTACTGTTGGCCTAAAGGGCCGTCACAGCTTTATCGGTCGCGGGGCGAGCAGAGTGCTAGAGTTTATAGGTGCGGGGCTGTACGCCCTCCGTCCCTAAGAGTGTTTCCTGTGAGACAGATCCTAGGCTTAGGGTGGGGTCGTGATTTGCGATAAGATGGTAAGTGGCACTATTTTGTCCGGCGGCTGATCCTTGCACTTGGGCTGAGAACACCGATGGGTAAGCATACATAAGAACAGACAGAGAAAGTGACTTTGTTTTATACTATGTAGTAATGAATGTAGCGTGTGTATTAGGGTGATTTAAAAAAAAATCTTTAATTTTTTTAACTCATACCCTCTCAAATGTTTCTATTTGATATAAAAAAAATTCTCACCAAACCCGAGCCCTATAGCTCAACTCTAAGGGGTCGCTATTGTTTTTTTAGTTTCCCGTTTAATTAACATGGGAAAAATCGTTTTTTGTTTTAAATTGAATTTACACATAATTTACGCAATTTTTTATAAAAAATGATTTTATATACTTAAAGTAGAGTTTTCAAGCTTTACAAAACTTTATTAGAAAGTATGATTATCTTTACATAAATACTAATTACAGCTATTTAAAAATTAATAATTTCGAAATTTTAAGAAATAGCTTGAATTTTTAAATAGCTGTAATTAGTCTTTATGCAAAGATAATCATACTTTGTAATAGAGTTTTGTAAAGCTCGAAGACTTTAGTTTAAGAATATAAAATCGTTTTTTATAAAAAAATTGCGTAAATTATGTGTAAATTCATATTTTATTTCATATTATAAACATATTTAATGTCTGGAGCCGATGGTTATTTCTTTTCAATCGAGAGACATTTACCACCTCCTCGCCTTACGGTCAAGTAGTTAATGACCCTGGTTACATAATCAACGGGACACGGATTCGATTCCACACAAAGGCAGACATTTGTGTGGTTAGTATAGGGGTTTGAGTTTTTATTATATATATTACACTATTTATGTATGTAATTCTATGTAAAAATCATGGATTCTGTCAACAATATCATTAACTAACACAAACAAATAATTCGTTTATTTGGGTTTAAATGAATTCGAATAATTTGGATTTAGGGTAAAATATAGTAATGCAAAATGCAGATAGCTCTCCTAATGGAAAGAAACAATCGCCGCTTATATCCGAAGTTAATAATACGTTGCTGTTGGGCGGATTCAAATGTCACATTTGTAAGTTTACCGGCTACCTTACCCCCAAACTGGAACATAAGAGATAAGAGTGACAATAGATAATGATATTGCGATAGGAGCAGTTGGTAAAGTGGTGGTACCAAACCGGACGAGACGTTATGCAACTGTACCACCTAGTAGTCACAACTTGAGTGATATATTTGCTCAATTATTCAGTCTGCCTGGCAGAAAGGCAGCTGGTTACTTTTTTATCCCGGAAAATGCATTAATCTGGAGCTGGGATGGGATTTACAAACAGTTTTAATAATAAAGCAAGCTACGTGGCAGATCGCTAGTCCTTAAATATTTATAATGATACAAACTGCATCCCCTTTCGTTCAGGGTGAAAAATTTTATATATCCCACAGGAAATAAATTTCTCGATTAAATATAAGTTAAGTATACCACATGGTCTAGAGGTTAGCCAATACGGCTAAAATTATAAACTCCCGGGTTTGATAAAGCCTATAATATACTGAAGAAAGATATTCAGTATTGGATTCTAAGACCAAATATGGTTAAATAAACACTTGTTGGCCAAAGTACGCGCCTATTGCCTGTGAGACGACCAATTTTTTTATATATTACCAAACTTCTTTCGTTATTGTTTGCTATGTAATTAAGAAATATATGTTATTAAATTTTTATTGGTTAAATATGACTCTTTCCCTGTGTTGTTTCTCACTCTTTTGAAGATTAGGCCGTACCGCCAGGCAGGTCATAAAAGGCGACCGATTGTACGTGTTATTAATATCGTTACTACTATGCGGTAAAGTTCCGCAACGTGTCGCCTGGGTAGTTAGTACCACCGCCTTGCCTATTCTTGCCGCCATAGCCTCAATGCTTACCATTATCGTGTTTCGGTTTGGAGGGTAATGTCACAGAATACTTAGGGACTAATAATATTTAGGGACTAAAAAATAAAGTCAATGTTATATACAAGTAATATTCGAGCATAGCACACATAGACACCTTTCACGGTGTAACGTGTTCGATTATACGTTACATTCGATGGCCGGCTTCGATTATTCAGTCCCAATGGGACATCTCTATTGAGATGCGTTGGCGGCGGGTTCCTCCCGTTCCCCGCAGGAGGATATATACATTAACCGCGCCGCCCACGCTTTCTTTTTTCGACATATTAACCACGGAGCCTCAGGCGCTCGCTGGTTTAACTGACTTGTTCGTGGCTGGTGGCGTTTCAATTTCCTACTCCGCGTGGCGGATGTGAACCCGGGCCTCCACCGTGTTGCTGAAGCAGGAGTGCCGCCTGAGAAGACCATCGATTTCCCTGAGCCCCAGCCAGCTAATTTCAAGTCCATTCCCATCACACCGTTGGCATTCCAGAAACCCCTTCTTTTTTTTAATTTCGGACTCCGAGTAAAAAATTATTTAAAATCAATATTTAAAATATAGAATGCAGAAACCGGAATATAGGCCTGAATTTTAACTGAGTAAGCATTGTATTTCTTCAAATCCCACGGATCCCGTGACAACGGATGCGATATCTCGGACTGGTGCGGAACAAACCGTCCCGAACCATTCCGAGATATTGCGTCCGTGAGAGGTGTCTATGTGTGCGTTGCTCGAATATCACATGTATGTAGATTGACTCTTGTTATTCTCCAGTATACTATGGTAATGTAACCAGTAGACTTATGAGTGTGTGGCATTGCCATCCCGCCACACGGATAGCCACGCACCATTTACATATTTGGTGTCTTTGGCGATGGTTTCTCTTTTCATCAAAAGAGCCATCTGTTTATATATATCCAATTGAAATTTGGGATAGTTTTTATCTCAATTAAACCCCCCCGCCCGCCTCTCTCTCAAGTGCCGCACCAAAGTATCAAACACAAGTGAATTGTATGGCGAAACAACGTTGCCGAGTCAGCTAGTCTAATCACTACGTAGTATAAAACAATGTCGCTTTCCGCTGTCTGTCCTTATAAATGACTAGCTGTTGCCTGCGACTTCATCCGCGCGGACTTCGTTTACTCCGCACTGCTCCTCCCCTGTAGGTGATAGCGTGATAATATGTAGCCTATATGTTGACCCGACCTGTTAGTAATATTCATGCAAAATTTGAAGTAAATCCATGCAGTACTTTTTGAGTTTACCCCAGACATATATACAGACAAACAGACATATAGACAAACAGACAAAAATTCTAAAAACTATATTTTTGGCTTCGATATCAATTATAGATCACGCCCCAAGTATTTTTAAAAAAAATATTCAATATACAGTTTTGACTTTCCTACAATCTTATTACATGTATAGATTAAATCTTTAAAACTACGCAACCAATTTTGATGCAGTTTTTTTAATAGTTACATATAAAATACTTTTTATATCTTTTTACTAAAGGAAAATATCTAACCGGCGACAGAAAACCAAATTAAGTAAGCCATAATTAGTCCTCGTGAATATTAATGTACACATAGGGATGGACGACAAGGAGGTCAAATTACGTTGTCCTATATACATATCTCCCCAGATATGTATATAGGATAACGTAATTTGACCTCCTTGCCTTCCATTCCTTCATTAAAGAAACGATCCCAATGGGAGGTATTGGATTATTGTAATTAAGGGTCCCTGTATTTGTCCGGGTCACTTTGAAATAAACCATCCATCACACTTATTTTTAGGATTCCTAACCTCATAAGGAAAAAACCACGAGGCAGTCTTTCAGGCAATCTTGATACAAATACGGCAATCTACACGTTTTAGCTTGGTAAGCAAGTAATGGTTAACTTTTGTGCTGATTCTGGATATTAGAGGCTCATTTTATTCCGGACGCTGTTTTTTTAAAAGTGACTTTTAGCAAAATCAGCTCTTTATATCTAGTAAAGATTTTTGGAGTGGCCATAAAATAATGTATCCAATAGCATGATTGGTTTCAAAACGTTAAATAATCGAAGAGCTCTTTTTAACTTCTACGCTACGTATGTAGATAAAGAAATTACTGATTTTGCTCCGATTTTCTAAAATCGAGTTTTCACCAGATCTCCACGTTTTGAGATACTAGGAACCCTTTCCAACTATTTTTACGATGACGTCATTATCTCTGTATGTATGTATGTATGTATGTGTGTGTATGTGTGTGTGTGTGGTTAATGTCATTCGATTGCATTCTCCTCAACTTAGACTTACAATCTGTTCCAGTTTGGTCCAGGGGATTTTGAGAAATGTTGAATAAACCTCAAAAATATTTCGGAGAAACTGTGTTTTTCATATAACTTCCAGATTAATTGAGTACTACTATAGATTGCCTAGCTAAGAAAATATTTTAGAGCTCAAAATTGCACTGAATGCCATTCGAAAGATCAAAATCAACTATCGTTTTTAAAATATACTTTTTAAAAATCAAATTACTTCTATTTTAAAAAAAAAATATATTTTTGAACTCTAAAATATCTACGCTTAGTTTACGTTCCTTTGAGCTTAAAATATCTCAATTTAGCGGGAAGTTACGGGAAAGGCCTATAGAGTCAACCGGTTTACATTTTTTTTCTTGTACCCTTCATAAATAAATACTGAAATATATTCAATAAACTCCCAAATCCAGAAACACTTATCAGTATCGGGAATAATGAAATAATGAAATAAAATTTATTGCTCAGAATACGGTTACAGCAAAAAATATGCAGTTATTAAAATTAAGAAGTACCACGCATTCTACCAAACTAGCAGATGGGTCTCCTGATTGAAAGAGTTAACAATCACTTATAGACACTTTCTTGCGGCAAGGTCTAATAACTTACCCTCTAAACCGGAACACGATAGTGACAAGCACTGACGCTATTGCGGTAGGAATAGGTAAGGCGGTAGTACCAGACCCGGACGAGACAATGCTGAAATCTACCACCTAGTAGCCACGATGGTAGTGACTTGTATTACCAATCGGTCGCCTTTTACGACCTGCCTATTCTTAGCCTATTCTTCAAAAGAGCCCGAGACCAACACGGGGAAAAGGTGTGAAAGAAAAGAGTTCTTTGCAGTATTGGGAAACGAAGACAGCCTAATGGACTTACACTAATTTGAAGCCAAGGATAATACATTCACGCTGAAATGTTTTTTTTATGTTACTGAGATAGGCAAACTGGCAGACGTGCCACCTGATGGTAAGTGGTCGACGTCGCCAATGAACAAATATGGGATACCTGGGCTGGAACTAGCCCAGGTATTCAATTCATGTGCTGCCTATCCTGAGACATAAGATGTTAAGTCGCGGTGCCAGTAATTACACTGCCTGTCTTGCCCTTCTCTCCGAAACACAGCAAAGCTGTTTCACGGGAGAAATAGGCAAGTATTAACTGTTATCCGCGACTATGTTCGCGTGGCCCAAAAACAAAACATCCTTTTATTTTTTATATTTTATTCATTTTACTAGCTGCAGCGTGCAGCTTGCTGCAGTATAAAATAGTTTGGTGAGTCCCGCGGGATCAATTATTTTTTCCGGGATAAAAAGTAACCTATGAGCCATTCCAGATCATCATCTACCTGTGTGCCAAATTTTATACATATCCGTTCAGTAGCTTTTGCGTTATTGAGTAACAAACATCCATCCATCCATCGAAGCATCCAAACTTTCGCATTTATAATATTAATATAGATTTCAAGATAGCAAGCTATTTGGTGGTTCTCCTGATGGTAAGATACAAACCATGTTATAGAGTAACATTTAAATTATAATTAATATATTATAAACAGGTTTAAAAAAGTTTTATGTTCAACGTAAAACTATTAAGA
Source organism: Apodemia mormo (assembly GCA_036924255.1). NCBI lineage: Eukaryota > Metazoa > Arthropoda > Insecta > Lepidoptera > Riodinidae > Apodemia > Apodemia mormo. The sequence goes on along the minus strand of JAUPFN010000021.1, from coordinate 27,265,873 downwards.
ATAAGAGAAATTATTTTACATCATAAATAAAAAAATGCTGCATTCAAAAAAAACTATTTATGCAGGTTGTTTAAAATAGTTTTTGTGTTTGAGGAAAAAACATTAATAATTGTTATTTTTTTGATTAGTCAAAAATTCCATTTCCATTTTACACTCGAATAAAATGTCACTAGAATTATTTATAGTTTTAAAGCTAATAAAAAATAATAATATTAATTGAGGTTGTTAAAAATATTGACATTTAAAAATAATGTCAAAAAATATTTTACATTATTGAATAAAAACTACTGCATGTTCAGGAATAATATTTATACAGGTTATTTAAAATAGTCTTATGTTCGATTTAAAAATATAAGAATTATTAGGAGATTTATTACATATAGAATTACCATTATTACGAAGTGCCGAGTACAAAGTACGTCAGACTCGCATACGCTACAAATTTTTAATCACCCGAGTGTAACGTCACAGAAAAATTCCAACTTGGAGATTAGGGATGCCGCTCTTACGGGATGTAAGGCTGCTACGAGGAACATTTTCCCTTTTTAGGTATATCAGAGGTTAGCAAACAATTAGATAACTTAAAGGCTGTTAATCCTATTAATATATTTTACTCTTTTATCCACCCGATAGGAGTGTACTAACGCTCCTGCCGTGTGGCGGATATATAATACGCATGTATTTACCGGCCATTTTATCTTTACCACAATAGTGCTAAGTTATTACAGTTGAAAGAGTAAAGGCGGTTGTAAGAACGCAAGCGAGATATTGCACAATTTTACCATCTAGTGTGCAAGTTCACCCACTGGTTTGCCTTTAACACACTGCTTAATAAATTGGCAGATAGTATTTTCTTCACATGACGCCTGAGACCAAACGGAGTTTCTAACATTTAGGTCTATAGGTGCAACTGTCTCTGTTAAGAAACTTTGCTGTTTAGTCGTTTGCTATTTTATATCATAAAATATTCACGCCATATCCTTGAAGGGCAGTTTGTTGGTCCGGGGCTCCTTTAAAGAATAGACCAACTGCCGTTCTATCGTAAAAAGGAAGGTTGTAAAAGGCGAATTGACTCTATGTGTCACTAACATCGTGACTATTTGGTGGTAGAGCTCTGCAAAGTGTCGGCCGGGTATTTTGTACTACCGCCTTACCTATTCCTGCCACAATAGCGTCAATGCTTGTCATTTTCATGTTCCAGTTTGGAAGGTAAGGTTTTATGCATGCCACATGCATAAGTCTACCGAATATAGACTTATGCATGTGGCATTGCCATTCTGCCGCACGAATAGCAACGCACCATTAATATCTTTGATGTCTGTAGGTGATGGCTTCTTTTTCCATCAGGATCTGCTTGTTTGCTATATTATGATATAAAAAAAAAATTTGAGATACACTACTAATCCTGAATCAGGATTCTAATCCAGACTCATACGTCTAAGCCGAAGCCAATACCACTAGATTAAAGCAATCTCATTCAAAAGTGGTCATTAAATGTCATAATTTTATTCGTATTATCTTTTCTACCATATTGGAAACATAAGGAAGATCAGCAAAGAAAAAAAAACCCAAAATACTATTTTACACCCTTCCATTCTATTCACAGGTATTGTCTTATATTAAAGACAAAAGGTGTTGTAAATACGAAAATTGACACTGCTTCTTATTGTGGTTGAAGAAAGCTTTTACACAAAAGCTAACTATCTACTTGTTGATTACAGCGCAACAACGCTTGCTTTGTTACGGCCATTGTTTTAATTGGAAAAAATAATCACCCTCTATATTTCTTAATAATAATTGCTATGAAGGAAATAATAATATCACTTACCGTATAAATACTAGTGGATCACGCGAAGGAATTAAACACAATTATTTTTGAACATAGATAAATAAGGGTTGGTGTTAACGCGCGTCCACCCTTGAAGGCTGCTTCAGCCACACTGTTCTCGATTCAGAGGGTACCATTACCTGTTACGTTGTATTCTGGGCGGGGTGGTAGAGTTGAATTTAAGCAAGGCTTACACTTTGTAATTGCAATCGGACGACTAAAGTTTTAACATGAAGCGAATTCAAACGCAATGTTTTCAACATTATATTTATTGTTATTCCGCATCGTAAGCTGTCTTTATATCATTACGTGAAGCAAATGTTTTGTACCTCGTTTGAAGCGAACGGTAAAATATGACATTTGGCACAAATGTCATATTTTACCGTCATATAATTTGGCACAGTTAAAGTTTACATTGCAGAGGACTGCAGAAACATAATATTTTTAAATAATATGCATTACAAAGACATTGAATAAACTTTACACACATTACATTCATTTAACATACATGATATTATATATACACAACACGTATACAGTTTGATCGCTAGTTTATATAAATTATTTTAATAAGAAAACATTTGTATTTTTATAACGAATTGGCTGACCCGGCAAACGTTCTGCCAACTTTGTGTCTTCTTTTCCGTTTTTTTCTACATTTTGTCTTCATCCGATGGTTATATCTTTCTATCGTGAAACCCGTCTTTTATTCTAAATAGGTTGAGTGGAAAATACTGTACATATCAAAGGACATGGTAGTTAATGACCATATATAGTTATCAAGCTGCAGTGTGCAGCCCGCTGCATTATGAAAGTTTTTGGTGTTCGCTCCACTTGGTAAAAGGGTAAAAGGTTTGTTAATTTAAACAACAACTGACGGAATATCGAATTATATTAATATTAAATTAAATTAAATTTAAAACACAAAACTGATGATACTTTATTGTATATTACGACACTTCACTTCTCAGTTTCACAAACACGAATGCCTCGAAACATATCTGTCAGCCCTTTCATAATATTTTATTCTAACAGTTTATTGATTTAATAATTACCTTAATCAAATAGTTGACTTTATATCAGCTCAAAAATCATATTAGTTTAAAATACGTTAAATAATTAACAATACTTAATATTTCATTAGATATTTTGATAATAAGTAAAAATTAACACTTCATCTTTATTTTGACATAACAATTTAGAAATTGATGGCCGCATACACTCATTTTAAACATGTTTGTGTAAAATATTGACAACATTGGTGAATCCCGAATTATTTTCCCGGGATAAAAAGTAACTTATGTGCTACTTCAAGTCATCATCTATCTGTATGTCAAATTCCATCTAAATCCGTTCCGTAGTTTTGGCGTGATTGAGTAACAAACATCTATCCATACAAACAAACATCCAAACTTTTGCATTTATATTATTAATAATAGATGAATATAATAATAATGAGTAGGTATAATAAATGAGTGATTATCCCCCATTGTCGTATTTACTGATCTCTAAACCGGGGTGGTTTTATGTGCTCATCCGAGGCAAAGGAGTGGTACAAACCAAACTAGCCAGAATCCGAGCTGCTATTGAAATTTTTGATTTTAGAGGAAAACCTTAAAATCCCTAAAGAGCAATTTTGCCCGACCTGGGGATTAAAACCAGGACCTCATAATCTGAGCCGAATATACTAACTAGCTATAAATTGATAAATCAAATCTAATCAACTTCGAGACATTTTACTAATAATCAAAATCGTTGTGTAAAGCGTACTTAACTAACCCTGTAACGAACCACAAATATTTTACGTAGAGCCTTTTAAAGACCCTAACCAACCTTTATGATTGTGTTAGGGGAATATACATTTTTTGCTTTAATATTAATCACGCGTATTATGGTGGGGTTATAAGGCCGTATTACGTATCTTAAGTATTATAAAAACTAAGCCGTCTGGGGATGCCTTACAAATATGAAACTTCGGAATTATTTTTATCCGACTTCTAAAAAGAAGGATTTTCATAATTAAAAAAGTATATTCACGCACGTATCCCCGAAGTGGTAGGCAGAGATCCAAGCAGTGCACCAACGATTAGCCGAAGATACTTATGGCCAATCGCAATAACATTGTCTCAGTTTAGGACAATCCTAAATAGTATGCTGCCTTTTCTTGTCTTAAATAGACAGAATGTGACAGCATACTATTTAGAATTGTTCTAAGATAAGACATAACATTGTCTTATCTTGCACCTTGCAATTGGCCATTAGCCTCACAAATGTGAGAGGTGGATAGCCTATCGCCAACCAGGCACATTTCCTATCCCGAACAAAATTGATTTCATCAGAAAACTGAAAAAACACATTTGGGAATTACTCGACCCGGGAATAGGACCTAATGTGGTCAACACTGACACTGGATCACTAGAAACATTACAATTTATTAGTTACTAACTATGCCCTGCAGTCCGCTGCTTCATAACAGTTTTTCATGAATCCCACAGGAACAAATTATTTTTCCGTAATAAAAGTATCTTATGTTGGACTGCCTCGCGGTCTAGGGGTAGCTTATTCGGCTCAGACCATGAGGTCCCGGTTTCTATCCCTGGGTCGGGCAAAGTGTTATTGAGGGCTTTTCGACGTTTTCTCGAAAATCTAATCCTCAGTAGCAGCTCGGAGTCTGGCAGAGTGGTGTATTGCCACTCCCGTGCCTCGGATGACCAAATTAAAAAATAGTCGATAATCATAAGATGTCGGTAAATGCGACGATAAGGATCACCACTTATCTCGCCAACCGACAAACTGGTGAATCGCGGTAAACTGGAAAGTCTATAGACGTTCGGTTTACCCTACCTACCCCGCAAGGAACAGGGCGTGATAATACTTATCTTTACTTACTGTACTATTTCAGGTTATTATCTACATGTGTGCCAAATTTAATCCACAACCGTTTTTGTGTGAAAGAAGTAACAAACATCCATCCATCCATCCTTACAAACTTTCGCATTTATAGCTAGCTGCGTCCTACAGTCCGCTCCTTTATAACAGTTTTTGGTGATTCCCACGGGAACAAATTATTTTTCGGGGATAAAACTAACCTATGTGCTGTTCCAGGTTATCATCTATATGTGTGCCTTTCATCCAAATCGGTTTGGCCGTTTTCGCGTGAAAGTGTAACAAACATCTATTCATCCACACATACATACTTTAGCATTTAGGCATAATATTACTAGAACTAAACGAAATAGGATATTAGCAGGATAGGATATGATAGCTAAAATAGAATACTTAATTGAAGTTTGAGGTAGAATCTTAAAAATTTATTGTTTTAAATTTTACACTTGTACTGTTTCACAATTCACTAATTATATATAATATAAACTTTTTTATTTAAATAGCCAACCGGTTTCGCATTTCACTGCATCATCAGGGCTAAGCCAACAGGTTTAGCCCTGATGATGCAGTGAAATGCGAAACCGGTTGGCTATTTAAATAAAAAAGTTTATATTATATATAATTAGTGAATTGTGAAACAGTACAAGTGTAAAATTTAAAACAATAATTATGACGGAGTTTCACCAAGTGCCGACGATGGAAAGTATAAATTAACTTAAAAAAATATTTTAAATTTGTTTTGAATTTCTGTGTATACAAAATAATAAATAAATGAAAATAAATTTGTGAGATGAGCATATATGTTTGTATTTCTGGGTCGGGTGTTTATTAAGTATATCCAGTGATATTTATTTATTTATATTAAAAATAGTCTCTTGACCGGTAGAAAGCCACATGGAAGCTCGGATATTTCTCCACGCATGTTCATCGGTCCAATAAGAGAGCACATTTAAGTACGACGTACATTACTTTCACAACGTCGAATGCAACGATATTTTTTTATATCATAAGATAGCAAACAAGCAGATAGGTCTTCTGACGCTATTGCGGTAGTAACGTATAAGGCGGTGGTACCAGAACCGTGCGAGACAATTCAAAACTCTACTACCTAGTAGCCACGATGCTAGTGACTCGCGTAGCCAAACTACTGCTACGATGCTACGATGTCACAAAGTTTAACTAATGTTTCACCTTATACTAACTGCCTTGCAAAATAACAGATATTCTATTCTCCAAAGGGAGGCCCCCTTTATAATAATTTACAAGAGGAGTATTTATCTTCACAGTAAACTCCTTAACAGGTAGACGGAAAAAATCAAGTTCCATACATTAGAATTATAATATTCAATATAGACTAATCTATATACATAAAATAAAATCGTACGAAATTCAAAACTGTACGTTGAATATTTTTTTAAAGTATACTTGGGGCGTGATCTACAATCGATATCGAAGCCAAAAATATAGTTTTTAGAGTTTTTGTCTGTTTGTCTGTATGTATGTCCGGGGTAAACTTAAAAAGTACTGTATGGATTTACTTCAAATTTTTCATGAATATTACTAACAGGTCGGGTCAACATATAGGCTACATATTATAACGCTATCACCTACGGGGGAGGGGCTGTGCAGAGTAAACGAAGTCCGCGCGGACGAAGTCGCAGGCAACAGCTAATATTCTATGTAGACTCGCCTTGTTATTATAAGCACAAACCATATAAAAATGATGGTTATGAAGAACACATACATATATACATATCATCACGCCAGATCTCTTACAGAATAGGCAAACAGAACCGAGTGCCAAGCATCACGGTCCTTGGAGACTTGCCTCGCATCCTTCACATTCATTCCTCTTTTTATACAAACACGCCCGTTGCGAAGATACTTGACCTTCTGACAGTACTCAATCTGACTTTCTAACACAATCTGATCATGATACGCCAGTTTTGGTCTTCCTCATACTTACATCTTTCTATATTCGTATTCTACATCTGTTTTGTTAACCTTTCATTTACCATTCTTTCTACATGTCCAAACCAAAGGAGCATGCCCTTTTACATCTCTATACCGACATTTTCTTTCAAGCTTAACCATTCTCTCACCTCAACATTACTAACCCGGTCCGCGAGTGCTACGCCACATATTTTTCGAAGCGATCTTATCTCAACCGCGTTGATTCTACTTTCATGCCCTTTCTGATATACCCAACTCTCACTTCCATACAATAGAGTAAGGATAAGCACATAATTATGCAGGGCGGGCACTCTGACAAAACTGTGCTTTTACGTAATCTCCCAAACGCTTCATTTACTCTGAGTGCTAAGTGTGAGTTTTTCTTTTCGCATTCGATCGTGAGCGCGTTTGGAGTTTACTAGGAATTTGTATGTGATTTGTACAGCGCCACCTAGTGGTAAACGTGAGAAACCAGTTTACCACTAGGTGGCGCTGTACAAATCACATACAAATTCCTAGTAAACTCGAAACGCCCTCACGATCGAATGCGAAAAGAAAAACTCACACTTAGCACTCTTTTCCCTGCACACACTCTTCTGTCGACATTAGCGGCGTACCTTCCATCCCAAGAAGAATACCATCCCATTTGAACAAAAAATTTATACATTCATATAAATTACACTCTGTCACTTTATATGAATATAGGACTCGATTACGCGTTCATTTGAGGATAGAAACCCGAAAGTGATAAGCAATAAGTGTTTCTCTCTGGAGACTGCATCTTGATAAGTCACGTATGTAGAATACAGCTGCCCAACTACAGCTTTAGGAACTCCCTTAGGATCGATATCTTAACGACTCTATGCGACATCACGTATTCCTTATTTCTACTATATATTTTTACACATTATTTTTTTATAAGATAGGAAACAAGCAAATGGCTCTCCCGATTAAAAAACAACCATCGCCTATTAGTAGGGGAGCCCAGGAGTCAACCATCGCCTATAGACACCAAAGATGTTAATGGTACGTTGCTATCTTGTGGCGAGGTCTAATGCCACATGCATAAGTTTACCGGCTAACTTACTCTCCAAACCGGAACACGACAGTGACAAGCACTGACGCTATTGCGGCAGGAGTAGGTAAGGCGATGGTACCAGACCCGGGCGAGACAATGCAGTACTCTTCCACCTAGTAGCCACGATGTCAGTGACTCGCATAACCAATCCGTTGCCTTTTACGACCTGCCTGGCATAATGGCAGTTGGTCTATTCTTCGAAGGAGCCCGGAACCAACACTTGAGCGCGTCAGGTTAACATAGGGGGGGGGCTATACATTTGGGGCTCTCCACCAAATGTAAGACCTTTATGTAGAGGCGTGTGGCTAGAGCAAAAAAAAAATCCAATAACTTCAGCTTGTGGAAATGGTCAAGTTATATATTTTTTCGTCCTTCTTATATCATTTCCTCTGTAATAAAAGAAAATTCAGACGCGCTCGAGAATGTCAAAACAAGGTTTTCTTTGGAACTCTGTGACCCTCCCACTCCCCTACTAACTGCTAAATACTTATTACTAAAGATATTATATAATCCCCGGGTATATAAGCTATATTAAAATTTAAAAAAATAGGTAGGGATACCTAAAGTAAAACAATGTAACCCACGCTATCAAAATTTTGCCGATAAGTATTTCGCGTGCGCTGCGAAAACCATTAATGATATATAAAACTAGCTGTTGCCCGCAACTTCGTCCGCGCGGACTTCGTTTATTCCGCACAGCTCCTCCCCCGTAGGTGATAGCGTGATAATATGTAGCCTATATGTTGACCCGACCTGTTAGTAATTTCCATACAAAATTTGAAGTAAGTCCATGCAGTACTTTTTGAGTTTACCCCGGACATACAAACAGACAAACAGATAAACAGACAAACAGACAAAAATTCTAAAAACTATATTTTTGGCTTCGATATCAATTGCAGATCGCGCCCCAAATATTCTTTTAAAAAAATATGCAATGTACAGTTTTGACTTTCCTATGGTTTTATTATATGTATAGATAATTTAACTAAATTCGTAAATTAGTCACGACATGACACTCTCGAGAAAGCGCGCAAAAAGTGAACCGAATTTTTGCCGAAATTCTGGCGAATTTTTTATTTTCACCGACACGTCGATTACCGGCCATGCAATTGGGCCGCCGTTAATAGCGCTGCAACCATTATTTTTCTTTTTGTTATTACGTAATTAGACTCCTTAAGAACCTCCATATTGGTACAAATTATCTAATATTTTGTATGGAAAGTATCAAACTCAAACATGTGTAAATGCACTCTACTAGAACTCTACTAAGAATTATTAGTAGTGTAGCGGCTCAAACAATCACAAACGCTACAAGAAAAAATAATAAAAAAATGGACAAAAATCAATAACAAATGGAAAAATGAAATTCAAAATAAAATCCTGAATCGCGATATCACAGTTATTTATCTTGTAACACTATATACAAGTTTCAACGCTTCTCAAATGGACTTCGTTCCCCAGGCAGTACGCCTTACCTGGCTGGGAAATCTTCCTTTTCCCCTTCCTTGTCTTCGTGTGACGTCATCGACCTCCACAGTAATGACGTCATACTGACAAGAAGCTGGCCCCCTGGTTCCATCACTATGACCCTTCAGCGGTACGGACCAGCGGCGCCACAGTAGAGTTTTGTAAAACCCCAACTGAGTTCAACCAAAAACAATCAACCCACCCTTATATTTTATTCTGACACTTCTACCATTCACACTACTAGAATACAGAGATCCGTAATGGCTCGGCCACTACGTAAACTACACTTTGTTCTGCCATCACAAGCATTGTTACTACTAGGGGATAAAGTTCCGTACAGTCTCGGCCAGCATCGAAACCACTACTAATACTACCAGTACTTTTCCTGTCGCAATAATGTCAGTGATCGTCATTCTCGTTCAATGTTCTAATGTTTCTTTTTATATCATAAGATAGCAAACAAACACACAACTCTTCTGATGGAAAGAGAAACCATCGCATTTCAATGTCGCAGTCTAATAATATTTATAATCGAAATTTATCTTCATTTAATATAACATGAATAACCCGAACATACAGCTTGTAAAGCTCGAAAAGCACACGCAAAGCTCTTTTGTAAACCTGGTGGCTTTTTATTACGTTTTTGTCACTTTAATTAAAACTACGTGTACAAAGAGCCAGTGGTTTTGATAATTATAAAATACAGTACCATAGTATTGTACTGAATACAAACTGGAATTTTAATTGTATTTTATGTTTGAACAGTGGAGAATACAGACAATTAATTATCTAAAATTTATTATCAAATCAAAATATTGTTATCACTGAATTTGTTTTATATCGTATAATAGCAAATATGCAGATGGCTCTCCTGATGAAAAGAGAATCCATAGTCTACCAAGGATGTTACTGATGCGTTGCTATCCGTGTGGCGGAATGGCAATGCCACATTGCGCCGGCGTAGGCATGTGAAGACCCCATCACCCACCGGAGGGATGATTTTTGTTACAAAGATTATCCCACCGGTGGAGTCAATATTGTAATAATGCGATGCTGTGTTTGCAGCTGAATAGGCTCGCACGCCCAGGGAGACCATTCGTTCACTTTACACTGACTTGAAGTAACAGCGTAGCTGTTTTGTCCGGTTTGTGAGAGTCCCGGAGGCCTAATCCCCCGCTCCCACGTACAAACGATAAAGCGCAATAAAAAAATTTACCCCAGGGGGTATCACTTGCAATAGCGGTGGAGAATGTCCTGCTGGGCACCCATGTTCTAGATTGTCTGAATAGCCAAGTCATGGATGCTCTGTCTGCCCTACGTACTTGGGAGGGGAATGAGAGGGGAAAATTGCGGTCATTAACCATACTGCACGAAAAAAACGGAGCAAGAAACTCTAAGCAACCCCTACCACGGTTGTCGTGGATGTTTGCAACATTAAGGGGCTTCATTCTAATCTTCGTCGACTACCACCACGAGATGGCTAAGCCAGCCTTGATTTCTTTGACCGAGACTTACATATATTTTACGGCGGATACTTCCTACCTCTTCTGCCCGGGATACAAATTGACACATTCCTTTGTACCGCGGGCTGGTGTGTGCGTATACACCAGAAAAGATATCTGCTACCGGCGCCTCGGCAGCGTTGAAGGTCAGAACCTACCCATCCTATGATTTCGTGTAGACTGCTACGAACATCCCTGCATCTACGCGTGCCTATACAGGTCCCATAGCGGGAATGCCGAAGTCGACCGACGAGTAGAGCATTTGCAAATAGCTGCAGATTTCGTGCTGCAAAGGACACCTACCGCAGAGATCGTGATCCCAAGTGATTTTAACGCCCATCACATCGACTGGCTCTGCTCACGCACTACCGATCACGCGGGGAGATCTTTTCTTTATGATTTTGCTTTTGCGTATGGTCTTACACAGGCGGTAACTTCATCCATCCGAGTTCCAGATGTGGATGGCCACACGTCTTTAATACTGAACCTTCTGGTGATTTCTCGACCGGGTCATTATCAATTATCATTGAACGTCTCTCTTGGCTCGTCTGACCACTGCCTGATCCGGGCCAAAGTCCCAGTTCCACGCCTTTACAGCCTCCTTTTGTAGGCCGCCGCCATATTTGGTATTACAAGTCAACAGTATGCTAGTTCCAAATGTTATCAGGTCTTTTTTTTATTTATAGGAGACGAGACAAACGAGCAGATGGTGCACCTGATGGTAAGTGATCACCGCCGCCCATGGACATCCGCAATACTGAGGGTATTGCAGCTGCGTTGCCGGCCTTTTAAGAATGAATAAGCTCGTTTCTTGAAGGTCTCTAAGTCGTATCCATTCGGAAACACTCCCAAGGGTAATTGATTCCACAAAGGAGTAATGCGAGGCAAAAAGTGTCGACAAAAGTGTACGGTTGTGGATTTCCAGACATCGAGGTGGTGAGGATGAAACTTTAAATTTTGACGCGATGTCCGATGGTGGAATTTAGCGGCAGGAATTAGTCCTAACAACTAGTCGGAACACTCCCCATGATAAATACGATAAAAGATGCAGAGCGAACCTTCATCTCTGCGTAACGCCAAAGAGTCAAGCCGATTAGAAATAGCCTGGTCGTCGACGATTCGAACCGCTCTACGTTGAATGCGATCAAGAGGAAGAAGCTGGTACTGAGGAACTCCGGCCCAGAGGTGAGTACAGTACTTCATGTGAGGTCGAATTTGGGCCTTGTAAAGTTGGAGGCGATGGGCTGGCATTAAGTGCTGCTTTAAAAACTCGTTTTATTCCAGGAGCTGATTTGTAAATAACCTCACTCTCTAATTTGTTAAATTGATGAGCCCCTAATTTTCCTGTACCTTTTATATCAGTATCATTATCATCCTCAACTTCTATCAACCCACTGCAGTGCATAACACCTAGCCCTCATGCCATTTTTCTTATTTTGAATAAGGTATTTCCTTTCAACATTCCAGCCACGATATCATCAGCTCATCTTGCCATCGGTCTTTCCACAGTTCTCTTTCCCACTCTTAGCCATGTGTTACTTGTAAATTGCTAAATAAATTATATTTAATACAATAAATTACTATTTGCAAGTGTTTGATTTTAGCTTTTTCGTCTAGGACTTGGAGTTTGTTTGAATCGTAGAAGAGCAAAATGTATCATTTCGTCTTTGTACCTTCTATTTAATGCATTTAGCAAATATGGCTCATAAGGAAGTTAAACTTTTGTTTGTTTTCATAACAACTGGAAAGTAAATCGTTAAATGCTTATATATGTAAAGATATCTCATTTTAATCGGATTCATAGTTTTTGTTCATCTTATGATGGAAGCGTTTTAAATTAGTTATTAGTGTGTTCAGTACATTAGTAAATTTTTCATTATTCATCATTTATTTTATTTCATAACATAGCAAATAAGCAGATGGGTCTCCTAATGGAAAGAGTCAACCATCACCTATAGACACCAATGATGTAAATGGTATGTTGCTATCTTGTGGCAAGATCTAATATCACATGCATAAGTTTACCGGCTATTTTATCCTCCAAACCGAAACACAACAGTGTCAGGCACTGACGCTATTGCGACAGGAATAGGTAAGGCGGTGGTACCAAACCCGGGCGATACAATGCAGAACTCTACCACCTAGTAGCATCATTACTCTTTTATGGCATAGTTTTAATTTATCGGTTAACCTTATTTTTTCAATTCATAACATAGTGAACGTTTGGTACAGTTCATACCTTTTAATCGCCTCTGTGGTCTAGTGGTCAGGTGTTGGCGTTGACCACATGAGGTCCCGGGTTCGATTCCCGGGTCGGGCACATAAAAAAAGTGTTTTTTCAGTTTTCTGAGAAACACAAAGTTGCCCGGGATTGGAAAGTGCCCGGTTGGTGATAGGCTTGCCACCTATCACATTGTGGGACCAAATATCTTCGGCTAATCGTGGGTGCACTTGTTATACCTCTGCCTACCCCTTCCGGGATATGGGCGTGAAGATACTTTCATACTTTTTTAGTAATTACTCAGTAATTAGAAAATACGTATTATTTGGAACATGAAAATAAAGCAAAAATCTGACTATAATATGTAAAATTAAGAAGTAGCTGTGCGTAGGATTATTGAATGAAACTTAAGTCTTGTTTACATTGTTCATTCATCCCACACTGACAATGTAAACTATATTGATAATAATATTTAACGTGAAAATTAAAAGTAAACAGAGTAGGTATAAAAGTGTTGACACTAGATAATATAGGTAAACTATGAACGATATTAAACACAGTCTGTTTATTCTCGTTCCCGAGAATTAAAGCATACCGTTGTTATAAATGTGATAATTACTTTAGTGCGTATGTATCTTTGTGTGAGTTTGTAGGTATATCAAGAGTTTGACCACATCTGTAAGTAGCGAATATCACCTGTTTAGCCTGTGCTACAGCATGCAATCACATGCCGACACGCACTGTCGCATTCTGCAGCACTCAAAGGAGAATTGCGTGCAAACGCACGTGTTAACATGCTGCAGCACGCGAAAGCATGTTGCCGTGTTCTATCGATATTCAATTTGATTACATTTTAATTTCAAACACGAAATAGTACCGGAAAAAGAGAACATTGACACAGAATATATAAAAATACAGAAGAGTACTGCTTTTATCTCGAAGAAAGCCGCTTAGCCTACATAATTTTCAATGCATCTGGTGCATTCGAAATTGCACCTCACTACTTTACTCACAAGAGTGAATTTCCTTTGTGTTCAAAATTTAACTACACCACAGTTCAAGAGTTAGGGTTGTTTGTACATGCACTCGCCGGCAGGTCGCGCTGCCGCGCTACCCGCCGCCGATGCGTTGTTGCCGCACTTACGTTGATAAAACTTGACTACTATTTTAGTAATTGCAATACTGCAAACTAGTTGCAAAACTGGGTCATGATGAATCTACGGAACCCCGAAAGTTAGGTAATAGGTAGATATAATTCGCACAAAAAAGAATGAAGAAATCTGAGCAAAAAGTGAACCGAATTTTTGCCGAAATTCTGCCGAATATTTTATTTTCACCGACACGTCGATTACCGGCCATGCAATTAGGCCGCCGTTAATAGCGATGTAACCATTATTTTTCTTTTTGTTATTACGTAATTAGACTCCTTAAGAACCTCCATATTGGTACAAATTATCTAATATTTTGTATGGAAAGTATCAAACTCAAACATGTATAAATGCACTCTACTAGAACTCTACTAAGAATTATTAGTAGTGTAGCAGCTCAAACAATCACAAACGCTACAAGAAAAAAATAATAAAAAAATGGACAAAAATCAATAACAAATGGAAAAATGAAATTCAAAATAAAATCCTGAATCGCGATATCACAGTTATTTATCTTGTACAAGTTTCAACGCTTCTCAAATGGACTTCGGTCCCCAGGCAGTACGCCTTACCTGGCTGGGAAATCTTCCTTTTCCCCTTTCTTGTCTTTGTGTGACGTCATCGACCTCCTCAGTAATGACGTCATACTGACAAGAAGCTGGCCCGCTGGTTCCATCACTATAACCCTTCAGCGTTACGGACCAGCGGCGCCACAGTAGAGTTCTGTAAAACCCCAACTGAGTTCAACCAAAAACAATCAACCCACCCTTATATTTTATTCTGACACTTCTACCATTCACACTACTAGAATACAGAGATCCGTAATGGCTCGGCCACTACACTTTGTTTTGCCATCACAAGCATTGTTACTACTAGGGGATAAAGTTCCGTACAGTCTCGGCCAGCATCGAAACCACTACTAATACTACCAGTACTTTTTCTGTCGCAATAATGTCAGTGATCGTCATTCTCGTTCAATGTTCTAATGTTTCTTTTTATATCATAAGATAGCAAACAAACACATAGCTTTTCTGATGAAAAGAGAAACCATCGCATTTCAATGTCGCAGTCTAATAATATTTATAATCGAAATTTATCTTTACTTAATATAACATGAATAACCCGAGCATACAGCTTGTAAAGCTCGAAAAGCACACGCAAAGCTCTTTTGTAAACCTGGTGGCTTTTTATTATGTTTTTGTCACTTTAATTAAAACAACGTGTACAAAGAGCCAGTGGTTTTGATAATTATAAAATACACTACCATAGTATTGTACTGAATACAAACTGGAATTTTAATTGTATTTTATGTTTGAACAGTGGAGAATACAGACAATTAATTATCTAAAATTTATTATCAAATCAAAATATTGTTATCTTTACAGAATTTGTTTTATATCGTATAATAGCAAATATGCAGATGGCTCTCCTGATGAAAAGAGAATCCATAGTCTACCAAGGATGTTACTGATGCGTTGCTATCCGTGTGGCGGAATGGCAATGCCACATTGCGCCGGCGTAGGCATGTGAAGACCCCATCACCCACCGGAGGGATGATTTTTGTTACAAAGATTATCCCACCGGTGGAGTCAATATTGTAATAATGCGATGCTGTGTTTGCAGCTGAATAGGCTCGCACGCCCAGGGAGACCATTCGTTCACTTTACACTGACTTGAAGTAACAGCGTAGCTGTTTTGTCCGGTTTGTGAGAGTCCCGGAGGCCTAATCCCCCGCCCCCACGTAAACGATAAAGCGCAATAAAAAAATTTACCCCAGGGGGTATCACTTGCAATAGCGGTGGAGAATCTCCTGCTGGGCACCCATGTTCTAGATTGTCTGAATAGCCAAGTCATGGATGCTCTGTCTGCCCTACGTACTTGGGAGGGGAATGAGAGGGGAAAATTGCGGTCATTAACCATACTGCACGAAAAAAACGGAGCAAGAAACTCTAAGCAACCCCTACCACGGTTGTCGTGGATGTTTGCAACATTAAGGGGCTTCATTCTAATCTTCGTCGACTACCACCACGAGATGGCTAAGCCAGCCTTGATTTCTTTGACCGAGACTTACATATATTTTACGGCGGATACTTCCTACCTCTTCTGCCCGGGATACAAATTGACACATTCCTTTGTACCGCGGGCTGGTGTGTGCGTATACACCAGAAAAGATATCTGCTACCGGCGCCTCGGCAGCGTTGAAGGTCAGAACCTACCCATCCTATGATTTCGTGTAGACTGCTACGAACATCCCTGCATCTACGCGTGCCTATACAGGTCCCATAGCGGGAATGCCGAAGTCGACCGACGAGTAGAGCATTTGCAAATAGCTGCAGATTTCGTGCTGCAAAGGACACCTACCGCAGAGATCGTGATCCCAAGTGATTTTAACGCCCATCACATCGACTGGCTCTGCTCACGCACTACCGATCACGCGGGGAGATCTTTTCTTTATGATTTTGCTTTTGCGTATGGTCTTACACAGGTGGTAACTTCATCCATCCGAGTTCCAGATGTGGATGGCCATACGTCTTTAATACTGAACCTTCTGGTGATTTCTCGATCGGGTCATTATCAATTATCATTGAACGTCTCTCTTGGCTCGTCTGACCACTGCCTGATCCGGGCCAAAGTCCCAGTTCCACGCCTGTACAGCCTCCTTTTGTAGGCCGCCGCCATATTTGGTATTACAAGTCAACAGTATGCTAGTTCCAAATGTTATCAGCTCTTTTTTTTATTTATAGGAGACGGGACAAACGAGCAGATGGTGCACCTGATGGTAAGTGATCACCGCCGCCCATGGACATCCGCAATACTGGGGGTATTGCAGCTGCGTTGCCGGCCTTTTAAGAATGAATAAGCTCGTTTCTTGAAGGTCTCTAAGTCGTATCCATTCGGAAACACTCCCAAGGGTAATTGATTCCACAAAGGAGTAATGCGAGGCAAAAAGTGTCGACAAAGGTGCACGGTTGTGGATTTCCAGACATCGAGGTGGTGAGGATGAAACTTTAAATTTTGACGCGATGTCCGATAGTGGAATTTAGCGGCAGGAATTAGTCCTAACAACTAGTCGGAACACTCCCATGATAAATACGATAAAAGATGCAGAGCGAACCTACATCTCTGCGTAACGCCAAAGAGTCAAGCCGATTAGAAATAGCCTGGTCGTCGACGATTCGAACCGCTCTACGTTGAATGCGATCTAGAGGAAGAAGCTGGTACTGAGGAACTCCGGCCCAGAGGTGAGTACAGTACTCCATGTGAGGTCGAATTTGGGCCTTATAAAGTTGGAGGCGATGGGCTGGCATGAAGTACTGCTTTAAAAACTCGTTTTATTCCAGGAGCTGATTTGTAAATAACCTCACTCTCCAATTTGTTAAATTTTCGATGAGCCCCTAATTTTCCTCTACCTTTCATATCAGTATCATTATCATTCCAAACTTCTATCAACTCACTGCAGTGCATAACACCTAGCCCTCATGCCATTTTTCTTATTTTGAATAAGGTATTTCCTTTCAACATTCCAGCCACGATATCATCAGCTCATCTTGCCATCGGTCTTCCCACAGTTCTCTTTCCCAATCTTAGCCATGTGTTACTTGTAAATTGCTAAATAAATTATATTTAATACAATAAATTACTATTTGCAAGTGTTTTTTTCTCTTTGATTTTAGCTTTTTCGTCTAGGACTTGGAGTTTGTTTGAATCGTAGAAGAGCAAAATGTATCATTTCGTCGTTCGTACCTTCTATTTAATGCATTTAGCAAATATGGCTCATAAGGAAGTTAAACTTTTGTTTGTTTTCATAACAACTGGAAAGTAAATCGTTAAATGCTTATATATGTAAAGATATCTCATTTTAATCGGATTCATAGTTTTTGTTCATCTTATGATGGAAGCGTTTTAAATTAGTTATTAGTGTGTTCAGTACATTAGTAAATTTTTCATTATTCATCATTTATTTTATTTCATAACATAGCAAATAAGCAGATGGGTCTCCTAATGGAAAGAGTCAACCATCACCTATAGACACCAATGATGTAAATGGTATGTTGCTATCTTGTGGCAAGATCTAATATCACATGCATAAGTTTACCGGCTATTTTATCCTCCAAACCGAAACACAACAGTGTCAGGCACTGACGCTATTGCAACAGGAATAGGTAAGGCGGTGGTACCAAACCCGGGCGATACAATGCAGAACTCTACCACCTAGTAGCATCATTACACTTTTATGGCATAGTTTTAATTCATCGGTTAACCTTATTTTTTCAATTCATAACTTAGTGAACGTTTGGTACAGTTCATACCTTTTAATCGCCTCTGTGGTCTAGTGGTCAGGTGTTGGCGTTGACCACATGAGGTCCCGGGTTCGATTCCCGGGTCGGGCACATAAAAAAAGTGTTTTTTCAGTTTTCTGAGAAACACAAAGTTGCCCGGGATTGGAAAGTGCCCGGTTGGCGATAGACTTGCCACCTATCACATTGTGGGACCAAATATCTTCGGCTAATCGTGGGTGCACTTGTTGTGCCTCTGCCTACCCCTTCCCGGATATGGGCGTGAAGATACTTTCATACTTTTTTAGTCATTTCTCAGTAATTAGAAAATAGGTATTATTTGGAACATGAAAATAAAGCAAAAATCTGACTATAATATGTAAAATTAAGAAGTAGCTGTGCGTAGGATTATTGAATGAAACTTAAGACTTGTTTACATTGTTCATTCATCCCACACTGACAATGTAAACTATATTGATAATAATATTTAACGTGAAAATTAAAAGTAAACAGAGTCGGTATAAAAGTGTTGACACTAGATAATATAGGTAAACTATGTACGCTATTAAACACAGTCTGTTTATTCTCGTTCTCGAGAATTAAAGCATACCGTTGTTATAAATGTGATAATTACTTTAGTGCGTATGTATCTTTGTGTGAGTTTGTAGGTATATCAAGAGTTTGACCACATCTGTAAGTAGCGAATATCACCTGTTTAGCCTGTGCTACAGCATGCAATCACATGCCGACACGCACTGCCGCATTCTGCAGCACTCAAAGGGGAATTGCGTGCAAACGCACGTGTTAACATGCTGCAGCACGCGAAAGCATGTTGCCGTGTTCTATCGATATTCAATTTGATTACATTTTAATTTCAAACACGAAATAGTACCGGAAAAAGAGAACATTGACACAGAATATATAAAAATACAGAAGAGTACTGCTTTTATCTCGAAGAAAGCCGCTTAGCCTACATAATTTTCAATGCATCTGGTGCATTCGAAATTGCACCTCACTACTTTACTCACAAGAGTGAATTTCCTTTGTGTTCAAAATTTAACTACACCACAGTTCAAGAGTTAGGGTTGTTTGTACATGCACTCGCCGGCAGGTCGCGCTGCCGCGCTACCCGCCGCCGATGCGTTGTTGCCGCACTTACGTTGATAAAAGTTGACTACTATTTTAGTAATTGCAATACTGCAAACTAGTTGCAAAACTGGGTCATGATGAATCTACGGAACCCCGAAAGTTAGGTAATAGGTAGGTATAATTCGCTCAAAAAAGAATGAAGAAATCCGAGCAAATTACCTATAAAAAAAATAGTCGCGACCATTCTCTGAATATAAAACTACACGCCTTTCTACCTATAGTACTTACACTTGCTTAAAAAAATATCTACTCATAAAAATTACGAGTCACACAAACAAAATGTAAATGTTTCTTATCTTTAAGAATCTTTCAATAAAGTAAAAAAAGAAAGCTTTACCGACCGACCGACAGACCGTCGTCATACAAATAGGTACGCGTGTACGCTATTCGAGAGCGGGGCGGCCCTCACTGATTTGCAACTTCTAGTTGTCGAGCGCTGTAGGTGCTTATTGCGGTAGGTACAGGCGAGTGTTAGAGACCTGACATTGGTTACCAATCTGTATGATTAAAAGGAAAGTTCCTTACTTTTCCCCGTGTTGGTCCCGGGCTCCTTTGAAGAATAGACCATCTGCCGTTCTACCAGGCAGGTCGTAAAAGGCGACCGAGTGGCTATGTACGTCACTATCATCGTGACTACTAGGTGGTAGAATTCTGCATCGGCTCGACCGGGTCAAGTACCACCGCTTTACCTATTCCTGCCGCAATAGCGTCAGTGCTAGTCGCTGTCGTGTTCCGGTTTGGAGGGTGAGGTAGCCGGTAAACTTATGCATGTGGCATTAGACCTCGCCACAAGATAGCAACGCACCATTAACATCTTTGGTGTTTATAAGCGATGGTTGACTCTTTCCATCAGAAGACCCATCTGCTCGTTTCCTATCTTATGATATAAAAAAAACTTAATAACTGACATATCAACGCCCAGCCTAATTCTTTCTTCATTTTCCACAGGAGTTATTCTTACAATGCTAAGATCGTTGACGCCGATTTTGTCTTCAAGACCCAAAAAGCGTACTTAATTTTACAAAGAAAGTTTTAGTGTAATAGAAGAATGTTTTTTTACAAAATACGATAGAGAAATAAGCTTATTGAATTTTATTTTATTTATTGTAAGTATTTTTAAATTACTACTAGCTTTGCCCGCGGCTTCACTCGTGTTGCGAAATGTTGCATACAAACTTCCAGCCTTCATTTTAGAGAAGTGGGGAGTTATAAATTGACAAAAAGTAGCATATGTCACTCTCCATCCCTTCAACTATCTCCACTTAAAAATCACGTCAATTTGTTGCTCCGTTTTGCTGTGAAAGACGGACAAACAAACACACACATACACTTTCCCATTTATAATATTATTAGTATGGATAAAATGCACATTTTTATATAAAACTAAAACTGCTTCAAATCAGTCCGGTGCGAGGGCTCTCGAGGAATGGACGTATCGCTCATACTCTACGAATGACCTGGGCGACGAGTGAATTTATAGTGCAAGAAAAATGTTGTTGTCAATATGCACCAATTTATTTACAAGCTTGTATTTAACTTTCCCGTAAACTTCACTTCAGGGTGTATCCCGGTAGTAGTTACGTAAATATTAAAACACTAAATTACTATACCTACTAGTGAGCAAGTTAATAAAATAAATGATTTTGTTCCTCCAAAATTCTAAACATCATTATAAAACTACTGCTCAATGCAGTTGACACGGTGGTAAATAGAGAGGAAGCAGTACATGGTCCAATTCAATTTTCGAATAATTCTTTGAGGCGTCCTAGAATTCAGCTGTCCAAATTAATATTAAAAATAAGTTACTCTTACTTAATTATAAATTTAAACCCACACAATCCATGAAAACTTTCAAGATTCAAAGTAGTTAATGGAAAAATTATCAAATGCATTACTAAGTACTAACTAACTATTATTGAATAAGTGTGAGGCTTATACTGAGGCTCATGGTCTTAGGTATAATGCTGAAAAAAGTGTTATCCTTACATTAAAGGCCAGTAGGAAGACTTACACTGAGACACCTGTAGTAACTCTAGGAGGGGCGGAGTTGACAAGGGTGACTCAGTTTAAGTATCTAGGGCATTGGATCTGTGAGGATATGACAGACAATGCAGACATTGAACGCGAGCGCAGGGCGTTTACGATGAGGGAGAACATGCTTGTCCGTAGATTTGCACGATCTACCAGGGACGTAAAGATATCATTGTTTAAAGCCTACTGTCAGAATTTCTACACGTGCAGTCTATGGATGCGGTATGCGCAAAAGTCTTACAACGCCTTGCGTGTGCAATATAATAATGCGTTTAGGATGCTAATGGGACTACCTCGATTTTGTAGCGCGTCTGGTATGCTGGCTGAGGCGGGAGTGGACGGTTTTACAGCGATTATGCGAAAACGCGTAGCCTCCATGTTGCGTAGAGTCCGAGACAGTACCAATAGCCTCCTTATGCAAATAAGTGACAATTTCCATTGTTCTGTGATCAAACACTGGAATTTGTTACATACGGGTTCAAGGCCTGCTATGTATTTAAAATGAATGCATATTTTACAATTACCATTAAAATTTAAAAAAAAATAGGCTTAAATTAAAATTAAACATAGTTCATAAGTTTGTTTCATTTTAGATATGTTCTAAAAATTTCTCTGGATGTTATATCTGTTAAATAAATTATTATTATTATTATTATATTATATATTACATTAACTAGTAATGGAACAGCCGTCTTTATTTTAAGCCAGGAATGCCAATGACCCGTTCAGAATTGCCTTTTCAGTTTAAACGTATAAAATTTCCAATAAAATTAGCGATTGCGATGACTATCAATAAAGCCAAAGATCAAACTTTAAAAGTTGCTGGAATTAACTACGCGATTTTTTTACACGGAAAATTGGAAGTTGTAGTCCTGTCACGTCCAAAGAGATTGTCATGTCTCAACACACCTACCTAACATGCTTTTTACACGTATTCAGCCAGAAGTTAACAATATTGTATACAAAGAAATATTTTATGTTTTTTATGTAGTTTTTTACATTTTCATTTTGTTTATATTTTCAAGTAATAGCAGGTATGAAATATAAAAAATAAAAATACTCCAAGTGGTGTATTAATTAGATGAAAACTTATACACAACGCAACGAGTTAATGCCAAAAATGTAGGCATAATATATGCTATATTACTCGTGCAAAGCCGGGGTGAGTAACTAGTTTTATATATAAAATGTATATACACATAAATCGTTATACGGACTAAAAATGCTTTAGGCAGTGAAGATATGAAATGATTTACGTAACTCTCGATATTTTACATTGTTATACAGGAGCTGAATAATGAGATATCAAAAATAAATGAGTTCGCATCTTACTGATAGAATATTATATTTCATAAATGAAAAGTTATTTAGGAGAAGACTTTCACACTAAATTTTGTTTTGAAAGATAAAAATATTTTTATTTAACGTATTTTATTATTAATAATAGAAAAAATTCGACACTGGCCTCTGGCTGAACAGTTTTTACCAGCAACCACAAGTGTGGACAACGTTATACCACAAAGCCATAGATTCACTATTGAAGTTAAGCGTAGACGACGTTATACCACAAGACCATAGAGTCACTGTTAAAGTTGAGTGCAGACGACGTTATACCACTCAACCATAGGGTCACTGTTATAGTTAATCGCCGATGACGTTACACAACTGGACCACAGGGTCACTGTTAAAGCTAAGCGCGGACGACGTTATATCACTAGACCACAGGGTCACTGTTAAAGTTAAGTGCGGACGACGTTATATCACTAGACCACAGGGTCACTGTTAAAGTTAAGTGCGGACGACGTTATATCACTAGACCACAGGGTCACTGTTAAAGTTAAGTGCGGACGACGTTATATCACTAGACCACAGGGTCACTGTTAAAGTTAAGTGCGGACGACGTTATATCACTAGACTACTGGGTCACTGTTAAAGTTAAGTGCGGACGACGTTATATCACTAGACCACAGGGTCACTGTTAAAGTTAAGTGCGGACGACGTTATATCACTAGACCACAGGGTCACTGTTAAAGTTAAGTGCGGACGACGTTATATCACTAGACCACAGGGTCACTGTTAAAGTTAAGTGCGGACGACGTTATATCACTAGACCACAGGGTCACTGTTAAAGTTAAGTGCGGACGACGTTATATCACTAGACCACAGGGTCACTGTTAAAGTTAAGTGCGGACGACGTTATATCACTAGACCACAGGGTCACTGTTAAAGTCAAGTGCGGACGACGTTACATCTCTAGACCACAGGGTCTATCATTCAGAGGAGTTCTATTCAAATAGTCTCAAGTTTCTAGCAGTACTGAATTATAGTATGTGACCCTCAGTTGAGGTCGTGCTGTTCATTCTAAATACTTTTTTTTTTCAAATCAGTTTCAATTCGTTTTGTTCTAAACACAGACTACATAAATACTAATAGACACGGCATTGAATAGGAGACATATTGCCGCGCATATGAGCAAACGCTCATATCACTGTCAAAAGTGTCATACATTAGTGAATATATATTATATTGTGAAAAAATAGACATAAACCATGTTGTACCATTTTATCGTACCGAATGAGATGACAAGGTTTTGAATTACCATTGGAGTGATTTTATTTATACGGTAAGTACTCGTAGTATGTCTCTGTATTTTTGTGTGTGAATGCAAGCTACGCTACCTACGAAGTTGTCTTGAAAGACGTATCCATTTAATCCGTGGTTCTAAGTGTTTGTTTTTTGCAAATACAACTTAGTCAAGGCAGGATATGAGCCTGATTTGTTAATTAGTTGACCATCTTACAGACAGACAGTTGTAAACCATACTTTAAGAGCCTTAAAATATTAACTCTCCCATGTATTTATATTAAAAAAGTTTGTACATTCGGTAAGGAATATCCAGAATACTTTAAAAATAATGCACAAGTACTTAATTCCACAAATAGGCACGCGGAAAAGCTGTATGTGCCACAGTGTTGGTTGGCAATGTTTGAGAATAATGTGTATTACATGTGTATTAGAATCTATCTATACATATAACAAAATCGTAGGAAAGTCAAAACTGTACATTGAATATTTTTTTAAAAGAATACTTGGGGCGTGATCTACAATCGATATCGAAGCCAAAAATATAGTTTTTAGAATTTTTGTTTGTTTGTCTGTATGTATGTCCGGGGTAAACTCAAAGTACTGGATGGATTTACTTCAAATTTTGCATGAATATTACTAACAGGTCGGGTCAACATATAGGCTACATATTATCACGCTATCACCTACGGGGGAGAGGCAGTGAGGAGTAAAGGAACTTCGCGCGGACGAAGTCGCTGGCAATAGCTAGTATTTAATAAACTACCAATCACAATTAAAACGTTAACTTTAAATAAATTTAAAAAACGACTCCACCAGTGGCTTGTAATTAAATGTTTTTACTCTATGCAAGAATATTTTACTGACAATGATAATGTATGCATAAGAAATAAGGAATAATTCTATATATCAAAATAATTTAATTGAATTTGAACTTATTTCAATTAAATGGTTGTTATTTAAGAGTAATGACATTAATTTTAATTATTAAATTTTAGACATTCATTGACATTCACTGATATTTATTGACATTGGTATGGCTACAGATATTTTTATTACTATGATTACCAGATTTTTGTTGTTCTTGTTTTAAGTACCGTATATTTTTGTGTTGTTTTTGTTAAACTTTTATTAGAAGAAGTCTACGATCCAAAAAGAAGCCTCCTTAATTCCATTTCTAGAATGGTTAACACGTGTGACTTCCTAAGTTTACTCGACACTGGCAGAATTCTTTGATAATTGCCATTCGTATAAAGAAGAAGAAGTACTATGATTACAATTTTCGTTAATATTTGAAATACTCTATAATTATTCTTAATTTTTAATTTAGCTAGGTTAAATATAATAATTTTTAATGTAAATTTTAGACATGTATTTACACACTCATTGTGTAGAATAAGTTTGATGCTGTTAAAATTGTAATTGACCAACTCTTTAATTTGTGCCTTATTCTGGCAAATAAATAATATCTTATCTTATCTTATCTGTGGTCATAGAACTTAATAATTCCCCTAGATAAACGTAGGTGCGCACTTTGTCTTCCTCTTCAAGAATATGGGTATGCTGACATTTATTTTAAGAAATAACACAAAAAGCTCCTCGATTACAATAAGAACGCGAAAGTAATTGTTTTGATATTATACATTTGCGTGTATCCGTTATGTGTTTTGTTAATTTATGGGAGCGATAAAGTATGCGGATAGATTTATTATTTACATAAACATTTCTGCTTTAATTCTTTTTATTTAAACATGAGGATCACCATCGTTCTTGCTAATCAACTCAAATTTACACATAAGTCATCCTAATTATATAAATACTAAATTCTATTTGTCTGCTACGTTTTAACGTCTAAGCGACTAAACCGATTTCGATGAAGTTTGGTATTGAGATAGTTGAGGATCTGAGGTCAAACATAACCTAAATTTTCAACAATCAACCCCTAAGGGGCTGAAATTAATGCCAAAATTTGTATGAAAAACTATATTGATGATAGTTGTGTATTGCCTCTGTGTCTAGTGGCCTGGTGTCGGTATTGATCACACGAGCTCCCGGGTTCGATTCCCGAGTCGGCCAATTTAAAAATGTGTTCTTTCAGTTTTCTGATAAATACGACGTTGCCCGGCATTGGATAAGTGTCCGGTTGACGATAGGATTGCCGTTTATCACATTGCGGGACTAAGTATAAGGCTAATCGTGGGTACACTGGTTGTACCTCTGCCTACCTCTTCCAGGATACGGGCATGAAGATACTACTATGTTACTTGTTCGCGGGTGAAGCTGCGTAGATCAGCAAGTTGTAGATATCACGTTTATTAAAGCAGGCAATGTTGAGTTTAAAATGCAAAATGTTTAAATTGTAAATGAATACAAACAAAATATTTATTCATCCACGTACGTTATGTTTTTAAAAGAGTTTATACAAAGATAACGTAATAAAGTAACCACCGTTTCGGGAGGCTGATTCTCGATGCAGATACTAATACTAACATAAGAAGATAAGATAAGACATGAGACGGCCAAGCCGGCTTTGTTCTTTTTAACCGAGACGCAGATATCTTCTCCGGCTGATACTTCATATCTCTCCTGCACGGGGTACAAATTTGAGCATTCATTTGTACCCCGGGCGGGACTTTGTGCTTACGTCAGAGAGGATATCTGTTCTTGACGTCTCAGCAGCCTTGAAGGCAAGGACCTATCCATTCTCTGGCTACGTGTAGACTGCGACGACCATCCCCGCATCTATGCGTGCCTGTACAGATCCCACAGCGGAAATGCCGAATCAGACCGACTCATAGAACACATCCAAATTGCAACAGATTCCGTGCTGCAGCAGATCCCCTCCGCAGAGATCGTGATCATCGGTGATTTTAACGCCCACCATGCCGAATGGCTTGGTTCACGTACTACCGATCATGCGGGGAGATCTGTTCACGATTTTGCTTTAGCGTATGGTATGACAGCGCTGGTTACTTCGCCTACGCGTGTTCCAGATGTGGACTACTATCTTCCTTCCTTGTAAGACCTTCTGCTGACCTCACACCCAGACAGTTATCAGGTTTCTGAAGACGCTCCACTTGGTTCATCGGACCACTGCCTAGTAAGGAGCAAAGTGCCGATTACGCGCTTATCACGGCCTCGTTCTTCAGGCTGCCGTCGCGTTTGGCACTACAGGTCAGCAGATTGGGACGGGATGCGGTCTTTTTTTGCATCTTACCCATGGAGGCGTGTGTGCTCCTCCCTTCCTGCCCATTTGTCGAGTGTTTAGCGACCTTGACTACGCAATCGACGGGGCTCGGGTTCGATCTCTAACGGGGTCAAGCATTTATGTGAGGAGCATATATATTTGTTCAGACGAAGAAAACTAGTTATTTTGCAATTTTCCGCGAACTTTAAATGTACCTTTGTGATGTTACTGAAAAGGAAAACATATAAAAGCGGTGTAAGAAATGGAAAACTATTTTCAGTTTTCCATTTCTTACAACGCTTTTATATGTTTTCCTTTTCAGTAACATCACAAAGGTACACTTAAAGTTCGCGGAAAGTTGCAAAATAACTAGTTTTCTTCGTCTGAACAATGGATTTCCGCAAAGTAACGCCTCAATCTATAAAATATATATATTTGTATTTCCGGGTTTGGGTGTTTATTAAATATATTCTAGTATTTATATATGTATGTCTATTAATAGGTTTCGTTGACTAAAACCCATAACACAAGCAAATAATTTGCTTACTTTGGGGTTAGATCAGTAAGTGTAATTTGTCCCATGAATATTTATTTATTATTCACCGATTATTCGTTGGCAAGATGAGGAGAAATCCCCATCGCATTTTGCAAAGACTGCTATAGAAAGACTTATAGAGACTAAATGGTAGAGTTCCAAAATGTCTCGCTTAGGTATTTGGTACCACCACCTAATTTATTCCTGCAACTATAGCGTCAATTTTTGTCATTGTCGTGTTCAAGTTTGGAGGGTAAGATAGCCGGTAGACTTATGCATGTGGCATTGTCATCCCGCCACTCGGATAGCATCGTATCTTCGGTATCTACAGGTGATGGTTTCTCTTTTCATCAGGAGAGCCATCTGCTTGTTTCTAGCGTTAACTGGGATCTATGGCTTTACATGCTCATCCGAGGCACCCCCAAACTCCAAGCTGCTACTGAGATTTTGAATTTTTGAGAAAAACCGCAGAAAAAACCCTACTAACACTTTTTCCTCAATAACAATATTGTTATTCAGTGAGAAAATAAACGGAAACTCCATTATACTCAAAGTAACTCAAGAGCAAAGAAAATATAAAGTCAATTTGAAACTCCAAGCGATCTCACTTTACATAATTTCTAAAAATACACTCAGTTCACTCTATGTACTTATTTTTATTTCATTACAAGGAATGAAAGGTCTATTTATAGAGGTTCTGTTCGCTCTGCCTAACCCGTAATGAAAGCAGCGTGACGATACTTTTTACGTAGACAAAGTAGCTTACAGGATAGAAAAAGTATTCTTCAACAATTGATTCTTCTATCTTAACACCCCAAATAGATTCCTTAGTTGTGACATGGAACCCATATCATGATTTGTCATATACCGGGATTCTATAATTTTCGTTCTTGGCAATTCTTTTTTTTTTGTTGGAAATACATAATTTGCGTTTGTGATGTTTGTTATTTTCACGTCACGCAATGTAAACCATATATTGTTCCGACTCGTCGCGCCCGTAAAACTATTATTGCACTGGCTACAGCATGCAGTCCGCAGTATTATAAAAGTTTTTGATGAATCCCGCGGGATTACCTAATTTTTCTAGATTAAAATCCTAGCCTATGTGCTATTCCCGGTCATCGCCTAGCTGTATGCCAAATTTCATTGAAATCGGTTCAGTAGTTTCTGCGTGATTGAGTAACAAACATCCATCCATCCACCCTAACATTCGCATTTATAATATTAATATAGCATAATATATTGCTTACTAGCTGATCCGGCAAACGTTGTTTTGCCTTACATATTAGGAATCCATAGCGGACAAACAACGTGACACGTAATTTATATAAGTCTACGGGATTGTCCTTCAACGCAGCCAAAATGCCATTAAACTTTATATGGTGGTTAAGTATTCTTAAATTTTCTAATTTTTCGCGCAATTTTCTTAATATTTTCTTTTATAAGAACTTTCTCCTTACAATTACAAACACAAAAAAAAATTACCGAAATTGGTCCAGCCATTCAGGCGTGATGTCGTGACCAAGGAAAATAGGGATTGATTTTTATATATATAGATTTTGTATATTTCCTTAAATTTTACTATTTTTTTAGAAAAAGCAGAATATTACAATGAATCAAATTATACAAATTCAAAAATTTCCCATACTATTTTCCAACGGTTTTCAACTCCGAAGTCAAGAATTTTCCCCGTGTTGGTTCCGGGCTCCTTTGAAAAATAGACTAACTGCCGTTCTGCCTGGCAGACAGGCAGGCATAAGATAGCAAACAAGCAATGGCTCTCCTGACGAAAAGAGTAAACCACGGCCCATAGACATCAAAGATGTTAATGGTGCGTTGCTATCTTATGGCGACGTCTAATTTTTTTTATATCATAAGATAGCAAACAAGCAGATGGTCTCTTGATGGAAAGAGTCAACCATCGCCTATAGACACCAAAGGTGTTAATGGTGCGTTGTTATCTTATGGCGAGGTCTAATGCCACATGCTTAAGTTTACCGGTTAATTTACCCTCCAAACCGGAACACGACAGTGACAAGCACTGACGCTATTGCGGCAGGAATAGGTAAGGCGGTGGTACCAGATCCGGGCGAGACAATGCAAAACTCTACCACCTAGTAACCAGGATGGTAGTGACTCATATAGCCAATCGGTCGCCTTTTACGACCTGCCTGGCAGAACGGCAGTTGGCCTATTCTTCAAAGGAGCCCGGGACCAACACGGGGAATCTAATTCCACATGCATAAATTTACCGGCTACCTTCCCTCCAATATATTGGTGTGTGTATATGCGTGTGCGTGTGTGTGCGTGCATACACACACACCCATTCATACATAGACATACTGTAGTCATTGTGAAAGTAGTTGAATAACTCAAAACGTGGAGATCTGGTAAAAACTCGATTATCAAAAATCGGTGCAAAATCAGTACTTTATCCCGTGTTGCTTCGGGCTCCTTTTAAGAATAGGTCAACTGTCGATCTGCCAGGCAGGTCGAAAAGGCAACCGATTGGCTATGCTAGTCATTACCATCGTATCTTCTAGGTGGTAGAGTTCTGCATAGTCTCGCCTGGGTCTGGTACCTAGTATACCTAGTCCTGTCGCAATAGCGCCAGTGCTTGTTAGTGTCGTACTCCGATTTGGAGGGTAAGGTAGCTGGTAAACTTATACATGTAGAATTAGACGTCGCCATAGAGAGCAACAACGCACCATTAATATCTTTGATATTAATGGGCGACCGTTGACTCTTTTCGTCAGGAGACCCATCTGCTTGTTTGCTATCTTATGATATAAAATAATGTTTTAAAATATCATTTAAGACTAATTATTGTATATTATTTTTAAACACAGGCTTTCTTACAGGAACGCCAATAGATGTTTTATTTAACCATCGGTATGTCGGTGCTAAGCTGCTCCATTTACGAGGAACGCCTTGAACATTACATGATACGCCTTACCCTCCAGTCCGGACCCCGACCGCCAGAAGTACCGAGTCCCCTGCTGCAGGAATAACACAGACGATAGTACCAAAAGCCGTGCGAGACGTTACAAAACACGCCTTTGGTCTAAGAGCCGGTGGGAGATCGTCCTTCACCGATCTGATAACCAGATGAGACGTATATTTTATCAAATATTATTTATAAACAAATATGCCTATAATTACTTGCCTGTCCAAAAGTGATCATGGCAAGTTTTTAGCTTGGCAACAGTACTTTGAGTAAGATTTTTTGCAGGCAAATATATGTGACTGATTTTGTAATAAAAAATCTAAAATTTGATATAACTTTCGATGAGTTAGGAGATCGATGGAGTCACCCATATTGACTTACCTGTTCACACCTGCTTGCCAGGTAGCCATACACAGAAATGAGTAGAAAAGCCTACCTAGGCATATTCTGTGTGTTAAAAATTGTCAGTAAAATAAATTTCATTTGGTTATCAAAAGTATGAAAGTGATGACAAAAAACGATTAAAGTTAATTTAATTAAAAATAGCCATGAGCACTTTTGGATAGACAAGTAATTATAAGTATATTTGTTTATAAATAATATTTGATAAAATATACGTCTCATCTGGTTATCAGATCGGTGAAGGACGCTCTCCCACTGTCTCCTCTACTATTTTACGAGATTCTAAACAGTTGACTTACTGTTTAAAATGCCGTAAAAGGCGTGTTTTATTGATCTACTCTTCGGGTCAAAGGGAGGGGTAGGTTATTGTGCTAATATAAATAAAACAAATAAGTAACCATTATTTAATAAGAAACAATTGCTTTACCCTTACATCTACTAAAGTCCAAATTACAGCTCCGTATGGGAAGAAGGGAACTTTTTCAAAACAGCATGGTATAGATTATAAAACGCATACACAGACACACTGAAGATCACAAATAAAGAACCCCCGAAAACAAAACTGAGGAAATTGCCGTCAATCATCGTGGTTCCTCGGAGACTGGCTGCATGACCTTGGAATAAGTCTTTCGTCCCAGTACCTGCTGCTTTCCGTTCTTCCATCATACGTTTCATAGATGAAAGACGCTCTTTCAACTCATCTATTGACTCCATCACATCTTCTGACTCTAAAATAAAATTAATGTGCATTAATAATTTTAATTCTGTTAAACTATAACTAACCGCGTGTTGGTAGTCCTTAACACAGTATACTGGAGACTAATAGTAGTCAATCTACAAACATGTGATATTCGAACAACGCTCACATAGACACCTCTCACGAGATATCTCGGAATAGTTCGGTACAGAGTGCTAAGTGTGAGTTTTTCTTTTCGCATTCGATCGTGAGCGCGTTTGGAGTTTACTAGGAATTTGTATGTGATCTGTACAGCGCCACCTAGTGGTAAACGTGAGAAACCAGTTTACCACTAGGTGGTGCTGTACAGATCACATACAAATTCCTAGTAAACTCGAAAAGCGCTCACGATCGAATGCGAAAAGAAAAACTCACACTTAGCACTCTGTTCCGCACCAGTCTGAGATATCGCGTCCGTGAGAGGCGTCTACGTGTGCTATGCTCGAATATTACTTGTATGGAACATTGACTTCTGTTAGTCTCTAAGTATTCTGTGTCCTTAATCTGAAGATTAGAACATCTCCTAATCAGCCCGTCATTTCGTGAATGGCGATTGTCTTTGCATGTCACTACCATCGTGGCTACTAGGTGGTAGAGTTCTGCATTGTCCAGTCCGGGTCTGGTACCATCGCCTTACCTTTTCCTGTCGCAATAGCATCAGTGCTTGTTACTGTCGTATTTCGGTATGAAAGGTAAGGTAGCCGGTAAACCTATGCATGTGACATCAAGACCTTATCACAAAGATAGCAACGCACTATTAACATCTTTAATGTCTATAAGCGATGATTGTCTTTTTCTACTAGAAAATCCATCTGCTTGTTTGCTACCTTATGATATAAAAATAAAGATTGCCATCTTCCTATACTACCGGAACCTTGAATTGGATCTTCATAAAATCACTATGTAATCTAACGGATAATATACTCTCTCAAGCAAAAGAATAATTTTGCAAATCGTTTTATAAGCGGAAGGGATCTAAGATAAAAAATCCATAGTTCCCATACTTAATATTATAAATGCGAAAGTCTGTCTGTCTGTTACGCTTTCACAGCGTAACCACTAAACCAATTTTTATGAAATTTAGTTAAAAAATAGATGATGACTCCGGTTCAAAATAGGCTTCTTTTTTTCGAAAATCAACATCTAAAACGCTTAAATGAAGTGTAAAAAGTTTGTATGAAAGATTATATCGATGGCAGGTTACTCTAAATGCGGCGAAGCAACGTGGGTTAACTGGAGTAAAAATATATGTTTAGTGTGAATTCAAGTGCTGTACAAGTGTTGTACACGTGTACTGTGCTATAATTAGACATAAATAAATACTAAAGTTTCACCACATGGTACTGACGATATAAAAGATTGAAAGTAAACTTAAAAACATATTCTCGTTTCTGGAAAATCAGATAACAGGTTGAACAGAGAGAACAATGAAATTACTGTTAATCTAATATATAATTTAGACGCAGTAAACCTGTAATAATCGACTTCAAATTTGGAACACCGGAGGAAATATTCACCAAATTTATAAATTTATAAGAGGTTCGTCCATGGGGAACTGTTATTATGATTATAGAATTGTAATTATAAGCTGAAACTTTGTAGCTTTCCAGGATCTGTAACTAAATATTGTAAAAACTTGTTCTAGGGGACACAATTACAAGGCTAATTTAAACACTTAGTTAAATTTGATTTTCTACCTTTTGAGTTCTTCATTGTCTCGCCCGGGTCTGGTACCACCGCCTGACCTATTCCTGGCGCAATAGCGTCTTTGCTTGTCGCTGTCGTGTTCCGGTTTGGAGGGTAAGGTAGCCGGTAAACTTATGCATGTGGCATTAGACCTCGCCACAAGATAGCAACGCACCATTAACATCTTTGGTGTCTATAGGCGATGATTAACTCTTTCCATCAGGAGACCCATCTGCTTGTTTGCTATCTTATGATATTAAAAAAATCTACCTAACTTGGTAATCTACGAACCTAAATATTTATTTTTAAAATTAGTCTGAAACTATTCTAATTAAAATTTTGCAACACATAGTTATAAAATCTAATATTCTAATGCTTCAGTGCTAATTGAAATATTAATTAACGCCTGGAGATATCGACATCTTATTGATTATGTATCTACTGAATTTATATTTAAACTAGGATCTATAATCACTTTCATTTAGTCATTAAAATAAAATATACAATAATAAAATAAATTTAATAAGAATTGTGATATAAAAAATAATGTTAGTATTAAAAAATTAGTAAAATAATACATTAAAATTAAAGTTAGAATTCAAAAATTTTATATATTATTTATAGAAATATAAGCAATAATTATTTATTCTATTTTAACATTACATACAATATATTCGTACATTACTTTTAGAAATATAAGTAATTTATGAATATATTGTAATAATATATTCATAAATTATTTACTGTATATTCATAAATAAAAACTTACTGTTTTCTTCTATATATACTTTTAAATATTTTTGTAAGTCTAGCCAAAAATGTCATGTCATCATTCCATTTTACTTACGTTATATGAAAAATATGTCTATCTATGTATATAATATCATGAGATTATTTTACATAAATACATTCTTATTTGAATGTTGTTCTTTAATAAAATGTATATTATTTACGCACTACACTTTGTTTTATTCACATTTGATATATATTAAATAAAATGTAATATGGTTGACATGCCCGATAATGTTTATTTATAAATAACTAATTCTTCCTGTTTCTTAGACCAAACCATTTTTCAATTATCCTAACCAATATATATTTTTCAAATATCGCACAAAACACAAGAAAAAACATAAATAACACTCAAATACCTTGCGTTTCTCTTTCAGGGCTCATTTTTAATATTTACAATCAACAGTCTTTTGTTTTCCACGATTTTAGGCAGTATCCAGGTTTGGTTTTATCCCGGTGATGGCCGCGACGCATGCGCGGCCCAGCGAATGGGATAGGTGGGATATTGATCGAAGACCCGGGAACTCCAGCCAAGTCTAGATTAATATTAGCGAACGTCACTCCTAACGCGATTTGCTATTCCTGAACTTCAAGTAAATTGATTTTGCAATTAGGTTTTTTTTAAGATTGCTGGGATTTTTTATCGTACATTTGATCGAGTAGTTAGCAACCCTGATTATGCAATCGATGGGACTCGGGTTCGCTTCCTGACACAGACGATTTTTTATTTGTGTATTTGATTATCTTTTTATATATTTATTTATATTTGTATTTCTATATAGCGTTTTTGTGCATTAGTAACCATACAAACAAATGTGATATTAAAGAATACCTGCCCCGTTGAGCAAATGGTTGGCAACCCTCACTTCGCTCACAATATGGTTCGGGTTCGATTCCCGACAGGACAGGGGTTAGTATAAGTGAACATGGTTGTATTTATGAGTTTGGGTGTTTATTTAATACTAGATGTTGCCTGCGACTTCGTCCGCGCGGAGTTCGTTTGCTCCGCGCTGCTTCTCCCCTGTAGGTGATACGTGATAATATGTAGCCTATATGTTGACCCGACTTGTTAGTAATATTCATGCAAAATTTGAAGTAAATCCATGCAGTACTTTTTGAGTTTACCCCGGACATACATAGAGACAAACAGACAAACAAGCAAAAATTCTAAAAACTATATTTTTGGCTTCGATATCGACTGAAGATCACGCCCCAACTATTCTTTTAAAAAAATATTCAATGTGCAGTTTTGACTTTCCTACGATTTTATTATATGTATAGATATATCAGTATTTCTGTTTTAGTATCCACGACATACACCCGTAACACAAGTAAATTATTTGCTTACTTTATAATTAGCTTGATTTGTGTAATTTTTCCTGAGAATATTAATTATTTACAAGCTGCAGTGTGCAATCCGCTGTATAACAAAAGTTTTTGATGAGCTTGCCGAAACAACTTATTTATCCAGGATAAAACGTAGCCTATGTACTATTCCAGGACATCATCTACATGTGTGCTAAATTTCATCCAAGTCGGTTCAGCCGATTTCGCGTGATTGAATTACAACCATTCATCCATCCAAGCATCTAAACTTTCGCAATATATAAATATTAAATATTCACGGGACAAATTACAATGACTGATGTAATCCCAAAGTAAGCAAATTATTTGCTTGTGTTGTGAGTGAGTGTTAGTCAACGAAACTAATACATAGAAATACATATATAAATACTTTTACATACATAATAAACACCCGAATCCGGAAATACAAACATTTATGCTCATCACACAAATGCTTGTCCCCGTCGGGGATCGAACCCGAGGCCCGTTGCTAGCGTAGTCAGGGTCACTAACCACACGACCAACGGGACGGTCAAATTATAATAGATTTATTCATTAACCGAACCTATAACTAACATCCAAAGACCTACAAAAAATATTTTTTGTAGGTCTTTGCTAACATCTATGTAAAATTCTGCAACTATTTGCAGGAATTTGGTATCACTTTATTATTTAATAGTATTATGCCCTTATCAATAGTGCTAGTCCATTTGACCATAATACTCCTCATTCATTTATTCCTTTTTTTTATATCATAAGATAGCAAACAAGCAGATGGGTCTTCTGATGGAAAAAGTCAACCATCGCCTACACACATCAAAGGTGTTAATGGTGCATTGCTATCTTGTGGCGAAGTCTAATGCCACATCCATATGTTTACCGGCTACCTTACCCTCCAAACCGGAACACGACAGTGACAAGCACTGACGCTGCAAGCACGAAGCAGCAATAGGTAAGGCGGTATTACCAGACCCGGGCGAGACAATGCAGAACTTTACCACCTAGTAAATCTTCTCTCTCTCTATCTTAAAAGATCATTATAATAATAATAAAAATATATATAACCAAAAATAGATAGAATCCCAAAGTAAGCAAATTATTTGCTTGTGTTAGTCAACGATACTAATACATAGAAATACATATGTAAATACTGTTATATACACAACAAACACCCAAACCCAGAAACTATTCTCATCATAATATGTGATGAGAATAGATGTCGGTATTTCTGGGGGGATACGTTTAAAACGCATAATTTTTTTTCCTAATTTACTTTGTCATAATGAATATAGCAAATATGTAGTGTCATTATATAATTTAAGCATAATCTTTTTTTTGCGAAATGTGTTTTAAGCATAACAATCTATTATTGTACTACATTTAATTCGACTATTGATGATAAGCATAATAGTCTTTAGACATTTTTTTATTTTTCCTAATGTTATCTTACCATAAAAACACATGGCATAAGCCCCCCGCCACAAAGAAACAAAGCTATCCAATGCTACAGTTGAAGTAGGTTAGTTAGGTTCTCTTTAGATCCCACACCCAGAAATAGGAGCTCCGTCGACTTGGTCCAACCCCACTTGTTACGGGAATAGTATGCTACTACAATACAGTCTGCTATTTGGTCTTGCTATTTATGCAATGCTGCTGCAGTCTGCTATCCACCTATTTCTTGCATTTTTATTAGGACTTTTAAGTGTATTTTTTTTTTTTTTTTTTTTATATCATAAGATAGCAAACAAGCAGATGGGTCTCCTGATGGGAAGAGTCAACCATCGCCTATAGACACCAAAGATGTTAATGGTGCGTTGCTATCTTGTGGCGAGGTCTAATGCCACATGCATAAGTTTACCGGCTACATTACCCTCCAAACCGGAACACGACAGCGACAAGCACTGACGCTATTGCGGCAGGAATAGGTAAGGCGGTGGTACCAGACCCGGGCGAGACAATGCAGAACTCTACCACCTAGTAGCCACGATGGTAGTGACTCGATAGCCAATCGGTCGCCTTTTACGACCTGCCTGGCAGAACGGCAGTTGGCCTATTCTACAAAGGATACCGGGACCAACACGGCGAAAATACACGGCGTGTATGCTGTTGATCATTATGTTTATGTATTGTTATGCTCAATGTGTGCCTTTAAACATTATGCTATGTTATCTTTATGCTACATACGGTTATGCTAGTAAAAATTATGCGAAAACAGTTATGCGTTTAGTTGTTATGGCAAATTATCATTAGTTGTAAAAACGTCATGCCTACTTAAAATAGTACAAAAATTGTTATGCTACTAAATATAGACCCATTTCTGGGTCCCTGGGGTTTGTCACAGTCGGGATTGAACCCGAGCCCCATCGATTCGTAGTTCGATTCGCTAACCACTCGACTAACAAGGCGGCCACTCCTATACAATCTATACAAATAAATAAAATTGGAGTGTCTGTTTGTAATATTAAAATAACCGGTTTTAACTAAATACATATGGATGTATACACGGTACACGGACCAAAATAACACTTTTTACGATTTTTGTCTGGACAGACCCATCTGTCTGTTTGTCTGTTTGTTCCATCTAATCTCTGGAATGGCTGGACCGATTTTGACAGGACTTTCACGGGTAGATAGTTGATGTAATAAGGAGTAAATTAGGCTACTCTTTTAAAAAAATCCATGCGAACAAAGTCGCGGGCACAGCTAGTATAAAATAAAGTTTTAAATCAAAATTTTGTTACTTTTCTTTGCGTTTTGGATACAATATAGTCTTAATGATATAAAAACGATTCGAAACAGTTTTTTGATCGACAACCACCGGCTAGAGTTAAATTAAAAGTTGTTTTTTTTTTTTCAATTACACAAAGACTGTAAAAATAAGACAAACCATTTACATCTTTGGTGTCTACAGTCGATGGTTTCTTTTTACATCACGAGAGCCATTTGCTTGATTGCTATCTAATGGTATAAAAAATAACCATCAAGTTACGACTTAGAGAATAAGATGTAGTCATTAGCTTGCGAATGTGGCATTATAGACCGTGGTCCCAGGAACAAACTTGTTTTTGATTAATCACAAGCTGAATTTTTGTAAAGATACATTTTGATGAGACGCCCATCTTTTCTAACTTCGAAAAATCTTGAATGGGGTAACTAATGAAGTAAGAGGAGTTCAAAGATGTCAATTTGACGAAGGAAAAATATTTAACACTAGCTGACCCGCGCAGCTTCGCTCGCGAGTAGATGAGGATGTCGTCAAGATAGCTTTCATACAAATTTCATCCCTTATTTCAACCCTTTAAGGGTTGACTTTTAAAAAAAATAGCCTATATTTGACACCGTCTTTTCAATTACTTCCATGCCAAATTTCAGGAAAATCGGTCCAGCGGTTTAATCGCGAAAGCGTAACAGACAGGCAGACAGACTTTCGCATTTATAATATTAGTATGGAACATACTATTTAATTATGTTTAATATTTTTATAATTTAATAAATTTAAAAACAGCCTAATTCTCTCACGACAGCTTGTTAATTATTATTGTTTTTCAAGGGTAACATTGTCCTACACGTAAAGTGGAAACTTTTGTTAGACCGACACTCTAAATTTTTCTTTTTCATCTATCTTTATTAGTTACCCTATTCGAGATTTTTCGAAAATAGAAAAGATGGTTGTCTCGTCAAAGCAAAGCTGTTCACAAAAATTCAGCTTATTATTAATCAAAAAAAGGTTTTTTGTTTAATAGGGTTCCTAGTTGGCTTTAGAACCCTAAAAATAGCGCTTTAGATAAAACTCGTAGACAGAAACTCACCAACAAGAAGCCACTAGCGGAGTTTCAAGTTTGTATACAAAATTAAAAATTTACTATGTGATGTCCCGTGGAATAACATTTTCTGCATATTGCTTTTATCAAAATACGTCGAAGATTGAGTAATATTGATAAAATTGGGAAAAACCTCTTCGATTATAGTTAAAACTTGTTGGGTACAGATAAGCAATTAATTAATCCTATTTATAATAAATTGATCCATCGTATCGAAATCATGATATTACTTATTATTTAGTACTAAATTCAAAGGTTAATACGTAGTTGTGGATTTCCAAAATTTGATTAATAAGTGACTTACTTTTTCTTATCAAAATACTAATACAGTTTTCCCAGGGTATTCAATTCTGCAAAAATGTTATTATTCTTGTTTTGTTTACACGTGTTGTTCTGCAAAAATGTTATTGTTCTTGTTTTGTTTACCCGGGTTGTTCTGCAAAAATGTTATTGTTCTTGTTTTGTTTACCCGTGTTGTTCTGCAAAAATGTTATTGTTCTTGTTTTATTTACCCGTGTTGTCCTGCAAAAATGTTATTGCTCTTGTTTTGTTTACCCGTGTTGTTCCGGGATCATTTGAAGAATAGACCGAGAATAACAGGTTTCTTATAAAATGCGATACTTTTTTACCCGATTGAGTAATGAAAAGTGATGATTTTGGGTCACGCGACCGAAGTTTCGAGTAACTACCAATCGCTAAATAAAGCAGGTATAAGAAACGTATAATGTAGAAGATGGGCAAAATAGGTTGACCTGGACACACACACCCATGTCTTGTATTAACACAGCTCAGATAAAAAACATCAAATAAAATTAAATTATTCCGGGTCCTATCCCATGTCTGTAAAAATCTATATTAATTAATTAATTAATTAATTAATATTATAAATGCGAAAGTTTGGATGTTTGGATGGATGTTTGTTACTCAATCACGCAAAAACTACTGAACGGATTGGAATGAAATTTGACACACAGGTAGATGATGACCTGGAATAGCACATAGGCTACTTTTTATTCCGGAAAAATTAGGTGATCTACGCCTACGCCTGACAAGGTACATAATATTATGTAAATCGTCTTATGCACGTAAAGTGAAAAATATTATGTAATGCAACTGTACAATAATAAATAAATAAATAAATAAAATAACTAACACGACTTTTATATGTACATATATGTAGATGACTGAAAGACTGAAAGATATCAACGCACCATAACCAAAGGTGTTAATGGTGCGCTGCTATCGTGTGGCGAGATCTAATGCCATATGCATAAGTTTACCGGCTACCTTACCCTCCAAACAGGAACACGACGGCGACAAGCACTGACGCTAGTGCGGCAGGAATAGGCAAGGCTGTGGTACCAGATCCGATCCGGTATGTTTCGAAATTGCTGCAATAAAAAAATGTGTTTTTTTTCAGTTTTCTGATAAAAACATTTGCCCGGGATTAGATAAGTACCCGGTCGGCGACAGACTTGCCACCTATCACAGTTGTAGGACCAAGTATCTTCGGCTAATCGTGGGTGCACTTGTTGTATATCTGCCTACCCCTTTGGGGATACGAGCGTAAATATACTTTTATGTTTTGAAGCAAAATTTAATAGTGTAATAGTGTCTAATAAGAACAGAATTTCAAAAATATAGGATACGCACATTGATATAAAAAATCCAAGATACACAATCAGTGTGTCAAAAACGTCCTCCAAAAATGAGCGCACAATTTTAAATTTTGCGCTCATTTTAAATAGAATCGCGTCGGCCGCGACACTGTCAATTTTATTTATTTTCGTACATTGCTTTGTAAAAACAACTATAAGTGTTGCACTTAAGGTTGGATATGCGAAGACATATGTTTTTGCCATACTATAACTACTTAAATGAAATTAGGGACACTTTTGAGTGTCAGTTTTGTTCGGGACTGTGCATCTAGGGTTTTTTATATCAATGGATACGCAGGATAGCGTGCAGCCTGCTGCATTATAAAAGTTTTTGAAGAATCCCGTGGGATCACCTAATTTTTCCGGGATAAAAAGTAGCCTATGTGCTATTCCAGGTCATCATCTACCTGTCTGCCAAATTTCATCTAAATCTGTTCAGTAGTTTTTGTGTGATTGAGTAATAAACATCCATCCATACAAACATCCAAACTTTCGCATTTATAATACTAGCTGCAACGTGCAGCTCGCTGCATTGTTAAAGTTTTTTATGAATCCCGCGGGAACAATTTATTTTTCCGGGATAATAAGTATTCTTTGTGCTATTCCAGGTGCCAGATTTCATCCAAATCCGTTAAGTAGTTTTGGCGTGATTGAGTAACAAACAACCATCCATCCAGCCATCCAAACATCCAAACTTTCGCATTTATAATATTAATTTTAAAAAAGTATCTTCACGCCCATATCACCAAAGAGGTAGGCAGAGGTACAAAAAGTGTACCCACGGTTAGCCGAAGATACTTGGTCCCACAAATGTGATAGGTGGCAAGCCTATCGCCAACCGAGCACTTTCCAATCCCGGGCAACCTTGTGTTTCACAGAAAACTGAAAACAACACTTTTTTTAATGTGCCCGACCCGGGAATCGAACTCGGGACCTCGTTTGGTCAACGCCAACACAGGATCAATAGACCACAGAGGTGACTAATAAATAATAAATAATAATATTAATATAGATATAATATTCGTTACGTGTCTGAGTTTACTGTGTTTGGAGTTTGGAGTGTAAATATGTGCGTGAGCATTGGTATTATTCACATGACTCAGCTTGGTTTTGAGATTTTATTAAAATGATCGAGACGCACCTTTCTCTTGATCTTTGTATTTTTTAGTCTGAGTTTTACAGTAAAGAAAAATATCCTTTCTTTACGGTTTTTTTTTTATATCATAAGATAGCAAACAAGCAGATGGGTCTCCTGATGGAAAGAGTCAACCATCGCCTATAGACACCAAAGATGTTAATGGTGCGTTGCTATCTTGTGGCGAGGTCTAATGCCACATGCATAAGTTTACCGGCTACCTTACCCTCCAAACCGGAACACGACAGTGACAAGCACTGACGCTATTACGGCAGAAATAGGTAAGGCGGTGGTACCAGACCCGGGCGAGACAATGCTGAACTCTACCACCTAGTAGCCACAATGGTAGTGACTCGATAGCCAATCGGTCGCCTTTTACGACCTGCCTGGCAGAACGGCAGTTGGCCTATTCTTCAAAGCAGGCCGGGACCAACACGGCGGATAAATATATTATTTATAGTAGATGAACAAAAAGTATAAATACAGAAAGATCCATTATTTATGTTTCCTATTTGAAAATGTTTCCATTTATACCATTTATTTTTCTTTAGGGAAAGCTTACGC
The DNA here is from genome assembly GCA_036924255.1 of Apodemia mormo. NCBI lineage: Eukaryota > Metazoa > Arthropoda > Insecta > Lepidoptera > Riodinidae > Apodemia > Apodemia mormo. The sequence continues at coordinate 27,222,943 of JAUPFN010000021.1, read as the reverse complement.
TCTGTTTTTGTTTTCCAATTTTTCTTTAATTTTAAATCTTTTTAACCCCCGACACAAAAAAAGGATCTTAAAAGTTTTATGTGCGTGTATATGTGGGTTTGTCTGTGGTATCGTAGTGTTCAAGTGGACTATTCGAGTCAGTTGCGTTTTTTTAATTGATAGACTGTTTGTCGAGATGGCTCTCCATTCCAACATCATCAGCTCGTTTCAACTGCAATTTCAATTTCAAATGAAAAGCATTAAACAACTTGTACAGGCTTGACAGATACTAAAGAAGAATCACGAGGGTATGTACAAAGCGGCCCTAAAAAACAACGCATGTTAATAGATGCTCGTTCGTATTACATTATTAATTTCTTATTACGTACTAAATACGTACGTAAATTGTATTACGGACACTTATTAAAATTCTCGAAAAACCTTCTAAGATTAATGTTTCTTAAATTACATACATTTTAAGGCATTTACGACGCAATATATCGTCAACATAGATATAATACGTTTGTGTATCTTTTATCATAAAGATTATTTAATTTTAACCACTTAAAAGTTTAAAAAAACAGGTAAAGTGCGTGTTGGGCCACCCGCAATGTAGGGTTCTGAAGTTGCCCATCACGATAATGTCGACTAAGAAACATAAGATTGTTTATGTCGACAGCTTTTATTGTTTCGTACTACGAACATATGTGAATGACGGTTATATGACGCACACTTCACCGCGTATATTTTCTCGGGAAGCCCATAGGAAGGCAGCTTCGCGAGAAGCGCTTTGTTGCGCATACCCGACCAAAGGCCTTAGCTATGTCCAAACTAACTCCCCCTTGGACTCAACTGCTTCCACCCACCGGTGAGTTAGGTATACTAGAAGGTCACCAGCTGAACGGCCGCGACGGAAACCGTACTGACGGTCGCTAATCAGCTGGTGCTCTTCTAAATTATTGAGGAGCTGAGAGTTGAAGATTGTCTCCATAATTTTGGAGAACAAGGAGGTTATGGCTATGGGCCGATAGTTAGATGGATTAGAGCGATTTCCTTTTTTAGGTATGGGATGTACCAAAGCTGTCTTACATGAATTCGGTACCACACCGAGTGAGTAGGAGAGCCGGAATAGGCGTGTTAAACTGGCGCCAACTCTGGAGCACACACTTTTAGCACAATTGGAGGGATGCTATCCGGCCCACTCGACTTGTGGATGTCCAAGGAAAGTAGTGCTTTACGCACACATGACTGCCGAAATTGTAGTTCTGGCATAGAACTGTCACACTGCGAAATGGTAGGTGGTGCATTCCTTTGATCATCTAGAGTCGAGTTGGCCGCAAAGAAGGAGCCCAGGAGATCGGCCTTCTCCTTTGCGGTATGGGCCAAAGAGTCATCGTCTACGTGCAAAGATGGAAGAGAGGGCTGTGAGAAATTCCCTAAACGGGTCTCTGAAGGAAGGCGAACTAATTTCTCGCCAATTCTGCCTATGTGTTCAGATTTTGCCTTAACAATAACTCTTTTGAAGTACCTCGAGGCGGAATTATACTCCTTACGTAATGTGCTGGTTTTCTCATCACAAGATGCGGACGCTGCAGCCCAAGCCCGATAACACTCCTGGTTTCGGCATGAAGCCGTTTTACAGGAGTGACCAAACCAAGGCTGAGGCTTACCACCGCAAAAAAATACCGCATCCCGTCCCAATCTGCTGACCTATAGTGCTAAACGCGACGACAGCCTGCTAAAGAAGGCCGTGAGAGGCGCGAAACCGGCACTTTACTCCGGATCAGGCAGTGGGACATCAAGTGAGACGTCCACAGATACCTGATAATGGTCTGGATGAGAAGTCAGCAGAAGGTCCAACAGTGAAGGCGTATGGTCATCCACATCGGGAACTCACGTGGGCGAAGTTACCAGTTGTGTAAGATTATACGCCAAGGCAAAATCGTGAACAGACCTCCCCGTATGAACGGTAGTGCGCGAACAAAGTCATTCGGCGTGGTGGGCATTAAAATCGCCCAAGATCAAGATCTGTGCGGAGGGGATCTGCTCTAACACGGAATCTACAGCCGTTTGTAAATGCTCAACGAGCCGGTCAACTTCAGTATTCCCGCTATGGGACCTGTATAGGCACGCGTAGCTGCGTGGATGGTCGTCGCAAGCTACGCGTAACCAGAGGATGGATAGGTCCTGACCTTCAAGTCTGCCGAGGCGCCGGTAACAGATATCTTCTCTAACGTATGCGCACACACCAGCCTGCTGTACAAAGGAATGTTCCAGTTTGTACACCGGGTAGGAGAGGTAGGAAGTATCAGCCGAAGAAGATATCTGTGTCTTGGTCAAGAAGAGCAAAGCTGGCTTCGCCGTCTCGAGACGGTAGTGAACGGCGTTCAAGTTGGAAAGAAGTCCCCTAATATTACAGAAATCCACAGTAAGCGTGGTAGGGGGTGTCATGGTTTTCTTGCTTTGTCTGCCCCAGACAGGATTGTTTATGAGCGCAATTTCCCCCCCCCCCCCCCCCCCCCCTTCCAGAATACGCAGAGCAGCCTGAGTATCCGTGATCTGGCTGAAATCCAGAGCACGGATGCCCAGAGGGGTATTCTCCACTGTTGGTGCAAGTGGTAACCCCGTGGGGTAGATTCTGTTTTAATTGCGCATTCATAGTGTGCGTGGGGGGAATAGGCCTCCGGGACTCTCACAAACCGAACGAAACGCAGCAGCAGGGCTGCTACTTTACGTCGATGTCAAGTAAAAGAGTGGTATCTCCCCGGGCGTGCCGGCCTATTCAGTTGTAAATGCACTATGGCACCACCACTAATTTGGATGACTGCACCGGTGTTAAATAATTTTTGCACAAAAATTATCCCACCAGTGGGCGATGGGATCGTCACATCCCTACACCGGCAAAATGTATATGAAGCATTTGCTTGTTTGTTAACTTAAATGAAATAATAAAATGAAAGTCATGGTGGTTAATCTATCTCTATATCTAAGTTAAAATGTTTGCGCTAGATTTCTCTGTCTTCTGCTGCAAGGACTGTAAGTGTGATATCCATTTATTTATATTATATTTTTTTGTACACATAGATATACAAGACAATACTGACTTAAAAAAATATATTTACAATGGCGTGCTCTCTTCTCTTTAAGAAATTTCTTCCAGCAAACCAAGCAATACAGGTTGTTGAAGAAATGACTTGATAAAGCAGGCATTGCGTACATCTAAAATTAAAAACTAACTTAAATTTGAACATAACAAATATAAATGAATGCAAGGTAAAATTGCTTCTTGGATTGTTTCTATAAAATGTGACAGTGAAACAGAATTGACAATAAAAATTAAAAGTGAGAAATTGAAAGAAAAGAAAATACAGTCACATCTATGTTTTAAATCGCGTAAGTACCTACTACCCACCAAGCGACAAATAATCCTGCTTGACCCATATTATTTATTTATTAAAAAAATGTCACGGATCTCTAATAAGTCGTAAATAATAATCGCTGTTTATAATCTACATAAATAAATGAACTTTTATCTACAGATTACCAATATATAAGGTACATAATTCTCATTTGAAACAATTGTCGCTTACAAAATAAACATGGCTTCTCTATGGATATTGACCTTGGCAATGTGTGCAGGTATTCAATTTCATATTATTATTCACTAGCGACCTGCCCGCGGTTTCACCCGCGTAGCTTTTATTCCCGTGGGAATATCAGAAAGGTTTATATACTAAGCCTTCCTCAAGAAGCTATATCTATATCTATTAAAAAAACTACATCAAAATCAGTTGCGTAGTTTTAAAGATTTAAGCATACATAGGGACATAGGGACAGACAGAGAAAGTTACTTTGTTTTTGTTGCAATTGCTGTTCGTTAGTCTCGCTACAACTCGAGAACGGCTGGACCGATTTGGTTAATTTTGGTTTTAAAATATTAATAGAGATTCAGGTTAGGTTTAAAGGTGAAAAAATGTAGAAAAAAAACGGTTTTGACACAAAGTTGGCAGAACAACGTTTGCCGGGTCAGCTAGTTTATTAATAAAAATTTAGCGTTTAAAAATATTTTTTTTATGTCATAAGATAGCAAACAAGCAGATAGACCTATAGACACCAAAATATGTTAATAGTGCGTAAGCTATCTTGTGGCGAGGTCTAATGCTATATGCATAAGTTTACGTTACCCTCTAAACCGGAAGACGATAGCGACAAGTACTATTTTTTTTATATAATAAGTTTTCTACCTAGTAGTGACTTGCATAGTCAATCTTTTGCCTTTTACAATCTGCCTGGCAGAATGGCAGTTGGCCTATTCTTCAAAGGAGCCTGGACCAACACGGGAGCAAGATAGCACCATCTCGCTAATTTTTCTTGTACTTGTTTTCAACGGACATAGATATAATAGATATAATCAAATGTTACTAAAAATTGTTGAGGGCTTGTGCTACATGACAATCGAATTTAATCAGTATATGATTCTTGTTTAAACATATTTTCCAAAAAATCCCGTGCTGGTCCAGGTCTCTTTGAAGAACAGACCCATAGACTGTTTCGTATGACCAGATCATCGACAGATGATCTGGCTCTTTCTGATCGGCTTAACAATTGGCGTTGCGAAAAGATTATGGTTCTGTCTGCATCTTCTATCGCTTTTACCACGGCGACTGTTCCGAGAAATTAATCGGTAATCCACCCGCTGAATCATCATCGGATATCACGCTAAAATTAAAAACTCCACCCTCACCTTTTAGATGTCTACAAGTCCACTCCAGTGCAATTATCAAGGCATTTTTTGCCTCGCACGATGTTATGTTGAACCAATTCTCAGCGGATTTGTTCCCGAACTGCTACGACATGAGTGCCTTTAAAAAAAGAGCTTATTCATTCCTTAAAGCCGGCAACGCACATGCAGGACCTCCGTTGTTACAACTGTTCTTGGTCGGCGGTGATCACTTACCATCATGTGAATTGTGAACTTCTTGCCCGTTTGCCCCATATTCCATATAAAATCTACCATTCTACCAGGCACTTCGTAAAGTCCGAAAGATTGGCTATATTTGTCTTTTTTACCATTGTGACTACTAGGCGGTGCAGTTCGGCAATTCCGTTGCAGAGTACGCTTGGTCTAGTCTCATCAATATGCTTGATCAGATTCACCCCAATTCATTAGTTTGTGTTTGGTCAAATCAACGATAAACCCCATTTTGTAACATACTAATTACTGCTGTTGTATTTTTTTAAAATCCAGAATAAACTGGATCTAAAAGTTACATACTCATCAGAGGCATTGAGTATTCGTATCGATCCGTGTATCAAGCTTGGGTACATGATTTGAGCTGAATAAAGTAACAACTTGATCACAGAGCAGATTGCGAGATACACCATTAATAATAAAATATCTAGCATTTTAGGAAAAAGCTAATAAAGAGAAAATCAAAAAATAAAGAGAAATCATAAAGAGAAAAAAAAAGAGAAATCATATACGCCACAGATTCAAGCTCGTAAAGCCAAAGATACATTGTCTTGCTGCATATTTTAGGCCAACAGGTCAAAGTCATTTTCAGCTGCCTACTCTGTCTGTGTAATAAGTAATCTGACAAAATTTATGTGGAAATATAAGACATTTTATAAAAATATAAACCTAAAAATAAAAATTGATTTCGATAATCAAACAAATAAAGTTGCCAGGTTAAAAAATTGGAAATTATCACTCAAGGTCCATTAGGTGTAGATCAAGGAAGTTATATTCTACCCGGAATGCTTACACGCGCTTCAAAATCGTTCCGAAGAGTACCACGACATGAGTGGAGTCTGTCTCTTTCTACTAAATAAAGCGCCAATCGCTATATATAAGTGTGTCCATGCGTAGTTTGCAAATTACTACTAAGTAATTCTAGTAATTTGAGAAACAGTTTTTGCATTGCATAAGTAATTACGTAATAATTAAAATAAGCACATTTTAGAACTCACTATGTTAATTACAATACATTTTATGCTAGTGTATCTATCGACGTGTATGAATAAAAGGGATTTAACGATTAACGAATATATAAAAATCTACCATCCGAAAGTTTTATTTACACTGGCAATCGCAAGAAAGGGACAACATCCACTCATGTCGTTGTCTTGCTCAGAACGTTTTTCCCCTCTGTTATGTAAGAAACAAATGTCAACTTTATTAGCATCGAAATAAAGTATATTTTTATTTTTCAAATATTGCTTCGTAGTAATTCCAGTTATCGTATATAAGTTCCTTGGTGTAGATAGATTGAACAGATTATCAAACGTCATTAGAAACTTCTATTCGGGGTGACAATAATGACGTATTAGGTAATACTGGAGCTAACACTCTGATGAATTACTTGAAACATATACCTACGTTATATTACAGTCTATGAGGTCTCGCGATCTCTTTTTATACAGCTGTGTTAGAAAGAGAGGGTAAGACCTCGGCAGTAAGGGAAGATGACAGCAGTATGAAAAGTTATGTTTCATGTAGGTATAAGAAGTGTTGCCTCCAGATATAATGCAGCTCCATGGTTGCAACAAAAATTTTTCTTACTTTGAAGTTAGATCAGTAGGCTTATGCTCAGTAAGTATGAATCGAATATAGGTATGTATTGTAGTTTTCAATGATAGATTACGAGATGACGATAAAAAATCCTCCTAGACCTCCTAGCTGGACCACTAGACCTCTGTGGTCTAGTGGTCCAGCTTTGGAGTTGACCACATGAGGTCCCGGGTTCGATTCCCGGGTCGGGCACTTTAAAAAAAAAGTGTTATTTCAGTTTTCTGAGAAACTCAAAGTTGCCCAGGATTGGAAAGTGCCCGGTTGGCGATAGGCTTGCCACCTATCACATTTATGGGACCAAGTATCTTCGGCTAATCGTGGGTGCACTTGTTGTACCTCTGCCTACCCCTTCGGGGATATGGGCGTGAAGATACAATAAAAAAAAACTAAAATATTAGTTTTAAAGATAAGGATTAATAATAGACATTAAGTAATGTGACAGTAAACGCAATTCTGAAAGCGTTACGTTACGCAGTGGTAAAACGTCATCTTGATGGCATTTTTAAGAAACCACTATTATATCATAGGTTATAGTATTATATCATAGTTCATGGTTCCAACTAAGGAAATGATTGCACTTGTTCATTTCATAACTGTGAAATTAGTACTGTCAACAAAAAAAATATTTGTTTAAAAAGATTTGGCTGATTTATTGAAGAACAAATAACATTCAAATAATTCTCAATTAATATTAGTGTTCCATATACTCATCGACATAGTATATTGATTTCGCTGCATATACTACATGTACCTACATAAGTGTACCTATTTACATAATGTCATTAAAAAAACACGTAATTAATTTTAGATTTATGCAATATTATGTGCGACGAAAAAGATTCGTGCATTATTTACGGATATTATTGGTAATGTCGGCAACAAAGTCATTATAAACTGTGTAGGGGATTAAAAATCCAATAGAAACATTTGATTAAGTATTTTGTTTATAAAAATAAATATCACATACTTACATGAGCGAATGGGAATCTAAATAGAAAATATACCAATATATGGAACGCAAATTATTTTTAATGAATTTCGTTGTTAGTATTTTTTGCTCACCATACTCATCACTAAAAATGCAAAACAATATGGCGTACTAGCAGTCCTATTCTCAGTCGGAACGCATAGTAGATTACCACAGTGTGATGTCATTAGGACGCCATGAAGGTCCAGACCGTTTTCGCGGTAAATTTACCCCATGTTGGGTCCGGGCTCCTTTGTAGCATAGACCAACTGCCATTCTGCCACGCAGGTCCGATTGGCTATGGGAGTCACTACCATCGTGGCTACTAGGTGCATTGTCTCGCCCGGTCTGATACCACCGCCTTACCTATTCCTGCTGCAATAGCGTCAATGCTGGTCACTGTCGTGTTCCGGTTTGGAGGGTAAGGTAGCCGGTAAACTTATGCATGTGGCATTAGACGTCGCCACAAGATAGCAACACACCATTAACATCTTTGGTGTCCGTAGGCGATGGTTGACTCTTTCCATCAGGAGACCCATCTGCTTGTATGCTATCTTATGATATAAAAAAAAATTAAACGCTAAATTTTTATTATAAGCTAGCTGAACTCCCGACTTAGTCCGCGTGAAAAAAAATCGAAAAAAATAGCCTTAGTTACTCCCTATCACATCAGCTATCTGCCAGTGAAAATCCCGTCAAAATTGGTCCAGCCGTTCCAGAGATTAACCGGAACAAACAGACGGACAGACAGACAAACAAAAATTGTAAGAAATATTATTTTGGTGTATATACAGTGTATACATCCATATGTATTTAGTAAAAAACGGTTAATTTAATATTACAAAAAGACACTCCAATTTTATTTATTTGTATAGATATACATTATTTAACAAAGAAAACCTAAGATAGATGTCAACTAGCCTATTGTTGTTATTATTAGTCCCGTAATATTTTTTTTACAGTTGCCATCTCTGCTGCACCTAACCAATATCAAGGACGTATCGTAGGTGGTGAACCTACTACTATCGAGAAATATCCTTCAATGGTTCAAGTTGATTTCCTCGGCATTTTCACTGGTGTTTGGGCACAATCCTGTGCTGCGTCAATCCTCACCAGCAGATATGTTTTGTCAGCGGCTCATTGCTTTGCTGGATTGTGAGTTCTGTAAAAATGTCATTGTTTATATGGTATTTTGTGTTTACTGTTTTTTTTTTTCAGTTTTCGGATTAAACAATGTTGCGCGGGATTGGATAAAGCTTGGCTTGCCACCTATCACATTGTCGGACTAAGGTCTTCGCCTAATCGTAGGTCCACTGGTTGTACCTCTGTCTCTGGTTGTATCTCTTCGGGAATATATATATATATATATATATATATATATATATATATATATATATATATATATATATATATATATATATATATATATATACAAATCATCACCATTTTCCGACGTCCCGTCATTATGCGTCAATGGCTGGACTGAATGGTGAATATCACATTTGTGGAACCAAGTAGGAAATGTGATAGGTGGCAAGCGTATCGCCAAACGGGCACTTTCCAATCCCGGGCAACGTTGTTTATAGGAAAACTAAAAAAAAACATTTTTGAATTGCCCGACCTAGGATTCGAACCCGGGACCCTCATATGGTCAACTCCGACAACGGACCACTAGACCACAAAGGCGATTAAAAAAAACAATTAAAAATTAATAAAACTTGTCATGACAGAACTGAAAATAAAAAAGTGTTTACCTAAAAATCTATTCTGAAACCGCTGAATATAATGGTAGAAACTTCATGTTGAAATATTCAGCGGTTTTTGTGTGATTTGCATTCAAAACAACTACTATATTTTCATAGATATAATACTTAAGCACTGTCATTTGTTTGGGATGAAACTATTTTTACGGGAAAGTTATCTAGGTGTATAGACCGGAAACCCAGGAACAAACTTTTTTTTGGTTAATAACAAGCTGAATTTTTGTGAACAACTTTATTTTGACGAGACGACAATTTTTTCTATCTTCGAAAAATCTCAATTTTTTTTAAATAATAAAATTATGGGGCTTTGCAAGTTTTGATTCAGTGAAGGAAAAATATTTATTAATAACAATAATCATTTTTGGACTTTAATCGCTTGATTTTGAAAAACACGATGAAACTTTTGTTTTACACATTCAATGGTTTTTCTTCCGAGTCCTCCACTCTTAAGTTTCGGAATCATGAGATGTTTCAATTGATATTAATCAATTTAACAACAGTCTAATTTTCTCACAACAGCTTGTTAATTATTATTGTTATTCGAGGGTAACATTGTCCTACACGTAAAGTAGAAACTTTTCTTAGTCCAAAACTCTTATCTATCTTTATTAGCTACCCGGTTCGAGATTTTTCGAAGATAGAAAAGATGGTAGTCTCGTCAAAACGAAGCTGTTCACAAAAATTCAGCTTGTTATTAATCAAAAAAATGTTGGTTTCTGGGATCCCGGTCTAGTAATCATTGATATAAAAAACCCAAGATGCACAATCAGTGTCTCAAAAACGTCCTCTAAAAATGAACACACAATTTTAAATTGTGCGCTCATTTCAAATAGAATCGCGCCGATCGCGACACTGTCAGTTTTATTACTTTTTTTACATCGCCGCGCTTTTTAAAAACAACCATAAAACTTGCGCATAAGGTTGGATATGCAAAAACATATATTTTTGCCATATCTATAACTACTTAAATGAAATTAACGACACTTTTGAGTGTCAGTTTTGTTCGAGACTGTGCATCTTGGGTTTTTTATATCAATGCTAGTAATATAATTAGTTAACTATTATAATAGCTGTTGCATAGGTACAGTGTTTTTTTGGCAACAAAGCGCCAAGAACTAGATATCTATACAAAACTGGAGTGTCTGTAAATAAAATTGGAGTGTCTGTTTGTAATATTAAAATAACCGCTTTTTACTAAATGCATATGGATGTACACACGGTACATATACCGAAACAACACTTTTTACAATTTTTGTCTGTCTGTCTGTCTGTCTGTCTGTCTATTTGTTCCGGCTAATCTCTGGAACGGCTGGACCGATTTTGACGGGACTTTCACTGGCAGATAGCTGATGTGATAGGGAGTAACTTAGGCTACTTTTTTTTGATATTTTTCCACGCGGACGAAGTCGCGGGCTCAGCTAGTTACGTAATAAAGTGGGATTACCGGACCCAATGTGAACAAAATAGTAGCACAGTATACTGGAGACTAAGTAGTCAATCTACATACATGTGATATTTAAGCAACGCACACATAGACACCTCTCACAGACGCGATATCTCGGAATGGTTCTGGACAGTTTGTTCTGCACCAGTCTGAAATATCGCGTCCGTGAGAGGTGTCTATGTGTGCTATGCTCGAATATTACTTGTATGGAACATTGACTTCTGTCAGTCTCTAAGTATTCTGTGGTAAGTCCGCAATGACTTACCCAGATATATGGCACCACCGCCTTACCTATTCCTGCCGCAATAGCATCAGTGCTTGTTATTGTTTTATTACGGTTTAGAAGGTAAGGTAGCCGGTAGAATAATATTTGTGGTATTGTCATCCTGTGATACGGACAGCAAGGTGCCACTAACATCTTTGATGTCTATAGGCGATAGTTTCTCTTTCCATCAGAAGAGACATCTGCTTGTTTGCTATCTTATTACACAAAAAAAAAACAGCCAAAAAAAGGATTATTATTATTATTATACAGAAAAACGCCAAAATTATTTCGCCGTGTTGGTCCCGGCCTCCTTTGTAGAATAGGCCAACTGCCGTTGCTGCTGCTGCTGCTGGTCGTAAAAGGCGACCGATTGGCTATCGAGTCACTAACATCGTGGCTACTAGGTGGTAGAGTTCTGCATTGTCTCGCCTGGGTCTGGTACCACCGCCTTACCTATTCCTGCCGCAATAGCGTCAGTGCTTGTCGCTGTCGTGTTCCGGTTTGGAGGGTAAGGTAGCCGGTAAACTTATGCATGTGGCATTAGACCTCGCCACAAGATAGCAACGCGCCATTAACATCTTTGGTGTCTATAGGCGATGGTTGACTCTTTCCATCAGGAGACCCATTTGCTTGTTTGCTATCTTGACATAAAAAAAAAAAATTGAACGCACTATGGAATTTATTAACAAATTTTTTTAGTTAATATATATTCTAATTAACTCATCAACACCCAATGTGACACTTAAGCTTAAATTCAGTTAGCACCCACACGACGCTTAAGTGTCGCATTCCTATTTGGGTTTCGACCTTCCACTACTAAAAATACAGGCTATGAATTTTTTTTTGTTATAAATATAAATACAAACTACTTTATTATAAGTTAACAAAGTTTTATAAGGATTTTTCTTAGGGGCTGAGGGATTAAATCGATAAGTAACAACCAATCCATGCGATCAAAAAAACCGATAACTTTGCAAATAACTACATAATATACTTACAGTATTCATTTCTAGACATATAAAACGAAGTTATTCTTCTCAACCCTACCTTAATTATGAATACGACGCCATTTGCTGATTTTAATAGCTTCAAAACAGATTAAATATAGACAAAGACATGGACTTTTACTTTCTAACTGGAACCCGAAAGTGACTAGTAACGACAATATTGCAGCAGGAATACGAAAATTGTATTACAAAATCGATTGTACCAACCCAGGGCGGTGGTACCAAACTCGGGCGAAACCTTGCAGAATTCTACCACATAGTAGTCAAGATGTTAGTGGCAAGTTTAGCTAAACGTGTGCCTTTTACGAACTGCCTGGTAGAATAGCGCATGGTCTGTTCATCAAAAGGGGACCGTTCTCACATAGGATTGACAACCTGAACATTACATTACAGGGCTCTACCAAGTACCACCTAGCTGCAATTAATCTATATTTGTCTGCGTCTCCTAGTGATAAATCGCTATGGTGTGAAATAATCCAAAAAAAAAATTGCAGGACCTATTTAGGCCCTGGATACCGTCGTATCAGGGCTGGCGCCACGTACCGGAACACTGGAGGTGTAATAACCTACATTGAAAGAGAAATCAATCATCCCAGCTATGGACAGCTCGACTATGATGGCGACATCAGCGTTGTCAGGCTATCTGGAAATCTAGTCTATACTCCTGTAGTCCAAGCAGGAGCGATTGCTGCTCAAGGCACCATTCTGCCTGATAACTTACCCGTTGTACATGCTGGTTGGGGTCACACTACGGTAACTTAATTTTTTTCATATTCACCATCCTATTCGTCTCACCTGTGTTTGACTACTTACGGCAGAAATAGGTAAGGCGATGGTGCGTCTTTTCTATTCTTTCCGCAATACCATCAAGTAGCCACCCATATATAGGCGATGGTTATTTCTTTTCATTAGGAGAACCATCAGATTACTTGCAATCATCTGATATAAAAAATGCTTTAAAAAGTGAAAGACTGTTCGTATGTTTGAGGAAGAGTAACTTAGCCGTGTTGGTCCTGGCCTCCTTTGTAGAATAGGCCAACTGCCGTTCTGCCAGGCAGGTCGTAAAAGGCGACCGAATGGCTATCGAGTCACTACCATCGTGGCTACTAGGTGGTAGAGTTCTGCATTGTCTCGCCCGGTTCAGGTACCACCACCTTGCCTATTCCTGCCGCAATAGCGTCAGTGATTGTCGCTGTCGTGTTCCGGTTTGGAGGGTAAGGTAGCCGGTAAACTTATGCATGTGGCATTAGACCTCGCCACAAGATAGCAACGCACCATTAACATCTTTGGTGTCTGTAGGTGATGGTTGACTCTTTCCATCAGGAGACCCATCTGCTTGTTTGCTATCTTATGATATAAAAAAAAAGCCTCCAATTTGATAAAATTCCATCTAGAGATTTACGCCTTGTCGTCAATCCTATTCTTACCAGCGGTCTTGAACCACCAAGTCTCTGGAGAGACATTAAATCTTTTTGTATGTTTTTCCCTGTGTTGGTTGCGGGCTCCTTTGAAGTATAGGCCAATTGCCGTTCTGCCAGGCAGGTTGTAAAAAGCGACCGATCTACTATTACTTTCGTGGCTACTAGGTGGTAGAGTTCTGCATTGTCTTACCCGAGTCTGGTATTACCGTCTTACCTGTTCCTGCCGCAATAGCGTCAGTGCTAGTCCAGGTTCCAGTTTGGATGATAAGGTAGCCGGTAAACTTATGCATGTGGCATTAGACCTCACCACAAGGTAGCAACTTTGGTGTCTATAGCCGATAGTTGTTTCTTTCCATCAGGGATCCATTTGCTTGTTTGCCATCTTATGATATTAAAAAAAATGTTGTACCTTCTGTATAATGGAGTGTTCTGGCGAGCTTTTGATTTAGTGCAGGCATCTACGTTTCCCCGTCGGACCAGACGCCATAGTGAGAGATTTCACCCATACCACATTCATGGCTATTAGTCATCTGCAACTGTACAATTTGCTTATACCTTATTTATATAAACAATAAAACTCCATATTAACAGCTTAATGTATTCGGTTTTTCCGAATAGCTTAATTATTGAGATTTTTAAAGACTTATGTTTTGAAAAACTTTAAAAACACGCAGAGATTGAACCTGCGACCGTCTCCCTAAAGCCGGGACGATCTACCACTGAGCTAGGTTGACAGGTTCAACGTGGCAAAATTCTTCTTTGCTATGTGATCAATTACGTTGATTGATAGCAAAGAAGAATTTCGCCACGTCTGGCCTGTCAAACTAGCTCAGTGGTAGAGCGTCCCGGCTTTAGGGAGATGGTCGCAGGTTCAATCCCTGCGTGTCCATATTTTTTTTGTCGTTTTTAAAGTTTTCCCAAGCACGGAGTGAGTGCTTTAACACAAAAATGATTTATGTTTTGTTTAAAGTCAGAAGCGCTAATTTTTTAATCTTGTAAATATCCATGGGCAGTGGTGAATGCTTTTCATTAGGTGACACACTTGCTTATATTCCTGTAAATGCAATAAAAAAAACAAAATAATATAGAGACGGTATTAATTATACTACTTATTGAGTACGTAGTCAAGATATTACTCGCCTTTTACGAGATTCCCAAAAGTCAGAGGGTTTGTTTTCCAAAGGCGCCCGGATAATCACGAGGTGGCAAAGTAGGTGATGATCCTGATAGGTACGAGTTCCAAGTGCTCCAACTTAACTAATATCCTTACTATTTATGATAAACTGACAACTTTGTATGCTCTCCGATATCGATACACCATCAACTCTTAGACTAACATTATAACAAATACTCTTTGCAGCAAGGTGGTGTTGCGTCTCCAGTGCTTCAAGAAGTCACCATATACACAATCAACACACAACTTTGTGCTGAAAGATACTTGACACTTGAGAGACCCTGGGTTGTGACTGAGAATATGATTTGCGCTGGTATCTTGGATGTAGGAGGCAAAGACGCTTGTCAAGGAGATTCTGGTGGACCTCTGTACTACGAAAACATTCTGGTCGGTGTCGTCTCTTGGGGCCATGGCTGCGCTAATGAAACCTTCCCAGGAGTGAGCACTGCCGTAGGACCTTACACTAACTGGATAGTAGAGACCGCTGTCTAAAGTGATTTTAGTAATATATTAATAAAATTCCTGAATACGGCTTTTTTGTTGTTTACCTTACACTACTGGATAGGGGGTATCGCTGTTTAAGCTTAATCTATATCGTAACATCTGTTTTGTATTAAAGAAATCTTACAAGTGTTTGCTTTTTTATATTATTTAATAGCAAACAAACAGATGGGTCTCCTGATGGAAAGGGCTTATTCCACTTGGATCCACAGCTACGATCCACATGGGGATTCACGGACACTCTTTTTCCACTTAAATCCACATGCGGATCCACGTCACTCTTTTTTCACTTAAATCCACATGTAGATTAAATTAAATAAATTATTTGTTCTCTACAAGTGTCCACTGGGGAAGCACTTGAGCTAAAAGTCCTCAACAATATCACGAATAAAAGAAAAATTCAAAACGCCGAAAACGACAACTTCATTAAAGAATGTCAGACTCAGTTAACGACAGGTTAAATATGCGTTGGCTTTTTTTGAGATGTTAAGTAAGTGAGAGAGTGCATGATGTGGTAGAACATCCAAAAGATAGCAACAGTACTCCATGAACGAGCAGATCTGAGCTTGATAAAGCTGTTTTAGGCTGAAATACCGCCTGACCTTACAGGGGATTCCAATTTATTACCTTGTTAACATAATATATAGGTAATTAATTAAATTTGTTGGTTTTGTTTTTAATAATATTATATGAACCTATTTTTATGGAATTCTGAGTTATCTGAGTTGATTCTGAGTTATTCTGAGTTATTCTGAGTTATTCTGAGTTAGAGTATATTATATATCTAGAGTTTAAAAAAAGGTTTTCAGAAAGGTGAATAATATTTTCAGAGTAAAAAAGTTAACTTCCCGAAATGGCGTGTCCTCAGCAAATTATGGATCCAAGTGGAATAGAAAAATATTAGTATTTTTAGATCCACACAATTGTGGATCGAAGTGGAATAGAAAAATATTAGTGTTTTTGGATCCACACAATTATGGATCGAAGTGGAATATAAAATAAAATATTCCACGTGGATCCACGCAACGGTGGATTCGAGTGGAAAAAAGAGTGTCCGTGGATGCACATGTGGATCCTAGCTGTAGATTCAAGTGAAATGAGCCATGGCCTGTAGACACCAAAGGTGTAAGTGTTGCGTCTTGTGGCGAGGTCTAATATCATATGCATAAGTTTACCGGCTACCTTACCATCTAAACTGGAACACGACAGTGATAAGCACTGATGCTATTGCACCAAGAATAGGTAAGGCGGTGGAACCAGACCCGGGCAAGACAATGCAGTACTCTACCACCTACTAGCTACGACGATAGTGACTCGTATAGCCAATCGGTCGCCTTTTATGACCTGTCTGGCAGAACGGCAGTTGGCCTATTCTTCAAATAAACCCCGGACCAACACGAGGAAAACTATCAACAAATTATAAAATTTTAAAATATTCCCATTCTACTAAAGATCTCAAATATAATAATCAAGATAAATTCCGTTGTTATATTTGATAAATTTTAGTGCCCAATAAATTTAACTAGATAGCTTATCTGTTGTTTGACTATAAATGTGGTAGCCGATTAAAACTAGAATTCAGCAAATAGTATAAGGAAAATGGCTTCATATTTGACACTGGTATTAGCTGTGTTTGCAGGTAAAAATATTTATACATAACTATACTATATACATAATATTAATTCCCGTGTTGTTCTGAGCTGCCTCTGAGGAATAGACCCTCAGTTCTGTCTGGAAGTTCATAAAACACAAATGATAAGTTTTGCATATCTTAAAAAAACAACATGTTATAACCAAAATATTATGTTTATTGCTTTTCAAAATAATCTCCTTTACATTTTAAACATTTTTTCATGTGATCGAACCATTTTTTAAAACAGGAGGACCACAGATCTGAAGGCATGTTTGCTACGTGCTGATTGAACGCTACCACTGCCTCTTCGGAGTTGGTAAAAGTAGAACCTCTCATCAAATCTTTGATTTCGGGGAAAATACAGAAATCACAGGGTGCTAGGTCGGGGCTATGCGAAGGATGAGTGACTAGATGTACTTATGAAGCGTTATCATGGTATAGCAGAATGCAGCTTTTGGGTCGTCTTTCGTGAACTTTTTCTAACACACTGGGTAAACAAATGTTAGAATACCACTCGGCATTAACACTCTTTTGATCTTCAAGCGGAATTGTACAAATGGGACCTGTAGCTGAGATAAAAAGCGATCATTTTTTTACCAATGTTTCTCGCCTGTCTCACTTTTGCTTGCCTGTTCTCATTTTCAAACACCCATTCTCAAGATCCTCCTCCTCTCAAGATCTCCTGTGACAATGTCATAAACAGCATTAGAATGTCCGTGGTCGTACTTCAGTAGCATCTGTGAGCACCATTCCACGCGAGCCCGCTTCTGCTCCGCTGTCAGTTCATGAGGGATCCAACGACAATAAAGTTTCCGAACTTTCAATTCTTTGGGTAAAATTTTCTGAATTCCCAATAGTCCTCGAATTGTCTCATAGATAATCCGGGGGTTTTCTTCAATTAACCGCTTAACAGTAGCCACATTATTTTCGTTGACGGTAGTTGAAGTCCGCCCTTCACGAAATTCGTCATGTAAAGAACTTGACCTCTCTCAAATTCAGCAAACCATCGCCTCACGGTGCTCAAACAAGGTGCTTCTCTCCCAAAAGCATTTTGAAGACGAGCGGCACAGTCTTGCGGAGAAAAAGAAATTTTAAAATCATAAAAAATCATCGCTCCAAAATCTTTTCGACTTAATTCCATTTTCGTTGCGTACGGAGAACTTTGATGTGTGATAAAAAAATAATTGACAAATCATTTTCCGCCAATTTTTTTTATTACTAAGAAGGTTGCAACATTTTGAAAATACAACATTCGAAATTCAAATAGTTCCGATTAGCTAGAAGTGCAAAACTTTTAGTGTGCCCCATGTACGTGAATCAATACTACCATGGTCTACCTTGGTGTATCACCGCGTTTTGTGGATACTCTTGTGACCGCCTCGATATATTGAATAACGCCCCGTTCTGCGATAATTTGGAAGGAAAGAATAAACTAGCCTCCAAAAAGTTTAGTGTGTTGTACATGTGTTGTACACAAGTTTATATATATATATATATATATATATATATATATATAAACTTGTGTACAATAATATATATATATATATATATATATATATATATATATATATATATATATATATATATATATATATATATATATATACATACACAAGTTTATTTGTGGTGGGTATAAATAATATAAATACTGGGGGCTTATACTTATCTATGTACTTTGTTCAACTCAGAAAAAAAAGTCACGTAATAAAACGTTGTTTATTAGGTCAAATTACAAAAGGTGCAATAACAAAATAAACAGAGATGGAAGGTACACCGCTGATGTTGAAAGAAGAGTGTGTGCAGGGAACAGAGTGAATGGAGCGTTAGGGAGATTACTTAATAGCACAATTTTAAGTCAGGGTGCCCGCGTAGCCCTGCATAATCATGTGCTTATCCCAACGCTATTGTATGGAAGTAAGAGTTGGGTATGTCAGAAAGGGCATGAAAGTAGAATCAACGCGGTCGAGATGAGGTCGCTAAGACAAAATATGTGATGTGACACTCCCGGACCGCGTTCGTAATATCGAAGTGAGAGAGAGAGGTTAGGTTTGAAAGAAAGTGACGGTGTATGGATGAGAAAGGGCATGCTCCGTTGGTTCGGACATGTAGAAAGAATAGTAGATGAAAGGTTAACAAAACAGATATACAACGCGAATGTGGAAGGATGTAGGTACTGGGGAAGACCAAGACTGACATACCACAAGGTAGACATACAAGAAGGTTGCAACATTTTGAAAATACAACATTCGAAATTCAAATAGTTCTGATTAGCTAGAAGTGCAAAACTTTTAGTGTGCCCCATGTACGTGAATCAATACTACCATGGTCTACCTTGGTGTATCACCGCGTTTTGTGGATACTCTTGTGACCGCCTCGATATATTGAATAACGCCCCGTTCTGCGATAATTTGGAAGGAAAGGAAAGGATATTATTTTATTTAAAAATACAACATTATCTTACAGGTGTCGCGACAGCCGCACCGAACTTGGACAAAAATCGTATTGTAGGTGGGAACCCGACTACGATAGAGGAATATCCTTCGATTGTACAGGTTGAGTCCTTTGGCATAAATTCTGGCGTTTGGGGACAATCTTGTGCGGCTAATATTCTTAACGTCAGATATGTCCTATCGGCTGCTCATTGTTTCGATGGAAAGTAAGTATATTTTTCCCGTCCCGACCATCTCCCGTTCTACCAAGTAGTTCGCAAGATACTCATTATCGATTATGTGAGTACCATTACGGTTACTGGGTGGTAGAGTTCTACAATGTCACGCCCACCACCACCACCAACAACTTAGTACCACCGGCTTGCTCATTCCTGCTGCAATAACGTCAGTACTTGTCACTGTCGTATTCCGGTTTGGAAGAGAAGGAGATAAAGAATCGCTCTGCTAGATAAATGCTGGTGTTGAATTGTAGAAAAATGTTTATGAAGCCTGGAAGGAATTGGAAGATACACTTGAGGTATTCTGTGCTTTATTTAGGGCATTCGATTATGTAGATAATGCCATCGTAATCAAGAAGTTACACACTACTGAATAAGAAATAAAGCCCTCGATCTTCTAAATTCTTACATAGATGGAAGAATACAGAAGATTGATATTAATGGTATAAAGTCTAATGGTGGTACTGTAACTATGGGTGTCACTCAGGGCTCCATTCTTGGTCCATTCCTCTTTTTTATTCATAGTAATGACTTACCTTATTATGTAGGGGATAAGCATAGAATCGTGTTTTTTGCGGATGATACTTCACTTCCATTCAATGGGAAAAGACAAGTGGGAAGGTATGACAAGTCGTATACTGGTTCAAACTGGTATTTTTAGGCATAAAATTTGATAAACAAAAACTACAATAGGGAATACGTATAAATAAGTTAGTAAGTAGACTAGTTCAGCTGCTTATACAGTAAAAAAACTGAGACAGCTAACTGATGTTCATATTGCTCGAATTGTATACTTCAGTTACTTCTCGTATTAATATATAGATATTTAAATAGGTGATAAGCTATCTATTTAAATTTATCAGGCAGTAAAATTTACTGACAAGAATATGGTTGTTATTAATTTTATTAATTTAGACTAGTTGCACCACGCAGCTTTTTCTGCGTTGCGAGCTCTACTTACTTATAGTAGTCAGAATTGCAGTGATACGTTGGCCTTTTACAAACTGCCTGGCAGAATAACTTTTCATCGTAATCATTTATTGCAACAAATATATAACATTAAAATCTTATAAAATTTGTTTGTTCATACAGAAATAAGAATTAAATTAATAGAAAATTTCACTTATACTACTTACTACATTATTAAATTTAAAATTAATTTACACAACGTACATATACAAAATTTGTCACTGCTTCGCACACTCACAGTAGGTACCTATTATATCCTGACGATAAAAAAGTATATGCGACGATTAAATACACTGGGACTGTTTGCTTCTGCGAAAAGATTTAGATCGTTTATCTGAATATTATTCTGCAAATAGAATTGATGACAAATAAGAAAGTGTGTCGCTACCTCTTTTTCCAGGAGTAATAATCATCTATACATATAATAAAATCGTAGGAAGGTCAAAACTGTACATTGAATATTTTTTTAAAAGAATACTTTGGACGTGATCTACAATCGATACCGAAGCCAAAAATATAGTTTTTAGAATTTTTGTCTGTATGTCTGTATGTCTGTTTGTCTGTTTGTCTGTTTGTCTGTTTGTCTGTTTGTCTGCATCCACGCAGCTTCGCCCACATGTAGAGTAATTAATATCACCCATGTAAGAAATTTCATATAATTTTTCATCCCCTGTTTCATCTCCTTAGGAGTTGATTTTAAAAAAATCAGTAATCTATATTTGACGCCGATTATTAACCTATCTCCTTGCCAAATTTCATTAAAATCAGATCAACAGTTTAGTCATAAAAACTTGACAGATATACAGACACACCTTCGCATTAATTTTTTCCCGTCTTGGTTCGGGCCCCTTTCAAGAATAGATCAACTGCCGTTCTGCCAGGCAGATCGTAATAGGTAACCGATTGAATATGCGAGTTACTACCACCGTGACTAATAGGTGGTAGACTTCTGCATTATTTCGCCCTGGCCTGGTACCACCGCCTTACCTATTCTTGTCGCAATAGCGTCAGTGCTTGTCACTGTCATGTTCTGGTTTGGAGGGTAAGGTAGCCGGATAATTTATGCATGTGCATTGATAGCAACGCACCATTACCATCTTTGGAGTCTGTAGGTGATGGTTGACTCTTACCATCAGGAAACCCATCTGTTTGTTTGCTATCTTATAATATAAAAATATATATTAGAACGGATCTCATTTAAAGTCGCTTATTAGTACGGAACCGTAAGTTTGCATGGCCCACTCGCACTAGATCGGTTTTTTATATTAATGAAAGCGTGTGATGGATACTATTACATGATGGATAAATTTTACTTTTCAGTAATTACATAGGACCTGAATACCGTCGTATAAGAGCTGGTACCACTTACCGCAATACCGGAGGAGTGGTAACGTATGTTGAACGAGAAATCAACCATCCCAGCTATGGACTGCTCGGTTATGATGGTGATATTAGTGTCGTGAGATTATCTGGTAACATTGTGTACTCTCCTGTCATACAGCGAGTAGCCATTGCAGCTCAGGGTACGGTGTTGCCAGATAACTTACCCGTGGTGCATGCTGGATGGGGAACTACTACTGTAAGTGTCAATATAAGTATATACAATATACATATACATATACATATACATATATATACATATATATATATATATATATATATATATATATATATATATTAGGGTGCTTCATTTGGGACAACCATTTTTTTTTCTTACTCCATTGACGAAATATTGTTCTAAACATAGAAACAAAAATTCTCACCAAAGGATAGCTATTAATTTCAATTCTAAGTACTCGCTAGATGAATTTAAAGTTTTCCTATATAATTAACCCATAAAAACCATTTTTTTTGCTTAAATTATCTATAGCATAGCGACATTTCATGATATTCATTTGACCATGGGCGGAAGTTGTAGAGGGATCCTTCCTCTTTAAAAGCTCTTACAGCTCATTTCCAATTTATGACCTATCTCGTCAGTAAAAAATTGAACATTCGATTTTTGCTCAAAAGTCGTGTTTTTTAGATGTTTTCTCCTAAACTACTGATCTGACTCCAAAATTGCAAAGGACCTTTTTTGTGAAGAATGAAATTTTCTACATAATAAATTAATAGCCGAACCCTTCAAATGAATTTTCGCTGAGATACATTTAATCAATCACAAGAAAACAATAAATGACGATTTTTTATCGTAATTTTTATATCATATAATACAAATTACTTTGTTGATAAAAAGATAACATAGTTTTAAAATGTATATACATTTTAAAACTATGTTAAAAACAATTTAATTCTAATATTCTAGTTAATGCGTACTGTATAAACATATGAATATATCTATATATCATTATTATTGTTATTATTAAGATTAATTTCGCATTTGTGACGCATTAATAAATTTTTTTTTCAACTGTTGTTTTATTAAAAAGTATAAAAATTACGATAAAAAAGTGTCATTTATTGTATTGGAAGGATCCCTCTACAACTTCCGCCCATGGTCAAATGAATATCATGAAATGTCGCTATGCTATAGATAATTTAAGCAAAAAAAATTATTTTTACGGGTTAATTATATAGGAAAACTTTAAATTCATCCAGCGAGTACTTAGAAATGAAATTAAGAGCTATCCTTTGGTGAGAATTTTTTTTAATGTTTAGAACAATATTTCGTCAATGGAGTAAGAAATTCGTGGATGAAGTTTAGTACACGTGCTTGGATGCCTAAAAAGATCATCATAAACAAATATTATCACATTCTAAAATAATTCATACATGTCAAACTGATAACATCCGTTTTTTCGTCGGTTGATAAATAAATATCATTGGACATTACACGAACTGATCTAGCCCCAAAATAAGCAATTTTTTCCGTGTAATATTGGTGTTGGCCAACGATACAGAAATATACACACCTATACACCGTGTAAAAAATCATCCTGAACTGAAAGGGGCATAAGTATGTCAATGATATTATATAAAAAAAATTACCCTATTTATGAAAATAAGAAATGTGGTGTTCTGAAATCCTCATATTTCACATTCAGTTTCGCTAAAATTTAGGGAATAGGGCAAACTACTCAGCACTTAGACGAGTAAGTCAAGGAGAAATCTGATCTTTTGGGCTCACTCTTTGCTGCCAACTCGACTCTAGACTATAAAGGAAACTCGCCGCCTACCATCACGCAGTATAACAGTTACATCCCTGAGGTTCAATTCCTCCAAACGGCAGTGCGTAAAGTACTCATTTCTGTGGATGTCCATAAGTATAGTGGGCCTGAAATCAATCGTGCTCAAGATCTGTGCTCCCGAATTGAAAAGGGATTTAACACGTGTTTTCCGGCTCTCATAGACAACAGGCGTTGTCCCAAAATCTTGGAAGACAGCTTTAGTGCACTCAATCCCTAAGAAAGGCGATCGCTCAGATCAGTCCAACTATCGGCCTATAGCAATTTGTTTTTTTTCTTTGTTCTCCAAAATAATGGAACCCATTATTAACAGCCAGCTTTTGGGGTATCTAGTAGAAGTTAGCTGATTAGTGATCGTCAGTACGGTTTTCATCGCGGTCGCTCAGCTGGTAATCTTTTGGTTTACCTAATGCACCGATGGGCGGAGGCTGTAGAGAACAAGGGGCAGGCTTTGACAGTTTGTTTGGATATAGCGAAAGCCTTTGATCGGGTATGTCACAAAGCAGTTCTCTCCAAGCTTCCTTTTTATGGGCATCCTGTGAAACTCTGCAATTGGATCACCAGTTTTTTGGCAGATCGGAACATCAAGATCGTTGTTGATGGGGCATGCTCAGAACATAAACCCGTCAATGCTGGTGTTCCTCAGGGCTGTGTGCTACCACCTACACTATTTCTTCTGCATATTAATGACATGTTGCAATCAAGCAACATTCATTGCTATGCGGACGATATAGAGCGGGTGATGCTTTGTACTCTGCCCGCAGCAGGGTTTCTCAACAAACATGTCAACGAGTGCCGGATCAAACTTGTGTCGAAAATCGAAGAACAACTTTCCTCAGCCTCAAAGCGGGGTCGACTAAACATAGTCCACTTTTACCCCAAGAAGACACCAGTTCGCGCGTTTTCCATTAAGAAATCTCGTATCTCCTCGCTTCGAAAATGCTTCCCTAACAGCCACAGCCACTCGTGAAATTCTTGGAGTTGACATGTCGAGCAACGCTCAGTTCCGTGGTCACTTGGAAAAGCTGGGTGTTCTCAGCAGGGCCAGGCAGTACTTCACGCCGTCCCATCGTTTACAACTTTATAAGGCGCAAATTCGACCTCATATGGAGTACTGCTCTCACTTGTGGGCGGGGGCTCTTCAGTACCAGCTCCTTCTTTTTGGTCGCATTCAACGTAGCGCGACTTGAATCGTCAATAACAGAACTATTTCTAATCGGCTTGATTCTTTGGCATTACGTGGAGATGTGGCTTCGCTCTGCATCTTCTATCAAATCTATCATAGGGAGTGTTTTGAAGAATTCTTTGGATTAATTCCTGCCGCAGAATTTCACCATTGGACATCGCGACTAAATTCACAATTTCATCCTCACCATCTCGATGTCTGGAAAGCAACAACTGTGCGATTCTCGAGGCATTTTTTCCCGGCACTATTCCTCTGTAGAACCAATTGCCGGCCGGGGTTTTTCCAAGCGAATACGATTAAAGGACCATCAAGAAAAGAGCCTACTCTTTCTTAAAAGGCCAGCAACGCAACTGCAAATCTTCTGATAGTGTTGTTGTCCATGGGCGGTGGTAATCACTTACCATCAGGTGAGCCTCCTGTCCGTTTGCCCCCTTTTCTATAAAAAAAGTGGACTCGGCCTCGTAGTCGCCTAAATCAAATCGAATTCAAAAATGTTGACCTAATCATCCAATACGAAATGTTTTTGTACGGACACACACACATAAATATCGAAGTGCATTGTTTACAACAGCACCTAGACTCGTTAACGCGCCACTGCCCATGCAATAAACATACTTTCCATATATTACTAATTTTATTGATGTTTGCTGTGAAGTTTACTAATATTCTCTTTTTATTATATTAATTGGTTTCTTATGACAACTGACTGTCGTGTCGACATTTTCTTGATGATGGAAGCAGTCAACCATCGCCTATAGACATCAAAGGTGTTAAACGTGCATTGCTATCCTGTGGCGAGGTCTAATGCCACATGCATAAGTTTAGCGGCTACTTTAGCCTTCAAACCAGAACACGACAGTGACTTTATTGCGACAGGAATAAGTAAGGCGATGCCTCCAGACCCAGGTGAGATAATGTAGAACTTTATTATCTAGTAGCCACGATGGTAGTGACACCATACCCAATCAGTCGCCTTTTACGGCCTGCCTGGTAGAACGGCAGTTGGCCTATTCTTAAAAGGAGCCCGAGACCGATATGTAGTTTCTTACTAATCAACCTGTATACTCATCACAAAAATGTTTGTCCCTCGATCATAATATTTATTTTATTTACAGCAAGGTGGAACGACATCTCCTATTCTTCTAGATGTCACAATTTTCACTATCAACAACGAATTATGTGCTGAAAGATACCTCACTCTTCCTAGACCAGGAATCGTAACTGAAAATATGATCTGTGCTGGCATCCTCGATGTAGGAGGCAAAGATGCTTGCCAGGGAGACTCTGGGGGTCCCCTTTACTATGGAAATATTCTTGTGGGTGTCGTGTCTTGGGGTCATGGCTGTGCTAATGAAACCTTCCCCGGAGTAAGCACCGCTGTTGGACCTTATACCGATTGGATCGTATCTACGGCTGTTTAAGCTTGATTCTACGCTTTATAGTTAGCAATTTCACAAGAAATCTTGTATTAACAAGACTTTGCATCTGTAACAAAGTCTCTCCCCGCTTTGTCTTTTATCTTTATAATTTAGCATTGGTCAACAACCAATATAGATCACAGTTTTATGCATAGAATATTGATTAAATTGATAATTTAAATCATTAGCAGTGTTTTTTTGCAATACTCTTCTTGCCCTCATTAACAAATGGCACATAGATGCGTGGGACGCGAATTTCCTATGCATTTTCTGAATCGAGAAAAATGCATAGGAAAAAAGATGGCCCCACAGCGGTCTTGGCAGTTAGTACCCATCATGAGCGTTGCGATGACAGGAATTTGAAAACTAAGGCACACTCGCATTATCTAAAGTCCTATTGTTTGATTACTTCACAGTTTCACACTAAATCACACAAAATCAACAAGATTAAACTGGATTAATTGAGCCAATAGGATATATATATATATATATATATATATATATATATATATATATATATATATATATATATATATATATATATATATATATATATATTGGGACCCCCATAATATATTTTTTTTAATTTTTAGTATTTGTTGTTATAGCGGCGACGGAAATACATAATTTGTTAAAATTTCAGCTTTCTAACAATCGCGGTTCTTTAATGCAATATTTTATCACTTATACACTTATACTGTTTCACAATAAGGCAATTATGATTTATTTCTAACCGGTTTCACTTACACAAGCATCATCAGGGAATTTACAATTACAAACTAGCAACAAAAAAAATCTAAATGTCAAAATAACAACTTTGAAGGCAAATGTATATTTGGATTTCGTAGTATAAAATGCGTTGTTTTCGTAGTAAAAAAATCTTAGTAAGGTTACGGGAACACGTGAGAAGCTGGTGTTCAGGCAAGGAAGAATCTGCCTTTGCTATTTGACGGATGAAAATTAACTCAAATTAAATAATTTATCACATAGTAATGACATGAGGTGAATTTTGAGAACACCTATGTTTTTCCCTACTTATGGGGAAATCATCATCAATAGTGTAGACAACCCTACATTGCTTAATACAATGGATATTTATTGAAGGTAGGATAAAAACGTGGCAACGTTACTTTTAACATTTCAAAGTTGTTATTTTATGACATTTAGATTTCGTTTGTAGTTTGTAACTCTTAATTCCCTGATGATGCTTTTGTAA
This sequence comes from Apodemia mormo, assembly GCA_036924255.1. Taxonomy (NCBI): domain Eukaryota; kingdom Metazoa; phylum Arthropoda; class Insecta; order Lepidoptera; family Riodinidae; genus Apodemia; species Apodemia mormo. Next base: position 27,195,576 of record JAUPFN010000021.1, on the reverse strand, counting down.
ACGAAACCAGTTGGAAATAAATCCTTATTGTATTTTATACTTTTTATCGTCGGCACTTGGTGAAACTTCATTTGTAATTTTGTTAATACACTTGTACTGATTCACAAATCTTTTTAAAATTTAATTAATATCACCAAACGGTTTCACCTTTTAAGGCATCTTCAGGGCTATGAGACTTATATAATTATAGCCTTAACGTACGTGTCTTAACTAATATTTTATACAAAACACGGTATGCAAAAATCTACTGGATAAACAAATGTTGTTAGCTTTCATTAGTAGAAATTTTCTTAACAATGGTATATTTTTAACTAGGGAAACAATATTCCACCAACAAAATTTGAACAGAATTAAATTAAAATATACATAGTTTTACATGTCAATCATTAAATGTTTAAAATTGTCAATAGAATAAAATGTCAAACAGTGGTATTAAAAGTCTTGTTATTTAAATAAGTTTAAAATTATTGTAATATTATGCCAAAACCAAATTAAAAATATGTTGAATATAACCAATAATATGTCAAAACCAAATTAAAAAATGTGTTAAATAATAAATAATAATAATAATAATAAATATAACTAATGATAAGTAAAATTATGCCCAATAAAATAAAGATTAAAAAACAAATAAATTAAATTTAAGAAAAAATGTTTAGCAGGAGAGAAATATTTAAGTCCAACTTGTCGTTCAAGAGGTAAGGGCTATTTTTCAATTTGTTTATTTCCAGCGCTTCTAGAGAGTTGAGTTTTCTGCCTTTGCTACAGAAGTGAGGTGTTTTTATATTAATAGGGTCAAATGTGTGATCTTCCACTAATAAATGTCTTGCAAAAGCAGAGTCGCCCTTTCCCGAGCGCCAGCTCCTTACATGCTGTCTTATTCTCGTTGTAAATTGTTGGTAATATTAATTAAATTTTAAAGTGATTTGTGAAACAGTACAAGTGTATTAATAAAATTACAAATGGAGTTTCACCAAGTGCCGGCGATAAAAAGTGTAAAATACATTAAAACAGCAGATACGGCTGATTTAGTCGTCCTCTATAGAAGACTCAAAATAAAATTTTCCAAGGTAAACGAACATTTATGGTTTAATGGTACATGCAAGAGACAGAACCTAGTACCAAAATATATAAGTAACAATTTAAAAATGAACTCCTACAGAAACTATTATAGAAATTTTATCAATAGTATAAGACAAAGTTGGTTGAATAATGAATTGCGGTTTTAGTATTGCCAACGGCATACCTTAAGTTCCCATAATAAAGTCATACACAGGGAACTTCACAGAAGATTGTCTAACTTGGAACTTGATATTCTATTGAGTAGTACGCAAGACATTATAAAAGAGTTATCGCTTAAAATGTACAAAACTCACTTTAAAAAAATTTTAGTCTAAATAAAGTTAAATTTACCATTCCGCATGCGCCCAATAAAAATCAAGATTGTAGAACTTTTTATAAGTGAGTATATAATACTACAATTGTCGAATTTACTAAAGATGAATAGAACCTTTTGGAAAAGGGACCCAAATATTGGCCAAAATTTGAAACCAAAGTAAAAAACTTGGAAAATCTTGCAGTAGACTTAGAGATAATGATTAGCAATGTGACGATAAAACATATCGTGGCGGATCAAATAAAGCAACAGTGTAACGTTAGCCGACCAACGCATAGCAATAGTAAAAACAATAATGAATGGCTTGCTATAAATAGTATTAAAACTAAAGTCAATGAAAACGATCTTGTAATAACAAAGGCAGATAAAGGTAATACACTAGTAATCACCACGAAAACAGAGTATGATAAAAAGATAAACGAATTTCTTAACAGTGGGCCATTTGAATTATTACAAATTGATCCTACTAAAAATATAATGAGGCAGTAAACAATACACTAAAATACACTAATAGTATCTTTACTTCAGTAGAAAGTTATCAACTTAAGGACATGAATCCTAAAATACACCGCTTTTATGGTTATTATAAACTACATAAGAGTGACAAACCAATACGCCCTGTAATCTCATATATGGAGACCCCAACTTACAGATTAGTGGCAAAAACCAACAAAGTGTTCAAGACATTAACACAATTTGAGCCCAAGTACGCTATTAAAATAGTTTAGACGTAAGAAATAAAATCAAAAACATTGTTATTCCTGCTAACAGTATCATGGTTTCTTTTGACGAGAAAAACTTGTTTCCAAGTATACCAGTTAAAGATTGCAAAGAAGTTTTATATAATGTAATGGTAGAATCTAATTTGAAACCACAAAAAATAGTAGACTTGACCCATAGTTTTGAAATATGCCTATCACAAAACTATTTTATGATAGCGCGTTATAGACTATAAACCATATTTTTCTAGCGCGCTACGCTATAGACTATATTATAACGTGTAATTGAAACACTGACCGCGCGAGCTTGCCGAGGTAGCGCGTGCCTCATCACAACGTCATACAGCGAGCGCCAGCACCACAGAGGACTTTGGCTAGCACGGGGTGACTGGCGCTATAACGCTATAAACTATGTTATAACGTCTAGCATTTACAGTCTAGCACGTTACTCGTTAGATCGGGTAATTCGTAACTTCGTAGGTTATAATGTTATAACTACGGCCTACGCTACCCGCTAGGTAAATAGCGTGGCGTTATGCTACAGCGCCGAATGTGAATCTAAATATCGTACGCTATACGTTGAGTATACATAGCGCGCTATAACTTAACGCTATGCGTTATATTAACCACCATTAATTATGACGTCGCTGCCGCTAGTGTTGTGCATCGACACGATTCGTATGTCAACTTATCGTATGGCAGCGACTTGACCACTGTGTTAGTGACGAACATTTTTGGAAACAGTCGAAAAATGTTTTAAAAAGTGTTTATTTAACACTACTTCGATATTTCTAACATTCTAGAACTCAAAAAATTGCGTTAACTTCTTTTTGAAAGATCTAAATCGATCATTGTGTTCAAAATATATAGCTTTTTAAAAATTAAGATATTGTTAATTTTATCAAACTTAAGATTTTTGAACACAAACATCTATGCTTTGGTACATTTTTTTTTAATATTTTGAGCTTAAAATACTTCAATTTAGCGGGGTTTTTCAGGGATAGCCTTCAGGGTTAACCTGCTTACAGCTTTTTTTTCTGTGACACCTTTATAAACCTGCTTTGCAATTGTACTGACACAGAACATCTCTCTTTACCTTGATACAGGAGCTCTGTAAGAGTACCAAGGTATCCACTTCTCAAGACCTGATTTTTTTAACATTTCGTTAGGCTCATCTTGATTACTTTGTCTACAATCAGTGTTCGATTTGATACCAAGGATATGTTTGGTACAAATTGACTAGTACGTAGCATAGCGTAGCATTCTTAAACAAAAATTTATGAATTAATCGCATAGTAAACCTAGTATTTTTATCTATTATTTTTAAAATATTTATAAATAAATATATTATATTATCATTATAAATCTTTGATTATGACGTAAGTCATTCAAATTACATCACGCGTAATACAAACAGGTGTAATCCTTAGATAAAGCCTACTACATCTTGCCAAAGGTATAATCAAATGCTTGTTGAATCATAAGCGGATCCCATAATCTGTAAAGGTATTACGCCCGTCAATGGAGATTATGACTTTATTTTGATTGAACATTTCATTATGTTTATCAATTATTTTTTTATTATTTAATATTTCCAAGATTATTATTATTATTTATTTATTTACTACTTTTGGATAAAAATGTTTATTATTAGTTTTTTATTAGCATTAACGAAGCTAAGAAACATTTCATTTGTAATTAACGTCTTAAATTAGTTCTATTGGCAGGATTTTATTAAATAATGTGTAATATAGAGAACGGGAGCCCAAGATGGGATTTTGGGATCTACTCGAGCGTTCTTTCCTTATCCTGTTCATTCTGGTGGCTGCCGAATAACTCCTAGACTTCTTCACCCTCCTCCAAAAAAGTTTGGTGTTTGCTTTGAAGTTGTTCGTCAGTCTCTTCGCTTTCAGACACTCCCTTTCACGCTTTTTTCACTAAGGTTTTAGTGGCATTCTTACAACAACGATAAAATTCTATCTTTATATCGTTCATATCGTTATTCGTTTGCAAACGTAATACATAGTCTAGCCATGTTTTCTTCTTTCTCTCAATCGCAGCTTTCACTTCATCCTCCCACAATGCATCTCCTTCCATTGACTTGCACAGTTTTGCACTACCATATACTTCTATCGCGGCTACCACCATACTATCTTTCAAACCTTCCCAACATTCGTCTACATCCAAATCCAGTAGATTCACTTTCGCCAACCTATTTCGAACTTGAATCTTATACATTCTCCTAATACTTGGATCTTGCAATTTTTCGCTCTTTATACTTTCAAGCTCTCCAAATGAAACGCACTACCGTCAATATCTCCACTTCTTAAACAGACCCCCTTATCGCCTTATTACCTAATCGTGGCCTGTTTCCAGATTGGAACCTCAGTAGGCGCGCGTATTGATTCAACAACGGCGAAGTCTACTGTCAATCAAAATCAGATCTATCACAGTCTTTTGGTCATTCCTTTTTCATGTATACAAATGCTATCAGAAAAAATAATAAAAAATGGAAAAAAAATGAAATTAAAAATAAAATCCTTAATCGCGATATCACAATTATTTATCTTGTACACACTATTTTTTTATTTATTTACTTTTATGCACTAAAATTGTACAATGGTTAAACTTAATGCCATAATGGCATTCTCTGCCAGTCATTCATATTGTTTACCACTGTCTATGAATGCCCAAGTTCTATATTTCTTTTTTAAAAAATTAAAAGCATTCCCAATAACGCGAAAATATTTTTTTTCTCACACTCCGAATTTAAAAATGCCACCCCTGAAAGTTTTCCGCTCTGGACACTAGCCTCGAGTACCCCTAGTGTAAATCCAGGGCACGTGCAGATAAGTTTAATCATCAATAATTTATTATATAAATACATTAAACCTGCAATAACCGATATCCATTTTCCTTAATATCTGGATACAGATATTCACCATATTTAAATAGAAACAAATGGAAGTATACTCTCTCAAACTCTCCATTTTTTTCCATGTTGATCTGGACTCCTTTTGAAGAATAGATAAACTGTCTTAATAGATTTTGAAGAATAGATTAACCGCTAGGCATCTCGTAGAAGACGAGAAACGGCTAAAAGATGTCACTATCATTGGACTACTAACTAACCACCCAGTATAGTTCTGCAACGTCTCGACAGAATTTTGTTACCACCGTCTTACCTATTCCTGCCACAATAGCACGGTGCTTGTCGCTGGTCGTGGTCCCATAGTGTTATGTGTGTAGTTCTTGTGAATTTGGCATTACATCCCTGCTACAGGAATAGCGACCGGCCATTGGTACCACAGCCTAACCTATTCCTGCCACAATAGCGTCGGTGTTTGTCGCTTTCTTATTCTGATATGGCGAGTAAAGTAGCTCTTGTAATTTGGCATTGCATCCTTGCTACACGTATAACAACGCGTCATTAATTTCTCTGGTGTCTATAGGCGATAGTTATCATTTTCTATCAGAAGAACCACCAGCTTATTTGCTATTTTTTTGTAATATGAAACGCTTGCCCACGATCTGCAACGAGAATCCAATTATTATTATGAACGTAGCGATAGATGACGTAAAATTCGTTTTACACGTCAGCGCAGTTTGATAGGATTTTCAGATAACTACATTTAATTTGACGTACTATACATTTCACAACAATTATTTTTGACTGTATGTTTGTTATAAAATGCCTAGAAATAGTTACATTTTACGAATATTAATCTTTATTAATATTATAAATGCGAAAGTTTGGATGTTTGGATGGATGGATGTTTGTTACTCAATCACGCAAAAACTACTGAACGAATTTGAATGAAATTTTGGTACACAGGTAGATGACCTGGAATAACACATAGGCTAATTTTTATCCCAAAAAAAATAGACGATCCCGCGGAATTCGCCAATAACTTTTATAATGTAGTGGACTGCACGTTGCCCCTAGTTAAAAATTAATTATATACGCTGTGTAGGATTAAGTATGCTGTAAGTATGCCAAATGATAACAGAACTCGACGTATGTCGATTCCAAGTATTCCAATACTGAGGGGAAGTATTGTTAGCTATATCGTAATAAATAATAAAATTGTACTTTTAGTTAAAAGAATAAGTGTATTCTTTAATATTTGCTTTCAAAAAGGAGTTTTTCCTACACCTCTTAAAAATCGCTTATTACACCAGTGTATAAAGGAGGGAAAAAGGATGATATAAATAATTATAAACCAATTTCTGTGTTACCCGTTTTCTCCAAAATCATTGAAACATAACTCTCGACTTCTAAACTATCTTGAAAACTTTAAAATTCATTCCAGCTCACAGTTTGGGTTTAGAAGTGGAAAATCTACTGAAGATGCAGTGTTATCATTAACTTCACTAATTACTGAGCAATTAGATCAAAAAAATAAATGTCTATCTGTATTTTTGGATTTAAAAAAAAGCATTCGATACTGTTTCTGTTCCCATTCTTATAAGAAAACTCGAGGCCATTGGTGTAAGAGGAATTCCACTTCATTTGTTTAGAGATTATCTTCAAAATCGTAGACAAATGGTTAAAATAGGAGATCATATAAGTAGCGAGTCGGACCTTTTCTTTGGGGTTCCTCAGGGAAGTGTGTTGGGCCCTACATTATTTTTAATCTATATTAACGATTTGACTAATCTAAGCATAAAGCAATGTCAAATAATCTCGTACGCAGATGATACAGCTATGGTGTTTCAAGGATCTTCCTGGAATTTCGTCTTCGAAAATGCTCAATCAGGTCTAGCTATTGTATCAAATTGGTTACAATAAAACTTTCTTACGCTAAACGCTTCAAAAACAAATTACATATGTTTTACAATTAATGGTAAAACACAACCAGGTAATAATTATTGCTTAAAAATACATAACGAACACTGTAACGGAAGTCATGATAGCTGTATGTGTGATGTCATTGATAGAGTCCCATCAACAAAATACTTAGGGGTCATTATAGATCGGCATCTTAAATGGCATTCTCATATCGATTTTACCTGTGATAGAATAAGAAAATTAAATTGGGTATTTAGAAAACTACGGTATGCCACGAACACTCTTAATTAAGCAAATTTATATTGCCTTAGCCCAATCGGTAATCGTGTATTGCATAGCTGTATGGGGTGGAGCCACCAAAACAAAATTTTTAGAAGTCGAGAGAGAGAGAGATATATATATATATATATACACACACACACACACACACACAAACTTACACACACACGCATACACGCACACACACACACATACACATGCACATGGATGCTCCAATAAACACGTACATTTGCACTGATACATACACACATCAGGTTTGCATGTTTTCATTGCATGTTGTACAAAAATTAAAAAAAAAATTGTTTAAAATTACTTAACTGTTATATTGTTGTACCATTTAATCTAATAATAATAAAAATCCGGTAATAATAATGAATATAATAATAACATAATAATATATGAATGTCAAAATTAGCTATGGAAGAGCAGAATCACCTGACACAAGTAATTTGTAAAATACTTAGTAGATCGATTCTAACACTTGCATAGCTTTGTTAAACAACGATAAACAACGATATAGAAATAAAGATATTTTGATTTTTGATTTTTTTTTTATTTCATTACATTATTTATATAATACGTTAAGCAAATCTTTGTCCCCCTTTTTACGACACTTACACAAACGATGGAGTAACGGAAACCTAATCTGCATTAGAAATACATTAAATACATACACGCCGTGTTGGTCCCGACCTCCTTTGTAGAATAGGCCAACTGCCGTTCTGCCAGGCAGGTCGTAAAAGGCGACCGATTGGCTATCGAGTCACTACCATCGTGGCTACTAGGTGGTAGAGTTCTGCACTGTCTCGCCCGGGTCTGGTACCACCGCCTTACCTATTCCTGCCGCAATAGCGTCATTGCTTGTAGCTGTCGTGTTCCAGTGTGGAGGGTAAGGTAGCCGGTAAACTTATGCATGTGGCATTAGACCTCGCCACGAGATAGCAACGCACCATTAACATCTTTGGTGTCTATAGGCGATGGTTGACTCTTTCCATCAGGAGACCCATCTGCTTGTTTGGTATCTTATGATATAAAAAAATTAAAAAAAAATAAACATTACATAGGTACATTACATTAATGTGATATACATGATAATATTCATAAATACCTTAGATGAAGGAAATTACCACTAGATATGAAATAACCAAGGAAAACCCGTGTCATTTCGTCCCTAACAATGGCGGACTTAAGAACAGCTGTTTACTGTCTACATAACAATTGACAAATTATATTGCAAAAGAGCATGTTATTTTAACAATTAGTTTTAATTTCAGATTTAAGGTACATACTAAAATTATATCTTATATACTTAATTGCCTCTGTGGTCTAGTGGTCCAGCGTTGGCGTTGACCACATGAGGTCGTGGGTTCGATTCGGGCACATAAAAAAAGTGTTTTTTCAGTTTTCTGATAAACACAAAGTTGCCAGAGTTGAAAGTGCCCGGTTGGTGACAGGCTTGCCACCTATCACATTTGTGGGACCAAGCATCTTCGGCTAATCGTGGGTGCACTTGTTGTACCTCTGCCTACCCTTCCGGGAATATGGGCGTGAAGATACTTTACTTTACTAAAATTATAGAAAAATACAAATAAACTCTAAAATCAATTTAATATTGTGTAATGTAATCAAAGGATTATTTGATATTAAATTTTAACTTACCTACATTGACAGCGTATTTTAGTAATGGCGTTTTGGCCGCAAACTGTTAAGGTGACGTTAATTTTTTTAAATGATTTGAAATTAGAACACTGACAAAATTTTTGTAGCTTTGTCTATTATGAAAATTCTAACTTGTTAGACAGAGATAAAGCCATTTTTATTTGTTCGGCGTTGGAATGCATGCAATTTTACAATTTTAATTGTTTATGGAAATTAATGCCAAGTCCTTATCTTTCTCTTGTCGAAGATAAATACGTACTATTGACTTAAGGATAAGTCGGTTGTCAAATTAGAAAAGATTTTAGTGTTGTCTATGGTCGAATTTCTGCCAAAGTAATGTATTTGCTTTTTTTTAAGCGCCTTTAGGGCGCAATGTATTTTAAATAGCTATTCTAAAAGTGAAACCGATTGAGCAATGTGCATAAGTTTGCGTCTGTCTTACCCTCCAAACTGAAACACGACAATGAGTAAAGCAAGACAAATAGATCTCTACAATCTAGTAGTCACGATGGTTAACACGTATAGACAATCGTTTACATTTAACGAATGCCTGACAAAATGGCAGATTGTCTATCTATTCTTCAAACAGGACACAGATTAATACGGGGTAAAAACGATAGCGATGTGCGCTAACGCTATTGGGGCAGAAAAATGTGAGACGGTGGTGACTCATTCGAAACTCTAACGCCCAATACTTATGCTTATAATGAATTGTGCATTGAGATGCGATCTGCCTTCCCGTTTATCGGCAGATCGCTTATTCTTCAAATAGGATACAGATAAACATAAAGGCCCGGCCTCCTTTGTAGAATAGGCCAACTGCCGTTCTGCCAGGCAGGTCGTAAAAGGCGACCGATTGGCTATCGAGTCACTACCATCGTGGCTACTAGGTGGTAGAGTTCTGCATTGTCTCGCCCGGGTCTGGTACCACCGCCTTACCTATTCCTGCCGCAATAGCGTCAGTGCTTATCGCTGTCGTGTTCCGGTTTGGAGGGTAAGGTAGCCGGTAAACTTATGCATGTGGCATTAGACCTCGCCACAAGATAGCAACGCACCATTAACATCTTTGGTGTCTATAGGCGATGGTTGACTTTTTCCATCAGGAGACCCATCTGCTTGTTTGCTATCTTATGACATAAAAAAAAGGAAAATTTTCCCAACGGTGCACCAAAGCTAGGGAAATTAAAATTAGTGAATATTTGAAGACTATCCGTAGTTAAATATCCGCACTTTGGGAGTATACGAATACGTACAATTTTTAATGATCTTAACTTCTTAAAAGTAAATTAGTAGTTTGTGTAAAATAATAGCATGCGGACTTAAACCATACCAAATTTCTTAAACAGTGAGATCCGGAAAATATCTTATTGTATAAATCATAAACCGCGCACTATAAAATGATATTTTCAATTATTGTTTTTATATGATCAATCCTTACGCAGTTGGTTTATTACAAGCACGTGTAACATTTACGATTATCGAGTATAATATATTAAAATACTAATTTAATGAAGGAATCTTACGAAGACTAAATTGGAACCTTCTATTAGAAGTAAATCATTTTTATTTATTTCTTTAAGGAATTAAATTAATTTCACTAATTCTTTTCAATTTTTTTTTTCTTTTCTTTTAATGTGTATTTTGCATTTGAGATTTTTTTAATACTTTCTTCTACGTTTAAAAACACCTAGTACTGGTAGAGTTCTGCATTGTTTCTCTTGGGTCTGGTACCACCGCTTTACCTATTCCTGTTGCAAAAACTTCAATATTTGACACTGTCGTGTTCCGTCCGATTCGGAGGGTAAGATAGCCGGTAAACTTATGCATGTAGCACTAAGACCCTGCCTGAAGGATAGCAACGCACCATTAACATCTTTGATGTTTATAAGCGATGGCTGTCTCTCTACATCGAGATAGCCATCTACTTATTTGCCATCTTATGAGTTATGATATAAAACAAAAAGCAAAACATTTTCTTCGTTTTACATTTACAATCATGCATACATTGGAAAATTAATAACATTTTTAATCAATATTTTTCTACGGTTTATACTTTACTGTTTTTTAATTATCTTCTCTTAATTGCAAGGTAGAAAATAATTAAATATAATACGATTTCCCGAAATTTAGCCGGATTACGGATTTTATTTATTTGGCGTAACATTATAAAACTGACATCAGAGTGCTAAGTGTGAGTTTTTCTTTTCGCATTCGATCGTGAGTGCGTTTGGAGTTTAGTGCCGCCGCTTAGTGGTAAACGTGAGAAACCAGTTTACCACTAGGTGGCGCTGTCTGCTGAAATCTCTTTCTTAGAGATAAGCTCTGCTTTTGTAATTTGTTTTTAAATTTCGCTTTCTGTAATTTTTTATATTGTTCTATTGTATACAATAAAAGATTAAATAAATAAATAGGGCTTGATTGTATTCTTGGCATAGTTCTATTAGTTATTTTAAGACATTCATGTAACCCTGCTGAGAACAGCTTGTTCTATTATTTGGTATTCATTCATTATCTCGGATATTCTAAAGAGAAGTCAGAACTTAAATAATGTTATAAATACAAAAAAAAAAATATTAAAACCCTATATTCAATTTCCGAATTTTCGTCGAAAATGCACATGACGATGACGATGATGTGAGATCACAATAAAAACTTTTATTATCTGAGTGCTAAGTGTGAGTTTTTCTTTTCGCATTCGATCGTGAGCGCGTTTGGAGTTTACTAGGAATTTGTATGTGATCTGTACAGCGCCACCTAGTGGTAAACGTGAGAAACCAGTTTACCACAAACGCGCTCACGATCGAATGCGAAAAGAAAAACTCACACTTAGCACTCTGTTCCTATTAATGTTATGATCTTTTACAGCCACCGTTCCTCTGGATCCCTGCAATTTGATCAAGTCCACCCGTTCGCTAGGGAGCTGAAATCATTTTTAATTAATACTCAAGATTCAATAATAATGCAATCACAAATTTAAAATGGATCTGAGGACTGCATTTCTGATTCTGGTAATTTACAAAGGTACATGTAAATATGTAGATATATTTAAACTTCTTAACTACCTTTTACAGTTTTGTGTTAAACAAATATTTTACCACTTTCCTCTCTCTGAGAAAAAATTCTATTAAGGACTTCATTGAGAAAGGTCTTTATTCCATTTGTTCCCTCGCCGATTCCATGATTGTTTAATTTAGTTTATGTATATTTTTATATTGACATCGGTATTACATAGGTTACACTCGATAGGTTTTGTATCTCAGCCAAGTCTCTACAGAATGAAAGACAATCTAGTGTCATATACCCGACAGTAAAAGTGTAATATGTTTATCAGTCTATATAAATGTATGTATGTTTGTTCATATGTGGCGTTCTAGAGGCTAAACTCGTAGGCCGATTTTGATGATTCTTATGTCAATCGATTCATCTTAATCTTGCGAGTGTCACTAAAGATATGACATTTACCAGAATTCACCATGGAAACCACCAGGCGCCATATTGTCAAAATTAAAATAATATACATTGATGAATAGTCATGCGGGGTATCGTTCAACAGGTATTTAAAAAATATTTTGTTTCATTCATCATTTTTCATTTCAAATAATAGATCAGGATATAAATATAAAGATTTAAAGTTAACTATCCTAATTGTAACACGTATTTTATGCATACTATATCATTATTTATATAGGTATGCATAATTATTTTTATGGATAAATATTTTTGATTTAAATAAGGTATAATTCAACTTAGGAAACTATCTTAGTTTTATCAAAGTCGGTTCAGTAACGTTTACCTCGTGTTGGTCCAGGCTTCTTTGAAGTGCCAACTGCCGTTCTGCCAGGCAGGTCGTAAAAAAGGATCGATGGACTATGGTCCAGGCTTCTTTGAAGTATATGCCAACTGCCGTTCTGCCAGGCAGGTCATAAAAGAGGATCGATGGGCTATTTCCATCACTATCATCATGACTACTAGGTGTTAGAGTTTTGCAACGTCTCGCCCGGGTATTTGGTACCACCGGCTTACCTATTCCTGTCGCAATAGCGTTAATGCTTGTCATTGTGATGTTCCGGTTTAGAGGGTAAGGTAGCCGGAACATTTGTGCATGTGGCATTGCCAGCCCGCCACACGGACAGCAACGCACCACTAACGTCTTGATGTCTATAGGCGATAGTTTCTCATTCTATCCGGAGAGCCATCTGTTGTTTGCTATCTTATGATATATATAAAAAATCCCTGACCGCGCCATTGTTGCTTAAGTGGTGAGGGGAGGGGTTGGGGATAATTGGGTATTTACCAGATCTCGAGTTTTGAAATCCTAACAAGCTACTCTATTTTTAAAATACCGATTTTTTCATAATTTTATATAGGTAGGTACCACAGAGGTAGGTATCTAATAGTTAAGAATATAGGTACCTACCTACGTATGTATAACGATTAAACTACTCGCTTATTTTCCTACTTATAACATGTACTTTATACGTATACTTTAATTAGTGTTTCGTTATTCTGCCTTTACAACGGGGGATTAATGTAAAACTTAAATAATATGGGTAATTTGAATATTATATTATACAATGGGAAAGGAGTAATGGGAATTATAAGGACAATAGAGTGGCTAGCCCTTTGAAGGGCCAATTAAAAGCGATATTCCTAGAGTGGGGGTCAGAATCGAACCATCGATAACAGAATTCGATGCACTTCGTGGACAGGGTAACATTGAACGAAAAATGCTGCCCTAAAATATTGTGCTGGGATCTAACTTACACAAGCTTCAAGGAACTACTTTGGACCGACCTGTGGTCGATTTAAAAGAATAGAATAGAATATATTTTATTTGCATATAATAAATAGATTAATAGACTAGAATATGTTTTAATTGCATAAGTTCACTATTTTGCTAAAGGTCAAGCATATGTTGCTTTGAGCCGCATTAGATCTCCAAAGGGGCTAATAATAGTAGTTTGGACCACCGCAAGTTACTTAATAATCACCACGATATTCACTCTCTGAATGAACTAACAAGATTGCGTAATTTCTTATAATTCTAATATAGAAGATAATGAATCCTAACTAAAAAGTATAGAATATAAACATTATTGACAAAAAAACCATTTAATCTTGAAAAAAGATTCATTGTCTTACATAAAAACTTAAAAAAAAGAAACAAGCCTAATAGTTTAAAATTATGTTAAGTAATAATGAATAGTTCACCACCGAAATAGTTCTATAATCGATGTTCATATAAAACAATTCATTAATTTTAATTCATTGCAGAACAATTAACAGTCGGGACCCATCGTGAATATTTGATAGCTAAAAATTGAAGGGGCCCGACTGTTAATCGTTCTGTAATGATTTAAAATTCATGAATTATTTTCCATGGACATCGATTATAGAACTATTTCAATTGTATAGTTATTCATCATTAAAAAAAGTGTCTTCACGCCCGTATCCCCGAAAGGGTAGGCAGAGGTACGACAAGTGCACCCACGATTAGCCGAAGATACTTGGTCCCACAAATGTGATAGGTGGCAAGCCTATCGCCAATCGGGCACTTTCCAATCCCAGGCAATGTTGTTTTTATCAGAAAACTGAAAAAAGACATCTTTAAATTGCCCGACCCAGGAATCGAACCCGGGACCTCATGTGGTCAACTCCGACACCGGACCACTACATCACAGAGGCGATTATTCGTCATAGATTATTCATCATTACTTAATATGATTCTAAACTACTGGGATTGTTTCTTTCTTTTAAGTTTTTATTTAAGGTAATGAATCTTCTTTCAAGATTATGCATTTAATCCCATTGTGAATATTTGATAGCTAAAAATTGAAGGGGCCCCGACTGTTAATCGTTCTGTAATGATTTTAAAATTCATGAATTATTTTCCATGAACATCGATTATAGAACTATTTCAATGGTATAGTTATTCATTATTATTTAACATGGTTCTAAACTTATTATAGTTTTTATTTAAGGCAATGAATCTTCTTTCAAGATTAAATGCAGCCGGTTTTTTGTCAATATTATTTTTATTATTAAGCTTGATTGGTCTTAATTACAATATTAACTTAATTTACTTTTTGTTTATAATAATTATTTGTTTCTACATTACATATTATTATTATTAAATTGTAATTTATCAACACTGAGATTTTGTTACTGTATAACTAAAGTAAATAAAAAATTGTAAGATTAGAAGAGTGGAATCCTCTGGAACCGGCATATATTTGCATAAAAATGGACTCTAGCCTAACTTGGTAATTTAAAGTTATGGATAAAGGAAATAAATAAATTTATTATTATTATTTAAAAAAATATACCACGATCCAGGCATGTTTTTTCCACATTTATAACTTTTTTATACAAAGAATCTGGCTTTTAAGTAACATAAATTTTTAAATAACAGAAAATCTAATATTACTTTGTTCAGAATATACGGCATAATCAGTTTATTATTCAACAAAACGTAAAATACGTTGCAGTAAATTGGCATATCTGAAATATCACATCGCTATGCGCTAGCAAAATCTATTGACACTCGTATCAGTGACATTATATATATATATATATATATATATATATATATATATATATATATATATATATATATATATATATATATATATATATATATATATATATATATATATATATATATACTTAGTTATGTATATGTGTATGTATGTTTATACGGTATTTTTATTGTATTACAATTTACTTCTATAATTATTAGAATAACTACGAACTTCATCAATAATAAACAAAAAAGAATTAATATCTGTAACATCGTATAATCATAAATAACTTCGGCTCATCTCCTTTGTTACGTTTTATCCTTTTATTAACCAATGCAGTTTTAAACTGGATAAATTTGTTTTTGCTCTCAATATATTATGTAATAACTCAGTGGATAACTATTACTGGCTTTAATTTGTAAATCATTTAAATTTAATAGTGTATGTACTTAAATGCTGTTGTTATCCTGAATAAATAAAAATAAAATAAAAATACAAACATTTATGCTCATCACACAAATGCTTGTCCCCGTCGGGGATCGAACCCGAGCCTCGTTGATTGCGTAGTAAAGTAATACATCGTTGACTGTCACCCATAACACAAGAATATCATTTGCTTACTTTGGGATGGTGGTCAATAAAAAAGTGTTAATAAGAATAGACGAGATGCGAAGCCTGATAAAAACATTGGAGAACCGTAGAGGGAAGATGAGGAACCGTTTAATACGACACGACAGTTTTATTAACATATCACAGAAGGCAAGATAGAAAGAAATTGAGGTAAAGGAAGGCCAAGAATAAGCTATATATTACATGTGAAGGAAAAAATAAATGTGTCGTATAGGGAGATCAAGGAGGCGGCATTGGATAGAGAAAAATGGAGGAAGTGGAGAAGGAAGAGGAGAGATTGGAAGGAAGGAAAAAGAAGAATAGATGCAGTACCGACAAGAGCTTGCTCTAAAATCTGTTGATGTTTGTGATGATGGAGTTAGATCAATGCGTGTTAATTGTCCAATGATATTTATTTATAGGTGTAGAATGTAAATACCGACAAAGACCAAGATTGACGTGACATGATCAAATTGGTTGGACACTGTTCAAATCCCCATAATCGGCTTTTGTGTTTAAATCCTCTAATTTAAAAGATTAGCTTGCTCGTGATAATATCGACGCCCCTCGCGAATATTCTGGTAATAGAAAAACACAAATTGTTGAGGCAAAATAAAATAGTATTATTTATAATTTACTTTTCGAATAGTTTTGTATCTCATAAGAAAGCTAATTTTTTAAGCTGTCTTCATATCGAGACAAAATACACTTGCTCACAAAAATGCGATATGTTTTTCGTCAATGGAGAGTATAAATTAGATTAAAACCGCTTTATTCGTTTATATAAAGATAAATAGTATTTTAATATCTTTGTAAATATCAATACAAAAATTGTGAAAAAAATTGACAAGGTGAATCAATCAACAGAAATTCAGTAATAGCTTATTACCGGAATATTCACGGGGGGTGTCGATATGAACATGTAAAGCTGCTCGATAACATAAAATAGTAAACAAGCAGATAGCTCTCCTATTGGAAAGAGCAACCATCGCCTATAGACACCAAAGATGAAAATGGTGCCTTGATATCTGTGTGGCGGGATGGCAATGCCACATGCATAAGTTTATCTTAACCTCGAAACCGGAACACGACGACAAAAAATGACGCTATTGCGGCAGGAATAGGCAAGGTGGTGGCAAACTATTGAACGGAAATATTGCGAAAATATACCACCTAGTAGTCATGATGTTTGTGACACGTATAGCTAATCGGTCGCCTTTTACGAACTGCCTAGCAGAACGACAGTTGGTTTATTCTTCAAAGGAGGTCGGACAAACACGAGGGGACGGGAACCAAAATATAATACATACACGACTCAATCTAAGTTTTATGTATGTTTTGGTTTTAGATTGTTTTACTTGTTCAGTGAATGATGAAGATCGGATTGTAGGTGGCATCCCCTCGTCAATCAATTGCCATCCTTCAATTGTCCAAATAGAATTCTTCACTGCTTGGAACCAGCTGTGGACTCAGTCATGTGCTGGATCGATTCTGAAATCGAATTACGTGGTATCAGCCGCACATTGCTTTTCTGGCGCGTAAGTCTTTATATTATATTTAAATCTCTTGCCATAAATGTATGTCCGCGATGAATTTTAAAACTACTGAAATGTTTTTTATATAATGATGCAAATATTTAATCACATGTAAATTATAACATACCGTTGTTAATTGTAAGATATTTGTTTATTATAACTTTGAAAAAGGATTATACTAATTGTGAGTTTCATTAGTTAGTAAATGGCGGTGTAAATAAGTTTATCCACATTACTCCTAATTTTGAATAATTAAGTATTTATTTTTTATTTATTTATTTAAACTTATGCACAATAAAGTTCAAATGTGGTCTTCTTGCTTGGTATCCGTTAGATGGCTCCGCATGGTCAAGAGTCAGGACTGCGTTTTAACAACCAACCGAGGTTTTAGTGAGCTTTAGCGTGAACGCAGTGACAGTTTTTGTCATCAATCTTAGTCAGTGCGTGTTGTGGTATGCCATTACATTTACATTAGATTTGGTGGTAAATAACACAATTATAAGTGGTATTTTATTACATAAGAAAGAACGACAAGCTCGTAACAATATTTTAACATTTGTATGAGTATTATGAGTTGGATAGCATATAACAAGTAAATTTCTTTAATTTGGGGTGAAATCAGTTCGCGTAATTCGTCCAGAATTATTATTATTATTATTTGTATTTTCTTAAATTATTTGCTTGAAATCAATTTAAGGTCGGAGTAATATCTGGTTCCCTATACAGGTTGACTAGCAAAAAACTGGACATACTGATAATAAGGAAGCCCAAATACTAGTGAAGTCTCACTAGTCTCGAGCATCGTAATACTACTAACAGCACACTGTCACTATATTCGCACTAGAATTAAGCGACTAATCCAAATCACTAAACCAAAACACTTTCCGTATACAGACTGTCACTCTATCACTATATCACTATCGCTTCACAATGATCGTTCAAACTATCACTTTCGAATTACCTTACAAAACTAACTCGCTTCACGCTGACAAGTCCTTATATACACACAAGGTAAGGTTTGACAATGTTTTTGAAAGTTCTGCAAATGACTCGTAAACAGCTTAGACGTAAATGAGTCGTAGATGATACCTTATGCCTTAAGCGTGAAGGTCCATTTTGGCATAGCTGTTAGGGTAACGGACTTATTGTTTACCGATAAAAGAGGCTGTCTGTTTCTTTATTTTTTCTAGATTTGTCCAGTATTCTCACTCTTTACTTTTTCTAGAATATTCGAAATAATTTCTTTCGCGTTTATAATATTAGTAGAAAGAGTAGGATTGTAGGATTTAATACTTTTAAAAATATTTTCAAGAAAAAAGCTTACTAATTTTTAAAAAAAACTTTATTCTGTCTCAGGTTTTATTTGGGGCCGCAGTATCGCCGGATAAGAGCAGGGACAACTTACCGCGAAAAAGGAGGAACAATAGTAAATGTTAAAAGTGTCCTCATCCATCCCACTTACGGGCAGCAAGGTTTTGACGGTGACATCAGTCTTGTACGACTGGCCACATTCCTGACATTTTCGGCAGTAATCCAACAAGTGCAAATTGTTGGTCAGGGCGTACATATCCCAGACGGTTTGCCTGTCGTATATGCTGGGTGGGGGACAATGTCGGTTCGTATATATATATTTAAACATTTCTTTCATACAAATTCCCCGTGTTGGTCCGGGCTCCTTTGAAGAATAGACCAAGCCGTTTTGCCAGGCAGGTCGTAAAAGGCGAGCGATTGGCTACTCGTGTTACTACTATCGTGACAACTAGGTGGTAGAGTTCCGCACCGTCTTACCCGGGTATATGGTATCACCGCCTTACCTATTCCTGCCGTAACCGCGTCAGTGCTTGTCACTGTCGTGTTACGTTTGGAGTGTAAGGTAGCATGTGGTGTTACAATCCCGCCAGACAATGTGGTATTACCGTCCCGCCAGCAATGCACCAATCATATTTTTGGTGTATAATGGTCATGGTTTCTCTTTCCATCAAGAGAGCCATCTGCTTGTATAATATAAGGTGGTACCTTATGATACAAAAAAATATTAAAAATTGTGATTGATATAAAAGGACAAGCCCGCTTCTTTCAAGATTTTCTTGCGCCGGATCTTCTCAATGTGAGACCGCGTTCCGATCCGGTAGTAGCTGTAAAATCATCAAAAGTGCCTGTAAAAGTTAATTTGGCTTTGACTTTGACTAGATTTACGCCAATGACTTTGCGTTTAAGGCCAAGCAAGTTACTGGTTTAAATGTAAACTGGTCAAAAATTTCCTTGTTTCAAAAGTTTTTTTTAAGTTTTCCCTAGGGTATTAATACATACATACACACAATTAATCTTACGTTAATCTGGACTCTGAACTTATGATGCCTCAATGATTGGCCGGATTTACATGATATTTAGCAATAATGAATTGTTTCTAACTATAAATTGTTTTAGCGATCACATCGTGCTTAGGGAAAACTTGAATAGTATAAAAACAAAAAATATTTTTACACCTACCGAAATATTTTATACGACTATCGAAATTATCCCTACTCATAAACTAAAAGATAGATTTTGTTCAGAACAAAATTTTCAGTCATAAATTCAAAAGCTATGGAGAGGAGGGCCCATTATTACACAGAGGCGAATTTCTCCATAGCATTTACAAAGTTACGTTAGTATACGTACGTGTATGGAGCGCTACCAGTAATAATTTTATTTTTCAAAATAGTACTGCATTATTTATGTGGTCCATAAAATACGAGCATTACGAAGTTATTTATAGGGCTCACTAACGCCCGGTTTCGCAGTAACGGTCATTTGGACCAACTGCTTAAGTTCATTTCGACAAAAAAGGCTCTGTTTTTTGCCATACGCCTACGGAAGCCTAATAAAAAATATATATTGTATTTGTATCCAAAACATACACTAAATTTTGAATTTAATTTACAGGAAGGTGGTCCTTTATCGTCAGTGCTTCTGGACGTCACAATATTCACAATCAACAACCAAATATGTGCCAAAATTTACCGTGACGTACAAGAAACCGTTACCAAAAATATGATTTGTACGGGAGCACTCCGTGTAGGAGGACGAGACGCTTGTCAAGGCGACTCGGGAGGGCCATTGTACTTTGGTGACATACTAATTGGTGTCATATCTTGGGGTCGTGGCTGTGCTAATAAGTCCTATCCGGGCGTGAGTACTGCAGTTGGCTCGTACACAAATTGGCTAGCAGCTAATGTTTGAGTGTTTGTTAGTTAAGGCGCCTCCCTGACCAAGACGACGAGCTAGCCGTTTTTTGTGCAGTCTTTTGGGGCTATCTACTTGTTATTGAAAAGAAACATCAAACTAATAAAAATACATTAAATTTCTAAATAATTATGTTTTCATAAGGGTGCTTTTTTAATTATTTAAAGGAATATATTTTAAATAATCGCCTTACAACTAGTTGAGTGAGAAATAATTATTGTCAATATGCATTTCCTCCTAAAGTGAACATTATTTTATTTTGTTCCTGACACTAATGGATAAACAATTTAATAATAAACATTTCCTAAGATTTTCTTTTTCAAAACACCCAAATTTGATTTTTCATAGATTTTATTCTAAAATCTGGGCGTATTCAGTACTGCGCGGAGTATTGTAGAAGGATACGGCAAAAAGGAACATATGCTCATGGTAATTTGGTCAGGGTAGCGCCTTAAGCTAACGTGTTACATTAGAAAATAGTACCTGAGCGATCGAGCTTATTACATTGGTATTGTTTTGTAAAACCATGTCTTTTTAAGGAAAATGATGTTATATACAAAATATAAATAAAAATAAGTGCAAAATTCGGGAACGGCTGAATCAATTTGGCAATTTTAATTAGTCATGTCACGTGTAGTATTGTTCAAATAAACTAATTTATGATAGCGCGTTAAACAGTATAAACTATATTTTTATAGTTTTACGTTGAGTATACACATAACGCGCCATAATATAACGCAATGCGTAATATTAACCAACACAACTCTAATTTTAATAAGTATTTTTGTTGACGTCCGAAGAAGCTTTTTATGAAGAGAAACAATAGAAAAATTGTGAGCAAAACAAATAAAACAATAATTTTGTTTACCTTGTTGGTCCGGAGTCCTGTTGAAGAAAAAGAAAAAAAAGAACTCTCCATCAGGAGAGCCATCTGTTTTTTCGTTATACTATATTATATACCCTTTTAGAAATACTTCCTAGCTATCAAAGATTAAACTATTTTGAAGCTGTCCTAAAGCGGTACAAAATTCGAAGTTATCATATTTATTCAGTACTAGATCAACAAAGTTCATGTAGGTCGTAGTGAATCTCATCAAAACACAAATGTGAAATAAGAGCCAAGCTCAATATGCTTACGTTTTTAGTACCTGCTGTGTTGACTTCGCAGACAAAAGAAGTGAGATCTATTTGGGTGCCAAGTTTTGTAAAAAAACTTTTAAAAAATGTATGTTACAAAAACATGCAACATTTTAAATTAAATTTATATACGAACTAGCTGTGCCCGCGACTTCGTTCGCGTGGAAAAAATTCTAAAATAAAAACCCCCATATTTCCCGTTCCCGTGGGATTTCCGGGATAAAAATTTAATCCAAATCAGTTCAGTGGTTTGGCCGTGAAAGCGTAACTGACAGACAGACAGAGTTACTTTCGCATTTATAATATTAGTATGGATTTATTATTTATTGATACAACCACAGTGTTCGATACTTAAAAAATAATATATGTTCTTTAATTTTAACTGACAATTATTTACACAATTCAATTATTTCACTAAATGAGTGAATCAGTCACAAGAATTGAGGTTTTCAATTGTTAATGACTCGATAACTGCTTGTGCTACATTTACAAAACTTTGGATTCTAGATAAGCTAACAGAATTCAATAAAAGTGCCAAATTTCATGTTTTTTTATATCATAAGATAGCAAACAAGCAGATGGGTCTCCTGATGGAAAGAGTCAACCATCGCCTATAGACACCAAAGATGTTAATAGTGCGTTGCTATCTTGTGGTGAGGTCTAATGCCACATGCATAAGTTTACCGGCTACCTTACCCTCCAAACCGAAACACGACAGCGACAAGCACTGACGCTATTGCGGCAAGAATTGGTAAGTACCTATTCCGGCCGCTATACCAGATCCGGGTGAGACAATGGAGAACTCTATCACCTAGTAACCACGATTTTAGTGACTTGCATAGCCAATCGGTCGCCTTTTACGACCTGCCTGGCAGAACGGCAGTTGGTCTGTTCTTCAAAGGAGCCCGGAACCAACACGGGGAAAATGTACGTAGGATAAATTATTTTTGAGTTGTGAAGGGGTCAAAAGCAGCTCGAGATGGTTCGGGTACACACACAGGGGTGCTGCGTCGCCAGTTGCTGGGCTTGGCTGGACACGCGCCCGCGTGTCTTGATAAATATAAATATGCCATAAAGTCATCTCATACCATTTACCATGAATAATTTTTAAATCATTACATACCATATAGTAGTAGAATATGCTGGTGTTATTGGGTAATTTTAATGGTTTGTAACACCCATGTTCTTGCAAATAACTTTTTTTGAGGTAACATTTTATGACAATGAGGAAAATCTTCATCATATACAAAATGCCGGTAAAATTTTTAATTTTATTTTACACACGGCTTTTACTTTAGTCCATAGGCAAGAGACAACCCGATAGTTGTCTCTTGCCTATAGACAACAAAGATGTTAATGATGCGTTGCTATCACTGTGGCGGGGTCTTAATATTACCGGCTATCTTACCCTCCAAATCGAAACACGACAGTGAAAAGTATTGACACTATTGCAGCATGAATAAGTAAGACTATGGTACCAGATCCGGGCGAGACAATTCAGAACTCTACCACCTAGTAGCCACGATGGTAGTAATTTGCATAGCCGATCGTTTGCCTCTTACGAACTTCCTGGCAGAACAGCACATCCTCTATTCCAGAGCTGTCCAACGCACGGCCCGTGGCCTGCATGCGGCTCACTACTTGTGATTGTGCGCACCACGAAGTATTTTTAATCTAACGCAACATACACAAAAATTTACTCTCTTCTTCGTGCGAGTAAGCTGTAAGAAATCTCACTACGAAATAAACTCGCCTTTTGTACTTTCCTTACCTGTATATTTATTTTGTGTTTTTATGGTAACTAGATATATACGTATACATAAATGTATATTTATTTATCAATTTTCCTCGAATTTTTACTTCGAAATTTGTAATTTGTTTTTGCGGCCCTCAAATCTCTTTGGTAATTCATATTAGGCCCAGGGTGGTATCTAGCTTGGACAAACCTGGTCTATTCCTCAAAGGAACCCGGACCAACATGGGCTAAAATTTCATTTAGATTTCATCCTAACAGGTTTCACATTTCCTTTAGTAAAATTAGTAATTACGACCTTATATTAAGTGGTTTATTAAGTTTAATTTTGTTTTGTAGTTTAGTAATTATTGTCTTATGTTCGACATAAGATTGTAATAAATTAAATAAATGTCTTAAAAAGTTTACCTAACTCTTAAATTAATTACTTAATTTATAAAATAATTAATTTGGTATAATTGTACTTTATTTTTAATGGTTGAATGGATGGATGGATGGAAATGGATGAATGACAACGTAAAGTGGTGTCGTTACATTGTTAAGTACTTAATTTAAACGTATAATATGTAAGTAGTGACATATTTTTAATACATAAGGAAAATATTTCAAAAATAAATTATTGAATTGTCCAGAACACGACAGCGACAAGCACTGACGCTATAGCGGCAGAAATAGGTAAGGCGGTGGTACCAGACCCGGTCGAAACAATGCAGAACTCTACCACCTAGGAGCCACGATGTTAGTGACTCGCATAGCCAATCAAACTTCTACATCGGCTCGTCCGGGTCTGGTACCGCCACCTTACCTTTTCCTGCCGCAATAGCGTCAGTGTTTGTCACTGTCGTGTTCCGGTTTGTAGGGTAAGGTGGCCAGTAACCTTATGCAAATGGCATTAAGACCTTGCACCATTAACATCGTTGTCTATTGGCGATGGTTGTATTTTTCTATTAGGGGAGCCATCAGCCTGTTTGCTATCTTATAATAAATAAATAAACAAATAATAATCATGGGACAAATTACACTTACTGATCTAACCACAAAGTAAGCAAATTATTTGCTTGTGTTATGGGTGTTAGTCAACGACACTAATACATTGAAATACATATAATAATATAGCCTAGATATATATTAATATATATAATAATATACAATAATAAATACTAGAATATATCAAATAAACACGCAAGCCCAGAAATACAAACATTTATGCTCATCACACAAATGCCTGTCCCCGTCGGGAATCATACCCGAGCCCCGTCGATTGCGTAATCAGAGTCGCTAGCGTGGTGGTCAAAATAATATAAAAATTTGGCATTTTCCATCAGTAATTAATCAAACAGTAAACGGTGCATCCAAAAAGATTTGTCATGTAAGGACATAGTATATAATACATGTAAATATTATCTTAATATTTTCTTTATATTTATTCCTCTATATTATATGGTAGACTTCAGTACGCGCCATATATCGATTCCCGATAAGTCAGGCCACACTGATTGGCGTATGGCAACATTCGCTTTCACTACTCTCTCTCAGCGTCAGGCAGCGAACTTCACAGTTCAGATTCTTATTAAAATGTAATAACATTCAGGTTATTTCAGGCTGATTGTCATTAATATAGTTCAGTTATAAGATTCAAGCTGAGTAAAGAAATACAAGAATTCAGGAATTTCAGTGGTTTTATTCAGAACCCTACGTTTGTGGCGATAACCAAGGAGGGGAAATCTACTACGTATAATTTTATATAATACTAGCTGACCCGGCCAACGTTGTTTTGCCATAGGTACATATTAGGAATCCATAGCGGACAAACAACGTGACACGTAATTTATATATAAGTTTACGGGAGTGTCCTTTCAGGCAGCCGAAAGGGCATTGAACTTTATATGGTGGTTAAGTATTCTTAAATTTTCTAATTCTCCGCGCAATTTTTTAATTTTTTTCTGTCATAAGAACCTTCCATTAATATTATTAAATGCTAAAGGCGAAAGTAAGTCTGTCTGTCTGCTTTGAGCTTAAAATACCTCAATTTGGCGAGAAGGTTTGGAGAAGACCTGTATGATCATACAGTTTACAGATTTTTTATTAAAATATAATATTCTACTTAAATAATTATTACAAATATTCATTGATATAAAAAAACCCAAGAAACACAATCAGTGTCACAAAAATGTCCTCTAAAAATGAGCGCAAAATTTCAAATTGTACGCTCATTTAAAATAGAATCGCGTCGGTCGCGACACTGTCAATTATACTAGTTTTTGTACGTTGCTTTTTTAAAAACAACTATAACTCTTGCGCTTAAGGTTGGATATACAAAAATATATATTTTGGCCATAACTATAATTACTTATGTGAAATTAGCGCAATGACGTGTACAATATTACCACTATTATACACGTCATTGAATTAGCGACAGTTATGATTATCAGTTTTGTTCGGAACTGTGCATCTTGGGTTTTTTATATCAATGCAGATATTGCAATTAATTAATTAATAATAAATACTATGCGTTTAACACCTAATAGTAATTTAAATTAACACGTTAAATAATAATTTACAATAGAGTAGTCAGTTCAGAAATACATTTTTTAAATTAAATTATTGCCATGTGCTTTTAGTGCTTAAAGATAACAAAAACTAAAAGTTTACAATCTTTGATTTTAGAAAATCTCAGATATAAGAAAATAAAGGTGGAGCACCGCCATATGTCATAGTGACGGCGGCGCGGTCGCCGCTATTTGATGCTTCTCTTAGTTTACTATATGTCGCATCCATATGCAATGAGTACTAACAGATAAAAACTTAGTTTGAAGTATATGAGTATATGTGAGCGTTGTATATTTTACACGACTGAACTTGATTTTAAAACTTCAATATAATGTTGGAGGAAACTCTGTCTTCATATTTTTGGTCTAAGTGACCAGTATACATATAATCAAAGTTTACAATAGAACCCACAGAAAACATTTAGGAATAACCGATTTTACTTATACTTTACAATAAGGTAGTGAATAAAATTTTAAGAAACCAGTTTTCAAATTGTCTTACAGACTATATTTCCCGAAGGTTAATTTTTGTAAAATATTTGACATATTCCCAATAAAAAGCGTCAAACTTTTGTAGCTTCTCGAGTGTCAACGCCACGTGACTAATGGCGGTGATTTTATATATTGACGCTTGATGATCTACTGTTCGAATTATTCAGTACATGAACAACTAAAATTACACATCATCACGCTAAATATTTTACGTGTTTATACAAAGAAAATATTATATGTGCCATGTTTGGCAATATGACTTATCATAATCTCTGAATATTTACCTCGCTTCATCCGAATTCATGACTTCTCATACAAATACCCGGAGTATTACGTTACTAGTTACAGAGACTCTTGAAATCACTTCAACGTGATTCTTAACCAGAATAGGTATACCAATCCCCTTCTTACGTCAACTATCCTTTGTATAATTAGCAATATTAATGTACAGATGAGAGAATGGACAGACGAGATTGAATAGATATAATTAACAGTACAATCAATGACCCAGAGATATACTTAGAAGAAGATGAGTTAGCTTGGGCCATAATCCAATCATGGTACGGTGCAACAGCAGCACTCACACCGGGATAAGTTTCATTGGCACATCGATGGCCCCAGGATATCACTCCAACCACAACATCTCCATAGTACAGAGGACCACCAGAGTCCCCTTGGCAGGCATCCCTACCACCTTCATCCAGAATTCCAGCACAGATCATGTTTTCCGTCACAATATATGATGGAGGAAGCTCAAGATACCGAGAAGCGCATATCTGATGATTGATGGTATAAATAGTCACGTCGAGGAGTTCTTCGG
The DNA here is from genome assembly GCA_036924255.1 of Apodemia mormo. Lineage (NCBI taxonomy): Eukaryota > Metazoa > Arthropoda > Insecta > Lepidoptera > Riodinidae > Apodemia > Apodemia mormo. The sequence goes on along the minus strand of JAUPFN010000021.1, from coordinate 27,168,090 downwards.
AAGGCATACCTTGGAACTGAAACAAGAATTTGTTTATTTTAAGAAGAAACTCTGTAGAATCAGTAACTGCCGGAGGTTTTTGTACCCTTTTGATTTGAAGACCTTGAAAATAAGAGCTTTCTCATTGTGAAAGATTGCCATTCGTTATAATTCTGAAAAGACACTTGCCTAGGAGCAACAGTTACCACTTATAGCTTGTTCTGGCGGGATACCACTTATTGCTTGTTCTGTAATGGCGGGAAAATACAAGTATTACTAATATTACGAGTACTACCTAGTGATATCTCGACAAGGTTTGGAACCCATTCCTGTCGCAATCCTATCATGTTCCGGTTTCGTAGTTCCAGCCGTAATATTATGCATCTCATATTCCAACAACGCCACAAATCTTTGGTGTCTATAAGTGATGGTTATCGCTTACCATCTGGGGAATTCTTTAGTAGATCTAAAGACAAATATAAAAGAAAAAATATAAACAGATATTACTAATGTGAAATATTTAAATAATAAATTCGCTTAAATAGAGTGAGCGCGTACTCTGAATTAAAATAAAAGTAACTGCAAAAACGAGCGAGTTTTACAGAGTGATATAAGAAGGTAGAGCATAAGAAATAAGGTCACGTGACCTGAATCCAAATATTTCTCAAATATGGCGTCGCCTCCGCCCATACATTCTTTGCATGCAACAATTTGCCATGTTAGTTTTCGTTCAATTAATTAATTAAACACAATCAAAAGGCACAAAAGACCCAGACTTTGTCACAAAAGACACACCTTTAGTCAATTGTTTCTGTAAAACTAAAACTCCGAACAACAGATATTTGACAGGCGAATTACTTCATGAAAGTGAAATCATAAAATGGCGTCGTGTGAAAAATGTTCTTAAGGCATAGGCAAAGAAAAAATATATATGCAATTTAGTGCTTATCCTCTATCTTATATCAATGCTTTTACAACAGTCACATTTCTCCGTTGAAATGCTACATTTAGCTGCGTTTTTCAGAGCACCTAATTTTATTTTTTTCTATGTAGCGAGACTAGTATGAGGTTAAGTTAAAATTTGTTGGGTTGCCACCATTGTCCCCTGGCCGCCACCTTGGAAAGAGGGCTTTCGCGCTGTATCTCGTGAAATAGCAACCATACAGAAAGTTTTATAACACCTTATTCGTAGCAAATTTAATTGTCTACAACTTTATTTCTATTACTTATTATCGTAAAATGGAAAATAAAAAAGTTATATACAAAACTATGTAATGGATGTCTAGAGGCATCGTACATTAAGCCTATATAATGGATAGTTTGCCCAATAAACCAGTAGTATATTCGCATTAAAAAAAAATTAACGCTTGGCCGAACGGCAGTTGGCCTATTCTTCAAAGGGGCACAGAACTTACATCTCATTAAAACTCTATACTTTTCCATAAAATTAATCTTACCGTTGTGTGACCCCATCCGGCATGGACCACTGGAGTACTATCATTCAGAACGAAACCGGGCTGAGCAAGAGTTGCTGGTTGTATCACAGGGGTATATTTTATGTCTGACAGTAACTTGACTACCGTTATGTCACCATCGTACTGCAGCAGCCCGTATGTTGGATGATTGATCTCTCGCTCCACGTATTTGACAAGACCGGCAACGTTACGGTAGGTGGAACCAGCTCTGATACGGCGGTATCCTGGACCTGGGTATTGGCTGAAAATTGAACATTTAAAATTAAAAGGATTTGATTTTTTCAAATCAAACAAAATGAAAAAAAAAATGTTATACAAATAAACCTTTACGGGCAATTTTGATAAGGCAAGTTGATAAGTTTTTCCCCGTGTTAATCCCGGGGTCCTTTGAAGAATAGGGCAACTGCCGTTCTGCCAGGCAGGTCACTCACTACCATCGTAACTACTAGGTGGTAGAGTTCTGCATCGGCTCGACCGGGTCTGGTACCACCGCCTTACCTATTCCTACCGCAATAGCGTCAGTGCTAGTCACTGTCGTATTCCGGTTTAGAGGGTAGTGTAGCCGGTAAACTTATGCATGTGGCATTCGACCTCGCCACAAGATGAAACACACCATTAACATCTTTGGTATCTATAGGTGATGGTCGACTCTTTCCATCAGTTTGTTCGCTATATTATAATATAAAAAAGTCAACAGTTTTATAATTACTAATGGAACGGATCGCGGCCACATAAAATAACTAAATAGTAGTTTAACCGACGATAGACAGTCAGTCAGATTTTTTCATTTATAATATTACTAGCGACCCGATATACAAAAAACCTTGTCAGTTATACACCTAAGCCTTTCTCGTGAATTTCTATATCCATTAGTGAAAACCGCATGAAAATCCGTTCAATGGTTTTTGAGTTTATCTTGAACAGGCTGACAGACGCGTCGCCACGCCATCAACTAGAATATCTGTCGAAAATTGGTCGTAGGTACCTATTCAGAAACCTTCGTGGGCTGATACACAACAGCTTTGCTTAAGACCATCACATGATCAAATGCATAGTTTACGATTCTATAAAGGACATACAGAAAAACATTCATTTTTTATAGATATAGAAGTATAGATTACTAGCTGTGCCCGCGACTTCGTTCGCTTGGAAAAAATTCTAAAATAAAAACTCGCAGAGTTCCCGTTCCCGTGGGATTTCCGGGATAAAAACTATCCTATGTCCTTTCTTGGGTCTCAAACTATATTTGTACCAAATTTTATCCAAATCGGTTCAGTGGTTTGGCCGTGAAAGCGTAACAGACAGACAGACAGACAGACAGACAGACAGAGTTACTTTCGCATTTATAATATTAGTATGGATTACATATAGTATTGATGAAATACTTACAATCCAGCGAAGCAGTGCGCAGCTGAGAGGATATGCCTGGGATTAAGGATTAAGCCTGCGCACAGCTGCTCCCAAAAGAACGACCAAGTGTTCAGCCCTTCCACCTGCACGATAGATGGGTATTGCTCAATGGTGGCGGGAGAACCACCCACAATCCGACCTTCATTAGGAATAGGAACGATCTCAACTGACGAGGCACCTGAAAATGGATAAGTAAAAGCATAATACTATGCGTTCCAACTGAGAATAGGACCGCGCTTGTTATCAACTTCATATCACAGGTGTGAAATTAGTAATGTCAGCAAAATAATATTTGTTCAATAAATAACATTTTAATAATATTATTTTCATCAATAAAAAAATAGTAAAATATATCAGTCTAACTGTTCATCTATATCTATACATATAATAAAATTTGGTTTGGTTGGTTTGGTAGATTATTATAATCACATTTTTGTTATTCTTTAATGCTTTTAATAGAAAAATTTTTCGCGATAAAAAAAATATATTTTAAATACTGCTTACAAACTTTGTCTAAAACAAAATATGTAATACTTAAGTATAATGTGCTATAGTATATTCAGAAATAAAATTTTTATGTTTAAGTAAATATGCTGTTTGAAATGTAGCCTAAAGCGCATGAAAGCTAGTATTACCATAGTCTCGCAAAGGTTAGGACAGGAATTGTATTATTGAAGTATCGGTTACTTCATATTCACGAAGAAGATTGTTTGTCTTTGTAATCAGGATCATTTTTAATTATTATGAACTTTCTAATTGAACTTAGTAAAGGGCATGTAAAATCGTTGACATTATTAATAGCTGTTAAACCTCCTCCTCCTCATGCTCCTTTCCAAAAACATTAGTCTCTAAAAGTAGGCAACTAAAGTAGGAACTATAACTTGAACTTCACTACAGGAAGGACTACCAACTGCTATAGTAAACGTTAACTTGACTTGAAACTACGACCTTCTATCATGCTTATCTTCGTAACCAAGCTCAACAATTGCCAATAAAAGGGATTAGCATAGATAAAAAGAGGGAAGAAGAAAATAATTTTAGATTTGGACTAATGACGTTGGTCAGAATATTCAGATGTAGATATCAACAGCGTGATAATGATTCGATAACGAATGATAAAACATTCACCATGTTCGTTATATGATTCAGCGAGCATTAATAGCGTTAAAACAAACCGACGACTTAATAGTCGTCGGTTTGTTTTAACGCTATTGTTGAACGACAGAAGTCGGGTCATTAAACGTGACATCACGATGTCAAAAATGATCACAATAACCATTACTTAAAAGATTAGGTACACAGAGCTATTTAAGGAATTACGAATTATTTGCAGACATTGACAGATAATAATTATCACAAAAATAAATAAACATAGATTTAACAAATAACGATCGATAACAAGTAATCGAATTAAAGTATACAATATGTTTGACGAGTGACGAACATCGATACATCGATACATCCCTACCTTAAAGAAGCGGTACGATAAATTTGTTTGTGAACACGTCGACAAAAGTTCGGCGGCGACATAATAGTGCGGTAAATGTCTTTGTAAGCATGCCGACAAACAAAAGATCGCCACCACTCACTCGCCACGGTGTTGTCCAGCTTAAAATATTCGCTAAATTGGAACGAAATTGAAGTGTGAATACGACTATTTTAAAATTCCATAGTATTTATATTTTTTTATATATTATACTTTTTTGGTAATGTCATTGACCTAGCTATATACCCCTTTCGGATCGGACAGGGTTTTCTTTACGCACTATATATGCCAAATGCCAAAATTCATCTAAATTCGTTCAGTTCAGTTTTGGCGTGATTGAGTAACATCCATCTATCCAAACTGGATGAACGCTGGAAACATCCAATTTGGATAGATGGATGTTTGTTACTCAATTTTACTCAAAACTTTCGCATTTATAATATTTATATAGATATAAATTAACTAAATAAAAATAAATAAATATTTGGACTTTACTCATGGAATTCGCGACACGTGGGTTGCGGATTCAACAATGATTATCCCGATAATCGTTTCTGTAAACGGTCTCGTAGTAAGAGTCTCGACCATCATCTTCAGAGGCTCTCCCTACAATTCTGGATCAAGGGCCAGATACAGAAGGCGGCAGTGTGTAGATGTTTGGATGGATGTTTGGATAGATGTTTGGATAGATGTTTGGATAGATGTTTGGATGGATGTTTGTTACTCAATCACGCAAAAACTACTGAACGGATTTGAATTAAATTTGGCACACAGGTAGATAATGATCTGGAATAGCACATAGGCTAATTTTATCCCGGAAAAATTAGGTGATCCCGCGGGATTTACCAAAAACTCTTTTTAGGTAGTTATTATCTTCTTCTAATGCAGCGGGCTGCACGCTACAGTTAGTTATTATCTATATATTAAAACGTGAAGGGAATTTTTACCCCTTTTTATGACAAGTAATTGGATGACTGAGCTTCGCTCGGTATTTTTTAGGGTTCCGTACCTAAAAGTTAAACGGGAACCTATTACTAAATACTAAACCTCTGCTGTCTGTCTGTCACCAGGCTGCATATCATAAACCGTAATAGCTAGAAAGCTGAAATTTTCACAAATTATGTATTTCCGTTTCCGCTATAACAACAAATAAAAAAATGAAAATATTATCGGGGAATCCCCATACAATAAATGTGTTTTTTTTTTCATATTTTTTACTCAATATTAATAACGGGAACAAGTAGATCTATAGTCAAATTTCAGCCACAGGTGACCGCTAGTTAATATTTTTACATAAAAAAACGAAAAGTTACCTCCCAACACAGCTAGCACCAGTATCCACACCGAAATCATCTTTCTATCTGTAGGAATTGTTAATTCGTTTTACGTTTATTAGTACATACACAAGCATTAAACTATCTTATCGTATTATCGGAAAAGGAATATCCATTATTTAAGGCGATAGCGTGATTGATTAATACAAGGATATTACAAGGATTTTAACATTAATATTTTAGAACAATCTTCTTTATCACATTTTATAAATCTATTCAAATCTTATAATTTACACAAAATTTTCTATAAACCAACTAGAATAACTGCCTCTAGTGCTACTTGTATAGATAACATATTTTCAAATATAACACCTACAAATAGCTCAATTATAAATACATTAGATTCAGACCATACTGGGCAATCAGTTCAATTTTTGAGAGTACCAAATAAACTTCAGAGAAAAGAAATTGTTTTTGTTCCTATAAATAATAGTAGATTAGAACGTTTTAAAGAAAATTTAGCTGCAAAATTGCCTGAGATGTCCTTTCGAGAAAATCCAAATAATTTATATGATACATTCTTTAATTTGATAGATACAGAATAAAGGCAAATATTTACACCAAAATCTATATCTGTAAGTAAACGCAGAGGTTTTAGTGAGTGGGCAACTGCAGGAATTTTTAAAAGCAGGAATCGGTTATTTGATTTATATTATGAAAAATCTTTTAATCATAGTACTGAATTCAAAGAGTATGTCAAAAATTATTCAAAGATTTTTAAAAGAGCTTGCAATGCTGCCAAGTCTTAATACACATAAAAAATATGATAAAACAATCTTCTAACAAAATAAAGGCAGCATGGAACATCATAAATTGTGAAATTGGCAAGACTAGAATTTTTGATGAAGAATACCAATTAAATGTAGGAGTCAATGTTACGGGACATTTGGAGGTAGCAAAGGAATTTGAAAAATTCTTCTCTAATGTGGCAATCAGAACAACTCAAAGTCTAAGCTCTTCAGCCAGTACCGCGGAATTATTATTGAAGCAATTTGTCAACAAGTGTGAATCAAATTTTGAATTTTCTTTTATTGATTCTAAAGATATATTAAATGCTTTCAAAACACTAGACATTAAAAAAACTGCAGATTTATGGGGCCATTCCCTTAAAATCATTGCCTCAGTAATAAATATAATTGCACCATACTTAGCTGTAATATTTAACTGCTGTACAACAAATGGTGTTTTTCCTGATTTAATGAAACTCTCAAGAGTAATTCCAATATTTAAGTCTGGCTGTAAATCAGATCCCACCAACTTTCGGCCTATCTCGGTTCTGCCTTCCCTGAGTAAAATATTTGAAAAAATAATTCTTAATCAAATGTTAAAACATTTTAACAAATTTGAACTGTTTCATCCTAAACAATTTGGATTTACAAAGGGTCGCTCAATCGTAGATGCTGGTGTGGAATTATTGAAAAAAATCTATGAAGCCTGGGAGGAATCACATAATGCAATTGGAGTGAATTTTGTGATTTATCTAAGGCATTTGACTGTGTTCATCATAATACTTTAATCAGGAAATTACACTACTATGGCATTAGAGGCAAAGCCCTCGATCTTCTGACTTCGTATTTGAATGGAAGAACTCAGAGGGTCGATATCAATGGAATAAGATCAAACGGTGCCACTGTCACCATGGGTGTTCCACAAGGATCCATTCTTGGTCCGTTTTTGTTTTTGATATATATATATATATATAATATATATATATATATATATATATATATATATATAAATGACTCGCCCTTCTTTGTTGGCGATAGGCATGGAATCGTACTGTTTGCGGATGACACTTCACTTTTATTTAAAGTGAAAAGACAAGAGCACACAATGCCGCTGGAGACACTTTTTTCTACCCATTAAAGGACCGTAAATTTTATCATATTTTAGCAATGCATATTAGTATATTACTAGAAATAGCCACAAATTTACCCGTACGCGACTTGTTGCATAAATGCTTGCCGGCCTATCGCCTCAATTTTATAAGGCACAAATTCGGCATCACTTTAAGTACTGTTTTAATCTTTGGGCTGGATTTCCCCAAGGCTTCTTCCTCATGATCGCATACTGCGTTGAGCAGTTCTAATCGTTGACGGCCAGACTATTTCTATAGTGCTTGACTCTTCTTTTTTTTTATAGTAGAGGGGGCAAACGAGCAGATGGTGCACCTGATGGTAAGTGATCACCGCCGCCCATGGACATCCGCAATACCGGGGGTATTGCAGCTGCGTTGCCGGCCTTTTAAGAATGAATAAGCTCGTTTCTTGAAGGTCCCTAAGTCGTATCCATTCGGAAACACCCCCGAGGGTAATAGATTCCACAAAGGAGTAATGCGAGGCAAAAGGTGTCGACAAAAGCGCACGGTTGTGGATTTCCAGACATCGATGTGGTGAGGATGGAACTTTAAATTTTGACGCGATGTCCGATGGTGGAATTTAGCGGCAGGCATTAGTCCGAACAACTCGTCGGAACACTCCCCATGATAAATACGGTAAAAGATGCAGAGCGAGCCTACATCTCTGCGTAACGCCAAAGAGTCAAGCCGATTAGAAATAGCCTGGTCATCGACGATTCGAACCGCTCTACGTTGAATGCGATCAAGAGGAAGAAGCTGGTACTGAGGAGCTCCGGCCCAGAGGTGAGAACAGTACTCCATGTGAGGTCGAATTTGGGCCTTGTAAAGTTGGAGGCGATGGGCTGGCATGAAGTACTGCTTTGCTCTACTGAGTACACCAAGCTTTTTGGAGGCTAGTTTAGCCTTCCCTTCCAAATGACCGCGGAATTGAACGTTGTTCGATATGTCGACTCCCAGAATTTCAATACTGGCTGAGGCTGTCAGGAGAGTATCTTCGAACCGAGGTGATACGACAAAGGGTGTTTTTTTTTGCGGTGAACGCACAGAGCTGCGTCTTTTTGGGGTTAAATGTAATAAGGTTTTGACGACCCCATTCTGAGACATCAGTTAGTTGATTCTTGAGTTCAGACACGAGCTTGATCCGGCCCTCTTCGACGTGTTCCCGAGAAATACCGCTACGGCCGGAGTATGTAGCATCAACAGTACTGTCGTCCGCATAGCAATGTATGTTACTAATTCGCAACATATCATTGATATGCAGAAGAAACAGAGTCGGTGATAGCACGCAGCCTTGGGGAACACCAGCATTGACAGGTTTAAGATCGGAGCATGCACCGTCGACTACGACCTTAATGCTCTGATCAGCCAAAAAACTGGTGATCCACTTGCATAGTTTCTCGGGAAGCCCATAGGAAGGCAGCTTTGAGATAAGCGCTTTATGCCATACCCTATCGAAGGCCTTCGCTATGTCTAAACTAACTGCCAATGCCTCCCCCTTGGACTCAACTGCCTCCGCCCAACGATGTGTCAAGTATACTAGAAGATCACCAGCTGAGCGGCCACGACGGAAACCGTACTGACTATCACTAATCACTAATCAGCTGGTGCTCTTCTAAATACTTCAGAAGCTGACAGTTTATAAGTGTCTCCATGACTTTAGAGAACAAGGAGGTTATGGCTATTGGCCGATAGTTTGACGGATTAGAGCGATCTCCTTTTTTAGGAATGGGATGCACTAAAGCTGTTTTCCATGAATTCGGTACCACGCCGAGTGAATAGGAGAGCCGGAATAGGTGCGTCAATACTAGCGCCAACTCTGGAGCACATACTTTAAGCACAACAGGAGGGATGCCATCAGGCCCACTCGACTTGTGGATGTCCAAAGAAAGAAGTGCTTTACGCACAGCTGACTGCCGAAACTGCGGTTCTGGCATGGAACTATCACACTGCGGGATGGTAGGCGGTGTGTTCCCTCGGTCATCCAGAGTCGAGTTGGCCGCAAAGAACGAGCCCAGAAGATCGGCTTTCTCCTTTGCGGTATGGGCCAGAGAATCATCGTCTCTGTGCAAGGATGGAAATGAAGGCTGGGAGAAATTCCCTAAGACAGCCTTGGCGAGAGACCAGAACGCACGAGTGCCAGAAGGAAGGCGAACTAATTTCTCACCAATTCTGCCAATGTGTTCCGCTTTTGCCTTGGCGATAGCTCTTTTGAAGAATCTCGAGAATGAGTTGTACTCCTTTCGTAATGCGCTAGTTTTTACATCACGAGATGCCGACGCAGCAGCGCAAGCTCGGTAGCAATCCTGCTTTCGGCGTAAAGCCGCTTTGCAGTGGCGACCAAACCAAGGCTGAGACTTGCCACCGATGGGCACCGCAGAAAACGGAATGAAAAAGAAGAGAGCAGAGATGTACGTACGCTCTGCATCTTTTATCGTATCTATCATGGAATGCATTCCAACGAGTTGTTCGGATTAATTCCTACCGCTACATTCCAGCATCGGATATCGCATCAGAATTTGAAGTTCCACGTAGACCACGCTCACATTCTTGATATCTGGTGGACTACCCCTAAATTTTTATTTAGGGGTAGTCAGGGGGATAAAAAGTAGATGTTGTTCGATTCTCAGACCTACCCAATATGCACACAAAATTTCATCAAAATCGGTCAGGTCGTTTCGGAGATACAAGAGATATGTATGTATATATGTATCTATGTATATATATTAAAGTCGTGTTAGTTACTTTACACCTTATTTTTATTACACGTGTGTCATCTAAATTCGTTCAGTTCAGTGAGAGTTGAAGCATTTAGCATTAAAGTGCTATTCGACTCTTTTGAAGATGCTTCGGTTGCGAAGTGAAACGTACGTTATTTTTTCATATTATAAGATATCAAACAAGAGGACGGCTCTCCTGAAAAATACAACCTATTAAATATATTAGATTTCCGCACTCTTCCGCAATGTACCTTTGTACTAAATTTCATCCTCCACTGTTCGTTGTCTAACCACCCGGCCACAGCTACCCGCGGCGCGACCTGCGACGCGAAATGCGGCGCGGTGAGTCGCGCGACCATCTGGGTATACCACAGCTCGACTTGTTGCGACCGCGGCGGCGTGCCGCTCTGAGCTGTCACACCTATACTAGCTATTACCAGGGTCGAATTTTGTAATACTATTTTTACTATATTCTTTTGAAGCGTAGTATATATTATCGTACCGTTAGGATTGTACGCAAAAATACCATTAATGTTGATACTTACATATATTACCTTATCATTAATCCCTCCATTCAGGATTTTTTAAATTATATTTCTTTAGGCGCGTAGTATTTCTTTAGGCAGCGAGTGAAATTTTAAGATGCACGCAGATTACCGTAACGTAAAAGTTACAGGTTGTCCGCTAAATTGCTCATTAAGTCCCGATATCCTTGACTATCCTTTTCCAGTCCTTTTATTATTTTAATCTAATTAAGTATATGCATGCAATTAAAATCTATCAGAAATCAGAAATCAGAAGTACTTTATTCAATAAAACTTTTTACAAGTTATTTTGACACGTCAACATATTTTTAAAAGCTACTACCGGATCGGAAACGCGGCCACTATTCTTTAATGACGCCAAAGAAGTATAACTTCTCACCCGCGTATATAAGTACACGCACTCATTTTTTTTAACGTATGGCAACGTAGACATTTTCCGTGCAATTTTTAGTAACTATGATCGTTTTTGATGTAGTGGGCTGTAGAAAGAATGTATTTTTTATTAATATGAGTGAGATGAATGTATAGTAACAAATTTTGTTTAACGTAAGCCGACATTAAATTGAGAAAATGCTGTGAAGTTTTTAGATTAAGTTAAAGTTTCGGTGTATATACTAAATTAAGTTTAATATTATTTTAAGTATAATATTAAAATAATATGTCAATAACCAATTATTTATTTAATCAATAAATCAGCATACTAACTCTAAATTAAAATTTTAAAAAACAGTTTCATAATAATTTTAAGCGCAAAACGTAAAACTAGCTGATGATCTTCGAAAGAGGATCCTGCAACATAAAGTTAAAGATAACCTTGACCTGTGGTTCCTTACTCAATGAGCTTGAGTTGTTATATTGCCAAGCTCCCGAGGTCTTCAGCTCCGCCATGTAACTCTATCAAACTATGTGAATCTTCTAGCAATAAAGGCTATATCAGCCCAATTTCAAGTGTCCACTTTCCAGTTCCATCGTTATATTTTAAAAAACATTCAGCATCTAAGTGTTTGCCAAAACAAATCGAAGTAGCCTACACTCAGAGGCTTTTAACTGATCAAGCTTAGAAGATCACATGGACTTCCTTCCGCTCTATCATCAGATACTGGAAGCTATCCTATTCCACATTCCTTAAAATAAAAAATCAAACGAGCCCACAATTGATCGTGTTGCTTAATTTTAATTAAAAGATTTGATAACCTCCTTCCTGTTTCATCATAAGACCCTGTAAATCATTTAGTACCAGGGTATTTGTCAAAACAGAACAACTGAGTCCAATCTTAATGGGTTTTTCTTGTTTAGTTTATAACTTACCATGGCCACCTTCGAGTTTGATCGTTAAATCCTAAGTCATGATGAGCATCAGATCCTAGAAATCGTCCAGCATCAAAATGTTTGTCAGTACAAGACAATTGAGCGCTAACTCAATAAACTTACCTTGCTGAGTTTAGAAGTTTATTATCTAAGCATTTTGAATCTGGATGTGAGAAGTTTCTATATTACTTTTTTGGCTCCATCTTCAGAGTCTCGTATAACTTAATGAAATGAAATGAATGAAAAATATCTTATTTGCAACGAAACGAACGACTCCAAACTCTGCTATCTTAACACTTTCTATATACAATAACACTCTAGTGGCTCCATGTTCCATTTCTCGTCATTATGAGTACTAATTAAACTTAGTACTTGTAGCAACAAAACCAATGACCCAAAACTTGGTTGCCTCGTCAAAACTCTACATCTGAGAGTTCTAGTCCGTATACCCAGGCTACATCATGATATTATCTGGATAGTACCATAATATTGCATTGTCATTAAAATTACAAAAGTTTGCCAAGTTTCAGTACAAATAAATATCAGGAAGTCGATAAATATGGTTTGCAATATTTAGAAAATCTTTTATTTACATACAAATATTGCTAGTTAAATAAAAGCTGATATCTTCGAATATCAGCTTTTATTTAACTAGCATATTGTAGCATCAGGTCTAGGTCACCATGTCATTGCAATATAATTGAAGTAATAAAATGCAAAATTTAGCACCGATAAAGCCTTTACAAGTTGCTAAATTCCTTTCATCAAGTGGAAAAGAGATGGTGAGCTTTCAACGGCTGCACAGATTCTATTGAATCATAGCTAAGAACCAGCTCGCAAAATAGGGCTTTCAAGTAAAAAAAATCGCAACTAAATCGGACCATCCGCCATGGCGCTACGATGCACGGACAGATACATAGACACACCTCTGAAACTTATAACAACCTTCGTTTTTGCGTCGGACGCAAAAAATAGTAGTAAAAATTTTAATAAAATAAAGTATCTATATAATTTCCGTTGGTAATAATTTTGTGTTATTCTGATTCCAACCCTGGCTTACAAGTGAATAAAACAAAAGTACTTTTGTTTTATTCGCTCATCACACCGCTCGTCAAGATCGCGCGTTTTTCCGCGCCGCAATTCGCGTCGCCGGTAGCTGTGGCATACTTCATACAGTTTCCTACATTTGTTTTCGCTCGCCGCGCCGCAATTCGCGTCGCCGGTCGCGCCGCGCGAGCTGTGGCCGGGCCGTAAGAGTTACTAAGTTTTTGCATCCCGTGTATGGATAACAGATATCTGGGCTACAATATTAATAAAATTACAGTCGACATAGGACTAGAGGTGATCGCTAGTATTGCTGAAAATGTCAAAAACCAACTCTATAGACTAATGTAAGGATCTATTTACAAGAAAAAAAAAACATTTTACAATTTACTCATACTATTCGCTTGTTTTATGACAAATTACTGTATTTATTAGCTAAGAAAACCGAAATATGTGATTACGTGTTTTATTACGAGTGATTGATAAAAAATATCAAAACTGTAACTCAACGACCAGATAAAAATGCTAATATAATATCAATTTAATTTCATTAAAACACGGATAGGCGTAATTTGTAAGTTATTTAGTCACTTGATAATTGACAATTTGTTAGTTCTTTACGTGTCCAGGTCTGAAATGGTTTAGCGAGCTGAGATCGCAAAATCCCAGTCTTCAGTAAGGCAATCTTTTTACATTTTTTAAAGAAACTTTTACCTATGCACAAAGGTTAACTGGTAGAGAAGGCTCATTAAAGTTTTTGCCTCGAGGCGGGAATTCTCGAGAAATTTGTATTTATTCGAATCGGGGAAAAAACAACGCCACGACAACAACTTTATTTCCGTGCGCTATGCATTGACTTACTAATATACATTATGGACATCGGGTCCGCGCTCTAAAAGTGTACCAATTAAAAGAGAAACAAAACATAAAATGAGAAACAATTTCGCGTTAGTCGTCATTTACCAGTAAGTCTGACAAGACACTAATAATGCCGTATTGTTTAGTGAAAAATTGTAAAATTACGCGGCCAAAGGGAAAAAAAGATGTAATATTATATTTCTTGTAAGAATAATAATAGTTCAACCTATTATGGTATATATTTGGCATCTGAACACGATATTTTATTTAATTTCGAATTATTTATTAGCTACTGATTGAAAAAGCAATGAATCATATTGACAATATCTCTTTGTCCTTGTCCACATACGCTTAGATATGCGTAGAAAGAAGATGGCTATATATAAATTCAAATATGTCACACGTTTGCGAATTGCTACACAATTGTTCGCAAAAGAAATAGAGTCGCTTCCATAGTATTTATTATATTTTACTTATTATAATATTTTAATAATTTTTATTATTTAATAATAATGATTAGTTTGTCTATAATTGAGTTAATCATATAAGATACTACAGCATATATTTATTGCAGTTTTCCAAGACATCCAATACGTTGCGCAACATGGACAAGTATTATAATAGCCCATTCACATTATGAGGAATATTTTTTTCCGAAACTATCAAGTCTTGTTTGTTCAAATCAGAGTGCTAAGTGTGAGTTTTTCTTTTCGCATTCGATCGTGAGCGCGTTTCGAGTTTACTAGGAATTTGTATGTGATTTGTACAGCGCCACCTAGTGGTAAACTGGTGGCGCTGTACAAATCACATACAAATTCCTAGTAAACTCCAAACGCGCTCACGATCGAATGCGAAAAGAAAAACTCACACTTAGCACTCAGTTTACAGAAGGCAACATGTATATAAATAACACAGAAGGGATTAAAAAGATTAAAAAAACATTTATGAGGTACAGCCTGGTGACAGACAGACAGCGGAGGCTTAGTTATAGGGTCCCGTTTTTCCTTTTAGATACGGAACCCTAAAATGTACAATATGCCCGATTCATTCTTAGTGGACACAAACCTATTTAGAGGATATTGTACCCGCCAAACTTATGAATGTGGTATTCCAACCCCGATTAACTTAGCGCACTACATGGGGCACACTAAAAGTTTTGAACTTCTAGCTAATCGGAACTATTTGAATTTCAAATGTTATATTTTTAAAACGTTGCAAACAATAAAAAATAAACTTGGTGTTAGCGCCATCTGCTATTGCTTTCTAAAACTAAACTTCCAGTGGTCATACAAACCGTTTTAGTAGTGAGCTAACCCACAAGGACCTTTTGTTAAATTTCACTAGATGGCAGTTAAGGAATTATAATCAAATGAAAACTTATTATATATTTCCAATGTATATACTAAAATTAATGGCCTTTAAGTTTGTCTGCACTCGAAATCGGCTGGACCTTTTAGCTAATCTGTTTTCGTTGTATCTGTAAATGTCAGGAGTGTCAGGAGTCCTCAGGACAGTACTATTACCTATATTTATGATTATGAGAGAAAACGTGAAAGAAAAAATCGTTTGTGAGTTCACACTCGGTAGAAGTGAAACTTTTGATTGAAATAGGGAGGAACAAAAAAGAGAGGCATAAATTAAGCAGTTGAGGAAAAAGGTTTTACGTATTTTAGAGCGCTATTGTCTTCTATCTCATTTTGTCGCCTGCTTACTATGCGTTCCAAATAAAAATAGGACTGTCAGGATGACATATTGCTCCGCATTTTGCAAAAACTTCGTAAGTGATGAGTAAGGTGTACAAAAAAAATTCTAACAAAAAATACTTTAAAAAAAATATATACAGGGTTACCTTTAAAACACCAGCAACCTTGCAGGACAAGATACCTAACATTCATTATAAATAACAACATTTGTTCTATGACTGTTGACATAACTCAATACATTAAATAAAAATGATTTTTTAAGTTTTCATTGTCCTGGCGTGACATTTCTAACTCTTCGTTCGGATGCGCTGCTAGTAGTAATAATAGTAACACTTTCCTACCTAATCTTTGCGATGCACGTAGAGTTAAGAACGTTCAAGCGAAAAATTTAATTCATATTAATTTTTGTATGAAAGTAAAATCCAGTTATATTTCAATACTTTTTAGCCTATTTTGGACAAAGACAACACAAACCCACAAAATCGCAACAAAATTGGCCCCGTCGTTTTTGACTTGTAGGTGGTATAAATGACACGACATCTTTATATAATTTATAGATGAAAAGCTAGACTTATGCTTTTTACTATTTTTTTATTGACGTAAATAATATTATTAAAACGTTATTTGTTTTTCAATAAACCAGCAGTATTTTTTGAACAAATATTTTTTTGCTGACATTACTAATTTCATACTTGTTGTATGAAGTTGATAACAAGAGCGATCCTATTCTTAGTTGGAACGCATAAGACTCGTTTTATAGTCAAACGCTTGTAGATATATTACATAATTTAAAAATAAAAAAAGACCGTACCATGGTACCATGGTAATATAGCATATATTATCACCCTGAATTAGAAGCCAAGACTTAAAGTCACTCTGGAGTGACTTTTATTGGTAAGTATTATTATAACTGTATTTCTGGGTGTAAATACTAGCGACACTGACGACCTAAGACATTGTCTTGAAAGGCGTATTCGGTTTTATCCGTGTTTTGTACTAATTAATGCTTAACTATAGAAAAGATTCGAATATTTAATTTTTTATGTTTGAAAGCGAATAACTCCTAGGCAATTCCTTTAATATCAGAAAGAAGTTTGAATAGGGTTGTAGTCCTTTCCTTCAACAAAGACAAATTGAAGTCAATTGCTGCAATAACACTGCACTTAAATTATGTACTTACTTATTTGTATAGATACTTTACAATTCACAAAAACTAAACATTAATCAACAACTTTATTGAAAAATGATTGCTCAAACAACATTCGCAACGATCCAACCAAACAATTAGGATTAAACAACAACTTTATTGAAAAATGATTGCTCAAACAGCATTCGCAACAATCCAATCAGTGTATGGTCCAACAGCAGTGCTCACTCCAGGGAAGGTCTCATTAGCACATCCATGGCCCCAGGACACAACTCCGACCAGAACGTCTCCGAAGTACAATGGCCCACCAGAGTCTCCCTGGCAAGCATCCCGACCACCGACATCGAGGAGACCAGCACAGATCATGTTCTCTGTGACAATACCAGGATTAGGAAGTGTGAGGTAGCGCTCTCGGCAAAGGTCGTTGTTGATGGTGAAGATGGTGACATCCAAGAGTACAGAAGAAGCTGCACCTCCTTGCTGAAATAAGCCAAATTTTTTTAAACAAAATGTTTCGTTGCTGCCGTGAAAACGTTCTTTTAAATACACTAATGTTCGACCTTTGGTAAAAATTTGACCATTGACTCAATAAAAACTTCATTACATAGTATAAAACAAAGTCGCTTTCTCTGTCTGTCCCTATGTCCTTATGTCCGTATGTATGCTTAAATCTTTAAAACTACGCAACGCATTTTGATGCGGTTTTTTTAATAGATAGATTGATTCTTGAGGAAGGTTTATGTGTATAAACCTTTCCGATATTCCCACGGGAACAAAAGCTGCGCGGGTGAAACCGCGGGCAGGACGCTAGTAAACAATAAACATTCGCTATGTGGTAGGTTTCTGCATTGTCTCGCCCGGGTCTGATACACTCGTCTTACCTATTCCTGCTGTCACTGTCGTGTTCCGGTTTGGGGGGTAAGGTAGCCGTTGAACTTAAGGATGTAGCACTGGATCTTGCAACAAGATAGCAACGCACCATTCACGTCTTTGGGTCTAGTGTGTGCAGTGTTTATTTTGAACTGGCTGTGCCCGCGACTTCGTCGCGTTGAAAGATTTCTAAAATAAAACCCGCATAGTTTTCGTTTCCGTGGGATTTTCGGCATAAAAATTATCCTATGTCCTTTCTTGGGTCTCAAACTATCTTTGTACCAAAGTTCATCCATATCAGTTCAGTGATTTAGGCGTGAAGAAGAGACAGACAGACAGACAGAGTTACTTTCGCATTCATAATATTAGTATAGATAACAATCTACTTTTAACGCACATTATGTCAAAATATTATATGTCTACACTCCTCCGTCACGTATCTATACATAATAATATAATAAAATCGTAGGAAAGTCAAAACTGTACATTGAATATTTTTTAAAAGAATACTTAGGGCGTGATCTACAATCGATATCAAAACCAAAAATATAGTTTTTAGAATTTTTGTCTGTTTGGCTGTTTGTCTGTATGTATGTCCGGGGTAAACTCAAAAAGTACTGCATGGATTTACTTCAAATTTTGCATGAATATTACTAAAAGGTCGGGTCAACATATAAACTACATAATCACGCTATCACCTACAGGGTAGGAGCAGTGCGGAGTAATCGAAGTCCGCGCGGACGAAGTCGCAGGCAACAGCTAGTTACTAACATAATATAGAGAGTACGGTATGCCACATCCGCCATCTATTATATTTCTCGACGTTTATGTCAATTCCTCTATCCGCTAACGTATTTAACACTTGATTTGACATATACTTCAAAAGAAAAAAATAAATATCACCTTACTCGACGGTAGTTTTATCTACAGATCGAAAATCTGGCCGTCATTTTGAAAGATTTGACGCTTTGTTTAGATATTGGTTGTATGTTATTGTAATGTTAGAGCGTCCCGGACAGAGGTAAGGTCGCAGGTTCAAATCCTGTCGTATCCAAATTTTTCTTTGTTGTTTTTTTAGTTTTCAGATTTTTCTAAGCACGAGATTAATGCTTAAACTTAAAATATCATTACTCCCGTATCCCCGAAGAAGTAGGCAGATGTAAAACCAGTGCAGTGTGCACCCACGATTAGCCAAAGATACTTACGGCTGGTTTCTGAAGCGTCAATTAATCTACAATCATTCAAACTGTCAAAATTAACAGTTTGTTGACAATCCATCAGTCTTTTATCAGATAATTAATCATTAACAGTTAATAATTATTTTTTATTTTATTAGTATATTTTTATTAGTTACTAGCTGACCCGCGCAGCTTCGCCCGCGAATATATTAATAAGTCATCCAAATAGCTTTTAATAAAAATTTCATCCCTTATTTCAGCCCTCGAGGGATCTAAGCCTATATACATGCCAAATTTCATGAAAATCGGTCCAGCGGTTTAGCCGTGAAAGCGTAACAGACAGACAGACAGACTTTCGCATTTTTAATATTAGTATGGATTTGTCATTGTTTATTACTTCTATTCCTTTTTAAACTATAGCGAACTTTTTTAGAACTGTCAAAACGCAAAAGTAGCTGGTTCATAGATATTATAACGAAATTTCTTTTATACTTTCAGACACATTTATTAATTTAAAATTATAGAATAATGTTCTATATTATATTCTATCTCACAAGTAATTAAAATGCCACAAAATATTACACGGAAAAAAATCAAAAAACATCTAACACATAATTAATTTCAATAAACAAATAAAGCTGTGTCTAAATATAAGAATGAAGAATCCGAACTATTAAAATTCGGAGTAATGATTCAATAATATTTACTCCGAATTTTACCATAGAAAAATATAAGATAAATTACGTTTTAATGTAACCAGCCGAAATAATAAAGTAGCTGATAATTTCAATTACCTAATTTGCCGATAAAATAGGTTTCAGAAACTGACCCCTTTGTTAACAATTCGTTAATTTTGTTAATCTGTTATATGATTGCAGATTGATTCGCGTTTCATAAACTGGCCTTAAGTCCCACAATGTGATAGGTGGCCTATCACCAACCGGACACTTCCGATTCCGATCCCAAAGTTGTTTTTATCAGAAAACTAAAAACCCGACCCGAGAATCGAACCCGAGACCTCATGTGGTCAACGACACCGGACCATTAGAACACAGACGCGATCAAAACGCATATATATTTAAAATATATGCATTTTTAGTTATTATTAAAAAACTCACCGCCACAGCTCCCCAACCAGCATGTACCACTGGCAGGTTATCGATGAGAACGGTACCCTGAGGAGCGATAGCTCCCTGTTGCACCACTGGGCTATAGGTCAATGCACTCAGCAGCTTCACAACGCTGATGTCTCCATCATAGCCGTTCCGTCCGTAACTTGGGTGGTTAATCTCTCTCTCCACGTAAACAACCACTCCTCCATTGTTGCGGTCCGTTGTTCCGGCGCGGATTCTCCGATAGGATGGACCGAAGTAGAATCTGAACAAAACTGTCATTCTTAATTTTTATGTTTTACTGATCAAAACACTTTCAAACATTGACGTGTATAATTATACACGTCAATGCTTTCAAATTATCTGACCAAGGAACTTTATACACGATGAATGGAATTATTACGAAGCAATATTTGGAAAATAAAAATGCACTTTATTTCGTTACTAATAAAGTTAACATTTAACGTTCTTAGCAAAACAACGACAAGAATCGATGTAGTCCCTTCTTGCAATTGCCAGTGTAAATAAAACTATCTGATGGTAGATTTTTATCGTTAAATCCTTTTTATTCATACATGTCGATAAATACATTAGCATGAAATGTATTGTAATTAACACAATAAGTTCTAAAATGTGCTTATTTTAATTATTACGTAATTACTTATGCAATGCAAAAACTGTTTCTCAAATTAGTAGAATTACTTAGTAGTAATTTGCAAACTACACATGGCCGCACTTATATATGGCGATTGGCGCTTTATTTAGTTGAAAGAGACACACTCCATCCATGTCGTGGTACTCTTCGGAACGATTTGGAAGCGCGTGTGAATTAGTCGTGGGCGTTAAAAGTTATAACTGTTTTATTAATATGTTAAAACTCATTTAACATTAAACACTGTTAGACGTTAAAGATTAAAAGTGTTATAACATTTTGTTAAATCTAAAATTAGTTACGTCACTAACGCAAATTCCTTAAACTTTCATCATTCAAGTTTAAAAACAATTCGATAGATGGCTGCACTGGGCATGACACGTGACACAGCAACCGATCGTAGTTTGTTATATTGGACCTAATGCTTCATATTTCAATTTGACGCTTGACATTCAAATGATAAAGTCTATTTTTGTTTGAGATAAAAAAATAACATTTAAGCTAGTGCATCAAATTTCAATTTGACCTTTGACCGTCAAATGATAAAGTCTATTTTTGACTGTGTGGGAAAATAACATTTAATTATTAGAGAAAATAAATGTAAGATATCAGTGTTGTTTATGTTGTTATTTAATTAGTTACGTTGTTTATGTTTAATGTTCGGCTGTTGTGTTAATTTTATTTAGTATATTTTACTCGTTCGTGACTCATGTCATCGCGCGCTCTTCTAGGTATTACGGAATTGAAATTGCGATGATTAATACGTTTGCTTGTTATGTTTTATTTCTTTTTATTTTGAGATTTTATTTTTGAGTTTAGTTAGTAGGTAGGTGGTAAGGGTAACTGATCTCTTTATTCCAGTTGTAAAACCAGTGTTAATAGGAAAAACAATTGTATATGTTAGCGTGGGCGTACCCAGGTTCTGGGCCGGGGCGAAGGGGGGCAACCCTAAACTTGTAAGACAATATTTTTATCTGTAACAGTAGGTAGAAAGTAGACAGGTAAACAAATTCCAATCCCTGCCCCCCCCCCCCCCCTAATACATCCATGTATGTTAGGTACTAAGTGTTTTAGTATAAATAATATATATATATATATATATATATATATATATATATATATATATATATATATATATATATATATATATATATATATATTTATATATATATATATATATATATATATATATATATATATATATATATATATATATATTTGTACAGGACATGGGTAAACCCCAAAACGATAGAAATTGAATTTTTTGTCTGTTTGTCTGTCTGTTCGCTTTTCACACAAAAACTACTGAACGGATTTTTTACTAAATTTTGTATAGTAGGTAATAGCTAATTACCTGGGTTAATATTTAGGATACTTTTTACTGCGGGAAAATCTTACGTTCCCACGGGAAAATACAATTAGTGTTGGTTCATCAAGTTCTTAAAATCCTAATTCGAAAGTCACTACAACGTGCGTACGAAATCGCGGGCAACAGCTAGTACAGTTTGAAACTTTAAACAGTTTAATACTTGAGTCATCAGTCAAAATGGCTAGGTGTGCTGGACGTAGACGGAGTATGATTGCTATTTGCGATTACATTGAAAAAGTGATAACAGTAACAAAAGCGCAATATGCAAGTTTTGTCAAAAAAAAATCGTATAGTCGCACTATACTTGTCTACAACCAATTTAAAAAACTCATCTTAGTATTCATTTTAACGGGCCATACTTCCTTATTGTTGTTAAAATTATCCATCCTGTGTTTAGTTGAAAGTGTTATAACAATTAACGTTTAACATAACATGTTATTCTTTTTTAACATTAACGTTTAACACGTTAATAAAAAATAACATTTAATCCCACTACTAGTGTGAATTCCGGGTAGAATGTAACTTCCTTGAATCTGGCACATCAAATTAAAAAAAATATATAAACAAAAAATTGGACAATTTACAGATTGGTGACCAGATGAATTATTATTTATTACTAGTTGACCCGGCAAACGTTGTTCTACCTTTTTAACTACTCTTATTTTTTTCCATATTTTCTCACCTTTTAAACCTTCCCTGGACTTCAACAATTAATTCAAAACTAAAATTAGCCAAATCGGTTCAGCCGTTCTCGAGTTTTAGCGAGACTAACGAACAGCAATTGATTTTTATATGTATATAGATTCGTCTCATATCCGAAAACCAATAAAATTCATACACACGTATCTTCATACCAAATCACTACGGGGTAGGCAGAGAGAATTGAGTGCAATATGTCACGGTCCAGACCACAGACCACATGAATACTAATAGACACGACATTCGGAAGGAAACGTGTCGCCGCGCATATGTACAAACGCTCCTATCATTGTCAAAAATGTTATACATTTGTAGATATATCGTGAAAAATAAAAATAAACCACGTTGTACTATTTTATCGTACCGAATGAAATGACAAGGTTTAAATATTCCCTTGAAGTGATTGTATTTTATCGGTAAGTAGTGTAACTCTGTATTTCTGTATGTATATGCATGCCACGCTGACAAACTAGCTATTCACCGATGGGAGGGATGCGCTGTGTCGCGCTCACGCCTGCATGGGTACCGCCATCTTGCTTATTTCTTCCATGAAACAACTTTGCTGTGTTTCGGAGAGAACAAAACAGGTAGTGTAATTACTGGCACCAAGACTTAACACCTAATGTCTCAGGATAGGCAACACATAAGTGGGATACCCAGACCAGGTCCAGCCCAGATATCCCATTCATGTTCATTGGTGACGTCGACCACTTACACGCGACATCAGGTGGCACGTCTGATAGTTTGCCTATCCCACTAACATAAAAAAAACTAAGAAACTGTCTTGAAAGGCGTATCAATTTAGTGGTCCAGACAGAACTGCCTTGCATCCTATATATTCATAACACTCGTTTCGATGACTTTTGACACCACCTTCGGATAGCCTGAGCAATTTGATCATGGTACATTAATGTTGGTCTACCCCGG
This sequence comes from Apodemia mormo, assembly GCA_036924255.1. Classification (NCBI taxonomy): domain Eukaryota; kingdom Metazoa; phylum Arthropoda; class Insecta; order Lepidoptera; family Riodinidae; genus Apodemia; species Apodemia mormo. The sequence continues at coordinate 27,144,419 of JAUPFN010000021.1, read as the reverse complement.
TAGCACCGGCTACCTTTGAAAAATGGACCATCTGCTTTTCTGCCAGGCAGTTCGTAAGGGGCGAACGATTGCCTATGCGAGTCGATGCAGGTGAGACGAGATGATGCAGAACTCTACCACCTACTAGTCACGATAGACTAGTAGGTGGTAGAATTCTGCATCACCTCCTTCGGGTCTGGTACCACCGCTTTACCAATTCCTACGGCAAAAGCGTTAATGTTTGTTACTATCGGTTTAAAATGTAAGGCAACCTCATGCATGTTACATTAAAACCCCGCCACAAGGATAGCAACGCACTTTTAACATATTTAGTGTTTATAAGCGATGGCTGTCTCTATCATCATCATCATTATCATCATCATCATCAGCAGCAGCATCAAACCGTGTTCAGCTATAGCGACTGTTTACACGTTTTTAGGTGGGTTCATTATGTGCTCTGATGTGACTTGCGAATCCAAACTTGGTTTTAAAAATTCGGTTACATGCAATATAAAGTTGACCTCCTGCGTTATAGGTATAGTTATAGGATCGCTTTGGTCTCGTCTCCCGTACTTGGCTCTTCGCGTCGAGTTCCTTTAGACGCAAATCTTAGAACTGATCTATTTTTTTCCTATAGTCGAGTGCCATTCCGGTCTGAGAAATGCTAGCTCCTCAAAGCGATCACATGGTATATTACAGCGATCACATGGTATGTTAAAGCGATCAAATCGTATGTTATAGCGATCACATGGAATGATAAAGCAATCACAGGTATGTTACAGCGATCAAATGGAATGTTACAGCGATCACATGGTATGTTAAAGCGATCACATGGTATGTTACAGCGATCACATGGTATGTTAAAGCGATCACATGGTATGTTAAAGCGATCACATGGAATGTTAAAGCGATCACATGGTATGTTACAGCGATCACATGGAAATTTAAAGCAATCACATGGTATGTTACAGCGATCACATGGAAATTTAAAGCGATCACATGGTATGTTAAAGCGATATCATGGTATGTTAAAGCGATCACATGGTATGTTACAGCGATCACATGGAAATTTAAAGCGATCAAATGGTATGTTAAAGCGATCACATGGTATGTTACAGCGATCACGTGGAATGTTAAAGCGATCACATGGTATGTTACAGCGATCACATGGAAATTTAAAGTGATCACATGGTATGTTACAGCGGTCACATGGAAATTTAAAGCGATCACATGGTATGTTAAAGCGATCGCATGGTATGTTAAAGCGATCACATGGTATGTTACAGCGATCACATGGTGTGTTACAGCGATCACATAGTATTTCTATTAGGAGAACCATCTACTTGTTTACTCTCTTATAATGTAAAAAACCGGCCAAGTGCGAGTTGGACTCGCGCACAAAGGGTTCCGTACCATCATCTTTAAAAAATACGAAAAAACACGTTTATTGTATAAGGACCCCCCTTAATATTTTTATTTTTAGTATTTGTGGTTATAACGGCAACGGAAATACATAATTTGTGAGAATTTAGGTTTCTACCTATCACGATTTATGAGATACAGTCTGGTGACAGACAGACAGATGGACAGGCAGACAGCGGAGGCTTAGTAATAGGGTCCCGTTTAACCTTTTAGGTATGGAACCCTTAAAAGATTTAATTTTTGTTTATTAGAATTAGATTTCGTCAGCGGATTGGTCTAAAATCTCTGCACAGTATCAGCTTCTCTACATGATTTGAAAAATAAATAAGATCTGTTTGTTTGTAATGGATAAACTCAAAAACTATACCGATTTTAATTTTTTTACATATATAAAGCTACACTAACATAGAAACTCTTTTACCCAACTGGATAAAAGAAAGTAATGCGTATGGGTCACGAAATTGAAGACGCGGGAATAGCTGTAATAATATCTAACAGAAACTTACATTCCATGGAAACAGTGGGCAGCAGAGAGAACATATCTGGATGTCAATATGTTGGCGGCACAGGACTGACCCCACACTCCCGTGAACACGCCCAAGAATTCCACCTGGACTATCGAGGGGTACTTATCGATTGTGGTCGGCTCTCCACCAACAATGCGGTTTGATTCAGCTGATACTGCACCTGATGAAAAAATAAGCAATAAAAAATAACAACTCGACTGAAAACCAATCCGAAAACATGAGACTATGTTTCTTTTTTGGAATTACCAAATCACTGCTGGCTTGAAAAGCTTTCACAGCTTCACCGGGTGCGTGGGTGAGCAGAGTACTCAATGAGAGATTAAAGTTGTAGAGCTGTACGCCCTCCGCCCTAAGGGTGTCCCCTGTGAGACCGAACCTCGCCTTAGGATGGGATTGTGATTTGCAATGGAAGGGTTAGTGGTATTGTTTAGTCCGTTGGCTATTCCTTGACCTAGGTTTCGATTCGCTGATGAGCGAAATAGAGGTCCTCGTCGGTGATGGTGTTAGTCCTCTCATACTTATGATGAGTATAATGACACCTCTCACAATTAAATCCGTCAAGCTGAGGCTACAGCGCATACATACATACGTACATACTTACAAACATACATAAGTCAAAGTTAAAGTAGTAATAAATATTTACGGGCCAAATTACACTTACTGATCTAACCCCGAAGTAAGCAAATTATTTGCTTGTGTATGGGTGTTAGTCAACGATACTAATACATAGAAATACATATATAAATACTGGAATATATTTAATAAAGTCAAAAACATTTTTATTCAAATTATCCTTTACAGGAATTTTTGACGAGTCAACATTTTCAAAGAAACCGGATCAAAAACGCGGCCACATACTAAGAAGATCCGGCGAAAGAACACTAAGTTTCTACACAGTGACTGAACACTGAACACAGCAAAAATATGGTCACACTATTATGGTAGGAATGTAAAGCGGTGTTACCAAGGCCAGTCGAGATATTGCAGGATTCTTACACCTAATTATTAATAGTCACGGTCACCGCCGACCTTGGAGTAGAGCGAGAGGAGCGGCCGCTCTACGCGACAGGCATCAAGGGACGATAAACTGCCAAATTCAAGGAAAAATTTATCACTACATTGTGTGTTAATGGTGAAAATGTCGAGCAAATGGCGCTGAACCACAATCTTGCTCTACCTTAATCAAGGGTGGTAACGATATTACTCACACGTTATCTTAGCCTTATCTCGCCTTTTCCGAAATTTTTAGCAGTAACTTAGTGGATCTTTTCTTCAATAAGGGCCCTCGGTAGAAAATGCTAGTATCTCTGACTAATTTGAAGATTATAGTTTGTAGCACCCATGTTCTTACATATCAAGATTGTTTCTTTCTTGCGGTCCCCGGTTCGAACTCCAAGTCGGACAAAAGTGTTATTGAGGTTTTTCTCGAAAATCCAAATCTATATAGCAGCTCTCTGTGTTGGTCCCGGGCTCCTTTAAAAAATAGGCCAACTGCCTTTCTGCCAGGCAGTTCGTAAAAGGCGACTGATTGGTTATGCGAAACACTACAATCGTGGCTACTAGGTGGTAGATTTCTGCATTGTCTCGCCCGGGTCTGATACCACCGCCTTACCTATTCCTGTCACCATAGCGTCAGTGCTTGTCACTCTCGTGTTCCGGTTTGGAAGGTAAGGTAGCCGGTAAACTTATGCATGTGGCATTAGACCTCGCCACAAGATAGCAACGCACCGTTAACAACTCTGGTGCCTATAGGCGATTAACTCTTTTCATCAGGAGACCTATCTGCTTGTTTGCTATTTTATGATATAGATAAAAGCTCGGAGTCTGACTTATGTTTGCCACAACCTCCATGCCTCGGACGAGCACGTAAAGCCGCCTCTCGCCAAACAAAAAACAAGTGATCGTGGTGAACCGGAAAGTCTATAGATGTTTGGAAAAATCTGCCTACCCCGAAAGGGATAGGCGTGATCATACTTTCCGTCTATTAACAATAAACATAATTAAGGAAACTTTGTACCCCCAACGAGGGAATAATTACATACCAGCAAGAAGCAAAAGAGGCCACATCCACCGCGCCATTTTTATGGTATCTGCTGACAATCGATTTGTGGAATTTGATTAACGCGGCTTAGTCATATATATAGATGTTGTAAATGCTATCATATTGTAAAGATATAGTTTATAATATAATAAATTAATTGACTTATTATTCAAGTGATAATAATTTTGGAGGTCTCTAGTAATAGGTAGTGAGTTCCGCAATGTCTCGCGCGGATTTAAAACCACCACCTTAACTGTTCCTGCCACAATATAGTCGCATTGCTTGTCACTACTATGCGTTCCAACTGAGAATAGTATTATCAGGGTGACATATTGCTCCGCATTTTGCAAAAACTTCATAAGTGATGAGTAAGGTGTGCAAAAAAATTCTTACAGAGAAATACTTTAAAAAAATATATTTTCATTCTAATTGGTATATTTTCTTATTTAGAATCCCATCAGATCATGTTACCATGTATCAAAATAAGGTGTAAAATAACTAACACAAAATTTCGACACGCAGGGATTGAAGCTGCTACATACCCTCAAGCCGGGACGCTCTACCACTAAGCTAGCGTCGACAGGTTCAAAAAGGCGAAATTCTTCTTTGCTATTTGATCAATTACGTCGATTGTACTGATCGCTGGGTATATACTAACTAATTAAATGAGTTCACCGTTACAGATAAAATTCACATTTATAATTTTGATCAGTACTTTCGTGTTTCTAATTATTTTTGTGTTATAGCACTCACCCCGTGCTTGGATGAACTCATTTAACTAATTATACCTAGCGATCAGTAAAATCGACGGAATCGATCATATAGCAAAGAAGAATTTCGCCACTTTGAACCTGTCGGCACTAGCTCAGTGGTAGAGCGTCCCGGCTTGAGGGTATGTAGCAGGTTCAATCTCTACATGTCGAAATTTTATTTGTTGTTTTTAAAGATTTTCGAATTTTCCCAAGCACGGAATGAGTGCTAAAATACAAAAATAATTAGGCAGATTGTCTATTCTTCAAAGGCAGTCCAGACTAACTCAAAGCAGCCTTTAGTTAAAAAATTGAGCGAATTCTTTCTATGTTAAAAATCTAACTTGGATACTTAATGGACCTCAAAAGTTTTAAACCATTAAAAATTCAAATAACTTAACGAGCTTCTAGATCTTGAACAGACGATATAGGTAAGGTATATCAGAACTTGTCTTGTCAAACTTCATCAAAAATAACTCTGAACCAAATACGAAACGCTTATGGTAAAACAATTATTGGCAACGTAATTTTTCAGATCTATTTCAGTGATACCTTAAGTTTTCAATATTATTAACCCTATCACCAATTAAGGACACTGATTGCTCTTCAATTTGAATAATAATATTTAAAAGATATTATATATATAATATTGAAAAGATAAGGTACTTTTTCAATATTATTACCCCTATCACCAATTAAGGACACTAACTGCTCCCTAATTTGAATAATAATATTGAAAAGAGACTGGGTAATAATATTGAAAAGGTAAGGTACCTTTTCAATATTATTACCCCTATCAATAATTAAGGACATTAACTACCACCTAACTTGAATAATAATATTGAAAAGAGACTGGGTAATAATATTGAAAAGGTAAGGTACCTTTTCAATATTATTACCCCTATCACCAATTAAGGACACTAACTGCTCCCTAATTTGGATAATAATATTGAAAAGAGACTGGGTAATAATATGGAAAAGATAAGGTACCTTTTTAATATTATTACCCCTGTCACCAATTAAGGATATTAACTACCGCTTAACTTGAATAATAATATTGAAAAGATACTGGGTAATAATATTGAAAAGTTAAGGTACCTTTTCAATATTATTACCCCTATCACCAATTAAGGACACTGCTAACTAATTTGAATTTCAAATTTTACTAAAACAAATTACGCAACATTATCTAAGTTTTACTATGAGGTAAAGTTCTGCAACATCTCGCCCGGGTATTCGGTACCACTACCTTACCTGAAGTAAAGTTCTGCAACATCTCGCCCGGGTATTCGGTACCACCGCCTTACCTATTCCTATTATGTTTTTTTTTTTATCTACTATTGAAAAAAAATGTTATAATCAAATGCGTCGTTTATAATTTAATTTTTTTTGGAAACATAACAAACCATGGTCTGAAACATCGGTGATAGATAGAGTAATAGTACATTTAGTTGAATTATATATAATAATTATATAATAAAATTACTAATGAGATAGGGGCCTACTCCGATAATGGAGTACTGTTCAAAGGTAGTGTCAAGAATCTCCGTAGAAGCAGAGACAACGACGGAATAAATGTGGACGAAAAAAACAAATCTGCAACGATCGTGACTTATCGTACTCGATTCTCTCTGCTTACCCCGTACGGGGTATGGCGTGAAGATGTGGATGTATCTAAAAGACACAAATAACACATTCAAACTTTCACATTTACAACATTAAGTCTGATTATTATTTATATGATGACATTTCAGCTGAAAGAATTTATGTTCGCGTTTGTAAATATCAATAACTAATACTCCATCACCGTCTCGCATTGCGTGGCCGATATTTATACACAGGGCACTGATTCAGAGATGTAAATAGATGCGCGTACGCATCTTGCACATGCCATTTTTAGTGGCAAATATTTGCAGTGGAAATAGATTTGTGAAATTAATCACGCATCTAGATTTAGTTGAGCATTTTATTGGATAATATGGTTATTAGAGCTTATGTCGTAGTCGGATCATAGAAAGGATAATTTCATGATGTGGTCGACCATTTAATGAAACTTCATGAAATAGAAAATACCCACTGCTCATATTATGAAATTATCTGGCCAGATCAATGATTAATCGACGTTTGACGATATGAACAGCTAAACACACGGCTAGCTCACAATATGTTCAAACATAATTATTATGTATTGTGATCATATCGTGAAATGGTTACATTATCCGCCGTTAGAGGCGCTGATATCGTTTTGTTTTTGTGACTCAACATAGCGGCAAATACAAATATTGTAATAAAAAGGCGAATAAATTGCGTATATTGAAAATAAAAGTGAAGTAAATTGTTGTTATGATACAAAATTTCTTGAATTTTTCGAAATTACTCAAAGTAAGACTTTTCTTTTTTGTAATTTTTTTAACATACAATTGAAATCCTACATAAATTAGGAACATTAAATAATTTAGTGTATAATTATAGTGAAATAAATGTACAAGAGTGTTGTTAACTAGTTTCGACCTAAAAATAATGGAATTTCACCAAGTTAGATGATGACCTGGAATATCACATAGGGTACTTTTTATCTTGGAAATTGTTCTCGTGGAATTTACCAAATTTTGGAATGCAGCAGAATGCAGATAATTATATTATTCATTTATTTTTTTGTCCTTTTCATAAGTTTACCAACTAATTTACTTCAAACCGGAACACGACAGTAACAAACGACAACAGCATCGACGCTATTGTGCCGGGAATAAGAAAGACGCTGGAACCAAAACGTTATATAGATATACAGGATAGCGAACTAACAGATAGCAAAGAGACAAAAATCGCTTTTAGACATCAAACATGTTAATCACGCGTAGATAGCCATTTTGGATGTGGCGGGATAGCAATATCTGCCACAAGCATAAGTTTACACAAAACAAGAACAGAAAAACATTTCACAAAAATTAAAAACAGTTTTTTTTGTGAAAACTAAGAAATCTCAAAAATACTTTCTGATAATCTTTTTTGAGACTTCCATATTTATTTAGTTTCTGAGTAATTAGCAAAAAACTTAAAGCCTTATACTTCTTTTATATAAATTCTGCAATATGCTACTAGCCTCGTGTCGATCCAGACACCTTTTTGAACAATAAATCGACTACCTACTAGACATCTCGTAAAAGGCAAGAGAAGATTTTACTTACATCGTCATTAGATGTCGCAAAACTCTACCAACTTATTACTTGCCATAATGTTAGTGTCACGTATTCGGCTTTTCTGGCCTTTTACGAGACGCAGCAGTAAGGCTGTCGATCTATTTTTCAAGATCTATATGAGGTAAGATTAAGGCGGCTTTCCACCAACCAATAGGCTTGTCCATTTAGAATGAATCAGATATATTGTACTTTTTATGGTTAATTATGACACGAAGTCATACATAAGATAACGATTTATAATATTTTCAGAATGTAAATTCAGCAAAAGTAGACATTAAGTCACGGACGGAACACAAATCTGGAGGCGTTACGTCACGCCGTGGTAAAATCTCATCTTGATGTTGTCATTTTCACAGAAACCACAGAATATGTCATGTAGATATTACCACGGCGTGATGTCATTAGAACGCCATAACAGCCCTGAGCATTTTCGCGGTAAATTTTAATTTTAAACGCGATTTTTTTACTATAAATGTAGGTACTTTATTTACCAAAAATTTGTACTTTATTTACCAAAAATAAATCGTTTTTAGTTGATATGGCAGACTATTGTTTTACACTTTCCAGTGATAGCCTGTAATCACACGGCATTGACGCGTTTGATAACATGTTGTAAATAGCATCATGATATAACTGTTATTATAACAGTAGCTACAACTGCAAATAGCTTTTATTGTAACATTTAATCTATATTAATATTTAATAGATTCAGGCGTTACTTTGCGGAAATCCGAATCCGAACAAAAAGAAATTGTGGTATTTAATTTGCAAATTTCCGCGAAATGTTCGCGGAATTTTGCGCGGAACATTTCGTGGAAATTTTCAAATTAAATACCATTATTTCTTCTTCTATATTAATATTACTAGCTGACCCGGAAAACGTTGTTTTGCTGTTAAAATTAGGTAATATTATATTATTGTTATTATGCTTATATGTAATGTTTTATTATTATATTAACTCACTTTTATGTACTGACTTATACTTTTTATATATAAACACTAAAACAAAGCATTAAGCTTCCTTTTTTTGACCGTCTCGTGAGCGCATCATTGAGGACTCACTGAAACATCAGTGTTATAGCAAATATTGCTATAGCGTATGCTGAGATGAGCATCCTTTTGGTATCACATTGTAAAAAAAAGTAGTATAAATTTACATTTTATTACTTTTGTTTTTGTCTTGTTCCTTTTTCCTTGTAAACTAAAAATATTATATATTGTCTGTTGTAATAGATTATGTATAAATGTGGTACTAATAAATACTATCTTATCTTACTTGTATTGAATATTTTGGAGGTTACTTGAAAATGGAGGGTCATATTTAAAGCTGAGCCAAACAGTAGATGTCTACAAAATTTCATTGAAATCGGTTCAACAGTTTCGAAGTCCATCGCAAAATAATCAACGTGACACGTAATTTATATATGTTAAGAAGATAAATGCAAATATTTGGACTTTATGTAATATCTTATTTAAAAAATGATATGAAAAAAAGACAAGCCCGCTGAATTTCATCCGCCGGATCTTCTCAGTGTGTGACCGCGTTTCCGATCTGGTAGTAGTTTAAAAAAAATGTTGACACGTCAAAATGACTTGTAAAAAGTTTTATTGAATAAAGTATTTCTGATTTCTGGACAATTTGATGGATGGATGTTTATAAATTCAATCACATAAAATGGCTGGACCTGTTAAGATTAAATTTTTATTAACAGACTAAAAAAAAACATATTTTTGAATTGCCTGACGCGCGAATCGTACAACGAACGACTTTATGCGGTCGACATCGACGCCGGACTACTAGACCACAGACGCGATTACATATACACGTAATAAATACATAACAGACAATATATATTAAATAAAAAATATATATATTCAATAAACACCCAAATCCAGAAACACAAACATTACATTTTACCACCGTCTTACCTATTTCTACCGCAATAGCGTTGGTACTTGTCACTGTCATGTTTCGGTTCGGAGGGTAAGGTAGCCGGTAAACTTATGCACATGACGTTAGACCTCGCCACAAGATATCAATTAGCAACGTACCACTTACATCTTCGGTGTCTATAGGCAATGGTTGGCTCTTTTGCTCTTATGATATAAAAAACATCACAGAAACGCTTGTTTCTATATTTTGAAAGGTCTACAGCCTTACTGCCTTATTGTCAGCACAGTTTAAATAACTACAAAAAATTTGCAACACTAATAATTCATATGAGCTTTCTCAAATATAGACTAGCACACTGAATTCCACGGTGTCACCAGACGGTAGTTCAGATCGACGCATAGTTCGCGCTGTCGTCACACGTTAATAAATTGTCCATTCTGTTGATTAATACGGCCCCGGAATAGATGGCGCCACACATTCCTGCATCTACCTGGCAAATTATTAGGGTTGCTAATTCAACAAAGGTAAAACAACATTGATTTTTTATAGATTTAGGCATTATTTCGCAGATTTATACATTTAAACATTTTCCTCGTGTCGATACGGGCCCCTGTGAAGAACAGATACTCTAATTTTCTGCCAGGCAGTTCGTAAAAGTTCAAGATTTGGCTGTACGAGTCACTACCGTTGTGACTACGAATTAAAGTTCTGCAACGTCTCGTCAGGTCTGGTACCATCACCTAACCTAATTCTATCACAATATCGCGTCCAGTTTGGGCAAAGTAGCCGGTAAACTGATGTATGTGTTATTTCTCATACCACCATATGGATAGCAACCCACCAGTGACATCTTTGTTGTCTATAGGTGGTGGTTGTCTTTTACCATCAGAAGAGGCATCTGCTTGTTTATTATCTAATATGACAAAAAATAATCCTGTATAATCTCTCTGAATAAGCTTTTCGATATATTACTGGCCGACGATTGGATATGGGTTTCGATTTGTCAATAAGTAGGCCAGCTGGCTCATCATGTATGATTCCGTGTTGATCCAAGCGCCTTTTGCAGAATAGTCTTTTTTGGCTTTTACGAAATGCCTTGAAGAATGGCAGTGAAGAAGCCCTTAAGAAGGATTTTAAAAACTATATAATACTAGCATACACAGCTTTATTGCAAAGTAGATTAACATGTCATTGATATTCAGTAGCGGATCAAGAATTTTTGTTTGAGGGACATTGATAACGTGAGAAACCAGTTTACCACTAGGTGGCGCTGTACAAATCACATACAAATTCCTAGTAAACTCGAAATGCGCTCACAATCGAATGCGAAAAGAAAAACTCCACTTAGCACTCAGATCTTATTAATGTTGTTTTAAGGTCCAAATTACAGTGAAATATTAGTTAATACTGATATATTAGTTAAGATATTTTCCTGCCATATCAGTATAAGATCTTATTTCTGTTACTTTAAGGTCCAAATTACAGTGAAATATTAGTTAATACTGACATATTAGTTAAGACATTATAATATTTCAAAGTGAATATATTAGGATCACCTAATCTTGAGAAATATCGGTATTAACCCATCTCTACTGATTATAGTTATTCTTTAGTTTTATGGATTAGATGGATTACCAGTCAATTATTTGATCAAAAAATATTACGATTTTTTGAAGCTTGTCTAATGGGACAGATATTGATATAAAAAACCCAAGATACATAATCAGTGTGTCAAAAACGTCCTCTAAAAATGAGTGCACAATTTTAAATTGTGCGCTCATTTCAAATAGAATCACGTCGGTCGCGATACTGTTAATTTCATTACTTTGTGTACATTGCTTTGTAAAAACAACTATAAATCTTGCGCTTAAGGTTGGATATGCAAAGACATATTTTTTCCGTATCTATAACTATTTAAGTAAAAATTAGCGACAGTTTGAGTGTCTTTCGCCCATAGTGAACTTATCTACAGTACAGTGCGGAGTAATTGAAGCAACTAGTGTTCGGCGCAACTTTATTAGTGAGGATGTGTTCGGCGCAACTTTTGCTTTGAGACTCTTGTGCAGTATTTGCTACGCTCGGACCCACAAACTTTTCAAATGTTTTCTCTTCACTTTATTTAATAAAGTGGATTAGAAACACCATTACGAGGGGACAACCAACACTAGGATCGCCCGGCGACTGCTCTCGCGGGCAGTCGCCGTAGGGTCGCGCATCACTTTGCCCCGTCGCTTCTCTCGAGTTCTACGATGGAATTTGAAGACGAAGATTTCCCCCGCCCCACTCCGGGCCGCAGCCGCGACAGCGCGCGCACAACTTCCTCAGGCGGTAGCATGATGGACATGCCAGCCGCCGAGGAACCACCTCAGGTCGAGGCTTCACAGGCCTCCCTGAGCTCACAGGAAGACGAGCCACCCGTCGGTCGTACACCGCGACAGCCCGCCCCGCAAGGGGCGCGCGATCGCTTAGCGCATCGCGCGGCCGCGGTAGATCAGACGCGACGGATCTATCACTCGTACCATCCAGATGAAGATAATACTCTACTTGGACTTTCACCGCGCACCTCCCACGAGGCGGACATAGTCTTTCTGGCTAGGGCAGCCGAGGGAGCGTGCGCCACCCCCGGATTACTGAAAGTGATGAAAGAATATATAAACAAGCGAACCACAGAACTTGAAGGCCCTATACCAGACGAGGAAATGGGGTTGTTGTCGCAAATATGCGACACCCCCCTTCCACCCGGTACTGCAGTACGCCGAAAGCGTACAGACGACGAAGATACCTCAGAAGAATCAAAGCGCTTGCGTCCATTAGCCGATCCCCCCTTATCACAAAGGGATCCCAGGCGCCAACGTCTGATGAAGACCAACCCCCCGCTACCTACTACCCCCCCGCCGGCTGTCCCACCGCCGCCGCCGCCGCCAACGCCATCTACATCGCTGCACGATGCGGCAGCGACAGTGCAAGCCCCAATGAGTTTTGCAGCCGCAGCCGCCCCCACTGCACCCCCCGCACCGCAAACCAACCGAAGTCAACCGACAAAAGCGAGATACCCTCCGTTAGTGGTGGAGGCCCTTCCTAACTGGGCCCACCACTTTAAGCAACTTAAGAGAATCCTCGGACGAACCCCCAATGCCAGGCCTTTCGGCAGGGGGGTTCGATTCACACCAATAGAAGCAGAAGAATACCGGGTAGTTCAACGCCACCTAACAGAGCTGGAGAAAACTGAGAAACTTTCTTGGTTTTGCTACTCACTCCCAGAAGAAAGAAGCCTTAAGGTAGCCATAAGGGGTCTCCCGGCGGATACCCCCCCCGCAGAAATTTACGAGGAACTCCGCGAACTGGGATTCAGCCCGGAATACGTGCGCCCCATCAGGGCGCGAGCAGGACGACCCGGGTGCATCTTCTTAGCAATCCTGCAGCGCACCGCCACAACAATTCCAGACATCTACAACATCACAGAGCTACTGTGTATGCCAGGGGTGAAAATCGAGGCTTGGAGGGGCAAGAAGGGCCCGGCACAGTGTCACAGGTGCCAGCTCTTCCGCCACTCCAGCCACAACTGCCACCGTCCACAGCGCTGCGTGCGCTGCGGAGAGGAACATTTCGCACGGGACTGCCCGCGCCCTCGAGATCAACCCCCGACATGTGCCAACTGTGGGGGAGAGCACACAGCCAACCATACTTCCTGCCCCGTGTTCCGTAAGGAGGCCCGGAACAAAAGGGCAGGGACAATCGCCGTAACAGCTCCGCTAGCAACCTCGCAGACTAGACCTATTCAAGAGGAGACACCTGCAAGACCTCAGGAAGCTTCTACAACGGGGGCCACACTAATGCCCCCAGCAAACGACCACCCGCAGCACGGCGCCACCGGTACGAGGAGAAGGAAAAGAGGAGGTCGCGCCCGTGCAAGAAAGCAAGAAGATACCACACAGCCAGCCCAATCAGCAGCAGCTTCCCTCCCAGCTCCTGCTGCACAGACTTCTACCACCTCCCAAATTCGGGAAATCGAACCACCCCAATTAAGAACTTCGGGGGATGCCAGTCAAAGCACCCCCAAACTCTCCATAGACCATACAATTGAGCTGCTGCTGGAGATCCTGAAGACTATCCGCGCGGGACGAGACCCAGTCCCCGTGATCCTGAGAGGTCTGGCCAACCTGCATTCCAATAATGGATAGGCCCCTCAAGATCCTACAATGGAATGCCAACGGGATCCTGTCCCGTCCCTCAAGATTAATTAGGGAACTCCTCAGGGAAAAGGATGTGGATGTAGCGCTTATCTGCGAGACACACCTTGGACCTGGGGACTCCATCAAGTTCCCAAACTACCTCATATACCGACTCGACGAGCACTCCGGTAACCAGAAATACCGGGGTCTGATCATCCTGGTGCGGCGCAGAGTGATCCACCAGCCTCTTCCGCAAGAACACTTGAAGACCATGAGCGCGCTGGGTGTAGAACTGTTCGTGGCCGGCAAACCTGTTCGCATTTATTGCATCTATCGCCCCCCTCAACATCTCTTCGACATCTCAGATGTCCACAAACTATTCGACTCCCAGTTACCCACATTTATTGCCGGCGACTGGAACAGTAAACACCCAGCGTGGAACTGCCTCACCGCCGATGCTTCTGGAAATCTGCTCCTCGCCGACTCAGAAGCTCAAGAATATACCATCTGTGCGCCGGAAGTGCCAACGCACTTCCCCACACAAGCTAATCACAACGCGTCTATCATCGATTTTGCCGTCTACAGTGGCTTAAACCATCAGCCCACCATGGAGGTGGTCCCAGAGGACATGGGCTCTGATCACTTACCGGTGCTCACTGTCTTTAGGGACCTCCCCTCAAGACTCACACCACCACCACCACGACATCTAATTGACTGGGGCACCTTCAAGAGGGAGATCGAAGATTCTACCCCCACCCGCCCAATCACCTCGGCCGCCGACGTGAACTTGCTCGCAGAAGAACTTACTGCGAGCATTCAAGCAGCGACCCGGAAAGCCACCATCAAAAGAATGAACCAGAGAACACTACCACCACTCCCTGGTCATATCAGGACAAAGATAAACCGCAAGCGTGCCATCCGCCGTCTATGGCAGAACACACGATGCCCAACCCTGAAGGCCACGCTCAACCGACTAACAGAAGAAGTTAAAAAAGACCTGGACGACCTCGCAACAGCAAGTTGGGACAGAAAGATAGAAGAAGCCAGCGACGATTGGAACTCGCTCCATCGGCTGTGTCGCCAACTCTCAAAAGCTCCGGAGCCGGTGCGCCCCCTTCTACACCCAGACGGGACGCCCCGGTACCGAGCAGAAGACCGAGCTGCACTTTTCGCCGAACACCTCGAACGCCTCTTTCAACCAAACCCGACAGCCAATGTGTCCCATGTAGCAGCAGTCGAGCAACAACTACTGACTTACTTTGAACAGACCATTTCCCCATCTGATGACCCGGTGATTTTCTCTCCTAACCAAGTTAGGAAAGAAATATCCACCCTAAAAGTCCAAAAAGCGCCCGGCGCGGATGCCATCACCAACAAAGTGCTCCGTCACCTGCCATTCCGAACAGTGGCATCGGTGACGCGACTCTTTAACGGCATCATGCGCACGGGCGAGTTCCCCAATAGTTGGAAAACGGGGAAAGTGATCATGATTCCCAAGCAGAGCAAAAACTCTCTTCTTCCCAACTCATATCGTCCAATTACCCTATTGCCTTCTCTCTCAAAAGTATTTGAGAAGCTCCTGCTGCAACATCTCCAACCACATATTCCTCCTCGTCGTGAACAGTTCGGGTTCCGCCCCGACCACAGCACCACTCTTCAACTCACGAGGGTACTGCACATTCTTTCCGCCGCCTACAACAAGAAAGAGGCAGCGGTCGCAGTATTCCTCGACATGGAGAAGGCGTTCGACCGTGTTTGGCACACAGGTCTCCTTCACAAATTATCTCTCTCCCCCACTCCATTTCGCCTAAATCGAGTTATCGCCTCGTTCCTCACCAACCGTAACTTCGTGGTCTCAGTGGAAAACTCCATCTCTTCTCCTCGACCCATCCTAGCCGGAGTACCGCAAGGCAGCTGCCTGTCGCCTGCGCTGTACTCCTTCTACACCCAAGACTTCCCGGTGGGCCGGGACTGCACGTTGGCACTATACGCTGACGATGCGGCCCTGGTCTCAACATCACTGAACGCGACACAGGCAGCAAAGAAGATCCAAGCCAGCCTGGACCTCCTACCGGACTGGCTTGACAGATGGCGGATAGCCGTCAACGTGGAGAAGACCCAGGCTCTCACCCCTCGGAAGCAGAGAGGTGCTACTCCGCAGCTCAAGCTTAGCGGCCAGACGATCCAGTGGACTCCGACGGTGAAATACCTCGGGGTCAAAATAGACAACAGATTGACCTTCAACACCCATGTGAAAGAAGTGATCGGCAAGACGCGTCAAGCGATGGCCGTCCTTCGCCCTATCCTCTGTTCCCGGCTCCCTCTACGGACGAAGCTGGGGATATACAAGACCTATGTGAGATCCAGGCTCACATATGCTGCCCCGGCCTGGTACAAATACATTGCGCCCGGCAACAGAGACTCCTTGCAGAGGCAGCAGAACATCGCACTGCGCAGAATTTCAAATGCCCCCCGCTTCGTCCGGAACAACGTCATCCAGAGGGACCTGAGAGTCGAAAGTCTCCAGGATTTCATCACACAGCTGGCAACAAGAATGTTTGAGAGAACCCGAAACACGGAAAACCCTGAAGTAAAGGATATCGCGCCATGGCATGCGCGTCCTCCGGACGCGAAGCCATACCCGCGCGACCTGATCACCACCACCCCAGGGTCCTCCCTATAAGCCGCCGGTCTGTTCGCAGATTGCCTTGCAGGCTTCCCCGAACGGGGTTCCACCTGCTTGGCTGATCGCACGGAACGGTGTGAAGAAGGGGGGGACCCAAGAAGACCAGGACAAGACTACCACCGGATTAGACAACCAGGACAAGACAATGGAAATCCCAAGAGTGGGAAACCGCTCAAACCCAATGACCAGATCGCATAGGCGATCTGCGGAAGCAATCCAAGGTCAGGGGGTCTCGACCCCGGAACCTTTTTCTCTGTCGCCTTGCGGCGACAAGAAGAACATCCACGCGCGATCAGTTTGAGTGTCAATTTTGTTCGGGACTGTGCATCTTGGGTTTTTTATGTCAATGTTGAGGGATGCTTGATTCAACGAATTATTGATTGGGCTTGATTAAACTGAGTAGACTATCAAAGTAATCATCAAATTATTAAGGTTTGGGTGGGGGTAGAACCCCCTAGCCCTCCCTGACTCCGCTTTTGCTGATATTTATCAAATAAGGGGATGTACCCCTATTTCAGCTCCTTGGTGTCGATTTAAAAAAGTTAGCCTATGTTTTACCCCGGACCTTCAACTATCTCTACGCGAAATTTTAACTTTAACATCTTTGGTGTTTATAGGCGATGATTTCTCTTTTCTTCAGGAGAGCCAACTGCTTGTTTGCTATATAAAGATATAAAAAAAATCAAAATCAGTCCAACAGTTTAGCTGTGAAAGACAGACAGACAGACAGACAGACAGACTTTTGTATTTATAATATTACTAGCTGATCTGACTAGCACACACTGAGAAGATCCGGCGGAAGAAACTCAGCGGGCTGCTCTTTTTTTCTCTATTTTATGTTCTTCTTATAATATATACAAGGATGATTTCATATTACAAAGTTATTTTTAAAATTACAAGTTTCATATTTTGAGTAATTTTTTTTTTATAATTTACAAAATGTTCACTATTTACAAAATTTTACTTCATTGGAATTTTTTTAAGGCCAATTCAAGAAACTTATATTTCTATCCATTAACATTTAATTTTATCGGCTAAAAATTCTTTAATATCATAAGTTTTATCTAACAGCAAATCAAACTTTTTCCCAAATATAGACTAGTATAGATCTAGTATGGATGTAATTATTTTATTTTGCACATTTTAGTCTTGAAAACATGTTTAAAATCGCTTAAGTAGTTTTAATTTTTACAAATAAGCACACAAAATACAAATTGACTCTTTTTTGTATAAACAACAGAAGCAAATGAAGTTCTCTGAAGCTATTGCAATAATAATATAATAATAATAATCAATTTATTTCAGATTTACATCCATATTGCGTTCGTAAAATATACCTAGGCCGGGGTTTGTATGTAGGTATGTATTTTTATTCCAAGATAAGGGAGGTCCAAGTTGGGCATCGCTTTTCTGGACGTTGTGAAATTTGAAATAGACAAAAAGAATTTTTGTAATCAAAGATAAGCCGAGGTTACTATTTGTTAAGGTACAAAAAGTTTGTTCTCCTTTTTACAACAATTATGCAAACGGAAAATTATGAAATTTGGCACAGTTAAAGTTTACATGGTGAAGGAGTACAGAAAGCTAATATTTTTATATAATTTGCATTACAAACACATTCAGATAATAAAACTAAACATTACACATACCTATTACCATGAATTATTAGGTATAGGTGGTGCTAGTACTCGTATGAATCACTTGAAACAAATACCGACGTTATATCTCATTCTATGAGGTCTCTCCATCCCTTTTTATACAGCGATGTTAGAAAGAGAGGATGAGACCTCAGAAGATGACAGCAGTATTTAAAGTTGTGTTTCAAGCAGGTATTAGAAGTGCTGCCTCCAGATATAATACAGCTCCATGTCTACTACCATTCATTTGACGCACGTCATAATATTCACACATATATATTTTGTTTATGGTTAAAGCCTGTTGTTAAATTTAGAAAGGGTTTAGTCTATGGTCAAGCGGAGTTATAGAATTATGGTCAAATTTTGATCATAGGATGATCGCTAGTTAGTATAGATTATTTGATAACGGAATTAACAACGTTATAACCTACAAATAATAATTCCTTCAATCCGTCACATTTCACAACCCTATTTGTTAATAACGAAGTTGTCTGTGCTGATCTCTTTCTTGATGTCCACACAAATTGCAACCGTCAACCTTTCATCTTCGCATATGAATATTCAGTCAAAAATAATCCTTATTTATTACTTCTAATGGCGATTGCATTCAGAGTGCGGTTTCATTCATGGCATACTTTTGAAAGGATTTCGAATTTCAATATCTGAATACTAGAAATATTCATTTGAAACATGGTAGTCGAAACGAGGACCATCAAAAAACTGGCGATTCAAAATGAGGTCGAAATTGGACTTATTACTTCTTAGCATGAAACTAATAATAATCCATTAGACTAGCGATCTTTAACTCATATAAATTTTATTTCGAAAAAAAATTAATTAATCTCGTTTTTACACTGATATGTCTTTTAACCCATTCTCTACTATCTCTTATTAATTACGAACTCTTTCAATTCGACTATCCGTTTAACTTATTGCCAGGTAACATGATGGCGAGTTTGAGAGCCTGAGTTTGGAAACAACGCCTTAACTTTCCCTGCCGCAATAGCGTCCGTTTTTGACATTTAGGGAAGAGTGGGGTAATTGAGAACGGCGGTAATTAGGAACTTCTAGATAAATAATCCTTCTCTCCATACTAAACCGTGCTAAACCATTTCAACGACTGCATACAGTATCTCTTTTGTGTATATGTGACTGTAAAAATGTAAGGATACATGCTCACTGCCGCGGTAAGTCAAATAAATTTTTTCTGAATTTTTGTTATAATAAAAAAATATAAAAAAAAGTAACGACAAAAGTTGTGTGTTATAGTAGAAGAAATCATCATATTCTTGAGTTAAAAGACATCAATTTCATTATCATCATGCAAATACTATCTATTTTTTAAATCACACGCAATTTGAACTAAACCAAAAACACTGTTTAGAACGAAAGCTGTATTCATGTATGTTGACTATGTTGAACTGTGTTTCGGGAAATTGGGAACGACGTCAAACGAGAACTCTCTATTAATGGAATTCTCTTTAAAAAGGGAATATTCACTAGTTTTGCAGTGAGCGCCGAAACCAGTGGTTTAGTTTACACTTGCAATAAGTGAATATTCACTTATTTTTGTTTAAAGAGTAATTTGGAATGTTCCCAATTACCCCTTACATCTTTAACTGTCAATAATACTGCTAGACGAAAATGAAAAATTGTTTAAACACCACAAATTATTTCAAATACTTCGACCTTATATACGGCATGATATAATCCATGACTGACGATCGTTCCTTAGTACCGTGATAACGTTCTCATTTGCCCCGCGGGGTGGTCTTAAGTACTCCTTAATTAAGTTGGTATTGGGTAAATAGAAACGGTAATGTTTTTTTTTTGTTTTTGTTATTTTTTTTACGAAAACGTAATTTTTTAAGATTTTTGTCATAATCAAAAAGTAGATGGACAATCAAATTTTACATTGCAATAAAAGTTGATTTAATTGATTGCCCTTATCAATTGATTTTGAGCTTTAACAATTACGTGCTCCCTATTCCTCCACGATTCTACGAGTTCCAGTTTGGAGGGTAAGTTAGCCATGAAACTTATGCGTTTGGCATGATAGCCACACGGACAACAATGCACCATGAAGATTTTTGTGTCTATAGGCGATGGTTATCTGTTTCCATCAGGAGAACCATTTACTTGTTTGCTATTCTATAATATAAACATAAAAACTAATCATCGTTTTGTACAGTCGGGTAAAATACACCTTTATCTAGCCTCGATTCTTAAATGCAGTAGAAACCGCGTGTAAGATAATGTTATGTAATGAACGCGACAGGAACCTGCAAATGTATTTGATAAAAACATGCGGCCATGGCGCCGCTCTGCCACTATTATGTGCTCAACTGTAAATACGTGCGCGAAAGTGGTTTGCAATAATAAAAAAAGATCATCGCGACGGAACAGTACCCCGAACGTCAAAAGACGTTCCGGCTCAATGGTTTGTCATTTGGTGAGAGCTTGGGTCACCCCACCCCATCTATTTTATCGAAATGATAGAGATTATTGTTCGTATTATGCGATAACTATATACAATAGGTATAAGTCGACATCTGAAACATATAAATGTTATATACTGTGTTATCAGATCCCAACTTGGTACTAATTTTTCGAATTTCAAGAATAAGCACGAAAAAATCAGTTACTCAAATGCTGAACCTAGATATAGAACCTGGGGTCCCGTGATCTGAGCCAAACACACTAACAATCAGACAACGACAAGAAAATGGGGCACTTAATATTTATACAAAATGTATATTGGTGAACAACAATTAAATAGCTTGCAATGGCAATGGCAAAGTGAGCAATAAATAATAGCCTATAAATAATAATGAATATTAAGACTAAGAGGTAATCTACCAAATTTGGCTGCTTCCAAAACCGCAATATAAATTTCTAAAAAAAACTCCCTGTGATTTAAGATCCTAGTCGTATTATAAATGTGAAAGTTTGTGACTATGTATGTATGGATGTTTGTTACTCTTTCACGCAAATACTACTGGACCGATTACGATGAAATTTGGTATGTAGATAGCTGAAGACCCAGAATAACACATAGGCTATTTTTTACCCCGGAAAAGTTGGGTAATCCCGCGGGATTCACTAAAAACTTTTATAATGCATCGAGCTGCACGCTGCAGCTAGTATTTGTATAATTCCAGCTTTCTTTGTGCAAGAAAACTCTACAAAAATGTTAACGCATTTACAAATTTTCATCTTTATAACATAACTTGGCTTTTTTACAGCAATTAAATAATTATTTTTCAAGCCGTTGCGGTATCTGCACTTAGCTCTCTTGGGCCATTGTACGAAGCTAAGGTAAAGTTGGTAAGGTAGTCGGTAAACTTATGCATGTGGCATTAGATCTTGCCACAAGATAGCAACGCACCATTAACATCTTTGGTGTGTATAGGCGATGGTTGACTCTTTCCATCAGGAGACCCATCTGCTTGTTTGCTATCTTATGATATAAAAAAACTGTCTGTTTTTCCGGAAATTATAAAAACATCCAGAATCTGGTTAACAATTGGTTCACACTGAACTGTGAACGGGCGATGGCATACTTTTAAGAAAAGGTACTTTTGAATAACTCCCATTATCTCATAAAGGCCTTAATCATTTTGCCTCATGTTTGAGATCAAAAACTCATTTTGTCTCATTAAAGAGCCTACCAAATTTCAAAGTGTTCCGATTGTTGATCGCTATCGTTGAACAAATATGTATACACACATACATACCAACGCCGGATTGTTTCAGTAGATTTGGAGAACTTTCGATATGTTTTATAACTTTACTATTAGGTAAATTTAATAAATACATTATTAAAAAATCAGATTACTGGCTACCACAGAAAATCAGCATTGACATTGCCATGTAATCCGAACATATGCTGAGGGTAGGCTATTTTGGAATGTTGTACCAACATTATGTACGGTTTTTGTATAAGTTACAACTTTTTGCTCCTTTGTTTTCATAAGTATAATGTATTCTTATTCCTAAAATATGAAGTATATTAAGTCGTGAAGATGCTCTAAACAGCGAAACCGATTAAATAACTTATCAAAATATGTATATTTGAGGTTAAATTATGTACTTTATCATATTTACTTAATAATAATGAATTTTCACGAAATGCAGACAGTCAAAAGTATGAAATGCACAAAACAGACATGAAAACCGCCGACAGACGCGAAAATTTAAAATTATGTTTACAAGCATAGATTTACTATAGTGGCATCTAAAGGGTGTTATAATACTCTATTTTATGAACACAGTACGCGCTGCGCACATCCGATTTGTATAGCTATAAATATACCTTAAATGTATGTTGATGACGCTAAGATGCACTGACGACGATTTTTGCTTACCAAAAATCGTCTAAAGTGGCAAAAAAGTTTCACTTTAAGAAACAATATTCAAAAATATTAAATTAATGCTCTTATTATAATAACAAATTTATTTGCGACTGTACCCGAAGCATTAAGGATGTCACTATGCAATACAGCACATACTACATTACTGGTAAATTGTTATTAGACCTGCTTTACTTCTGTGAACGCGGCCTTAC
This sequence comes from Apodemia mormo, assembly GCA_036924255.1. Taxonomy (NCBI): domain Eukaryota; kingdom Metazoa; phylum Arthropoda; class Insecta; order Lepidoptera; family Riodinidae; genus Apodemia; species Apodemia mormo. Next base: position 27,121,548 of record JAUPFN010000021.1, on the reverse strand, counting down.
TCCGGAAATTTCAATCAAAATGACTATTAATAGATTTATAATATAGTTCAGCCACATTTTTTATTGACTTGTACGACTACAACAGACAAATCCTTCTCCCTTCTAATATTATAAACTAGCTGTTGCCAGCGACATCGTCCGCGCGGACTTCGTTTACTCCGCACTGCCCCTCCCTCGTAGGTGATAGCGTGATAATATGTAGACATTATGTTGACCCGACCTATTTGTAATATTCATGCAAAATTTGAAGTAAATCCATGCAGTACTTTTTGAGTTTACCCCGGACATACATACACGCAAACAGACAAAAATTCTAAAAACGTAGATTGCAGATCACGCCCCGATTATTCTTTTATAAAAATATTCAATGTACAGTTTTGACTTTCCTACGATTTTATTATATGTATAAAATAGATGCGAAAGTTGGTTTGGATGGATGGATGGATGTTTGTTACACTTTCACGCAAAAACGGCTGAATCGATTTGGATGAAATGACCTGGAATAGCACAAAGAGTACTTTTTATCCTGGAAAAAGAAGTTGTTCCCGTTGGATTCACCAAAAAAGAAGAGGACCTTTTTATTGTTTCATACTATGAACATTTTACCTATTTGACGTCAACATATCCGCTTACAAAATCTTCGCCTCGAGCCTGTCGACACTAGCTCAGCGGAAGAGCGTCCCGGCTTTAGAGAAATGGTCGCAGGTTCAAATCCCGCGTGTCGATGTTTTTCTTTGCTGTTTTTAAAGTATTGACATATTGCCTAAAGGGCACCTCACAAATTATGTTTTTAAGAAAATGTCAGCTTACAGAATAAGAATTGTTTTATTTACCACACATATAGAATAAAAACATGAACAAGTGCACAAATAAGACAAAAAAAAAACAAAAAGCCACAAATACAGTTAAAAAGAAAAAGAAAAATGGTAAGCCACTCAGCAAACACATAGAGTGACAAGTATTATCAACCCTACAGCTGATTTTCTGGGCTACCTTTGTCTGTCACTTGAAACGGTTATGCAAAGACTGATGACGATAAAAAATAAAAAATACTATGAATAAAATAATATATAATATGATATGGAAAATAATGTTGATTCTGGTTTACGAAGTTACAGTGGTGGGAACGGAAGGTGGGTCCATTGCCCTGACATATTATACATGTATAATATACACACATATATTTAAGAGCTCTTACTCGTATATGTACTTAATATATATTTAAAGGCTTTATAATCGTAAAGTAGGGAGACTGCGATAATTATAAATATGGAATGGAATTAAAATAAATATTTATATAATTTATTGTACACTAGCTGAACCATGCTGCTTCTCCCGCGATCAGCATATTCATCACCTGTTGACAAAAAATAGCCTTACCTAACCCTTACCCGGGTCTAAAAAAATCGTCAAAATCGGGAAAACGTGAAAGACAAACAGACTATTCATATTATTAGTATGGATTTGTTTAAATTTTAATTTGTTGATTACTCAAAACAATCAAAATTTGATGAATTTAAGAAGAAGACCCAATATTAAGGTGATTGTAAAATTGTATACATTCAAAAATTAATAAAAAAATCTTTTAAATCTTTAGATTTCTAGTTTAAAAAATTCGAATTTTAAATTTCTTCCTTTTATTATTTATTTATTTTTTATTTATTAAATGAAAGAAAGAAAGCTACCTATTTTATTTGTCAATGTAGTCATAGCTTTAAATGAACTCGAATTTATATTTCTGTCTCAAGAATTCGTACAATCACTTTTAGGTATCATTTTCATATGTCCAATTTTTCTTTTGATACACTTATACATTTTCACCCATAAACGTATCCTTTTCAAACCTATAAGATAAGTCTTAATACGTGACTATCGATAACATTATGTAGGATACTACTTTTATTTCTGACTGCTAAGTGTGAGTTTTTCTTTTCGCATTCGATCGTGAGCGTGTTTCGAGTTTACTAGGAATTTGTATGGGATTTGTACAGCGCCACCTAGTGGTAAACTGGTTTCTCACGTTTACCACTAGGTGGCGCTGTACAAATCACATACAAATTCCTAGTAAACTCCAAACGCGCTCACGATCGAATGCGAAAAGAAAAACTCACACTTAGCACTCAGATGGAAAAAGGATTTACTTACACACGGCCAAATTTGATAGAATCATAGAAACGAAGATGAATATATAATCTTGCTTTGACAGTATTTAATTTTATTACCCTTTAAATTGGTAGTATTAAAAGAGGGCCAAATAAAACCACTTGACATTCACTACACAGAAACTGTTGATAATTCTTACAATACGTCAGCAGGAATAAACACACTTATCAGCATAGTATTTAAAAAACTTATAAAAAAGTCTTATCTAAATAAAGGTTTCTTCGTATAAAATCACTATTTACCGACATGCCGCAAAGATTATTTAATGTTTTCCTCTAGTTCTTATCAAATTTATTTGTATTAGATAAATAGATGTCTTCTTACTTTAAATACCATGATCACGTTTTTTGCATACGAATAGTAAACAAATTAAGCTGGTGGAGATATTTATTATTAGATATTTGCAAGAATTGTAATACGAACAATAATGCAAAGGGTGGTCGCATCGATGTTTGTTTTAGAACAAGATAGCAAACAAGCAGATGGCTCTCTTGATGGAAAGAGAATCCATCGATAGACACCAAAGATGTTAATGATGCATTGCTATCTGTGTGGAGGGATGACAATATAACATTCATAAATTTACCGGCTCCTTTACCCTCTAAACCGGAACACAACAATGGGAAGCATTATTGCGAAAAGAATAGGTAAGGTGGTCGATTCAAATCCGGGCGAGACGCTGAGGAATTCTAAAATCTAGTAGTCACGATGGTAATGATTCGTATAACCAACCGATCGCTTTTTACGACCTGCCTGACAAAACGTAAATTGGTCTATTCTTCAAATGAGCCCGGATCAAAACGGGTTTGTATAATAATCTGTATAATCCAACCCCAAAGTAAGAAAATTATTTCTATGTGTTATAGGTGTTCTTCAACGACAGTATACATAGAAATATACATATATCTATACATATAATAAAATCGTAGGAAAGTCAAAACTGTACATTGAATATTTTTTTAAAAGAATACTTGGGGCGTGATCTACAATCGACATCGAAGCCAAAAATATAGTTTTTAGAATTTTTGTCTGTTTGTCTGTATGTATGTCCGGGGTAAACTCGAAAAGTACTGCATGGATTTACTTCAAATTTTGCACGAATATTACTATTTACTAACAGGTCGGGTCAACATATAGGCTACATATTATGTCGCTATCACCTACGGGGGAGAAGCTGTGCGGAGTAAATGAAGTCCGCGTGGACGAAGTCGCGAGCAACAGCTAGTTATACATATAAATACTGTAACATTGATAATAAGTACCCAAACCCAGAAATACAAACATCAATTCTCATCACACAAATATGTGTTCTATAGTTTGTCTCAACGGCCAGCTCTTTTGTTTAAATCTATTGAGGCCTTTACAGAATTGGAAGTTTAACCGAGAAAACCAAGCTACTGCAAACCAAGTAACTTACATACTTAAATATTTTAAAAAGTATAGCTGATTATAATAATAATAGCAATAATAATAATATCGCTGGACAAATTACACCAACTAATTTAAACCCCAAAGTAAGCAAATTATTTGCTTGTGTTATGGGTATATATAATAAAACATAGAAATACATATACTATAAATACTGTTACAATATAATAAATACCCAAACCCAGAAATACAAACATCTATGCTCATCACACAAATCTTTGTCTTCGTCGGGAATCTACCCAGATCCCCATCGATTCGTAGTTGGTTCGCTAACCACTCAACCAACGGGGCAGTCAAATTATTTCTATGGGGAGAGCTATCTTATGATCTATTCTATACATATAATAAAATTGTAGGAAAGTCAAAACTGTACATTAAATATTTTTTTAAAAGAATACTTGGGGCGTGATCTACAATCGATGTCGAAGCCAAACATATAGTTTTAGAATTTTTGTCTGTTTGTCTGTATGTATGTCCAGGGTAAACTCAAAAAGTACTGCATGGATTTACTTCAAATTTTGCATGAATATTACTAACAGGTCGGGTCAACAATAGGCTACATATTATCATGCTATCACCTACAGGGGAGGAGCAGTGCGGAGTAAACGAAATCCGCGCGTACGAAGTCGCAGGCAACAGCTAGTATAAAATAAAGATCTCTGCCGGCAAAAAAGAAGAACTCTGCCGGGCAGGGATGACCAAGCACGCGTTGCACAAGCGCTTCTAATACAAGTTAACGTTTCGGTATGATGCGATTCAAGGTGCTGCTTCTTAAATAGATGAATATCCCTAGACCAATTACACGAATAGATCTACCCCCATAGTAAGCAAACTATGTATTTGTTTGAGATCTTGACATACATTTTCTTTTACATATTTTTTATATGATAAGATAGCAAACAAGCAGATGGGTCTCCTGATGGTAAGAGTCGACCATCGCCTATAGCACCAAAGGCGTTAATGGTGCGTTGCTCTCTTGTGGCGAGGTCTAATTCCAGATGCATAAGTTTACCAGCTACCTTACAAAACGTGGTACCAGACCCGGGCGAGACAATGCGGAACTCTACCACCTAGTAAAATACATACTGAAAATATATTTAATAAGAACCCAGACCCAAAAATGCAAACATTTACGCTCAACAAACAAATATTAGTCCCAGTGGTTAATCAAACCCGAGCCCCATTAACTGCGTAGCCCCGTTGATCGAGTGTTTAGCGACCCCCTATCAACTCGACCAACGGGGCATAGTCGAATATACAATAAATTAATACTTTTATTAAATTTCACCATCGGACTTTGCGACTAAATTCAAAGTTTCATCTTACCATATCGATGTCTGGAAATCTGCAGCTGTGCGATCCTCGAAGCACATTCTCCATTGCACGTCTCTTTTCATCCTCTAAGAACCAATTATCGGTAGGGGTTTTTCTTAATAGATAAGACTTAAGGACCTTCAAGAAAAGAGTTCACTCATTCTTAAAAGGCCGGCAACACAACTGCAAAACTTCTGGTAATGTGGTTGTCCATGGGCGGCGGTGACCACTTATCACCAGGAGAGCCTTCTGTCCGTTTCCCCTTCTTCTAAAAAAATATATATAATAATATTATGTAACCTTATAATGAACCCAAACAACAGGGAAATTAATCTTCACTACATAGTATAAAACAAAGTCGCTTTCTCTGTATGTATGCTTAAATCTTTAAAACTACGCAACGGATTTTTTCTAAGATTGATTCTTGGGGAAGGTTTTAGTATATAAACCTTTCCGATATTCCCACGGGAACAGAAGCTACGCGGGAAAAACCGCGAGCAGGTCGCTAGTGTATAATATAATAAATTAGGTTTAAAGAAAATGCGTATCCTTTTATTAATTTTATTAAAAAATACCCTGATATTATAAAATTAATTTAAATCAGCAATAATATTTATCGATACTACATTTAAATCAAATTATGTTAAATCAACAATAATTATAAACTATATTTATATAATTTACATAGGTATACTCGCATCATACCTACCTATTTATAGAGATGTCTCTATAGATACTGTAATTTTGTGGATATAGATATATAACCTTTACCGATCAAAATAATTAATCTTAAAGCGAGGTATTTCGACGTGCGTCAATTCTATAGAAAATGGGTGGCGCAGTATGTTCTGAAACCGCTGGGAAACGTGTTAATTTTCGGATAAATAAATATAGGACATCAGCTGAAAACTAAAATTTAGCACATTCTGTTTTGTATTTACAACTAAATATCATCATATAAAAATCGTGTGAAAGATTAGAAATATTATTAACAAATTATTTGTTTCAGAGATTTTTTAGCCTGTTTTCGGAATTTTATATGATCGAGTAAAGTACATTCTATCATGTAATGAGTTAGCACATTCTTTAGATAATATCTTCAGGTATATCGTGTAATTTTTGTAAAATTGTTATTTAACAATCAATACAAAAAAAAACGTGATTTAACAAACCAGTTTTTTTCCGTTTGTCGCGATGCCTCGCCTTAATGATAATATTTCAAATATTAAGTATGGCCACACAAAATGTCGGATAAAAATGGCGACAGACACAGAAGCGACTATGAGGCCGTGCCCGATTACTCAGCGGTAAATTTGTCATACAGGTTAAAACATGGAACATAGAACAATTGTTCTATGTTCCATGGGTTAAAATATTCGCTAAATTTTACCGAAATCGATAGTTGATTACAATGATTTCTAAAAATAATAATAAAATTTATAAAAATAAAAAATATATATATTTTTCTATATTTCTTTTATTTTTATAAATAGAATCAAACTTGTAAACCAACGTGATCAAAAGATATCACAATTTATGTCGCGTATTTTGCGATCTTTTGCGATTTCAAAAAGAAATTAAAACCTATAGGGTACTGTACTTCCCGCTGACTTAGAATTATGAACTTTGGCAAGAAGTCTTACAGCACACGCAAAGGAAAAAATTCTAAAACCGCAAATTTGTATGTTAAATCCCAAAAAAATGCGATCAAAAATACGACCGTTTATGTCGTATATTTTGCGCAAAAGGGTATTTCCCGTTGAACTAGAATCGTGAAATATATACAATGTGCGAAGAAAACCCTGTCCCATCGTCAAAGGCACTATTTGGTATTTTTTTAATTTTTATTTATTCACATAAAATTCACATAAAATCCACAGCCTTCATACAATTTATAATTAATAATAATAATAATAATAATAATTCACGGGACAAATTACACATACTGATCTAACCCCAAAGTAAGCAAATTATTTGCTTGTGTTATGGGTGTTAGTCAACGATACTAATACATAGAAATACATATATAAATACTAGAATATATATAATAAACACCCAAACCCGGAAATACAAACATTTATTCTCATCACACAAATGCTTGTCCCCGTCGGGGATCGAACCCGAGCCTCGTTGATTGCGTAGTCAGGGTCTCTAACCACTCGACCAACGGGGCGGTCACTTTAATTATATTATTATTATTATTAAATAATTTAATCTTATTTACTAAACAGAAGGCAAATTACCTACGGATTTACATTTTTTAAACAATTCTTAATAAAATACTACAGATCAAAGCTAAAAAAACTTGAAACATATAATACTAATAAACATAACATATTTATGTTAGTTCGTGCGTACGGTCTGATAAATGTCTGTGTGTGTGTGTGTGTGTGTGTGTGTGTGTGTGTGTGTGTGTGTGTGTGTGTGTGTGAGAGATACATGTATATGTGTATGTTTAACTATAGAGTATATCTCACATACCGAGAAATAGTAAAAATAATTTTTACTATTTCACTTGATACAAACATATTTGTGTCATTATCTTATGGATATTGATACATAAATTTTCAAAATATTTGCTTGATGTAAGGGGAAGTTGCCCAATTTTAGTACTAAACTACGACATTTTTCTTATACTAATAAAAATAATTATTTTATTATTTTTTTGATAAAGTCATTCACCTACCTATATACCTCTTTCGGATCGGACAGGGTCTTCTTTACACCCGTATGTAGCTAAGGTTACCTAGTTTGTACGGAACCCTCGGTTGCGAGCCCAACTCGCACAAGACCAATTGTTATAAATAGAATCATTTCATTACTTTATTTGCTAATGACATCAACCGAGAATCGAGCTGGGTTTTTTGTTATTCCAAGAATAGATAAATTTGCAAAATATTACTGCCACAATAGCATCAGTGCTTGTCACTGTTGTGTTCCGGTTTGAAGGGTAAGGTTACCGGTAAACTTATACATGTGGTATTAAGACCCCGCCACCAAGATAGCAACGCACCATTAACATATTTGGTGCCTATAGGCGATGGTTGTCTTTTTCCATCGGGAGAACCATCTGATTGTTTGCTTTATAGTTTATAGTTTTTTTTTTATATCATAAGATAGCAAACAAGCAGATGGGTCTCCTGATGGAAAGAGTCAACCATCGCCTATAAACACCAAAGATGTTAATGGTGCGTTGCTATCTTGTAGCGTGGTATAATGCCACATGCATTAGTTTACCGGCTACCTTACCCTCCAAACCGGAACATGACAGCGACAAGCACTGACGCTATTATGGCAGGAATGGGTAAGGCGGTGGTACCAGACCCGGGCGAGACAATGAAGAACTCAAAAGTTAGAAAATCAAATTTAACTAAGTGTTTAAATTAGCCTCGTAATTGTGTCTCCTAGAACAAGTTTTTACAATATTTAGTTACAGATCCTGGAAAGCTACAAAGTTTCAGCTTATAATTACAATTCTATAATCATAATAACAGTTCCCCATGGACGAAACCTCTTATAAATTTTTAAATTTGGTGAATATTTCCTCCAGTGTTCCAAATTTGCAGTCGATTATTACAGGTTTACTGCGTCTAAATTATATATTAGATTAACAGTAATTTCATTGTTCTCTCTGTTCCACCTGTTATCTGATTTTCCAGAAACGAGAATATGTTTTTAGGTTTACTTTCAATCTTTTATATCGTCAGTACCATGTGGTGAAACTTTAGTATTTATTTGTGTCTAATTATAGCACAGTACATGTGTACAACACTTGTACCGCACTTGAATTCACACTAAACATATATTTTTACTCCAGTTAACCCACGTTGCTTCGCCGCATTTAGAGTAACCTGCCATCGATATAATCTTTCATACAAACTTTTTACACTTCATTTAAGCGTTTAAGATGTTGATTTTCGAAAAAAAGAAGCCTATTTTTGAACCGGAGTCATCATCTACTTTTTAACTAAATTTCATAAAAATTGGTTTAGTGGTTACGCTGTGAAAGCGTAACAGACAGACAGACTTTCGCATTTATAATATTAAGTATGGGAACTATGGATTTTTATCTTAGATCCCTTCCGCTTATAAAACGATTTGCAAAATTATTCTTTTGCTTGAGAGAGTACATTATCCGTTAGATTACATAGTGATTTTATGAAGATCCAATTCAAGGTTCCGGTAGTATAGGAAGATGGCAATCTTTATTTTTCTATCATAAGGTAGCAAACAAGCAGATGGATTTTCTAGTAGAAAAAGACAATCATCGCTTATAGACATTAAAGATGTTAATAGTGCGTTGCTATCTTTGTGATAGGGTCTTGATGTCACATGCATAAGTTTACCGGCTACCTTACCCTCCAAACCGGAACACGACACCGACAAGCACTGACGCTATTGTGGCAGGAATAGGTAAGGCGGTGGTACCAGACCCGGTCGAGCCGATGCAGAACTCTACCACATAGTGACGCACATAGCCACTCGGTCGCCTTTTACGATATGCCTGGTAGAACGGCAGTTGGTCTATTCTTCAAAGGAGCCCGGGACCAACACGGGGAAAATATATAAGATATAAAAAAAACTAACAATTACTAGATTAAAATAACACATTGTAAAAGACGAGTTATATTAAATGTTTTACACGATTAGTAGGTATTACTCAACAGATTTTTATATAATGTTACAAATATTATGCCATAATATCTTCCAATTTAGAACATACGATGTCTTATCACAATTAATTACGTCATTTTTTTTCATTTCAAAATATTTGTTCACATTGTGACAGAGTTATAATCTATACGTATAATAAAATCGTAGGAAAGTCAAAACTGTACATTGAATATTTTTTTAAAAGAATACTTGGGGCGTGATCTACAATCGATATAGAAGCCAAAAATATAGTTTTTAGAATTTTTGTCTGTTTGTCTGTATGTCTGTTTGTCTGTATGTATGTCCGGGGTAAACTCAAAAAGTACTGTATGGATTTACTTCAAATTTTGCATGAATATTACTAATGGGTCGGGTCAACATATAGGCTACATATTATCACGCTATCACCTACGGGGGAGGAGCCGTGTATTGTGGAAACGAATTCCGCGCGGACGAAGTCGTGGGCAACAGCTAGTTAACTATAAGTTCCATAACTTACTAACAGATGGTGGTGTAACAATTTATTGCTTATTATAATGCTTCAACCGTTTAGTATTCGTGTTGGATAAGTATCATAAGATGGCGATGTTTAAGAAAACAAGGATTCGCCTGTGGCCGAAATTCGACCATAGACTGTACGGTAAAATCTCTTTCAAGTTTGACAACTGACATTCGTAAAGAGAATAATAGTATTTGTGCAATGTGCATGTGTGTATAATATCATGTATGTCACATGAATGTAGTGTGTGTAATGTTTATTTTGATTATTTTAATGTATTTCCAATGCTTTTTATTAAAAAAATATTAAGTTTCTGCAGTCTTCCACAATATAAACTTGATCTATGCCAAATTTCGATCTCCACCGTTGGCGAAATTGTCTTAAAAAGGGTCCAAAGTTTTCCTTTCACGTATTAATAGGTATAATAATATATAGATGTATAATAATATTAAAGCCAGAACAAAACGTCGCCGAGTCTGCTATTTGATCATATAAATAATTTTCTTTTCTTTGTTTTTTTTTAATTATATAAATTTAAATTATTTAGCCTAAAGCCGATTACACTTAAAAAATTCGATAATTCATGATTAAATCTGTTGCATATTTAAAAAATATATTGAAACTAGTTTAGAATAGCATATGTTTATTATAAAAATACGTAAATTTGCACCAAAAGTACCTTACATAATAACAATTAAATCGTCAGAATTAATAACAAATTAATTCTTAATTCCTGAACATCTGTGAAACAAAATTCACGTCTTCTCCGATGAAGTACCAAAATCTATCAATGTTACTTTTGACTAATACTTGGCGATGAGTTATATTGAAATAATATTGGCTATTTTACTAATTATAACATTATCAAATATAATACTTGTTAAAATAGCTTTATGTTTAAAATAATAATATTATGTAATAGTGCACTATAAGTAGGTATTTTACATACTTACCGAAATTTTCACTTTCTAAATTAGTCACAATTTTTTTTAAATTAAAAACATGATATTGTTTTTTTTTAATATAAACGCTTGTACTGTTTCACAAATGTTATTTAAATTTTATTTACATCACAATCACTTTTAATTTTACAGCCAATCGGTTTCGCTTATTAAAGCATCATCAGGGCTTCTTTCACGTTAACTTTTTACATTATTGTATTTTAAAACCTAAATATTTTACATACAAAGACTATAATACAACTAGAATGCGAGTATTCGCCATGTACCGGTAGCCGTAAAATTAAAAGAGATTGTGATATAAATAAAATTTAAATTACATTTGTGTAACAGCACAAGCGTTTATATTTAAAAAATCAATATGATGCAGTTTTACCAAGTGTCGACGATGGAAAATATAAAATATATAAAAACATAATAGGTATACGTTGGTAAAATAATATTGTTTTATCCTTACTTGCAAACAAAATCGGCATCTATTATAAACTATGAAGATCACAATCTATTAATGATACTTATAATTAATACTAGCAAAAAGCAGAGCTTTGTAAGGGCTCGCAAAGTTATACTATCTAGTAATATTGTTATAAAAGTATTTTTATGAGAATTACATCTCTTAACGTATGGACTTTATAGTTCCTGGTTTTACGTCGATTTACGAAATTAAATTCAAAAAATGTTTTATTTAAATAAACCTTCAAAATTTTTGGACTTTTCAGCGAATACATTTTTCGAATTTTTCTCTCAGAGAAACCCTCGGAGGTCGATTCCAGAGTCAGGCAAATGAAAAAATGTGTTTTTTCAGTTTTCTGATAAAACAACTTTGCCCGGGATTGGAAAAGTGCCCTACTGGCGATAGGCTGGCCACCTATCACATTGTGGGACTTAAGTATCTTCAGCTAACCGTAGATGCACACGTTGTACTTCTGCCTACCTCTTTGGGGATACGGGCGTAAATATACCTTTTTTTAGCTTTTTACCCTCGCCCTCGGGCTAAGATTGGGAATTGATCTCAATACAATATAAATCAATTAATACATCTGTACTGTTTCTCAATAAGCATATTGTAAAATTCTCTAACGCTCTATTTACTCTGTTCCCAGCAAACATCCCTGCTCTAGACCTAAATTCTCCTTGTGCCTCCCACAATATTACTTCGAATTTCCCTTCTCTTGCATTCTCCTTTCAATGATTTTATCATACACCTTCGATGCCAAACTGATCAAACTGATGGCGCTATAGCTATTGCAGTTTATACTTGAACCTCGCCTTTATACGAGGGCACGATAACCGCACGCCGCCAGTCAAATATGAAGAAACAATTCATGAAGTAGGTAGTCTCTTAATAAGTTCAAAAATTCTAATAGAAAATGTATCTTCTATCAATTTTAACTTGTTAATTTAATAAGAGATGGCGTTAGTAGTAATAAGATTCTAATACAAATTGTACCTTCTATTTTTTTATTTTTATAAAATGACGAAATAATGATGAAATAATAACAAATCTAGACATGAATATAAACTACCACGTTGAAGCTCAAACCTAAAAATGCGATATTTTTTCAGTAAAATGTACCACAAAAGTGCATAGAAAGTGGCCTAGTGTAGGGCTCGCTTCGCTCGCCCTGACTAGTTTTATCAACCAACGAAAATACAGAGGTTGTTAGTTTGACATGTACACTATGTATGTAATATTATTGGACTTAGATAATATTTTAGTATGATGATCTAATTAGCAACCAATTACGTGTACTAAATTTCTTAATAAGTGTATGTATGTTTGATCACGAATTTCTCGAGAGCTTAAAGCCATATCGAGATAATTCTGTTTGATTGAAATCGAATATTATAACTTAGAGAACAGTCCTTTCAACAAAATCGTTTAAGTAGTTTTGGAGATATGAGTATAGTTAATATTAGAAGTCTGTATAATCTATCCAGTCAACGTTTATCATTAAAACTGTGAGATGTCAGCAAATGGTTATTCTGTAATCATCATCATCAATTTAGACATGCGGTCATGTGTAAAAGAGATAAATTTAAATGACTGAATAAAGTAAAAACAAAATTAGACATGAGATGCATTCAACTTCTTCAAGATGTTATACAACAACAAAAAAACTAAACATATTTATTTAAAAACTAGCTATTGCCCACAACTTCGTCCGCGCGGACTTCGTTTACTCCGCACAGCTCCTCCCCCGTAGGTGATAGCGTGATAATATGTAGCCTATATGTTGACCCGACCCGTTAGTAATATTCATGCAAAATTTGAAGTAAATCCATGCAGTACTATTTGAGTTTACCCCGGACATACATACAGACAAACAGACAAAAATTCTAAAAACTATATTTTTGGCTTCGATATCGATTGTAGATCACGCTCCAAGTATTCTTTTAAAAAAATATTCAATGTACAGTTTTGATTTTCCTACGATTTTATTATATGTATAGATAAAAACTCAAGATAGACATGGCTAAATTTTGCCTACGATTTGCGACGCGAGATATCTGGCGCGGGGAATACCGATTTCTTTCTTGTCCACCCCTAAGTTCTTGCTAATCTAGTTTATTGTTAAAATTTATTGTAAAACTTCGACTACGACGCAGCCAAGATAGTATAATAAATTTAAAATCAATTATTGTATGTATATTCAATCGTAGCTTATAAACTACTAAACCGACTTTGAAAAATAAGGTGTATATTGACTCTTTTTTATCGTACGATGATTATATTAATTAAATCACCGAAATACAAGAAAAAATCAATATACATATAATAAAATCGTAGGAAAGTCAAAACTATACATTGAATATTTTTTTAAAAAAATACTTGGGGCGTGATCAACAATCGATATCGAAGCCAAAAATATAGTTTTTAGAATTTTTGTCTGTTTGTCTGTATGTATGTCCGGGGTAAACTGAAAAAGTACTGCATGGATTTACTTCAAATTTTGCATGTATATTACTAACAGGTCGGGTCAACATATAGGCTACATATTATCACGCTATCACCTGCGGGGGAGGAGCTGTGCGGAGTAAACGAAGTCCGCGCGGACGAAGTCGTGGGCAACAGCTAGTAAAAAATAAATCGAATTTTTTGCAATTTTTACAGTTTCTATAGTAATATTCCATTACAAGCTGAGCCGACGATATCTGCTCGGGTTCCAAATTTCAGGCAATAGGTGTCAAAGATTTGTACGGTTCGTCTGAATTAATTAGACTAATCCACGCTAATGTTGTTTTTTTTTTTTATATAGAAGAGGAGGCAAACGAGCAGGAGGTGCACCTGATGATAAGTGATCACCGCCGCCCATGGACATCCGCAATACCAGAGTTCTGCAGTTGCGTTGCCTACCTTTTAAGAATAAGTAAACTCTTAAAAATTTACGTTATAAATGCGAAAATGTATTTATCTGAACGTCTGGTACGTTTTTACGGCGAAACCGCTAAATCGATTTTAATGAAATTTGATAAGAAGATAGTTAATATCTTGGGTTCAAATATAAGCTCATCTTTTTCAAAAATCAACAATATTTTGATTGTTGATTTCTATATATTTGTAGAGCATTTTATAAACTGACACCTGAGTGTATTTGCTCATTTGACAAATCCGTTTAGTGTTCCGATTAATAATTCAGTATTATCAAAGACAAATCTGCCAAGTAATTTAATTTACCGATATATTTGAATACATTTTAAAATATTTTTTGTTAATTAAAGCTATAAGTACACTCTTTTTACTCTTACGAAAATCTCTTTATTTGTAGGTAACAATGGGAATTTGGAAAGTGTTAACTGTGTATAAAGACAGACTTACCATGGTGAGCTGAAATCTATCGGGTGTAAGATAAAGATTATGTGTGTGAGCTTTTTATATAAAATAAACAATAGATAAAAAAATCTGAAAAATCATGACATAAAAAGCTGCTAATATTTTTAGATTTGTTGCATTTTGAATTAAAGTCTTATTTAAATGTCACTTTAAATTCTTTGACAGACACAAAGTTGAACGTCCATTAACAAATTTATTATGCGTTTTATTTCAAGCTACGTAGGCACATAGGCTTCCATCATTATTATAGTGTTAAAATATGTTGCAGCTACGTTAAAAATCAGTGCTTATTGTGCAGTGTCCAGTATCTCCATAAACCTACAATGTGGTATATGGATGTTGAAAAATTCTATGATTGCAGTGCTTATTTGATAAATACTCTTAAATAAAAAAATAAGGTTTAAAGAAAAGAAAGATCACAGAATGTATTTTGTTGGTTTTAAAAATAATTTATTTAGTTATGGACGTAATATCAGATACATTACTAGGAAAGAAGATTGGCGATTCAGAATAATACGTATTTGAGTGTGCGTACGATTTATCTGCTGACTTAATAAAATTTTGCAACAAAGTATGTTGTTCCATAAGCAATATATTTAAATGCCTCATTTCTTGATCAATTTTCTTCAAATTAAATGTCGTTTGATCAATTTTCTCTTGCATACCCCTGATTTCTACGATAAAATTATGATCCGTAAATTGATGCTCGTTTTTATATTTAGATGAATATTTATTTTTATATAACATTTCTTTTACTGATTTACTAGATTTTACTTTATTTAATTGAGCAAGTTCGTAAGCCGCCATCATTATATCTGTAGGTAAACGTTTTTCGTGAGGATTAAGTGGTTTAACACTTAATATAACTTTACCTGCCTCAGGAGAAACTAGGGCAGTTCTGTAAACATATTTATGGAGACATGCAGGAAGCCAAGCACTGAACATACCCATTTCTACGAATAAAATTAATTTCGTTTGTCGCACGAGCTTAGAAAGACCAGCTGTCTTTCTTAAACCTTGTATGTCGTGAACTGCTATACCCACTAGTAAATTCATCAATATAATAGTAACAAACATGAGAAATAAGATAAAAATTATTTGTGACGACAATTCAAATATTAATGGAGGATCATCTAACATCGGATCGTTTATCAATATATTCAAGTTTAATTCACCAACCATCATGGATAGTGTACTTATTATACCCATCAACGGATTCGAAAACATCTCTTCATTTGGAAAGACTACACAAAAACAAATGGCAAAACCAAGAAGAAGGCAAATATATGCCAATAATAACTTTAAAAATTCTGTTAATACCTTTTGATACATAGCAACATAATCACCAAACATTGGAAGCTGACCCATCATCAACATTAAATTAGTCCAAGCTCCCAAAACAGCATAACCTCCAACGTGATTTTGCCAACCATAATCACGTTGGATACTATATAAAGAAAATACAGACAGTAAAACAAACCATTCCATTAAATTTTCAAATGTTGTAAAATATTGGTACATACTAGAATATCCCGTTATGCCAGTTAATTTTCTAACGATTTCAAAAGCAGTAATAGCAATCAACACCCACCTTTCAAATTCTATTGGATTTTCTTCAAGAATATCTCCTAGAATAGATTGACTTTGACACAATTCATTTAGAACACCATACTTCTTGGAATATTTTCCTTTGCACGTTTTTACAACAGCGGTTAGCACGTAAGTAGACAAAAATATAACAAAGAGAAAACAAAATATTAATCTCGCTAAATAAAATTTTCTTATCTTTTTCCATTTCATAAATAAAAACGCAGAACATAATGGATGTAACAGAATATCTTTCTGCCCTTCGTCAACCAAACTGTTAAGATACGTTATTTCTTTGGGATAACTGTATTTCAAAATTTTTCCAAAATCAAATTCAATTTGAACCTCTTCATTAGCTTCAGTTGGACGACTTATAGATATACCACTATCTAAATTATGTCTCAATATAGCGAGCGACTTTGGAGTTTTTCTCACTATAACACTTAAAGCTGTATGACCTTTTTTCGATTTTGATGTTACATCTGCACCCAAAAATATTAGCGTTTCAACACATTGAGTTAAGCCATCCATTGCAGCAAGGTGTAAGGGAGAATAACCATACTCGTCTTTCTTATTTACTTGAGCACCCCAACTTACAAGCATATCAATAATATCACTAGCACGATCTAAATTACTAATTGCAGCATGAAGTGGCGTCCTTTTATCATGATCTTCAGCATTAGGGTCTGCATTACCATCTCTTAGAAGTATTTCTACACATTCTAGACTGGAACATCTTGCAGCTAAATGCAAGGCTGTAGACCCACGATAGTTTTTCGTATTTGCTTTGGCACCTTCAGAAAGTAGTAGTTCTACACATTCTGCGAATCCTCTTGTGGCAGCTAAATGAAGCGCTGTGCATTCTTTATCCCTCTGTTTTGTACTACCATTAACACTCAACTTAGTTTCTTTTAACAAATAAGCAAGACAACGTTGAGCTCCCAATTCCGCAGCTAAATGTAATGCGTTGAGTCCACCGGAAGTTATGTATCCTGGATCCACACCTTTTTCAATAAATAATTCCATACATTCTAAAGCATCATTTCTGACCGCACAATGTACAAGGTTATCTTCACAACCAGCTCTTTGTACTACAGCATGTAGAGAAGCACCGTGCACGATAAGTATTTCAGCCACTTCCAAAGAATTTCCAAAAGCAGCACAGTGCAATGGCGCAAAATACTTTGGCGCATAATCCACATCTGCACCAATGGATAACAAATATGACACAGATCTACTAGCTCCACTAAATGCAGCTACATGAAGCGCTGTTAATCCTATAGGCTCCGCATAGTGTAAATCAGCACCTGCTTCTATAATAGTCGGTAATAATTCATCTCTTGTTAAAAACGCAGCCCATAACAATGTGACATTGACAACCACTTCTGGGGCTGAAGAAATATGCTCTTCTATATTCTCACTAGTAATTAATCCACATTCAAGATCGTCAAAAAATCTGACAGCTCCTAACGTAAGAGCCTTTTCACATATGGCTCGACGTATCATGTCTTCCGTGAGCCTTGCTTCTGGATCTGGAGCCAATATATCAAAACTATGATACATATTCGGCGCATCATCAGCTGGAGGTGATGGACCAACAAATAAATATTCCTTGGCTTTCCCAGGTTCGTATGCAGATTCCAGTAAATCAATACTTCGTACATGTTTATACGAGCTTCTTAAAGGATATTCCTCTGGTTCTCTTGATCGAGAACTGAATGTTCTACTGAGGCGTGATCTCGGCGGACTTTGCGTCGGAGTCTGGAGGGGTGACGGCCACCCCATTTCACGGTAACCAAAGTTGTCCATGGTCGGACAAAAACTGAGAAGCAACGACGCTATCTTATCTGACGTTAGTAAACACGCTAGATCTGTTTGTCATAGTGATTTATTATGCTATTTTTGTTACGTGTGATTATAAAAATTGTTTGTTCTCACATTTTGCAAAGTATTCCATTTTATTGCATTTGACAGATTGCGTAACTTTTATCCGTATAATTTTTTAATTGAGAATGTAATCAATAAATAAAAGAATGTGTAGTTTACTCGTATTTAATAATTTATGTACTCCTAAAGATATATTCTTTACAAGTATTAAAACCCTAAAAATATTAGTTACCCTAACCCTAAAAATATTAGCAATTTCAATTGTATACAAGTAATAGTAAGAACCTGAGTCCGGTTGACACTGATCCTATTTTTTGGGAAAGTTGTGGACAGTATTAACCGGAAGACAGTTTTAAATTGTTATTAAGCCATAGTTTATTTTTGTATAATCTACTCTGTTTTCTGGTACTGTACCTATTTTAATAAATAAAGGAGGACTTGAAATGGCAACCTTGGATAGTAACATATTATAAATAAGCTATCAGAATAGCACAAAACATTATATTTTAGAAAAAAATAAAGAGCGTCCCTAACGGCGCGGCGCTCTGTCACTAGGCGTATACAATGCACGTTGCTTTCGGTAAATTAAGGCGAGGTATTTCGAAACGCGTCAATCTATACATATAATAAAAATGTAAGAGGTCGATTTGTGTACATTGAAGATATTTTAAAAATTTTTTTTGGGAGATATTCTTTAATAGATACTGAAGCGAAAAATATATTTTTTTAAATTTTTGTCTGTCTGTCTGTCTGTCTGTCTGTCTGTATCAAGGCCGCGCATCACGCCGAATCTACTGAACGGATTCAAATGAAATTTAGCATAATTAGAGTTCATATTCCGAAGAAGGTTATAGGATATTTTTTATCCCAAAATTCAGTACGGTTCCCGTGGGATAGGGGATGAAAACAAAAACGTATATTTAGCTTTAATTCATTAACCTGTAGTCCAAAGTACTTTATTATTTTTTTGTTCAAAAGTAAATACTATAAAGATTATCTCTTAAAAATTTCAAGGTCATGAGTTTTATAATTTAGAAGTTACAGACATCACAAGTTTCAACGGTTTCGGGTGGTAAGTCCTGTTGAACGTGACACCCAGAATATATACAAAACCTTTGAACGCACGGCTGATTATAAGTTAGCGTTATCATTTCATAGTGTTTGTATGTATGTATAGTGTATGTATGTATATATAGTAAGTATGTATATATAATGGATATAATCCGAGAGAATCAGTTCAAGAATGTGTACTTTTTTATTAAAATATTATAAATGCAATTTTACTAAATATGTGTAAAATATAAATCTATACATTTTATTTATTTATATAAGAATAATTATAATATATTTGAAAATAAAACAGATCATTTTTTAGGTTTTTGCTAATATCTCAGAAAATATACATCTAATCGAAATTGAGTATACTAATAGAATTTGTTCTTTATAAATTTATACTTTCCATCGTCGGCACTAGGTGAAACTGCATCATATTGATTATATAATATAAACACTTGTACTGTTTCACAAATGTAATTTAAATTTTATTTATTACACAATCACTTTTAATCACAGATCACACAGATCCCCCTCCCTCCCTTCGCTCGGTACATCACTTGTTTCCGCGCGCTCTGTGTTATAAATTAAGTTTAATTGTTTAAGTGCGTAGTTTTGGTGTTGTGTGTGTGTAAAAGTTTTAATAAAGGTATAGGCCATCTAAACCGTAAGTTTTTATCGCATAAATTACGCAGTAAATAATTAAATTGATTGTTTCGTCGTGTTCGGTAAGTACAACTTTTATTTATTTTTTAAGTACCCACGTTACCGGCCGCCGCCGCGGCCTGCGGCCGGGTTGTATTGTTTCTTTCGTTATAGTTCGCTTTTTACTTAGGCATAATGTCAAATCGGGATAATATTCCGGCGGAATGTAATAAAAATCCTTTCGCTAAAAGTCAGATGACTCCGCGATCCCCCACTAATGTCTCAAACAAACGGTGCATTAGTGATATTTCACCATCTCAATTAACACCCGATGGCAAACGTAGTTGTGTCGCCACGAATGAGGATAATAACACCACCATTTTCAACATTTCTTCTTCGCAAGAGGAGCCAAATTACTATGAATTAGTCCGCGAAGCGTCTTCATATTTAGCGAAAATAAACGAATTAGTCAATGAACAAGGCTCGCGTATGAATGTCGCTAACAAATCCGGCGTTATGGACATGACCCAACGAGTCACCGCTATTGTCTCGTTGTTAGCTTTGCGGTCATCATCACTTGAGACCAAACTGGCCTTAGCAGAACAAGACGTTGTTACGTACAAAAACAATAATAATGTCCCGTCTTCATATTCTGATGCCGTACATTTAAAGCTGTCAAAAACTATCCCGCCGGTTCAAACGCGCGTTCCACTACCTTGCGTAATTGCTTACCCGTCGGAGGAAAACTCAAACGTTATAAAAACCTCAAATGAAACCAAAGAGGTGTTAATGAAAACTATTAAACCATCCGATGACGGCTTTCAGATCGTAGGTGTTAAGAAAACTGCAAAGTCTGGTGTTGTACTTAGGGTAACAAATGAACGCCAGGTTCAAAAATTAAAATCCGTTAATGCAATAAAAACGGCAGGGCTACGTCTAGAAACTCCGACCGGTCGTCGTCCACGTATTTTGGTCAAAGATGTCCCCCAAAACTTATCCGACGAGGCGTTTTTAACCTGTTTATATAGGCAAAATATTAAGGAAGAAATGAATATGTCAGAAGATCAATTCCTCAAGTCTATTAAAATAGTTAGACGTCGTAATTTTGATCAAAATAACCGTAAGTGGATAGGTATTGAATTAGAGCCTGCTATTCGCAAACATTTAATTAAATCCAAAGAAAAATTATTTATCGATTGGGCTACCTGTAGGTTTGTCGATGACGTGGAGTTAGTTCGGTGCACTCAGTGTCAACAATACGGTCATGTCTATAAGTTCTGTCGCGAGAAAACTCCTTGTTGCGCACATTGTGCCGGCACACATCAAACTAGGGACTGTCAAAACAAAGACCGCAGTGATTTTACACCGACCTGCGGCAGTTGCAAACGCTATAAAAAACCGAGTGATCACGTGACTGGCTCGCCTGACTGCCCAACTTTTAAGGCAAAGATGGAGCAGCTGATTTTAACAACTAATTATGGATAGGTTGGTAATAGGACAATTAAATCTCCACAACGATAAGACAGCTACGTCGGAGCTGAATAGACTCGTTACTGAATACAAAATTGATGTAGTACTGATTCAAGAACAATACCAAAGTACCCAACTTCGTAATAATGTACTACAACACAGCACAAAAGCACGCGCAGGTATATATGTCACGCGCTCTTTTTATACAGTAACGGCTATTGCAAATCTTTCTTCTCAACATTGTGCCGTAGCGGAGGTGTCCTGTTCCAAATTTAGAATTTACCTAATTAGCTGCTATTTCCAGTACTCCGATCCTGTTGCCACTCACTTGCATCACCTCCGATACGTCCTACGATCTCTTGCCGGACAAAAGATTATTATTGGCGTTGACGCCAATGCCTCATCCCCCCTTTGGTACGGTAAACTACGGTCCAATGACAGGGAGCGTAGATCTGCGGTAGAAGAGTTCATTGCTGAACTAAATCTTACCATCCATAACACCCCCGACGCACCACCTACATACAGTAGCCCAATGGGTGAATCATCTATTGACGTCACACTTTCAAGTGCGTACGTTCGTTTGAATAACTGGCGCGTAATTCCAGATGCGTCTTGTAGTGACCATCGTTTGATTGTGTTCGAGTATGACTCGTTGTTGCCTGGGAGATCGGAATCTACTACTACTGATTATATATATGACGCTAAATTCGCTAACTGGAATCTTTTCCGATACTTATTTGCTGCACATGCCAAAGATTTCACTCGCCATTCTTTAACAGTGTCAGAACAGTCAGAAATGATGTCTGATGCTTTTACATACTGCGCAGATATTGCTATAGGTCGACATTCAAAAATAAAATCTCAAAAATGTGAGTGGTGGAATGATAGTTTAGTCAAAAAACGACGAGACTTCAGGAAAGCTAGGCGCCATCTTAATAAAATTAAGCGCCGTCGTTCAGAAGGTGACGAATACGTTAAAGCTCTTGCTGATTTAAGAAGGATCCGGTCACACTATCGAGCCGCTACTACGTTAGCAAAGAGAAAATTTCTGCAAAAAATAACGGATAGATTAGAGAAAGAAGGCCCTTGGTCTTCTCTGTATCACGAAATTAAAAATCGTACGAGAAATAACTTTTCTTTTTATAATAACATAAAACTTAACGATACGTATACGCTTAGTTTAGAAGAAACAACAAACGCTCTTTTGGAGACGCTAATTCCAGACGATAATCTAGAGCGGGATAACGAATATCATCGTGAAATTAGATCACAAGTTGACGTGACACCTGTGTCCCCCATATCGAGTCTGGTATCCTTAGATGAATTGTTAAATACCGTTAACAATTTACCATTGAAAAAAGCGCCCGGAGAGGATAAAATCTCAAATTATATGATAAAACAAGCGTGTATAGCAGCCCCAGACTCTATTCTAAAAGTAATAAATCGTTGCATTGCGGAAGGTGTTTTCCCTAAAATATGGCGCCAAGGATATCTCAAAATTATTCCAAAATCTGGTGACAAGCCTCCGGATGACCCTAAATCATATCGCCCAATTACACTTCTACCTTCTCTTGGTAAACTGCTAGAAAGATTAGTAGTTCCTCGACTCTTACCGCAAGGGCCCACATTCAATAAACAACAATTTGGATTTACCGCCGGAAAATCCACTGTAGATGCAGTGCTAACCATGAGAAAAACGGTAGAACTATCACGAAATAATTATGTTGTGGGTATCTTTTTGGATATTTCAGGTGCTTTTGATAACGCGTGGTGGCCGATGTTATTATTAAAACTAAAAATAAGGGGATGCTATTCTAATATATATCAACTAATTAAATCGTATTTAGAAAACGGTCACTTGAAATTACAGCTAGGACATTACGCAGCATCTAAACGCCTTACTCTGGGCTGCCCACAGGGATCAGTACTTTCGCCATATCTATGGAACTTAGGATTTGATGATTTATTTTCACTAGCCTTGCCTGAAGGATGCTCACTTATAGGTTATGCGGACGACGTTGCTTTAATAATACAAGCAAACACACGAGCACAGATAGAGTCACTGGCTTATACTAGTCTTAATTTAATATCCAACTGGGGATTCAGAAATCATTTAAAATTTGCGCCTCATAAAACGTTCTACTTAATACTAAAAGGTTCGCTTCTATCGTCTCCTAGCATAAAATTAAATAATAGCACAGTAAAGAGAAAGGAGTCCGTAACATATTTAGGTTTAGTTTTAGAGAAAAATTATACTTTTATAAATCACATTAACTATATCAGTGAAAAAGCTAAACGGAATTACTTGTCCTTTGCCGGCATATCTACCTCAACGTGGGGTTTAACCTTTAACACTTTAAAGATAATTTATAACGCAACTTATTTAGGTTGTATTACTTATGCATGTTCAGCATGGGCTGATAAAGTTACAAGCGGCGCGACCCGGCGTAAATTACTTCAAAATCAGCGTTTGGCTTTAATATTTCTGTGTAAAGCATATCGCACTGTAAGTTCTGAAGCTTTACCCGTTTTATCAGGTGTATTTCCATTAGATTTAGAAATTCAGCGTCGGTCCTCAATGTACTATAATTCTAAAAACTTTACTAGCCCAGAATTTATTAATCCGCAAGCTCAAACAAAAATACGTCGCCTCTTTAGTGATGGATGTTACTAATGAATTAATAAATGAATGGCAGTCGCGTTGGTGCTGCTCACCTAAAGGACGGCATTTATATAACTTTTTCCCCTGCGTCCGGGAACGATTAAGTAAAACGTGGATAGAAATAGATCATTGTGTTGCACAGTTCCTTACTAGTCATGGTAATTTTAAAGCTAAATTATTCTCGTTCAAATTAGTTCCTTCTCCATTTTGCGAATGTTCCACCATAAACTGTAAATATGAACAAACTGCACATCATATTCTTTGGGAGTGTAATCTCTGGCAAAATGAACGTAGCCAAATGCTTGATAGTATACGATGTATATCCGGGGTAATCTACTATTCCGACCTTGTAGCAACACGTAGGAATTTCCGTGCCTTCAAGCGATTTTGTCATACATACTACTGGAAGCAGAATTAAGTAGGCCATTTTCGTAGGTCCTTAAATACCTAAACTACCGTGGTGCAATAGCAATCAGGCTTAACCTGATTGTAAACGTCTCATTTCTTAGCAGTCTTTGCTTTATCTTACGCTGTCTCCTGCTGTAAAGGGAGGGAAACTGGATGTATTTTCCTACTCCTCCTATACTCTTCTGATTAAATTCGATGCGGGTTCCAAGACAGCTTAGCTTTTCCCCCAGGGCACCCTGAGCTCGCAACTCAGAGGTTATCAGGAAGGTTGCCGCTGTTGATTCTGGTTTACAGAAGTTACAGTGGTGGGAACGAGAGGTGGGCCCATTGCCCTATAAAAAAAAAAAAAAAAAAAAATCACTTTTAAACTTACAGCCAAACGGTTTCGCCTATTAAAGCATCATCAGGGCTTTCACAACGAATGTGAAACAGTACAAGTGTTTATATTATATAATCAGTTCTTTATAAAATTTAACGTAAGGATAGGCTATTGCGAAAATTCATTATTTTCTTTTTACATTGCATAACGTAAAAAAGGGTAAAAAAGTATCTACACGCCCATATACTATCTCACACAATGTGAAAGGAGGCAAACCTATTGCCAACCGGGCCTTTCCAATCCCGGGCAACGTTGTTTTATCAGAAAAATGAAAAAGCACATTTTGTTTTGCCTGAGCCGGAAATCGGACCCGGGACCTCATATGGTCAACGACGATACCGGACCGCCAGACAACACGGTAAATATTTCAAAATTAGATACATCAATCAGTTAACTTTTAAAATGAATGAAACTTCTGCAAAGTGTAGATGTTGAAGTGCCTAAGCTACTTAGTATACTCACTAAAGTCGGACTTCAAAATACTTTACACGCCTACACACACGCCCGATTCGCTTGCGGCGTAGGCAGAGTAAACCAACCGTCTGTAGACTTTCCGGTTCACCGCGATTCACCGATTTGTCGGTTGGTGAGATAAATGGTAATCCTCATCGCCGCATATACTAACACGTTAACGATTATCGACTATTTTTAGCGATAACTGGGATCGAAAGCTTTACGTGCCCATCCGAGGTACGAGAGTGGAAATATATATTCCGCCAGTTTCCGAGTTGCTACTGAGATTTTAGATTTTCGAGAAAATCCTCGAAAATATCTCAATAACATCTTTGCCCGACCCGGAGATCGAACCCAGGACCTCATGATCTGAGCCGAATAGGCTGTCCCTAGACCGAGGCAGAGAGTTTGTTATAATAATAAAAAAAAACCCTTGACTCCTTTTCTTGCTTATTGAAAATGATACAAATTTACATTAAAAATATCTTTTAGAGAATTAAAATAATAATAAATTGTAATAAAAAAAGTGCGACAAGATTTTTTTTTAATTGCAAATTGTTTTCAATAACCTTCTTAGTCAAAGGCTTATTTTTTTTTATTAATAACAAACTGCAAAGTCATGTGTTAATTAATTAATTTTTAACTTCCCGCTACGAAAATTGCCTTAAGTAAATAAAAATTATTCAAAAAATAAACCTGAGTAAATAACTTTTCATCTTTCTAATTAGGTATACATTTTTAACTTCCCGCTACGCATCTAGATAAGGAAGTTACTGATTTTGCTCCGATTTTCGAAAATCGAGAGTTCACCAGATCTCCACGTTTTGAGGACCTAGGAACCTTTTCCGACTATTTTCACGATGACGTGTGTGTGTGTGTGTGTGTGTGTGTGCGTGAATGTGTACGTGTGTATGTAAACATTTAATAACTTTGAACGGCTTGACCGATCGAAACGTTTTTTCGATTTGATTGGATTCCACCCAACTTAGATTTCCTGAAAATTTTAAGTAATTCAGTCAGTTTTAACTAATTCAAGGCGATTTTGAGAAATTTTCGAAAACCTCACAAAGGTTTTTGGCGAAACAGTATTTTTTTTAATACAATTTCCAGATTAATGAACCGATATAGCACAAAATTTAATCAGCTTTACTTCTCAAAAACTGCATCCAGTGCATAAATTGCATCAAAATTTATTTATCCGTTCGGGAGTTATAGTTAAAAAAATTTGCAAACGTGTTTTTTCGATATAACTTCGATTTTTTTTAACTAATCATTTTTAATCTTCTGCAATATTTTAGTACTTACCTACTAGAAAACTACATTGAATTTCAAAAATCAAAATCGAGTCAAATTTTCAAAAGTTACAGCATATCAAACATTAAAATTCAATTTTCTAAAATCGGAGTAAAATCAGTAACTTCCTTATCTACATACGTAGTGGGAAGTTAAAAAAATCCCACGCGGACGAAGTCGCGGGCACAGCTAGTTCTATATAAAATGGGTGGCTTGGTATGTTTTGAAACCGCTGGGAAACGTGTTAATTATCGGATAAATAAATATAGGACATCAGCTGAAAACTAAAATTTAGCACATTCTTTTTTGTATTTACAACTAAATATCATCATATAAAAAATCATGTGAAAGATTAGAAATATTATTAACAAATTATTTGTTTTAGAGATTTTTTTAGCCTGTTTTCTGAATTTGATATGATCGAGTAAAGTACATTCTATCATGTAATGAGTTAGCACATTCTTTAGATAATATCTTCAGGTATATCGTGTAATTTTTGTAAAATTGTTATTTAACAATCAATGCAAAAAACGTGATTTAACAAACCAGTTTTTTCGCGTTTGTCGCGATGTCTCGCCTTAACACAACTTTAAGCGTACCGTAATGTCTCATTTCAGTGTCGTAAGTATATAATTTTCGGTTCTAGCCTACTGTATATTCTTGTAGAGTCAGGTAGATTTCTAGTTCGAAATGAATTACACATTTATTTTAAATGTAAAGTATGGTCCTAATCGACGCAAACTCGATAACTATGTTTGATACATTCAGTGGTTACTTTACAGAAATCCATTAGTAAATTGCAAGTCAATGACGAAATTCGGCTAATATGCGACTTCCCGCGAAATCTTAGGAATCTTCCGCAATGCCATTGAAGCAAAAAGTAGTCTAAGAAATAAAACAACTTACCCAACATCTGGAAATTTCCTGGCAGTACAAAACTCACAAATAAAATTATCGTAATTTTTCTACTTTTTTATCGTCAGTACTTGGTGAAACTCAACACTATTTACCTTTTACGTTATACAGAAAAGGGGGCAAACGGATAGGAGGCTCATCTGATGGTAAGTGATCACCGCCGCCCATGGCCAGTCTATATATGTATAGACTGGCCATGGGCGGCGGTGATCACTTACTTATAATAATATCGTAGGAAAGTCAATGTATGTCCGGGGTAAACTCAAAAAGTGCTGCATGGATTTACTTCAAATTTTACATGAATATTACTAATAGGTCGAGTCAACATATAGGCTACATAATATCACGCTATCACCTACGAAGGAGGAGCTGTGCGGAGTAAGCGAAGTTCGCGCGAATGAAGTCGCGGGCAACAGCTAGTTATAAGAAAACTTGCAGTTACGTTGTCGGTCTTTTAAGAAAGAGTACCTATGTATCTCTTTTCTTGAAGCAAGAAGATCTATTAATACACTTTTACTGTGTCACAATAAAGTAAATAACCTAAGATGAGGTTTAGGAATATCCATAAATGCCCTGATGATGCTTGTGTAAGTGAAACCGGTTGGAAATAAATTATAACTGCTTTATTGTGAGACGGTATAAGTTTATCTATACAAATAAATAAAATTGGAGTGTCTGTTTGTAATATTAAAATAACCGCTTTTTACTAAATGCATAGGGATGTATACACGGTACATATACCAAAATAACTTTTTTAATTTTTGTCTATCTTTTTGTTCCGGCTAATCTCTGGAACGGCTGGACCGATTTTGACGGGACTTTCACTGTAAGATAGCTGATATGATAGGAAGTAACTAAAGCTACTTTTTTCAAATATTTTCCACGCGGACGAAGTCGCTCAGGCTCAGCTAGTAAGTGATAAAAATGAATATGAAAAAGAAAAAATAATTATTTGCAAGAATATGTGTGTCACATATTGAAATCCTACCATCTGCATCGTGGCTACTAGGTGGTAGAGTTCTGCATTGTCTCGCCCGGGTCTGGTACCACCGCCTTACCTATTCCTGCCGCAATAGCGTCTGTGCTTGTCGCTGTCGTGTTCCGGTTTGGAGGGTAAAGTAGCCGGTAAACTTATGCATGTGGCATTAAACCTCGCCACAAGTTAGCAACGCACCATTAACATCTTTGGTGTCTAAAGGCGATGATTGACACTTTCCATCAGGAGACCCATCTGCTTGTTTGCTATCTTATGATATAAATAAAGTCCGCCTTTTGTTCAATTTTATTTAAGTGTCCAACAAACTTCAATTAAATCAAAATTAAAATGTCTATTAAAGAAATACAAAAATTATGATTTAAAAAATTGTTTTTTTTTTTTTTTGCTTTGGCATTATTAGGTTTGCCTATGTTTTTATAACTTATGTGCGCAATCACGTCTTTTTACTGCGCGCATGCGAAACAACACAAACTGACGTATGTAAAACAATGTCAATAAAATATATGACGTCACAGCGGCTGCCAGTCTTATTAATTAGGTACTAGATGGGTACTAGATATATGCCTTTTATAAATTACAATAGAGGACATGGAGAGTTTCGGCATCGATACCGGCGATTGGGAGTCGTGTGCCGGCAATCGACCTAGGTGGCGCTGTCAGATGCTTTCTGGAATGAAGAGACACGACAAGCTCTGGCTAGATATGTTGCAACGCAGAAACCAGTAACGTAAAAGGGTCGATCTCACTCCTCTAGATTCGCGCTTTACATGTGACCGATGTGGCAAGATCTGCCGTGCAGCAATTGGTTTAGTAAGCCATAGAAGGAAATCTTGCTATTCTAATAAATGATGATATGAATTACTCAAAGGCACCGTAACTATCATCTGTTAAGATGTTGTGGCCATATGACTAGAAAAAAAAAACTTGAGAGGTGTCAAGGGACACCCGGATGGAACGAAGTTCCTTTTATTATTATTTACAAAAAAACCTGTATACACTCAACAAAAATAATCGTCACGACACCACACTGTTCAATGCGAAATAGAAATTAAAATATCTGGCTTGCTTTCTATAAGAGAGAGAGAGAGAGACAGACAGAGAAACATCCGCACGCCGCACAGCTTACAATACCTTACTATAGCAAAAAGTGTCGTGACAACTTTTCGTAAGCATTTTTTCCGTGTAACCCCCTTTCACAACGAGCGATAAGGAACTTCGTAGTATTTCGATTCACGGTCGAATTTCGGCACCCTGTCGAATTTCGATTCACGGTCGAATGTCAGCACCCTGTTGAATTTCGGAACCCGGTCGAATTACGGCACCCGGTCGAATTTCGACCCACGGTCACGATAAATTCATAAACTGTTGAATGGATTTTAATGTAGTTTTATTCTAT
Source organism: Apodemia mormo (assembly GCA_036924255.1). NCBI lineage: Eukaryota > Metazoa > Arthropoda > Insecta > Lepidoptera > Riodinidae > Apodemia > Apodemia mormo. The sequence continues at coordinate 27,091,552 of JAUPFN010000021.1, read as the reverse complement.
TCTATTCTATTCTGTTCTGTTCTATTCTATTTTGTTCTGTTCTGTTCTATTCTATTTTGTTCTGTTCTGTTCTGTTCTGTTCTGTTCTGTTCTGTTCTGTTCTGTTCTGTTCTGTTCTGTTCTGTTCTGTTCTGTTCTGTTCTGTTCTGTTCTGTTCTGTTCGGTTCGGTTCGGTTCGGTTCGGTTCGGTTCGGTTCGGTTCGGTTCGGTTCGGTTCGGTTCGGTTCGGTTCGGTTCGGTTCGGTTCGGTTCGGTTCGGTTCGGTTCGGTTCGGTTCTGTTCGGTTCTGTTCGGTTCTGTTCGGTTCTGTTCGGTTCTGTTCGGTTCTGTTCGGTCTGTTCGGTTCTGTTCGGTTCTGTTCGGTCTGTTCGGTTCTGTTCGGTTCTGTTCGGTTCTGTTCGGTTCTGTTCGGTTCTGTTCGGTCTGTTCGGTTCTGTTCGGTTCTGTTCGGTCTGTTCGGTTCTGTTCGGTTCTGTTCGGTTCTGTTCGGTTCTGTTCGGTTCTGTTCGGTTCTGTTCGGTTCTGTTCGGTTCTGTTCGGTTCTGTTCTGTTCGGTTCTGTTCGGTTCTGTTCTGTTCTGTTCGGTTCTGTTCTGTTCTGTTCTGTTCTGTTCTGTTCTGTTCTGTTCTGTTCTGTTCTGTTCTGTTCTGTTCTGTTCTGTTCTGTTCTGTTCTGTTCTGTTCTGTTCTGTTCTGTTCTGTTCTGTTCTGTTCTGTTCTGTTCTGTTCTGTTCTGTTCTGTTCTGTTCTGTTCTGTTCTGTTCTGTTCTGTTCTGTTCTGTTCTGTTCTGTTCTGTTCTGTTCTGTTCTGTTCTGTTCTGTTCTGTTCTGTTCTGTTCTGTTCTGTTCTGTTCTGTTCTGTTCTGTTCGGTTCTGTTCGGTTCTGTTCGGTTCTGTTCGGTTCTGTTCGGTTCTGTTCTGTTCTGCTCTGCTCTGCTCTGCTCTGCTCTGCTCTGCTCTGCTCTGCTCTGCTCTGCTCTGCTCTGCTCTGCTCTGCTCTGCTCTGCTCTGCTCTGCTCTGCTCTGCTCTGCTCTGCTCTGCTCTGCTCTGCTCTGCTCTGCTCTGCTCTGCTCTGCTCTGCTCTGCTCTGCTCTGCTCTGCTCTGCTCTGCTCTGCTCTGCTCTGCTCTGCTCTGCTCTGCTCTGCTCTGCTCTGCTCTGCTCTGCTCTGCTCTGCTCTGCTCTGCTCTGCTCTGCTCTGCTCTGCTCTGCTCTGCTCTGCTCTGCTCTGCTCTGCTCTGCTCTGCTCTGCTCTGCTCTGCTCTGCTCTGCTCTGCTCTGCTCTGCTCTGCTCTGCTCTGCTCTGCTCTGCTCTGCTCTGCTCTGCTCTGCTCTGCTCTGCTCTGCTCTGCTCTGCTCTGCTCTGCTCTGCTCTGCTCTGCTCTGCTCTGCTCTGCTCTGCTCTGCTCTGCTCTGCTCTGCTCTGCTCTGCTCTGCTCTGCTCTGCTCTGCTCTGCTCTGCTCTGCTCTGCTCTGCTCTGCTCTGCTCTGCTCTGCTCTGCTCTGCTCTGCTCTGCTCTGCTCTGCTCTGCTCTGCTCTGCTCTGCTCTGCTCTGCTCTGCTCTGCTCTGTTCTGTTCTGTTCTGTTCTGTTCTGTTCTGTTCTGTTCTGTTCTGTTCTGTTCTATCCTATTATATTCGACCCACGGTCGAATTTCTGCACCCTGTCGAATTTCGGCACCTGGTCGAATTTAGACCCGCGGTTGAATTTCGGCACCCGGTCGAATTTCGACCCACGGTCGAAATTCGGCACCAGGTCGAATTTCGGAACCCGGTCGAATTTCAGCACCCGGTCGAATTTCGACCCGCGGTCGAATTTCGGCACCCGGTCGAAATTCAACTTTTGGTCGAAATTCGACATTCGGCCGAAATTCTGTATAAATTTCGAACATTTGGCACTAGAAAAAAAATAAACTCAATCAAATAGTAGATAGACTTTCACTTTCAATGCACGAGCTAAAGGGAATTTGTTACAACATGTTTTTGTCTCTAAACTAGTGATGAGTGCTGTCTCAAAATCTTTTTGGAGAAATGGAAAGAGAAACCGATGCGTAGCTATTAGTGTGGCGGGATGGCAATGCCACATAAGTCAATCGGCTACCTTACCCTCTAAACCATAACACGACAATAACATACATTGACGCTATTTCGAAAGAAATAGGTGAGGCGATGGTACCAAATACCCGGACGAAACGTTGCGGAACTCTACTACATAGTATTCACACTGGTAGCGACGCGTATAGCCAATCACTAGTCTTTTACGACCTGCCTGACAGAACTTCAAAGGAGCCCGAACCAACACGGGGTAAAGGTTTAATAACTTATTTTATCATTTCAATATGGGTACACCCAAGAATACTAAACAACTTCAGTGAGACATATTGTATATTATTTTATAGCTCACGAAATATAAACCTGCACTTTAATCTACACTTTTCGGTGTAAAAAAAACTTGAGAAAGAAAATGTCACGGAAAAGTGTGGCTAAAGTGCGTGTTTAGGTCATACAATACTATACAGTTTAATTAAAACACCTATCTTTCATGTCGGTATATGCGACAGTGCTATTATGTCGGGACATCAACCCGCGAGTACAATAAACAATGATATTTGCGAGGCATTATATCCATGTGTCATTCATGTCGCTTTATTTATCTTGGCATGTTGACTTCTTGTACGATCTCTTTCGACCTCGACTCAAATGTTATATTATTACTAGCAATATTACTTCCTCGAGCAAACGTAATCTATACATATAATAAAATCGTAGGAAAGTCAATGTATGTCTGTGGTAAACTCAAAAAGTACTGCATGGATTTACTTCAAATTTTGCATGAACATTACTAACAGGTCGGGTAACATATAGGCTACATATTATCACGCTATTACCTACGGGGAGGAGCTGTGCGGAGTAAACGAAGTCCACGCGAACGAAGTCGCAGGCAACAGCTAGTACTGTAATAAATTTATAAATTGTAGCTGCATTATAAAAGTTTGTAGTGAATCCCATGGGAACAACTTATTTTTCCAGAGTAAACGTATCCTATGTGTTATTCCAGATTATTATCTACCACAACAAGGTCGAACTTTACCTTGGGTGTAAATAGGGATGTGTTGGCGAAGAGTGTAGTTTTAGTACAGGGATCGGAAATGATATAGTGCAGTGAATGCGAGAAATGTTTCTGTTCAGTGATTGAGCGTAGTCGGTTAATTCTAGTGTTAGTATAGTGACTGTTAGCGTTTATAAGTGTATTTACGTACTGCATTGTGATGTATTGTGTATTTGTGTTGTAAATACACGGTTTTAATATAAGTGGTATTTTATTGCACAATACAAATGCGAAGCACGTAACGCTATGTTGACTTTTATTATTTCCTAACGTTCCTAGTTTTTACAAATGTCTAGTTTTAAAAAAATAATAAGTTACTAATATATTCAGGATGTTTATGAAATATCTTATGGATATACAATTTTCACGATATGGCCATTCGTGGACGATAAAATCATAAAACTTTAACGATCTAACCAATTTTATTTGTCCACATCATAAAATGCCATTATTTCATGAAATTCTCTAGAATTTCATGAAATATAACACGACATATAAGTAATAATATCTGGTTGACCGAGCTTTGCTCGGTTTTTCACATACCCATATCTTGGGAACCGAGCTTTTGTTGGACCTAGAACCTTGATAAATCGATTCCTATAGAATAATAATTTTTTTTCTGTAACTGGTTGACCGAGCTTTGCTCGATTTTTCACATACCCATATCTTGGGAACCGAGCTTTTCTTGGACCTGGAACCTTGATAAATCGATTTCTTGACCCGAAAAACCCCTAATTTGTGACTTCCATGAAAATCGTTGAAGCCGATTCCGAAATTCCAATTATATATATACAAGAATTGCTCGTTTAAAGGTATTAGATTCTAGCGATCGCCTGTGGCTAAATTCGACTATAAACTAAACCACAAAATCTCTTTTAAATTTGACGATTGACTTTAGCCGTATGGAAAATAATATTCATGTGTGTTTATTATCATGTTTGTCACACGAATGTAGTTAGTGTGCGTTATGTTTATTTTTATTAATTTAAAACCGTTTACGCAATTGTCTTAAAAAAGGCACAAAGTTTTCATTTCACGTATTAATGTGTTAATTAACCTCTGTGGTCTAATGGTCCAGCGTTGGCGTTGATCACATGAGGTCGCGGGTTCGATTCCCGCGTCGGGCACATAAAAAATTGTTTTTTCAGTTTTCCGAGAAACACATAGTTGCCTGGGATTGGATAGTGCCCGGTTGGCGATAGGCTTGCCACCTATCATATTGTGGAACCAAGTATCTTCGGCTAATCGTGGGTGCACTTGTTGTACATCTGCCTAACTCTTCGGGGATACGGGCGTGAAGATACTTTAATATATAGATAAATAATACAACTTAATTCACAAAAACGTTCTAATAATTAGCTAATTATTAGAACGTTTTTGTGAAAACGTTTAAAAAAAGTTGAATTTCAAAAACGCACACATAATACGCGTATGTGTGCGTTTTCGAAATTCAACTAGGATATCAAAATAAAGTAGTCTGTTTAAAGAGCATAAAGTTATCCGTTACTTCCTTCTCACTAATGTCATTTGAGCCAGTGGCTAGAGAGTTGCAAATCGCTTTCTCTTCTCAATTGTAGCGTATCATTATCATTATTACATTGCACGACATTCCAGTCAATACGCACCAATAATTACAGGACAAGTTCATGAGAACGTTTAGAAGTGACGATTTGTCGTGTCGGTTATAATCTAGTGCATGCGATTTCTTTATTTTCTTTATACTCGTGTAATAGGATAGCAAACGAGGTGAGCAGAGAACGAGAAGATAGAGATATTCTAATAGAAAATAGACAAACATACTACTCTGTCAAGAAAGTGCCGAGAAACGAAACGAGTAATACACAAAATGTTGATTATTAATTCAAAATTGATTTAAACACCTTCAGAGTACCTATGCTCCTTCAGAGTGTATGATACACTTACGCCAACGCCGAAAACGCCAAAAAACGTTCAAAAATCTTTTGATGATTGGATACCATCAACACGTTTTTAAACGCTTCTTCCGGAGATGAGTTCAGTTATCGCCGAGAATTCTAAAAATACCGAATGAAAACGGGTGCCACGAAGTGTTAATTTGCGTTTAGGAAAATGAAAGAAGTCAGCTAGAGCCATCCTGTGATCTTGACCGCTTTTAAAAAGTTTGTATGTATTTATGTTTGTCACTCAATCAAATTTGACACTGTTTTTCTGTAAAAGGTGGATTTTTATTAGCACTTTTTTGTCCCGACTGTGATCCCAAAATCCCGACCTTTTGAAATTTTGCCCAGATATTTTAGTCTTCCCATCTGGCAACCCTAATTAGAGCCCATCACACTAACCAACTGAACATTTAGGAGTCTCTGTCACCGGATACGGTACAGATCATCATCAATATCTCACGCTATTTATCTTAAGCGGGCTGTAATGAAAAGATGACTGTTTTATAACATATGTAACTTGAGCGAAATCAATAGTAAGTACAAATATTAAAATATCTTTATCGTTACGTCAACATTAAATATCCTCGAAACGGTCTCGAAGTGAGCAATGTAAATTAATTAGTAAAATAAAACTGTTGGTCCAACGCCAGCCGTCAGGTATCGAAATATTCCCCAACATCAAACGGCACACGGCTGGTGGCAATGTGGCGGAAACTACCACATTACACGACTAATTAATACACTTCATACATTGCGTATTTACGTGGATACATTGCTCATTGCTGTGTCTATAATTAATGTTGGTATATTAATGCGCATATGCAGGGAGGGGAGATTTAATTTTATCTCTAGGCTCTTCAAGCTGGAAACGTACCGTTAGATAAGCGGCAAGCCTTTAATATACACATTTTTTAAGGAAATTAACTATATAAGAAATTGAAAATTGATAATTTTAATATCGACGGAACGATAACAATATTTTAATACATAAACCTTTATTATTCCTCAATTTATATATCGCCTCTGTGGTCTAGCGGTCCGTTGTTGGTGTTGACTACATAAGGTCCCAGGTTTGATTCCGGGTCCGGGTCCGGCAATTCAAAACATGTTTTTTCAATTTTCCGATTCAACGTTGCCCGGGATTGTCCCGTCCCGTCCCGGCCTCCTTTGAAGAATAGGCCAACTGCCGTTCTACCAGGCAGGTCGTAAAAGGCGACCGATTGGGTATCGAGTCACTACCATCGTGGCTACTAGGTGGTAGAATTCTGCATTGTCTCGCTCGTGTCTGGTACCACTGCCTTACCTATTCCTACCGCAATAGCGTCAGTGCTTGTCGCTGTCGTGTTCCGGTTTGGAGGGTAAGGTAGCCGGTAAACTTATGCATGTGGCATTATACCTCGCCACAAGATAGCAACGCACTATTAACATCTTTGGTGTCTATAGGCGAAGGTTGACTCTTTCCATCAGGAGACCCATCTGATTGTTAGCTATCTTATCATATAAAAAAAGTACCCGGTTGGCAATAAGCTTACCACCTATCACATTATGTGACTAACTATTATCTTCGGCTGAACGAGGGTGCACTAATTGTTGTGCTTTTGCTTTCCTCATCGGTAATACGGGCGTGAAAATACTTTTTGTAAATGACTTTTACTATGGTTAAATACGTTTACGTATGTGCAAGTCGGCCTTAGGGCGAGCTCTAACCTGGCTGAGCATACTCCCCCCTCTCCACCCCTCCCCCCTTCTCTCTTGCCAAAAAGTCACGTTTCACAGTAACAGGTATTTGAATCAACTGCTAACATGAGCAATTGATTTCGAAAAATAGTACCTACCAATGTCCTATCTTGTAATATTCCCTGTCCCTTATAATAATGAAAAATTTTCTTATTTGTTAGATATGTTACCGACCAAACTAGATTTCAGGCTAAACTAGGTTGTCCTATGCCAAACCGCTTTATCCTAAGCGTGTCAGGATATACCAATTTACCTAGTACAATCTAGTTTGGCTTAACCAGTTTGGCCTAGGCCGAACTATTTTTGAATTACCATTGAACTGACTAAATCATTGCAAGTGACAAACACGTTGTAACCTCTGAGGGCGGGGATACCCCGGTTGTGGCTCAATTATATTATATATATATATATATATATATATATATATATATATATATATATATATATATATATATATATATATATATATATATATATATATATATATATATATATATATAGTACTATGCGTTCCAACTGAGAAGGACTGTTAGGATGACATATTGCTCCGCATTTTTTTATTGATGAATATAATATTATTAATACGTTTTTTGTTCTTAAATAAATCAGCAATATTTTTTGAACAAATATTTTTTGCTGACATTACACTTGTGGTATGAAGTTGGGACGCATAGCAGTATGTCTAATATTTATATTTATTAACTTAATGTATTTCTAATGCATTTTAATTTAAAATGTTTAGTTTTTGTAGCCCTCTGTTATTTAAACCATAACTATGCCAAATTTTATACTCTATCGTTCGCGCAATTGCCTTAAAAATGGGTCCAAAGATTTTCAATCACGTATTAATATATTAGATTATTTTGTCCGTTAGTCTCGTCCGATGTAATTATAATATAAAATACGCTTATAATAGGTATAAAAATATCTATGAGTAAATTATTTAGAAAATTATTAAAGTTTTCTGAACGAACGCGACAAATCCCAGACGCATGACAAATATTTTAATAAGCAAACAAAAGAACAATGAGGCCTCATGATGGCCGATAAGAAGTGAGAAGTTAGGTTAGGTATACAAGATTCGAGGCAAGTTCGAAACTAAAAAAATGATACTAGTCGAAAATTTACGTAGCACAAAATCTACGTAAAGTTTCGACTAGTATCATTTTTTAAATATTATAACACACTGATAAACGATAACACATATATACATACATATCTGCACGCCAGCCATACGATACCTGCAGATTTGTCTTTCTTCATCTAAATATAAACATGCCGGTTGCGGAGACTCTTAACACTTTCCTTTGGGCAGCACCCGACCAGTCTGATCATGGTATGTCAGTCTTACTCTTTCCCGTCACCAAATCCTTCCACATTTGCATTATATAACATCTATTTTGTTAAGCATTCATCGACAATTATTTATTGTTGTATATTCATATTGTTAAACAACTTTTCGGCTAATATACTGATTGATTTAGAAATCTAATTAGCTTTCCCTTTAAAATACTACGTCAAATACCGTAAGTTGTATCAAAATCGGTCAATTTCATTTCTTATGATATACTAGCAGGTACTTCGTTCGCGTGAAATTGGTCGCGTGATATTGGTCGGATAAAAAAGTAGCCCTTGGTACACCTGGATAATGCAGGTTTCTAAAGGTGAAAGAATTTTTAAAATCTGCTGACTAGTTTTTGAGTTAAATTGTAACAAACAAAAATTCAAACCCATTCTCTTTATAAATAGTATTGATATATAAAAAAAGAATTTCTCAAATAAGGCAAGGCATACCTTTAATACCTTGTGAATCTTAAACCCATCTTAATAAAATCATACGCCGCATCTAATTTTCACCCTCCACACTGGCCGCGTTATTCGCATAATATCAATGTCAAGTCCACGCTATCGACGTAGCAATCGGTGACAATTAATCCGACGTGTTAAGCGGACCGGAGAATCGAACCGACGACCGTGACTTGATGCCAAGTCACCAACGAATTTATTGTACAATAATGGTATATTATCGCCTCGTATTTCATAGAACTAGCTTAGGCCGACGGGTTTGATGGTTCCGGCAGCTTTCTCTATTAACTACGATCAGCGTGGTTTTTATCCGACTGCGTAAGGAGGGTAATCTCCTTAAAATGGTTCGTTGTTTCGTTGAGTAAATAAAAAGCAAAGTAAAAGTATCTTCACGCTCGTATCCCCAAAGAGCTTCAACAATTGCACCCACGATTAGCCGATGATATTTAGTCCCACAATGTGATAGGTAGCAAGCCAATCCCCAACTGGGCACTTATTCCCCGTTTTGGTTCCGGGCTCCTTTGAAGAATACACCAACTGCCGTTCTGCCAGGCAGATCGTAAAAGGCGATTGGCTATGCGAGTCACTAACATCGTGACTAGTAGGTGGTAGAGTTCTGCATTGTCTCGCACCGGTCTGGTACCACCGCTTTACCTATTCCTGCCGCAATAGCGTCAGTTCTTGTCACTGTCGTGTTCCGGTTTAGAGGGTAAGTTAGCCGGTAGACTTATGCATGTGGCATTAGACCTCGCCACAAGATAGCAACGCACCTATGGTGCCTATAGGCGATGGTTGACTCTTTCCTTCATGAGACCCATTAGCTGCTTGTTTGCTATCTTATGATATAAAAAAAAGTCAATCCCGAGCAAAGACCTTATTTTATCAAAAAATTGCAAAAACACATTTTTGTCTTTTTTTTATATGTATACTAGTGACCTGCCCGCGGTTTCACCCGCGTACCTTTTGTTCCCGTGGGAATATCGGAATGGTTTATACACTAAAACCTTCCTCAAGAATTAATCTATCTAATAAAAAACCGCATCAAAATCGATAACGTAGTTTTAAAGATTTAAGCATACATAGGGACACAAGGACATAGAGATAGACAAAGCAAGCGACTTTGTTTTATACTATGTAGTGCTATATAAAAATCAATGCCACTTTTCGTTGTAATTTTTTAACTGAAGAACGGGCTCACCTATCCAAACCAAATATTTAGGCTTTGTTCGGACTATTTAGTAAATGGTTTATGTGAAGTTTGCACAAAATCGGTAAAGCGGTTCTTCATTTATCACATTTTGGTGAATTTGATGTTCGAATATTTTTTTAAATATTCCACATTTTACGTAGCGAAACACGTACCGGGCCGCTAGTATATCATAAGATAACAAACAAGCAGATGGGTCTCCTGATAAAAAGAGTCAACCATCGCCTATAGACACCAAAGTGCGTTGCTATCTTGTGGCGAAGTCTTATGCCACATGCATAAGTTTACCTTACCCTCCAATTCGGAACACGACAGTAACAAGCACTGACGCTATTGCGGCAGGAATAGATAAGGCGATGGTACCAGACTCGGGCGAGACAATGCAGAACTCTACCACCTAGTAGTCTGCTCGACGTTTATTTTTTAGTCTATGGTCGAATTTCGACCTAAGGCGATAGTTAGTTATTTAAATTTCCATTTAATATGAACTGGAAAACGAAGGCGGCACATGGTATATTCATCAAAATAAGCCCCGTTCAACATGAATGAAAGCAATAAGCACTCAACATTTAAAAATATTTACACGTCCCGATTGAAGAGGAGCAGATGTGATGCATCACAAAGGGAAACAAGGTCAATATCTCTAAATATTTCAGTGTAAAACCCTTTGATGGTTAATTTCAATTTGATTTTTATTGTTTAGCTTTTACGTGAAGCGAAGAATGCGGTAAACGGTGGAAGTATTTTTAGCCGACTTATTAAAGAGGAGATTCTGTTTTTTTTTTTATATCATAAAATAGCAAATAAGCGGATGGGTCTCCTCATGGGCAAAGAAAACCATCGCCTAGAGACACCAAAAATGTAAATGGTGCGTTGCTATCTTTTTGACAAAGTCTAACTGCCACATGCATAGGTTTACCCGCTACCTTACCCTCCAAACCGTAACACGGCAGTGACAAGCACTGACGGTATTGCAACAGGAATAGATAAGGTGATGGCACCAGACTGAGGGAGACAATGCAGAACTCTATCACCTACTAGCCACGATGGTAGTGACACGAATGTCAATCGGTTGCCTTTTACGACCTGTCTGGCAGAACGGCATTCGACCTATTTTTCATCAGAGCCCGGACCAACACCGAGCTACCCAGCAGATGAGAAAATATTTATTTTTCGTAAGATGCATTGAACAACATGGAGCAAATTAGTTTAAGTACTGTGGCAAAGAGCCGCTGGCACACGAGTCTTTAGGACTCCGTAATCAATAAAGGACCCATAAACTTACGCCACATCGGCCCGTCTGACAGTTCGCAGCTTATTTCAGAAACTCTAATGTAAAATGTTAAATTACCAACTTCACACAGTTCATTCACAAGACTCGGTGCATCCAATTCATGAATTTAGTACGATATTTTAAACAAATATTATCTATATCTATACATATAATAAAAATGTAAAAGGTCGATTTCGGTACATCTATATCTATACAAATAATAATCTATACATATAATAAAAATGTAAAAGGTCGATTTCTGTACATTGAAGATATTTTAAAAATTTTTTTTTGAAAGCTACTCTTTAATCGATACTGAAGCGAAAAATGTATTTTTTTAATTTTTGTTTGTCTGTCTGTGTCAAAGCCGCGCATCACGCCGAATCTACTGAAAGGATTCAAATGAAATTTAGCATGATTAGAGTTCATACTCCGAAGAAGGTTATAGGATATTTTTTATCCCAAAATTCAGTACGGTTCCCGTGGGATAGAGGATGAAAACAAAAACGTATATTTAGCTTTAATTCATTAACATGTAGTCCGAAATCCTTTATTATTTTTTTGTTCAAAAGTAAGTACTGTAAAGACTATTCCTTAAAAATTTTGAGGTCATGAGTTTTATAATTTAGAAGTTACAGACATCACAAGTTTCAACGGTTTCGGGTGTAAGTCCAGTTGAACGTGACACCCGGAGTGTATACAAAACCTTTGAACGCACGGCTCATTATAAGTTAGCATTATCATTTCATAGTGTTTGTATAATGGATATAATCAGATAGAATCAGTTCTAGAATATGTACTTTTTTATTAAAATGTTATAAATGCAATTTTACTAGCTTAAAAATTAGTAAAATATGTGTAAAATATAAATCTAAACATTTTATTCATTTATATAAGAATAATTATAATATATTTGAAAATAAAACAGGTGATTTTTCAGATTTTTGCTGATATCTCAGAAAATATGCATCTAATCGAAATTGAGTATACTAATAGAATTTGTTCTTTATAAAATTTAACGTAAGGATAGGCTATTGCGAAAATTCACTATTTTGTTTTTACATTGCATAACGTAAAAAAGGATTAAAAAGTATCTACACGCCCATATCCCGGAATACGTAGGCAGAGGTACAAGAAGTGTACTCACGATTAGCCGAAAATACTATCTCACGACTCACACGATGTGATAGGTAGCAAGCCTATTGCCAACCGGGCCCTTTCCAATCCCGGGCAACGTTGTTTTATCAGACAACTGAAAAAGCACATGTTGTTTTGCCTGACCCGCGAATGGGACCTGGGACCTCATATGGTCGACGACGACCCCGGACCGCTACACAACACGGTAAATATTTCAAAATAAGATAAATCAATCAGTTAACTTTTAAAATGAATGAAACAAGTGTAGATGTACACATACTAAAGTCGGACTCCAAAATACAAAAAAAAAATTGTTAAGCAGAATATACGCACATGTACTTATAACACCCTGTGCTTGGGAATCTGGAAAAACCTTAAAAACAGCAAAGAAAAACATCGACACGCGGGATTTGAACCTGCGACCATTTCCCTAAAGCCGGGACGCTCTTCCGCTGAGCTAGTGTCGACAATCGACGTAATCGATCATATAGCAAAGAAAAATTTCGCCGCCTCGAGCCTGTCGACACTAGCTCAGCGGAAGAGCGTCCCGGCTTTAGGGAAATGGTCGCAGGTTCAAATCCCGCGTGTCGATGTTTTTCTTTGCTGTTTTTAAGGTTTTAGGCAGAGTAAACCGACCGTCTATAGACTTTCCGGTTCACCGCGATTCACCGGTTTTTCGGTTAGTGAGATAAATGGTAATCCTCATCGCCGCATACACTGACACGTTAACGATTATCGACTACTTTTAGCGATAACTGGGACCGAAATATTACGTACTCATTAGAGGTATGAGAGCGGTAATATATATACCACTCCGTCAGTTTCTGAGTTGCTACTGAGATTTTATGTTTTCGAGAAAATCTTCGAAAATATCTCAATAACATCTTTGCCTGACCCGGGGATCGAACCCGGTACCTCATGATCTGAGCCGAATAGGCTGTCCCTAGACCACGAGGCAGAGTAGTTTGTTATAATAATAAAAAAACCCTTGACTGCTTATCTTCCTTATTGAAAATGATACAAATTTACATCAAAAACAGCTTTTAGAGAATTAAAATAATAATAAATTTAAGAAAAGTGCAACAAGATTTTTTTATTGCAAATTGATTTCAATAAGCTTCTTAGTCAAAGGCTATTTTGTTTTTTATTAATAACAAACTACAAAGTCATGTGTTAATTACTTTATTTTTATTTTTTAACTTCCCGCTACGAAAATTGCCTTAAATAAAATGTATTCAAAAAATAAACCTCAATAAATAACTTTTTATTTCTCTAGTTAGGTATATATTTTAATTTCCCGCTACATATCTAGATAAGTAAGTTTTTTTTCCGATTTTCGAAAATCGGACCGACCTTTTCCGACGACGATTTCCGACGGATTTTCGAAAATCGAGTGTTCACCAGATCTCCACGTTTTGAGGACCTAGGAACCTTTTCCCACTATTTTAATGATGACATATGTATGTGCGTGTGTGTGTGCGTGTGCTGCGTGTGAGTGTGTATGTGTGTATGTAAACATCTCATAACTTCGAACGGCTTGACCGATCAAAACGTGGTTAATGGAATACGATTGGATTCCACTCAACTTAGACTTCCTGAAAATTTTAACTAAGTCAGTCAGTCAGAAATTTTGGAAAACCTCACAAAGGTTTTTGGCGAAACAGTATTTTATTAATACAATTTCCAGATTAATGAACCGATATAGTACAAAATTTAATCAGCTTTACTTCTCAAAACACTGCGCCCAATGCATAAATTGCATGGAAATTTAATTATCCGTTCGGGAGTTATAGTTGACGAAAAATTTTACAAAAGTGTTTTTTCGACATAACTTCGATTTTTTTAACTAATCATTTTTAAGCTTCTGTAATATTTAAGTACTTACTAAAAAAACTACACTGAATTTTAAAAATCAAAATCGAGTCAAATTTTCAAAAATTACAGCTTTTCAAACATTAATATTCGATTTTCTAAAATCGGGGTAAAATCAGTAACTTCCTTATCTACATACGTAGTGGAAAGTTAAAAAAATCCCACGCGGACGAAGTCGCGGGCACAGCTAGTATATAATAAAATCGTAGGAAAGTCAAAACTGTACATTGAATATTTTTTTTAAATAATACTTGGGGCGTGATCTACATTCGCAGCCAAAAATATAGTTTTTATAATTTTTGTCTGTTTATCTGTCTGTCTGTCTGTTTGTCTGTTTGTCTGTTTGTCTGTTTGTCTGTTTGTCTGTTTGTCTGTTTGTCTGTTTGTCTGTTTGTCAGTTTGTCCGTTTGTCCGTTTGTCCGTTTGTCCGTTTGTCCGTTTGTCCGTTTGTCCGTTTGTCCGTTTGTCCGTTTGTCCGTTTGTCCGTTTGTCCGTTTGTCCGTTTGTCCGTTTGTCCGTTTGTCCGTTTGTCCGTTTGTCCGTTTGTCCGTTTGTCCGTTTGTCCGTTTGTCCGTTTGTCCGTTTGTCCGTTTGTCCGTTTGTCCGTTTGTCCGTTTGTCCGTTTGTCCGTTTGTCCGTTTGTCCGTTAGTCCGTTTGTCCGTTTGTCCGTTTGTCCGTTTGTCCGTTTGTCCGTTTGTCCGTTTGTCCGTTTGTCCGTTTGTCCGTTTGTCCGTTTGTCGGTTTGTCGGTTTGTCTGTTTGTCTGTTTGTCTGTTTGTCTGTTTGTCTGTTTGTCTGTTTGTCTGTTTGTCTGTTTGTCTGTTTGTCTGTTTGTCTGTTTGTCTGTTTGTCTGTTTGTCTGTTTGTCTGTTTGTCTGTTTGTCTGTTTGTCTGTTTGTCTGTTTGTCTGTTTGTCTGTTTGTCTGTTTGTCTGTTTGTCTGTTTGTCTGTTTGTCTGTTTGTCTGTTTGTCTGTTTGTCTGTTTGTCTGTTTGTCTGTTTGTCTGTTTGTCTGTTTGTCTGTTTGTCTGTTTGTCTGTTTGTCTGTTTGTCTGTTTGTCTGTTTGTCTGTTTGTCTGTTTGTCTGTTTGTCTGTTTGGCTGTTTGGCTGTTTGTCTGTTTGTCTGTTTGTCTGTTTGGCTGTTTGTCTGTTTGTCTGTTTGTCTGTTTGTCTGTTTGTCTGTTTGTCTGTTTGTCTGTTTGTCTGTTTGTCTGTTTGTCTGTTTGTCTGTTTGTCTGTTTGTCTGTTTGTCTGTTTGTCTGTTTGTCTGTTTGTCTGTTTGTCTGTTTGTCTGTTTGTCTGTTTGTCTGTTTGTCTGTTTGTCTGTTTGTCTGTTTGTCTGTTTGTCTGTTTGTCTGTTTGTCTGTTTGTCTGTTTGTCTGTTTGTCTGTTTGTCTGTTTGTCTGTTTGTCTGTTTGTCTGTTTGTCTGTTTGTCTGTTTGTCTGTTTGTCTGTTTGTCTGTTTGTCTGTTTGTCTGTTTGTCTGTTTGTCTGTTTGTCTGTTTGTCTGTTTGTCTGTTTGGCTGTTTGTCTGTTTGTCTGTTTGTCTGTTTGTCTGTTTGTCTGTTTGTCTGTTTGTCTGTTTGTCTGTTTGTCTGTTTGGCTGTTTGTCTGTTTGTCTGTTTGTCTGTTTGTCTGTTTGGCTGTTTGTCTGTTTGTCTGTTTGTCTGTTTGTCTGTTTGTCTGTTTGTCTGTTTGTCTGTTTGTCTGTTTGTCTGTTTGGCTGTTTGGCTGTTTGTCTGTTTGTCTGTTTGTCCGTTTGTCCGTTTGTCCGTTTGTCCGTTTGTCCGTTTGTCCGTTTGTCCGTTTGTCCGTTTGTCCGTTTGTCCGTTTGTCCGTTTGTCCGTTTGTCCGTTTGTCCGTTTGTCCGTTTGTCCGTTTGTCCGTTTGTCCGTTTGTCCGTTTGTCCGTTTGTCCGTTTGTCCGTTTGTCCGTTTGTCCGTTTGTCCGTTTGTCCGTTTGTCCGTTTGTCCGTTTGTCCGTTTGTCCGTTTGTCCGTTTGTCCGTTTGTCCGTTTGTCCGTTTGTCCGTTTGTCCGTTTGTCCGTTTGTCCGTTTGTCCGTTTGTCCGTTTGTCCGTTTGTCCGTTTGTCCGTTTGTCCGTTTGTCCGTTTGTCCGTTTGTCCGTTTGTCCGTTTGTCCGTTTGTCCGTTTGTCCGTTTGTCCGTTTGTCCGTTTGTCCGTTTGTCCGTTTGTCCGTTTGTCCGTTTGTCCGTTTGTCCGTTTGTCCGTTTGTCCGTTTGTCCGTTTGTCCGTTTGTCCGTTTGTCCGTTTGTCCGTTTGTCCGTTTGTCCGTTTGTCCGTTTGTCCGTTTGTCCGTTTGTCCGTTTGTCCGTTTGTCCGTTTGTCCGTTTGTCCGTTTGTCCGTTTGTCCGTTTGTCCGTTTGTCCGTTTGTCCGTTTGTCCGTTTGTCCGTTTGTCCGTTTGTCCGTTTGTCCGTTTGTCCGTTTGTCCGTTTGTCCGTTTGTCCGTTTGTCCGTTTGTCCGTTTGTCCGTTTGTCCGTTTGTCCGTTTGTCCGTTTGTCCGTTTGTCCGTTTGTCCGTTTGTCCGTTTGTCCGTTTGTCCGTTTGTCCGTTTGTCCGTTTGTCCGTTTGTCCGTTTGTCCGTTTGTCCGTTTGTCCGTTTGTCCGTTTGTCCGTTTGTCCGTTTGTCCGTTTGTCCGTTTGTCCGTTTGTCCGTTTGTCCGTTTGTCCGTTTGTCCGTTTGTCCGTTTGTCCGTTTGTCCGTTTGTCCGTTTGTCCGTTTGTCCGTTTGTCCGTTTGTCCGTTTGTCCGTTTGTCCGTTTGTCCGTTTGTCCGTTTGTCCGTTTGTCCGTTTGTCCGTTTGTCCGTTTGTCCGTTTGTCCGTTTGTCCGTTTGTCCGTTTGTCCGTTTGTCCGTTTGTCCGTTTGTCCGTTTGTCCGTTTGTCCGTTTGTCCGTTTGTCCGTTTGTCCGTTTGTCCGTTTGTCCGTTTGTCCGTTTGTCCGTTTGTCCGTTTGTCCGTTTGTCCGTTTGTCCGTTTGTCTGTTTGTCTGTTTGTCTGTTTGTCTGTTTGTCTGTTTGTCTGTTTGTCTGTTTGTCTGTTTGTCTGTTTGTCTGTTTGTCTGTTTGTCTGTTTGTCTGTTTGTCTGTTTGTCTGTTTGTCTGTTTGTCTGTTTGTCTGTTTGTCTGTTTGTCTGTTTGTCTGTTTGTCTGTTTGTCTGTTTGTCTGTTTGTCTGTTTGTCTGTTTGTCTGTTTGTCTGTTTGTCTGTTTGGCTGTTTGTCTGTTTGTCTGTTTGTCTGTTTGTCTGTTTGGCTGTTTGTCTGTTTGTCTGTTTGTCTGTTTGTCTGTTTGGCTGTTTGTCTGTTTGTCTGTTTGTCTGTTTGTCTGTTTGTCTGTTTGTCTGTTTGGCTGTTTGTCTGTTTGGCTGTTTGTCTGTTTGTCTGTTTGGCTGTTTGTCTGTTTGTCTGTTTGTCTGTTTGTCTGTTTGTCTGTTTGTCTGTTTGTCTGTTTGTCTGTTTGTCTGTTTGTCTGTTTGTCTGTTTGTCTGTTTGTCTGTTTGTCTGTTTGTCTGTTTGTCTGTTTGTCTGTTTGTCTGTTTGTCTGTTTGTCTGTTTGTCTGTTTGTCTGTTTGTCTGTTTGTCTGTTTGTCTGTTTGTCTGTTTGTCTGTTTGTCTGTTTGTCTGTTTGTCTGTTTGTCTGTTTGTCTGTTTGTCTGTTTGTCTGTTTGTCTGTTTGTCTGTTTGTCTGTTTGTCTGTTTGTCTGTTTGTCTGTTTGTCTGTTTGTCTGTTTGTCTGTTTGTCTGTTTGTCTGTTTGTCTGTTTGTCTGTTTGTCTGTTTGTCTGTTTGTCTGTTTGTCTGTTTGTCTGTTTGTCTGTTTGTCTGTTTGTCTGTTTGTCTGTTTGTCTGTTTGTCTGTTTGTCTGTTTGTCTGTTTGTCTGTTTGTCTGTTTGTCTGTTTGTCTGTTTGTCTGTTTGTCTGTTTGTCTGTTTGTCTGTTTGTCTGTTTGTCTGCATGTATGTGCGGGGTAAACTCAAAAAGATGGATTTACTTCAGATTTTGCAAGAATATTATTTACAGGTTGGGTCAACATATAGGCTACATATTATTACGCTATCGCCTAGGGGGGGTGCAGTGCGGAGTAAAAGAAGTCCGCGCAGACGAAGTCGCTGGCAATAGCTAGTATAAAAGCCAAAACTGTACATTGAATATTTTTTTAAAAGAATAATTGGGGCGTGATCTACAATCGATATCGAAGCCAAAAATATAGTTTTTAGAATTTTTGTCCGTTTGTCTGTTTATCTGTTTGTCTGTATGTATGTCCGGGGTAAACTCAAAAAGTACTGCATGGATTTACTTCAAATTTTGCTTGAATATTACTAACAGGTCGGATCAACATATAGGCTACATATTATCACGCTATCATCTAGCGGCCAGGTGCTGTGCGGAGTAAACGAAGTCCGCGCGGACGAAGTCGCTGGCAACAGCTAGTCTTGTAATAATTTTAGAATAATATTTAAAACGCACTTTCGATTCAATATTTTGTCTTAATTTTAAAACTTTGCCTGACCTTTAAATGTAACCCTATATATGTTAAAGGGTAAGGGTAAAAAAAGGGTACAGAAAAATACCCATATATAAATGTAACTAGTTGTGTAAAAACAATTTTCCAGTCAAATGTTCCTTTTGAAAGACATTAAGGTGCTTCCTGCTAAACATTTATGTTTTGATAAGAAATTAAGCCTTAAGAACTTAAAAATTATAGTAGAAGTAAAAAGACAAAAGTGTATTTTGTGTGTGTTTGTACAAAAACAAACAAAAAACAAAAAAGTAATTGACGCTGAATCTTAAAATAAATACCCTACGAACTCTTCCAGTTTTGCAGAAATACCTACACTGTTAATTTTGTAAATTTTTTGGAATTCCCTTCATTTTTAATGTTAAGAGCAGTCAATTATTAGTAACCTTTAAAAATTTACCTTTAAAAAAGAATTTTATCTGCCTTTTAAATTTTATATTAAAAAGACATTGTAAGTTACGCATAGTGACTATTGATATAAAAAACCCAAGATACACAATCAGTGTGTCAAAAACGTCCTCCAAAAATGAGTGCACAATTTTAAATTGTGCACTCATTTCAAATAGAATCGCGTCGGTCGCGAACCTGTCAATTTTATTTCTTTTCGTACACTGCTTTGTAAAAACAACTATAAGTCGTGCACTTAAGGTTGGATATGCAAAGACATATGTTTTTGCCATATCTATAACTACTTAAATGAAATTAGGGACACTTTTGAGAGTCAGTTTTGTTCGGGATTGTGCATCTAGGGTTTTTTATATCAATGATAGTGACGGACAATAATTACAGAACCTTACTCAGCGAGTGGCTTGACACGAACTTTTTGAGTTTTTATTATAAACTAGCTGACCCGGCAAACGTTGTTTTGCCTTAAATATTAGGAATCCATAGCGGACAAATAATGTGACACGTAATTTGTATAAGACTACGGGATTGTCCTTCCACGCAGCCAAAATTGCATAAAACTTTATATGGTGGTTAAGTATTCTTAAATATTCTAATTCTCCGCGCAATTTTCTTAATATTTTCTGTTATAAGAACCTTCTCCTTACAATTACAAATACAACAAAAAAAAAAATTACCGAAATTGGTCCAGCCATTCAGGCGTGATGTCGTGACCAAGGAAAATAGGGATTGACTTTTATATATATAGATTTATGTATAGATTTATGTTGCGATATATTTATAGAGTTTAATTGCAGATTTTAATTAATCTGTGCATGATAAAGAGCTAATATTTCTCCAGTGGACGGGAAGTAGTTAGCAGTATCTTTATAAATGTTCCAGTGGAGAGATTAATTCAGGAAATTAAATTTATAAGCCACGATCAACGCCCGTTACAATCTTGTCCCCTGCAGTGTTGTTAACAACGTTTAGGATTTTTATGGGTATCAAAAACTATAATCTAACTTTAAGTCCACCTCAGTCCCGCATTTTCTATATCGTCAACCATAAAACTCGATTTTATGGCGCATTTAGTATTTAGGGTTCCATGGAATGGACGCGGCCAAGATGAGATTACAACAGAAAATATTTTGCATAGCACTTGCTGGCCGGGTTTCTAATACTAGAGAGAGAGAGAAATTAGAATTAGATTTTAAAAAGTATCTTCACGCACATATCCCCGAAGGGGTGGGCAGAGGTACAACAAGTGCACCCACGATTAGCCGAAAATACTTAATCCCACAAATGTGATAAGTAGCAAGCCTATCGCCAACCGGGCACTTTCCAATCCGGACAACTTTGTTTTTATAAAAATATGAAAAAGCCTTTTTTTAAATGCCCGTCCCGGGAATCTAACCGGAGACCTTATATTGTCAACGCCAACGCTGGACCACTAGACCACAGATGCGATTTCAAGGCCGGCATTTTTATATAAATACGTGAAGGAAAAAATTTGGAACCCTTTTCATGACAATTGCGTGATCGGTGGAGTGTGAAATTTGGCATTGCAGAAACCTAATATTTTTAAATAAAATGCAATAGGAGTATATTAAATTAATAAAAATAGACATTACACAAACTAAATTCATGTGACATACATGATATTATACTAGGCATGGATCATTTAACAGTTAACATATTAAATTTCATACTGTTTTAACAATTAACAACTGTTATTTATGTTATCAAATACAATTAAAAGTAATTTTTATGTATCACACAAATAACCAATTAAAAATATCATTAACACTGCGAGAGAACGTTTTTGTTTTTGCTCGTTACCTTGATTTATGTAGTAAAACTATTGAGAGAATTTTTTTGGTCGCTAATTCGATAGCTTCTCGTTTTACTGCTTCTAATATTATTATAAAATATTTAACAGTTATTTATTTATGTTATATTTGATATAATATAACATAAATAAATAACTGTTAAATATTAATTAACTTTGACAACATCACAGTTAATCTAATTTAACAATAATTTCCATGCCTATATTATACACACATGTACCTATACTAAGCTATGTTCTTTACAGCTAAAGTCAGTTGTCGAACTCAAAAGAGATTTTATTGTTTAGTCTATGGTCGAATTCAGCCACAGGTGACCGATAGTTATTTATTGTTATTAGACATATATAGGATTAAATTTATTGTAAATTAATGTTACGTGGAAATATGTTAAGATGACTTTCAAAAAGAGATTGTAACTAATCATATTTTTAATAAAAATTTTGAATTTGACTTTGAAAGATGGGGCCTGAAAGAAAGTGTAGGTTTAACACAAAATTCATAAGTTTATTTTTATTAAATTTTATTCCTGTTTGTTGGTTGACGCATGGTCATAGGTGAACAATAAAAATATATTAAAATAAGAATATTGGTTAACTACACAGTACATCAACTCTGTGGTCTAGTGGTCTGGTGTTGATGTTGACCACATGAGTTCCCGGGTTTGATTTCCGGGTCGGGCATTTAAAAAATGTATTTTTTTCAGTTTTCTGATAAAAAACAACGTTGTTCGGGGTGGGTATAAGGTATAAGTGCCTAGTTGGCGATAGGCTTACCACCTAACACATTGTGGGAGTAAGTATCTTCATTATAATGCAATATTTTATCTCTTATACACTTGTACTGTTTCACAATAAGGCAATTATAATATATTTCCAACCGGTTTCGCTTACACAAGCATCACCAGGGTATTTACAGTTCCAAACTCTCAGGGTATTTACAGTTTAGTTACAATAATCAGGGTATTTACAGTTTGTAACTGTGCAACTTGTGGTTATAACTTGTGCAAGCGAAACCGGTTGGAAATAAATTGCCTTATTGTGAAATGTACAAGTATAAAAAGTATCTTCACGCCCATATCCCCGAAAGGGTAGGCAGAGATACAACAAGTGCACCCACGATTAGCCGAAGATACTTAGTCCCACAATGTGATAGGTGGCAAGCCTATCGCCAACCGGGCATATCCAATCCCGGGCAAATTTGTGTTTCTCAGATAACTGACAAAACACTTTTTTTTTATGTGCCCGACCCGGGAATCGAACCCGGGACCTCATGTGGTCAACGCCAACGCTGGACCACTAGACCACAGAGGCGACAAGTACACAGACACAACAAGTATACACGAGATAAAATATTGCATTAAATGGAGTTTCACCAAATGCCGACAATAGGAAGTGTATAATATATATCTTCGGCTAATCGTGGGTGCACTGCTTGTACATCTGCCTATCTATTCAGAAATATGGGCGTGAAGATACTACAAAGTAAACCTCAACAAATTAAGTGTAGTAAGTTTCAGCGCCGCGTCAGCGCATATTGTACTGACGTGTGTAGTCGCATTTTCGGTAAATTGTTGTTTTTAAACAATGAACTTCTATGCCTCGGGTGTCCAAAGTAAACATTGTTATTAAATAATTAGATCAATATTTAAGTACCCAGTTTTGTACATATTCTTTTTTTTATATATCATAAAATAGCAAATAATCAGATGGGTCTCCTGATGGAAAGAAACAATCCATTTGTTGTGTTGTTATCTTGTGGCGAGGTCTATCCATAAGTTTACCGGCTACGTTACCCTCCAAACTGGAACACGACAGTGACTAGCACTAACGCTATTGCGACATGAATAGGTAAGGCGGTGGTATCAGACTCGGGGAAGACAATGAAGAACTCTATCACTTAGTAGTCACGATGGCAGGGACTCACATAGCCAATCGGTCGCCTTTTACGACCTGCCTGACAAAATGGAGTTGGACTATTCTTCAAAAAAGCACGGGACCAACACGGGGGATTCGGTATCAGAATCGAGTACCAAACTTACCAATCAACCAATGAAATTCAGTGACTAGCGACAGTTGAAATGTCATGAATGATAAGTTGGAGAGTGTTAATATCAGAAGTTGTAAATGTCCATCACTGGGTCACTTAGCTGTGATTGAAACAGTATAACTGGGTTGTTTAAGTGAAAACAGAATTATTAAGTTCTATTAAGTACGTACCGCGTCTCAGTTGCCAGCACTTAACGTCAATTAACTTGTCTCTAAAGACAGATTTGAGACACTTCATATTTTAATCTGATCCATTTTCTTAATATTACTCGATAATTTCTGCGACTTCAATCGCATTTAATTCGAATTGCCATAAAATTATTTGATATATTTGAGTCATTCTCGTAAAAAGTCATCGACATAGTTAAAAAAGTATTGTTTGGATCAGTGATTAGTGATGTCTACGTGATTTATCGACTATGTGGTCTAGTGGTCCAGCGTTGGCGTTGACCACATGAGGTCCCGAGTTCGATTCCCAGGTCGGGCATTAAAAAAAGTGTTTTTTCAGTTTTCTGAGAAACACAAAGTTGCCCGGGATTGGAAAGTGCCCGGTTGGCGATAGGCTTGCCACCTATCACATTTGTGGGACCAAGTATCTTCGGCTAATCGTGGGTGCAATTGTTGTACCTCTGCCTACCCCTTCGGGGATATGGGCGTGAAGATACTTCTTATAAGGCTTTTTTAATTCCATTCCAATCCAATTTAATAGTAAAAGACTATTCCTAAATACCTTTCATAAATATACAAGAATTGAATTAATTGTTCGTTTAAAATATAGGATTTTGTTTCATCGGCAATCTGTAGTATTATTACATCACCGTATTATATTGTGGTCTATGAGGCTTTCCAGGACACTATATGACCCTGGTCATTGAAGGTCATTTATTAATTTT
Source organism: Apodemia mormo (assembly GCA_036924255.1). Classification (NCBI taxonomy): domain Eukaryota; kingdom Metazoa; phylum Arthropoda; class Insecta; order Lepidoptera; family Riodinidae; genus Apodemia; species Apodemia mormo. Next base: position 27,067,779 of record JAUPFN010000021.1, on the reverse strand, counting down.
CAGTTTTTCGAAGATGAATACAATACATAGTAACGCGAGCAATACCCTGGGCATAAGCTAGGCTTGTTTAAAAACAAATCCCTTGCCACAAGTCTTAGAGTAATAACGCTTATTCTATGCCACAAGTGATGTGAAGTCGTTCAGATGATGCCGTCATTCAATTACGTTTATCAATATTTAGCCGCACTGTCTCAAAAGAGACCGACACATATAAAGGCAATATTGACTTAAGTAATATATCTCATCGCAGTCGCTTGCTACATCAAAATATAATTTACTATTAGCATCTCTAAAGCGATACAAGTCTACTTGTTTGCTATCCTAAATTCAGAGCTTTGAATGATGAAGTTAAAGAAATCCGCAAGTGTCCGTAAAAATTATTCCAAAATAAAACATTTAAGCGATGTCTAGATTAACTCAATTGTGTTTTCACTTAATTCATGATTCTACTTATTTGTATTCAGTCATCTATATTAACATTATAAATGCAAAAGTTTGGATGTTTGTATGGATGTTTGTTACTCAATCACGCAAAAACTACTGAACGGATTTGAATGAAATTTGGCACGCAGGTAGATGATGACCTGGAATAGCACATAGGCTACTTTTTATCCCGGAAAAATTAGATGATCCCGCGGGATTCGAAAAAAACCTTTATAATGCAGCGGGCTGCATGCTGCAGCTAGTAAATCATAATTTATAAAATGTGTTAAAATAAAGATTGTTCTGAACTCGTCTTTCGTTCTTGTGTAATATAAAACTTCCTAGAAACTTTTTAAACTACTTCCGGGTCTGAAGCGTGGCCACAAATTCAAAAGGTCCTTCATTTGCTTCCTACTTCATTTTTCAACAAATTAATTATTTTTATTACATTATTATTAGACTTTTTTATATCATAAGATAGCAAACAAGCAGATGGGTCTCCCGATGGAAAGTGTCAACCATCGTCTATAGACACCAAAGATGTTGATGTGTTGTTATCTTTTGGCGAAGTCTAATGCTACATGCATAAGTTTACCGGCTACCTTACCCTCCAAGCCGGAACACGACAGTGACAAGCACTGACGCTATTGTGGCAGGAATAGGTAAGGCGGTGGTACCAGACCCGGGCGAAACAATGCAGAACTCTACCACCTAGTAGACACAATGGTAGTGACTCGCATTGCCAATCGGTCACCTTTTACGACCTGACTGGCAGAACGGCATTTGGTTTATTTTTCAAAGGAGCCCGGACCAACACGTAGAAAGTCTCAAAAGAGCTTTGTCTATTAGCATTGCACAACTAACCACACATAAGCAAGTTAGCTAAGTAGTTAATTGTGCATTTGGATGATATACATATATATATATCTTCACGCCCAATTCCCCGAAAGGGTAGGCAGAGGTATTACAAGTGCACCCACGATTAGCCGAAGATAGGTGACAAGCCTATCGCCAACCGGGCACTTTCCAATCCCGGGCAACTTCGTATTTATCAGAAAACTGAAAAAACATTTTTTAAGTGCCCGACCCGGGAATCGAACCCGGGACCTCATGTGGTAGACGCCAACGCTGGACCACTAGACCACAGAGGCGATAATAAATTATTTTAGTTAAATTTGATTTCTTAGATTAAAATTTTATTGTATGTTAAAGCATAACGACAGAAACTACTACGTATTTGAGTTCATCACAAAAGTGGACATTGAATAGTAACAACCAGACGTTAAATAAATCGATTTTATACTAATACATTTTTATATTATAAGATAGCAAAAAGAAGATGGCTCTCCTGATAGAAAAAGGCAACGATCATCTATAGACCCCAAAGGAATATTACCTACTGGTCGTACCAGATCAGGGCGAGGCACTGCAGAACTCTACCACATAATAGCCACGATGGAAGTGACTCGCATAGCCTCGTTCACCTCTTAAAAACTGCCTGGCAGAACGGCAAATAGTCTATTCTTCAAAACACGGGGTAAAAAGTCTGTGCTTAGTATCTGTTCATTAAAAGAATGTCTGGTATGTTTATTTAAATCCACAAAATTCTAACGATTATACCTTTAAAAGCTCACAATGGAACAATAAAAGTACGATGCTGTGTAGAAAACGTACAGTTGACGCAGAATACTCATTTAAATTAGTGAATTATGTACAACCTGCTCTATAAAAATTACACAAGCGTCCTAATTTTTTTAAAGCAAGTTTGTTTATTATGCTGTATATTGGTTGTCAAAAAAGTCATGATGTTTATTTCATTAAGTAATTCATTAAATATATCGCCTCTCTGGTCTAGTGGTCTTGCGTTAGCGTTGACTACATGAGGTCTTGGGTTCGATTCCTGAGTCGGGCACAAAAAAAGTGTTTTTTTCACTTTTCTGAGAAACACAAAGTTGCCCGGGATTGGAAAGTGCCGGGTTGGCGATAGGCTTGCCACCAATCACATTTTTGTGGGACCAAGTATCTTCGGCTAATCGTGGGTACACTTGTTGTACCTCTGCCTACCCCTTCGGGGATACGGGCGTGAAAATACTACATTAAATATATAATTGTACACTAATGCTGGAGCCGCACTTTCGTCTATCGTCCCGAAGTTATATGCGCGCTGAGGCACACGCAGTCCGGAATGTACGCGAAAATAGCTGATAATAGCCGGTCACATCTGCATTTATCGTGTCATTGCACGAAGCTTTGTGACGATAGACGCAAGTGAAACGAAGACGCAAATAGAAAAAACATAACACAAGAACTATAAATGTTCTTTTTTAATCATAGGATAGCAAACAAGCATGCAAGCAAGATGAATATCATGTAGGAATGAGCAATGATTAATGATGTTTATTTTCATGATGCATTGCTATTCATGTGGCAAATTGAAATTCGTATAATTTTACCGCCTATCTTAACCTAAAAATCGAAACACGACATTGAGAGCTTAAGATATATTTCTTTTAGCCAGACAGACAAAGCGGTTGTAAAATGTAAAGAGATTTTATTGTCTAGTATATATTCGAATTTCGACTACAGGACGATCCCTAGTATCAATTAATACTTTCTAATTTAAGTATCATATTACAGTCATAGGTGTAACTATATGTGCCTTATACACGGCAAGTTAATACCCTGGTAAATCGCCATGAATCTGAGTGTGTGATGATTTTAGAATGACTCTCCTTACTCTACAGAGGAACACTGACAGAGATTAACAGCTGTACATACTCTCTGATGCAGAGAAGTTTTAATACCCCTTTATTTTGTTTTGATTGCCTTGTTGGTCGAATAATTAGCCAACATAATTACGAAACGAAGGGGCTTAAGCTCGATTCCCGACAAAGACAAACGTTTATGTGATGAACATAGATGTTGGTGTCTCTTAGTTTGGGTTTTTAGTACTCGTATGTATGTAAGAGTATTTATCGTTGACTAACGCCCATAGCACAAGCAAATAATTTGTTTACTTTGGGGCTAGATCGATTTATATACATAATTTGTCCAGCAATACTATTATTTTTATTTTTTCCAACAGGCAACTTCCCTCTTACAAAAATCTATTAATTTATATTATAACTGACTGCATATTGTAAGCTACGTTTTTAAGATACTTAGGCATAGTGAATGTGTATACTATAAAAGGAAAACCGATCGATCGATTGTAAATTGGTTTGAAACAGCTACTAACATTTTGACTTCAGTCCAGAAATAACCTTTACACTGAGGAGTTAGGGCGTTTCCACATTGGGCGTTAAAACTACTCAAATTTCTTAATTAAAAACCATTGCCTATAGACACTAAAGTAGGCAACCGTGGATAGGATGAAGATTTACTAGCGCATGGAAGCCAGGACATGATATTTTCAACCCCTTAGTTTAAGATTAACTGCCTGCTTTATGCAAATGACGCTGTACATTTAATCTTCACTCCTTCTGAGCTTCAAACACTGATCACAGTTATGAACGACAATTGTAAGAATATGGGCTTGCAACTGAATGCTAATAAAACTTAAGTTCTAGTATTTGAAAGAGAAACAACCAGAACAGATATAAGAGTTGTGGTTGATGTTGTAGTGCGGGAAGAAAAGGATGAGTTGGTATATCTAGGATATGCGTTTAACGGGAATGGAGTGTACACCACTGACGTCGAAAGAACAGTGAGTATCAGAGTGAATGTAACCTTAGGAAAATTACTTAAAAGCATATTGTATGTCAAGATGGCCGTCTTGCTCTGCATAATTTTATGCTTATCTCAACGCTATTGTGTGAAAGTGATAGTTGTGTATGTCAGAAAGGGCATGAAATTAGAATCACCGCAGTCGAGAAGTGTTCACTACCGAAAATATGTTGCGTAGCACTCGCAGAATGGATTGAAGTGAGAAAGGGGTTAGGCCTGGAAGAAAGTATCGGTGTAAAAATGAGAAAAGGCATGCTCCGTTAGTTCGGACGTATAGTATTAGATTAAATTTTATATTTGTACTTGGCTCTATAGGTGTGACCTGTGCCTAAACAATATAGACAAATATTTTATCTAATATATGTCAACACTGGACTATTGTCGATGTATAAATATGAGGTTATGTGCTCCCCTGTGTTACATGCGATCACTGTGAACTTGTGCAACTTTATTAATGTACTTATTAATAAAATCAGTTATTAACCTGCACAGAATTCTTGGTTATTATTTCGAATCGAACATATAGAACGAATGGTAGATGAGAGGTTAACAATACAGATATATACAATGCGAATGTGAAAAGATGTAGGTACCTTATGTTATTTTACAAGAAGAAATTTTTCTTTCTACTTGTTTAAGGTATGTTTATGAACACACCCTTAGCAGGTAGGGAATGAGTAAATCGAATGATTGTAACCCATAAAGCGGGAACGAAAAATATTACGTGCTATTGTTGGTGGCACGTGCTTTATGGCGAGTGGTCACCGTCTGTAATTTAATGGAAAACTTTTAATGTCAACAACGACAAAGGTAATTGGTACTGGCGCCCGCACATTGGCCCCGATCAGCTTCACGTCGTCTAAATTCATTTTTTAGTTAAATAAATAAAATTGAAGTATCTGTTTCTAATATTAAAATAACAACTTTTTATTAAATGTATATAGATTTATACACGGTACATATACCAAAATATCATTTTTTACAATTTTTGTCTGTCTGTCTCTTTATTTCGGCTAATCTCTGAAACGGCTGGACCGATTTGACGGGACTTTCACTAGCAGATAGCTGATGTAATAGGTAGTAACTTAGGCTATTTTTATTTTAGAAATTTTTCCACGCGAGCGAATTCGCGGTCACAGCTAGTATTTAAATGAAATTAAAGAAACGGAACATATTTAATTACTTCAGAGTAGTGTGAACGTTAGATTTTTTTATAGATTTTGTGTGTGTGTGTGTGTGTGTGTCCGATCATCGAAGGCATTTGTAGCTTAATACAATCACATGTGTTCATATGTGAATGCGTGATAGAAAAACTTCGCCCCTTTTTACGACAATTACGCGAACGGTAGATTATGAAATTTCGAAAAAGTTAATATTTACATTGTTGAGGTCTGAAGAAACCTAATATTCTTAAATAATATGCACTAGATATGTCTACATCAAATAAATAAAAATAAACGTTACACACACTAGGTACATTCAAGTGACACACATGATTATATTAATTCATCAAACCATACAAAATTAAGGTTAAAAAACGTCAAAAAAATTATAAATTTTCTACACAAGTATGCGACGGTTTTCGTCTCAAAATCTTAGTCCAAAATGGTTCCGACTTATGGTAGGCCGTCCCTTACACGAAAATGATCCAAAAAATTTTTCATTTCAGAAAACATTTTTCTTGATTGAAAATAAATTCACTTTGTACCCGTTAGCTTGTGGTTTGTGAACGTAGAGAAACGTGGGGTTATGTAAACAGTACAATCAGCTGATCTACGAGTACAGGCAGCAATAATTTATAAATTGCACCTGCCTATATATCCCGCGGCAGGCTAAATACCAACCTCCTCGTTGCAGATCGCTGTTGATACGTTTACAAGGAACAATAGCTTTCATGTGACTTTAAGATCTTTTTGACCACGTATACATAAAAAATGTTGTACTTTTAAACCGATTTTGTTGTCTATTAGCAAACAGATGGGTCTCCTGATGGAAAGAGTCAACTATCGCCTATAGACACACCAAAGATGGTAATGGTGCGTTGCTATCTTGTGGTGAGGTCTAATGCCACATGCATAAGTTTACCGGCTACCTTACCCTCCAAACTGGAACACGACAGCGACAAACACTGACGCTATTGCGACTGGAACAGGTATGACGGTGGTATTAGACCCGGGCTACATAATACAGAACTCTACCATCTAGTAACCACGATAGTAGTGACTCGCATAACCAATCGGTAACCTTTTACGATCTGCCTGACAGAACGGCAGTTGGCCTATTCTTCAAAGGAGCCCGGGACCAACACGTATGGGAGGGATGGAATGCTAAATGCATAAGTTTACGAGTAATCTATCTCTATGATTGCTTACATCATCGTAATGTCGCTGTCTGTTTTTATTATGTAGTTGAGTTATATTAGTGAAAAGTTTTATTAGTGAAAACTTATAATTATCCTTTTTCTTTATATATTCTTGTTTATTGATCTGTATAGCTGTTAGTTTTCCATTGATATTAAAATAAAATAAAATAAATAAAATAAATCTTATGCTCCAAAACGAAACGAACGATTTAAAACGTTATAATATCGATATGTTTGCTGTTTCTTGATTTGTTTGCCGCGTTTCATGCTGTTTCGTGATTGGTTCGCCAACTAGCGCTAGAAGACAACGTCATAATATTATCATATACCATAACCAATCACGACGACGCAAACATATCAATATTATAACATTATCCGCTCACACCACCAGCCATTTTCGTATTTTTTTCTAAAAACGCACGGACCGTTACGCGCACGCGTTTCGAGTCCGTTCCGGTGGACTGTAGTCACAAAAATGGTTTATGAGTTGTTTGGATTGAATCCGATACTGTAAAGCGTATATTTTTTAAGAGGTCTTGAGCACTGCAATACACTGGTGTGAGAATTGTTTAATTTAAATGGCTTAAGCTACAAAATAATGCAGGTGTAACACGACACTTTGAGAAAAATATGACTACTTGTTAGTCGAGGATTTTTAATTCAAAAAGTGAATCAATTTTTTTTTTTTTTTTTATATCATAAGATAGCAAACAAGCAGATGGGTCTCCTGATGGAAAGAGTCACCCATCGCCTATAGACACCAAAGATGTTAATGGTGCGTTGCTATCTTGTGGCGAGGTCTAATGCCACATGCATAAGTTTACCGGCTACCTTACCCTCCAAACCGGAACACGACAGCAACAAGCACTGACGTTATTGCGGCAGGAATAGGTAAGGCGGTGGTACCAGACCCGGGCGAGACAATGCAGAACTCTTCCACCTAGTAGCCACGATGTTAGTGACTCGATAGCCAATCGGTCGCCTTTTACGACCTGCCTGGCAGAACGGCAGTTGGCCTATTCTTCAAAGGAGGCCGGGACCAACACGGCGATGCTATCAATGACCTATGCTTTTTATATTTTTTTTATATAATTGGTAAACATATACATACGGAAAAAAATAAACAACATATATTATAGTACAAAAGTATTTATTTACATAAATATTAATATCTTTTTTTTTCATAATTAATACGTAATTTTTTCGTAATTTTTCAATAATTTTTTTTTCAATTTTACAACCATGTTAAATTTTTTTTAAATATTGTTTAGGATATTTCACATTCACATCATATGATTTTTTAGATCATAGATATCAACACTAAAATTTACGAAAATAAATAAAAATAAGTACCGTCATACCCAAAGCGCTGATATTATTAAGTTGGTCATTAACGAAATATATGTTTTATTAATTGATATTTACAGTTTTTTGACAAAATGATTATCTAAACTGTTAGTTAGATCTTGAACTAATCTTGATTATAAACAAAGTTTCCTATTTGATTAATATGCCAAAACACTTTTAAATTAACCTGTATCATAAAGCGCAACCAACACATAACACACAGCACGAATCAAAATGGCGAACTAAGTTCTTTTATTTTTCCCCAAGAGCGTATTTGAAAAAAGAATGCCAATTGAATGTTATTCTATACAATGTTTCTTTCGAAAACGATAAAATATCATCGAGTATTGTATTAAAACTGGTAAATAGTGAAAATGTTGTTTTTTTGGATGAAGTTAGCGTTGGTCCCTATAGAGACCAAAGTGTATTAACATTAAATTTTCTCAGAGGTCTCATTAGTTACCAAAGTGAAGTGAGCGGTTATAAATCCTTGAACGAAACACGATAGTGGCAACACCGACGCTATTGCGACAGCCGTAAATAAACCAAGACTCAGATGAGACGTTGCAGAACTTTACCACCTAGTTAGCAGGCAATTGATCTATTCTTCGATCAGGGCCCAGATCAAGCAATCTGATATCAGAAGTTGCTAAATACTGTGATAGTACTTCTACCAATCCATACTTATATACTTATTCTCATAACTTATTTATCACTACATAGTATAAAACAAAGTCGCTTTCTCTGTCTGTTCCTATGTTCCTATATCCATATGTATGCTTAAAACTTTAAAACTACGCAACGGATTTTGATTATATATGAGGTTTTTGTATATAAACCTTTCCGATATTCCTACGGGAACAAAATCTCTAGTTCCGCGGGCAGGTCGCTAATTAATATTACAAATGCGAAAGTAGCTCTATCTGTACGTCTGTCTGTTTGCCTTTCTCTTCTTCACGCCTAAGCCACTGAACCGATTTGAATGAAATTTGCTACAAAGAGAGTTTACGTTTCAAGAAAGTACATAGGACTAGAAATGGAATAAACTCTCCGAAGATCTGATAAATACTATTATCCACCCTCGTACACCACACCTTTGTTCCACTACGTCATTTCGTTATCTTATATCAATCTCATACATATTTTATATAATTTTGTAATATTGTGATGTTTTGAGAAAAAAATATATGAAAAAAGACAAGCCCGCTGAGTTTCTTCCGCCGGATCTTCTCAGTGTGTGGCCGCGTTTCCGATCCGGTAGTAGTTTTAAAAAATATTGACGTGTCAAAATAAATTGTACAAAGTTTCATTGAATAAAGATCTGATTTCTGAGTGCTAAGTGTGAGTTTTTCTTTTCGCATTCGATCGTGAGCGCGTTTGGAGTTTACTAGGAATTTGGATGTGAGAAACCAGTTTACCACTAGGTGGCGCTGTACAAATCACATACAAATTCCTAGTAAACTCGAAACGCGCTCACGATCGATTGCGAAGAGAAAAACTCACACTTAGCACTCTGGTTTCTGATTTCTGATCCAGACCTTCAGTGTGTTTATTTCATATTTAAAACTGCCTTTTTTATTTTCCCAATTAACACACGTCCGCCGAATGCTTCAAAGAAAATTTATGTAATCTTTGAACTTCGTCCTTTTTGTGAAGTTAAGTGAAAGAAACTTTAAAACTACTATGGTGGAGGAAACAAAGTTAATGCAAAAGATGAGATGAGAAATGTTGCCCACAACAGATACTTAGTAAGATAAAAGAAAAAATTGTTGAAAAAAGCAAAGCTTGGAAAGAATAGCGTCAGTCAATATAGTTTGGAATAATTGAAAGCAGTATCGTTTTCCACACTGTAATCTGTTGTAAAAGGCTGCCATTACGATAATCACTCACAACTCAAAGCTACTGGCCACTACATTTTCACTACTTTCTAAAGCTCTATGCGTGTAGGTCTTAGATTTGGAGATAGTCTTGCACGAGTTGGTATCAACGCGATTTAAACATAGACTATGAAACCTTATTAGGCAGCCTTGTGGTCGCTAGTGTAACAACAATATCAGATTTTTATAAATTTCTGATAAATTTAATTAAATTACATGGTGTACATAATGTTCCCGTAAAAAAAGGAGTGAAGCTTCAACGTGTCATTATTAAGACTACAACGCTGTAGTCCTACGACATCTCACCCAGGTACGGTCGAAGACCGTACATATTCTTGCCGCCATAATGTAGCTGAATGTTTAAGTGATATCCCCTAGTTTCTGGCTACCTTACCCTCCGAGGTGAAACACAATACATGACATGCGATGACGTTATTTCGACAGCATAGGTAAGACAGTGGTACCATACTGGGGCGAGAGCCAATTGTTTGCCTCATACAAGGTAACTGGCAGGATGAGAGATGGTTTTAAGGTACCCGAACCAACACGGCGCAAAAATTACCTAACAACCCGTTTTATGCCGTTCTATTTTATACAATTTTAAGCTGTTTTTTGTTAAATATATTAAAAATAATTGGGAAGTTTACTTTATAAACGCATACCTTGCCCTATATACAGGATTCCTTTTAAATGTCCGGCCAAATTTAAACAGTCTGTTCAGAATCAATTATATGTTCGATTTATGTAAGAAAAAGTAATTTAAAAAATTTAACATTATATTATTAACCGACACAAAAAACAAAACACGTGGATGTAGTTTCAATTCCACAAAATCCAAACTAAAATATTTTAGTGCCTTAAACCCAAGGATTTATAACGTTATAATATTGATATGTTTACGTCGTCGTGATTGGTTATGGTATATGATATTATGACGTTGTCTTCTAGCGCCAGTTGGCGAACCAATCACGTAAAAGCATGAAACGCGGCAAACCAATCACGAAACAGCAAACATATCGATATTATAACGTTTTAAATCCTTGCTTAAACCTAATTAAAGTAATCGGGAAAAATGTACTTACAGCGAAAAATTACATAATAGTTACTATCGTAATTATAGGTAAATATAAAATGAAACACTGCCTTTATACAATTCATGAATTTAGTAGTAGCTTTATATAATTCATGAATTTAGTAGGATATTTATAAAATATTTTTGTTATCTTGTAATAATTTGAGAATAATATTTAAAACGCACTTTCAATTCAATATTTAGTTCCTAATTTTAAAATTTGGCAGGACCTTTAAAAGTAACCCTATATACGTGAAAAAAAAACCGATATCCTACGTGACATCGAGTTGTGGTCACACTAGCAATGTCCAATCCATGGCATGTCATAACCTATTTGTACGGAAAGGGCGCGCCCTGTGAATGCGGAACTATTGTTACCTATTACATAGCGTCTGTGCACTAAGGCTAGACTGCCTTGTGGTCTAATGGTTAGCTTATTCGACACATAAGGTCACGGGTTCGATTTCTAGAATATGCAAAAGTATTAATTAGTTTTTGTGGAGGTTTCTTTTGTATGTCGAAATCTCACTAGCAGCTCGGAGTTTAATAGTACCGCCGTGCATTGGATGTGTATGAAAATAAGAATCCCGCGGGATTCGCCAAAAACTTTTGTAATGTAACGGGCTGCACGCTGCTACTAGTATTAATATAGATTAGTAAGATTAATAGGATTAATATGAATTAGTACGCACACTATTTTTTAACCCTTTAATACAACAGGTGGCACTGAACTAAGAAATTGTAAAACTAAACTACCAGCTTAACTTAAATTCAACATTTTTGAGCGCAGACAAAACCGTGGGCATTGCTAGTACAGAATAAATATCTAATAGCTTAGTTCCACAAATTACATACTATACGAAGTCCTTATCACCAGCTATACCATCAATTTATCTCTATCAAGTTAATTAGTCAACATTAAGACGTAAAAAGACATTAAACTGGATTTGAAGTCCTACCCCAACATTGTAAACAGCCATTAATTAGCTCAATTAATTACTTACTAACGAGGATCCATAAATATTAGACGGCAATTAGCAGTCTTTATTTAGATTAATCGGCCAACCGGTTGGTTGGTGAAGGTTCAATGTGTCTTTGAAAATCCACTCATATATCCAAATACCATTCCTGAGTGTTATGCAATGTTAAGGACCCGTTAGTATTTCAGCGTGGCACTAACGCCAAAGTAATAATCCGGGTTGACGGAATGATGCGGCGCCTCTGTCTGCTTGGTCTGTGTCACAAGAAAGAAGGGAGAAATATTGTACAACAATAAATGTTCTAACAGGAGCAGAATCGGTAAAGGGTTTGCCGAAACGATATCAAATGCAAAAATTTATAAATAATAAAAATACAGGAAAAATAACACAATTTGATCTAACCTCAAAGTTAGCAAATTATTTGCTTGTGTTATGGATGCTACTCAACGACACTAATGAATCATCTGCTTGTTTACTATACTATGATATAAAAAAAGTATTAAAGTATAAACTGACCCGATAAACGTTGTTTTTATTATGCTGATGCCGCACTTGCGTCTACCGTCACAAAGCTTCGCGCAATGACACGATAAACGCAGATGTGACCGACTATTACCAGCTATCGTTGCGAATATTCGGGCTGCGTGTGTTTTATCGCGCGGGTGGGTAACATCAAATGGTTTTAGCGCGTCAATATATTGCGCTGCGTCGTCAGACTAAAGCTGTTCATTTCAGCCGTTGTTTTAGATCAGTTCAGACGTATGCAGGTAGCTGTGTAAAAGTTAAGTAAAGCAATGCAATGGTACTGAAATTCCTCCATAATTATGCCCACCATATGGGATCTAAAAAAGTATGAATCACAAAACATTTTAGTAATTAGGGGCCATCCTTAAATTACGTCACACGTTAAGGGGGAGAGAGGTATCCCAAATTTTGCGACATCACATTTTTTGAAAATATAATAATACCTGTATAGATAAAAAATAATCGAAAGAGATCAATTTTTCCAATATAAAATTGTAAAATATGTAACATCACACTAAAGAAGAGGGGGGTCTCCCAAATGTGACCAGATGTGACAAGGACAGGGAGGGATCAAAAATCATGAAATTCATGTTACGTAATTTATGCATGGTCCCTTAATTATTAACACAACAAACAGTAAAAAAAGAAGGAGTCCATAATTTAAAAAGGATTCAAAAAGATTTTTAATCATCTTGGATAGGTAGTCCGTGCGTTACGATATCGTATCGCATGAATTGATATCGTAATCGATATCGTAATCACGATAGTTCGTGCAAAATTTCGTTGCCACTAATATGATCACAGCGTTTATATCGATAATTTTTAGTATCAAAACATAGAAAGCTTCGGCGCACATTACTTCGGAACGATACACGCAGATACGACAGAATAGTGACATAAATTATAAGTTAAGGAAACGTACCATTTGAAATATTAAAAACTTGCTCACGATCGCTGCCTCTTACAATATACGCCAAGTTTAAGTAACGTAATAAATTAGAGACATGGTCTACATAGCGCAGTTAATACGGCGAGATAGACTTATAGTTATTCTGCGTACCTACATTCCGCGCAATATGTGAGGTATGAGGTACATCGTCTTCGCATTGCAAACAGCAATTATTATGCATTGACATGCATAATATTCAAACTCTGAATAGCAGAAGGTTAATATAATTGACAAGACTCGCTATTTTGGTTTTGACAGCATCAATGAGTGTTTTTCTTTTTTCGAGTGGGTCGTTTATTGATTCTAAGTGCAAGAAAATTAGGTCCTAAAGCCAAGCAGCTTAATTAGTGCACTGATACTTTCAGGGTAGGCCGAGTGAATCGAAGGACTATAGACTTCGTTTCTGTTTCTTTGGTGGTACAATTACTAAAATATACAGAGCATCATCATTAACTCGTTACCGTATCTATAGCACCAATGGAGATTCTCTCGACCTGGCCACAACTACCCGTGGTACGAACTGCGGCGCGAATCGCGGCACGCAAGTGGGGGCGATTTTCTGGGTATGCCACAGTTTAACTATAGTGCGCACGGAACTAGTTGGCCGCGCCTTACGTATTACGTATTACGTATGGCGCGGCCAACTAGTTCCGCGCGCACTATAGTTGCGATCATAGATAAATATGTGTATTACTATATGTATAGATAGGCAACTTTCTAAATCTATAATGGCTTACTACTGGCGTCATCTATCTTATAGCCTGAGAACTATTTTGTTTCGGCAGCTGAATATAGGTACCTACTTTTTTATTAAAATTTTAATAGTAAATAGGAATTTATCAAACACTATACAGCGTGCCATTCAAACAAAATGTAACTCTGACAAGTCCTTTTGCAACTTCGTTTGATTGCCACGCTGTATAATGTTATATATTCAGAATAAAAACATTCATAATTTAAGCCTTTATTAACTCACAATAAATAGCACAATATATTAGTTTTGTGTCACGATTAAGCAATCCGGAGAATAAAAGTTCAAACTCAACGAAAATAACACTAATACACACAAAACAAACTGAATTTCAATAATAAAATGCGCACGAGTATCAACATTTAACACCATAACGACGCCATTTGTAATTGTGTGGTTTTTTGTTTGATAGATTGGCCAAACTTTGTTATTTTGAAAAATAAGCGTATTTACCACAAAACAATATATGTTTATAGTTCAGATAGTCAAAAATTATAATGTAATGTGATATCTTATTTAAAAATATATATTTAAGACATTAAAAGGTTATTTTTAATATTCGTATGTAGTGGCAAAAACCTTGAATCCAGATCTTAAGTCTTTTGAAATAAAATCTTTTTCAGTACGTGTCCTAGATGACGCTATTTTCAATACAATTATCAAATATTTTATAGTACTAAATTACCATAGCATGGTTGCGATCGAGGCGGCGTCGGCGGCGGATGTATTTTTTTTAATTGTTCAATATCCATGATTTAATTTCAAACTCCACACTTAAAAAAAACAAATATTTTGTTTTAGTCGCGCGATATCAAATGCGTCGATGGCCACCTCGATACTAGCTGCTAGATATTTGCTTTATTCGCTCATCACACTGCGCGCTATTCGGCTCTTTCCGCGACGCAAGTCGTGCCGCAAGGTCGCAACGCAACGCAAGATGTGGCCAGGCCGTTAACCATTCATTAGAAATGGATGATTATTGTGTGTGCTTTGGTGTTTACCTATACGCATCGTAATGGTTAATTTGTAATAATAATGTGCTACTGGTTCATTTGCAAGATAATGTGATGAATACACTGTGGGACTATACAATATGGGAGATGGTTAACAGAGAGAAAGAGACAGCGATTGAAGTACGAAAGAACGAAAGAGAGAAAGAGATAAATTAAAAGAGTCGAGGAAAATATTTTTCATATTTTAGAAGGAAACAGTTGTGGTGCTGCTTGTATCTGGCTAGTTTCGGTCCCCAGGCAGTACACCTTGCCTGGCTAGGAAGATCTTCCTTTTCCCTTGTTCCTACTTGTCCTTGTGTGACGTCATCGACCTCACAGTAATAAGGTTATACTGACAAGAAGCTGGCCCGCTGGTTCCATCACTATGACCCTTCAGCGGTACGGACCAGCGGCGCCACAAACTCATAAAGATTTACTTCAAATTTGGCATGAATATTACTAACAGGTCGGGTCAACATAATACCTACATATTATCACGCTATCACCTACGGGGGAGGAGCAGTGCGGAGTAAACGAAGTCCGCGCGGACGAAGTCGCTGGCAACAGCTAGTTAATATTATAAATGCGAAAGTTTGGATGTTTGGATGGATGGATGGATGGATGGATGTTTGTTACTCAATCACGCAAAAACTACTGGATGGATTTGAATGAAATTTGGCACACAGGTAGATGATGACCTGGAATTGCACATAGGCTACTTTTTATCCCGGAAAATTCAGATAATCCCGCGGGATTCGCCAAAAACTTTTATAATGCAGCGGGCTGCACGCGGCAGCTAGTCATATTATTAATGGGAAAGTTTGAATTAACGGATATTTGGATGAATGGATGTTTGTTACTCAATCACGCAAAAACTACTTAACGGATGATGATCTGGAATAGCACATAGGCCACTTTTCAACTTGGAAAAAAAGAGTTGTTCCCGCAGAATTCACCAAAACTTTGATAATGCAGTAGGCTGCATGCTACATCTAGAATATATAATACTGGATGATGTATTTTATTTTATTGCATTGTTTCGTCTGCTTTATCTTTGCAAACCATGTTTCACTTAAAAAAGAATTGCCATCATGAAAAAAACTTAAAAATTGTATTATTAATTTTTTCATACAGTCCCTTACGCGGCGCATAAACCCACACAAAAACACAATAAGCCGCATTTAAGACCATGATATAGCATACAGTTTCGTATAACCTTTTTCACTTGCAGCAGTAGAGAATTCAGGCTGATTATAAAACAATAAACCTCTGATTAGCCTACAGAGGTGCGTTTTAATCCTCCACTTAGGACACGCTGTGGTTATCTCCCTACAGTACAAATAATGACAGAGGAAGCGGTCGCAATACGTGTTACAGCATGCTGATTACCGATCTGACTAATGGCGAACTTTCTCTCGCGCTGCATCTGACACGCCGATCGCACCACCACATTAAGGCATTGTGTCTGGAGTCATTAGTGCTAGGAAATATGTATCATTGTATTTTATAGAGCATATGACAGCAAATAAGCTAATTGCTCTCCTGATCATAGGAGACATGTGATGCTTATGAACATCAGGGATGTTAACTACGCGTTACTATCTGTGTAGTGGGAATGTGAGGTTCAAATCGTAATCTTAACAGGTACTTTGAACTCTACGCATCTAGACTTTACGGCAACATGAATAAGCAAGACTGTGACAACAACCAGTAATAATGTCGATGGACAAATTACATAAATTAATCTAACCCCAAAGTAAGCAAATTATTTGCTTGTGTCATGGGTGTAAGTCAACGAAACTAATACATAGAAATACATATATAAGTATATAATACACACCCAAATCCAAAAATACAAACATTTATGCTTTTGCTTTTGCTTTTGTCCGTATCGGGAATAGACTCCGAGCCCTATCGGTCCGTAGTCAGGTTCGCTAATCACTCGATCAACGTGACCGTCAATATCTATCGCGATCTATATCGAAGCTATTACTAGTTTATAGTTAAAAAGAAGAGAAACGCAACGCATATATATGTTTTTTGTTCTGGATTTTATTATCCAAGATTCTGTTCACATGAACGTTAAACCATCAGTAATTTAGCCAGCATTAGTCGATATATGCGATAAGTTGCCAAATGAATCGTATCGATGTACAACACTAGCGGCAGTGACGTCACAACCAGTTATAACGTTGACAGTTTAAATACTGGCTTTTAAATAAGCATTCGAACAGAACTGTCAGGCTGTCTGTGTATAGTGCTATAGCAAGATACAGTTCTTCAATTTTTTGCCAGAACTTTTATACTGAAAGATACTGATAGAAGTCACTGATAGAACCTTTAAACTTAATATTTTTCAAACGGATGCCTCAACCCAAAATATTTATGAAATACTTTTTTACAATATCGCACACTTTGGGAGAGGGGAGGTGAGAGAAACAAAACATCCTAGTGTATAGGAGCTACCCTAAGAGAATATTTTTCAAGATTTTATTTTACTAATTTTTGGTAGTGACCAATGTGTATAATTACAGCTTCTTCTTCTTCTTCTCGTGGGCGGGTCTATGCAACTCGACGACTAGCGCCTTTTTTGCGTGTGGTTAGGATGGTTCTACTCTTGCCATCCCAACTTCTCCAGGAAGCCCAGCAACCGCTTGATGTGGGAGAAAGCTTCGTGGAGCGACCTCGGAGATCCGAGATACTCGACCCGGTAATTCGCCACGCCTTCACAATCAATGAAGATGTGGGCAGCCGTTTCTTCTATCTGCATGCAAGCTCTGCACAGAGGACTGTCTGTAACACCCATGTTAAACATGTGTTTGTTAAAAGGACCGTGCCCTGTAATAGCGCCAGTTATTACACGTAGCTGTTTTTTGTTTAATTTAAGTAACCTGTGCGATAGCCGCGGGTTCATTCATAATTACAGCTTTCTAGTACAAATAATCTTCGAGCTAGACTGCGAACTGTTATATCCCTGATGTGTAGGGCTTTTAGCAGACTCACCACCCTTCTCAGCACTCCACCCGAAAGTGCTATCCAAGCACTTTTGGCTCCTTTGCCACTCCTAGCCTCGGTCCAGTCAGTCACCGGCCAACCATCAGAGAGACCAGAAGTCTCCTTCATCCGTGTTTTATTCTAAGTCTTATTCTAAGTTTTATATTATTTCAAGTGAAATAAA
Source organism: Apodemia mormo (assembly GCA_036924255.1). Classification (NCBI taxonomy): domain Eukaryota; kingdom Metazoa; phylum Arthropoda; class Insecta; order Lepidoptera; family Riodinidae; genus Apodemia; species Apodemia mormo. Next base: position 27,049,597 of record JAUPFN010000021.1, on the reverse strand, counting down.
GTGTGTAATAAAAAGATCCTTTTTTAAAAACGCTACCAAGTTCCCCCGTATAACAACTGGTGGCACAGCGGTGTGATACGGATATTCCAGTGCCGGTGGACTCATTTCCAAATTATACTTCAAAATACATTTTAGAAATACTATTTCCAACTATATTCTATTTCAAAATAATACTATTTCAAACTAAATAATACCACTTACTACTTCGTAACGAATAAGCAATTTTATTAACAATCAAATTAATAGTGTAATAAGTGACAGTGAAAAAATATATATATAAATAAATAAATAATAAGGAAAAACTATACTTACCACGATCTACCTACCTGTCATCACGAAGATCTCGTCGCATCCAAGAGTACCTGGTCATCCTACGTACAAAATCGATAATTACCTAATAAAACTTCAAGCGGTGTGCGTAAAAAAAAAACCATTGAGAGCAAGATATCACGGAGTCGCCGTTGACGACACATCGAGTGGAATTCCTACGTCAACACCAGACATAAACATCCTTCGTCGCTGCAAGCGTAATGTTACTGATAACGCTCGCCTTACTATATACATTGTAAGCGTTATTGTAATATTTAAATCATAACATTTAGGGTTCCGTCTCACTAGCGTTTTAATTTTACTGTGTATTATTGTTTTATTTTACTGTTTTTTATTTTTTTTACTGTGTTTAATTTTACTGTGTATTTGTTAATATGTCAAAAGTTGAGAAAACAGTTGTCGAGATGCTGAATGCCCCGGAAAATCCCAGGGAATGTAGGAGCCCGACTCCTCGCTCATCAAAAACAGAGCTCCCACACCTAGAGGTGGACATAAACACCCTTTTAAAATTTATAAAACCATATAATGGCAACAAGGACACATTAAACTCATTTTTAGTAAATTGCAACAATGCTTATGATATGGCTTCCGAAGCGCAAAAACCGATTTTTTTTAAATATATATATTGCCAACTCGAGGGCAAAGCCGAAATAGCCTGCTCAATCAAAGAGTTTAAAAAATGGCCTCAATTAAAGGAGTTCTTAAAAACTCAATTCGGCGAGAGAAAACATTACTCCCATTTATTGGCTGACCTGCAAGAGACCAAACAATCTCCAGCAGAGTCGGTCAACCAATACTCGCTCCAGGTCGAAACTTGTCTCTCTCAACTTTTGACGGAAATATCTTTATCGGACACCACACTAAAGGAGTTGCCAGGAAGGATAGCCGCGATGGAGGATCTAGCCCTCCATCACTTCTTGATTGGGCTTAACCCCAAAATATCTAGTATAGTGAGATGCAGGGCACCTAAAAATTTAAACGAAGCCGTTAACCTAGCAATATCGGAAGAGCGCATACAACAATGCATTTACAAAAGGTCAATGCCAACTGAGGCGAAACCTAACTTATCAATGAGGCCTAAGTTTTCCACGAGACCACAATGGCGTCCTGTAGAAAACCGCCCGCAGCCTGGTCCCTCTCGTCAACCGGAGACGATTTACTACCGGTATTGTAAATCACCGGGCCATGACATAAAGGATTGCAAGAAACGTGAATATAATAATAATCGCTACCGTCAACCCCAAGCTAGACCTTTTATGCCAAATTCATACGACAGGAACCGCCAAGTCCACTACGTGGACGCGGAAGAATCCGAGGGGCATGATGAAATCGATCATTTAAACACGGAACCGTCTCACCCAGGCGCCGTGTGAGACAACAGGTGTTAAATAACGGCGCCAACAGACACAAACACACGCACACACCACTCAATACAAAATCACAGGTCACACGACAGGGTAACCAGCCCGAAAAAGGAGACCTACGTCCAGCATCTAACTTCACAGTCCACACGGGTAACCAGCCCCAAACAAGAGACTACATTTCAAAATCACAGGTCACACGACAGGGTAACCAGCCCCAAAAAGGAGACCTACGTCCAGCATTTAATTCAACAGTCCACACGGGTAACCAGCCCCAAACAAGAGACTGTATTTCCACACCACAGGTCACACGACAGGGTAATCAGCCCCAAATAGGAGACCTGCGTTCAGCACCAAACCTCACGGTCCACATGGGTAACCAGCCCCAAGCAAGTGACCACACCTCGACGACTCAGATCATACAACAGGGTAGCCAGCCCCAAAGCGGAGGTCTGCGTCGAGCAACTAATCCAAGCGCTCATACGAACAATCAGCTCCAAGTAGGAAACCTAAGTCCAAATCCGATTTTAAGCAAGGAAATATATGAGGTAAACATAGATACAACAAAACGTTTGCTACCTCATGTGTTGTTAGACTCACAAGTATCCGACGTCCCTTTAACCTTACTAGTCGATTCGGGTTCTGCCATATGCCTATTGAAAGAATCATGCTTACTCAAAAATCCGGAACTTGCTAAAGAAAAAATTAAAATCAAGGGTATCGACCCTAGCGATGAGGCGACCCAAACTGAAGGTCACTTCCCACTAAAACTAAAACTAAATGAAAACGGATTTGCCGTTCACTTTACATTCCATGTCATTAAAAATATTAACCTTCCCTATGACGGGATTATCGGCACAAATTTCTTAACAGCATTCGGCTGTAAGATCGACTACACTCGCGATGTTTTGAGAATAGGGAAATTAAACATAAAACTACACTTCTCTGAACCTTTTTTCGTTATTCCACCTCGTACCGAAGCGGTGATTGAATGCTCGGTTCGAGAAACTGATCTCAAAGAAGGCATCGTTCTAGATCAACATATTTCAAATGAAGTACTAATCTCAAATTGCATAGTTAAAATTAAAGACAATAACCGCGTAAACCTGACTGTCGCCAACACATCGGAAAATTATGTTAATGTAAAAACGAATTTAAAACTTAATATTGAACCTTTAAATGAAAATCATATATGCTACACAAATAACTTCAATACCCAACTAACTACCAAGAGAACCAACGATGTTATTAGCTCCCTCAGAACAGATCATTTGAACCAAGAAGAGAGCGAGGCTCTTATCGATCTCTGTTCTCAATACTCAGACATCTTTTATCTACCTGGCGATCAGTTAACCTACACTTCCGCTCTTGAGCATCAGATTAAAACAAGTAGCGACATTCCCGTCCACACAAAGTCTTATAGATTCCTGGAATGTCACAAAAAAAGAGGTTGAAACCCAAATAAATAAAATGCTCGATCAAAATATTATACAACCTTCATCCTCTCCTTGGAGTTCGCCAATATGGATAGTTCCTAAAAAACTGGACGCCCAAGGCCAACGTAAATGGAGAATTGTAATAGATTACAGGAAATTAAATGATATCACAATCGGAGAGACGTACCCTATCCCTCAGATATCCGAAATCCTAGACCAACTAGGAAATAGCAAGTATTTCACCACTTTAGATCTTACATCCGGTTTCCATCAAATCCTTATTTCCTCGAATGACGCTCCTAAAACTGCCTTCTCTGTGCCCCAAGGACACTTCCAGTTTAATCGCATGCCGTTTGGGCTTAAAAATGCCCCGTCTACCTTTCAAAAGTTAATGAACAACTGTCTATCTGGTCTTCAGGGTTCACGTTGCTTCGTGTACCTTGATGACATAGTAATTTACTTCCATGTAAATCATGGAAGTAAATTACTATGTCATCAAGGTACACGAAGCAACGTGAACCCTCACAAGTAGATAACATGAGGGATGTCTTTGAGAGACTCCGTAAATTTAACCTAAAACTACAACCGGACAAATGCGAGTTCCTTCGCAAGGAAGTTGCATATCTAGGGCACATTATCAGTGAGGACGGCGTAAAGCCTAACCCAGATAAAATTAAAGCTGTTACTAATTATCCTACTCCTAAATCTCCTAAAGACATAAAGTCTTTCTTAGGTCTTGTATCATATTATAGACGGTTTATACCCGATTTCTCGAAATTGGCAAAACCGTTAACTTCCCTCCTAAAAAAGGATGTTGCTTTTCGTTGGCAGAACGAGCAACAACTCTCATTTGAATCCTTGAAACAAAAATTAATCACAACACCTATACTAGCCTATCCTGATTTCACACAACCTTTCCTACTCACTGTAATGCGTCTAATTATGCTATTTCTGCAATCCTATCCCAGGGGACTATTGGACAAGATCGTCCTATCGCTTTTGCATCCAGGACCCTAAATAAGGCCGAATGCAACTATAGTTCCTTCTGCATATCAATGACATGATGCGAATTCGCAACATACATTGCTATGCAGATGACAGTACTGGTGATGCTACATACTCCGGCCGAAGCGGTATTTCTCGGGAACACGTCGAAGAGAGCCGAAACAAGCTTGTGTCCGAAGTTGAGAATCGACTAACCGATGTCTCGGAATGGGGTCGTCAAAACCTGGTCACTTTTAACCCCAAAAAGACACAGCTTTGCGTGTTTTCCGCTAAAAAGACACCCTTTGTCGTGTCACCTCGATTTGGGGATACTCTCTTGACAGCCTCAGCTAGTATCGGGATTCTGGGAGTCGACATATCGAATTACGTTCAGTTTCGCGGTCATTTGGAAGGTAAGGCTAAACTAGCCTCCAAAAAGCTCGGTATGCTCAGCAGAGCGAGGCAGTACTTCTTGCCTGCCCATCGCCTTCAACTTTATAAAGCTCAAATTCGGCCCCACATGGAGTACTGTTCTCATCTCTGGGCCGGAGCTCCTCAGTACCAGCTCCTTCCTCTTGATCGCATTCAGCGTAGAGCGGTTCGAATCGTTGACGACCTGGCTATTTCGAAACGGCTCGACTCTTTGGCATTGCGCAGAGATGTTGGCTCACTCTGTGTCTTCTATCGTATCTTTCATGAAGAGTGTTCCGACGAGTTATTTGGACTAATTCCTGCCGCCGAATTCCATCATCGGACATCGCGTCAAAATTTGAAATTCCATCCTCACCATCTCGATGTCTGGAAATCCACAACTGTGCGTTTCTCTCGACACTTTTTGCCTCGCACTACTTTGTTGTGGAACCAATTACCGGCAGGGGTGTTTCCAAACGGTTACGACTTGGGGGCCTTCAAGAAAAGAGCTTACTCATTCTTAAAAGGCCGGCAACGCAACTGCAAGACCTCTGGTATTGTGGATGTCCATGGGCGGCGGTGATCACTTACCATCAGGTGCACTTCCTGCTCGTTTGCCCCCTCTTCTATAAAAAAAAAAAAAGTGTCACGGAAAAAGAATGCTTAGCAATTATATTCGGCACAAAGGTATTTCGTCCATACCTTTACGGATATCGGTTCAAAATAATTACTGATCACAAGCCTTTGCAATGGCTTTTTAATTGTAAAGACCCCGGGTCCCGACTCGTCCGTTGGCGATTGAAACTCGAGGAGTTTGATACGAAATTCATTATAAAAAAGGAAAGATTAATTCTAACGCTGACGCTTTATCCCGGTTCCCTGTTAACCCAATCATTCCCAATCCTGGCTCCGCTGGAAGCAAAGACCAATACGACCAGGACAAGGACCTTATGGACCTACTGATCTCACCAGCATCATTTAACGAGGACGAAATTGAACCTTTTGATCCCTTAGCTGAACCTTCTCCCAATCCTGTTGAAGGAAATGTAACGCATCCTGAAACACAAACAAACCCCGAGCTTATCACTTTAGATGATTTAAATCTTCCTGAAACGCTGAATCCTCCTAACTCTGAAACACTGAATCCTCCTAACTCTGAAACACTGAATCCTCCTAATCCTGAAACAATAAATATTCCAAATCCCGACATCACCAATCCTCCAATTCTCGATACGCCGAATCTGCCTATCCCTGAAACGCGGAATCCACTGAACCCTGAAACGATACACCTACGAAATCCCGAAAGACAACACTCTCCGATTTCTCCAGACGCTGTAAACACGCAACCTACTCGCACAGACTGTAACATTGACTATTCTAACTTCTTAAAAGACATTGCCAAAAAAGATAAAGTCTTTAATACAAAAATCGTAGAACATAACCAATCCTTAATGAAGACTCATTGCAGTAATCTTCTTATACCGACTTCCTTAGACCTAGACGAATCGAACACCTATGTCCAAGAAGTGATCGGTAATCTTGAAAATCCTAAAGATGTACTTTATAGTGAAAAACAGTTACATTATTTTGAAGAAACAAAATTCAACAATAAGGTCACTTACCTAATATATACGAAAGTTCATCATTTTGATCAAACCTCCTACCCAGAAATCTTCCTAACCCTGAAAAACATAAAACAACATTTGCTAGAAAGTAACATTCAAGAGATAGCAGTTTCCGACTTCAAAAATCCATTTGAAAATTTATCTTTCACCAAAATATATAACATCTTAACCTATTTATTCCACGACTCAAATATAGTAGTAAACATCTATCATAATGACATCATCCATCCGACTCCCACTGAAGTAAAGAAAATCCTATATGACAATCATGATATTCCATCTGCTGGTCACCTTGGCTCTACAAGAATGTACAACAAAATAAGAGAGCGATTTTATTGGAAAAATATGCGTAATGACATTGAGCAGTATGTAAAAAATTGTCCCTTCTGCCAAACCAACAAAGCACTAAGACAAACGAACAAAGCACCTATGCAGATTACCAGCACTTCTAAATCCCCGTTTGAAAGAATATCCTTAGACATAGTAGGGCCTTTACCCGAATCGGGCACCGCTAAGACTAAATATATACTTACCTTACAAGACGACCTGACGAAATACTCTACTGCATATCCGATTAGAAGTACGACCGCTGAAGAAACAACCGACTGCCTCCTTCACTTTATTTCCTTATTCGGTATTCCAAAAACTATCCTCACGGACCAAGGTACCAACTTTACCGCAGAACTCTTCAAAGAAACCTGTTCCTTCCTTAAAATAAAACAACTCTGGTCATCTCCATACCATCCTCAGACCCAAGGAGCACTTGAGCGCTCACATTCGACACTTAAAGAATACTTAAAATCTTATGTGAATGACGAACAGACAAATTGGCCGCGATACGTATATACAGCCATGCTGGCTTATAACACGACTCCACATTCGACGACTAACTTTTCCCCTTACGAACTCCTATTTGGGCATAAACCATTTATCCCCAGCTCCATTTACGACTCTCCTACTATTACCTATTCCGATTACGTAAAAATGCTACAAAACCGGCTGAGATGCTGTAGGGAAAAGGCGATTGAACATTTAGAAAGGTCAAAAGAAACCTCTAAAACATACTACGACACACACACCCGACCTGTGTCTTATAGAGTCGGTGATTACGTGTACCTAAAAAATCATCTTAGACTTAGGAAGGCTCTCTCTCCTATATGGAAGGGACCATATAAGGTTGTTAAAATTAACGGCAGAAATTCGCTCACTCTACTAATAAATCGCCGTCATGTTATTCATCACTTCGACGAAGTGAAATTAGCTTCTAGAGCAGACGCTCACAATTAAATAATTAGTATTTAGGTAATTAAGATTTATTAATTAATTTTATTGTTACTTTTATGTAGGCATTAGTTTTATTCTCGATATTCCTTTACAGCAACCCTTCGTCGGGGCAACAGCTCGTCGAACCACTAATAAATTCCTCGGGTATCTATTTCGACCCGTTAGGGACTTTAAACTTAGTGGATAGTTATCTTAGTGTTATAATTCCCTTAGATATATCATATATACAACCTCATGTAGTAGACTTATCAACTAGTATTAATAATTCCAAATATTTATGCGAAGGAAGTAAAATTCTTAGCCATTTAGAATGTACTAATCTCTTTTTACCATTAATTACCCGATACGAGGACATAAAGCGTGATAGTGAAGCTTTATTCAACCTAACTCCTCGCCGCTCTAAAAGAGATGCCATTCTCGGATTTATCGGGACCTTGTCGAAAAAGCTTTTCGGCACAATGGATGAAGATGACGCCGCTCGCTACGACCAAGCTATCCGAGATGTACAAGCAGATGAGAAAAGATTAGCTTCTCTTGTCAAAGAAAATATCCTAGTGACCACTTCTACGCTTAAAGCGATGAACAAAACTATTTATACATTTGAGGCGAACCAACGTAAATTGGCGACCGCCATTGATGCCCTATATGTAAGCGTAAGAAATCTCACAGCTACTTCGCAAGAAATATTGATAAAATCGCGTATTTTAGAATTAGTCTCAATCATAGAAAATAGTCTTTTAACCTTATCTTTTAAAGTTGAAGACCTCGTAAATTCAATTATGTTTAGTAAATCAAATATTCTATACCCTACCATTCTAACTCCAAAGGAGCTCTACAAGGAGTTGGTAAACAACTACCGATTCATATCTAATTCCAGACGACTACCCGTCCTTTTAAGCTAAATAACATGAACACTATCCTGAACATATCCTCTGTATCCTGCTATATGACTAGTGATAAGATTGTCTTTGTCCTTAATATCCCCTTAGCTAGTCCTATTGACTTTAAGCTATACCACAACTTACCTTGTCCAGCACCTCACGATGTCAATGAACCTACCTCGTATTCTACCATTATTCCCTCTTCTAAATATATGGGAATAAATAATGATAAAACTAATTACTGTAAATTAGAGGACCTCCAAGGTTGCAAAATAATAAATGGCAACACTTACCTTTGCGACGCCTCGGTGCTGTACTCCACTGCAGCGAACCCAACCTGTGAATCAGAAATAATAGGGAAAACACTTACCTCAATACCTAATACATGTGAAACGAAATTCCTCCATGGCCGCATCCAAATCTGGCAACCCCTGCGAAATAACCAATGGTTATTTGTGGTATCCGAGAAATCAAAATTAAATATAGAATTAAATGTAACACAAGTGGTAGAGACAATAATAAGTGGAACCGGAATCCTACACTTACCTCCTGGAAGTGTTGCATACTGCAAAGATACCAAATTAGTAGCTAAGGATAGTGTTAACATGATTTTAAAACCGATAAAGATGTATGTAAATATACTAAATGACCCATGCTGTAATGCGCCTAGTTTTAAGAAAATTATTCCTGTTCTACCTCCTGTTGATTTAAGTAATATAGATTTAGACTCCGTAGCTTTTGACAATCCCGAGGTATTAAAAGGATTGGATGAAATTTTAGATAAACCGAATATTGTACTTTATGAACATTACTATAATATTGTAATCATTCTTATTATATTTCTAATCTTAAGTTTCGCTGTTTTCAAGATATGTAAGGTGACTGGCATCCATAAGAAAATATCCTTTACTCCAAAACCAAATCCAAATCCTGATCCCGTCAACGATGACACCGAAATCCCAGAGACTCCAACACCACGACTTCGCACCCACTATCCGTAAACTTCACCTTAGGGATGTAAGTTTACTCTACATCGGGGGGCTGTTATATCCCTGATGTGTAGGGCTTTTAGCAGACTCACCACCCTTCTCAGCACTCCACCCGAAAGTGCTATCCTAGCACTTTTGGCCCCTTTGCCACTCCTAGCCTCGGTCCAGTCAGTCACCGGCCAACCATCAGAGAGACCAGAAGTCTCCTTCATCCGTGTTTTATTCTAAGTCTTATTCTAAGTTTTATATTATTTCAAGTGAAATAAAGTGTGTAATAAAAAGATCCTTTTTTAAAAACGCTACCAAGTTCCCCCGTATAACAGAACGAACGGACGGACACTGGAGAAACTTCAAGGGTTCGGGTAGTTGTCGTGGAACCCTAAAAATTACGTATATTATGAACTAGCTGTTGCCAGCGACTTCGTCCGCGCGGACTTCGTTTACGCCGCACAGCTCCTCCCCCGTAGGTGATAGCGTGATAATATGTAGCCTATATGTTGACCCGACCTGTTAGTAAGCTTCATGCAAAATTTGAAGTAAATCCATGCAGTACTTTTTGAGTTTACCCCGGACATACATACAGACAAACAGATAAACAGACAAACAGACAAAAATTCTAAAAAACTATATTTTGGCTTCGATATCGATTGTAGATCACGCCCCAAGTATTTTTTTATAAAAATATGCAATGTACAGTTTTAACTTTCCTACGATTTTATTATATGTATGTATTACAGATGATAAGTCTGTATTTGCAACCGATTTGCAAATTGAAGAGACCAGCTTCATGTAGAAATTTACTTTCTACGTCTCGTTAAACATGACATGATCTCGAACCAGAAAATCAAAGTAAAGAAATGTATAAACATTTCAGTTTAACTTGTCGTAACTCTCAATTATCTAGTACTGTGCCCATTATCTGTACAATTAACATTTATTTACCGACGTTCAATTTGTAATTAAAGTCTGCTTACGTAATTTACTGTCGTAAAGTTCTAGGTCGACTGGGTGTTTGTACAGAGTAACCTTATGCAAAGACATTTTTATCCATGTGGTGAGAAATCAAAAAGGTAGGTAAGTTTCTAGGAGGTAGAGTTCTGTATCATCACGACCGGGTCTGATACCACCGCCTAACCTATTCCTGCCGTAATAGCGTCAGTATTTGTCACTGTCATGTTGTGGTTTAAAGGGTAACGTAGCCGGTAAACTTATGCAAGTCGCATTAACACTTCGCTACACAGATAGCAATGCACCATTAACACGTTTGGTGTCTATAGGCGTTGGTTATCTTTTTCCATTAGGAGAGCCATCTGCTTGTTTGCTATCTTATGATATAAAAAAGTTCAATATCAATATTTTAAAAAAATAATGAATTGATTAGGTATATTTTCAAAAACAAAAACCATGGTAATTTCGATTTTCGTATAATTTAGCGAATATATTTTAAGACAGGGCAATACCACGTCGAGTGACGAGTAGCGATGGGAGTTATAGCTACTTATATTTCACTATCACGTCGTGACGTTATTTGTTATTTCGGTGTTATATCACGCGTGATAAATCACGACCGTTATATTTTATTGGTAACGATTATTGACACAATGGGTGCATTTTATTCCGACTGTTACATCGCCGCGCAGCGATTACAATTTATAAGTGATTAATGTAATGAAGTGAAATAACATAATATTGAACAAATTCTCTCTTCTAGATGGTAGCACGGTCTCCCTCAAATGTTGTTGCTTTGTCTCTTCCGCACGATGGAATTCTACGAATTATAAGGTTAAGTAGTAGCTTAGCCCACGTGAAATTGACCACGTGAAATTAAATCACGTTTGCGTTATATGTAACAGACGGTTTCGATGCATGTGACTGGTGTGCCACGTTATGAATTATTTTATAACGAGTGATATGATGATATAACCAGTGATGCGTGAAATGTTTCATGCCTAGTGACAAGTCACCTATCATATTATTGTCGTAACTGCCTCTATCTCTGTCGATCTTATTTTGTTGCACAAGGTAATATTTTAAATATCACTAAAAAACTATTATTTTGGTCGGGGAAAAATTATCCACTTATATCCACAAACCAATAACAGATAACTAAACTAATACATACTATAAAGACAAACGATTTGATTTTTTTTGTTACGATTTAACACAAAAATTACTCATCCGATTTTAAAAATTCTTTTACCTTTAAAACGCTACATTATTGAGGAGTGACATAGGTTACTTTTTTACTCGACTAACCAAAGATAAGTAATGATTTTTGGTTACGGAAGGAAGTCACGAGTGACTGCCAGTATTTTATGTAATTGTACTAACTGACCCGCGCCGCCTGCTTTAGTTAGATTAATAAGTCGTCGATATAGCTTTTCATACAAACTTTCATCCCCTATTTCAGCCATTTAGGCGTTGATTTTTCAAACAGACAGACAGACAAACAGAAAAACAGATAAACAGACTTTTACATTTATAATTATTTTCTTCACGTTTATCTATATGTATATTCATACGTGAAATAAAACCTTGTTCCCCTATTTATGACAATCTCGCGTACGGAAGAGTATGTAATTTGGCAGAGTGATGGAAATCAGGATGATGGAAAGAGAAACCATCGCCTATAAACACCAAAAATGTTAATGTTTCGTTGCTATCCGTGTAGCGACACATGCATAAATCTACCGGCTACCCTACTCTCCAAGCCGGTATACGCCGATGGCAAGCATTAACGCTATTGTGACAGGAATATATAAGGTAACGGTACTTAGTACTGGGCGAGACGTTCCGGAATTACCACATAATAGTCACGATGGTAGTGACACGTATAATAGCCAAACGGACGCCTTTTACGACCTGAACATCTATGAACAAGTCTGTGTACTATCAGCAAAAAATCAATTTATAATAATAAAATATACTTTATATATAAAGTATCTTCACGCCCGTATCACCGAAGGGGTAGGCAGAGGTACAACAAGTGCATCCACGATTAGCAGAAGATACTTAGTCCCACAATGTGATAGGTGGCAAGCCTATCACCAATCGGACACTTTCCAATCCCGGGCAACTTTGTGTTTCACTTTTTTAAATGCCCGACCCGGGAATCGAACCCGAGAACTCATGTGGTCAACGCCAACGCTGGACCATTTGACCACAGAGGTATATATATATATATATATATACATATATATATATATATATATATATATATATATATATATATATATATATATATATATATATATATATATAATATCTTCACAAAAGCTTAGTAGGTTCTGTAACAACATAATCTGTGGCTTATAAGCTTATGGCTTGCTCTAGATCAAGTAATATAATTATTGTAATGTGTACTGGCCTGACCGTGTTACGCACATTCTTCAGCTTTATTAAATTAATCTGTTAATGTCTTTGTCAGTCTACCATTGGAATTTTTAGTATTGATTGGTGATACTTTCACAGCCTACAATATACTAGCCCGGCGTAGATATAAATAGTAGCAATTATTTGAAAGTTCTGTTGAAAATATTCTATGGTTAGGATTTAGAATAGGTACAAAATGTTTTTAACGCATAGAATATACGTCCCCTGTTGGTCCGGGCTTTTTCAGAGAATATACAGTTTTCCTGCTTAGCAGTTTGTAAAAGGCAAAAGGTTGCCAATCACGTCACTCACAATGGGCCTACTAGGTGGTAGAGTTATGCATTGCCCGCGTTTAATGTCACCTTCTTGCCTGTTCTTTCGGCAATAGTATCAGTGCTTGTCGCTTTTGTGACTCGTAAAACCGATAAACTTACGCATGTGGCATTTCGACACGCAAAACAGATGGCAACATACCATTAATATATTTTGTGTCATCTTTCTACCTGCAGCAAACTTATAGGTACGCAGATATCTATACATATAATGAAATCGTAGGAAAGTCAAAACTGTACATTGAATATTTTTTTTAAAGAATACTTGGGGCGTGATCTACAATCGATATCAAAGCCAAAATTATAGTTTTTAGAATTTTTGTCTGTTTGTCTGTTTGTCCGTTTGTCTGTTTGTCTATATGTATGTCCGGGGTAAACTCAAAAAGTACTAAATGGATTTACTTCAAATTTTGCATGAATATTACTAACAGGTCGGGTCAATATATAGGCTACATATTATCACGCTATCACCTACGGGGGAGGGGCAGTGCGGAGTAAACGAACTCCGCGCGGACGAAGTCGCTGGCAACAGCTAGTAAATCTGTATAAATCCCCTAATATAGTAAATCTATATGAATCCCCGAAATGTTTTCCGCGCGCTTCGGAATTAATGGACCAATTTGCAAATTATGTTTTAATTGTCCTGACAATAAGATAAACTTTGTATAAAATTAAATACCTTTTAAAAATCGTACGGGAAAAATTTTAAATGTAACTCGTACGAGCCAGGACGGTGGCTACCCGTCCCGGCTCATATGAGTCAGATTTTAAATTTTTTATTTTAGATTTTAAGTTTAGTATAAGAATTTTTGTTACAATACAACTTTAACTTACAGCAATTTTAACTTACAGCAACCTTGTACACAGATGTAAATTTAGTACAAAAATGTTTATTTAGTAATACACGCTCATTTCAACCTTCACCAACCTTGTACACAGATATGTATAAATTTAGTACAAAAATGATTATGTAACAAGTATATTTTAACATTCAGTAAATTGGTATGCAGATAGGTATAAATTTAAAACAAAAATGTTTTTTTTTTCATTTTTTTAAATTATAAGATAGCAACCAAGCAGATGGGTCTCCTGATCGAAAGAGTCAACCATCGCCTATAGACACCAAAGGTGTTAATGATGCGTTGCTATCTTGTGGCGAGGTCTAATGCCACATGCATAAGTTTACCGGCTATCTTACCCTCCAAACCGGAACAACAACAACAAGTACTGACGCTTTGCGGCAGGAATAGGCAAGGCGGTGGTACCAGACCCGGGCGAGACAATGCAGAACTTTACCACGTCTAAGTGTAGTCACGATAGTAGTGACTCGCATAGCCAATCGGTCGCCTTTTACGACCTGCCTGGCAGAATGGCAATTGGTCTATTCTACAAAGGAACCCGCAACCAACACGGAGAAATTATGTAACAATACATGAACATTTCAAACTCCAGCAAACTGTAACAGTACACGAACATTCAAACCTTCAGCAAATTGGTATACAGTTTTTTTATATAGGAAGTAGGGGCAAACGAGCAGGAGGCTCACCTGGTGGTAAGTGATTGCCACCGCCCACCTTCCAGCCACAGCACGGTAGGTCTTGCAACTGCGTTGCCGGCCTTCAGGACGGTGTATGCTCACTTCTTGAAGGTCCCTAAGTCGTATCCGTTCGGGAACATCCCCGACAGTTATTGATTCCACAGAGGAGTAGTGCGTGGTAAAAAGTACCTAGAGAATCGCACGGTTGTGGATTTCCAAACATCGAGGTGATGAGGATGGAGCTTTAAATTTTGCCGCGATGTCCGATGATTCAATTCAACGGCAGGGATCAATCCGAACAGTTCGTTGGAGGTTTCTGAAGCAATGCAAATTCGTTTCAACCTAAGCAAACTTGTACATAGATATAAATTTAGTACAAATTTTTTGTTTTTTTGCTGTCAACAGGAAAGCGCTTGACCACAATCTCTCCTGATGGTAAGTTAAGATGCGGTCTAAAATGGAACGCGCTTCCCTAGAAGGTACCTGTTCACTCTTCTCTTGAAGACCCCCAGGTTGTACCCGTCGGGGAACACAGACACAGGTAGCATATTCCAGTCCTATTTTTTTATATCATAAGATAGCAAACAAGCAGATGGGTCTCCTGATCGAAAGAGTCAACCATCGCCTATAGACACCAAAGATGTTAATGGTGCGTTGCTATTTTGGGGCGAGGTCTAATGCCACATGCATAAGTTTACCGGCTACCTTACCCTCCAAACCGGAACACGACAGCGACAAGCACTGACGTTATTGTGGCAGGAAAACTTTATGTAAAATGTACTTAACAATACAAGTACTTTTAAACCTAATTATACATTTTGATTAGACATGCTACATGCGTTAGTTCAATGTACTAGGCATCATTTACCTCGTTGCCCAAGGCCTTTATTGAAAGCCTGGATGGATTGGTTATCCAGGCGTTCATCCAGCCCCTTTGAAGAAAAGACCAACTATCGTTCTCCCAGGCAATTAGTATGAGGCGACCGATTGACTATGCAAGTCACTACCATCGTGGCTACTAGGAAGGTAGAATTCTGCATTGTCTTGCCCGGATCTACCACCGCCTTATCTATTATCCTGCCGCAATAGTATCAGTGCTTGTCACTGTCGTGTTCCAGTTTGGAAGATAAGGCAGCCGGTAAATTTATGCATGTGGCATCACCATCCCAATACACAGATAGCAACGCACCATAAACATCTTACGTATCTATATGCGATGGCTTCACTCTACATCAGGAGAACCGTCTGCTTATTTGTTTTTCTATAATATAAAAAAAATTTACTAATTAAATGGTAACAAAACCTTTGCCAACTGTACTGTATAATAAAATATTGTACTTTATTATAGACTAGCTGTGCCCGCGAATTCGACCGCGTCGGTTTTTTTAAAGTAGCCTAAGTTACTCCTTATTACATCAGCTATCTACCAGTGAAAGTCCCGTCAAAATCGATCCAGCCGTTCCAGAGATTAGCCGGAACAAACAGACAGACAGACAAAAATCGTAAAAAGTGTTATTTTGGTATGTGTACCGTGTATACATCCATATGCATTTAGTTAAAACCGATTATTTTAATATTACAAACAGACACTCCAATTTTATTTATTTGTATGTATGTACGTATAGAAGATATGTATAGATAAACGTACTTTGTTATTTTTGAAGATAATAAAGTACGTGAAAATACTTTATTTTATCATTTCACTTAAAAATAATAATTATCGACGTTTGTAACAGCAATAGTACTGAGTGCTAAGTGTGAGTTTTTCTTTTCGCATTCGATCGTGAGCGCGTTTCGAGTTTACTAGGAATTTATATGTGATTTGTACAGCGCCACCTAGTGGTAAACTGGTTTCTCACGTTTACCACTAGGTGGCGCTGTACAAATCACATACAAATTCCTAGTAAACTGCAAACGCGCTCACGATCGAATGCGAAAAGAAAAACTCACACTTAGCACTCTGATCACTTTTGGCGGATGGAAACAAATTTGATTTTTTAGATTGCACTTGTTATTAGATATAACTTTAGATGAGAAATTACAATAGGGACCGTACATTAATAAGCTAGCTAATAGAAAAAAGGTGAAATTAATTAAATTTGGTATTATCCGCGAACTGTTTAGTTCGCGGATAATACCAAATTTAATTAATTTTACCATTTTAATAATGGATTTCCGCAAAGTAACGCCTGAATCAATAAAATAAAATTAGCTAATAGACTTGCTTCAGCAGCTTATGCATTAAAAAAAACCAGCCTAATGCGAGTCGGACTTGCGCACGAAGGGTACCGTACCATCATAGCAAAAATAACCGAAAAAACACATTTATTCTATGGGGAACCCCCTTAATATTTTCATTTTTTTATTTTTAGTATTTGTTGTTATAGCGGCAACGGATATACATAATTTGTGAAAATTTCAGATCTCTAAATATCACGGTTTATGAGATATAGCATGGTGAGAGATAGACGGACAGACAGCGGAGGCTTGGCAATAGGGTCCCATTTTACCTTTTAGGTACGGAACCCAAAAAATGAGTCAGTTTACTGATGTCGATACAACAAGAATTGTGTACTATTAAATTACTTCCACAGTATTATGTCATACGGGATTCTTGTCTGGTAAAATTCTTTTGAAATATATACTATATTTTTATTGCAGAAAAGAGCTATTAGGGCAATTTCGCCGTGTTGGCCCCGGCCTCCTTTGAAGAATAGGACAACTGCCGTTCTACCAGGCAGGTCGTAAAAGGCGACCGATTGGCTATCGAGTCACTAACATCGTGGCTACTAGGTGGTAGAGTTCTGCATTGTCTCGCCCGGGTCTGGTACCACCGCCTTACCTATTCCTGCCGCAATAACGTCAATGCTTGTCGCTGTCGTGTTCCGGTTTGGAGGGTAAGGTAGCCGGTAAACTTATGCATGTGGCATTAGACCTCGCCACAAGATAGCAACGCACCATTAACATCTTTGGTGTCTATAGGCGATGGTTGACTCTTTCCATCAGGAAACCCATCTGCTTGTTTGCTATCTTATGATATAAAAAAAAAAATACTTTAACATTCTACAAACGGCCGTATTTTAGATTTTACTATATTTTAGATTTACTATATTTGCCACTAAGGTGCATACACTAGACGGTTCTTTAATTATACTTAGAGTATAAAAATACAACCGAATTGAAGTCGATTTAAAAATTAAATTAGCCGAGTACACTCAAATGCATAATCCAGTTAAGATAAATCATCGTAAACGTTTATGCGTGTATTAAAATGTCGTAAAGCATCATTAGTTGGCACCGAGACGAATCGAACGGTAGCGAGCCTGATAAATATGCAAATTACAGCAGTGCGGGCCCAAAAACGAAGAAAAAATGAATTTATGTACTAGTCACGACCGCTACTGCGTTTGCCTGAGGCGAAAACATATTAAAATCAGTATCAAATCCTAAAAAGGAATATATATAGGTACTAGCTGTTGCCCGCAACTTCGTACGCATGACTTCATACGACTTTCGTATTAGGATTTTAGGAACTTACTGAACTAACACTAGTTGTATTTTCCTGTGGAAACGAAAGATTTTCCCGCAGTAAAAAGTATCCAAAAACGTTAATCCGGGTAATTAGCTATTACTGTACAAAATTTAAAAAAATCCGTTCAGCAGTTTTTGCGTGAAAAGCGAACAGACAGACAAACAGACAAAAAATTCAATTTCTATCGTTTTGGGGTTTATGTTCTGTACACAATACGCAGCAATAATTATTTTAAAGAAATATTTCATGTACAGATTTAGTTTCGTTACTGTTTTATTATATGTATAGATATATAGATGATGATAGGACAGTTCTAGCACAATAGCGTCCATGTTTATCACTGTCGAGTGTCGTGTTCCGGTTTAAAGGGTAAGGTAGCTGGTAAAATGATATATTACACAGTTGCTACACGGATAACAACGCACTATTAACATGTATGGTGTCTATAGGCGATGGTTTACCTTTCCATCAGGGGAGTTATCTGCTTATTTGATGGCTTATGATATAAAAATAAATATTAGACAACTTCATTCAAACGTATCATATAATATTATTTTATACCTCGTATGACTCAAATCCGCACTTTAGTCACCCTTTTCGGTGTAAAAGTAGTATATCGATACTAAGTTGTATATTATGCACGGCGTGAAATTAGCGCCCAATCGCTCAATAGACACTAACGAAGTTAAGTTATCCTTGTGGCTTGGGCTTATTGCCACATGCATAAGTTTACCGGCTACCTTACCCTACTGACCGTAATACCACAGTGACAAGCACTGATGCCATTTTGGCATAGGTAAAGTGATACCAGACTCGGACGAGACAAAACATTATAATTATAATGCACTGTAATAAACAGCCAAACCCAGAAATACAAACATCTACGCTCATCAGTCATCACACAAACATTACTCCCTGACGGTGACGCGGACGGTTCGGACATGTAGAAAGAATGGTAGATGAAAGGTTAATAAAACAGATATACAATGCGAATGTGGAAGGATATGTAGGTACCGGGGAAGACCAAGACTAACATACCCTGATCAGATAAATCGAGTACTGTCCGAAGGTGGTGTCAAGAGTTTTCGCAACCGACGTGTGTATAAAGAGAACAATAAACGTGGAGGAAGCAAGACAAGCCTGCAAGGACCGTATGGCACTCGGTTCTCTCTGCCTACCTCTTAAGGGATCTGGCGTGAAGATATGTATGTATGTATTCCCTGACGGGAATGGAACCAATTATGCTGAGAGACTATATATATTAGTTACATGTTCAAAAGGATTTTTCTCTATAAATTGTCCAACAGAATATTCTTATTTATACATAAAAGTTAATAATATACACTTACGGTATACACAATGTAAACAAAAATTGTCATAAAAAGATACGGTAATATAGGTATCTATTTTATTTTCTACGAAGATGGTAGAATATATTTTCTGAGGCACCGTTTACATACTTTCTGTTTGCCCAAAGGCTGACTGGAGAAGAATGCCAATAGGCATTATGTTCGCCTTTTGTACAAATTTATTTATTTATTTATTTATTTATTTATTTATTTAAATACTTTATTGCACAAAAATAGTACAAAAGGCGTAACTTAATGCTATTAAGCATTTTCTCACAGTTTACCTTTCTTGATGCTGAGAGAAAAAGCTTGGGTAGTGCATAAAAAACTAATTATGAGCTATCAATAAAACTAAATACTAGATTCTAAATTACCATAACTAATCTATTTTTGTGATATACTACAACAAAGGAAGTAAGTAATTTAATTTATTATTTATTAAAATTAAAATTTAAGGTGTACAATTAAGTTAAATAATTAAATAAATATATCTGAAGTAAAACGATACGTAAATATATATAAATAAATATATCTGAAGTAAAACGATAAACGTAAATATGAGTAGGTACGCCGATTCATTTGCGGAGTAGGTAGAGTGAAACGCCTGCTGAGCAGATGGAAGTGGTAGTGGTCCCATCGCCAATTTGTCCAATCTGATAACGATTATCACTAGTATCTTGCGATAACCGAGGCTGCAGCTTTACGTGGATAAGATCACCACTGTGAGGGTTAAGCGATAGAACCAGTGGGTCAACAACTGTGAGGGTGACGTCAACTCATAACTATGGAGGTAGATAATGTCACACTCGGACGAGGATGTGGAAAAGGAAGATCTTCCCGGTCAGTCAAGGTGTACTGCTTGGGGACTGACCATCTGAAAAGCGTTGGTACTTGTATATCGACGCCGGAAATCGAAAACGTAGTAGTCCACAAGTTACGAAAAAAAGTTTTAATGAACTGTTCGAATTTAAAAAAATCTTAAATAAAAAATTTTAAATAAAGGTAAAGTAAATTTTCTTTACAGTTTATTCGTACATCTACGAGACCGAGATGGCGCAATGTGAATTTTTTAATTCGAACAGTTCAATAAAACTTTTTTTCGTAACTTGTAACTACGTTTTCGCTTTTTGGTGTCGATTACACTAAACACTATTACAAGATAAATAATTGTGATATCGCGATTTAGGGCTTTACTTTGAATTTTTTTTTCTTGTAGCATATGTAGATTGCTTGAATCGCTACAACACGATAATGTTTACATACCACCATACTCCTGGCAGTTACTGAAGTTTCAACTTTTATTGGTACAACTTACATTATAATTCTTCATTCGAAGCGCAAGGGTCTGGAACATGCTTCCTGAGTCTGTGTTCCTCGACGAGTACAATCTGGGGATTTTCAAGAGAAGAGTGAACCTTCTAAGAAAGCGCATTCCATCTTAGGCCGCATCTTAGCTTACCCTCAGGCGAGCTCGTGGTCAAGCGCTTCCCTAACAATAATAAAAAAATATAATATATATACTTTCCATCGTCGGCATTTGGTGAAACACCGCCATAATTATTGTTTTAAATTTTGCACTTGTACTGTTTCACAGTTCACAAATTTTATATATATTTTTTATTTAAATAGCCAACCGGTTTCGCATTTAACTGCATTATCAGGGTTAAAATTTAAATTGTTAACAAATACGTTGTTTTTGGAAGCGTTAATAATGGTCGGTAAATGTGAAATATTGAGTTTGATAGAAAATGTTGCCAAATAATTTGTGAACTGTGAAACAGTATAATTGCAAAATTTAAAACAACAATTATTTTTAGTTCTTTTTTAAAATTTAAGAGCCGATTTTAATATAACTTGAACTGTTCCCTATGTTGGAATATACCTACTGGATTAAAATCAAAACGAATTATCTCGACATGGTTCTTAGTTCCTAAGAAATTCGTGGACAAACATACAAATATACGAAATATATAACGAAAGTATGTTATTCGATAAATAAGTTGATTGAAATCAACAACTGAAATAAAAAACCCGAATGCAGGCCATTCGGGCCCCTTTAAAGAATTGACCATATATCATTATGCCCGGCAGTTCGTAAAAACCAAACCGAATTGGCTATATGTATCATTACCATCGTGACTACTAGGTTATAGAGTGTTGCAACGTCACGCTCAGGTTTTGGTACCACCGCCTTACCTGTTCCTGCTGCAGTAGCGTCCTTGTCATTTTCGAGTTCCGGTTTAGAAGGTGAGGTAGCCGGTAAGCGTGGTATGGCCATCCCGCTACGCGGATTATAAAACACTAGCTGTTGCCTACGACTTCGTCCGCGCGGACTGCGTGTACTTCGCACAGCCCCTCCCCCGTAGGTGATAGTGTGATAATATGTAGCCTATATGTTGACCCGACCTGTTAGTAATATTCATGCAAAATTTGAAGTAAATCTATGTAGTACTCTTTGAGTTTACCCCGGACATACATACAGACAAACAGACAAAAATTCTAAAAACTTTATTTTTGGCTTCGATATCGATTGTAAATCACGCGCCAAGTATTTTTTTTAAAAAATATTCAATGTACAGTTGTTGACTTTCCTACGATTTTATTATATGTATAGATTATTAACATCTACAGACATAATATAAACGATGGTTTCATTCTTTCTATCTGCCATCCCATCTATCTGCTTCCATCTGCCAGCCATCTACTTGTTTGATATCCTATGATATAAAAAGACATTTCGGCCATGTTACAAAAAACTAATGCAATTACGCGCCTACCAAACAACATTTAGCAATCACAAGAGATTGTGTCTAATCTCATGTTGTTTTTTCAAAGGAGCAATAATACTTATCACCTGGATTTTAAATTATAATTATAATTTAAAATCCAAGTGACAAGTATTAATGTATGCGCAAGTATACGCTTACCATGCATCTGGATTTATCTGGATACATCCAGATTACATACGGGGGTCGACTAAACTTAGTCCATTTTAACCCCAAGAAGACACAAGTTTGCGCGTTTTCCACTAAGAAACCTTCCTTTTTCGTTTCTCCTTGTTTCGAAAATAATTCCCTAACAGCCACAGCCAGTCTTGAAATTCTTGGAGTTGACTTATCGGGCAACGTTCAGTTCCGTGGTCACTTGGAATGCAAAGCCAAATTAGCCTCAAAAAAGCTGGGTGTTTTCAGCAGAGCCAGGTAGTACTTCACGCCGACCGGTCGCTTACAACTTTATAAGGCGCAAATCCGGCCTCATATGGAGTACTGCTCTCATTTGTGGGCGGGGGCTCCACAGTACCAGCTCCTTCTTTTTGACCGCATTCAACGTAGCGCGACTCGAATCGTCAATAACAGGACTATTTCTGACCGGTTTGATTCTTTGGAATTACGTAGAGATGTGGCTTCGCTCTGCATCTTCTATCGGATCTATCATGAGCGTTTGGGAATGTTCTAAGGAACTGTTTGGATTAATTCCTGCCGCAGAATTTCACCATCGAACATAGCGACAAAATTAAAAATTTCATCCTCACCATCTAGATGTCTGGAAATCCACAACATTGCGATTATCGAGGCACTTTTTCCCCGCACTATTCCTCTGTAGAACCAATTACCGGCAGGAGTTTTTCCAAGCGAATACGACTTAGAGACCTTCAAGAAAATAGCCTACTCATTCTTAAAAGGCTGGCAACGCAATTGCAATTCTTCTGATATAGTGGTTGTCTATGGGCGGTGGTGATCACTTACCATCTCATCATGTGAGCCTCCTGTCCGTTTGCTCCCTTTTTCTATAAAAAAGACTGTCAGCATTACATCTAGAGACATAATATTCTAGCTGTGTCCGCGACTTCATCCGCGTGGAAAAAATTTGAAAATAAAAGTTCCGGGGATTTACCTGCGTAGTTTCCGTTTTTGTGGGATTTCTGTGATAAAAACTATTCTAGGTTCTTTCTCGGGTCTTAAACTTACTTTGCACTAAATTTTATCTGAATCAAATGCTTCGATGTTTTAGGCGTAAAAAAATGACAGACTGTCAGAGTTGCTTTCGCATTTATATTACGAGTAGTATGGATGTAATCCAAAGAAGACTTGCTGTTGATTTTCTTCGTATTGGTCCCGGGCTCCTTTGAAGAAAAGGCCAACTGCCGTTCTGCCAGGCAAGTCGTAAAAGGCGACCGATTGACTATACGGGTCACTACCATCGTGGCTACTAGGTGGTAGAGTTCTGCATTGTCTCGCCCGGGTCTGGTACCACCGCCTTACCTATTCCTGCTGCAATAGCGTCAGTGCTAGTCACTGTCGTGTTCCGGTTTGGAGGGTCAGATAACCGGTAACTTATAATTTATGCATGAGGCCTAAGACCTCGCCACAAGATAGCAACGCACCATTAACACCTTTGGTGTCAATAATAGGCGATGGTTGACTCTTTCCATCAGGAGACCCTTCTGCTTGTTTGCTATCTTATGATATAAAAAAGGACTGTATGGTAAAATGACTGATAGTCTATTCTATAACAACTACGCAGAAAAACGAGTAAGATGTTCTAAATTTATTTTCCTTGTCAAACAAATTACGATAAACTACGTGCTGCTAATCGAATAGAGCTTGAAAGTAAATGCGGCAACATAAGCACATAAAAATTGTTTATTTTTTTCAGTGAAAAGATCCTTGCCAGTCTTCTAAGAACTGGCTCTTTATTCTTCAGTCTGTAAACACTTCTAAATGTTTATCCTTTTTGAATTCTTAAACAACAGAGGGCGAACAATACGCGCGCAATAACACATATAATTAGATATTAGATGTTGCCCGCAACTTTGGTTCTGTTCATCTTATTTTCAGTTACCATAGGTACGGTTATTTGGTTAAAAAAATAAGCGGTTACCCAGAACGGTTTTCGGGAGTTTTGGGAATAGGTAAATTCGGACCCATCAAAATCTATAGAGATTTTGATGGGTTGTTTCCGAATTTATCCCTAGTTTGAGGCGCCACATTGAGAATAGGTATGGTGCCTAATAACAAAAAAAGCGAAACGCACGTTCAAGTGTAGTTGGCGGCGCGGTAGTCGTAGGTTAAAACTATTAATGCTGAGATGAAAATTGTATATTTGATCTAAGAAATTGTAGGAAATATTCTCAAGTTCAATTTTGTGACTGATTATTTATATCGTAAAATGAATAGAAAAGGAGATTTTGTTAAAAAAACTGCTATAATTATTTTTTTAGTTATTTTCTTTTTAAAAAAGTATATTCACGCCTGTAACGTGAAGAGACTTTTTTAAAATTAGAAATGTGTAATAAAAAGTAAAATTTAACATATACGTTAACTTTACACATATCCCCGACTCGAAGATTGAACTCGAGACCATACTATATAAACCGAATAAGCTAATAACTGTGCACGAGGCAGACCATCATCTATTTTAATAGACATTAGCAAATGTCACATCGATCTCATGGAAGTGCACATTAACTGGCACCATGATTAATAGCCCAGCCCTGTTACCGACATAGCCCGCATTTCTATTCTGGCCAGAACCGCATAACACTAGCCAGATCGTTAAAATACTTTTATAGTATTTCTAACGACTTAATAAAGATCAACTTTAAAAGAAGAGGGTACGCAATTGTGGTATTTTTGTCTAAAGAAACGAGTCTTTTTGTATTATAGAACAGTAAAATAGACGACAAAGATTTTAAGGGACTTCCATTAATTATGTGAGAAAATTTTCCTCCCCTCCCCATTGATGAGATTTCGTAAGATTTTACTCGACCCCCTTCCCCACCCCGAATCTCATTTTTTTTATTTTAATGAGAATAGCTGATGGCCTTAAAGGCCGTAACAGTGACACCGGACTAGCAGAATGCAGCCAGAGTTTAAATTTAAATTTGGCCAATTAACACCGTTATAGGATTGTCAGGATTGGTTAGTACATTGCGGAGCCTCCTGAACCTAGGGACGGGATCTGTGTCGCTGACGTAGTTTACCGCGGCTACTACTAATGGTTTGGGATGGTCGGCTGCTTTTGCAAAGTAAGTTTTGGACAATTCTTTAAAATGTTGTGCTAATGTCGGGAGTTATAGCACTATGAAGATCCATATCCATACGTACTACGGGCAACCAGTGACGGTGCGCATGAATCTATTTTGGACCACTTCCAATTGGTGTAAGACGTTAGAAGACTCTCGCGTGAGATTTTTGATAATGCATAGCTGTACGACTTCTATGTACATAACTTAATCTGTGCTTGATTACATTAGATATATTTAAAAAACAACTCTACCATCTACTTGCCAGGGTTTACTTTCCGTTTGGTCTCATTAAAATTTGGCAAAGATTGTCCATATTAATTAATATCGGTGTTGATGAGCATGTAAAGCCGTCAGTCCCGGCTATCGCTAGAAATAGTCGATAATCATTATCAGGTCAGTAAAATGTGGAGATGGGGATCACCACTGATCTTGCCAACCGACAAACCGGTGAATCGTAGTGAATTGGAATGTTTATAGACGTTTGGTTTACTGTCTCCCTAAGAGAACCGGGCGTGATAATACTTACTTGCTGTTGATATAAAAAATGAAGCGCAGTAAAACAGCAGCAACCGACTTCTAATTAGGTGCCTACTATCTAAGAAACTCTGAACCGAATCACCAAAAAAATACGGGACCAATCAAAAAAGGAATACTTTCCATTTGATTTTAAAACAAAAAATCTTAACAGGTGTCCCTAGAGGCCATCCCTGAAACTACCCCTAAATTGAAAATTTTTAGCTCGAAGGAACATAAACTATACCTAACTATTTTTTTTTTTCGGACTTCATAAATTCAAATTTTTTTGCAAAATTACAGTAATTTGATTTTTGAAAAGCTACATATTTTGTAAACTATGATCGTTTTCGATCTTCCGAATGGCATCCAACACAATATTTAAGCTCTAAAATGTTTTCTTAGCTACATAATCTATATGTTGAAAATCGTCGAAGTAATGTCAAAAATGTTTTAAACATTTTGTCATAGACAATTTATCCCAAACAAATTGACCGGTTTTGATCCAATTTGAAATTGAATTGCAATTGCAATTTCAACTTTACCGATGGATTAAAATATCTAATCCAAAACTGATTAGATATTTTAATCAATCGGTATTTCTTTGCTGTTTTTAAGGTTTTTCCAGATTCCCAAGCACGGGGTGAGTGCTATAACACAAAAATAATCGGTATATTAACCTGAAAGTTATTTAAAAAATATTAAGTTAGTTTTCTGTAAAAGCTATAACGTTTGCAAACATGATTCGATTTCGATTTTTACTTTTGACGTTGTTTTTTAAGTACTAAAATGATTGGTTAAAAATTTCGAAATTGTGTCGAAAAAGCAATTTTTTCAAATTTTTTTCAACGAACGCATAAACCGATTTTGATGCAATTTAAGCATTGGGTGCAGTTTTTGAGGAAAATAGCTGATTAGATTTTGTACTCAATCGATATATTAATCTGGAAGTTATATTAAAAAAATGTTCAGCCAATTTTTTTGAAGTTTTTCCAAATTTCTCAAAATCGCCTAAACCGAATTGGTACAAATTTTTACGGAAGTCTAAGTTGAGCGGAATTCGATCGAATGACATCAACCACATTTCGACCGTTCAAGCCATTCAAAAGTTATGAGATGTTTACACACACACACACACACACACACACACACGCACATGCATACGAACACGCACACGCACATGAACACGCAAACGCACACACACAGACACACACACACACACATACAATCACACATACACACACATACATACATATTACATACAGAAATACAGACCCGGAAACCCGGAAATCTAGTAAAAACGCGATTGTTGAAAATCGGGGCAAAATCAATTAAAAATTCCATAATATCAAATTCTAATCAATTAATAAATTCTGAGTTCTGAGGTAGCAAATATAAAATAGTTTTTTAGCAGTAAAACTGCAGCAACCGTCCGTCTCGCCCGGGTCTGGTACCACCGCCTTACCTATTCCTGCCGCAATAGCGTCAGTGCTATATCATAGACGTGTTCCGGTTTGGAGGGTAAGGTAGCCGGTAAACTTATGCATGTGGCATAAGACCTCACTACAAGAAAGCAACGCATCATTAACATCTTTTTTTTATTTATTCTTTTTTATATCATAAGAAAGCAAACAAGCAGATGGGTCTCCTGATGGAAAGATTCGACCATGGCATATAGACCCTAAAGGTGTTAATGGTGCGTTGCTGTCTTGTGGCGAGGTCTATTGCCACATGCATAAGTTAACCGTTGCG
Source organism: Apodemia mormo (assembly GCA_036924255.1). Classification (NCBI taxonomy): domain Eukaryota; kingdom Metazoa; phylum Arthropoda; class Insecta; order Lepidoptera; family Riodinidae; genus Apodemia; species Apodemia mormo. The sequence goes on along the minus strand of JAUPFN010000021.1, from coordinate 27,021,881 downwards.
GCAGGAATAGGCAAGGCGGTGGTAGCTTATCTGAGCCAGACAATGCAGAACTCTACCACCTAGTAGCCACGATGGTAGTGACCCGCATAGCCAATCGGTTGTCTTTTACGACCTGCCTGGCAGAGCGGCAGTTGGTCTAGTCTTTAAAGGAGCCCGGAACCAACACGGGGAAAAGTGTTTGGTGTATATAGGCGATAGTTGACTCTTTCCATCAGGAGACCCATCTGCTTGTTTGCTGTCTTATGATATAAAAAAAGACTTCCCATTTCCTGTATCTCCGGAACCCTGCATCAGATCTTCATCAAATTAAAATGGGAACACACGGGGAGTATACCCTATCAAACAAAAAAAAAAAGAAAATTGGTGTACACATGACGGAGTTCTGTGGTAACAAACATAAAAAAATATTCAGCCGAATTGAGAATCTCATCCTTTGAAAGAAGTCGGTTGAAATGAAATGAAAATATTTAATTGCAATAATATTGAATATGAGTGTTACGAGGTATCTTCTTATATTATATATAAAATTCTCGTGTCACAATATTAGTTACCATAGTACTCCGAAACGGCTTGACCGATTTTTATGAAATTTTAATTGCATATTCAGTAGATCTGAGATTCAGCTACTATTTAATTTTCATACCCCTAAGTGATAAGAGTTGTCCACCCGTAACATTTATTTTTTATTTTTTGGGCATTTTTTATATTTTTATTTTTTTATAATATGGCATGAAAAATACATACAACCCTAAATTTTTACCCTTCAAACATCAACCCTAAATTAATAATTTATATGGCAAATGGTTATGGTATGGTTTTAATTAATAATTTATATGTCAAAACAACGATTGCCGGGTCAGCTACCAAAATATTCTACCATGATCTGATAACTGGTGTGCAAATATAAGTATAAAAAATAATGAAGTTACGAAAATATTCTACCACGACATGGTGTGCAAATATTTAATTAGGAAAACACAAAGGATTTTTTACGAATGAAAATATCTATCTTGTACTCGTTAGATTATCTTTATGTAAGTCTTATTTTCATTTATATGTTGTTTAAATCTAATATGCAGCCATAGTACACCAGGAAATTTCAAGAATTCTGATAAACTTACATCACCTATCATTACGTGATGGCATCACTTATTGAATCACGCCGTGGGATAAGACTGTCGCGTATGTATGATGAATGTAGATAATGTATTACTAATTAACGATAATAAGTATATGATGTAAAAGCTATAACATGCGGCTTCGTCCGCTTGGTCAAAGGACAAATAATTAAACGGCGTTTTAAAAAAATGTACAGGAATTGATCTAACCAAAAAGTAAGCAATTTATTTGCTTGTAGTATGGGGTGGTATGGGTGTCAGTCAACGATATAAGCACATAGAGATCCAAATATAAATAGTGAAATGGATTTAATAAACACCCATACCCAGAAATACAAACATCTAATAAGTATGAATATATAGTAGAATTCTGCAGCCAGAAACTTCTCAACGAGGTTTTTTATGGAACAAACGAATGAGAATATCCGAAAAGGCGTTGAAACTTATCACTAGGTGTTATTATTATTATCCTACGAATATTATATTTTTTTATCGTTAGATGTCAATCAAGCAAATAGCTCTCCTGACGGAAAGAGAAACCATCGCATATAAACACCAAAGATGTTAATGGTGCGTTCCTGCCAGTGAGGCGGGATGGAAATACCACATGCATAAGTTTACCAGCACCCCCAAACCGGAACACAACAATGACAAGCATTAACGATACTACCACAGGAATAGGTAAGGCGGTGGTACCAAATACCCGGGCGAGACGTTGCAAAACTTTAACACTCAGTCACGATGCTAGTGACAGGTATAGCCAAGGCGTCGTCTTTTGCGACCTGCTTGGTAGAACGGCAGTTGGTATATTCTTCAAAGGAGCCCAATCAACAAAAAACAAATAACCCCTTGGTCGAGTCGTTAGCAATCCTGACTACGCAATCGACGGGGCTCGGATTCGACCCCGACGGGGACAAGTATTTGTGTGAAGCGCATAAATATTAATTAAATTCGGCGTCGCTCACGTTTAATCGGCGTAGGTTCCGACTAGTTTCAGACCTATATGAGGATTGAGGTCCTTCCTCAGGATGAGTTAGACGTTCGCTCGGTAGTCGGTAGCACCTCGTCTGGAACTGCGGGCGGTAGCGGTAGCGGGAATGTGAAAAGCGCCGTCGGCGAAGATGGTGCACAACGTCTAACGGCGCTTTTCACATTCCCGCTACCGCTACCGCCCGCAGTTCCAGACGAGGTGCTACCGACTACCGAGCGAACGTCTAACTCATCCTGAGGAAGGACCTCAATCCTCATATAGGTCTGAAACTAGTCGGAACCTACGCCGATTAAACGTGAGTTAAGCCGATTTTAATTAATAGTTAACAATGACTCACGATAGTTTTAATCATTTTATGCGCCGAGTTAGAGTATATATATATATATATATATATATATATATATATATATATATATATATATATATATATATATATATATATATATATATATATATATATATATATATATATATATATATATATATATACATATATATATATTAGCGATGGGCCGAATGTGGTTTGAACCGAATTCGAACTTCGGCCGAACATTCGGTGAAAATAAAAAATTCGGCCGAATTTCGGCCGAACTTCGGTTTAGTAGGCGCTTTCTTGAAAGCGACACGTTTACGAATTTACTTAAAATTTAGATTATTTTATACTAGCTATTGTCCACGGCTTCGCTCGCGTAAAGTAAGAGACAAAAAGTTGCCTATGTCACTCTCCATTCCTTCTGAACTATCTCCACTTAAAAATCACATCAATCGTCGCTCTGTTTTGCCGTGAAAAACGGACAAACAAACAGACACACTTTCCCATTTATAATTTTAGTATGGATATATAGGATATTGTTAATAGTTTTCGCAACGCACGTGAATTTATGACGTAACGGCATAAATTTGATACATTTGAGTTACATTGTTCCAATTTAGGCACGGATCTTTATTTTTAACTTCCCTTTACGTATGTAGATAAGGAACTCTTTTTGCCCCGATTTATGAAAATCGAGTTTTCACCAGATGTCCACCTTTTGAGATCCTAGAAATCTTTTCCGACTATTTTCACAATGAGGTCAGCATGTCTGTATGTATATGTGTGTGTATGTGTATAAGTAAACATCTCATAACTTTGTACATAAATAACATACATACATAAATAATTTTGTACAATCTAAGTACATAAATGTATAGATTAGCTATAAAATCTAATCAGCTCTATTCCTACAAAAACTGCGTTCAATGCATTATTGCATCAAAAATTTTTAATTTTCCGTTCAAGAGTTATCGTTAACGAAAAATTTTAGAAGTGTTTTTTGACATATCTTGGTAATTTCTTAACTAGAATTTGTTTACCTTCCACAATATTTTAGTGCTTATAAGACTGTGTCAAATTTAGTTTCAAAAAACGAAATCGAACCAAGTTTTCAAAAGTTTCAACTATTTTAATATTATATATTAATATTTGTTGTTTACAGAAAACTTCACAAAATTTTTAAAATAACTTTCCGGATAATACACCGATTGATTTAAAAATCTAATCAGCTTTTCTCTCTTAAAATCTGTGTCAAATATTGTAAATTGTATCAAAATCGGTTTACCCGTTCGGAGTTATCGTTGACGAAAAATTTTGAAAAAAGAATGTTTTATTTATATAAATTCGAGATTTTTGACCAAAACTTGTTTGACCTTCTACAATATTGTGGTACTTAAAACAACTACGTGAAATATAGTTTCAAGAATTAAAATCGAATCAAGTTTCCAAAATTACAACTTTTTAAATATTAATATTTTGTTGTTTACAGAAAACCTAATAATTTTAAAATAACTCTTTGGCTTATATACCGACTGACTTAAAAATCTAATCAGCTTTTCTCTTTTTAAAACTGCATCAAATAAGTAAATTGCATCTAAAATTGATATTGCTTCGACATTTTTCAGCCTGTAGATTACGTTACGTACGTTTAGAAAACATTTTAGAGGTCAAAAATTGTGTCGAATGCCATCCGAAAAACCAAAATCAATCATCATTTTCAAAATATATAGCGTTTAAAAAAATTTAAAATTACTGTCATTTACAACGACTTTTATATAGTAACGAACATTTGTAACAAATTAAAGATTTTTGAACTCTGTAAAAAATGTGATATGCGTAGATATAGATAAAGATTTAGCGAGAAGTTTCAGTGATGACTTGCCGATGCCGGGTCAACCGTTTTACATGCTTTGTAATCTCTTCGAACACAAAAATCTATGCTGAGGTTTTTTATTTTTGTTTTTATGTTGTTTTATTTAGCGGGATGTTTCAGGGATGGCCTGCAGGGTCAAGCAATTTACAGATTATTTTGGTAAGTATAATATAGCCTATGTTACTCGGGGATGATTTAATATCTTTCTAATGGTGAGAGATTTTTTCGAATCGGTCGATGTATGGATATGTATAGGGTGTAGCCCGCTGCATCATAAAAGTTTTTGGTAATTCACCAAAAACTGTGAGTACAACTCAATTTTCTGAGATAAAAAGTAGCCTATGTAATCTTTGTTCCAAATTTCATCCAAATCTGTTCAGTAGTTTTGACATGATTGAGTAACAACATCCATCCATCCATCCGTTTATCCAATCAAACTTTTGCATTTAAAATATTAATATAGATTAGGCATGTGTTTGGTTGTGAGATGTGTTATGAATGTAGGTTAATTAAGTTTTTTTATAGAAAAGGGGGCAAACGGACAGGAGGCTCACCTGATGGTAAGTCATCACCGCCACCCATGGACAACCACACTATCAGAAGATTTGCAGTTGCGTTGCCGGCTTTTCAAGAAAGAGTAGACCCTTTCCTTGAAGGTCCCTAAGTCGTATCCGCTTAGAAAAACGCCTGCCGATAATTGGTTCCACAGAGCAATATTGCGGGGAAAAAGTCAAGAATCGCACAGTTGTGGATTTCCATACATCGAGATGGTGAGGATGAAATTTTGAATTATGTCGCGATGTCCGATGGTGAAATTCTGCGGCAGGAATTAATTCAAACAGTTCCTCGGTTCCAGTATGTAAATATGTAGGATTATTTTTAAGTATATATATACGTTTGTTATATGGGTTCTCCCCTTAAAAAAAAGTGTCTTCACGCCCATATCCCCGAAGGGGTTGGCAGAGGTACAACAAGTGCACCCACGATTAGCCGAAGGTACTTGGTCCCACAAATGTGATAGGTGGCAAGCCTATTGCCAACCGGGCACTTTCCAATCCCGGGCAACTTTGTGTTTCTAAGAAAACTGAAAAAACACTTTTTTTTAAAGTGCCCGACCCGGGAATCGAACCCGGGACGTCATGTGGTCAACGCCAACGCAGGACCACTAGACCGCAGAAGCGATCTCCCCTTAAAATTTATTTTATTCTTTTTTAGTATTTGTTGTTATAGCTGCAACATAAATACATATTCTGTGAAAATTTCAACTGTCTATCATGGTTTAAGAGATATAGCCCGGTGCTCTCACGGACTTTTACTAGTTGGTAGAGTTCTGCATTATCTCGCCCGGGTCAGTACCACCGCCTTACCTATTCCTGCCGCAATAGCGTCAGTGCTTGCCACTGTCGTGTTCCGGTTTGGGGGGTAAGGTAGCTGGTAAACTTACGCATGTGGCATTAGACCTCGCCACAAGATAGCAACGCACCATTTACACCTTTGGTGTCTATAGGCGATGGTTGACTCTTTCCATCAGGAGAGGAGACCTGTCTGCTTGTTTGCTATCTTATGATATAAAAGAAAAAAAAATCAGTAACTTCCTTATCTATATACCTACGTAACGGGAAGTTAAAAAAACATACAGGCGAATTTATAACATATTTTAGGAAAGTCGGTTAAAAATCGAAATGTGGTAATGAAACAAGCAAACGTCAACAAGCAAACGGTCAGACGATGGACGGACAGGGGAGTCTTAGTAATTGGGTCCCCCATAGGGTACGGAACCCTAAAAATATGTCAATGGTGCGTTACCTGGCTATACGAGGTAGGCAGTGTATTCAGGCCTATAATTTAGTCGCTGTAGGCAGCCTCTTACTAGGTAGATAGGAAATAGAAATAATTACCTAACAGTTTTTGCCAGAACCTCCCGGGGTTCGGGAAAAGCTCACGATATAGGATTGAACGTGCTCATCACTAGATCAACAAAGCAGTAGACTAATTACTATCTTAAGAAAAATGTAAATTAAAGTCTGAACATTGTAGCAAAGTGAGTGGGAGATTTCAAATCGTGAGTTGTGACGTTTTGTGCGCCGATGCCCGGTTTTCCGCGCCCTCCGCAAGCCCCGCCGCGCGCCAGTCCGATGCGAACCGTCGTGCGTGGTGTTCATAACGCTCCAATATTAATTAAATGCCGTATCAATTTAGAACTGACCTGTGAATTCTAACTGGTGATTAAACCATCCGTGCCGCATAATAGTGAACTGAAACTGTGTGCCTAAACAGTGTATTGAAAACGCAACATTATCTTCTAACATCGGCTATCGTCGCGTGAGTATTTCTAAAGTTGTTTAACTGTACTTTCCAACCATGGTTTGTCGAGCTATGCCGGTTCTTAGGTGTACATATTCGCGGAAAAAAAACCTGTAGTCTCGAATGATTGGCCACGGCTTGAAGTTTTGTGTTATGATTAGATCTAGGTCGTTTCTGAACATAAACAACCTTAACCATCTTAGCAAAGTCATTTACAAATCGCCATTAATCTTATTCTTGATTCAACCTGATTCTGTGCTCTATAAGTGAAACTAATACAGGTAATAAATAACTGATTTGTTTTCGGCCATTTCATATTGTAAATGACAAACTTATGTAACCCCTATTACCCACTAATTACTGCTCAATCTCATATCTATTAAACCCTGAATCAAATCTTTACTAAAAATAAATGGGACCAAATTGTAATTATACTCTCATAAACAAAACATTACATTTTTAAGTCCGTCTATATACGACGGAGTTATGCCAGAACATACGAAAAAACATAAACCTCCGAATTGAGTATGTATCGTTTTGTAAAGTCGGTTATAATACCTTTTACGACGAGTAGGTATCTGCCATAGAATTAAACTGAACCTACTTTAAGGTCGACGGTAATTGCATTACATTCGTAAGGTTTCATCAAAGAATAGAAGTAAACAGCGTTATATTTTGAAGTAAATTCTCACGTATTTATTACATTAAACCGTTGGTTAATAACATGGTTTTTTAAGTCAAGGACGGCTAATTAACGTAATAAATTGACTAATATTATTTCCTAAGATGTAACGAATAGATAGGTGCCGTAATTGTTAAGTATGATAATTAGTAATTATTGTAAAACGGTGGTTTTATTTTACCACAAGATAGTAAACAAAACAAGATAACTCAAGGCAAGCTCTCGTGGTAGAAAAAAATCATCGTTTACAGGCACTATATGCTAAAGTTTAAATGCTTACGACAAGAATGGTAAATGTCACTTAAAACACTGTAATGGCTACTTAATAACTCCTCGAAGCGGGACAGGATAGTGGCATCAACGGTCAAGCGAACCGAAAAATAGGGCTAAGGTTGGTCTAGACCTTTTAGAACTTTATTTACTAACTAACTGTTGCCTGCGACTTCGTCCGCGCGGACTTCGTTTACTCCGTACAGCTCCTCCCCTGTAGGGGATAGCGTGATAATATGTAGCCTATATGTTGACCCGACCTGTAAGTAATATTCATGTAAAATTTGAAGTAAATCCATGCAGTACTTTTTGAGTTTACCCCGGACATACATACAGACAAACGGATAAACAGACAACCAGACAAAAAATCTAAAAACTATATTTTTGGCTTCGATATCGATTGTAGATCACGCCCCATGTATTCTTTTAAAAAAATATTCAATATACAGTTTTGATTTTCCTACGATTTTATTATATGTATAGATAGCAATAGCCATGGTCGCGTGTTTATGATTTATGAAGCTGTCTGATGAAAGGCAAAATGGTTTATAGATTTTTTATATTGTAAAACAGCCAACACACGGGTGGATCCTCGAGTAGATCATCTTCTGAAAGATAGACTAAATGCCTATAGATAATAAAGATCTGAATAATGCAGTAAAAAAAATAATGCGTTGCTATTCGTATGGCGTGTTGTTAATGTCACATGCAATGGCTAACTTACCCTCCAAATCGGAGTACGACGTTGGTAGCAGACCCGTGCGAGACTATGCAGAATTCCTATTAGCCACGATGATAATGACTCGCATAGCCAATCGTCCGCCTTTTACGAACTGCCTGGCAGAATGGAATCTATTCTTTAAAGGGATGGACCAAACCCGGGTAGTATATTCTGGAATAATAAACGCTAAACAACTTTTGGACGGAGTTTCAATTTTTTAAATTCCACTGTAAATAGTACGATCTGTAGCCCCATTTTTGGTTTTTAAGATAACACCTATCAATTCTCGCTACAAGCTGCAACTTAGAACCGTCCGTTGTGCATGTTTTGATCGCCGAACTGTATTTGAAAAAATAAAAGTATCTTCACGCCGTATCCCCGAAAAGCTAAACAGAGTTACAACCACTGCACTCACGATTAGCCGAAAATACTTAGTTCCCATTAATGTAATACCAACCGCGCACGTATCTAATCCCGGGAAATGTTGTTTTTATCAGAAAACTGAAAAAAACACATTTTTGAATTGTCAGACCCGGCAAGCGAACCCAGGCCCTCTTGTGGTCAAAACCGAAACCGGACTACTAGACCACAGAAGCGAACAAAATGCATCTATTTCAAGTCACTTAAAATCACTAAAGCTCTCTCGAACCAAGTTTCGAGTTTGAATTCTCCACTGTATTTTATTCGACCATTAGCTCATCACAGATACGCTCGCTGATGCAGTTCTCGGCCATCAGAAATCAGAAATACTTTATTCAATAAAACTTTTTACAAGTTATTTTGACGCGTCAACCTTTTTAAAACTACTACCGGATCGAAAACGCGGCCACACACTGAGAAGTTCCGGCGGAAGAAACTCAGCGGGCTGGTCTTTTCTTTCGTCATCTGCTTGCTTGCCAGGCACTTCGTAAAAAGCGAGACATTGGGTAACACGTAGTTATCATCGAAAATACTAGCTGGCAGAGTTCTGCAATATCTCACTTGGGTTGGCTCCACCGTCTTACCTAATCTGTCGCAATGGTGTCAGTGCTTGCCACTGTCATGTTCCGGTTTGGAAGGTAAAATAACCCATAAAACTTGGCATCTGCCATGTTAAATCGGAGGCGTATCAACTAATGTTTGCAATCCGCCAGTAACCAGCGATGATTTTTAAACGTATCTAAAAAACCATTAAAAACGTCACCAATTGCTTGCTGTTCACTAGATGCACTTTTTACAATATCACACCACCAAAACTAATCAAGCGGTAACATCTACCACTAATATACAAGGCTGTTATGTGTCTTGCAATAACTAAACAATTACGATAATTTCGCAATGCGAGTTACGCGATAACCCCGCCGCTACATGAATGATAAGGTAACATTCACATTTGTGATATCTATGGGGTATAGGTGATGGTTATTTTTTTCCACAAAGAGTGCTACCTGCTTGTTAGCTACCGTATGATATGAAACAAATAAGCTTAACGTGTCACTACTGTCGTGACTACCAGGTGATACACGCGTCTGGGTTAATTTCCACTGCTTTAATTTTAGCTACAATAGCGTCAGTGCTTGCCACTTATATGTTTCAGTTCGAAGGCTAAGATAGCCGGTAAACATATGCATTTGATATGATAATCGCCACTATAATGACAATGCAGCATTGGCGGCTTACCGTCATCTTAACTCTTCTACTTTCGCATATAGAGTTGAATTTTATCTCTTTTCTAAAGAAATGGCAACAGCTTGTTTGTTAATTGCCAAAATCTGAGCTAAACATGAATGAATGATTTAGAATGGAGTTTATTTGAAAGAATATTGTTTTACTCGTGTTTTTATGTTAAACTAGCTGTTGCCTGCGACTTCGTCCGCGCGGACTTCGTTTACTCCGCACAGTCCCTCCCCCGTAGGTGATAGCATGATAATATGTATCCTATATGTTGACCGACCTTTTAGTAATATTCATGCAAAATTTGAAGTAAATCCATGCAGTACTTTTTGAGTTTACCCCGGACATACATACAGACAAAAATTCTAAAAACTATATTTTTGGCTTCGAATATCGATTGTAGATCTAGAGAAATGTACAGTTTTGACTTTCCTACGATTTTATTATATGTATAGATTAATGCTACCAGCACATTATTCTATCATTATATGGAACACAAATATTTAAAAAAAAACCAAATCACCAGATATTTTATTGATTCAGACGTTACTTTGCGGAAATCCATTATTAAAAAGGTGAAATTGATTAAATTTGCTATTATCCGCGAACTGTTCTATGTATCCTCCGTGATGGTACCGGAAAGAAAGACGTCGGTTTGATAAATGTATAAGACTCACCGATGGTTTGGACCTAAAGAAGACCCCAGCGGCACAATTATCCACCCACATCCACCACACTTTTACACACGCCGACACCAATCACAAAAGCACACAATTTGTGTACGCACTCAACGCACGTTTCACTTCGAAACCGAAGCATCTTCAGGAAAAACGAACACTACCTCACTCTACGCGAGTGTAAGTAATAATTTTTTTTTTTTAAACCACCAGACATACAAGACAGAAATTCTTCTCGATTAAGCGTCTTTTACACTATACGATATTTCGAGCTCTGCCTCTCGAGAGCCTTGTTCTCTAATTAGGATTCCGCTTATTTACACTACGCTATAAATTTCTCCCTGTGTGACTCACAAATGACAGTTAAAAAAAACCCATTAGGTAACTTAAGTACTTCAGGCAAACGAAAATAGCTAGACAAAACTCTGCACTCGCGCCGCGCGCCGCGACTGTGTTCCTGTTTCCCTGTTTCTTATTGCAGTACCAATTGGCAGGGTAGCAGGAAGATAGGAACCACTCAATTGCACTATTTATGGTATCTATCTTTTTGTTTTTATAACACCACACTGTCCCTGTCAACAGGGCCCGAGAAATTGGGTAGTGTAATAGATTTAGCACTGAATCTATATCTATACATATAATAAAATCGAAGGAAGGTCAAAACTGTACATTGAATATTTTTTTAAAAGAATACTTGGGACGTGATCTACAATCGATACTGAAGCCAAAAATATAGTTTTTTGAATTTTTGTCTGTTTGTCTGTATGTATGTCCGGGGTAAACTCAAAAAGTACTGCGTGGATTTACTTCAAATTTTGCATGAATATTACTAATAGGTCGAGTCAACATATAGGCTACATATTATCACGCTATCACCTACGGGCGAGGGGCTGTGCGGAGGAAACGAAGTCCGCGCGGACGAAGTCGCTGACAACAGATAGTTAATATTATAAATGCGAAAGTTTGGATGTTTGGATGGATGTTAGTTACTCAATTACGCAAAAACTACTGAACGGATTTGAATTAAATTTGGCACATAGGTAGATAATAACCTGTAATAGTACATAGGCTACTTTTTATCCCGGAAAAATTAGGCAGTCCCGCGGGATTCACCAAAAAATGTATAATGCAGCGGGCTGCATGCAGCAGCTAGTAGTCTATAAATGATCACTTTTACCGCGCAATTGTGTTTACTGTGATAAATGAGTAAGTCGCACAACCCAGTTCTCAGTGGTGTAGGGTTGCCGATTCCGTGAACGATTGCTTCATTGTTTTGTATGGTAAGTGGTAACTCTTGCAGTACCTACTCGTATGTACAGGGTAGAGTTGTGGTGGTTAATATAACGCACAGCGTTATTTAATAGCACGCTATGTATACTCAATGTAAAACTACTCTTTTGTGGAATCAATTACCGGCAAGGTTTTTCCGAACAGATACGACATGGGGACCTTCAAGAAAAGAGCTTATTCATTTTTAAAAGGGCGGCAATGCAACCGCAAGGTCTCTGGTATTGCAGGTGTCCATGGGCGGCGGTGATCACTCAACATCAGGTGCACCTCCTGCTCGTTTGCCCCCTCTTCCATAAAAAAAAACGTAAAACTAGAAAAATATAGCCTATAACGCGCTATCATAAAATAGTTTATATGAATAATACACCACATCTCTAGTAGAGGGTGCACCTTTGACTCGGATTGGGAAAAATATCTTCATGCTGGATCCCTTGCAGTGTAGACAAATGTTACTGAATGCTAATAGACGTTCGGGTTCACCACGTTTTAACGATTTTATCGACTTGATAATGACGTTTGCTTGTTTCATCACCAAATTGCGATTTTTAACCGACTTTCCGAAACGTTATTCTGAGGTATTTTGTTTTTTTCATTAGATAGCAAAAAATCAGATGGCTCTCCTAATGGAAATGGAAACCATCGTCTATAGACACCAAAGATGCCAATGGTGCTTTGCTATCCCTGTGGCGAGATGGCAAAACTACAATGTCTACCGGCTACTTTACCCTACAAACTGGAACACGATAATGACAAGCATTGTTGATTTGATCGCCCTGTTGGTCGAGCGGTTAGCGACCCCTGACTACGCAATCAACGGGGCTCGGGTTCGATCCTCGATGGGGACAAGCATTTGTGTGATGAGCATAAATGTTTGTATTTCCGGGTTTGGGTGTTTATTAAATGTATTCCAGTATTTATATATGTATTTCTATGTAATAGTATCGTTGACTAACCCCCATAACATAATCAAATAATTTTCTTACTTTAGGGTTAGATCAGAGTGCTAAGTGTGAGTTTTTCTTTTCGCATTCGATCGTGAGCGCGTTTCGAGTTTACTAGGAATTTATATGTGATTTGTACAGCGTCACCTAGTGGTAAACGTGAGAAACCATTTTACCACTAGGTGGCGCTGTACAAATCACATACAAATTCGTAGTAAACTCGAAACGCGCTCACGATCGAATGCGAAAAGAAAAACTCACACTTAGCACTCTGTAAGTGTAATTTGTCCCTTGAATATTTATTTATATTTATTGTCTCTATTGTGGTAGGATTAGGTAAGGCAGTACTACCATATACCCGGGCGAAACATTGCGAACTTAGCGCCTAATAGTCACGATACCGGTAGTGACACGTTAGCTAATCGATTACCTTTTACGAACTGCCTGGTAGAATTTCAGATAGACAATTCTCCAGTAGGGGCCTGGACCAACACGGTTTTTTATTACCTAGAACTTAGCAAAAAGATTTTTTGGGCCACGCGAACAAAGCTATAGGCAACAGCTAGTAACAAATACGGACGGACACACAAATCATCTGTATTTCGTATATATCATGTTTATTGTTTGGTATTCGTGTAAGATAAGGCAATGTTATTTGATGTTTCATTATTAACCAAAAAACGTACACGCATTGTATGCAAATGTGGCCAAGTTTTTTTTATTTTATTTGAAATGCGTGTTGGTAATCGCAATATTATTCTTACGTAGTGACGAGCACTGACGTGGCGGCAGACAGCAGTTTGCACAAACGCCTGTGTTTTTTAGTCTTAATTTATTTAAAGAGGTTTTGTCACCCCATGACTATGTCACCCACGTAAAAGTTCAACGTCATATATACAACCAGTTACTGTAAATTAAGTTGTTGGTCCGGGCTCCTTTAACGGATAGACCATCTGCCGTTCTGCCAGGCAGATCGTAAGAGGCAAACAATTGGCTATACGTGTCGCTATCACCGTAACTACTAAGTGGTATAGATTTACATCGTCTCGCCCCGCTCTGGATTTTTTTATATAATAAGATAACAAGCAGATGGCTCTCCTGATGGAAAGAGAAACCATCGCCTATAGACACCAAAGATGTTAATGGTGTGTTGCTTTTTTCATATAAAAGAGGGGACAAACGAGCAGGAGGTGCACCTGATTCCCAGTGATTACCGCCGCCCACGGACATCCGCAATACCAAAGGTCTTGCAGTTGTGTTGTTGGCCTTTTAAGAATGAGTAAGCTCTTTTCTTGAAGGTCCCTAAGTCGTATCCATTCGGAAATACACCTGCCGGTAATTGATTCCACAACAAGTGGTGTAGAGTAGTGCGAGGCAAAAAGTATCGGGAGAATCACACATTTGTGGATTCCAAGGCATCAGATGGTGAGGATGGAACTTTAAATTTTGACGCGATGTCCAATGATGGAAATCGGCGACAGGAATTAATCCAAACAACTCGTCGGAACACTCACCACGTTAAAAACGGTAGAAGACGCAGAATGAACCTACATCTCTGCGCAGTGCCAGAGATCATTGGAGTCAAGCTGTCAAGTCAAGCTGTTTCGAAATTGCTATCCGTGTGGCGGAATGGCAATACATCATGCATAAGTATACCGGCTACCTTACCGGTATACGACAACGACAAGTAGGTATTGACGCTATTACGGCGTCATAAGAATATTAATGGTGTGTTGCTATTGATATATTTGGCGGTGGTTGTCTTATTCCATCAGGAGGGTCATCTGATTGTTTGCTATTGCTAAAAAAAAACAAGCCGTTTATCACCTTTTACGAGATGATTAGCTGTAAGGCAGGCGCGTGCGCTCCTTATAGGCAGAAAAGCAGTGCTTTACTTGCCATTCACAGATATTTTAATAAAACGTTCGTACGTTTTAGATGATTTTAATTAATAATAAGTAAATGACTAAAATGTGTCATAATCAATTGCACGCCGCTGAAATCTATAAAAGAAAAAGTTTTTGTGGCCGAGTACTCCGCCGCATACTCAGTATCATAATCCTGTGCACGCCGCTGCTGTAAGGAGGTATATCTTTTCATCTAAGAACGGTCCTGGACAATACGTGGATATATCATTTTGACTGTCGCCATTGGTCGAGTAGTAAGCGAACCTAATCACGAATCCCGACAGGGACAAACGTTTGTAATGAGCACAGATGTTTGTATTTTATTTTTACATCATAAGATAGCAAACAAGCGGATGGGTCTCATGATGGAAAGGGTCAACCGTCGCCTATAGACACCAAAGGTGTTAATGGTGCGTTGCTATCTTGTGGCGAGGTCGAATGCCACATGCATAAGTTTACCGGCTACCTTACCCTCCAAATCGGAACACGACAGTGACAAGCACTGACGCTATTGCGACAGGAATAGATAGGCGGTGGTACCAGACCCGGGCGAGACAATGCAGAACTCTACCACCTAGTAGCCACGATGGTAGTGACTCGTATAGCCAATCGGTTGCCTTTTACGACCTGCCTGGCAGAACGGCAGTTGACCTATTCTTCAAAGGAGCCCGGGACCAACACGGGGAATTTCTGGGTTTGGGTTGTTTATTATGTATGTAACAGTATTTATATATAATATTATGTATATATGTGTAATGGTATCGTTGACTAACGTCTATATCACAAGCAAATAATTTGCTTACTTTGGGGTTAAATTAGTTCGTGTGATTTGTCCACAGATATTTTATGCAGTTCACTGCGTTATTAAAGTTTTTGGTAAATCCCGCGGGAAGAACTCATTTTTTCGGGATAAAAAGTAGCCTATGTGCTATTCCAGAATCCAGGCTATCATCTACTTGTATGCTAAATTTCATCCAAATCCGTTTAGTAGTATTGACGTGATTTAGTAACAAACATTCATCCATCCAGTCAAACTTTCGCATCTATTTTATTATATCTATACATATAATAAAATTGTAGGAAAGTCAAAACTGTACATTGAATATTTTTTTAAAAGAATACTTGGGGCGTGATCTACAATCGATATCAAAGTCAAATATACAGTTTTTAGAATTTTTGTCTGTTTGTCTGTATGTATGTCCGGGGTAATCTCAAAAAGTACTGCAAGGATTTACTTCAAATTTTGCACGAATATTACTAACAGGTCGGGTCAACATATATGCTGCATATTATCACGCTATCACCTTCGGGGGAGGAGCGGTGCGGAGTAAACGAAGTCCGCGCGGACCAAGTCGCAGGCAACAGCTAGTTATATTAATATAAATCATCTGCTACAAAGCTTGCTAAACATTTCATGCAATCACTATATGCAATACGCCTTAGTTGGGTATATACAATCGAGGTTGGTCAGATTCCACTCGCATACCTCCTAGTTTTTACCGTGCATATAATGAATTCAGTGAGCGCAATATCAAATATGTTTACAGCAGACCGTCAGTAAATTGCTGATTTATCTAGCGAGTGTTTTTTTTTATATCATAAGATAATATCAAACGTTGATTTTATCATCATACGAAAATATGACTATACAGTGTGCCCCAGAATGTCTATAAGAAGCTGGGGCGTGGCGATCATACGCATTGAGTAGCTAGTGTTAAAAATATATTTTTTAAAAAGTATCTTCACGCCCATATCCCCGAAGGGGTAGGCAGAGGTATAACAAGTGCACCCCCGATTAGCCGAAGATGCTTGATCCCACAATGTGATAGGTGGCAAGTCTATCGCCAACCGGGCACTTTCCAATCCCGGGAAACTTTGTGTTTCTCAGAAAACTGAAAAAACACTTTTTTGTATGTGCCCGACCCGGGAATAGAACCCGGGACCTCATGTGGTCAATGCCAACGCTGGACCACTAGACCACAGAGGCGATAAAAATATTTAAAAAAATAAAAATCGAATTTTTTTTTTGTGTAATACAAAATTAAAAAAACGTTATTCACCGAACACAAAAACCGACGCTATTGCGGTAGTAATAGGTAAGGCGAAAGGACCATATTCCCGGGCGAGACGTTGTGGAACTCTAGCAGTGGATACTATGTTTGCCTTTTACGAACTGCCTGGCGGAACGGCAGATTGTCTATTCTTCAAAGGAGCCCGGACCAGCACGGATAATGGGGTCGGACAAGACTGTTGTTTCTCAATTATATATATATATATATATATATATATATATATATATATATATATATATATATATATATATATATATATATATATATATATATATATATATATATATATATATATATATATATATATATATATATATATATATATAATACTTAAAAATAGCAACACTATAGTGTTGCTATTTTTAATTTCGACTCTTTTATGAACGAAGAAAAAGTAAATTTCACGACAATCTGCGCTCTGTTCTACAATCCTTTAATAAATGCTCACGCCATCTACACCATAAATTTGTAACCTTTAAAGAAATATGGCCGATTTGTCTGTCAGCACAGTTAGAATTTTTAATCAGTATTTTAACAAAATACTCGACAATCCGAATTTTGCGGATATATGTTGTCGACTCAAACTTATTATTTTTTTACGCCTTATAATTTAGGTAAGGTTTCGATAGAATCTACCGTAACTCTTGACGAAATACATATAATAAAATCATAGGAAAGTCAAAACTGTACATTGAATATTTTTTTAAAAGAATACTTGGGGCGTGACCAACAATTGATATCGAAGCCAAAAATATAGATTTTAGAATTTTTGTCTGTTTGTCTATATGTATGTCCGGGGTAAACTCAAAAATTACTGCATGGATTTACTTCAAATTTTGCATGAATATTACTAACAGGTCGGGTCAAGATATAGGCTACATATTATCACGCTATCACCTACGGGGGAGGAGCTGTGTGGAGTAAACGAAGTCCGCACGGACGAAGTCGCGAGCAACAGCTAGTTATTATATAGATAGACTGGCGATCGTCTGTGGCCGAAATTCGACCATAGACTAAATAATAAAATCTCTTTTAACTGACGAGCTATAAAGAAAATAATATACATGTGTGTATGTCACATGAATGTAGTGTGTGTAATATTTATTTCAAGTAATTTAATGTTGTTCTTATATTATACTAGCTGAGCCCGCGACTTCGTCCGCGTGGAAAAATTAAAAAAAAATAGCCTAAGGTACTCGCTATCATATCAGCTATCTTTCAGTGAAAGTCCCGTCAAAATCGGTCCAGTCGTTCCAGAGATTAGCCGGAACAAACAGACACAGACAAAAATTCTAAACAATGTTATTTTGGTATACGTACCGTGTATACAATATACATCCATATGCATTTAGTAAAAACGGTTATTTTAATATTACAAACAGACACCCCAATTTTATTTATTTGTATAGATGGCGTCAACGCTTGCATTTCTTGCAGATAAAATTGCCCTTACACACATCAATTGATTTTTTTTGGTAAATCTATCATATCCGAATTCCGGGTACACTTTAAATATCAAGTCTTTAATGTTGGTTACGATTTCACGAAGGTCTTTACCTATGTAAAATTTTTTTGTAGCCTGATTCAGGATTTTTCCCTAAGTAACCACTAACCAATCAATATGATCTTGTTTGGAAAATTTGTGCTTCTTCTACCTAAATGATTGCTTATGTTGGTATACCTACAGCTTCAAAAATTAAACAGTTTTCCACAATGGGGAAGATTTAAAGCAAGATTTAATAATATTATAACTACAAATCCTTATTAAGTAGCTATACAAATACAGTACTTACACCTACTTACTTACGAATTAGACACATATCAGGCCAAAGCGAACGGCCAACAACACCATAAAATACACAAAATAGATCGAATATTCAACTACTACAAAGTAAAGTGATTTTTTTCAAAGAAGGAAAATCCAACGTTCCGTATCAAAGAAGTCTATTGCGAAAGGAGCCGGTCACATGTCTACTCCGCGCGGGCCGCAGAGGTTAAAGGTATATGATTCCACTCATGTACCTTAAAAAAAACCGGCTAATTGCGAGTCGAACTCGCGCATTAAGGGTTCCGTACCATAATCTATAAAAAAACGGCAAACAATCACGTTTGTTGAATGGGAGCCTTCTTAATATTTATTTTATTTTAATTATTTATTTTTAAAGTGATTTTATGCAAATGCAAAAGGGAGTTTATGCAAAAAAACACGTTTGTTGTATGGTGGTCACCCTTAAATATTTATTTTATTCTTTTTTTAGTTTTAGTTATTATACATAAATAAAAGGCAACATAAATACCTACATCATCTGTGAAAATTTCAACTATCATGGTTCATGAGATACAGCCTGGTGACGGACAGATAGATAGACGTACAAACGCACGGACGGACAGTGGTGTCTTAGTAATGGGGTCCCGTTTTAAACTTTGAGTATGGAACCTTAAAAAATATAGTAAAGCCAACGCTCTCACAGTTCGGCTCTTCTCGGCAATGTTCGGTTCTCGTTCGGCGGTCAGAGTAGTGCGCCGCATCGTGCACACTGCACACAGCCTTTCGGTTAATACCTAGATAGTACCCAGGTATGTTGAGTTATTTTCGTTTTACATTTTTTTTAAACTATGCATCTAAATAACGTGGTATAAGAGCCAAAGTTTGTCTTCCTAAGATCTTCGTGTTGATGAAGTACTTTTCGTTATATGATAAGGATTAAAATTCACCTATTAATTTTCTATAATTTTTCGACTCAAAATTCCTTATTGTGTTGTTATAAGAGATATATATATATATATATATATATATATATATATATATATATATATATATATATATATATATATATATATATATATATATATATATATATATATATATATATATATATATAGTGTCGTGGACTTTTTTGTGCATCTACTAAAAACCAATATATTTGTAGTACATTGTACTTACGTGTACTTAAGCATTACGCCAGCAAGCGCACGTGGATACAGCCGTTCGATACCGCTTTTTCTTCCGACTTATTTTACAAATATCGATATTTTAACTACGCTAAGAATAATTGTAACGTAATCCTCATGAATGTAGCTATCATTAAACATACACATAATTTTTTTTTCAATCCGACTTGTAGTTCCAGGAATTAGCATTTAGCGCATTCAATGAACAAACAAACGTTAAAATACTCGTATCATATCATATCATCCATACTAATATTATAAAGGCGAAAGTAACTCTGTCTGTTACGCTTTCACGGCCAAACCACTGAATATCCCGGAAATTCCATGGGAACGGGATCTATGCGGGTTTTTATTTTAGAATTTTTTCCACGCGAACGAAGTCGCGGGCACAGCTAGTATCATAATAAAGATAATTCTAAACTCAACGATTTAATTATATGTATATGTGTTTCAATACGTTAGCGCGATGTATTTTCGTGCAGCGCCATCTAGTTAATGTGTTCTACGTTACGCTTTATGCTCCGATATCTTTCGATTAATTTTATTTCCTGTGGGAACGAAATATTTTCCCGCGATAAAAAGTAGCCTATGTCCGTTCTCGACGTCTTATCTATGTTTATGCCAAATTTCATCAAAATCGGTCCAGTGGTTTAAGCGTGAAGGCGTAACAGACAGACAGACAGACAGACAGAGTTACTTTCGCATTTATAATATTAGTATGGATATTAGTATGGATTATATATTAATATCTGGTTGACTGAGCTTTGCTCGGTTTTTCACATTTTTTTGACCTGGAACCGAGTTTTTTGGACCTAGAACCTTGATAAATCGATTCCTTGACCCGAAAATCCCTTAATTTGTGACTAATGAAAATCGTTGGAGCCGATTCCGAGATTCCAATTATATATATACAAGAATTGCTCGTTTAAAGGTATTAGATATTTAAAAATTTTAGATTTCAACACTCCTCCGCAATGTACCTAAACATTAACTGCCTAATTATACTCCACCATTCTTCTTAAAAAGGGGTCCAAAGTTTTTGATATACTCATGTAAAAATTCTTATACCAGTCGAGTCGAATTGGTCCTTATCGTTACATTAAACGACAGATATATTTATGTCTCGTGAAGTGCGTGTTTTGCAATATGTCAATTTGTTATCGAAGCGGTTTATCTAATATCTATCTATCTAATCAGAAAGTGGATGTGGTAAGAGTAATCAAATTTCGAAACCACTTAACATAGGTTCTGGTATATTCAGTACATAGAGTATGTTTTTATTGGTCCGAGCTTCTTTGAAGAAACCATCTGCTATTCGGTTCGAAAAAGGTATAATGTTCGTAAAGGATTAAAAGTGACTTATATGTGACTACTGGGTGGTAGTTTCTCAAAACCTAGCGCGGATTTGATACCATCGCTTTGCCTATTCCTGCCGCGATAGTCTCTAAGTTTGTCATTGTTGTTTTCTGGTTTAGTAGCTAAATCAGCCAAATTAAGCGGCATTAACGTTTCGTGGTACGTATGGCATCACACCATTAATATCTTTAATTAACTAACATCCTTAACCAGGGTTTCACTCCGCAGTTTAAGTATAATCGGCCACGCGCGCCGCTCGGGCGGCGTATGGCTATGGGCTGGCGCGTGCGCGCACGACAATCGTGGCCACGTTACGCTCGCGCATACTACATCAACTAAGTACAAAAACTTCTTAAATGACAACCCCGTGCCGACGTTCGCAGCTCGATCATAAAACTAGAGCGTGCAGAGAAAATTCACGGTTTGTCCGCGGTTATAAGTTACAATTTTGCTTGCAGGTGGATATCTCTGGGGAGTCTAGGTATATTTTATACCTAAACCTGACTTTTGTAAGGGAGTGAATCTTCTTTACGGTAGTACTATTAGGTATTCTGTGCCTTGACTTCGCAATTGACGGGGCTAGGGTTCGATCCCCGACGGAGACACATTTGTGTGATAAGCACAGATGTTTATATTTCTGGGTTTTGGTGTTTCTATAAGACTCAAATTATCAGGTCCATTAACTGTAATATACGAGGTCAATGAGGTTAGAATTTCATTGTGTAAGTTAAAATAACAATATGTTAATATAAAAATCGATAATTTATTAAGTTAACAAAACCATTTGTTAAACTAAGCAACAACTTGTGATAAAAATTTATTTATATTTGTTCATGAACTGATATCGCATTTTTCATGTTTTGCGTAATTTTATCGATTCAGTTACCTTGACACGAAGTTAATTTTCGAAATCGATTGAGAAATTCCGTATTCCTCCGTAATGGTTTAACTGAAAATTTATTATCGATCAATATCGATACGGTGTATAAAATTTTATGTACGATTTTATTTCGTAAATCGTGTAAATGACCGTGAATCGGAATCAAATTGAAAAATATGATCTTGAATTTCATATTTTTAAGTTAGTATTTTGCGGTGCGAGTTCCAAAGTCGGACATCGTTCTTAAAGTTGTGTAAAAAATACCAATCAAATACATTTTTTTAAAACCATTAAGGTGCGGTTCGATTTACGCCAAATAAAACTGGGTTTTATGTCAAACTAGCGAGCTGCCCGCGGTTTCGCCCGCGTAGCTTTTGTTCCCGTGGGAATATCGGAAAGGTTTATACACCAAAACTTTCTTCAAGAATGAGTATATCTATTTAAAAAAAACCGCATCCAAATCCGTTGCGCTGTTTTAAAGATTTAAGCATACATAGTGACAGACAGAGAAAGCGACTTTGTTTTATACTATGTAGTGATGACAATATCCGCGAGCCCACAGTGCCTTTAGGAAGAGTGCAGTGCAGAGCGTGTAAGCACGGAAACAAACATTATCTACGAGACCATTTGCTGTCACTTCTGTTAAATTGTAAATAATTATAATTCGATTAATTAAATCTTCTGTTTAATTATTTCTTGTCACTGTTGTGTTCCGGTTTGGAGGATAAAGTTGGAAATAAGGTCTGGTACCACCAGTCCTGCCGCAATAGTGTCGTTGCTTGTCACTGCGTGTTCTGGTTTGGAGGATAAAGTTGACGGTAAAATTATGCATGTGGTGTTCCATTACCCCACCACATGGATTGCAACGCACCATTCTGAAGTTGAGGGTTGTCTTTCGATCAAAAGAACCTATCCTATGAAAAAAATGTATATATTTATCATTTCATGGTTCGGAGATTAAGGTAGCCGTTAGACTTGTGGCATTAGAGTCCCGTCACAAGGACAGCCACGAACCTTTAACGTTTTTATTGTCTGTCAGGAGAGCTAGCTGCTTGTTTAGTATCTATATTATCTATATACATATAATAAAATCGTAGAAAAGTCAAAACTGTACATTGAATTTTTTTTTAAAGAATACTTGGGGCGTGATCTACAATCGATAAATAAATGCGAAAGTTTGGATGGATGAATGTTTGTTACTCAATCACGCAAACACTACTTAACAGATTTTAATGAAATTCGGCAGACAGGTAGATGATGACCTGGAATAACATATAGGCTACGTTTTATACCGGAAAAATTAGGTGATCCCGTGGGATTCACCAAAAACTTTATAATGCCGGGGGCTGCATGCTGCAGCTAGTCTGATGATATAAAAACGTGCGAAATTAACAGTTACTTATCAGAACGAGTAAATCCAAATGTAGGGACTAGTCTTAATTGCAATACCAACTAGAAAATACGAAGTCTAGTCAAGGTTAATTGTCTCGTTACGACTTAACGAAGTGAATGCTCAAATGATCTATAATTAGCCATTTGTCGATTACTGTTTCAAAATTATATTTTAAAATAATATTAGTCATCTCATTGACTCAATGGTAATAGTGCTGGGACTCTCGTCCCAGGTTCTGCTCGGGGAATTCGTTCTATACTTACTTTACTTAATATTTTACGTAAATAAAAAACGACAAGCCCGCTGATTTTCTTTCACTGGATCTTGTGTGTGACTGCGTTTCCAATTTGGTAGTAGCCATAAAATTGTTGACGCATCAAAATAAATTGTAAAAAGCATTAATTTCTGACTATAAGTTCACTAGAGGCTAAAACCGACGTAATCGATATCAAAGGAAAATTTCGTAATGTTTAAAGATAGACCAGGCTTTTCTGATAAACGGTTCGTGAAATGCGATCGTTGGGTCAAAAATTTCGCTATCTTGACTAGGTGATAGAGTTCTACACTGTCTTGCCCGAGTTTTGCAACCATCTTATTCCTGGCGCAATAGCGTTAGTGCTTGTCTTTGTCATCTTTCGATTTAGAGAGGTAGCCGGCAAACTTATCAATTGGCTTTCAACTCGCCACATATAATATAGCAAAAACTATATCTAGGTTTACTGATATAAAGAGAAAATTAAATGACCAATTGAAAAACACCCGTTTGGCTGTAGATTCCTCTTCTTTAAAGGTACGAGGAATTTAATCGTTCAGAAGAATTTTTTTTCAGTACATTTACATTTTTTATTTTCAGCCTTGACAAACAAGACGTCCGCGTCTGAATAAAAAAATCACATATTACCAAATACTTGTGATGATTAAACTCAAAAACTATAAAACCGGGTTGATTGGTCCGGCACCCCGGAAAGCTACGCCAGTTCGGAGTAACATAGTTGATTTTTTATACGACTATTTTATTTTTAAAGAAAACGAAAGTAATTGTAAACGAAAATGGAAATAACTGCTACTTTTAATTCATTTTTATTGGATGAAATGAAACAAAAAATCACAATGATTCCACATGTGATATTTCACTGGTAATGATTATTATATATATATATATATATATATATATATATATATATATATATATATATATATATATATATATATATATATAAATTAATTGCTGTTCGTTAGTCTCGCTAAAACTCAAGAACGGCTAAACCGATTTGGCTAATTTTGGTTTTGAATTAATTGTTGAAGTCCAGGGAAGGTTTGCCGGGTCAGCTAGTCACTCATAAAATACCCGAACGTCAAATGACCGTAAGCTATTATGTATAAATGAAATATAACTATTGCCGTTCCTATGCGAATTAAAAGATTCGCAGAAGAGAAAAATTGAAAGAATGAGAAATTTTTAAAACTAAATGAAGAGAGGTTGCAAATACGATGTGTATGAAAATGCATTTCATATGAAATTTCACATGCTACGTGTGAAATATCGCTAGTTGCGGGTAACAGTTAGTTGTCAATTAAAGTATATTGATGATGAAAACACTCAACAGTAATCATCTTAATGTAAACATCCTATTGCTGCCAGTTTCTTAAGCCATGTCATAAAATATGTCGATCTACAGTAAACATACAGTCAATACCAAATTACCATATAATTGTATGTAAAACTCGGCATTTACAAGAGAAAGCTCTGTACTTTATGGGAGATACATGGAACTATTTAAATATGTATTCGCGAGATGCACGGTACATGTCTCTACGTAATAAGTCAATGTTATGTTGTTACAGAGGTTGCTATTATTTTGATAAAATATGTATATCATACGACTTCGTCCGCGTAAAGTTTTTAACAGAAATGCAACGAATATTCGTTTACTGTTCGGTATTCGGCTACTTTTGTTATTCGGTATTCGACCGAATATTGAAAACTATTCTTCTGAATATCAATACCTAACCGTGAGAAAAAGTCGCACATATATTCATAATATAAACATATTTTACCAACAAACATTACAAATTTTACTTAAAATTTGTTTGAGGTAAATAAAAAATGAAAACAAAATTTTCGCCATATTTAGGGTTCCGTACCTCATAAGGAAAAAAATTAGTATGGATGTCGGGTCCACGCTCAAAATGTCCGAGGCAAATGAGCTACAAAACGCACAAAGAGCTACAATTCCGCGTTAGTCAAAATTAAACCTTGACATAATGATTTAGTGTTTAAATTACCTTGTTAATATATTTATTCTTGTGATGTGTAATTGGGACATTTGTTTCTCGAATTTCATATGAGACTCAATGTCCATAGTAATAATATGTCAATGGTTACATCACAAAAAACGCTATCCATACTTCCATACTAATATTATAAATGCGAAAGTAACTCTGTCTGTTTGTCTATCTATTACGCTTTCACGGCTAAACCGCTGAACCGATTTGAATAAAATTTTGTACAAATATAGTTTGAGACCCAAAAAAGGACATAGGATAGTTTTTATCAGGGAAATCTCACGGGAGCGGGAACTATGCGGGTTTTTATTTTAGAAATTTTTCTACGCGAATGAAATCTCGGGCACAGCTAGTAAAAAATATGATCGTTTGTCACATAGGTATTTTGCGATTTCACAAGGGAATCAAAACCTATAGGATACGTCTCATTGACGTAGTATCATAAAATGCATGTGTTGCTAAGGTCACCTACAAGTACGTAGAACCCTCGGTTAATCCAACTCGTACTTGACCGGTTTTTTGAATATGATGAGCAAGAGCCATCAGACATCTTGTTACAAGCATTAATAGATAGATTTCGATATAGATAATAGATAATATTATCTCAATACGTGGGAAAGGTCATAATGTATCATTATATATTGGTTTAGTATGGATGTCATGACCTTTCGTCACAACGGATCGCCATATTAAATAAATGTCTCGTCCAGTAATTGCCTTGACATATCACATCTGGTATTACATACTTTCTACGTGTAAATTGTAATAATTGACAATGAAATGGAAAAACTTTGTTGATACCGCGAATAGCCTAGTCAATTGTATTGATACGTATTGTTTTAAGAATAATTATTACACCAGTAATAAGTACATATCATCAAATATTATTTATATTATTAAATGTTTTATAGTAATTTATATTTATAATAAAATAACTGCCATCACGTCGGTATGATGATTTTTATTTTATGTATTTATGTACTATTAATTTTATTTTAAAACATTTATATTTGGTTAATGATATTTATTTTATTTGATTTAATATAAAAATAATGGATTACATCACGCCGATGTGATTATCATTAATTACTAATGATATTTATTTAATCTTAGAAATAAAATCAATGACCATCACGCTTATGTGAATATTAGGTTCTAGTTTATCCTACTTATCTTCAAAATAAGTAATTATGTAGATATGTATATAATATAAAAATCGAGTTTGTAACTCTTAGGAGCCCACAAAACTTAAATTTTGTCTTGGACGAGCATGTAAACTTTATTTTTAATTTAAAGTTGTCTGGCCCTGTTATCAATAGAAAGGAGCAGTTAGCGTTATCAGGTCGATAAAATGAGGCGATGAGGATTAGATTACCAACGATCTCGCCAACCGTCGTATCGGTGTATTATGGTAAACCAAAACGTCTCTAACGTTCGGTTTGCTCTGCCTGACTCCCAAGGGAACTGATATAATGATACTTTTTAAGGTTTTTTTAACAAATGTCATTTGAAGGGATCCTGCACATCTTAAGTCACAACATGAGGATATTAAGAAACAATTAGCGCTACGGAAATGTCTGCCGCTGAAGGTATTTTCTCGTGGCTATTACGCTGTCATTATTGATAATGCTTTTGTAATAGACTGTACCACGTGAGTCAGGATTATTATTTGGATACTGGTTTTGGTCCTGAGTGAATACTAGGTTTAGGCGATTCGTAAGGTTCGATTTCTGAAGACATAATTTGGCTGGGATTGGATATGAAATCGACTTGATAGGAAGCCATAATAACTTTGATTAATGGTGAGTGCGTATTAAATTCGAAAGATGAATGAAATTATACAAGTGTATAATACTCTTCCTACCTACCTACCTACCTATAACTCGCAGACCGTCAGGTGATGATAGTTTTGTGTTAATCCCATATGATACATCATTTTTTATATCAAAATAGCAAACAAGAAGGCGGCCCTTTTGTTGAAAAGACAGCCATCGTCTATAGACACCAAAGATGTTAACAGTGTTTTGCCATCCGTGTGGCGGGATGATAAAGCACATGCATAAATTTATCGCTTCCTTTTATCTTCAAAACGAAAGTGATAAGTGTTGACGCCATTGTGACATCTTTAGTTTCTATGGATGATGGTTGTCTCTTTCCATCAGGAGAGACATCTGCTTGTTTATTATTTTATCATATTATAAAAACATGCAATCTAGGTTATTTACCTGTAATATAAGTGTTAGCCAACTATATTAATACTAAGAAATACCTAAATCTAAATATCTTACTATTGAAGAATCCCAGACCCAGAAATAACGCACGTCTCTATCGGGAACCAAAATTGAAAAAAAAATTAAAAAAAGAGAAGCTTCTGTTTCTTCCGACGAATCGTCTCAGTGTGTGGCCGCGTTCCGTTTCGGTAATTCTAAAGAAATCGACTCACAAAAATTCATAGAATATAATATCATATTTTTTAAATATTTGCACACCATTTCATGATAGAATATGTTGGTAATTTTTATTTTTTTATGTTTTATAACTTAAGATAGCAAACAAGCAGATGGGTCTCCTGATGGAAAGAGTCAGCCATCGCCTATAGGCACCAAAGATGTTATGGTGCGTTACTATCTTGTGGTGAGGTCTAATGCCCCATGCATGAGTTTACCGGCTACCTTACCCTCCAAACCGGAACAAGCACTGACGCTATTGCGGCAGGAATAGGTAAGGCGGTGGTACCAGACCGGGGCGAGATAATGCAGAACTCTACCACCTAGTAGTTCGATGGTAGTGACTCGCATAGCCAATCAGTCGCATTTTACGACCTGCCTGTCAGAACGGCAGTTGGCCTATTCTTCAAAGGAGCCCGGGACCAACACGAGGAATAATGGTAATGCTAATTTTTAATTATTTGTTACACCCATATTTTATTTATTTATTTATTTAAATTTATGTACAGTTACAGTAATGGATGACTTTTCCAAGCATATTCTTGCAAATAAATATTTTCATTCCATTTCAAACAGGCGCCTCATTGATTACGTGGTTACAGTCGATATAATCAATATTATCGATTACCTAGATAGTCATGAACAGTAGTGTCTCATTGACATTTGTGAGGATTTATCATTAGAAAAGGTCTCCGCTTATAGGCTATCATAATAAAAATACTATATCTATTACCAATTGAATTTTTAATAATCGAATCGACTCGAATCCAATGTATTCGCACCGTTCTACCGATTATATCGGATATAATGAAAAAACCAACTGGTAGTCAAATTATACACAATTATTCTACAGTAACTCGTTCCCATTTCTCCTCGATTACAGCCCAATTTCGCTCCATCAGACATATCAACATTCATGATTTCTACTAACCTTCAAACAAAATTGAACCTCTGCATCTAATAATAGATATCAAAATCATTTGTATCATGAAATTATAGGCAGAAAATTATAAGTGCCCTGGTTCTGATGATTTACGATTGCTACTGGAGTTTATTGTGTATCCTACCAATGCTGCGAAATGTGCGCAAACCACACAAAGTTACGTGGAATAATACAATGTAAACAAAACATTCGAGATTACAGCGGCTGCCAAAGATTTATTATCTACTAGCTGTTGCCTGCGACTTTGCCCGCGCGGACTTCGTTTACTGCGCACTGCTCCTCCCCTGTAGGTGATAGCGTGATAGTATGTAGCCTATATGTTGACCCGACCTGTTAGTAACATTCATGCAAAATTTGAAGTAAATCCATGCAGTACTTTTTGAGTTTACCCCGGACATACATACAGACAAACAGACAAAAATTCTAAAAACTATATTTTTGGCTTTGGTATCGATTATAGATCACGCCCCAAGTATTCTTTTAAAAAAATATTTAATGTACAGTTTTGACTTTCCTACGATTTTATTATATGTATAGATTAGCAATCGCCCTGTGGTCGAAATTTGACTATAGGCTTATATATTAGCGTATTCATTTCATTCATATATCAGGAATTTTATTTGGAATTACCTCTTAGTAGCACACTCGATTCTTCTATATCTTCACGCCAAGTACCTTACCAATAAAACAGCCGCCGTTTTGTTTCCTGGCGCGCCTATCTTCAGATATCCCAGAACAAAACACATAAAGTTATTTCAATAAGGAGCAATGATTGCTAAAAGCGTTTCTGAAGAGTTATGGCAGACAAATTAAGTAAATGCAATTCAGATATTGTATCGCATCAAGTGTTCGCTCGGCGCCACCTGAGCGGCAGTCGCTGATGTAACTGATGAATTTAACGTTTATGGGATTGATTAGCTTTAAAATTACTTGTAATATTTTTTTGTTATTCTAGAAAACATGGAATTAATGGACTTTGTAATTAATTTATATTTCTTTAGTTATTCTAGAAAACATGGGATTAATTATTAGCTTTGAAATTATCTTGAATATTTTTTTCAGCCATTCTAGATAACATTGTATAAATTAGCAAGTAAAACAAGTATCATCACGCCCAGTTCGTTTGCAGGGTAGTTAGAGTAAACCGAACGTCTATAGACTTTCCAGTTCACCGCGATTCTCCGGTTTGACGGTTGGCGAGATAAGTAGTGACCCGCATCGCCGCATTTAGCAACATGTTAACGATTATAACTGAAACCGACATTTAAACGTGCTCATCCGAGGCACGGGAATGGTAATACACCACTCCGCCAGACTCCGAGCTGCTACTGGGGATTAGATTTTCGAGAAAACCTCGTAAAAACCTCAATAACACTTTTGCCCGACCCGGGGATTGAACCCGGGACCTAATGGTCTGAGCCGAATAGGCTACCCCTAGACCACGAGCAGTTTAATAACACCTAAATAATTGTAAATAAACTTTTCAGTTATTCTAGAAAACATGAGATTAATTAGCTTTGAAATTATTAAAAAAACAGTTTTTTTTAAAAAACAGTGAATTAATCAGCTTTGAAATTATTTTAAATATTTTTTTTCTGTTATTCCTGAAAACGTGGGATTAATTAGCTTCGAAATTAATTTTAATATTTTTTCAGTTATTCCAGAAAACATGGGATTAAATAACTTTGAAATTATTTTAAATATTTTTTTTTTCTATTCTCTAAAACATAGTTTCTCTTTGTTGGTCCGGGGCTATTTCTAAAGAATTGATCAACTGCTTTATTCCTGGGCATATCGTAAAAGTCTAGGGAGCCCTAATACTTTCCATTAACATGGGGACTACGAAATAGGTGGGAGAGTTCTGCAACGATTATCGACTATATTGCATTCCTGCAACAGTAGCGTCTTCTATCGCGTTTCGGTTAAGAGGAAAGTAGCCGGTAAATGCATGCATGATACTAAGAAAACTAGTTATTTTGCAAATTCCCACGAACTTCTAAGTGTAACTTTATGACGCACTCAAAGCGTAAATTGTGTGCTTTTGTGTTTGGTGCTGTCGTGATATAAAGTGTGGTGGACGAGTGTTGATAACTGTGCACTTGGGTCTTCATTATTTTTCAAACCTGAGTTTGTTCCATTTCTTACACCGCTTTTATATGTTTCTTCCCTTTCAGTAACATCATAAAGGTACACTTAGAATTTCGCGGAAATTTGCAAAATAACTAGTTTTCTACGTCTGAACAATGGATTTCCGCAAAGTAACACCTGAATCTATAAAATACATGAGACTATCCGATCCCGCCACATGGATAGGTACTGTCAGTATCACTGGTTGCCTATTTTCACCAGGAGAAGCCCCGTGTTGGTCCGGGCTCCCTTTGGAAGAATAACATATCTGCTGTTTCGTCATATAGTTCGTAAAAGGTGAAAGATTCGCTATGCGAGTTACTACCATCGTAACTACTAGGTGGTAGAGTTATGCACTGTCTCGCCCGGGTCTGGTATCACCGCCTTACCTATTCCTGTCGGTCCGGAATCCTACATCAAATCTAAATGAGGACTTGAGAAGTTTATAACCTTAGAAACAAAAAAAAATGCAAATCGGCGTCTTCGGGTAACATTTGAAAGTGCGTAAAATACTACAATAACAATATTGCGTACTAAATTTTAACTCTCCATTTATTTTAGGAATCATATCCATTACTCTCATAAAGTAGTAATTATCTCCAGGTTTGGTAACAATGGAATCTAGATTTGGAATAAGAAAATCTTCTAGATATAAAGGTTGACCGAAAAAACCTTAGCAAAGCGGACCACATATGAAACTTTGATTTCTTTGAGATATTTATCAATATCGAAGTTAGCACGCCCACAGCGATTATCCTACATTGGTTAAATTCAGCTGTGTTCTCCGAACACGGCGTTATTGGGGTCGCGGTGTTCATTATATTGTTTACCACTTAATAACGGAAATTTAAAACATTGGGCTTCTCAGGAAACTTATTTTAAGGTCAAAATCATCGCGAATCCGACGCGTTCACACCGAGAAAGTCATGATCTAATTTAGAGGATGCGGTACACATCTGCAAGTGTTAGCTTTTTTATATCATAAGATGGAAAACATGCAGGTAGCTGTTCTGATGGAAAGAAACAACCATTGCCAATAGACACTAAAGATATTAATAGTGCGTTGATATCCTTGTGGTAGGGTCTTAATGCCACATTTATGGGTTTACCGGCTACCTTACCCTCCAAACCGGAACACGACAGTGATAAGCACTGACGTTTTTGCGGCAGGAATTAATAAGGCGATGGTACCAGACTTGGGCAAGACAATGTCCAAATCTGGTACCACCTAGTAGTCACGATGCTAGTGCTCGCATAGCCAATCTTTCTTACGAATTGCCTGGCATAACGGCAGATTCCCTATTCTTTAAAGGCAGTCCGGATAAATACTCGGTGTGATGTTTAGTTATTACATCACTGACAAGCGCGTGGCAACCAACATTAACATCCTTAAACGGTTTTTTAACCAGACATTTTTCGTCCATTGCTCAAAAATGCCATACCGCGAAGGTCACGGTTTTTGATAAACAGTTTTTGAACAAAAAAAATGTTGTCAAATTTGAACCAATGATTATTTTGCCTAAAAGTTTTTAATGTTCCCTAACATGAGATCAGTGCTAAGCACATATGAACATCCTTGCCACATAGCAATGCACGATTAAAATACTATTTTAAGAACAAAATTGTCCAATCACGAACGTGATGCATTAACATCGAATGTAAGCCGCTGTGAATTAGTTGAAGAAAATCTATTGTTTGAATTAGCGATGGGAATTATAGCTACTTTTATATCACTATCACGTCGTGAAGTTATTTGTTTTGTGTCACTCCTATATCACGGGTGATAAATCACGACCGTTACATTTTATTAGTGACGATTATTGTCACAGTGGTTGCATTTTATTCCGTATGTTATATATCGCCGTGCAGTGATTACTATTTTTAAGTGATTAATAAAGTGAAATAACATATTTTAAACATATTCTCTTTTCTAGCTGGTGGTGGGTGTTGTTCAAATGTTGTTGTTTTCTCTCTTTCGCACGATGGATTTTTGCGAATTTAAAATATAAGTAGTACCTTCGTTCGCGTAAAATTAAATCACGCTCGCGTTATATACAGTGATGCATGAAATGTCCCATGCCTAGTTTAAATGGAAGTAAGCTCTTGATAATCTTGATTCTTAATGGAAGTAAGCTCTTGATCTTATTGTGGTTAAGAGGACCATAGCCCAAATAATATTAACTAACTAGCTGATCTGCGCAGCAATTAGAATAACATGCAGGGCCGGTTAATTTACAAACATAAATCAATGAGAGTCCATAATGAGCGTTTTTTTTAATGTTTAGCTCTTCCTTAACGCGAGGTATTTTGAAGAGCCCCAACACTATAGAAAGTGGGCGACGCGGTATGTTACGAAACCGCTAGGAAACGGTTTGGTTTTCGGAATAAAAAAATGATGTGGTGTCGCGGGACACCAGGTAGGAACGAACTTCCTTCGGCTAAACGGCACTACTCGCTTGTGTACGCGACTGTCGCGCCTGCGCACGTCTCATTTAACGCTTTTATTCCACGCATTTTTCTTACGGTTTTACTATCACATTTTTTTCAGTTCGGTCGCGCAGTAAAATCCCTATCCCCTCCAAGCCTGCCGTAAGGAACTTCGTTCCAATAAATATAGGATTTCAGCTGTAAACCAAAATTCAGTACATTCTTTTTTGTATTTAAAACTATATATCACCATATAAAAATCATGTGGAAAATTAGAAATATTATGAACAAATAAATTACTTGTTTTAGAGATTTATTTAGCCTATTTTCGGAATTTTATATGATCGTGTACAGTACATTCTATCATGTAATAATTTAGTACATTCTTTAGATAATATCTTCAGCTATATCGTGATTTTGGAATTTTTTCTTCGATGTTTGCTGCTCCAAATTTTACTATGTAGTGAAGCAAACTACATAGTAAACCACAACGAAACTAGTGTATAATATTATAGTGTGTAATATTCAAAAAGTATGAACACCGCACGCTCTATTTACGAGTCTAGTCGTGAAGTCGGTGAATAGCTGTGTTTAAATAATGAACTATGCACCGCTGTGCGCTCAACGCTGGTGTCCATATTAAACATTTTTATTGAATACCTCGTAGTCAATGTAGCCTATTTGGCTTAGATCGTGAGGTCCCGGGTTCGATTCCCGAGCCGGGCAAAGTTGTTAATGAGGTTTTTTCGAGATTATTCTCGAAATCTAAAATCTTTGTAGCAGCTCGGAGTCTGAAGGAGTGGTGTACAGTATTATCACTCTCGTGCCTCGGATGAGCGCGCCAAACAGTCAGTCCCAGTTACCACTAGAAACAGTCGATAATCGTTAACATGTCGGTAAATGCGGCAATGAGGATCGCCACTTATCTTCCCAACCGACAAATCGATGAATGGCAGTGAACTGGAAAGTCTATAGACGTCAGGTTTATTCTCCCTATCCCGCAAGGGAACCGGGCGTGATGATACAATCCAGTACTGAACATCTTCCTTCCCTTACCAGTCAACCTGTACATTTTTTAATCTTTTTGCATTGATATAAAAAACCCAAGATGCACAGTCCCAAACAAAACTGACACTCAGAAGTGTCCCTAATTTCATTTAAATAGTTATAGATATGGCAAAAATATATGTTTTTGCATTTCCAACCTTAAGCGCAAGATATAGTTGTTTTCACAACGCAATGTACAAAGAGAAATAAAATTGACAGTGTCGCGGCCGACGCGATTCTATTTGAAATGAGCGCTCAATTTAAAATTGTGCGCTCATTTCTGGAGGACGCTTTTGACACACTGATTGTGTATCTTGGGTTTTTTATATCAATGTCTTTTTGTGTAGAAAAATTGCAAACATTTACAAACCCCTAACACGAATTACTGAATGAAAGTGTTGCAAGCCCGAATTCTGTTATAGTTCATAATGAAACAAGAGTTACAGTCAGATGTCTAGACATTACAAAATTTCATACAGCGGTTAACGTAAACGCGTCTTTAGTACGTAAAAATAAGATTCAAAATCGTTGTTTCAGTCATTACGTAATATATTACAGAATACCCGTCTGTCTGTGGGAAGCTACGACAATAGACCGTCCACCTGTACTCAGTTTATTGTGAGAACACGAAATAATGAAGTAGTTTGTACGTCGCCACGTTTTTTTCGTCATATTAAGATAATGCTTATAACCTTGGTAGTGGGAGTAACAACTTACCACATTGTTGTGTCTTAATTATATAGTCGTGACTAGATTTTACTTTTGATTATTATAATTTAAGTTTTTATGTGTATGAATCACTTAGAACAATGTTTTGTGTTATTTATAATCTAAACTTATTTCCATAACTTTCTTAATCCCACCAGCTGTATTCTGTTATATGACAAGATAGCAAACAAGCTGAGAAAATAAATAAATAAATATTCAAACAAATTACACTTATTGTTCTAACCCCAAAAGTAAGCAAATTATTTTCTTGTGTTATGGGTACCAAAAATACATTTTTTGAATTGCCCGACCCGGAAATCGAACCAGAGACCTCATGTGGTCAACTCCGCCATCGGATTACTGGACCACAGAGGAGACACGTTGGTAGCTTAATTTTTTTTTACCTCGTGTTGGTCCGGTCCTGATCTCCTTTTGCTGCCGTTTTGGCAGGCCGCAAAAGGAGATCAGGCAGGCAGGTCGTAAAAGGCGACTGATTGGCTATGCGAATCACTACCGTGCCTATGTAGTAGAGTTCTGCATTGTCTCGCCCGGGTCTGGTACCACCGCCTTACTCATTCCTGCCGCAATAGCGTCAGTGCTTGTCACTGTTGTATTCCGGTTTGGAGGGTAAGGTAACCGATAAACTTATGCATTAGACCTCGCCACAAGATAGCAACGCACTATTAACATCTTTGGTGTCTATAGGCGATGTTTGAATCTTTCCATCACTAGACCCATCTGCTTGTTTGCTATCTTATGACATAAAAAAAGATATTTTTCTAATGAGTTTGGTACGAGTAATAAATTCAGGAAAAGCTTGTTTACTTTGAGCATCTGGTAAATTCTGGTACATTTGTAATTTAATCATCAAGGCTCATAAATTTATAGCCCAGGAGATTAAAAATACTTTTTAAAACCAATTTATTTGATAAGGTGTGCAGTTGAATGTAATAGTCTGTTCTGTTTAATGGCCGCATGTCGAGTTATCGATCTCGAAATAGTTTTATGGTGGCATTACTACCGTAGATGCATCTGATTTGTCGGGATACGTGATATATTGATTTGGTTAAAGATATCCACAAAAAAAATTTGTGGCGTTGGCGGGTAAAAGACTGTTCATATTGAAAAGTGTTCAAAATCTGGTACGAAATATCTAAAAAAGTACTTAAATTTTGTCCTAATTAGGTTTCTTTTATATTATCTATACATATAATAAAATCGTAGGAAAGTCAAAACTGTACATTGAATATTTTTTTTAAAAAATACTTGAGGCGTGATCTACAATCGATATCGAAGCCAAAAATATAGTTTTTAGAATTTTTGTCTGTTGGTATGTATGTCTGTTTGTCTATATGTATGTCCGGGGTAATCTCAAAAAAGACTGCACGTATTTAATTCAAATTTTGCATGAATATTACTTACAGGTCAGATCAACATATAGGCTACATATTATCACGCTATCACCTACGGGGGAGGAGCAGTGCGGAGTAAACAAAGTCCGCGCGGACGAAGTCGCTGGCAACAGCTAGTAAGATAATAAACAAGCAGATGGGTGTCCTGATGGCAAGTGTCCCTATAGACACCATAGATGTAAATGGTGCGATGCTATCTTGTGGCTAGGTCTAATGCCTAATGCATAAGTTTACCGGCTACCTTACCCAAACGAGAATACGAAAGCGAGAAGCACTGGCGCTATTGCGGCAGGAATAGGTAAACCGGTGCTACCAGCTTTTTCCTAGGTTCGGTCTCACAGGAGACACTCTTACGGCGGGCTCTAACCCCATATAACTTAAACTCTGGCTGAACATTCTGCAAAAAAAGTTTCGCTTCATTCTTTTGGACCAACTGTTTAAGTTCATCGAAAAAACATGGTATCTTTGATTTTTTGAAAAGCTGTAACACCCATATTCTTGCAAATAATTAATTTCTTTCTTTCT
The DNA here is from genome assembly GCA_036924255.1 of Apodemia mormo. Lineage (NCBI taxonomy): Eukaryota > Metazoa > Arthropoda > Insecta > Lepidoptera > Riodinidae > Apodemia > Apodemia mormo. Next base: position 26,984,566 of record JAUPFN010000021.1, on the reverse strand, counting down.
TTTCAACAAAACGACAATGTTACACAATATTTATTCTGACACCGGAAGGAGTGGGTCTAATATTTGACCAATCATTTGTTCCCGTCGAATCAGCGTAAGAGGTGGTCCCACGTTTGTGATTAGACTCAAATTTTAGTTCAAATAATGTGACATGACACTTCGATTGCCAGAAGCGACACATCGGTGGGAAACGCTTATATAACGACGTATTACTAAACTGTGTGTGTGTGTGTGCAAATGTATTGCTGTATGTGTATGTTCCCCTGTGAATCCGAGCCCTTTCGGAGAATAAATCAACTGCTTTACGTCTAGGCATTTCATAAAATAGAATAGAAGTTGTTTATTTAAGACAAACACGACAAAACTATAGAAATTCGACATCAAAATTAAAGAAAAAACAAAATAAAAAATAATGACATAAAACAAAATAAAAAAATCTACACTATAGAGTTACAGGCCAATATAACAAAAAATGTAGAGACACATATCAAAACTTAAAATAAAAAATGTGTTAAAAATAAAAAAAAGAATACGTAAAATGCGCCAGTACTTACTAGTAGCCATTACACTAATATTAAGACAAAAAAGCAAAATATTATAGAAAAAAATTATAGAAATAATATAGAAATCTATATTAATTAATTAATATTGTCGCGCCGCTGGTCGGTACCACTGAAAGGCCATAGTGATGGAACCAGCGGGCCAGCTTCTTGTCAGGTGACGTCATAACTGTGGAGGTTGATGACGTCACACAAGGACAAGTAAGGGGAAAAGGATGATCTTCCCAGCCAGGCAAGGTGTACTGCCTGGGGACCGAAGTCCATTTGAGAAGCGTTGACACTTGTATATAGTGTTACAAGATAAATAATTGTGATATCGCGATTCAGGATTTTATTTTGAATTTCATTTTTTCCATTTGTTATTTATTTTTGACCATTTTTTATTATTTTTTCTGGTAGCGTTTGTGATTGTTTGAGCCGCTACAATATTATAAATGCGAAAGTTTGGATGTTTGGAGGGATGGATGTTAGTTACTCAGTCACGCAAAATCTACTCAACGGATTTGAATGTGCACACAGGTAGATGATGACCTGGAGTGGAATGGCCGACGATATACACATAGATAGCCAGAAAGCATGCAATGAAATGAATAACTTTTGAGGTTAATATTATAGGTCGATTATTTTTTGCGTTATATAGCGTTAATGCTTGTCATTGTCGTGTTACGGTTTGGAGGGTAAGGTAGCTGGTGAACATATGCATATGGCATTGTTATACTGCCACACGGATAACAAACGCATCATTAACATCTTTAGTGTCTATAGGCGATGGTTTCACTTTACATCAGGAGAGCTGTGCTTCTTTGCTATTTTAAGATATAAAAAAACGCCTTAACTCTTCCACTGTAACAGCGTCGGTGCTTTTTACAACAGCAAACAAGCAGATGGCTCTCCTGATGAAAAGAGACAACCATCACCTATAGACACCAAAGATGTTAATGGTGCGTTGCATTCCTTGCATGTATAAATTTACCGGCTACATTACCCTCCAAACCCGAACCCGACGACAACAAGCACTGACGTTATTGCGGCAGGAATAGGTAAAAAATTCCTTATAATTTTTTGCCTGACCTAAGAATCGTATCCGGGACCGAATAATCCAACTGATTTTGTTACCACATAACTTGGCAGTAATACAAACGAGCCATAAGTCACATCGGGTCTGTGATAAATCGGCTTTCTTGTTCTTAATAATTCCACACGCGATGAATTCTATCTGCATTTAAGATAAACTCAAAACATTCATAACAGAATTTCTCCTTAGTTATTCAGTCACGCGGTAAGATAACTTATGAGACGAAAAGAAGTACTTTATGGCGAGGTATTTCGACGCGCGTCAATTCTATAGGAAATGGGTGGCGCGGGATATTCTGAAACCGCTGGGAAACGTGTTAATTTTCGGATAAATAAATATAGGACTTCACCTGAAAACCAAAATTTAGCACATTCTTTTTAAAACTAAATATCACCATATAAAAATTATGTGGAAGATTAGAAATATTATTAACAAATTATTTGTTTTAGAGATTTTTTAGCTTGTTTTCGGAAATTTATATAATCGAGTAAAATACATTCTATCATGTATTGAGTTAGCACATTCCTTACATAATATATTCAGGTATATCGTGTAATTTTTGTAAAATTGTGATTTAACAATCAATACAAAAAAAACGTGGTTAAGTAAACCAGTTATTTTCCGCTTGTCCCGACGATGCCTCGCCTTAAACAAAGAAAACAGGGACAAGATTGAACCAATGACCTCCGTTGTAAGCTTGCACTTTTCAACCGACTTCTGAAAAGGATTGTTAATTCGGCTTTGTTTTTTTAGGGTTCCTGTACCTGAAAGGTAAAACGGAATCCTGTTACTAAGCCTCCGCTACCTGTCTGTCCGTCTGTCTGTCATCAGGCTGTACCTCATAAACCGTGATAACTAGATAGAAAGCTGAAATGTTCACAAATTATGTATTTCCATTGTCGCTATATAAAGAAATACTAAAAATAACAAAAATGAAAATATTAAGGGTGGTCTCGCTACAATAAACGTGTTTTTTTTTTCTTTTTTTTTTGCTATGATAGTACGGAACCCATCTTGCGCGAGTCCGACTTACACTTGGCCGGTATTTTTATATTTATCAGAAACTCGGTCATTTATGAACCGATTTTAAAAATTGTTTTTTTGTTAGAGAGGGTATACACCCCGTGTGGTACCATTTTTGATGAAGATCTGATGCAGGGTTCCGGAGATACAGGAAATGAGAAGTCGGTGGCTGCAGTCTTACCGCGTTAAAATATTATATTAAAACAGCGTGCAGCCCGCTGATAAAAAGGAGCGTATGTACTATTCCAGGTCATCATCTACCTGTGTGCCAAATTTCATTCAAATCCGTTCGGTAGTTTTTGCGTGATTGAGTAACAAACATCCATCCATCCAAATATCCATCACTTCTAAAAATACTCGTATTTTTAGAAGTGATGGAGGATATCATGATCAAATTGATCGAGTATTGTCCGAAGATGGTGTCAAGAGTCTTCGCAATCGGCGTGTGTGTATGAATGTGGAGAAGCGAGACAATCCTGCAAGGATCGTGAAGTATGGCACTCGGTTCTCTCTGCCTAACCCGTTAGGAATCTGGCATGAAGTTATGTATGTATTTTTAAAAGTGTTAGGAATTAGCACGAAAATAGACAAATTGTGCTCATATACGCTCTCGGATAATTTATTTATTTATTTAATACTTTACTGTACACAATAGAACAAAAAAAAATTACAGCAAGCGATGTTTTTAAAAAGGTACAAAAGGCACATTTTTTTAACAAATTTCTATTTTAAAACAGCTGCGAAACGGCTAGGAATTTGATATTTTATAGATTCAGGAGGATTCAGGCGTTATTTTGCATAAATCCCTAATTCAATTTGCAAAATTTCGCGATATCTATATTTTGCGAAATTTTGGATGAATGGATGGATAGATGTTTGTCTCTCAACCACGCAAAAGCTACTGAGCGGATTTGGATGAAATTTATCGCATAGGTAGATGATGACCTGGAATAGCACATTGGCTACTTTTTAAAATGAGTTGTTCCCGCGGGATTCAACAAAAACTTTTATGATGCAGCGACCTGCATGCTGCAACTAATCTTATATATGTCGCAGTGAATTATTGTCAATACCGTTAGATTATAATCTAAGTAAGTGATATTATAATTTAAATGCTAACCTAACCAAATTATAAACTCCCTAGGTAGATTATAATCTAACGACTATTGACAATTTCACTGCGACATATATAAAAATAACAGTAATGTAATTGAACTTTCATCCGCTCCAGTACTCCACGCCTGATGAAACTGGTGGATGTGGGTGGACTATTGTACGGCTGATCTCCTTTAATTTTCAGACCTTGGATAAGCTTTCCCCTTTCTTAAACTACCTTTTGTTTTCCCCGAGTTGGTCCCGGGCTCCTTTGAAGAATAAACCAACTGCCACTCTGGCAGGCAGAGTCGTAAAAGGCGACCGATACGAGTCACTACCATCGTGGCTACTAGGTGGCAGAGTTCTGCATTGTCTCGCCCGGGTCTGGGACCACCGCCTTACCTATTCATGCCGCAATAGCGTCAGTGCTTGTCACTGTCGTGTTCCGGTTTGAAGGATAAGGTAGCCGGTAAACTTATGCAGGAGACATTAGACCTCGCCACAAGGTAGCAACGCACCATTATCATCTTTGGTGTCTATAGGCGATGGTTGACTCTTTCCATCAAGAGACCCATCTGCTTGTTTACTATCTTATGTTTAAAAAAAAGATGCATCACTGCACATTCATATAAGATTTCGCGGAAATTTTGTAGATTAAATACCTTAATTTCGTCATAGGAATTTGATGATCAGACCTCGTTTATTTACATTAACCAACACTACCATAATACCAACGGGGCGACTTTACTAGAATAATTAGACAAACGACTTTTATCTTAAAGCAAGCATCAAAGACTCCATTCATGTAATGTGTTTACCGTCAGGGAAGCAGGTGGGGTTAAAATTAGCCTGAACACGTTGGCCAACACAAACACAACAGTGAACTTCCTGCTACCGATTTAGAAACACGTGTTGGGGCGACATGCCTCTGGAGACTTTATGGCTGTAAGTTTTTATAGAAAACGGGCTGTAATTTTCAGCTTTATATGATTTTTAGAGTTCCGCGCTCAAAGAATGACAAACGGAATCCTATTAAAGTGACGTCGCTATCTGTCTGTCTGTCCAGGGCACTTTATCAACAAACGAAAACACGGAGGTAATCAGTTTGACATACATGTATGTAATGTAGGCATGGATCATTTAACAGTTAACATATTAATTTTCGTACTAAATTTATTTAACAATTACAACTGTTATTTATATTAGCAAATACTGTTAAAAGTAATTTTTATGCATTACTATAATTACCAATAACTTGATATATGATAATAAAGTTACTAAAAATATTTAAGAGAGCGTTTTGTTTGCTCGCTAACTTGATTTATGATAATACTGTTATTAAAAATATTTCGAGAGACCGTAATAATAATAACTGTTAAAAGTTATCAAAACTATTCTAGAAGACCTTTTTTTGGTAGCTTCGTGTTTTTACTACTTCTAATACTTCCATTCTTTAAAACTTCTTCAAAATTTTCTTCCTTTTAAAACAAAAATATCTTTGGTCCAAACGTTAATTCTTCCCATTTTAGATTATGCAGACTCATGCTATCCTGATGCTACAGAGGAACTTCTCAATCGTTTAGAACGTCTCCAAAATTTATGCATCAGATATGTATTTGGTTTACGAAAATTTGACCATATTTCTAGCTTTAGGAGCCAACTTGGTTGGCTTCCTATTCGCCTTCGTAGGAATTTACGGTTATTGTCATTTTTATATAATATTTTATTCAATCCTTCTTGTCCTTCTTATCTACGCGAAAAATTTGAATTTCTTCACCCAATAGACCGTCCTTGTCGTCCTTGTGTAAGTGCTCTCTTGCGAGTTCCGGTACATAAGACGACCTATTTCTCCTCTTCTTTTACTATTCGTTCCGTTAGGCTCTGGAATTCTTTGCTTCATTCTATTAGAATAAGTGAATCTCAAGATACCTTTAAGAGTCGCCTGAAACAGCACTACTTATCCATGTCATAGTTTGTTTAGTTTGTAGACATAGTAAGTAGTCATAAGAGTTGTATTAGTTTAGTAGTTAAGTTTAGTTGTATTTGTTTACTGTGTTTTATAGTTTTGTACACGTGTTTTTCTACCTTATGTATTTTTTTTTCTCTTATTTTGGGCTTGCTGGAAGAAATTTCTTTAGAGATAAGCTTGCCTTTTGTACTAATTTTGTCTTTAGTTTTACTTTTATTATTTGTGTACAATGAATGGTTAAATAAAAATAAAAATAAAATATATTTCAACTTGGGGAACAGTCCAAGTTTTATCAATATCGGTTCAGTAGTTTCTGAGGTATGAGTGTAGTTGATATTTGAAGTCAGTTTAAATTTTTAAACTACTGTTATTAAATAATTAGGATAACAAACAAGTTGATGGCTCTCCATTGGAAAGATGCAACCGTCGCCGAAATACACCAAAATGTTAATGGTGCTTTGCTATCCGTGTGACAGAGATGGAAAGACAAATGCATAGGTTTACTGGCTACCTTACTCTTTAATCTATTTTCAATTTCAATTTTATTGCATATTCCATAATTTTACAAGGGTTATAATAAGGCTTAAAGCTAATTAGAGCATTATGGACCCTGTCGGGCACAGCAACTTATATAAGGAGAGGGGCGACTTATAAAAACATTTAAATTAATGTTATTTAAAATTGAATTATTATTAGGTATTGTAGTCATAGTTATGTTACTATCTTAAATTAAAAAATATATATGTATATTGATATTTAAAAAAAAAGAAATTTGTCTATTTTATTATGTTATTTTTTTATTTTAATGGAAATTGTATAGAATTAAAATTTAAAAAAAAACTTGAGAGGTGTCAAGGGACACCCGGATGGAACGAAGTTCCTTTCGATTAATTAGTGAAGGAATCGTAATAAAAAATTTTTTTTAAGTTATAATAGTATTTTTTTATTATTAACAAATATAATGTAATATAAACTTGCTTATAAAATATCTAGCTTGTTTCTATAAGAGAGAGAGAGAGAGAGAGAAACATGCGCACGCCGCACAGCTTACTATAGCAAAAAGTGTCGTGACAACTTTTCGTAAGAATTTTTTCCGTCTAGCCCCCTTCACAACGCGCGATAAGGAACTTCGTTCCAATAATAATTTAAATTAGTTATTATTAATTATTGAATTGTATTATAATTATTTTGTGCATATGTAATTTTATGTCAAATATTTAATATTGATAAATAAAATAAAATGTCTCGCTTCTAAAGCTAAATCTGAAACACGACAGCAACAAGCAGCCACGCTATTGCGGCAGGAATACGTGCGTAGGGCTCTATCGCTTGAACGGAAATAGGTAGGCTGCACGTCACTATTTTGTTCTTTTGGTTGGCATTACTGACCTACCTTGCTTGTGATTGGTTAATTTAGGTATCCCCGTTATAAAATTAAGTTGTTATTTATTATCTATGGTGTCCGGTCTCTTCTTACGTAGTATTGTATACTCTTTGATAGGTAGACACGTGAAGTTTTCACAGCATGCGTGTAACTGTGGGTGATGTCAAACAAATATTGAATCTCCCGTGTTGGTTTGGGCTATCTTTGAACAATATACCATCTGCCATTCTGCTAGGCAGGTCGTAAAATTATTGACTATATAGAGTTATATAACGTCTCGCCTGGTGCTTGTTGCGGACTAAACAGGGAGTAGGTATTTCCTTCCGAAATAAAAAAAATTGCCAAATCTATATTATTTTTTCTATATTAACATTATAAATGCGAAATTTGAATTTTTGATGGATGGATGGATGGATGTTTGTTACTCAATCACACCAAAACTACTGAACGGATTTAAATGAAATTTGGCACACAGGTAGATGATCACCTGAAATAGCACATAACTACTTCTTATCCCGGAAAATAGTTGTTTCCGCGGGATTCACCAAATTTTTTTATAATGCTGCGGACTGCACGGTGCAGCTAGTCGGTCAATTAAGCTGTTTTTAAAATTAGATTTCAGAGTTGTAATTTGTAAAACAAACAAAAAATCAACCGAATTGAAAACCTCTTCTATGGCAAGTCGATTAAAAACTAAGTCGAGAATACGAAGATCCAGGCTTTGAAAACGGTTTAAAAGTGATTGTAGTAGAGGTTTTTTTTCAAAAAGTTTCTTTTAGAGCAGTGTCTCCCAACCTTTTTTTATGCCATGCCCCACTGTAACATTTAAAAAAAAGAACAGCGTTGGTACTACTAACAAAATTATATCTAATAATTATTTACAGCATTTCTAGTTCTAGGAATTTGTTTTTTTTTTTGTTAAATTTGCCAACGATATCTAGAATTACATTTAAATAGCCCGGAGCGAAAGGGTTAAAGTCGTGTCGAGTCCATTTTTGAAATTGCCTCCATTAATTATCTAATTGTCCCCGTGTGGGGCGTGGGCCCCACGTTGGGAAACAACGGTTTAGAGAGTATATAAGATGAGAGCCGAGAGCCGAGAAACCGGTTCAAACCACAACCGCGAACAGTGCGGCCAAAAATCGGGAGTGAGAACATCCAAGTCAGATTTTTAAATTACACTGTAAATCAGTTATTGATTCAAAACCCTTATAATTTTGTTCCATAAAGATACCGGTGTTTTTGAGGTTAATTTAGACCTAAATGTTAATAAAATGCTTCTTATGTACATACGCTGATTAAGGATTGAACAGGTCAATTAACCTGTTAAGCCTTGCGAACAACTAAACAATAAAGTGCCGTTTAGACAAGTCGACCAATAATAGTCAATAGAGTTTACAGTCGCGAGGAATTCCAGAGACGCCTCTCAAGTGTTGCCGCTGTGTTCAAACAATTCTCTATTTGTTAACAAATCAAAACAAATCCGAACAATGGCGGTTGTCAAAACGTTAAATGTTTTATACTTCAAATAGAAGCCATTTTTTTTATATCATAAGATAGCAAACTTGTAGATGGGTCTCCTGATGGAAAGAGTCAACCATCGCCTATAGAACATTTTACGACCTGCCTGGCAGAACGGCAGTTGGCCTATTCTTCAAAGGAGGCCGGGACCAACACGGCCATAAATCTATATTAATACTAGCTGATCCGGCAGACGTTGTTATGCCATATAAATTATTGAATTAAAAAATAAAGGCTGATAAAATAAGGGTGAAATTTTAAAGTTGTATGTATTTTTTAATGCCACATTATGAACAAAATAAAAAAAACGTTCAAAAAATAAAATATTAAGGGGTGGACAATCCTTATCGATTAGGGGTATGAAAAATAGATAGTATCTGATTCACAGGCCTACTGAATATGTTGTTGATGTTTGCATGAATGATGGATGGATGTTTGTTATTCAATCTCGCCAAAACTACTGAACGGATTTGGATGAAATTTGGCACACAGATAGATATAGACCTAGAATAGCACATAGGCTACTTTCTATCCCGGAAAAATGAGTTGTTCCTGTGTGATTCATCAAAAACATTTATAATGCAGCGGACTGCACGCTGCAAATGCAAAAATTCATTGCTGCACATACAAAAAATCACCAAAACCAGTCAGCCGTTGCGGAGGAGTATGGAAACAAAACGTGACACGAGAATTTCATACAGGGTTACTTTAAAGATCTGGCCAAATTATAAAATTAGGAACTAAATATTTAATTGAATTGAAGGTGCGTTTTAATTATTATTGTGAATAATATTAGAAGAAAACATAAAAGTATTCATTTAAAAAATAATCCAACAGTCGCAAACTTATGCATGTGACATTAGACCTCGCCACAAGATAGCAACGCACCAAATAATCTTTGGTGTCTATAGGCGATGGTTGATTCTTTCCATCAGAAGACCCATTTGCTTGTTTGTTATCTTATAAAAAAAAAACTGTTGTCTATTGGTCCAGCGTTGGCGTTGACCACATGAAGTCCCGGGTTCGATCCCGTGACTAAAAAAAGTGTTTTTTTTTCAGTTTTCTGATAAACACAAAATTGCCCGAGATTGGAAAGTGCCCGGTTGGCGATAGGCTTGCCACCTATCACATTTGTGGGAACTAGTATCTTCGGCTAATCGTGGGTGCACTTGTTGTACCTCTGCCTACCACTTTCAGGGATACGAAGTTTGGATACACCAGGTTTTGTGAAGCTTATGTGCTATTCCAGGTCATCATCTACCTGTGTACCAAATTTCATTCAAAATCGTTTTGTAGTTTTTGCGTGTAACAAATATCCTTCCAAACATCCAAACTTTCGCATTAATAATATTATAGATTCAGTAGGTCTGAGAATAGGTAGTTACCTATTTTATACCCCTAAGTGGTAACGATGGTCCATCCCAAATTTGTTATGTTTATTTTCTGGCCATTTTTTTATTTTTATATGATGTCACGTCATATAAAAATAAAAATACTTACAACCCTAAATTTTCAACTTCCGACACTTACCGAAATGCCGACCGAACACTGAACCAATCCGCGTATCTTTCTGGATGGAAAGATCCGAGCAACGTTATTTTTATCAGAAAACTGAAGACACATTTTTTTGAATTGCCGACCCAGACAATTTTTTTTTGAATCGAACCCGGAACTTCAAGTGATCAACGCCGAAACTGGACCACTAGACTACAGAGGTGATACTGTAATTACTGATTAGATTATTGCGCCCGAAGCCGGAGTTGATTGCTAGTTGAATATAAATATCATCCAAATATATTTAATAGCTACTGCAACATCGATTTATTAGAAACCACAATGATTTTATTCAATTAACCTTTAGAAGTTCTTTTGACGAGTCAACACCATATTGTTTTCTTAATTCTATTATTAACTAATGTGTAAGCGATATTTTAATGTTTGGTTTAAATTTCTGCCAACAAAACCATTTAAATGACTCATAGGTCTGTTCCCCGTGGCTTAGGTCGAGTTCTGATTGCACTAATTGACTGGTTTTAGTATACCTATTATAATATGTCGCCTCTGTGGTCCAGTGGTCCGGTGTCAGTATTGACCACATGAGGTTCCAGGTTCATATCCCGGGTCACGTAATTTAAAAATGTTCTAGTTTTCTGATAAAAACAACGTTGCTGAGATTGGATAAATGTCCGGTTGGCGATAGACAGGCTTTCCACCTATCACATTGTGGGACAAGTATCTACAGTTTTTCATGAGTGAATTGGTTGTAACTCTATCTACCTCTTCGGGGATATGGGCGTGAAGATTTTTTATTATAATATTACTAGCTGTTTCCCGCGAATTCGTCGGCGCGGTTTTCGTTTACTCCGCTCCTACTGGTCGTAGCGTGATGGTATAAAGCCTTCCTCGATAATTGAACAGAATAGAACAGAATAGAAAATGTTTATTTAAGACATACACCACAAAACTACAGAAAGATATCATAAAACATCAAAAACATATTAACATTAAGAAAAGAAAAAACAAAACAAAAACAAGGACATAAAACAAAGCAAAAAAAAAGTCTACACTTAAGGATTACAAGCCAATATAATTTAAAAAAATATGTACAGATACATAGCAAAACTTAAAATAAAATGTATATAATATACAGCATGAAAAAAATAATACGTAAAAAAAGCGCCAGTCCTAGTAGCCATTACACTATAGTAATTAGTTAAGACAAAAAGCAACACTTTATACAAATAATTAATAAATAAGCTTAAATACAATTCAATTAGTCTGTGTAACCTATCGTTTGATGTCCACTGTACTGAGTGGTGTGATGTCTCAAAATGGCCAACACTCAGCTAATGTTGAGTTCTTATCTCAACGCTGGTTTTCAGTGTCAGCCAAACTAAGCGTTACCGAAAGGTGGCAGAATTATATCGATTAATCTATACGTATAATAAAATCGTAGGAAAGTCAAAATTGTACATTGAATATTTTTTGGGCTAACTAACACTTTTAGATTTTTTCAAATCCGACTTGTAATTCCAGAGATTAGCGCGTTCAAACAAACAAAAACTCTTCAGCTTTGTTATATTAGTAAGTATAAATTAGCTAATCCACGCGTCGCCCACGAGTAAAGTAATATGTTATTAATATGAACTTTCATACAAACTTTCAGCCTCTTATGTGTTGATTTTGAAAAACAAAGCCTATGTTTTTCAGCCAGGTCCTCAACTATTTGTTTCTCAAATTTCATCACAATTGTTCCAGAGGTTTAGCCGTATAAGCGTAAAAATCAGACTGACAGAGTTTCGGGCTTATAATATTGTTATATCTATACATATAATAAAATCGTAGGAAAGTCACAACTGTACATTGAATATTTTTTTAAAAGAATACTTGGGGCGTGATCTACAATCGATATAGTTTTTACAATTTTTGTCTGTTTGTCTGTATGTATGTCCGGGGTAAACTCAAAAAGTACTGCATGGATTTACTTCAAATTTTGCATGAATATTACTAACAGGTCAAATCAACATATAGGCTACATATTATCACGCTATCATCATCTACGGGGGAGGTACTGTGCGGAGTAAACGAAGTCCGCGCGAACGAAGTCACTGGCAACAGCTAGTATGGTAAATAATTTACAGCTTCTCTACAAACTTTGCAGCGTCTGGCTAGCAGCAATGGCGCCACCTACAAATCTGAAATTAACAGCTATAAAATAATATCTCATAATCTGCTTTCATCGGAGTATTAATTATTGTGTCAATAAATTGCCTCTAATTACTGATAAAATCGTCGATTAATATCTTATGTTATTATTAATAATGTAATACGGGTTTTATTAGGTTCAAGGTAATATTAATTGACACACTTTAAGATCAAAGATCTACGATCAGATCCTTTGATCTGATACGTTAGAAGTGCAGGTTGAATTTGAAAGTATTTTGGAATGAAAGAGAACCAACTTACCGAAGTACGAAAATAAATAAAAGTAATATAAAAATTAAACTGACTTTAATATGTTTCAAATGTACCGATATCTCAAAAACTACTGAACCGATCTTGATGAAACTTGTACTGTTTGCCAAGTTGAAGTATACATGATTTAAATCAAAAAGAAATATCTCCACATGTATTTTATTTTCAGAGAAATTAGCACACAAACATACTAACTTACAATATGTAATACGCACAAAATTTAGCACACATTATTATCCAATTCCAACAATATTACGTACATATAGGTCAAAATGAAAAACTCCTTTTTTGAAGTCGGTTAAAAAATGGTAAAATGGTCTTTTGGGAAAAAATCTGTAGCCACTTTAAGCGATTTTTAGTAGGGGAAAGCTTAAGAGATTTCAATGGCATGCCGTTAGAGAGGCCTATGATTAGCAGTGGACGAAAATATGTTGATGATGATGACGAAACCTCAATTGTTTTTAAACAGTTCTCTCCAGCTTTCGCTACAGAAGCGCCCTTCTGTTTTCCTTATTTAATGCTGTTATATATGTATGCATTGTGGTCTAGGGGTTAGCCTATTTGACTCAGATCATGAGGTCCCTGATTCAATCCCCGAGTCGAGCAAGTGCTATTGAGGTTTTTTTGGATTTTCTCGAAACCCAATATCTTAATAGCGATTCGGAAGCTGTGTTACCATTCCCGTGCATCAGATGAGCACGTAAAGCCGTCGGTCCCGTAATCACTAGAAATAATCGATATTCTTTATCGGTCGGTAAAATGCGGCGTTGGGGATCATCACTCATCTCTCTAACCGACAAGCCGGTAAACCGTAAAGTCCGGATGCTCGGTTTATTTTGCCTACCCAACAAGGGAACTTAAGTTGAAGATATTTTTTTATTTAATGCTATTTCGTGGACATTTGTTAAAAAGCTGTATACAGCACTTATTAAAATGCTTGTTATCTCTACATAGAGTAGAGATATCTCCCTAGCTTAAAAACTAGCCTGGCTATTAATTTCCTTAATACTTCAAGGTTTCTCAGAGAATGTGACTTGTCACCAACGATGTCAACACCGTGGGTCGTCAAGTGGCAATTCGCGAAATAACTTCACCCACACATCGCTTACAAATTACCTTATGTTTAGGTATTATGTCTGAGTTATATTATTACATTAAAGAATTTATTTTTATACATCTCTCAGTTGACAGGATTAATTCAGCATAGTTTTTTAATTTTCTGTATAGTACAAGATTTAGCTTCGGTTGTCCCCGCTTCTGGATTTTCTTAATAAAAAAAATGTTGAAGATAATCTATACTTTAATCTATACATATAATAAAATCGTAGGAAAATCAAAACTGTTCATTGAATATTTTTTTAAAGAATACTTGGGGCGTGATCTACAATCTATATCAAAGCCAAAAATATAGTTTTTAGAATGTTTGTCTGTTTGTCTGTATGTATGTCCGGGGTAAACTCAAAAAGTACTGCATGGATTTACTTCAAATTTTGCATGAATATTACTAACAGGTCGGGTCAACATATAGGCTATATATTATCACGCTATCATGTACGGGGGAGAAGCTGTGCGGAGTAAACGAAGTCCGCGCGGACGAAGTCGCGGGCAACAGCTAGTTAAAAATATTTCGAGAGACCGTGATAATAATAACTGTTAAAAGTTAAAAACTATTCTAGAGGACCTTTTTCTTGGTAGCTTCGTATTTTTACTGCTTCTAATACTTATTATATATAGGCTACTGATATAATATAACATAAATAAATAACTGTTAAATATTAATTAACTTTAACAACATAACAGTTAATCTAATTTAACAATAATTTCCATGCCTATTGTACAATATTACGATATCAAGTCTAACTAACCCATAAAATCGAGTGGTTAGAGACCCTGACTACGCAATCAATGAGGCTCGGGTTCGATCCCCGACGGGGACAAGCATTTGTGTGATGAGCATAAATGTTTGTATTTCCGGGTTTTGGTGTTTATTATATATATTCTAGTATTTATATATGTATTTCTATGTATTAGTATCGTTGACTAACACCCATAACACAAGCAAATAATTTGATTACTTTGGGGTTAGATCAGTAAGTGTAATTTGTCCCGTGAATTATTATTATTATACATGCTATTAGGGGTACATATAAAAGAAATAGGGTAATTTTCACCCAGAAAAAGAACTACCTGAATAATAAAAAACGCGAGTGAAACCACGGGAAAAATCTAGTAATTTTAAGTGATTACAATACTTAGCTGACCTCAGTGGTCGGTTTCCGTTTCCGTAATTACTTAAAACCGACTTAAGAGTATTAATGGCACCAAAGTAACGGTTTCATCTATACTAATAAAGATTTGTTTATTTGCAACTAGCTGTGTCCGCGACTTCGCCTGCGTTGAAAATTTTCAAAATAAAAGTAGCCTCAATTACTCCTTATTACCGTGGTTTAAAATATAGTTCCAAAGTTTTACCCGCATAGTTCCCGTTCCCGTTCCGATTTCCGGGATAAAAACTATTCTATGTCCTTTCTCGGGTCTCAAACTATCTTTGTACCAAATTTCATCCAAATTGATTCAGTTTTAGGCGTAATTCATTCAAGTTTAGGCGTGAAGAAGAGACAGACGGACAGAGTTACTTTCGCATTTATAATATTATTATGGACTGGTATGGATGGATAAACTCGAAAATAACTGGACTGATTTTAAAAATTATTTCACTTATATAAAGCTACAGAATCATTGAGTAACAACGACTAGGGTTTTTACCCAATTGAGTAAAAGGAAGTAATGTATATGAGTCACAAGGAACAGATAGTATCTTCACGCCCATATCCCCGAAGAGGTAGGCAGAGGTACAACAAGTGGTCCCACAATGGTGACAAGTCTATCGCCAACAGATAGTAAAATAAAAAAAAAAATTATAAAAACAGACACATATATTTAATTTAAAACTAGTGATTGCCCTGTGGTCTAAATTCGACCTTATACCTATAACAACAAATATTGATTGTTGTTATAGCATTTTTTTACTACTGATAGGGAAGCGCTTGACCACGATTTCGCCTGATGGTAAGCTAAGATGCGGCCTAAGATGGAACGCGCTTCCCTAGAAGGTACCTGTTCACTCTTCTCTTGAAGATCCCCAGGTTGTATCTGTCGGGGAACACAGCCTCAGGAAGTATATTCCAGTCCCTTGCGGTTCGGATCAAGAATGTCGAGTCGAAAAGCTTTGTTCGGTTTTTTGATCTTAATAACGATATGTTTTAGACCTTAAAATATCCACAGAATATTTAGTTATAAGTATTTTCACTTATTTAAGGGTGGCTTCAATACAACAAACGTAATTTTTTGCCGTTTTTATAGATAATGTACGGAACCCTGCGTACGGAGTCTGACTGACACTTGGCCGGTTTTAAGGGTTCCGAAGTAAACTAGAATACTAATATTATAAATGCGAAAGTAACTCTGTCTGTCTGTCTGTCTGTTACGCTTTCACGGCCAAACCACAGAACCGATTTAGATAAAATTTGGTACAAATATAGTTTGAGACCCAAGAAATGACATAGGATAGTTCTTATCCCGGAAATCCCACGGGAACGGGAACTATATGGATTTTTATTTTAGAATTTTTTCCACGCGAACGAAGTCGCGGGCACAGCTAGTCTATACATATAATAAAATCGTAGGAAAGTCAAAACTGTACATTGAATATTTTTTTAAAAAAATACTTGGGGCGTGATCTATAATCGATATCGAAGACAAAAATATAGTTTTTAGAATTTTTGTCTGTTTGTCTGTATGTATGTCCAGGGTAAACTCAGAAAGTACTGCATGGATTTACTTCAAATTTTGCATGTATATTACTAACAGGTCGGGTCAACATATAGGCTACATATTATCACACTATCACCTACGGGGGAGGGGCAGTGCGGAGTAAACGAACTCCGCGCGGACAAGGTCGCTGGCAACAGCTAGTTCAAAATATTTATGTAATTTTTTTATGTCATCAATTACCCTGGTCAGATCTATTCAAAGTTGTGGTAGCGACTTCGTCCGCGTAAAAAAAAAAATTATTTCTAAAATAAAAGTAGCCTAAGTTACTTCTTATTACATCAACTATCTGCCAGTGAATGCCCCTCAAAATTGTATCAGCCGTCTCAGAGATTATTCAGAACAATAAGACTGACAGACAAAAATTTTAAAAAAGCTATTTTGGTATATGTACCGTGTGTACATACATATAGATGTAGTAAACAGCGGTTATTTAATACTACAAACAGACCCTCCAACTTAGCGGACTTTTTAAAGCTGTACGAAATGCTCGGATGAATTAGTTCCATTACTAAATGCCAGTCATATCTACACTAATATTATAAAATTGTAGAGTTTGTTTGTTTGTTTGGTTGTACGCGGTAATCTCGAAAACTACTGAACCGATTTGAATAATTCTTTTTGAGTTGGATAGCCTATTTATCGAGGAAGGTTATATGCTATATAACATCTCGCTACGACCAGTAGAAGCGGAGTAAAAAAAAATCCGCGCGGACGAAGTCGAGGGCAACAGC
Source organism: Apodemia mormo (assembly GCA_036924255.1). NCBI lineage: Eukaryota > Metazoa > Arthropoda > Insecta > Lepidoptera > Riodinidae > Apodemia > Apodemia mormo. The sequence goes on along the minus strand of JAUPFN010000021.1, from coordinate 26,967,399 downwards.
TAGTCTCAGTCTCTAATAAGACAAGTGCATGTAGCTTATTATCCCTGACCCGTCTTAACAATAATATTATCAAGTTCATAACAATAAATATTATTCGAAGTCAAAAACAAATTGATCTGATCGCTAATAGGGCTGTGTAATTTGATATTTAAAAAATAATAGTTTTCTTAAATTAACTTCATGAGTCAATATAAAAAATATAGTAAAATATCTTAGTTTGCAAACAAACATAATATATTGTATTTTATACTTGTCATCGTCGGCACTTGTTGAAATTTCATTACTGTTGCATACAATTGGTAAGCACATTGCACTTTAATTTCACTTCGCAACATATCTATCTATACAAATAAATAAGACTGGAGTGTCTGTTTGTGATATTAAAATAACTGCTTTTTACTAAATGCATATGGATGTATACACGGTACATATAAAAAAAACTAGCTGTCCGCCATAGCCCGCAACTTCGTTTTCGCAAGCTAGTTTTTAATATATTACTCAACCGGTTTAACTTTTTAAGCACACATTACACCCTGAAGATGCTTTGCTTAAAATTGTATAACTCAAAAATTATGCGTGGTCTAACTTTCAAAAATAATACATATACGCGTCGAATTGTGAATCTCCTCCGTTATTTCGTCAGTTGAAATTTGTAATTTCAGTCAAACTTTTATAAGAAAAACTTTTTGCGTAAAAGCCACCTTAAATGCATTTAGAGGTTATATTATTATGCAGGGGGAAAATAAAAAGAATTAGGGCGAAAAAGAATATGCATGCTATATACATTTTGAGAAAATGTATTAAAAACAATTTTAATTTCTATTCGTTAGAAATACTTTTGAAATTAGAAAATTATAAATCAAGTTGCTAGCCCTACAAAAATATCGCTTAGGTAATGCTATTATAATTGTAAATATATTATGGGTGTAACGGGCTGTCAATATAAACTATGAACGATATTAACATTTAAAATAATTACGCTCTACCATCGTACTTGGTCGTGGCGAGTGAGAGGTGTGGTGGTATCGCAAGGTCGCGCGTTGTTTTCATAAACCCAACATACCACTACTCGATATAATCTAGAGAGAATTTTCCAGACAATGGATTGCTGTTTTTGTTTCATAAATAAATATTATCAGCAAAATAACATTAATGTAAACAAATTAACGAATTCACCCCAGATCGCGATGGCATAGTTTTGAAATTAGAATTTGAACCCATCCTACATCCTAGAATATTGGCAACTTCTTGGTCGATTTACTTCATATTCGAGTTTGAAAATTTTTGAAAAAAAAATGAGACAATTATTCTAGGCAACTAATTCTTGCCCACGCCACGTTGTAAAAATGTCCCTTAACAAATGATGGTTTTTTAATATTAATACTTTTTTTAATCTTTCAAACGAAAATTAAAATTTGTTTAAATTTATTTCATTTTTTCAAATCGTTCGAAGATTTTTAATGTTCTGTGAGTAACGTCTTTGTCTTTGTCACCTTAATATTTGTGACAAACAATTAAATACATTGAGGTCTAAGGTCCAGTTGCAACAAACTATTTCAATAATAATGTTTCAATGAATTTAACTATAAGTAACATACATTTAAAAAGTATTATTTCACTGTCCTTAAAGTATAATGTTCAAATTATCAGCTATAAATAGTCCACTCTTCCGAAGAACCCGGAGCCATACGGAGAAAAAATACATTTTTACATATTTATATCTTCGCTTTCATAATGCTGTAGCACTGAGTCGCATACTTCTCAAAATACCAACATGTCTTTTTACGATGATTGTTGTAACAAAAATAAATCTTTCCGCGTTCACAATGATTCACCCGTACTCCGAGCGTCGGATTACAATTTGAAATGTAAAACTTGTTATTCATGAATAATGCACCAATAATATGTGAAGGTCGAGTTTTTACATATAAAAGCTTGAAAAAGCTGAACAGCATACACAGTGGTGTACAATATTATTAACTAAATGAAGTGGTGATATAGTTAATTATAGATTTGTATTATATTGTAGCATTCAATCAGATGGGTCTCTACATGGGCTGAGGTTCGAAGCGACAGTTATCGCTTGAAGACACTACAGATACATTTTTATTTTATACTAGCTGTTGCCCACGACTTCGTCCGCGCGGACTTCGTTTACTCCGCACAGCTCCTTCCCCTTAGGTGATAGCGTGATGCTATGTAGCCTATATGTTAACCCGACCTGTTAGTAATATTCATGCAAAATTAGAAGTAAATCCATGCAGTACTTTTTGAGTTTACCCCGGACATACATACAGACAAACAGACATACATACAAACAAACAGACAAAAATTCTAAAAACTATATTTTTAGCTTCTATATCGATTGTAGATCACGCCCCAAGTATTCTTTTAAAAAATATTCAACGTACAGTTTTGACTTTCCTACGATTTTATTATATGTATATATCATTATATAGCAAACAAGCTTATATATATATATATATATATATATATATATATATATATATATATATATATATATATATATATATATATATATATATATATATATATATATATATATATATATATATATATATATTAGCTAAGATGGCTTCCCTAACGGTAAGAGAAATAATGGTGCGTTGCTATCCGTGTGGCGGAATGGCAATGCCACATGCATAATTCTACCGGCTGCCTTCCCCTCCAAACTGGAACACGACATCGCCTCTTACGAATTGCCTGGCAGAACGGAGATGGTCTGTTCTTCAAAATAGCCCGGACCAACACGGGTGACCTTTTTACTACTTAGATATTCAAGTAAGGAAATACATATATACGGTAATTATTATTGTAGCCAGACTGATATAATGTACCAAAATAACAAAGAAGCTGCTTTTGTTGTAACAACAAGATATACTAATATTTGATTTGCCTCCTGTTGGTGGTGCCATCTGCATCACCAAAGTACTAGTTATATATTGTATGCAAATTAACGAAAAGTATTAAAGTATAAGCAATTTTACTGTTTCACAAAACACTTATTTTGTTTCTTTCGCCAACAGTACAAGTGCAATTAAAATACAAATGGTGTTTCACCAAATGCTGACGACGAAAAGTATATATAAAAAATAGTATCATCGCGTCAATTGCGGGATAAGTAGATTGTCTATAGACTGTTGCTCACCATAATTTTTTGATTGAAGTGGATGGTAATACTCATTGATCGAACCGATAACGATTACCGCTTATTTCTAACGATAACCGAAATAGAGAGCTGTAAGCACGTAGCTGTTCCGAATCACGGGAGTATAATTAACACATGGTGAATGGTGATGTGTTGTGTGAAATCTCAGTGGCATCTCGGAGTCAAGTGGCGACTTGACTCCGAGATGCCACTGAGATTTAGATCTTCAAGAAAAATCTCGGAAAATCCTCAATAACACTTTCCGACCTGCAGGCTTAGGATAAGCAACACGATAAAATTTTATCGACCTCGTTTTCTCGACTTTTATGTCACTTTCTCGATTCGCTAACGCATTTGACACTTGATTCGACATGATACTTCAAAGGAAGAGAAAATGATCAATTTTACTCGACGGTAGTTATTTTCTCTATCGATCGAAACGTCTTGCTGTCATTTTATCGATTTGTCATTTGACACTTCGTTAAAATTTGGTTAAAATGTTGATAACCTTATCCACTATTTCATATTATTATACTTTAATTGTACAATAATTACAAAACTTTTTGATTTCTATTCATTTTATTAAATATAGATTTCGGTCCAGTGTTGGCAGTAGTATGTATGGCAGGCAGGCAGGCAGGCAGGCAGTATGGCATATATGTATTTAATAGTGGTGGCAGTTCCATATTATACCTATTATGTGCTAAATATCTACGGTTAACGGCAAGCCTGCAAAATACAAAGAAGGCACATAGGAAATTTGTGTGATCTTTTTACACAACGGACGGAGCATTCCAATCACTATAGCGCTTCAATAAACCCAATAACCATGGCTCTCTAAATAATATAGACCCTTGTGAATTTTGAGGTTTAGAGCCACACACCGATCAAGGCATGCCTCTTTAGTTAAAGGTAAGTGAACATAAGAGACTTGTAATTCAGTTTCTAGTAGATATGACAGCCATCCAACTTCATTAACTGTAATAACAGAATATCTTTGTAGTAAATACTAATTTGACTTAGGTGAACTCAATAAAGTTATATTTTTTCAAAAGTTATCTGTAGTTTTTCGAGTTTCTTTTTTAAACAGTTAATATGTTACATATACATGTCAAGTGTATGTTAAATTTCAGCTGGATACAAGTAATAATCCTTTTCTTGGTGGTCAACTATTCACAATACTTACAGCCACATACCAACAAACAACAACAATGCTTACATCATAGAATAATGATGCAAATGTGTTATTCCTCTAAGGCTTGCATTGATTATGTATTTAAGGAGTTTTTTACTACCCATTCAAGTTATATTTAGTCAAAAAAAGTATTTGTTTTAATCAGTTGTTTTCAGACCAAGTTCCATGTATGATTAACATACTACTATGATGAATTATTTTCTGTAATATTTATAACTTAAAATATCCAATATGACACATGTAGTTCTCAATTACCTAGGTACCTACATGTGAAAACATTATTATTTTATATTTGTCTACATTTAAAGATAATTTACCATACAGAAAGGCAGTCAGTTCTTGTTATTATTGTTTATTACAATAATATATGTCAATAAAAAATATAATTATTATTTGCAGATAAGACTTCAACTGCAGAATTTTTAATATTACTGACAAATATCCTAGAAGAACAAATGATGCCCTCATATGGCATAATTGAAATGGATGAAATGCGAAGACTACATAATAGAAGATATTGACGGATCCTATGTATACTGGTGCAACTTGCAAAACAACGGAAACCATTTTCTTGCCTCAAAAGCCTTAAAATTACCTTATATTTGTCCTAATGTTATAAAGTATTTGAAAATTTGTACAAATTTTCAAATACTTCTATTGATTTATGTCAAAACTAGCTGTTGCCCGTGACTTTGTTCGCGCAGACTTTGTTTACTCCGCACAGCTCCTGCCCCGTAGGTGATAACATGATAATATGTAGCCTATATGTTGACCTGACCTGTTAGTAATATTCATGCAAAATTTGAAGTAAATCCATGCAGTACTTTTTGAGTTTACCCCGGACATACATTGACTTTCCTACGATTTTATTATATGAAGGTATAGATTACAAGCTACAGAACATTTAATCCGGCCTCCAGTAAAGTTGTGTCATTGCACTTGCACAAGTATACGTAGGACCCTTCGATATGATAATTACAAGTATTTTCTTTTAAAAGTGTTAACTTTGTTACTTTTGTTGTTGTTTTTTAATCGAAGTGATTTTGGTAGTAACAATACTTAGTGGATTATTGGTATAATAAAATACTTTAGTGTTGTATAAGATTTATTTGAAAAAATTTATACTCTAGGCAAACCTTCTATCTAAGTATTAAATAATTTTATATAATAAAAATGAAACTTATAGTCATCAATGGCTAACTTTAAGTATAAGTTTAATGACACACTATTCATAGTATTTAATGTTTTAATGCCAAACATAGATTTTACTATATGGAAAAGTCTTGAGAAATAATTTTTATTTTCTTTAATAAAGTTACAAAATGAATAAATCACACAAAATACAAAATGAATAATTATAAAAAGTGTGTAATATGAAGCAGTCTTGTAAAGAAAATTAAATTTGAGTTTTAAAAAATATACAAACACATCTACTTTACTAAACTAACAATTATTATTAATGTTTGTACTTCTCAGAATAGATAAATAATTTTCACAATTTATCACCTTATGACTTAAATTTATTAACATGTATCTTTGAATTTTCACTAATGTAACAAACTTATAGAAGATTACAAAAAATGTAATAAATAGAAAGGCTTCTTTATTCTATTTCCATTACTCGCTGTTTAGTCAACCTGTAAACAAATATATCTTATCAAAATGTTGTTATATATGTTTACTTAATATATTTTTTTGTCAGTTAACTCAGGACTTATGACTCCAGTCTTGCATGTTGCATTTTATGTAGTGTTATATAGATTTGCATTGTAAATTATATAATGGGGTCGAAAAAACAATTGGTTACATTTATAAAAGGGAGTGAAAGAAGCCTACACTATTCTCCAGAGAAAGCTTCTCATATTATTCAGGATTTTTTTACAAGAATCAAGTTTTTGATATAATCTTGAATTTATAATATTAATTTTGTAAAAAACCACAACTTTTACAATGAAAGAAATATATTAAAATATGTTTAAAATTTGAATCTTTCAGTCTACCTTGTTAGATGATTTGTCATGGAGATATGTATGTAAATAAATACTTACACAGTGTTCCATTGTTTTCCTTTCTTCCTCTAGAAACTATAATGTATGAAGTATTTGTAGAATATATGGTGTTATATTATGCTTTCCCAATATTAAAGACTTTAATCTTTGGTGCTACAAGTCTAGTCCATAAATCCACCATGGCGACAAAGTTAATTTATGCTTATTACTTCTTAGCCTGAAAAGAAAATCATAATTATTTTTAATAACCTATATAAGCTTTTAAAAAATATAAGTATAAAGAAGTACACTACTTACGTTTTATTTTGTGTTCCCATTTCACATACCTAACACAATTTAATTTTGTACTAGAATCGGAAGAATAATGATGATTTTAGAGATGTGAGAACCAAACAGTATAAATCAATAATTCCTTGTATGTAATGGTTAGATAATTAATTAATTTATAATTAATTACAAAATACAAATTAGTTAAAGTACAATACTTTTTGACGTAATGTAAATAAACTTTTAATTTTTCGTATAGAGAAAATAATTCTACGAATTATCGTGCTACTCAGTGTTACCAACTCTATTCAAAATTACAACTACTTACTTACAAAGTTTTCTACAAAATTCAGTAGAAAACTAAATGTAAAATAAAAGGTTAATTTAAAGCTGGTGCTTATTTTGTATTATTTAATGTTACTATTAATAACATATACTCAGGAAAAATAATACATAAAAACATATTATAATAATCAAAATATTAATTAATCAATCAAAAATAACAAAAAAATCGAGTGTAGCTCACACTCGTTTTTTCGTTAGAAGTAAATGTAAGAAGACAAAATAAAATAAAATTTATATACTCTTTGAGTAAGTCTTTGAATCAAAGAGAGATAAACTGAAAAGTCGAAGAAAAATGTTTTTCGTTCTTGAGATGTAAATCACAGACCGTGGTCCCACAAAATAATTTTTTTTTGATTAACAACAAGCTGAATATTTGTGAAAAGCTTCATTTTGACGAGACAACCGTCTTTTCTATTTTCGAAAAATCTCGAATCGGGTAACTAATAAAGTTAATGCTGCGAAGACATTGGGTTCGGTAAATAATAAATATTTATTAATAACAATAATTATTTTTCGACTTTAATCGCTTGATTATATTATGAAAACTACGATGAAACTTTTGTCCTACATATTTGATGATTTTTCTGACAATCCTACTTATGAGATTTTTAAATTGATATTAATCAATTTAAAAATAACCTGATTTTCTCACAACAGCTTGTTAATTATTATTGTAATTCAACGGTAACTTTGTCATACACGTAAAGTGGAAACTTTTCTTAGTCTGACACTCTAAAGTTTCCTTATTTTATCTATCTTTATTAGTTACCCGATTCGAGATTTTTCAAAGATAGAAAATATGGTTGTCTCGTCAAAACGAAGCTGTTCACAAAAATTCAGTTTTTTCTTGGAGACCACGGTCTAACAGTAAGTCTTAGGTTCGATTGCTTGCATCTGGCTGATTTTTGGAGCTATTAATAGATAACATTATTTGTAACATAAAATACTGTGAATTGTATTCTGTTCTATCTTATTTTCTAGTTGGCATAATACTATACATTTATGTTTGTTTATCGTAATGCATTTTCGTGTCATTGTCAAATCACAACAATTCTATGGAAGTTTCTCATCAAAAAAATTAATCAAAAATGTTAATTGATTAGTCTAAAAGAAGATGTTAATTTACTCAATAATGTTAGAATTATAATTGAAAGGAATAATTATAGTGAAAAAAAATAGCTTGTTAATAATAATTGTTACGCACTTTTACGCATAATTAGTTACGCAGTTATACACCCAGAAATAAATACACGCTGGCATCTTAATTGCCCTTTACATTAAAACATCTTATGAATCATAATTCATTGTTTCAGTTTTATAGAATAAAAAACTAGTTTTGATGGTCAAAACTAAAAAGAGAGAATAATTCAAAAACCTGTAAAATATCTAATTACAATTGTAAATAGGTACGGCTACACTAGGCTTTGGTTATATTTCCTTCGACTCTGACAAAGAAGAGAAATGATGACAGGAAGTTATAAATGTAAACAAAAGCTCATAATGATTAACACAAGTTAAATGCACCAAAGGTGTATCTTAAAAATCAGAATTAGTATAATATCTATGTCTTCTAGTGACAACATTTATTTCTCTATTCGAGTAAACTTTTTGTTTAATTTATCTCTGACGTTTTAAATGTTTATCGTGGCATGCTTAATAACGTCCATCGAGATATTAATAAATGTCAAGCAAACGTCACTTTCTCGATCGATATATATCTCGAGGTGCTTATCCTAAGCCTGCTGGGATTGAAACCGAGATACGAGTATCATGATCTGAACAGAACAAGCTTACTCTTAGACTTGAGTTAATTTCAACCTCCTTTAAAAAGAATGAAATTCTCAATTCGGATTTTATTAAAGGTTTGTTATCTCAGAATTCGGACATTTCTTAACCGATTTAAAAAAATATTTTTTTGTTTCGCAGGGTACACTTCCCATTTGGTCCGTGTAAACTTGGTGAAGATCTGATTCATAGAGAGATATAGGGCATTGGAGGTCGGTTAAAGTTTTGCTGATTTTAAATTATATACAGTCTTGTTATATACGAGGTAATGACTTGACGCCACATTTATCATCAGGTTATAGCAAATGGCTATTGAAGTCATTACTGAGGAATAGTGTTTCTTGCTGTGTGAAAGTACAGTTTAATTTACTTTTTAATAACAACTTTATACGTCAATGAAAGTCAGTTAACATCTATTGTTTTTTGTTCAAAGATAACTTGTAGCCCGGTTTGTATAACATAGCATTGTTTTAGTGGTTTTGATATCGTCGCTTTTGTATGGAAACACAGTACAAATAGGGGAAAGCGTGTAATTATTACTACTAGCTTATCCACGCAATTTCGTCGGCGAATATAGTAAAAATTCGTTAAACTTGCGCCGAGGTTGTTCATGTCTTACTAGCCGACCCAGCAAACGTTATTTTGCCTTACATATTAGGAATCCATAGCAGACAAACAACGTGACACGTAATTTACATAAGACTACGGGATTGTCCTTCCACGCAGCCAAAATGGCATAAAACTTTATATGGTGGTTAAGTATTCTTAAATTTTCTAATTTTCCGCGCAATTTTTTTAATATTTTCTTTTATAAGAACCTTCTCCTTACAATTACAAACACAAAAAAAAAATTACCGAAATTGGTCCAGCCATTCAGGCGTGATGTCGTGACCAAGGAAAATAGGGATTGATTTTTATATATATATATATAGATATATAAAATTCTCTCGTTACAATGTTATAGTTATCATACTCCTTCGAAATGGCTTTATCGATTTGTATGAAATTTTATATGCATATTCAGTAGGTCTGAGAATCGGCTATTATTAATTTTTCATACCCCTAAATGATAAAGGTTGTCAACCCATTAACATTTTTTATTTATTTTTTGGACTATTTTATTTTATTTTTCTACTAGCTGTTGCCCGCGTCTTCGTTCGCGCGGACTTCGTTTACTCCGCACGCTCCTCCGCCATAGGTGATAGCGTGATAATATGTAGCCTATATGTTGACCCGACCTGTTAGTAATATTCATGCAAAATTTGAAGTAAATCCATGCATTACTTTTTGAGTTTACCCCGGATATACATTGACTTTGCTACGATTTTATTATATAGATAATGTGGAATTAAAAAATACATTTAATCCAAAATTTTCACTCTTCTATCACCAACCCTAATTTTTTTATTTAATTCAATAATTTTTATGGCAAAACAACGTTTGCCGAGTCAATTAATCTATATAATCCATACATTCCATACTAATATTATAAATGCGTCTCTCTGTCTGTTACGCTTTCACGGCTAAATCGCTGAACCGATTTTCATGTGATTTGGCATGGAAATACTTGAAGATACGCGGTCAAACATAGGCTAATTTTTTTTCTAAAATCAACCCGAAAGGGGCTAAAATAGGGGATGAAATTTGTATGAATAGCTACATCGACGACATGTTAATCTACTCGCGTGCGAAGCTGTGCGGGTGAGCAAGTTTATAAATGCGAAAGTTTGGACGGATATTTGTTATTCAATCATGCCTAAAGTTCGGAACGGATTTGGGTAACATTTTGCACACAGGTAGATAACCTGGAATAGCATATAGGCTACTTTTTATCCCAGAAAAATGAGTTGTTCCCGCGGGATTCACCAAAAACATTTATAATGCAGCGGGCTCCACGCTTCAGTTATTTTCGAAATAAATACGGTCCATAGATCCTGTTCGGAACACAACTGTGACTAGCACTGACGCTATTGCGGCAGGAATGGATAAAGACCCGCCGAGCCAATGCAGAAATCTACCACCTAGTAGCCACGATGATAGTTATTCGCATATCCAATAGATCACCTCTTCCAATCTGCCTGGCAAAACAGCAGTTGGCCTATTCTTCAACGGAGCCTGAGATGTGTACAAATTTAAATTATAAAAAGGAAATATCAAAATCTGCACTCTTATCGCCCATCCTAGTCAGAACCATCACGCTTCCCTCTATCCGCATTAGTAACCAAATATCGATTCGCTCTAAAAGCTCAGTGCTCTCTAATATAAGAAATTTCATACAATCTGTCATTCTCTATTTCAGCCCTTTTAGGGGTTGACTTTTGGAAAAATTGCCTATGTTTAACCCCGAGTTTTCGACTACCTTCTTGCCAAATTTCATTAATCTCCGGCAACGTTGTCTTTATTAGAAAACTGAAAAAACATTTTTTCATTACCCGACCTAGGTATCGAATCCAGGATCTCGTGTACTCAATACCGATATCGGACCATTAGACACAGGGACGATGATTTTTGACCATCCCACCACTTCTTTTTCATAGATCGTAATATGCAAAATTCCCCGTGTTGATTCCGGACTTCTTTGAAGAATAGACCAACTGCTGTTCTGCCAGGCAGGTCGTAAAAGGCGACCGATTGGCTATGCGAGTCACTACCATCGTGGCTATGAGGTGTTAGAGTTCTGCATTGTTTCACCCGGGTCTGGTACCACCGCCTTGCCTATTCCTGCCGCAATAGCGTCAGTGCTTATCACTGTCGTGTTCCGGTTTGGAGGGTAAGGTTTCCGGTAAACTTATGCATGTGGCATTAGACCTCACCACAAGACAGCAACGCACCATTAACACCTTTGGTGTCTAGGCGATGGTTGACTCTCCATCAGGAGACCCATCTGCATGTTTGCTATCTTATGATATAAAAAAATAGATCGTAATATAAAAAATCCCCCCACTCACTTAAAAACACCCCATAGTGTTTTTGAATGTGGGTGATCTTCACCCATTCTGTTGCACGAGTCATCTCGTGATGCATACTCAAATATTTGTGCGTGAATAACACAATAGTTAAGTCAAGTTTCATACAAGTCGATACATAAAGAAAATCTGAGTGCTAAGTGTGAGTTTTTCTTTTCGCATTCGATCGTGAGCGCGTTTCGAGTTTACTAGGAATTTGTATGTGATTTGTACAGCGCCACCTAGTGGTAAATTGGTTTCTCACGTTTACCACTAGATAGCGCTGTACAAATCACATACAAATTCCTAGTAAACTCCAAACGCGCTCACGATCGAATGCGAAAAGAAAAACTCACACTTAGCACTCTGTTATTTATTCGCGGTCATTTGTGACAGTGTCACTATTAAATAAATTGCCTCTCAGGCATTAACGGAATACAATAGCAAATACATATCTCATTATTAGCCATTATTAGCATTCCGCTCATGGCTTTTTGCTTGGCTCATGTCGTTTAATTAACCGTGATTATATTCTTGAGAGGTGAATTGTATTGTGCACTCTGAAGGACGTTGCTTCTACACCAACTTATATACAAGATACGTATAAATGATACGAAATAGAAGATAATCGTTACATTTTAAAACGTCGATATATTAAAAACTAGCTTTTGCCCGCAACTTCGTCTGCTTGGACTTCGTTTACTCCGCACAGTTCCTCCCCCGTAGGTAATAATGTAATAATATGTAGCCTATATGTTGACCTGACCTGTTAGTAATATTCATGCAAAATTTGAAGTAAATTCATGCAATACTTTTTGAGTTACCCCGGACATACATAGAGACAAACAGACAAAAATTCTATAAAGTATATTTTTGGCTTCGATATCGATTATAGATTACGCCCCATGTATTCTTTTAAAAAATATTCAATGTACAGTTTTGACTTTCTTACGATTTTATTATATATATAGATTCTGAGTTTGGATGTTTATTATAAAGTATCTTCACGACTCGCGATCGCCTCTGTGGTCTAGTGGTCCGGTGACGGAGTTGACCACATGAGGTCCCGGGTTAGATTCCTTGGTCTGGCAATTCAGAAATGTGTTTTTTCAGTTTTCTGATAAAAACAACGTTGCCCGGGATTGAAAAGTGCCCGGTTGGCGATAAGCTTACCACCTATAACATTGTGGAACCAATTATCTTCGGCTAATCGTGGGTGCACTTGTACCTCTGCCTACCTCTTCAGGGATACGGGCGTGAATATACTTTACTTTATCTTCACGACCGTGTCCACGAAGGGTTAGGCAGAGGTACAACAAGTGCGTCTATCCACTCCAGTGCAGTCCCACAATGTGATAGGTGGCAACCGTATCGCCAACCGGGCACTTTCCAATCCTGGCAATGTTGTTTACAGAAAACTGAAAAACATACACATTTGAAATGCCAGACCCGGGAATCAAACTCGGGGCCTCATGTGGTTAACATCGACACCGAAGTAACATAACATAGTGGGCCCAGACAAACTCGTGAAATAACCTATATCTATTACTAGCTGTTGCCGGCGACTTCGTCCGCGCGGACTTCGTTAACTCCACACTGCTCCTCCCCTTTAGGTGATAGCGTGATAATATGTAGCCTATATGTTGACCCGATCTGTTAGTAATATTCATGCAAAATTTGAAGTAAATCCATGCAGTACTTTTTGAGATTACCCCGGGCATACATACAGACAAACAGACGTACAGACAAACAGTCAAAAATTCTAAAAACTATATTTTTGGCTTCGATATCGATTGTAGATCACGCCGCAAGTATTAAAAAAATTTTTAAAAAAATATTCAATGTACAGTTTTGACTTTCCTACGATTTTATTATATGTATAGATTAGCTGTGCCCGCGACTTCGTTCGTGTGGAAAAAATTCTAAAATAAAAATCCATATAGTTCCCGTTCCCGTGGGATTTCCGGGATAAGAACTATCCTATGTCCTTTCTTGGGTCTCAAACTATATTTGTACCAAATTTTATCTAAATCGGTTCTGTGGTTTGGCCGTGAAAGCGTAACAGACAGACAGACAGACAGAGTTACTTTCGCATTTATAATATTAGTATGGATTATTAGTTGATACACAAATTTCTCAATTTAATCAGATATATCTGGAAGTAATCCAAGACTCGATTTTAATCCAGCCGGGTTGAACCACCGGCCATTAGATCAATCAGCCGTGCCTTCCGGACTTAGCGCCCATTGTTCAGTGTTTCTCACACAATCTTGATAAACTCCAAGATCTCAAATGCCATTACAACAGATTACGGAATTCAAACTATTCGATATTTAGGTGTACATTCATTTTCGTAGTCAGATTTAACTTTGTATTCTATGTTGGGTATTCTATGTATGTTGGTTCGAGCTTCTTATGTCAAATAGACAATCTTTATACCTGCTAGACGATTCGAACGATTGACCAAATATGTCACTAACGTCGTGACTACCATTTGGTAGAGTTCTGAAACGTCTTGTTTTTTTAATCGACCAGGTTTTGGTTTAATCGACTTACCTTCCCTTCCCTTTGTAATAGCGTCAATACTTGTCACTTTCGTAATCCAATTTAGACGTTAGAGGGTAAAATAGTCGGTAAACTTATGCATCTGGCAGTACCATCCCACGGATAGCAACTGTTAACATCTATGGTGTCTATAAGCGATTGTCTGTCCATCAGGAGACCCATCAGCTTGTTTGCTATCTTACGATGCAAAATAACATTTTCTTTTGTTTGTTATCAACTTCACTTTATAAGGCTGACTTAATTTAAATGCAATAATATATTTTTAACAAAAAATTAAACCGAAGGAAAGTTACTCACCCTCTCTCTCACATAATCAATCATCGATTTTTTTAAATTATACTAGATAACCCTCAGGATGATTCTGTCCAATCAAAGAAGAATTATCAAAATTGGATCACCCTGTAAAAAGTTACGCGTGGTCATAAACTAAAAAACAATTATCCCCTATTTGCGTACCCATAAGGTTGGAATTTAAAAAGTACGACCAATCTTGGGATATACTCATTTCAATAAAAAGATATTATCAAAATCGGAAAGTTATACGTGATCAAACATAAAAAAGATATGCGTCGAATGAAATCCTCCGATTTTTCATCGGTTGAAAACATAAAATCGTTATGAAAGCGCGTTTTACTTTGAATATAAAAGTGAACCCAAAGAATTCTAAACTATTATACGTAACATTAGGAAATGAGGCTAAATACCATCAATGCTCAACACTTATATGGTACATAACCAATACACGTAACGGCTTTCACATTTTTATCATCCCTGTTTTGGCTAGAATGCCGAGTATGGATCACTTCTGTTATTAATATCTATGTTACGCGAAGTTTTGAAATTTATAATTATTTTTTTAAATAAACAGATGGTTTTAATCTAATAACTAGTACGTTATCAGCCGTTTAGGATGTAACTGACTTACCTTGCGAAACGAATACGAACGCTATCACTAATGCTATTGTTGCAGGAATGGGTAAGGTAGTCGTGGTACGAGACCTGGGTGTTACGTTGCAGAATTCTACCACCAAGAATTTATAACTGTTGTCAAATAACAGTTTTCTATAAATAAAGGGTTAACTGGGAAGAAATTTATATCTATATTAATATTATAAATGCGAACGTTTGGATGGATGTTTATTACTCAATCACGCAAAAACTACTGAACGGATTTGAATGAAATTTGGCACACAGGTAGATAATGACCTGGAATAGCACATAGGCCACTCTTTGTCCCGGAAAAATTAGAGGATCCTCGGGATTCGCCAAAAACTCGCTGCACGCTGCAGCTATTATATAACGGGCAAAAGTGACTGAATCTACAGGCCAACCATTAGGACTAGAAACTCGAAATTTCGCACACGTATTTCTCTTATGATGTAGGCATCCACTAAGGAAGAATTTTTCAAAATTCAACGCCAAGGGGGGTGAAATAGGAGGTAAACGATTGTATGAAACTTTTTGTTCTGCACATATTTTCCTGAAATTTTGTATGAATTGAGTACAAAAAATAATGAATAACGTGTTTAAGCGTTTTTGAAAATTCGATCTCTAACACAACAGTAGTTGTTTATAGACGCTAAGTTCATCTGCTGTATATTTTATGCAATAAAGAGTTGAAATAAATAATTAACATTAATATAACAAATAAAACAAAAAACGCTTAGTTTGGATACAGGATATAGAGATTTTTTGGCGCTCGGTCAGTCCGTGTCATGAAAATCCAGTGAACAATATTGACTTTGTATACCTGTTTTGTGCATTTTTCATTCGTTATTATTTGTTCATATTACATCTCATTCTTATTCTGACTCTTTCTTTCTAACTTTTTCTTTTTCTGTCTAATAATAATAACCTCTCTCAATTGAAGTATATGATCTTCGAAAATTACACCACATATATTCCGTAATGCTTCCCTAATCTAAATTTCCGTTCTATTTAATGTACTCAATTAATTTTTTTCTTTTCAGTTATTTAAACATACATTTTTACATGTGAGATAGTAACTAAAAGCTTTGCAGAAATGAATATATAGGAGAGTAACTATAGCAACTTTCATATAGGGGTTCTTCAATTCACTTGCCAGTAACTTCACGCACAAAAATCTCATGAATTCAAATTATGAAAGGTTTTACATTTCCACAAGGATACATGTTTCAACAAATTCAAGGACCTCTTCAAAGGGTTATTCAGGTCCATTCATTTGATGCAGTCGCGTCTAGACTGACAGAACTTACGACTTTAATCCTGGCGCCAACGAAAATTGTTAAACAAAGCCCTTCCAGACAAAACAGCTGTTAGGCACGTAGTCTATTAAAAATTTTACTACAGTGTAATTCATACCTACTTTTAAACTAATAAAGTTGAAATTTCTTTGCGCAAATTTTAAAAAATTATATAAAAACCATTTTGAGCTTTAAACACATGTCTTAGAGTCGTTTTTTGTATGTAGAGACAGGTAATTTGTTATACCTTAGCAAATGTCACTGCAGTTTCATTCTAGGAAGAGGATGCGTTGATGGGCTTGAGACAGGAGCACATTAAAAATGGCCGCCTATCTATTGTAGCATCCTTATTACGTAGAGAATAAGGATTATTTTATTCGTATTGATCGTTGTTAAGAGTAATTACGTATTGCGTGGAATTGCTATTACTATGTTCCCAACAACTTTTGTCTAATATAGGAATCATTGTAATTACAGGGAAAATTTATTTATATTTCCTTTGTTTTTATTAAGCCGTTTAAGCTGTTGATACCTACTTCATTTTCGCAGGTTTAAGGTTTAAGGTAGAGATGGTCTGAGTTCGGCCGACCGAGTTTTTTTATATCATAAGAAAGCAAACAAGCTGATGACTGTCACGATAGAAAGAGAAACTATCGCCTATAAACACTAAAATGTTAATGGTGCATTGCTATCCGTGCGGCGGAATGACAATGCCACAACTTTATTGGCTACCTTACCCCTAAACCAAATACAATACAAAAATGACAAGCATCGACGCTATTGCGGCAGGAATAAGTAAGTGGCTGTTCGTAGAATACGTATAATTTGAAATTTTTCATATTCATGGGGGGGGTCTTATTTTTTTTTAAGAAATATTTTAGGGGGGTCACAGAAAGTGTGACATAGCGTGACAATTGTGGGGGAATCAAAAAACTGATTTTAACGTGATGTATTTAATGAACAGTCCCTAAGGCGCGGCGGTGGGGCGAGAGGTTGCGGAACTCTACTACCTAGTAGTCACGATGGTAGTGACACGAACAGCCAATCGGTCACCTTTTATGACCTGCCTGACAGAACGGCAGTTGGTTTATTCCTCAAAGGAGTCCGGACCAGCACGAAGAAAATCACTACTTTGATAAACTTAACATCAATTAGCGCATTCAAAATAAGGTTAAGTAAAGCATTATGAAACTAATTTTATGAGCATTTTTTTGTTTTTATGAGCAAAGCGCATTCGGCGATGTGTGAATATTTTAATTAAAAATTCAGACGAAGTCACGTTTAACAACTAATGACAATACGCATATAAACATTCGTATAAACTACAAAGTAAATAAATATATAACTAAGGAGTAAAAACTAAGTGCATTTTGTAACAAAATGCAACTTCTTTATTGAACAAGAGATTGAATAATTTAGATGGTGCAAGGACATTTCAAAATGGACGTGGTACGCATATTAATGCTAAACATACTTAGTAATGTTCAGTGAATGCGACTAGAAACCATAAACGATGCGACTTGATCTAGAACGATTGTGACTGGACGATTTTATCGCGACTTAACTCGTGTTAGTCTGTAATATCACTTAACATCAGCTAGACAGCTGGTTTAGAATCTTTGTAATTTATCTAATAATTAAGAAAGGAGGTCGCTAAGTATTAATTTAAATATTTTGATGTAACACTAACACGAATGAAATATATAATATAGTTAAGTAGTTTATGTTTGATTTTGCTGTAGATAGGTTTTAACTTGTAGACGGATTAAGATTTGTTTCTAGGAAGAACCTGAAAGGTTAGTAATTACAACTTAATAATTTATTAAGTTGTAATTACTTTAATAATATATAAATTTTAATAATAAAAATTTTCTATGATTGATGAGAGATATTAGTGACATGTTAATGTACTCGCGGGTGAAGTTACGCGTATCTTTTTAATTAACCCCTAAAGGGCCGACAAAAGAGGTGAAAATTAATATGATTGATAAGAAATATTAGTGACATTTTAGTGTACTCGCGGGCAAAGCTGCGCAAGTCAGCTAGTTATAAATAAAAAATCAACCCCTCAGAGCCTGACATAGGGAATAGAAAATTATATGATTGATGAGAGATATTAGTGACATGCAAGTTTACTCGCAGAAGTCACGCAATCAGCTAGTTATACTCTATACATATAATAAAATCGTAGGAAAGTCAAAACTGTACATTGAATATTTTTTAAAAGAATACTTGGGGCGTGATCTACAATCGATATCGAAGCCAAAAATATAGTTTTTAGAATTTTTGTCTGTTTGTCTGTATGTATGTCCCGGGTAAACTCAAAAAGTACTGCATGGATTTACTACAAATTTTGCATGAATATTACTAACAGGTCGGGTCAACATATAGGCTACATATTATCACGCTATCACCTACAGGGAAGGAGAAGTGCGGAGTAAACGAAGTCCCCGCGGACGAAGTCGCTGGCAACAGCTAGTTATAAATAAAAACGTCTATCGGGAAATATTGTCGAGGTGCATAATTAAATGTGTCGCAACGTCAGTGGTTTCCGCGCAAGGGCTTTTGTCTCCAAGCGATGTTATGAATATTGAAGGATGTCGTCTTACACAATACGCGAGATGTGAGTGGGTGGCGACAGAAGATACGCGATGTGTTTTACATTTTTAATGGTTCGTAATTACGCTGTGGTTTTTTTTTTGTCTTTGAATCGATGTCTTGCTTTTTGTTTTAAAAGTTATAAAGTTGATTTCAGCCGCCATTTTTATGACGTATTTTTATCTAGCTTGCGTGAACTTAGTACTTATTACATTGCAACATTACAACTTATACAGTTCATGTAATGTTTATTTTTATTAATTTAATGTATTTCTCATGGACTTTATTTAAAAATATTAGATTCCTGCACTCCTCCGCAATGTAAACTTTGCTAAATTCCATACTCCCTCGTTTGCGCAATTGTCTTAAAAGCGGTCCAAAGTTTTTCTTCACTTGTTAGTATATAGATAATATCACTAGACAAGTTCATGAAGCTGTATTATATCTGGAGGCAACACTTCTAATAGTTACATGAAACATAACTAATACTGCTGTCAGCTGCCGAGGTCTTAACCCTCTCTTTCTAACACAGCTGTATAAAATGGGATAGTGAGACCTCATAGAACGAGATGTAACGCAGGTATTTGTATCAAGTGATTAAATAAGAGTGCTAGCTCCACCTTTACCTAATAATCATGGACAAGTTGAATAGATCTAAATCCAAAATAAGCAAACTATAATTAATGTCACTGGATAAGTTTTACGAGTTTAGTTTACTCCAATGTAAGTAAATCATTTGCTTGTAATAAGTATGTTAGTTAATGATACTAATACATAGAAGAACATACATAGATACATTAATACATTTTACTAGCGGCCCGTCACGTGCTTCTCTACGTATCGCCGTTTATTGAATTCCTTTGTTACAAAAAATGTGATAAATGAACAACCGCTCAACCAATTTTGTGCAAACTTCACATAAACCATCTACTAAATAGTCCGAACAAAGCCTAAACATTGGTTGGATAGGTGAGCCCGTTCTTGAGTTATAAAATTACAACGAAAAGTGGCATTGATTTTTATATATATAGATAAGATAAACAACAAATCCAGAAAATACAAATATCTACGCTCATCACACAAATACCTAACCCGTTTGGAATTGAAGTTTGAACCCTAGGTTCATTGATTTCATTGTAGCATAGTAAATATCATAAGATAGTAAACAAGCAGATGGTTCTGATAGAAAGAGAAGCCATCCCCAAAGATACATACACACATAACATACACACCTAAGATGTTTATGGTTCATTGCTATCCGTGTGACGAGGAGTTGATGCCACATGAATAAGTCTACCGGCAGCCTTACCCTCCAAACTGGATCACGACAGTAACAAATATTGACAGTATTATCGCAGGAATAGGTAAGGTGGTGGTACCAGACCCAGACGAGATGATCCAGAACTTCACTACCTAGTAACTACGATGGTTATAACTCGCATGGCGAGACGATGTAGATTTATACCATATGGTAGTTACGGTGATAGTGGCACGTATAGACAATCATTCGCCTCGTACGACCTGCCTGGCAGAACGGCAGATGGTCTAACCATACTATCCATACTAATATTATAAATGCGAAAGTAACTCTGTCTGTCTGTCTGTCTGTCTGTCTGTTACGCTTTCACGGTCAAACCACTGAACCGATTTGGATAAAATTTGGTACAAATATAGTTTGAGACCTAAGAAAGGACATAGGACAGTTCTTATCCCGGAAATCCCACGGGAACGGGAACTATGCGGGTTTTTATTTTAGAACTTTTTCCACGCGAACGAAGTCGCGGGCACAGCTAGTAAATAATAAATACCTAAATAAATATTCACGGGACAAATCACACTTCCTGATCTAAACCCAAAGTAAGTAAATTATTTGTTTGTGTTATGGGTGTTAGTCAACGGTACTTATACTTAGAAATACATGTATTAATACTAGAATATATTTAAAAACACCCAAACCCGAAAATACAAACATTTATGCTCATTACACAAATGCTTGTCCCCATCGGGGATCGAATCCGAGCCCCGTCGATTGCGTAGTCAGAGTCGCTAACCACTCGACCAACGGGGCGATCCGTCTATACTTCTAAGGAGCCCGGAACAACACGAAGGAATATATAGACATACCATAATATAATAAACATCAATAAAGTAATTGAAACATCCATTCCCAATCCACAAATGTTTGTCTACGTCGGGAATCGAAACCAGCTCCATTGATTGCGTAGTCCACTATCGAAAGTTCTTAATGTAGGTAACAGGCTTATTTAATTACAAATCTATCTTATTTACTAAATCTGTGCTCGCGATCTTATAAAACTCATAGAGACATACCATATGTATAGCCAAATATAATAAACATCCATAAAGTAATTAAAACATCCATTCTCATTCCACAAATGTTTCTCTGTCAGGAATCGAATACCAGTCCCATTGATTGCGTAGTCCACTAGCGAAAGTTCTCAATAAGGTGAAAGGCTTATTTAATTGCCGACCTATCGTACTTTATTAAATCTGTACTCGCCATCTTATAACTCAGGGCATACAAAATCAAGTCCTGAACATCCCATTTGCAATGTGGACGGGCGGGATTTCGAGATGACATCTTTGAGAACGAGTTCGAAAGGCAACTTGGTGAAGGTCAGGGAACACGATTCAATTCAATAACTGTAGCTCTATAAAGATTATTATTGGAGATTAAATTATACTAGCGATCGCCTGTGGCTGAAATTGGACCATAGACTAAACAATAAAATTTCTTTAAGTTGGACAACTGATATATTCTATAGTTTCTATCGTCGGCACTTGGTGAAATTCCATTGTTATACGATTAATTTTTTTTTTTATGTCATAAGAAAGCAAACAAGCAGATGGGTCTCCTGATGGAAATAGTCAACCATCGCCTATAGACACCGCCTCTAGAAGATGTTAATGGTGCGTTGCTATCTTGTGGCGAGGTCTAATGCCACATGCATAAGTTATTATGCATGTGGCATTATATATTATATAAATTATCACTTGTACATTATTTTCACTTTTTGACTTTATTTTTAACATATCACTCAACCGGTTTCACTTTTTTAAGCATCTTCAGGATGTTAATGTAGGTACTTAATTGGTTATTGATTGTTGTTAAAGTTGTAAACTTTACAACTTACAACAATTAATAATCAATTAAGTATATTATTGATTATTTATTGATTATTGATTGTTGTAAGTTGTAAATTGTAAACTTTTACAACTTACAACAATCAATAATCAATTAAGTATAATATATCAATGATTAAAGTATAGTAAACTTGTACAACTAACAACAATCAATAATCAATTAAGTATATTAAAGTATAGTAAACTTTTACAACTAACAACAATCAATAATCAATTAAGTATATTAAAGTATAGTAAACTTTTACAACTAACAACAATCAATAATCAATTAAGTATATTAACATCCTGAAAATGCTTAAAAAAGTGAAACCGGTTGAGTGATATGTTAAAAATAAAGTCAAAAAGTGAAATTAATGTACAAGTGATAATTTAATCGTATAATAACATTGGACAACTGACTTTAGCCATAAAGAAAATACCTTTACATGTGTGTTTATTACCATGTGTCACATGAATGTAGTGTGCGTAATGTTTAATCTATTAATACGTGAAGGAAAAACTTTGGACTCCTTTTTAAGACAAATGCGCGAACAGTGGAGTACGAAATTTGGCACATTGAAAGTTGCCGAAGTTTTTTTCTGCCATAGTTACCCCTCTCTATGGAAAGGGCTTATATTTGGTGGAGAACCTTAACAGTATGCGAGTTATCCTCCCCTATGTTAATCTGACGCGCTCGAGAAAATACCAAAATCCCCTCTTGGACTCCCCTACTATCCATACTAATATTATAAATGCGAAAGTAACTCTGTCTGTCTTTCTGTCTGTCTGTCTGTCTGTCTGTCTGTCCGTCTGTCTGTCTGTTACGCTTTCACGGCTAAACCGCTGAACCGATTTGGATAATTTGGTATAAATATAGTTTGAGACCCGAGAAAGGACATAGGATAGTTCTTATCCCGGAAATCCCACGGGGACGGGAAATATGCGGGTTTTTATTTTAGAAATTTTTCCACGCGAACGAAGTCGCGGGCACAGCTAGTATTACATACACACAAGTCAAACTGAACCTCTTTTTTTTCGTCCGTTGAAAATACAGTCGAATTAAAATAACAAAGAAACGAAAATTTGCATGCCAATTAATGGTGAAGTAGGAAGGAATGTCATTTTTAACTAATTATGATTTTTTATAACCCCTATTTCATGCAAATAAAGAATTATTATTATTAAAACTCCTTTTTGAGGAGTTGGTTGAAAAGCACCATTACTCATTTTATTATTACCCATATCTGATCGATACTGATGGGGTTATGAATAAAATAATTACATCGAACGGCATTTAGAGTCAGTCGGTATACGAAAACTTTACGTAAGGACAGTACTACCAAGAGACCGCAATGCAATTATACGTATATGGTATGTTGCGCCTGCGCAATTGATAATGCGTTGATGCAATAAGTCGGAATTACTAACACAGGCGTTTGTGGCCTTTATTACTTTTACGAATTGAA
Source organism: Apodemia mormo (assembly GCA_036924255.1). Taxonomy (NCBI): domain Eukaryota; kingdom Metazoa; phylum Arthropoda; class Insecta; order Lepidoptera; family Riodinidae; genus Apodemia; species Apodemia mormo. Next base: position 26,943,686 of record JAUPFN010000021.1, on the reverse strand, counting down.
TCTGTAGGGGCAATGCACACGACCGGAAAAAGAAGTAACTATCTGCGGCGTTACATGTTACAAATAGGGATTCCAAAATTTCATTAAACACCTCGACAATCGACAGTAGTGTCTGAGGTCCGAGGTTTTTTTTTTCAAATTGGAAAAATATTGAGTTTTACTATTTAAAAAATCTTATGAATAGTAATAATAATCTTCAATTCGTCCTTATAAGAGCGTGAGAATTCAAATTTCAAATACTCATCTGTAATAAATTAAAAATGTGAAAAATTTGGATGATTGGATGAATGGATGTGTGAATATTTGGATGGATGGATGGATATTTGTTACTCGATCATGCAAAAACTCCTGAACGGATTTGAATGAAATTTAGCACACATGTAGATGATGACCTGGAATAGCACATAGGCCCTTTATCCCGGAAAAATAAGGTGATCCCGCGGAATTCGCCAAAACTAATGCAGCGGGCTGCACACTGCAGCTAGTACAATATAAATGCGAAAGTCGGTCTGCCAGTTACCGTTTAACGGTTACGGCTAAAAATTCAAACAAAAAATTGTAGAGATGATCAAACATCTTCACATACGTAGACCCTTGACTATAGGTACATAGATCTTAGATAAACTGAGCCTTTAGTTCCACACATTAACAGTAGGCGATGCGGTGTTTCCTCAATGATTAAGCACGCTCTCTGAGCACTCTGCTCGCCCCTGCTACCTGTGAAGTTGTGGCGAACCATAAGGCCAGCAGTAATTGAGACATTCCGAAAAAAAAGCACGCATATATACATAGATATGGACCTGTCTGTGAAATCCATCGCATACATATGGTTGTTCATTGGACAGTGTCCCATTATCAGACCACATATTAATTTCACAACTGCTCTAGGTAGTCTGATTAATTTCCTGGTAAATTTGGGAAGTGCTAGTTTGGATTCATTTTCGATTTTTTTTTATTGTTTATTTTGGTGATTTCTCTTTTCGGTATTATATATGTCGGTGAAAAAAAAACTTAGTACTTCCTCCACCAGGCTCAGAATTTGAGAGACTGGTAATCTGTAACACAGGCCTCCTAGTACAGACACCAGTCTCTCAAGTAGACTAAACATAATGTTAACCCAGTGTAGACATTGCTTTAAATTTTTTGTAATTGCTGTGTAAGAGAACAAGTAAAGTATTTCTATTGTTATAAGCAAATGGAAAAGTAGAGGATTTTTTTTATATCATAAGATAGCAAACAAGCAGATGGGTCTCCTGATGGAAAGAGTCAACCATCGCCTATAGACACCAAAGATGTTAATGGTGCGTTGATATCTTGGGGCGAGGTCTAATGCCACATGCATAAGTTTACCGACTACCTAATCCTCCAAACCGAAACACGATACTGACAAGCACTGACTCTTTTGCGACAGGAATAAGTAAGGCGGTGGTACCAGACTCAGGTGAGACAATGCAGAACTCTACCACCTAGTAGCCACGATGGTAGTGACTCGTATAGCCAATCGGTTGCCTTTTACTTGCCTGGCAGAACGGCAATTGGCCTATTCTTCAAAGGAGCCCGACACCAACACGAAAGATTATTGGCTCAGGCCCTATAATCTCCGTCTTCGACCCTTTGCTAATTCGTCAGCTATGTCGTTACCAAGTGAGCCTTTGTGTCCTTTTATCCTTTATGTCCTTTTGCATGAAAGCTATGTAGCTTTTCTAGGAAACCCCTGGACCTTACGATCTATGCTAAACAGGCTAGCCACTAGAACAAGAAAGTCTAAGAACAGGGAGAGTAAAGTCCTTGCTTTTCTAATTTTAAATTGGTCACCCTATGTTAAATCACATGAACACACACATACATATTATATACATTTAATAGGTTTTAGTACGTGAGTTTCTGAATATGTCCCTGTAAGTTTTATGGGTATTTTTATGGCACATAACTCCAATTTTAGCAGATTTTAATCAATCTGTAAATATTTTGATATAATACCGTTAAGTGTATACAGTACCTAAGATTGACACGAAAAGTAGTTTATTTGTTATTTTATGAGAGCAACACTGAGAATTTACTTTCGAAATTTAAATCTCTAAAATTGATACCATATTTTGGTGGTTGACAAAGCAATTAGGTTAATGCCATGTTTAATATGGCCAATATAGTTTAAGCACGTCAACACCGAGATAAATATAATGACAGCTGTCAAACTTTTTAATATGGCGCCGAGATTGCTGACGTGTTTTTTTAAACTAAATTGATTTGCATATATTCATGATCAGATTTATCATAGACGTGCTGATTCGTGCGGTTTCGCTCGGTTAAAATGAATTCCTGTTTTTTCGTATATATTGCGAACCTGCGCAATTATGCCCGCAAGTAGAGTAATTTGTCACCGATATAGTTTTACATACAGACTTTCATACACAATTTTGACTTTAGAACAAAGTTGTGTTATTTACACCATTTATAAGTCAAAAACGGCTGAAACATTTTTTTCGGAACGAAGTTCGCCTGATATTTTCGTGTTTTTACTCCACACCTTATTTAATTAAATACATGCTAACATGATCTGATGTGAATCTGAATAAAAAGTATACCAATTAGAATGAAAATATTTTTTTTCAAGTATTTCTTTGTTAGTATTTTTTTGCACACCTTACTCGTCGCTTATATAGTTTATGCGAAATGCGGAACAATATGTCGTCCTGACAGTCCTATTCTCAGTTGAAACGCATAGTACTTCCGAGAGACACAATGGTAGGACAGGTTTAGCCATTTGATCGCCTTAATATAAAAATTATTTCTAATTTTGTCACCAAAAATAGCACTCGATAAGTTCTTATTTCAGCAAAATTTCATCTAATTCTGACCACTATACAGATATTACGAATTAATTATCTGTAATTTACCACAAGCAACATGCATACTGTATGCTTTACGGTTCATTAATTGTTTATAGCACTACAGTGCCATTAGGGATACCTTACATACTTGCTAATATAAAAAATGGCATAAAAGTCACTTGCTTTTGTACTTAAATTTTTAGTCTATACTACTTTCTATACGAAGCTGTCATGTGTCTATACATTTTTCTAATTTTTTTTTCAAAAATAATAAATATTCGGTTTATGACTCACTTTTTCAATTTTACTATCTTAAAAATATATTCAGTTTTTTTTTTCAAAAATAATAAATATTCGTTTTATGACTCATTGATATCAATTTTACTATCTTAAAAATGTTTGTATGTTCTGTCATAAATCACGAATACTTGACCGACTTTGATGACAATTGGTGGTATAAAGAGAGAACACGTCATGATTTTTTAACGCCAATAAATTTACACCATCACTATCAGTGATGTTAGCTAGTGTTCTAATAAATTAACACATTACATCTATCATCTGTGGTCTAGTGGTCCAGCATTGGCTTTGACCACATGAGGTCCCGAGTTCGATTCCTGGGTCGGGCACACATAAGAAAGTGTTTTTTTAATTTTCTGAGAAACACAAAAGTTGCCCGGGATTGTAAAATGCCCGGTTGGCGATAGGCTTGCCACCTATCACATTTGTGGGACCAAGTATCTTCGGCTAATCGTGGGTGCACTTGTTGTACCTCTGCCTATCCCTTCAGGGATATGGGCGTGAAGATACTTTTTTTTACATTACACAGCCCTTATAGATATAAGATGTGATCTCCGGACTCTGGTCTAGTCTGGTCTAGTAGCGTCACGGTTCACGCACTGTGAACATGTTAATGACTTACTTTCCTAGGTATTAACTCTCCGAGTTTCACTTCGTTTTCAACTTAATTGATTGGTCAGCAGGCCTACTCTTGAAAACAATATAAATCTTTAATCAACATTGATAAAAACAATAAATTTCGAATATCGTCAAAAAACGGTACTCTTGAAACCATTATTGCCCACATTGATTCGGTATAGTAACGACCTAATTATTGGAAATAGATGTCATCATTACATGTCAAGCTAGTGTTACAAATGGAAATTTTAAGTACCGTTTTAAACAAAATAACGAATAAAAGCAATAATGTGTAGTTCCAAAAACTTTCAAAATCTATGTTGCGCTGTCGCCGAATCCAATAATTGAATATAGTTGTCCAGAGTATGAAATACTTCAAAATTCATTAAATATTTATTTAAAATTGAAATCGGTTTTCAAGAGTAGCCCTACAGGTTAACTGTGAGATTTTATTGACAACATTCTGAGATTTCATTACTGGGTGGTAGAGTTCTGCATTGTCTCGCACGGGTCTGGTACCACCGGTCTGGTCTTTTTACCCATTCCTTCCGAAACAGCGTCAGTGCTTATCACTTTCGTGTTCCGGATTGGAGGGTAAGGTAGCCGGTAAACTCATGTATGTGGCATTAGATCTCGCCAAAAGATAGCAACGGACTATTATCATCTTTGGTGTCTATAGGCGATGGTCGACTCTTTTCATCAGAAGACCCATCTGCTTGTTTATCTTATGATATAAAAAAAATTATAGGTAAAGAGATTATTTATAGGGAATCGGTCGCCTTTTACGACCTGCCTGGCAGAGCGGCAATTGGCCTATTCTTCAAAGGAGCCCGGAACCAATACGGGGAATACGAATTACTTGTATTGAATATTTTGGTGGGGTACTTGAATGGAGGGGGGGGGGGGGGGTTAATTAAGATAAAAACTATCCTCTCTTAATTGGGATAAACGGTAGGTATCTACAAATTTTCCTTGAAATCAGTAGGGCTACTCTTGAAAATCGATTTCAATTTGAAATAAATATTTAATGAATTTTGAAGTATTTCGTACTCTGGATAACTATATTCAATTATTGGATTCGGCGACAGCGCCACACGGATTTCGAAATTTTTTGGAACTACTTATTATTGCTTTTATTCGTTATTTTGTTTAAAATTGTACTTAAAATTTCCACTTGTAACACTAGCTTGACGTGTAACGATGACATTTATTTCCAATAATTAGGTCGTTACTATACTGTATCAATGTGGGCAATATTGGTTTCAAGAGTACCGTTTTTGACGATATTCGAAACTTATTGTTGTTATCAATATTGGTTTAAGATTTATATTGTTTTCAAGAGTAGAGTTCTGAACTGCATTCAGTAGTTTCGGAATCTGTCGCGTACAAATTATAAACATTTATTTCTCACTAGCTGTTGCCCGTGACTTCGTTTGCGCGGACTTCGTTTACTCCGCACAGCTCCTTCCCCGTAGGTGATAGCGTGATAATATGTAGCCTATATATTGACCCGACCTGTTAGTAATATTCATGCAAAATTTGAAGTAAATCCATGTAGTACTTTTTAAGTTTACCCCGGACATACATTGACTTTCGTACGATTTTATTAAATGTATAGATAATGATGTATAATATACAAAATAATAAAGAATTGCTCAATTGAACGGATATGATTTACGTAAACATGCGTGATAACCGGTATTGAGAGCAGTTGGCGGTGTCAACGCGGGCCTGCGGTTACTGCTGCTTTGGTACCGTTACACTGACATGGCATCATCTCGCCGATCAAACGTACCGACCTGTGTAAATACTGCGGCTACTTTATTTGTATGGTATACTTAATTCTGTCGTATTGGTACAGTGGTGGCGTACAATTGATCGTAATCCACAGAATTCATTTTTATTTACTTAGTGATAATTATTTTTACTCATCTTTGACATAAATAACTGTGTAATAGGTAATAGGTGTGTTAATCTAGTTTTATTTTATTTTATTTTGTTTTACTTGACATGATTTATGTAGCATAATTAATTATTAAATTGACATTTTTGTATCCATATATATAGTTATAAATTAGTGCAATATAATTGTAAATTAAAATTTCCCACATTTTTGGGCAAAATTGATAAGGCTGACAACACCTTTGAGCGATATTAAAGCTTACCCTTTTAAAATCAATATTTACGTTTGTTTATATTCCACAACAGTCAATAATAATCACTTAAGTATATTACATCCTGAAGATGTTTTAAAAACCGGTAGAGTAATATATTAAAAAAATGTGTAAAAGTGAAATTTATTTACAAGTGGAATAGTAAAAGTGTCTAATAACAATGGAATTTCACCAAGTGCCTACGATGGAAAGTATAGAATATAATAATATTTCTAATCTTCCACTTGATTTTTATATGGTGATATTTAGTTGTAAATACAAAAAAGAATGTGCTAAATATTAGTTTTCAGCTGATGTCCTATATTTATTTATCCGAAAATTAACACGTTTCCCAGCGGTTCCAGAACATACCGTGCCACCCATTTTCTATAGAATTGTCGCGCGTCGAAATACCTCGCCAGAGATTTACATACGTGGGCGATCCTTGTTTGAGTGATCAGCGTATACGCCTTAAGCCGAGGCTGGAGTTCAATCCTCGATAGGGACAATGATAATAAACATCTTTTTGTCGTGTATTAAATAAATATGTTTTTGAATTTTTATGCGCATTTCTGTGTATATTATTTCAGGTTTAGATGTTATCGATGGGTATTGCTTGATTTAAAATTTACCCAAATTTTGAGAAAATAATATTAACTATGAGAGCTGACAGCACTTTTTAATAAATAAATAAATAATATTTACGTGACAAATTTCACTTACTGATCTAACCCCAAAGTAAGCAAATTACTTGCTTGTGTAATGGGTGTTAGTCAACGATACTAATACATAGAAATACATATATAAATACTTGAATATATTTAATAAACACCCAAACCCAGAAATATAAACATTTATGCTTATCACACAAATGCCCCGTCGGGAATCGAACCCGAGCCCCGTTGATTACGTAGTCAGGGTCGCTAACCACTCGACCAACGGGGCGGTTATACATAAATATAATATATTCAGACCCACGTTAAATTTGTGCAACATGTTCGTTGAGATACGTCAATTTTTAGTAACTTCTGCGTCCTTCGTCCTACGTCCTTGCGGTAAAGGAAGGAACTCGTCTCGAATATTGACACTCTTAATCTATATTATTATTATTACATATAAGACAATCGTATGAAAGTCAATGTATGTCCGGGGTAAACTCAAAAAGTACTGCATGGATTTACTTCAAATTTTGCATGAATATTACTAACAGGTCGAGTCAACATATAGGCTACATATTATCACGCTATCACCTACGGGCAAGGCGCTATGCGGAGTAAACGAAGTCCGCGCGAACGGAGACGCGGGCAACAGCTAGTATTAAACATAAAACGAGTTCTGAAAATAAAATGGATATTGACTGCACTCTACCAGATCTAAAATTAGAAGCCATATTAGCATTTGCTTTCAGTGAAGTCAAAACAAGAATAGGTAAATTATTTTTTCCTTATGATTTCCTTTTTTATTTCCTTGCATTTTTAGAGAAACGCAGTATATATGCCTCGGTGTAAATGACTCAATCTCATATTCGACCTGCAATGGCCTGTTTCACGATCTTTGCAATAATGTGCTATTACCGTTAATCAGAAGAACCACAAGATTATAAGCTGTTCTAAGCCACATAAAAACAACTTGCCATCTTTGAAAGCGGTTCAAAAATATTTAGTCTAAATCGCCAACACCGGGACTCTACGTTTAGTAACAAACACGCAATAGATTCATTTTCATTAATAACTGTGCTCTAAATAACTGTTAACGAGAATACTGGAGTTATGAGAGTTCGACACGTCCGAATATGAGATGCTCCACTTGGAATGCATATGTGAAGTATTAAGTTATCGTGAAAATACTGTCATGGTCATATCTATAAAGATATATAATATAATATAATAAATTTTCAAAAGTTACAGCTATTCAAATATTAAAAGACGTTGTTTTCAGCAAACTTACTTCATATTTGTAAAATTACTTTCAGGTTAATAATGCTACCTAAATCAAAGTGAAGCTGGTGTACGCGTTAGTTTTTTCAATCTTTTTCTGTGGCGCTAAATCCTGGGCTATGAGACAAAAAGAAAGGACAAGAGTCGACGTTTTTGAAATGTCATGTTGGAGGCGAATGCTGCCGATCCCATGGACAGCACGCTGAACCAACATATCCATCCTAAAGGAGCTCGGAATAACCAAAAGTTTGTCATCTGTCTGCCTTCAGCGGATATTGCAATATTTGGGACACGTAAAAACCCTGACAGCCTACAAATATTGTTGGTAGTTCGCCAGATCAATGGAAAGAGACCACGAGGTCGTTCTCCTACCCGGTGGTCAGACACAATATAGAGGCTCACAGGCCTGCCAGTAACCAAAGCCATCAAAACCGCCGATAACAGAAGCGCGTGGAGAAGCATAGTGTTTCAAGCGACCACTTTAAACTAGACACGATCTTCAGTAATGAAGATGCCTACTAAGAAGAAGAGAATAAAGTAAAATATCTTCACGCCCGTATCCCCGAAGGGGTAGGCAGAGGTACAACAAGTGCATCCACGATTAGCCGAAGATACTTGGGTCCCACATATGTGATAGGTGGCAAGCCTATCGCCAACCGGGCACTTTTCAATCCCGGGCAACTTTGTGTTTCTCAGAAAACTGAAAAAACCCTTTTTTTATGTGCCCCACTCGGGAATCGAACCCGAGACCTCATGTGGTCAACGCCAACGCCGGACCACTAGACCACAGAGGCGACTCAGAATATACCTGCCGAATTATTTAAAAATCTAGCCAGCTCTTCTAATTGAAAAACCGCGTTAGCTACCGTAAATCGGATTAAAATTGGTTGATTCGTTCGAGATTTATCGATTACGGCTATGTTTGAAAAATGTTTTTTTTTTTAAGTTTTCGACATTTTTAATCCATCGGTTTTGTAACTAATATAACAATTTAGAGCTCAAAAAGTGCATTGAATGCCATACGAAAGATTAAAATTATCATTTTGAAAAAATATCTCTTCGAATATTAAATTACTAAATATAATTTTTACAAACTAGATTTTCGGACTCTTTGAACTCAAAAACCTATGCTTAAGTAGCTTTCGTTACTTTGAGCTTAAAATATCTAAATTCAGCGGGAAGGGTCAACCGGCTTACAGATTTTTTATTTATTTTTTTATTTTCGATAATCAGGTTCGATAACTACTTTACCAACGGGGCGGTCGAAGTAGACTTTCGTGCCCATACCATAAAATTGTTAAGTAAAGTAAGTAAGTAAACTACCATAATTTATTTAATTATATTAATAATCATATTTATATAAGTAATTAAATTTAACTACAACAATTCATTTAATAATTACAATAATAATCATATTTACGTTCAGAAGTGACTGAAGTATAAATCTACTGTATTTAATTAATTGTTAACCAACTTCCAAAAAGGAGGTTATTAGTTCGGCTGTATATATTTTTTATGTTTGTTGCCTCAGATCTTGGTCATTTATGAACTGATTATGAAAATTCTATTTTTTTGAGAGAGTTTTACTCCCCTTGTTCCAATTTAAATTTGGTAGTGATTTGTTGCAGGGTTTCGGAGGTACGGGGAATAAGAATTCGGTAAATAAATTATAATGTAATAAAATGTTAATTATTATAAACAAAACGATGTTGTAAAAACAAATGCGCTTTTTGTCAGCACTTTCTGCCTCGCACTACTTCTTTGTGGAATCAATTACCGGCGGGGGTGTTTCCGAACGGATACCACTTGGAGATCTTCAGAAAAGGAGCTTACTCATTTTTAAAAGGCCGGTAACGCAACTGCAAAATCTCTGATATTGCAGATGTCCTTGGACGGCGGTGATCACTTACCATCAGGTGCACCCCCTGCTCGTTTGTCCTCTCTACTATAAAAAAAATATTAATAATTTACTCGCAATAGAATCCAACAACCGACTTACCGGGCAGCCGAAAAGTTTTATTAGTACGAGTAGGCTTGTCAAATAAATATCGATATATCGATATTTTCAATTCGATATATCGATATTTTTTGGCGATATCAAAGATCTTAAGCTGTCTTAAATTGATGTTCATTCCTCAGAATGAACAACTCCAAAAATCGCAAGTCTGTATGGATCGTTTGAAATTCGCCTAAATATTGATTATGCTTGAGAGTGATAAGCTTAACCCTTCATATCGTGATTCAATATTGCGCAGAGACATCTGTGTTTAGTTATAAAAACAAAAAATTAATATTTAAAAAAATAAGGGAAAAAGCTCCGTTTCAGTTTGCAAAAAATAGATGTTATTATTTACGTTAATTTTTCAAAAATCGATTATAAAATTTTTATACTACACATTATGCTGTTGACTGATTGCTGAAGGACCAGTGCTACCTAACGTCCCATTTTAAGCCAAAAATTAATGTCCCATGCAGGACGGTCTTGTGCCGTTTTTCGAGATTATATCAAGGTTGCGACGTAACACTCAGACGCGGAGGTGACAGTTGATAACTGATGCGCCGCGCAATTCCGAGTTAAAGAAAACATTTTATTTTTATTCCTCGAAGACTCACAATCGTTAAGTAAAAGCCGGCCAAGTGCGTTGGACTCGCGCATAAAGGGTTCCGTAACATCATCTATAAAAAGCGGCAGGAAATCAGGAAATCACGTTTGTGGTGATTTATGGATTGGAAACATACATACATACATATATATATATATATATATATATATATATATATATATATATATATATATATATATATATATACTTTTCGTTGGTTTCATTTTTTATTATAACTAGTTGCAGCGTGCAGCCCGCTGCATTATAAAAGTATTTTCACAAATCCCGCGGGATCAACTAATTTTTCCGGGATAAAAAGTAGTCTATGTGCTATTCGAGGTCAACGCCTGTCTAAGAGCCAAATTTATTAAAATCCGTTCAATAGTTTTTGCGTGATTGAGGAATAAAAATTCGTCTATCCATCCGTCTAAATATTAAAAATTTGGCATTTATAATATTAATATAAATATTATATGTATAGGATGAATTCAAAAACTGCTGAACTGATTTAAAAAATTCTTTCCCCGTGTTGGCATCGGGCTCCTTTGAAGAATAGGCCATCTGCCGTTCTGCCAGGCAGGTCGTAAAAGGCGACCGTTTGGCTATGCGAATGACTATCATCGCAACTACTAGGTGGTTGACTTCTGCATTGTCTCGCCCGGTTCTGGTACCACCGCCTTATCTATTACTGCCGCAATAGCGTCAGTGCTTGTCACTGTCGTGTTCCGGTTAGTAGGGTAAGGTAGCCGGTATACTTATGCATGTGGCATTATACCTAGCCACAAGATAGCAACGCACCATTAACATCTTTGGTGTCTTTATGCGGTGGTTGACTCTTTCCATCAGAAGACCCATCTGCTTGTTTGCTATCTTATGATATAGAAAAAATCTTGTTGCTTTATCAATAAGTAACATTTAAGCTACCTGACTGAATTAAAGGATGTGTATGGGTCATATAAACGAAGTCGAGGAAATAGCTTATTTCTTATAATAATGTTTTCAATATTAATCTATATACATATAATAAAATCGTAGAAAAGTCAATGTATGTCCGGGGTAAACTCAAAAAGTACTGCATGGATTTACTTCAAAATTTGCATATTACTAACAGGTCGGGTCAACATATAGGCTACATATAATCACGCTGTCACCTTCGGGGGAGGAGCTGTGCGGAATGAACGAAGTCCGCGCGAACGAAGTCGCAGGCAACAGCTAGTATTTAATATGATACTAATAATGACCTGGTGGTGAAATTCGACCAAGTATATTTTATAAAAATCTTAGTTTCTTGCACTTCTTTTCCATATTAACTCAATATATCTAAGCCAAATCCAGGAATCCTCTACGTGCCAAGTGCGTGCCAATCGCGGTTAAATAGATACAAATAATAATAAAGATTAATATTTAATTACTAATTTAAACCGCTAATTCCCACTCTTACACCTCAGCCACAACCTACTAACCGGGCCGCCGCCGTGTCACTCGTGCGCTACAATTCGTCGCGCATATTGACCTAGTATGGCGCGTGCCCATGCGCTTGCGCACCTACATTTATTTTTATTGTATCTTATTCATAGTGCGCAGTCATCGATAAAATCCAATGATTAAATCACGATTTAATTAAATTCTTGTTAACGAAGACACTAAAGTAATCTGCAACGTTCCGCTGATATAGGTATCTTTATTGTAGCAAAGTATATTATATTTATTTTAACTTTATCGTACATCAAAAATATACATTTTCGTACAAAAGGCGAACTTAATGCCTATTGGCATTATCCACCAGTCAACCTTGAGCCAACTACGTAGCTGCGAAGGTGCCACTGAACAACTTAGATGTAAATAATATTTAATACCATTATACAATACTTACGTACATGTTACATTATAATAATAATAAATATTTACGGGACAAATTACACTTACCTACTCATTTAACCCCAAAGTAAGCAAATTATTTGCTTGGGTTATGGGTGTTAGTTATCGATATTACATACATCCAAACCCGGAAATACAAACATTTATGCTCATCACACAAACGCTTGTCCCCGTCGGGGATCGAACCCGAGCCCAATCGATTGCGTAGTCAGGGTCACATACATACATAACTAAATACAGATACAATATAAATAACTAAATAACATATATATATATATATATATATATATATATATATATATATATATATATATATATATATGTTATTTAATAATAACTAAATAACATATATATATATATATATATATATATATATATATGTGTGTGTGTGTGTGTGTGTGTCTTAAGACAACAGGGCGATCGCTAGTTCCAATAAAAACTCAACGATTTCTCTTCCTAGAATTCACGCTTAAACTTCAACATGTCACTATGAAGTTGAAACACTTGACGCATCAGTTACGGGTACATAGACTACAGGTCAAACCACCAATAGCCAATTTAAAAGCCATTACCTAAGTCCCTGAATGTTGGTCACAAGGCCGAGCTATTCCCACCACTTGAATCAGCCTCAGCCTCCCTCATTAGGTTTTTATTCCCATAGCACCCAGTGGCTTACTTCGCATCAAGTTTTTGTGGGCCGTCGTAATTGGTAGAGTCGTCTCATCTGCCCGTTTGTGGGATTCGCGGACAGTGTATGTACTAGTTCCCCTACATAGTGATATTAAATTCTTTATAATATTCACTTTGTATTAAATCCCATCCTTATATTATTGATATGAAAGTGAGTTTGTTTGTTACGCTTTGCATATTATCAGGTAACATAGGCTGTTTTTTTTGTTCTTTTTAATCAGAGATCCCTATTATAATTACAATAACGTTACCCTAGAAAGAAAGAAAGAAAATATTTTATAGATTCAGGCGTTACTTTGCGGAAATCCATTATTCAGACGAAGAAAACTAATTATTTCGCAAATTTCGCAATTTGCAAGTTCGCGGAAATTTTCAAACTAGTTTTTTTTTGTCTGAAGAAAGAAATTAATATTTATTTGAAAAAATATGGATATTACAAGTTGTTAAAAATTAAGTTACCAACATATTCTACCATTACATGGTATATAATATCATTAATTTTCATTATTAATTATCATTATTACATTTAAAACATTGTATCGATTTTTTAAAATTACTACCGGATCGGAACGCGACCACACACTGAGAAGATCCGGCGGAAGAAACTCAGCGGGCTAGTTTTTTTTTCTCTATTTTATGTACTTATTACTAATGTACAAGTTTCATATTACAAAAGCTATTTTTATAATTACAAGAAAAATTTTATAATTTACAAAATTTTCACCATTTACATTGAAATATTATAGTTTGAATAATATTGAAATATTATAATTTGAAACTAAACAACTACATTGAAATATTTTTTTAAGGCCAATTCAACAAATTTATATTTCTATCCATTAACATTTAATTTTATCGGCTAAAAATTCCATAATAAGTTTTATCTAACAGCAAATCAAACAACTTTTTGCGAAATTTATTTGTAGGCAGTGATTTAAGACGAAGATTAAGGAATATGATTGTATATAAAAATAGACATACATTACACATTTTTTGTAAAAATATTTAATTTTGGTTAGGCGTATACAATTTCTTACTATTCCTAAAATATGAGTTACCAATGACTTCAGCATTTGTTTTAAATAATCTTTGGTGCTTTTTTACAAATACGGATAGGATAGGATACCTAGATATAGGATACCTAATATATATTACTGTTTAAAAATTTTTTGTTTTGAGTGTGCTGCTATTTTGTTATTTGTTAAAAAATTTAGGTCACAGTCACAGTCACTGGAGATCACTTTAACACTTGATTTTAAGCTCTTTTTAAAGAAGAATTGTTTATTAAACGTAGATAGATACCTTCAACTTTTTAAAATATTGAAGTTATTGCATTTTTGTTGTTATTTAGGTATAGAGTATGTTTTCATTTTTTTAACCTATGCTCAAATTTAGAATTTACTATTCTTCCCGCAATAGCTTCAATTGTTGTTATTGTCCTGTTCCGGTATAGAGGGTAAGGTAGCCGGTAAAGATGCTTGTGGCATTATCATCACGATACTCGGATAAAAACGCAACATTAAAATATTTAAGGTATATAAGCAATTATAGTCTCTTTCCATAAGGAGAACCATCTGATTATCTAACTAATATAAAAAATCTTATTCAGTCTCGGGCCATTATTTATATTTCACGGAAAAAATGAAAAACTTATGCAGATCTCACAATTCAAACAGGCTAGCCATTAGATGATTAGACTAATGGAGCAGTCATTGTACCTACACTATTATAAAGAGATAACATTTGTATTTTTGTATGTTTGTAATGTAATGAATAAACTCAAAAACTACTTGACCTATTTAAAAAAATCTTGTACCATTAGAAACATACAGTATCCTATGATTCGCTACTTTTTACTCGACTAAGTAGAAGGATGCACTGAATTCGGGTTTCGTCAAAGAATTACAAGTAAAAATTAGGCAGACAATGTTTCGAGTCAGTATTGATGTTAAGACTGTAAAAGCAATCAATCCAGGGTTATACCACTATATCAATATTTCCCGACCCCGACATCCTGAGAGTTGAAACCATGTTTATCAAAAGGAACCATTATAAATTATTGCCCGGAAGAAGAAACGCAATTTGTAACCATAACTAATCGAAATAAGCGTTAAATTGGCGTGTAGTACACATTTAACAATGTAGTTTAATCCATCGTCGTTAACGGGGTCTTTGCAAAATACATACATCTCATTTATTTTTATATGGGTAGAAGGGGAGAGATATATGGGGTTCATTTCTCGAGTGATGGTTTCGAATGAATCAATGTCTTCTGTCGATTATGAATGATTTGCAATTACCATTTAAGTGAGAAGCTGTAATGTTATTAAGTTGTTTATACTTAATAGATGCTTGCAACTTTCTCAATCCCTGTCTCATGTTAAGAATAATATATTTTGGAATGAGGTTTTAGCATTAATACTCGGGATACCGAGCGTTACTCGGTGTTTATACTAAAAATAAATCCATTTATCAAGAGATGGCGTGCTTATTGAGTTTGTCAAAAATATATGCAAGTATATTATATAGAATAAAATTTGTTTAATTAATACATACACCACGATACTACAGAAGGTAAACACCTCATCACAAAAACAGAAAAAAGTTATAAAATATATAAAATAATGTTATAAAATAAAACAAAATAAAAACACTAAAGAGTTAACAGGACAATACTGAAAATATAATGAACTATTAAATAACGAAAAAAAACGTCGTTTTAACTTTCAAGAAAAGCGCGTTCAAGCGTCTGAATTTTCTTTTATTATATATGTCGCAGTGAAATTGTCAATAGCCGTTAGATTATAATCTACCTAGGGATTTTATAATTTGGTTAGGTTAGGTTAGCAGTTAAATTATAATATCACTTAGGTAAATTATAATCTAACGGTACTGACAATTTCACTGCGACATATATATGAAATAACTTTTTGTTTTTTTGTTTGTTTAAATTGTCAGATAATTTTTTTCGTTATCCTTATGTCATAAGGATTACGAAAAAAAAATCTGACAATTTAAACAAACCAAAGTTTTTGGAAATTTGTTTTTTTTTCTGCCCTAGTTACCCGCCTTTAGGGCTTATATTTGGTGGAGAGGCTCATCAGTATACGAGATACCCCCCTATGTTAATCTGACGCGCTCGAGTAAATACAAAAATCCTGTCTTGGGCTGCCCTACTAAAGCATAAGGTATTCATTCGCTCTCATATTTTTACATATAGAATAGCAAGAAAGAAATAGTCATTATCTTCAGACAAAAAAATATTAATGGTGCAATAGTACCAGCACAGGTATAAGTTTTTTGGCCACCTAACCCTGTCAACCAGGTGATAAGCACTGATGCTATACGGCAGGAATACGTTCTTACCTATTATTCCTCTAATGAGACGGCACTAACTCTAATGAGACGTTACTCTTGTTGACATTTGTTTTTAACTGTCGCTCCTTTTTCCCAGAAATGTAATTTTTTTTCAACAGGGACCCAGTTCCTAACCTTACCAATTACACAAACAGAGGATGTTTTCTGATTATTTTTAATAACTCCATTATCTGCTAAGTTGATTTTAATATACATATTTTGTTGTTCACAGGTCTAAGCCGCTTGGATTGTGCTATACGGTAAATACATATTTTTCTTTTTAATTAAATAACACTCAGTTTCTATTTTAGTATGCACTAGGCCTTAAATTTCTGCATAAAAAACAATGAAATTTAAAAACCTTGTTAACGTAACGCACGTGACTGCACGCTAATTTCTTACTGATACGCTAAACTATGAATTGTAGACCTTATGTTAAACTCGCAAAACTTAAAATTCCATGCTTATTTCCGTATATGTTACTCACGAATTCAGATACAAATCGGTAAGGCTGTGTTTGCATTATCCGCAATTTAGCGGCGTTTGGAGCGAAAACGATGAACAAGGCGATAGGATATATTACTATATTCTATACTTTCCATCATTAGCACTTGGTGAAATTCCATTATTGTAAGAAAATTGGCTAATCACTTGTACTTTAATTTCACATCAAAACTTTATTTTTGTACTAGCTCTTGCCAGCGACTTCGTCCGCGTGGACTTCGTTTACTCCGTACAGCTCCTCCCCCGTAGGTGATAGCGTGATAATATGTAGCCTATATGTTGACCCGACCTGTTAGTCTGTTAGTAATATTCATGCAAAATTTGAAGTAAATCCATGCAGTACTTTTTGAGTTTACCCCGGACATACATACAGACAAACAGATAAACAGACAAACAGACAAAAATTCTAAAAACTATATTTTTGGCTTCGATATCGATTGTAGATCACGCCCCAAGTATTATTTAAAAAAATATTCAATGTACAGTTTTGACTTTCCTACGATTTTATTATATGTATAGATATCACTCGACCGGTTTCACTTTTTAAGCATCTTCAGGATGTAATATACTTAAATTGATTATTAATGTTTGTTGTAATATAAACATTGTTTACCAAAATAAATATTGTTTGTAAGAGTATAAACTTATATATCGTTCGACAGTATTGTCAGCCCAAACGATTCTCCCTTAAGATGGGGGAATTTTTTAAATTTACAATTATTGCACAAATTTAGCTATAACTATGGATAAAAAGTTTGTAAAATATATTACAACTACATGTGTGTGGAGTTCGCGATAAAATGAGAATAGCTTTCAGGGTTATGCTTAGTGTCATTTCTTGTCCAATGTTGCGTGATGAAACGTATGTATACAGATGAATTTAAAAGATGAGTGTATCATTAGCCACGCCCACTTTGCTTTAATTTTTGTGTCTTCAAAGTTAGTATAGGCTTTGCATATCGGCTGCATGCACAATGTTATCGCCCGATACGGCATACAATATCTATTTTTTTAGCACGTTACAGGACAGTTATCAGTTGTAGCGAGCAAAACTACGTCAAATGCCACAATAATAATATATCTGACAAAATGTGCTCATTAAATTGTACAACCATATTGCGATGAAAAAATATTATGTAGTAGTAAATTAGTACCAAAAATACTAACTGTTCATATCATATAGGGTGCAATTTTTTTTCATATAAATTATTCACTGTAGACTTAAATTTAAGTTTTAGGGGTGTACCCCGGCCATCATCTTGAAAATATGGGCGTGATTATTTTAATTATCTCGTGAACAATGAGAACGTTTTCATATATAAAATTAATATGTTTTACTTAAATAATAAAACTACTAGTAATTTTGTATATTGAATGTTTCTATACAAATATACAAATCACCTCTGTGGTCTAGTGGTCCAGCGTTGGCGTTGACCTCATGAGGTCCCGGGTTCGATTCCCGGGTCGGGCACATAAAAAAAGTGTTTTTTTCAGTTTTCTGATAAACACAAAATTGCCCGGGATTGGAAAGTGCCCGGTTGGCGATAGGCTTGCCATCTATCACATTTGTGGGACCAAGTATCTTCGGCTAATCGTGGGTGCACTTGTCTGCCTCTGCCTACCCCTTCGGGGATACGGGCGTGAAGATACTTTATACATTGGCTATAAACGTCGTTTGACTGCAGCGATTGTCTTTGGATGTGTTTATAGCGTAGGATAATAAATAAGTTAACTTTTCTCGAATATAAAGATATAAATGACTAATTTAGACAGCTAAGATGTTAGTGGTTAGTTGCAGTTATATATATATATATATATATATATATATATATATATATATATATATATATATATATATATATATATATATATATATATATATATATATATAAGTTCTATCAGCTTGCAGAGATGTTAACCAAAACACGATAACATGCATAGACGTTAGAACTGCAGAATAGGTAAGGCGGTTGATCTATTCTCAGATAAATCTCTACACATCATTTAGAAAACCTTGATGTCCGATTGACGTTGATTCTTAAAAGGTTATAAATGGGAGATTGAAATAAACTAAAATGACCATTCATTATTGTCTTACCTTGCATAAACAATAAATTTTGTTGCGTCAAATTCTAGAAAACATCAAGACAATTAAACGAATCACCGAGTTTATTCGAAGTTCATATGACAGCAGCTCAAATACCGCTCCCGCTTCTCTTATCACTATGTCGACTCTCTTAAATGTTGAAACTAGAGTGTCTTCACGTGTGTCAAAACCGACATTCCGTCACAACCAGTCATAAGTCACGTATGTACTGTACCGTTCGAGACGTAACCGCATTGCTGTAGTGAAGTAACGCTCTCGTTTGATAAGGGAATTTCTCACAGAGTTAGATTTTATGATATTTCAAGTTATGTAAGGCAGTCAAATAACATACACACACTATAACAGAATACAACGGATATTTTCATATCATAGGATAGCTAAGAAACAGCTCCACGCATACGGTGTAGTCCAAGCTTTCCCAATATTTATTTCGCCGAGCCTCCTCGAACCAAAAATCGTTACTTTTTTGGAAATGTAATCTTACATATTACGTACGACGCCCCCATAACATTTCTCTAGGTCTCCCTAGAGGGGCGTGCCCCCCTAGTTGAGAAGTCCCGTTCTAACCCTTCACTGTCAGTTTTTAAAAAACGTCTAAAAGAGTATTATCTGACACTTTCTTGATTTTAAATATGTTTAGTGTATGTGTGCAAACTCATCTATATATTATCTTATTTGTTGTGCACAATGCCTTCCGATTTATTAATCCCTACTTCACATTTCGGGTTAGCTGGAAGAAATCTCCGCCAGTACAGAAGCTCACTTTTTTGTGCAATTTTTGCTATACTTTTTCGTGTGTATTTTTCATTAAGTGTACAATAAATATTAAGTAAAACAGATGGTTCTCCTGACTGAAAAAGTACCGTCGCTTACAAACACCACAGATGTATGGTGCGTTACCGTATGTCCGTGTTGGTCCGGGCTCCTTTGAAGAATAGACCAACTGCCGTTCTGCCAGGCAGGTCGCAAAAAGCGATCGATTGAATCCCGCGGGATTATTTAATTTTTTCGAGATAAAAAGTAGCCTAAGTATGTGCTATTCCAGCTCATCCTGCTCACCTATGTACCAAATTTCATTTAAATCCGTTCAGTAGTTTTTGCGTAATTGAGTAACAAACATCCATCCATCTAAACATTCAAACATTCGCATTTATAATACAAGCTGCAGCGTGCAGTCCGCTGCATTAAATTTTTTTATGATGAATCCCGCGGGATCACTTAATTTTTCCGGGATAAAAGGTAGTCTATCTGCTAATCAAAATCATCATCTACGCTAAATTTCATTGAAATCCGTTCTGTAGTTTTTGCGTGATTGAGTAACAAACATCCAAACATCCAAACTTTCGCATTTATTATATTAATATACATTAATATAGATATTAGTTTTTTGTACTCCTCCGAAGTGTAAACTTCCACTCTGCCAAATTGCACACTCCACAGTTCGCGCAATTGCCTTAAAAAGGAGTACAAAATGTTTCCTTCACTTAATATATATAATAATTAAATAATAATATATAAATATAAACTTTTGTTTTCTGCTAAAATTACCAACACCGTTATCTTTTTCTATGCTAAAACTAAACGTTTAGTACTTATTCACATTTAAGGTTAGCTTAGATAGCGTTTGCTGCTATTTTCTAGATGTAGGCTGTAGCTAAAGCGAACAAATTACAAAGAATAATTTGCCATACAATATACATTGTTTTCGCGTTAATTTACGCATTACGCCATTACTCTCCCACGGTTATTTTTCTAATTGACTAATTTACACAAAACTGTCGTATATTATCTTTAGGTATAGATGTTGTTTATTTAAGATATACACCTCAACATTACAAAAATTAACACATGATCAAAATTGTTATGTTTGTGCGCAGTATTATACACATAAATAGGCCAATATATTTTGAATATAAGTTTATTAAAGTATACAATCGCAATAAATGTACCGAGCACCAAATGGTAGAATTGTAACTTTATGTATTACGCAAGACGTATATCTGAGTGCTAAGTGTGAGTTTTTCTTTTCGCATTCGATCGTGAGCGCGTTTCAAGTTTACTAGGAATTTGTATGGGATTTGTACAGCGCCACCTAGTGGTAAACGTGAGAAACCAGTTTACCACTAGGTGGCGCTGTACAAATCACATACAAATTCCTAGTAAACTCCCAAACGCGCTCACGATCGAATGCGAAAAGAAAAACTCACACTTGGCACACTGAAGTGTAATCTGACATAAGTTTAGTTCTCTATAACTCCGATATGGCGCGGTCATACGACTCGTTCGGAAACCTAACAATAATTAAGAAAAAAAATGAACCATAAATAGGGACATAAAACAAAACAAAAAAGTACACTAAAAAGTTACAGGATAATATAACAAGAAAATGAAAAGATACATAAGAAGACTTTAAAATAAAAACAACCGGCCAAGTGCGAGTGGGACTCGCGCACGAAGGGTTCCGTACCATCCCTATTCAAGTTTTTATCTGTTTTAATAAACAGATAAAAACTTATTAAAACAGATAAAAACTTGAATAGGGAAGATCGAGTAAAAATTGCTTAAAAATTAGGTTTGTTGTATGAAATATAGGGCCCCCCTTAAATATTTACTTTATTTTTATTTAATTACTAGCTGCACCGGCAAACGTTGTTCTGCCTTTTTGACCACTTTTATTTTGTTCTATATTTTCTCACCTTTTAACCTTTCCTGGACTTCAACATTTAATTCAAAACCAAAATTAGCCAAATCGGTTCAGCCGTTCTCGAGTTTTAGCGAGACTAACGAACAGCAATTGATTTATATATATATATATATATATATATATATATATATATATATATATATATATATATATATATATATATATATATATATATATATTATTTTGAAAGGTAACCGATAATTACTGTCCCAGGTAAAATAATCCGATAAATATAAAAAGGATTTAAAATATGTTAATTAACTGCTATGTTATCCTCGATAATTAATAAATGAATATAAATAATGACAAATGGTTTTGTTTTAAAGATTACTTTTTTAACTTCCCACTACGTAAGTAGATAAAGAAGTTATTTTCTGATTTTACCCAGATTTTCGAAAATCGAGTTTTCACTAGATTTCCACGTTTTGAGGTCCTGGGAATCTTTCCCGACTATTTTCACGATGACGTCAGTATGTCTGTAGGTATATATGTATGTGTATGTAAACATCTCATAACTTTTGAACGGCTGGACCGATCGAAACGCGGTTGATGGCATTCGATTTGATTTCTCTCAACTTAGATTTCCTGAAAATTTGAACCGATTCGGTCCGGGAGATTTTGAGAAATTTTGAAAAAACACCAAAAAAATTTTTGACGATACACTATTTTTTAATATAACTTCCAGATTTATGTACCGACTGAGTATAAAAACTAATCAGATCTATTCTTCAAAAAACTACATCTAATACGTAAATAACATCAAAATAATTTATCCGTTTGGGAGTAGGGGTAATCGATGACGAAAAATTTTGAAAAAAGTATTTTTTTGACATAGCTTCGAAATTTTTCAAGCAATCATTTTTTAGTGTTCACGATATTTCAGTACTAAAAAAACTACGCTAAACGCCGTTTCAAAAATCAAAATCGAATCTAATTCTCCAAATTTATAGCTTTTCAAATATTGGTTGGGATTTATCATCCCAAACAAATTGACCGATTTTGATCAAATTAACGGTATTCCTTTAAAAACTGCGTCAAATACCGTTAATTTAATCAAAAATCGGTCAATTTGTTTGGGATTTATCATCCCAAACAAATTGACCGATTTTGATTTATCATCCCAAACAAATTGACCGATTTTGATCAAATTAACGGTATTTGACACAGTTTTTAAAGGAGAAAAGCTAATAAGATTTTTAAGTCAATCGGTGAATTAACTTGAAAATTATTTAAAAAAAATTAAATAAGTTTGCTAAAAACAACCTAATTTTAATATTTGAAAAGCTATAAATTTTGAAGAAAATTAAAAATAAAATGTTTTCTGACATTGCATCGAAATTTATCAACCTATCGATTATTTAGCTAAAGCAATATTTTAGATCTCAAAAATTGAGTTGAACGCCATCATCGGTTTCAAATATACGGCTTTTCAAAAATTAATATACTGCCATTTTTAACAAAATAGATTTTTGAACTGAAAAATCTATCCTTATATTTTTTCTCTTTGAGCTTAAAATACCTTAATTTAGTGGGAAGTTTTTTAATTTACGATGCGATGGCTTTGTTATTGACCTCCTTTGAAACATACCACACGTTGTTTTGGTTCCAAGCTCCTTTGAAGAATAGGCCAACTGCCGTTCTGCCAGGCAGGTCGTAAAAGCCGACTAAGCGGCTATGCGCGTCACTACCATCGTGACTACTAGGTGGTAGAGTTCTGCATCGGCTTGACCGGGTCTGGCACCACCGCCGTACCTATTCCTGCCGCAATAGCGTCAGTGCTGGTCACTGTCGTGTTCCGGTTTGGAGGATAAGGTAGCCGGTAAACTTATGCATGTGGCATTAGACCTCGCCACAAGATAGCAACGCACCATTAACATCTTTGGTGTCTATAGGCGATGGTTGACTCTTTCCATCAGGAGACCCATCTGCTTGTTTGCCATCTTATGATATAAAAAAAAACCATCAACATCTCAGTTGTCTATATCAGGGCTGTCCATGCCAGATACCATCCTGGACTAATATAAGTTACCAAAGAGATTGGAGGTCCGCAAAGGCAACACAATTTTCAAATAAGAAAACATACAAATACAGTTGGAGAAAATTATTAAATAAAACATAATACTGTAAAAGGCGAGCTTATCTTCTAGTGAGATTTCTTACATCTTACGCACACGAAGAAGACAGTAAATTTTTAAATATGTTTGTTTCTGTATGCGGCCCGAGGGCCATGCGTTGGACAGCTCTTATCTATATGATAGCTGTCTCTTTCCATTTGACGAGTCATCAGCTTGTTTGCTGTGATATAAAAAATATTTTTAGGTATGATTATCTTGTTATTAAAACAAGTCTTTATTCTAATTTTCGCAAAAGGCTATAAAAATATGATGTAAATTCACCGCTTCTACTATGAATATTATTTTGCTCAAAACACATTATACGCCCACAGCGGGATACTTTGAAGGAATCTGTTTTTGATAATATTTTTCAATTTTTTATTACAAATGATATTATTTATTGTTAATTATATCGACTCCCTGTTGATCTGCGACATTTGAATATAACATATATCTTATATATAAAATTCTCGTGTCACAATGTTCGTTCCCGTACTGCTTCGAAACGGCTTAAACGATTTTGATGAAATTTCGATGCATATTCAGTAGGTCTGAGAGTCGGCCAACATCTATTTTCATACCCCTTGGTGATAAGGGTTGTCCACCCCTAATTTTATTTTTTATTTTGTGGACAAATTTTTTATTTTTAATTTTTTATGATTCAGCATTGAAAAATACATACAACTCTAAATTTTACCCTTCTATCACCAACCCTTATTTTGTAATTAAATAATTTATATGGCAAAACAACGTTTGCCGGATTCCATGCCGAAATCAAATTCCATTTATTTGACTTTGTACACATAGAAAAACAAACTTATCGACGTCTCGACGTCACCTTAAAAACAGAGTACTTTATGCATATATAAAAAAATAATCATATATTTCCAAAAAAATGTAGAGCTAGACAGATTTTTTTGGAAGTGAAACTTCTTTTGGGATGATCTGAATAGGATTTTATAAAGTGGCAAAAATGCTAGTATTTTGGCCTGTATGGCCTGTGGCTGAAATTCGACCATGAATAAAAACAATAAAATATTTTTTAACTTCGATAACTGACTTTAGCCGTAAATAAAATAGTTTGACCGCCCCGTTGGTCGAGTGGTTTGCGACCCTGACTACGCAATCGACGGGGCTCGAGTTCGATCCCCGACGGGGTCAAGCATTTGTGTGATGAACATAAATGTTTGTATTTCCGGGTTTGGGTGTTTATTAAATATGTTCTAGTATTTCTATATCTATTTCTATGTATTAGTATCGTTGACTAACACCCATAACACAAGCAAATAATTTGCTTACTTTGAGGTTAGATCAGTAAGTGTAATTTGTCCCGTGAATATTTATTATAATTTTTTATTTAGTTTACGTCACATGAATGTAGTGTGTGTAATGTTTATTTTTATTAATTTAATTTATTTAAAAATATGTTTCTGCTGTGCATTCCGCAATGTAAACTTTAACTGTGCCGAATCACACGCTCCACTGTTCGCGGAATTGTCTTGAAAATGGATCCAAAAGTTTTCTTTCACGTAATGATATATAAAAACTAGCAGTGAAACCCGGCGTTGCTCGGGTTGAAATACATTGCATGCTTAATGGTATAAGAAATATTTAAAGGTTAATTTAAATGAGAGAAGGACATATATATATATATATATATATATATATATATATATATATATATATATATATACATATATATATATATATATATATATATATATGTATATATGTGTGTGTGTGTGTATATGTATATGTTCACATTTTCACCACCCATTTCCACCCACCCCGCCCAAACTCCCTTACTTTCTGCAGGGGGCCAAGGGGTATTTACCACCCCAACGGGAGCTTGATTGGAGTTGCGGATTATAGAGAAAACTATGAATTCACGTACGAACATTATCATTTTATATTATACTAGCTGTTGCTTCGACTTTGTTTACTCCGCTTCTACTGGTCGTAGCATGATGTGATATAGCCTATAACCTTCCTCTATAAACAGGCTATCCAACTCAAAAAGAATTATTCAAATCGGTTCAGCAGTTATCGAGATTAGCGCGTACAACCAAACAAACAAACTACAATTTTATAATATTAGTATAGATATTTTGATTTAATAGAGATGTCACGAATAATGATCGTGCTGAATACCAAATACCTTTTCTAATATATCTAACTAGTCGCATGTGTTACATAGGAATTTTACTCAAGGACAGGTGTTACTCAAGGAAATAATATATTTTGCAAAAAACAACACAATTAATCATTTATCAGAGTTTAGAATGAAATGCCAAATAGTAAACGAATATTCGAGGCATCTGAGTGCTAAGTGTGAGTTTTTCTTTTCGCATTCGATCGTGAGCGCGTTTGGAGTTTACTAGGAATTTGTATGTGATTTGTACAGCGCCACCTAGTGGTAAACTGGTTTCTCACGTTTACCACTCACACAAATTCACATACATTCAAAACATTTCACATACAAATTCCTAGTAAACTCGAAACGCGCTCACGATCGAATGCGAAAAGAAAAACTCACACTTAGCACTCTGTAGTATTTATATGTAGATAGTTTTTCTATCTTTACTAAAATGATACTTTATGTACTTCGATCTATTTCTTTCTTTAGTTCTTTCCTAATTCAATCAATTAAAAAAAAATCGCCTCTGTCGTCTAGTGGTCCGGTGTCGGACTTAACCCCATGAGGTCCCGGGTTTGATTCGTGGATCAGTCGGGCAATTCAAAAATGTGTTTTTTCAGTTTTCTGATAAAACAACGTTGCCCAGGATTGGAAAGTGCCCGGTTGGCGATAGGCTTGCCACCTGTCACAATGTGGGACCAAGTATCTTCGGCTAGTCGTGGGTGCACTTGTTGCACCTCTACCACCTACCTCTTCGGGGATACGGGCGTGAAGAAAAAAATTACGATTAATCGCTATCTCTTTTTTTTCTGTTAACCACCTCCACAATGTATTCATCGCATTCTCTTACAAATTGACTAGAATACAATAGAAGTTTTACTTCTACCTAGTGTGAACTCATATTTTTTTTCAATTTTGAGTTAATTACAAATTTAATGTATATCGATTATTAATCGAACAATGTGTAGTGTTGTTTCGAGTCGCGGTGTCGCCATGGCGCGGATCCCCCGGTAGAGCGCGCACCGTTAGTCCAGGGTATTTGGGTCGAGCCCGTTACAGTATGCCACAACAGGCCAACTCGAGTTATTTATATCAATTAACTGAGGATCGACGTAGATGATTCTAAATGGTTATGTCGTCTAGTTATTTCTAGCAATAGTTGAGACTTCATATTTTATGTGTCGTGATGTACAATGAATATTAATTACAATATAATTATTGTTTTTTCTCGTGGCTTAGCGGTTAGCCTTTTCATCTTAGATAATAAAGTTTTAGGTTTAACCTCTAGCTTGGATAAAAGTGTTACTTAGGTATTTTTGAGGAAAAACCTTAAAAACAACAAAGAAAAATATCGACACGCGGGATTTGAACCTGCGACCATTTCCCTAAAGCCGCGACGCTCTTCCACTGAGCTAGTGTCGACAGGCTCGAGGCGGCGAAATTCTTCTTTGCTATATGATCGATTACGTCGATTGTACTGATCGCTAGCTATACATACGTATAACTAGTTAAATGATAAATGTGTAATGAATGGTAGTAGTTCGTAGGTTCAAATCCCGCGTGTCGATATTTTTCTTTGTTGTTTTTAAGTTTTTTCCAGTTTCCCAAGCACGGGGTGAGTGCTATAACATAAAAATATTTTTGAGGATTTTCTTGAAAAACGAATAGCTAATTAAGGAGCACTTTTTTGATGAGAATCACTAAGTGCTCTTAAAATTATTATTAAGATGTCATTCGATGGCACCTAGAAACTGTCACCGCCACTCAATTATTTTTTAAAGTTTACTCCGTGTTTATCCGTGACTCTTTGATAAGAATAGATGAACTGCCTCAGTTCTAGGCATCTCGTAAAAGGCTAGAAAATACTAATGCGTGTCACGAACACCGTAACTACTAACAAATTGACAAACTTACGAATATGGCATTACCGCCCCACCACGAATAGAATGCACCATTAACATCCTTGGTCTATATCTTGAAATATTAAGTAAAGGTGGAGCTAACACTCCTGAGTGCTAAGTGTGAGTTTTTCTTTTCGCATTCGATCGTGAGCGCGTTTCGAGTTTACTAGGAATTTGTATGTGATTTGTACAGCGCCACCTAGTGGTAAACTGGTTTCTCACGTTTACCACTAGGTGGCGCTGTACAAATCACATACAAATTCCTAGTAAACTCCAAACCCGCTCACGATCGAATGCGAAAAGAAAAACTCACACTTAGCACTCTGTTAATCACTTGAAACATATACCTACGTTACATCTCATTCTGTGAGGTCTCACTATCTCTTTTTATACAGCTGTGTTAGAAAGAGAGGGTGTCACCCTCGGAATTTGACAGCAGTATTAAATGTTGTGTTTCAAGTAGGTATTAGAAGTGTTGCCTCCAGATATAATAATACAGCTTCGTGGTCTATATACGCGATGTTTAATGTAATGGCGTCTTTCCATCAGGAGAACATGATGTCTTGATGGTAATTTTTCGTGAAGATGGACAGATTTTCACTCTAAAGGTGTTTTTTTTTGACAAGGTGCTGATTGACGCGCGAGCCTACACCGCGGTCTTAATGGTTTAAGAGCCCTCGACACAAAACTTATGGCCAATTTCACTACCTAAAACCGCGGTATTGTGATGATACACGGGCGCGCTTTACCGACAAGCCATAAGACCGCGGTATAGGGTCGCTCGTCGATATGGACCTTAAAAGTCCGGATCTATATATTCTTTATGTGAATACAAATGTTCTGTAGGTAACTTTAAACACTCAATACTCAGAAAGGCAAAATATACATGCAATCATATAATTAGTATGGTTAAAATTTTGAAAACAACTGGGTCCTATAACACAGTTTTTACTATTTTAGGAGTCAGAGTATTTTATATATTGTACATTGTAAAATTTGAAATAAAAATGTATTATTATTATTATTATTATCTATCGGCCATAAGTTTTGTGTCTAGGGCTCTCAGACCGTAAAGGCCGCGATATAGGCCGCCCCATCATCCTCAGCGCCTTTGATGAGGATTGAAAGCCGCAGCTCCTTTAATTGTTGAAACCGCATTTCCTAGCGATATTTATTAGTTTTTCCATGTTGTTCCAAGTCTCTTTTTGTGGATAATCAATTGCTATAGACTAGGCGTGTAACAAAGGACAGAAAAAGCAAAGGCTTTCATCGTGACTACTATTTATGTAGTAGCATTTTGCAACGCGGCTCTTTCGGATTTAGTATCATCGCCTTACCCTTTTCTGAGTGCTAAGTGTGAGTTTTTCTTTCCGCATTCGATCGTGAGCGCGTTTCGAGTTTGCTAGGAATTTGTATGTGATTTGTACAGCGCCACCTAGTGGTAAACTGGTTTCTCACGTTTACCACTAGGTGGCGCTGTACAAATCACATACAAATTCCTAGTAAACTCCAAACGCGCTCACGATCGAATGCAAAAAGAAAAACTCACACTTAGCACTCTGATGTCGTAGAATCTAAGATGGTCGCTGTTATAGTTTGAGATAGCAAAATAAACTTATGTAGGTGGTAAAGTATCCCTATTATAGCAACACATCATTAGATAACATATATTTAGGCAGTGGATATTTCTTTCCATCAGGAGAAGCATCTGCTCGTTTGCTATCTGCATATGTATAGATATTACAGTATAATAGTATATAATAATAATATATATGATATGCTATACGTAGTCACAATCTAAATTAATCTATATATTAATATTGAATAGTGTGAAAGTTTGGATGTTTGGATGGATGGTTGTTTGTTACTCAATCACACCAAAACTACTGAACGGATTTGAATGAAATTTCAAACACATATAGATGATGACCTGGAATAGCACATAGTTGCTACTGTACTGTTTTAATACATATGCAAATGACAGCATATGTATTAAAACAGTAGTCAGGGTCGCTAGTGATATAAAAAAAAGCTTGTCAAATATTTAATATAATATATAATATAGTATGAGTAAAATATGTATATGTATGTAATACTAGCTGTTGCCCGCGACTTCGTCCGGGCGGACTGTTTACTCCGCTCCTACTGGTTGTAGCATGATGTTAAATAGCCTATAACCTTCCTCGATAAACAGGCTATCCGACTTAAAAATAATTATTCAAATCGGTTCAACAGTTTTCGAGATAGCGCGTACAACCAAACAAACAAACAAACTTTACAATTTTATAATATTAGTATAGATTAAAAAATAAATACCGTTACATCTTACAAGTATTAACTTAGATGAAATCTTCGATGTTAACACATTTAATTAGAAGGCAGATGTTTATGAATGATTTAACCATCTTAATTTAAGATCTATGCAAAAATTTGTATATCGAGTTTTTGCTACCACGACGTAGATCGCGTTTAAAAGGTAAATAGGGTTGTCACAACTTAACAAACATTTAACGTGTATTTATACAATCATGAAAAGTCGTGTTTAAATGCATCATCAGAGCAAAAACAATACTGATTTTGTTGTCCTAATTATGCGTTAAAACTCTAAACCGTTTAGTGATAAATAAAAATTCGCCACAGTGCAAATCGGACTCGTACACGCAGGGTTCCGTACCATCTATGAAAAGGCAAAAAATTACGTAGCCCGATTTAAGGATTTTTATATATTATTTAAGTAAAGAAAAAAAGGTTCGTCACGCCCGTATCCCCGAAGAGGTAGGCAGAGGTACAACAAGTGCACCAACGATTAGCCGAAGATACTTGGTCCCACAAATGTGATAGGCGGCAAGCCTATCGCCAACCGGCCACTTTCCATCCCGGGCAACTTTGTGTTTATCAGGAAACTCAAAAAACATTTTTTAAGTGCCCGACCCGGGAATCGAACCCCCGACCTCATGTGGTCGACACCAACGCTGGACCACTAGACCACAGAGGCGATTATTTATTATTATTAGGCGATTTAATTATTTATTTATTTCTAAAGTAAATATTATATAGGTAGCTGAATATTCTGTGAATCTCAAGCGTCTCCCATTTGCCGTAAGCCTGTAAATATTAAGATCGTGAAAAAATTGCAAAAGTATCACGTTTGTTGTATGGAGCCTCCCTTAATATTTATTTTATTCTGTTTTTAGTATTTGTTGTTATAGCGGTATGATTATCTTGAAAAAGTCAACTAACTCTCTGACTATCAAATTTCATGAGAAACAGCCTGGTAACAGACATACTATTGTTAATGAGAGAGCCTATTATTAACAAGAGTAAAAAGAGGTGCAAAGTATATATAAATAAAAATTTTGCAACTGTTTTAGATTTACATACAATTATTGTCTCAATGGGGCTCATTAATTACTAGGTGGTAGAGTTCTGTATTGTCTCGCGCGGGTCTGGTACCACCGCCTTTCCTATTCCTGCCGCAATAACGTCAATGCTAGTCACTGTCGTGTTCCGGTTTGGATTTTAGTTTGAAGGGTAAGGTAGCCGGTGAACTTATGCATGGGGTATTAGACCTCGCCACAAGATAGCAACGCACCATTAACATCTTTGGTGTCTATAGGCGATGGTTGTCTCTTTCCCTCAGGAGACCCATCTTCTTGTTTGCTATTTTATGATATTAAAAAAATACTCGTATCATAATCCAATTGAAGCAATCATTCTTCATCGGTTTTTTTCTTTGGTAATTTCTTAAGTATAATGTAGATGATGCTATAAAAAAGTAAAACCCATTGACTAAGGTGCGCAATCATAAAGTAGTGAAATTTCATCAAGTGCCGACTATGGACAGAGTAAAATGGGTTTGTTGTATTTGACAGCCCTAATCAGCGGTAGCCTCGAAAATTATCGAGAGACGAATAATTCTCACTAATTATAGTTCATACGGCGCCGCTCGGACCGTTAGGGCAATAGTTCCGTGGTTCATCGTCACACTTTGACGCTTCAGTGGCGTTTTTAATTATTGTCCAACGTCTAGTGTCTACCGTGGCAATGCGTCCAGTGCCCGCAAACGTGGAATGTCTTGTCATTTGTTAGAAGTTATAAAATGGACGATCCCTTTATGGTTTCTTTTAATTAGGAAACCTTTCGTCGGTTCAGTGACTCGTGTAATCTGAGCCTCTTATGATAAATAGACAAGTTAGGAAGAACGAGTTGAAAGTCTGGGCTCCTTTTGAAGAACTTGCTTGCCTGACCGGCAGTTTATTAACGGCGAATAATTGCCCAAACGTATCTACTATCGCAACTACTTATTGGCAGAGTTTCGTAACGTCTCGCACAGATTTAATACTATTCCTGCTGCAATATCGTCAGTGTGTTCCAGTTTAACTCCAAAACGACTACGAAATGCTTGTGGCTTCTAAAAAATAATTAAAACCCGATTCTAAATCCACGCGGACGAAGTTATCACAGCTAAAATCCATACCTCCATATAGAGATGCTACGAATAGTGAAATTTCCAAATACCGAACATTAGGTCAGGCTTTCCTTCTTCTACAGCTTATACACTTCTACTAAAAAAACAGTCGAAAGAATAAACCTCTTAGAGAAATATGGAAAATAAATAATGTTTTCATTCATACAACTTACCTGTGATCAATTTTAAGTATTAATTGTTATGTTTCTTGGTAAAATATATAATTTTTTATAAATTGTATGTGCGTTTTTTATCTCATGATTATGTGTTCGGCATTTAGACGAATAGGCCCAATACTGAATAAAAAGAAAATAGACGAATAGGCCGAATCCATACTAATATTATAAATGCGAAAGTAACTCTGTCTGTCTGTCTGTCTGTTACGCTTTCACGGCCAAACCACTGAACCGATTTGGATAAAATTTGGTACAAATATAGCTTGAGACTCAATAAAGGACATAGGATAGTTCTTATCCCGGAAATCCCACGGAAACGGGAACTATGCGGGTTTTTATTTTAGAATTTTTTCCACGCGAACGAAGTCGCGGGCACAGCTAGTACTGAATAAAAACCGAATATTTATTAAATGTTAAAGTACTGTCTTTTACTTTTCATGGCTAAAACGCTGAACTGGTTTAGACGCAATTCGGGACAGACATAGTTGAAGACCCGGGGCAAACATCGGCTACTTTCGTTTTCAAAAATCAACCCCCGAACCATGGCCGTTGGGGGCTGACGAGAGAGGCAGGGAGAAGCAGCTCCTCCTCCCCCCTTGAAGTTTATTTACTTCCCTACTTACTATCTACTGTTGTCAATAAAAATGTCCGATGGAAGTGGAGCGAAGACCCGAAAGAAGTTAAGTTTCGGTTTAGTGTTTGAAAATCCAGTTTCGGTCGGTCTGTATGTTTGTAACGAATAAACTCAAAATCTACGGGACCGATCTTAAAAATTCTTTTATCTCTAGAAAGCTATATTATCCAGGAGTGACTTAGGCTATTTTTTTACCCGATTGAGCAAAAGGATGTTATAATTTTGAGTCACGCGAACGACGTCGCGAGTGACCGCTAGTTAACAATAATCTTACCAAGTCTTTAACATTTAGGCTTAGTTTCGAAATGTAATTATTTACGACGCTATGAATTTGAACCGAGTTTTATGACTTTCTCTGCCCTGTCACAGCTATTGCGTAATCATTAGATAACCGTTTGATTTATTTTAATTAAATACCGTAAATCACAGACATCGTTTACTTTCATTTTATTAATTTTTATCCACTGGTGGTTCTGAGTACTTATAATGGTTCGTCAAAGACCCAGTCATCTCATTTTTTTATTATTAAAAAAATGCATATCATTTATCCCAATAAATCGCTATCAATATTCGATAATTTTCATCGGTAAAATGTGGCAATTGGGATCACTCGTTTCGCCATCTGACAAACCTGTAAACTATGATTAACTTTAAAATCTATAGACGTTCATTTTAATCTGTTTACCTCGCAAAGACGGCGCGATGATACTTTTTTAATCATGCAATTAGGGATAGATTTCTAATGACAAGAGATTAATTTTGATGTAGTAATGCGGTGCCATCCGTTGAGCGGGTGTAAATCTACTGTCTTAAAAAGTAGACAGTAGATTTACACCCGCTCAACGGATGTAAGTTATGAATAAATATAAAAATTAGTTTAAATATAAAAATTGCCTAAATAAAGTTTGGTATTCTGGCGAAGGTGAGACAGTATTTCAGCCCGGGACAGTTGCTCAACCTTTATAAAGCACAAGTCCGTTCGCGCATGGAATACTGCTCTCGACTCTGGGATGGATCCGCCAAATACCAGCTGAAGACACTTGAGGCGATAGAGAGGCGTGCCAAGAAGCTCATAAACGACGGAGATCTGGTAGGCAAGAAACTCCAGAGCTTAGCTCATCGCCGCAGAGTGGCTAGTTTATCGGTCTTTTATCGGGTACACTTTGGAGAGTGCGCTGCGGAATTCCACGACTTAATTCCGCCATCCTCGATTTTCTATCGATCGTCGAGGCGCACAGATTCTAGGCATCGCCATATGGCGGACGTTCCACGTACCCGGACAAAGCGGTTCGACTTAACATTCTTCACTCGAACCGCAAAGATCTCGAACATGCTTCCTGAGTCTGTGTTCCCTGACGAGTACAATCTGGGGATCTTCAAGAGAAGAGTGAACAGGTACCTTCTAGAGAAGCGCGTTCCATCTTAGGCCTCGTCATAGCTTACCATCAGGCGAGATCGAGGTCAAGCACTTACTTGCCTATCAATAATTAAAAAAAATGAGTTTAAATGTAAAAATGAGTTTAAATAAAAATATATTCTTAAATAGTATAGTCATAGCAGTAATCTGTAGCAATAAATTTGCATAACATTTATCTGGCAAAACAGATTTAAGCACATAGACATATGTATTTTCAAAATTTTTTGCAACCCTATTTTGTGCAAAAAAGTAGTTGTATTTGATGTTATAGGCCGTCTGCTTGTTTGATATTCTATAATATAGAATATCAAACAAGCAGACGGCTCTCCTAATGGAAAGAGTGGTGATTTCTTACGATAACCGGGACCGATAACTTTTCGAGCTTTCCGAGGCACGGGGGTGTTAACACCACCCACTAGTCAACCAGCTGTTACTGAGATATTAGATATTCGAGGAAAGCCTCAAAAACCCCCAATAATGCTTGCCTGCCCCAGGTTTTGAAACCGGGGACCTCATGATATAAGTCGAATAGGCTAACCCCTAGATTAAAACATTACTAAGTACATATATATATATATATATATATATATATATATATATATATATATATATATATATATATATATATATTAGGGGCCGTTCATAAAAAAACGTCACCCTAAAATCAGCTAAAATAAATAAATATTCATAAGACAAATTACACTTATTGATCTAACCCCGAAGTAAGCAAATTATTTGCTTGTATTATGGGTGTTAGTCAACGACATTAACACATAGAAATACATATATAAATACTGGAATATATTTAATAAACACCCAAACCCGGAAATACAAACATTTATGCTCATCACACAAATGCTTGTTCCCTGCGAGGATCGAACCCCAGGCCCGTCGACTGCGTAGTCAGGGTCGCTATCCACTCGACCAACAGGGCGGTCATGATAGTACACTAATTTTAAGAATTAAAA
Organism: Apodemia mormo; assembly: GCA_036924255.1. Lineage (NCBI taxonomy): Eukaryota > Metazoa > Arthropoda > Insecta > Lepidoptera > Riodinidae > Apodemia > Apodemia mormo. Next base: position 26,908,189 of record JAUPFN010000021.1, on the reverse strand, counting down.
ATATTTATTTAGTTTTTATAATAAAATTTAAATGAATCACTAAATATATTTTACAGCGCACAAATATAATATCTATAATAATATTCACGGGACAGATTACACTTACTGATCTAACCCCAAAGTAAGCAAATTATTTGCTTGTGTAATGGATGTTAGTCAACGATACTAATACATAGAAATACATATATAAATACTGGAATATATTTAATAAACACCCAAACCCGGAAATACAAACATTTATGCTCATCACGCAAATGCTTGTCCCCGTCGGGGATCGAACCCGAGCCCCGTCGATTGCGTAGTCAGGGCCGCTAACCACTCGACCAACGGGGCGGTCAAATATCTATATATATAAAAATCAATTGCTGTTCGTTAGTTTCGCTAAAACTCGAGAACGGCTGGCTAAAATTGTAGAAAAAAAACTGAAAATCAGACACAAAGTTGGCAGAACAACGTTTGCCGGGTTAGCTAGTAAATGATATTTCTGTTAATCTGAAATCCAAGGAAGGTAGTGCCCCTCCTCTGTATGCGAACGTATTTAATAAACGGCCCCTTATGTAAAGATCCTTTTGAATGTCGATCTAGTTATGAGATCAAGGATTATGGACGGTAACTCATAATCATTGCTAACGACTGCACACTTAGGTTTAGGACACACCACTACATAAAATATTAAAATTAATACGTGAAGGAAAATATTTGGACCCCTTTTTAAGACAATTGCGCGAACGGTGGAGTATAAAATATGGCACAATTTAATGTTTACATTGCGGAGAATTGCAGCGGCATAGTATTTTTAAATATTAAACACTAGAAATACGAGTACATGATATTAAAAATAAACATTGGGCGGCGGTAATCACTTACCCTCAGGTGAACCTGTCCGTATGCCCCCTTTTTTTTTTAAAAAAAGGGATAAGTAAAAGACGATCGATTGGCCAAGCTCGTCACTACCATCGTGAAGTGGTACAAGTGGTAAAATCCTACAAAATATTGCCCAAATTTGGTGTCGTAAAAGCGTGACAACACACAAGTAATGTGAAGTTCTATATTAATATTTCATTCTTTTGATTGCCCGGCCTCTCTTCAGAGACATACTGCTACTCTGTCAGGCAGTTCGTAAAAGGCGATCGATTAGACATCTCATCACTTCTTTCGTGATTACTAAGTGGTAGGAATTTTGCAACGTATCGTCCGAGTTAGGCACCACCTCTACCTATTCCCACTGCAATGCTTGGTAACTCTGGTTTGGAGGATAAGGGAAGAAGAAGTTTTTTTTTATAAGATAGCAAACAAGCAGACGGGTCGCCTGATGGAAAGAGTCAACCATCGCATATAGGCACCAAAGATGTTAATGGTGCGTTGCTATCTTGTGGCGAGGTCTAATACCACATGTATAAGTTTACCGGCTACCTAACCCTCTAAACAGGAACACGACAGTGACAAGCACTGACACTATTGCGGCAGGAATAGGCATGGTAGTACCACCGCTGACAAGCTTAAGCCTGGCGGATTTTATCACAGGACAGCAAACAAACTCATGGCTCTCTTAATGGAAAGAGGTAACTCTCACCTATAGACACTACATATTATATAAATATTGCGTTGTTTATTTTTATCCTTACTAAATATCCATAGGCGAGATAGTAATGACAATATGTGGTGTTGGTGGTGGTTCCGGGTTCCTTTGACGAATAGATCAACTGCCGTTCTGCCAGGCAATTCGTAAAAGGCGGACCAATTGACTATGCGAGTTACTACCATCGTGTCTACTAGGTGGTAGAGTTCTGCATTGTTTCGCCCGGGTCTGGTACCACCGCCTTGCCTATTCCTGCCGCAATAGCGTTAGTACTTGTCACTGTCGTGTTCCGGTTTGAAGGGTAAGGTAGCCGGTAAGCTTATGCATGGTTATTAGACCTCGCCACAAGATAACAACGCACCATTAGCACCTTTGGTGTTCTATAGGCGATGTTTGACTCTTTCCATCAATAGACCCATTTGCTTCTTTGCTATCTTATAAAAAAAACTTGGATTTTACTTTTCAGTAATGCGATCTCTAATTAACAGTCTCAGTTTTGTCCTTTCTAAAAATAGGATCACACGTAGGACTCTACGTATCAAAAAGTTGTATTTTGACACCGCTTTGTGAACTTAGCCTTAATGTCCTTGGAGAACAACATTCACAATAACATTAATACTATTCAAATGTATGTGGTCCAAGTGTTGAGTGCAGAGTGCTGTTAGTTTTTCTTTTCGCATTCGATCGTGAGCGCGTTTGGAGTTTACTAGGAATTTGTATGTGATTTGTACAGCGCCACCTAGTGGTAAACGTGAGAAACCAGTTTACCACTAGGTGGAACTGTACAAATCACATACAAATACCTAGTAAATTCGAAACGCGCTCACGATCAAATGCGAAAAGAAAAACTCACACTTAGCACTCAGGTTACTGGTATACAGTGTTTACTTACTTACCTGTCGTACTAAAGCTAAAGAGTTTCTTTTGTTTTATTCACAGATCACAAAAATACTAATAGACACGGTGTTGGGCATAAAATGCGTAGCCGCTCATATGAACAAATGTATATAAATGTCAAACGCTTATAGATATATTATGTCATAAAAAAAATAGAAATATGCCATATTGTGCTATTTTATCATGTCGAGTATCAATATCAAAAGCTAAGCCTTAAGGAATACCTCTGGAGTGATTTTATTCATCGGTAAGTATTATAATTCTGTATTTCAGGGTCTAAATGCAAGTGACAATAACAACCTAAGAAATTGCCTTGCAAAGCGTATCTTGTTTAATCCTTGGTTATATCTATTTACATTAACCCATGAAGTATTATGTATAGGTGGAGCTAACACTCGTATTAATCAATTGAAACAAATATTTACGTTATATCTCTGTCTATGAGGGCATGCCATACCTATTGCTGCCGCAATAGCGTCAGCGCTTGTCACTGTCGTGTTAACACATAATCGTTTGCCTTTTACGAAATGCCTGTAATAATTGCAGATGTTCTCTTCTCCATATAAGGTTTTGACCCACAAGGGGTAAATCTATAAGCGATAGTTATTCCCACCAGGAGAACTGTCTTCGGGTTTGCAATTCTGTGATAAAAAAAAAATGTTTTAGGGATAAATTCATGTACTAGTTTTAATCGATTGGGTAACACGCAATTTATGTATGTCTGTCCAACGCAAAGCCAATTGTAATTATGTGGCCCGCGAAGCGTTTTTAATCCCCCGCAACATACTTAAAAACTTACTGTGTTCTTCGTGCGCGTAATATGTAAGAAATCTCTCTACAAGATAAGCTCGAATTTTACAGTATTATGTTTTACTAGCTGTGCCTGCGACTTCGTTCACGTGGAAAAAATTCTAAAATAAAAACCCGCATAGTTTCCGTTCCCGTGGGATTTCCGGGATAAGAACTATCCTATGTCCTTTCTTGGGTCTCAAACTATATTTGTACCAAATTTTATCCAAATCGGTTCAGTGGTTTGTCCGTGAAAGACAGACAGACAGATTTACTTTCGCATTTATAATATTAGTATGGATTTAATAATTTTCCATAACTGTATTTGTATTTGTGTGTTTTACTATTTGAAAAGTGAGTTGCCTTTGCGGCCCCCCAATCTCTTTGGTAAGGTCTTAATTCATATTACTCCAGAATGGTATCTGACTTGGACAGCCCTGGTATAAACTACAGATTATGTAGATTAGATAATGACTCTTTAAATTTATTCAAAACGGTTATTTGAACCAGGGTTCGAACTCAGGAACTCATGCCTCAACTCTCAACCCGTACCGCTAGATGAAGGCGACAAAGCTAGTGTGAGCTTAAGACTTGGACCAGTATCGAGCTGCAAGAACGCGTGATGTCAGCAGTGAATACCGTGACCTTGCCGACCGACAGTTCCAGTATTGTTGTCATTTTTACCATACTTGTATTACAACCAATTTTATATAAACTACAAGTCGATACGAGCGGCATTGCCCACACAAATTGGCGTAATCTATATATATAAAAATCAATTGCTGTTCGTTAGTCTCGCTAAAACTCGAGAACGGCTGAACCGATTTGGCTAATTTTGGTTTTGAATTAATTGTTGAAGTCCAGGGAAGGCATAGGGAAGGTTTAAAAGGTGAGAAAATATAAAAAAAAAAGTAGTTAAAAAGACAAAACAACGTTTGCCGGGTCAGCTAGTAATCATTAATCAATCCCTATTTTCCTTGTTCACGACATCACGCGTGAATGGCTGGACCGACTTCGCTTATTCCTTTTTGTTGTGTTTCTAATTGTCAGGAGAAGGTTCTTATAAAAGAAAATATTAAGAAAATTCCGCGGAAAATTATAAAATTCAAGAATACTTAACCACCATATAAAGTTCAATGCTCTTTCAGCTGCCTGGAAGGACAATCCCGTATCTATATATATAGTGGAGTGCCTGGAGCATTCAAAACCGTAAAACCTCGGATTAGATTTATAGTGAATGAATTAATATGATCGATGTGGGATATTGTTTTTTAAACTATAAATTGCAATGTTTACCCAATTTTTTTGTGCACTCCATTGTTTCATTGTTTAAACAAATTATTATGAAAAATTAATGTTTGACCATATATTTTCACTTTAAACAGTTTTTTTTTATTTTTATGTTAAATATTACCTGAGTAGACATATAGGAACATTTTTCAAAGTGTATAAAAATAGGAGTAGGGATTTTGAAAAGGTAGAAAAACGTGGAGGGGAGAGTGGAGCGACAGCTGCTATGTAGAATGGAATTTCTCGGCCAGTTTAATTATAAATGAAACGTACTCTATTGTGTACATTTCAAAAAAAAAGGTAATTAATGACGACTAATGAAAAGAAAAAAAATTATTAGTACAAAATCTGTTTTTTTTTTTTTTTTTTTATAGAAGAGGGGGCAAACGGGCAGGAGGTGCACCTGATGGTAAGTGATCACCGCCGCCCATAGACATCCACAATACCAGAGGTCTTGCAGTTGCGTTGCCGGCCTTTTAAGAATGAGTAAGCTCTTTTCTTGAAGGCCCCCAAGTCGTAACCGTTTGGAAACACCCCTGCCGGTAATTGGTTCCACAACAAAGTAGTGCGAGGCAAAAAGTGTCGAGAGAAACGCACAGTTGTGGATTTCCAGACATCGAGATGGTGAGGATGGAATTTCAAATTTTGACGCGATGTCCGATGATGGAATTCGGCGGCAGGAATTAATCCAAATAACTCGTCGGAACACTCTCCATGAAAGATACAATAAAAGACACAGAGTGAGCCAATATCTCTGCGCAATGCCAAAGAGTCGAGCCGTTTCGAAATAGCCAGGTCGTCAACGATTCGAACCGCTCTACGCTGAATGCGATCAAGAGGAAGGAGCTGGTACTGAGGAGCTCCGGCCCAGAGATGAGAACAGTACTCCATGTGGGGCCGAATTTGAGCCTTATAAAGTTGAAGGCGAAGGGCCGGCAAGAAGTACTGCCTCGCTCTGCTGAGCACACCGAGCTTTTTGGAGGCTAATTTAGCCTTACCTTCCAAATGACCGCGAAACTGAACGTAATTCGATATGTCGACTCCCAGAATCCCGATACTAGCGGAGGCTGTCAGGAGAGTATCCCCAAATCGAGGTGACACGACAAAGGGTGTTTATTTAAATATTTTACATTGTTGTCTACATCAAATATTTTCTCTTATTATCTATACATATAATAAAATCGTAGGAAAGTCAAAACTGTACATTGAATGTTTTTTTAAAAGAATACTTAGGGCGTAATCTACAATCGATATTGAAACCAAAAATATAGTTTTTTAAAATTTTTGTCTGTTTGTCTGTATGTATGTCCGGGGTAAACTCAAAAAGTACTGCATGGATTTACTTCAAATTTTGCATGAATATTACTAACAGGTCGGGTCAACATATAGGCTACATATTATCACGCTATCACCTACGGGGGAGAAGCAGTGCGGAGTAAACGAAGTCCGCGCGGACGAAGTCGCTGGCAACAGCTAGTTATTAATAATAAGAGGCTACTCCTCTACTAATTTTTATAATTTCACCTAAATTTGTTTCGGAAGATGAACCCAGGTGTATACGTAGGTCGCACTATAAGTTTTGCGTAACTTAAAAAAAACAACATGTTATTGTTAGCTTTGTTTGAATAAACCGTTTATTTGACCGTTATTTAAATCGTATCGTTCGTTCGTTCGTTTGAAATTACGATGAGTCATACTGCATTGATAAGGAATCATCCTTATCAATGCATATGCAACGGCCGGCAGTCTTGCTCGAGACGTCGACTAGTTCACATGTGAATTTATGGAAATACGGAATTGTTGAGTGATATTTAAATAATATTGGATTTTGAAACTGGCATATCATTGGATCAGTAATTTAAGTGATATTATAAGTGGAACACAAATTTGTTCATGTAAGTACTAAGTGATAATTAAATATTTATATTTAAGAATATTAAATACTGTGTTTGATTGGAAAGGAGAAATAAAGTGTGTTTATAGCTATCACATTAAGAATTTTACTAGTCAATCCCTATTTTCTGGACAGTTCCTTACAGTTCAGAAGTGGGATAACAGGAACATTTTCAAAATGTTTTTGTTCACGCCCACAATAAAGGTAGAAATACAGCGAGAGTTATTACAATGGCGTTAATTTTTCTTTTCTTGACAAACTTTGAACACGATTATTTTTCTTTTCCTTATTTTTTACAATATTTTGACGACTAAATAATGCTTATACGTATTTAAAATAGATACTTCGAGTAGATTTCAAACGATTATCGAACTCACTTACTGTTGTTTTTTTTTAACCTAATCAATAAATTAATTCACAAGACCAATTAATTAATCATTTACAATAAAACCAATTGATCTAGTACAAAAGTAAGCAAATTATTTGCCCGTTATATTGGTGCTTATGAACGATACTATAAGTATATAGTAATTTTTTATTTATAATACATACAATTTAATAAAACATTTTAAAATATATTTTATATAAAGAGGCAATATAATCATGTATAATAATCGTATCAGCGCAATGGGATACAAATGTGATGATTATTGTTTAATTTGCAATGCGTATCTGATTTTTTAAACGATTATAGAACCGACCTATTCTTTGCAGTTATTATATAAACGTGTACATTTCTTTTGAGTTCTAATTACGGTTTTAGGTATTTTGATAAACATTGATTCCCTTTTGACTCATTTTTTTATGATCACTTGAAATATACATCTGTTAAATATCTTCTGTAGTAAAATTTCGTTATGGGACAACTGAATGCTTTAAATACTATCAGTGCAACGGAAATATCATGTATCCTGTTTTAAAATATTTTTTTTCTTTAAATAGTTACTATTCTTCTCTTGAATAAACGATTTAAATAAATACTTAAATAAATATAATATTATAATCAGTATAAATAATTATATTTTACTAGTTTTATATTATCAATATATCCTATCGTTTAATTTTCAAATAATAAGAATAATAATTTTTAAAATCGGACTTAATTATCATGCAAAAAAAATATACATCAATAGCGTATCATGGCTATTTGCGCTTATTTCTTTTAGATTTTATATTTTACTCTTTTTTATTGTGTATACGTTTATTAAGCTTAACAATTTTGAGTTTCAGATCCATTGACTTAAGGCAGTGTGTGCAACCGAGGGGAAGGGTTGCAATTCACTATGGATTTGGACAGAACACCCATGTTAGAGGGTGAGAATGAGCTCAGGTTAGAGAGCCATAATGGGCCCAGGTTAGAGGGTCGGGATGGGCTCAGGTTAGAGAGCCGTGATGAGCCCAGGTTAGAGGGCCAGGATGGGCTCAGGTTAGAGAGCCGTGATGAGCCCAGGTTAGAGGGCATTGGAACACCCTGTCGGGTGAAGTATGGGAGGCCCAGGTTAGAGGGCCAAGGAGGTACTTTGAGATCTAAAGACAAGGAAATGAGTATTACTGGAAGGAAGGGAAGAAAGAAAAATTCAAATCCTGTTAAGACACGAAAACGTTATTATGACACTGATTCTGATATTTTGAGTGGTGATACTGATTATGGGAAGATGAGGAAACGCAAAAGAAATTCACGAGGAATAAGAGGAAGATCAAAGCGGGTGGAGTATGGCAGTGATACTTCAAGTGAACGTGAGTCGCACAATGTTTGTAATAAGACAGTTAGGGATTCAGAAACAAGTGTAATATTAAATAAATTTTTGTCAATATTAGAAACCGTCAAGAGTTCAGAGAAGCCCAAGCTATCGTTTACTAATAATGTTATACCAGATTTTGATCCTATGAGCAAGGAACAAACCATGCTAACTTGGATCACTAAAGTTGAAGAATGCGCTGAAATATACAGTTGGTCTGAAAAAGAAATAATACATTATGCACTTCCCAAGTTAACTGGAGTGGCCAAGACTTGGTATCAGGGCTTGCCCTCTCTTCTTCACACTTGGAGCGAATGGAAAAAAAAGTTAATAGAGTCGTTTCCTTGTCGCGAGGACTACGCTGAACTCTTGACGGACATGCTAGCCAAACGTGTCAAGTATGGCGAATCATTGGAGCACTATTATTACGCAAAGTTAAATTTGTTGAATAGGTGCAACATATATGGCAAACGAGCCGTAGATTGTATCTTATATGGGGTAGACGATCGCGCTATTAAGGTAGGAGCACAAGCTGCACAATTTAATGAACCGGAACAAATACTTAAATATTTTCGAACGGTTAAAGTAGGGCAGAGCAGAGAAACGTTTGGAGGTAATGCTAGTAAAAGAAACGATCGTAGAGGTACTACAGATATGACACATAAACCCCAATATTCTAAATTCGGCACCCAAAATTCTAATATTCGCTGCTTTAATTGTAACTTATTTGGTCACCCAAGTTATAAGTGTGAAAAACCTTTGATAACATGCACCTCGTGTAATAGGATAGGTCACCAATCTTCTACTTGTTTTAGGAACAAATATAACATAGAGTCCATGAATAACGAAAGTAAAACAAAAGACAAAAACGAAAAACAAGTATCAGAGCTTAGGGCGTTCGAACAACCCGTAGACAAGTACATGTTTAATATCAAAATTGAGGGCTACAGTGTACCCTGCCACGTGGACCTAGGGAGCCAATGCTCACTAATCCAAGCTAGTCGAGCTAAAGAGCTTGGCTTAAAGTACGCTTCTGATCTTCCAGTTCTTAGAGGCATAGGTGCAAATATAACCTACCCAGTAGGAACAGTCAATGCAGAAGTTGAAGTCCAGGGTATTAAAAAAGTTATAGACATTTATGTTGTCGAAGATTATGTAATAAAGCAACCAGTGCTACTGGGTCACTCGTTTACCGAAATGCCGGACATAATCATCACCAAAACCCCTAGTAGGTTAATTTTTAAAAGAATAAATTCCGATAAGGTACACTTGACGTGTCATAAAGATGTTTGCATCCCTAAGCGAGCATTAGGCGTTATATATGTTACATCTGTCCCAATTTTTAGTGGCAATATTCAAGTAAACGGCTCGTTAAGAGGTGGAGAAGGAAAAGAATACTATCTTATGCCTGGACAATATAATATCTGCAATGGGATTGGCTCGTTGCTTGCGTTTAATATATCCGAAATTAATATGACTATCCGAGCGAATACTTTAATTACTAGGGCTCTAAAGGGCGTGAATTCTGACACGTCAGAAATTTTAAATTGTTGTCAAATGACTTTCGATTCACTTAGCTCTGACACCAAAATAAATTGTGGTGATAAATTGACAAATGAAGAACGCTTACTGTTGCAAAATTTATTAAATAAATATGAGGACTCTTTTTTGAGATCGTTAAAGGATCTTGGTTTTACTAATACTACAGAGATGGTTATAGAGTTACAGGACGCGGAACCAATCGTTTATAGGCCGTATCGCTTGTCACATTCAGAGAGAACTCTCGTAAATGACATGGTTCAGGATATGATGGATAGTGGGATTATAAGGGAATCTTCTTCGCCGTATGCTAGTCCTATCGTGCTGGTGAGAAAAAAATCTGGTGAAAACGTTTGTGCGTCGATTACCGAGCACTTAATAGAAAGACAACAAAAGTTCACTATCCTCTACCACGGGTGGAGGATCAGCTTGATCAATTGGCTGGTAACAAACTGTTTACTTCACTTGATTTGGCTTCTGGTTACTATCAGATCCCAATTAACGAAGAATCCCGCTGCAAGACTGCATTTGTAACACCAGACGGGCAGTATGAATTTAACCGCATGCCGTTTGGTCTAGCTAATGCGCCATCGGTTTTTCAAAGGACAATAAATAAAATCCTCTATGATGCTAAAATCAAATACGCGATAGTCTATATGGATGATATCCTCATACCAAGTAGAGACGTATCTGAGGGCCTAGAAAGACTAGAGGAGGTTCTAAAACTTCTTAAGCGTGGCGGGCTAACACTCAAATTAAGTAAATGTTATTTTTTTTTAGACTCTATTGAATTCCTAGGATTCGAAGTGAATTCTACGGGTATCCGACCAGGTAATAGAAAAACTGATGCGATCTCCAAATTTCCCACACCATGTAACATTCATGAACTGAGACAATTCTTAGGATTGTCCGGGTTCTTTAGGAGGTTTATTAAGAATTATGCCGTAATAACCTCTCCGCTAACAGATCTTTTAAAAAAGGACGTATGTTGGACATGGGGGGACACCCAAGAAAAATCCTTTAACTCTGTTAAAACTTTACTTACGCAACGTCCTTTGTTAGCTTTATACGATCCTAAGGCAGTAACGCAATTGCATACCGACGCATGCAAAGATGGTCTTGCCGGTATACTTTTACAAAGTGATTCTGAAGGGAGACTTCATCCTGTTTCCTATTTTAGTCGTAAAACCGCCCCCGAGGAGCGCAAGTTGCATTCTTACGAACTCGAAACTTTAGCGGTAATAGCGTCCTTAAATAGATTTAGGGTATATCTGCTGGGTATACCATTTGTTATTTATACGGATTGCAATGCTCTAAGATGTACATTTGTGAAGCGAGATTTGATTCCCCGAGTAGCGCGTTGGTGGATCCAAATGCAGGAGTTTGATTGTACAATCGAATATAGGCCTGGTTCACGAATGGCGCATGTTGACGCGCTAAGTCGTAAACCGGTTGCTTCTTCTGTGTCCGAGAACCACGTTTTAGATATTTTGAGTATCGAATGCTCTGATCAGAATTGGATTGCCACTGTACAAAATGCGGATGAGGAAATACAGAGAATAAAAAATATTTTAGGGGATAAAAGCGCTGACTTGATTATGGACATACACAACAATTATAAATTGAAAAATGATCGAGTTTATCGTATAGTTGGGGAAGAACTTAAATGGTTAGTTCCCAAGGGTGTGCGTTGGCAGATATTGAAAAGAAATCATGATGATATAGGTCATTACGGTTTCGATAAAACTTTACAGCGCATTCGCCAACATTATTGGTTTCCTAAAATGCGGCGATTTGTCAAAAAATATGTACAACCTTGCCTGGAATGCGCTCATCATAAGGCCCCGGGAGGTAAAAGGGAAGGTCAACTGCACCCCATAGAAAAAGTTTGTGTGCCCTTTCATACAGTGCACGCCGACCATTTGGGTCCATTCATTAGGAGTAAAAGGGGAAACTGTTACATTTTAGTCTTAGTTGATAGTTTTACAAAGTTTGTTAATATAACTGCTGTTAAAAATACAAAATCTCTTACTAGTATAAGAGTAATAAAGGAGCATATTAGTTATTTTGGCGTTCCCGCACGCTTAATAACAGATAAGGGTACTAGTTTTACCAGCAATACCTTTAGGGAGTTCACTTCCTCGTATGGTATAAAGCATATAATTAATGCCGTTGCCACTCCCAGAGCAAATGGGCAAGTCGAACGCTATAACAGAACTATCTTAGATGCTCTTTCGACCAGCACACATAACAAGGATGAAAAATCCTGGGATGACGAAATTTATGACATTCAAATTGGCCTAAACACCACTGTGCACAAAACCACTCAAAAAAGCCCATCAGAATTGCTGTTTGGCTTTAATATAACTAGTAAATCGGAAGGCATTTTAAGTTCCGTTATATCTGATACGACTACAGTTATCAATTCAGAAGACTTAACAGACATAAGACAATTAGCTGGTGAAAGTATAAGCATTCAACAAATTAAGGATGTGGACAGGTTTAACAGTCGTAGGAAAACGGGGAAAAAGTATAAAGTAGGAGATTTAGTTAGGGTTGAAAGACAGGTACCACATGATGGTAAATCTCAAAAGTTAGTCGTCAAGTTTCAAGGCCCTTATCGTGTAATAAAAGTGCTCCCAAATGAAAGATATGTGATCGAAGATACTCCTTTAACGCGCAAACATGGTCGACGATATGAATCAGTTGTAGCGATAGATAAAATACAACCTTGGCTAAACTTTTGTAGAGATTTTGAAAGTAGTGATGAAATTGATTGTAATAGTGAAAAAGAAGTAGAATAAAGAATAAAATAAAATTGAGAAATAGAGTATTAATAAATTGATTACTAATATTTGCATTAACTTTGATTAAAAGGACTATTATATTTGTATAATTAATTATTACTTAAATATATATGGTGAAATAGGAAATGTAATCAAATGTTCATCATAATACATGTATATATCTATATTATAAATTATAACCCATTTTTTTTGTTATTTATACTTTTCTATTGTAGTCTTATAAACGCGAGGACGCGCTTTGAGCAGGATGGCCGAGCTGTTAGCTTTGTTTGAATAAACCGTTTATTTGACCGTTATTTAAATCGTATCGTTCGTTCGTTCGTTTGAAATTACGATGAGTCATACTGCATTGATAAGGAATCATCCTTATCAATGCATATGCAACGGCCGGCAGTCTTGCTCGAGACGTCGACTAGTTCACATGTGAATTTATGGAAATACGGAATTGTTGAGTGATATTTAAATAATATTGGATTTTGAAACTGGCATATCATTGGATCAGTAATTTAAGTGATATTATAAGTGGAACACAAATTTGTTCATGTAAGTACTAAGTGATAATTAAATATTTATATTTAAGAATATTAAATACTGTGTTTGATTGGAAAGGAGAAATAAAGTGTGTTTATAGCTATCACATTAAGAATTTTACTAGTCAATCCCTATTTTCTGGACAGTTCCTTACATTATAACCAAGATATTATGTTTACTGCTTTTCAAAATAATCTCCTATACCTTTTAAATATTTTTTCATGCGATCGAACCATTTTTTAAAACAGGAGGACCACAGATCTGAAAGCATGTTTCCTACGGGCTGATTGAATGCAACACTGCCTCTTTGGAGTTGGTAAAAGTAAAACCTCTCATAAAATCTTTGATTTTGGGGAAAATACAGAAATCACAGGGTGGTAGGTCAGGGCTATGCGCAGGATGAGTGACGAGATGTACTTTTTCGGAAGCTAAAAATGACTTTTCTTTATTGGCCGTGTGTGAAGAAGCGTTATCATGGTGTAGGAGAATGCGGCTATGGGTCGTCTTTCGTGAACTTTTTCTAACACCCTGGGTAAACAAATTGTAGAATACCACTCGGCATTAACACTCTTTTGATCGTCAAGTGGAATTGTACAGATGGGACCCGCAGCTGAGAAAAAATCGCTATCATTTTTTACCAACGTTTCTCGCCTCTCACTTTTGTTGGCCTGTTTTCATTTTCAAACACCTAATCACAAGATTGCTGTTTTTTTCGGGTTCAAAACAATAAATCCACGTTTCGTCTCTTGTGACAATGTTATAAACATCATTAGAATGTCCGTGGTCGTACTTTAGTAGTATCTATGAGCACCATTCCACGTGAGCCTGCTTTTGTTCATGTCAGTTCATGAGGGATCCAACGACATCAAAGGGAATCGACCACTTTGTATGGACTGTTCGGCTACATGTGACCATTAACTCAGCTATTTATTAACTAGTATTTTGTATGCTTGATATCTAAACAAAATTATTTATAATAAAGAAATAACAGGAAAATGTAAAAATATGTCATATTCAGCATGGTAAAAGTTGTAGTCTTGGTGCGGCAGAAGTGTATTTATTTATAATTATCAACATGCTAAAAACAAATTCTTCTATTATGATGTCAATTATTTACATTTATAATATGATACACATGTTGTATTATGTTTATATATTGAAGCATATCATAATATCATGAGATTTTAACACAAAATCAAACAAAGTTATTATGTTCTAAAATAAAACTCACATAAGGAATTGTAATGGTTTTATAAATCATCTTAGATTATTAATATACTTTATAAGAACTAGGCAGGGGGCTGTATATAATTATCATGCCTTGTCCAAACAAAATACCAGATAATGGTCATTACGTGAGCAACCTACGTTCTTCCTACACATGATGATTGCAACAATATTGTAATAAAACATTTCTGTCTAATATATCATTATTATATAAAATACAAATATATATTATAGCTTATGTGGTTGCTTTGTATTCTTCCCCTTGAGAATGTGCAATTGCCTATATGCTTATTTCTTCAAGTAGGTTGCTGGCTCGATCTACATATCTCTCTAATACAGGAACCATAATTCCTGAACCTGTACTGGATTTGCTGGGACTCCAGAAACGGGTATTCTATTTACAGGGAGCCAACATAGATAGCAAATGTGATCTGTTTCATGGATCTGTAACAATTTGAATTTTCATCAGATAAAATTCATTAAAAATATAATTATTAACTTTTAAAATGTGAGACATGTTTGTGTGTAATCAAACTAACTACCTAGATAGTTGGTAATTACTCGGAACTAGCAGTAAGTATTTACTCGGAATATCTTTATTAACAAACCTATACTTTTATAGTCCCCATGCTCTTTATAGTCATTACTAACTGCACATTTATTTCCATTTTATTGGTATTTTTGAAGATGTACAAACAAACAAACTCAAATTATTAATGCTATCTCAATAGTTGACTTCAGCTCCTTACTATGAAGCTAAGGGTCTTTGTTTAAAATAACAGTTGGATAAAATATATTTATGTGTGTGAAAGAGTTCTACTAAATATATAATTATCCTATATATTTAGTACACATAGTACAAGGTATGTTTAGATGAATGTGTCAAGATTATTATTAATTTACCTGACAAGGTGATATCCATTCATTAATCACAATTTTTATGTGTATTGTTCTTGGTGTAGTTGCATTGAGAACATGATTTCTACTGTGTAATATTGACATACAATTCCCACACAACTGTCGAGGATGTTCTTCACTTGTGCTGGATTTTAGAATTGTTGAGTTGTGAAGTACCAACATCCAGTAAAATTGACAGACTGCACTTTGATTTGTCACCTGCAAAGTGAACATATACTGCTTGTCACACGTATATTATATTATATATAAGCACAATATTACAAAGATCTTGCCCTGTTATACTTAAATAATGTAATCTTAATAAAAATTGCCTTACCACATTGGGAGCAATCCATAGATAATTATCGAACTACGAGAAGCTCCAGATTTCGTCTCCTGCGATGCAAAACATCAATGCCATCAATTGTTAGTCGAATTAACAGAAGGCGCAGACACAGTTGAATCCAAATCCAATAACATGCCCAGGTCCGATTGGTCGGTGGATTTAGTGTTTAAAATAACGCCGGGGTCAAAATTACAAACAGATTACAAGTCCAAAAGTAAAAACTGCTCATCATTTGCAGCGGTTGATAACTAACAATTCAAAATGACAAGTAAAAGAACCGGAAAATCATTTATATTAACCGAATACTAGATCGCAAATTGAAAATAAGCTATTGTTATTTGTTATTTCGTGTTTGTTTCGTGTTTACTGTTTATTTATTCCTTTAATGTCAATTTTTGACACATGCTTATTAGTGTAGCGGTGGGTGAATATGACATCTAACGAAATCATTCGATTAATTTTTATAATTTCTCGTCTCGGGATGATTCGATTGGACAAATACGTACTTAGTTGTTAATTTAGTTAAGAATCGTAATTCGCGAATGAGATCGATATAAATTGAAACCGGCTAGTAAACTAATAGTGTGAATGATAAGATATTTAAAACAGACATATAAATTAAACAAATCACTAAATTCACAAGATAGTAAGGTTAATGGAGCTTGATTCTTTTTGTTGAAGAAGTAAAAATATAAGAAAAAATATATTTTCATATTATAATCATTTGTTTTTATGTTTTTTATTTGTGTTTCTATGTATTTTTAAGAAACTAAAATATGTAAACTTAATATTACCACTATATCAATAATGCGTCAAAACTCATACCACTAGAACAAAAAAAGATCTGTTCCATGTAATATCCAAAAAATGACTTGGGCTCCCGATTACCGAATCTGTTAATGGACTATCAATGTTAATATTAGTGAAGTCATTCGATTATACCACCCATCTCAAATTGAATGTCCTAGATTGCAAAAACAATCGATTTGTACAAATAATCCGATACTACTTTATTTAACTAGGAAATAGTGCTTCAGTCATTTTGTCTAAAACATATGATAATCAATTACATTAAAAAAGTACTTTTACTGCTTATAACGTGCAAAATGTATCTGTTCGCTTATTAAATAAACTCGTTATTTTCACGATTGTATTTTATTAGTTTAGTATTTGTTAGTTATTTATGTTTTATCTATAAACAAAAGTCTGTAAATAAAAGCAGAATATACAAGAAAACAAGAAAAGAAACAAATGTGCATGTTTAGGTATGTTATGTACGATATTATAATCGACACCAATGTGAATCGATTATATGTTAAAATCGATTAAATTCTACAATCAACGTGGTACAGACCTATGCCGCAATGGGACTTTAGAATTGAAAAATTAACGTTAATAACTTTTTATTTTATTTTCTAATTAAGTTTAAATTCCAGTTCTTAAAATAGTACCATCGTGTTTTAAAAATAAAATAATGATTTTTGGTAAAAATGGTTTTTAAAAAAACACATGGTCACCATATAGCCTGTAATGGACAATACCCTTTCCGAACTTTCAATTCTTCGTGTGATATTTTCTGAATTTGGCTCATACCAATCCCCAATAGTTCTCGAATTGTCTCATAGGTAATCCGGCAGTTTTCTTCAATTAACCGCTTTACAGTAGCCACATTATTTTCGTTGACGGCCGTTGAAGGCCGCCCGTTCACGAAATTCGTTATGTAAAGAAACTCGACCTCTCTCAAATTCAGCAAACCATCGCTCATCATGGTGCTCTAACAAGGTGCTTCTCTCCCAAAAGCATTTTGAAGACGAGCAGCACAGTCTTGCGGAGAAAGAGAACTTTTAAAATCATAAAAAATCATCGCTCTAAAATCTTTTCGACTTAATTCTATTTTCGTTGCGTACGTAGAACTTTGATGTGTGATAAAAAAACAAATTGACAAATCATTCCATGCTAATATTATAAATGCGAAAGTCTGTCTGTCTGTTACGCTTTCACGGCTAAACCACTGGACCGATTTTCATGAAATTTGGCATGGGTATAGTTGAAGATCCGGGGTCAAACATAGGCTAATTTTTTTTTTCAAAAATCAGGAGGGCTGAAATAGAAAAAAAGGGGATGAAATTTTTATTAAAAGCTATTTGGACGACTTATTAATATACCCGCGGGCGAAGCTGCGCGGGTCAGCTAGTTCAATATAAAAACGTCGTCTTCAATACACCTTCCAGTACAAAAATATACAAGAATTTTTCACTAAAAAACCAAATTTTCACTGTTATAGAAGCACAATATTCACAGAACACGTATTACTTGCAAACTAAACTAGCCAAGAAATTCCATTGTACATAGCAGCTGTTCTCCGCTCTCCCCTCCACGTTTTTCTACCTGTTCAAAATCCCTACTCCTATTTTCATACACAGGTATCTTTGAAAAATGCTCCTATATGTCTACTCAGGTAAGATTTAACATAAAAATAAAAAAAATACTGTTTAAAGTGAAAATATATGGTCAAACATTAATTTTTCATAATAATTTGTTTAAACAATGAAACAATGGAGTGCACAAAAACATTTTGGGTAAACATTGCAATTTATAGTTTAAAAAACAATATCCCACATCGATCATATTAATTCATTCACTATAACTCTAGTCCGAGGTGAAAACCCCCAGGCGCTCCACTAATATATATAACAAAATCGTAGGAAAGTCAAAACTGTACTGTCCCGTTGATATAGAATTATGAAATTAGACAAGAAGCAATGTCTTACAGCACATGTAAAGGAAAAAATCCGAAAACTGTAATTTTTTTTATGACATCACAAAAATGCGATCAAAAGATATGACTGTTTACATACATACATCTTCACGCCAGATCTCTTTGTGTACCCCCTATAAACATAATTATTAGCTATACTTATTCTGTTTTTGTAAATTTTGGTGCGCAATAAAGAGCATTCATTCACCGCCCCGTTGGTCGAGTGGTTAGTGACCCTGACTACGCATCAACGGGGCTCGGGTTCGATCCCCGACGGGGATAAGCATTTGTGTGATGAGCATAAATGTTTGTATTTCCTGGTTTGGGTGTTTATTATATATATTCTAGTTATTATATATGTATTTCTATGTATTAGTATCGTTGACTAACACCCATAACACAAGCAAATAATTTGCTTACTTTGGGGTTAGAGCAGTAAGTGTAATTTGTCCCGTGAATATTTATTATTCATTTATTCATCCCTTACGGGTTAGGCAGCGAGAACCGAGTGACATACATCACGATCCTTGCAGGCTTGTCTCGCTTCCTCCACATTCATTACTCTCTTCATACACACACGCCGGTTGCGAAGACTTGACACCACCTTCGGACAGTAGGTACTCGATCAATCTGACCATGGTATGTTAGTCTTTGTCTTCCCCGGTACCTACATCCTTCCACATTCGCATTGTACATCTGTTATCACCGTTTATGTTGCATATTTTGCTATTTCTCATGAGAATCAAAACCTACAGGGTTCCTTTTTGACGTAGAATCATGAAATGTATGTATAGCTAAGTTTATCTAAGTAATAAGTTTGTACGGAACCCTCGGTATGTGAATCCAACTCGCACTA
This sequence comes from Apodemia mormo, assembly GCA_036924255.1. NCBI lineage: Eukaryota > Metazoa > Arthropoda > Insecta > Lepidoptera > Riodinidae > Apodemia > Apodemia mormo. The sequence continues at coordinate 26,889,040 of JAUPFN010000021.1, read as the reverse complement.
AACCGGTTTTTTTTTACGATCGAATGAGTATTATGAGTCTTCGGGCATTTTTGGATTTAACTATCTTAAATTACAGTACAGTAACAAACAAATAGATGTACTCTATCTCAACTCGCTCTATAGTAGTGTTACTTAACCTGTGGTCCGCGAACCCCCTAGGGGTCCGCTAATATGTGTATGGGGGTCCGCCCTCTTATCTATGAAAGTTTAAATTAATAAATAAATGACAATGTTTTTATTAAGGGGTCCTTGAAGTTGTGCTTGATTTTCAAGGGGGTCCGCGGATTGAAAAAGGTTAAGAAACGCGCCTCTATAGGCAAAGAAACGTCCAATTGCGTTATTTGCGTAATCGGGGAATATACAAAAAAACCGACGAATTGGGAATCTCCTAGCGATGTGCCGAGTACAGTTTGACTCGAGTCAGACTCGATTCCTGCTTTGGAACTCGCATACTCGAATACCAATTTATTTTGATTCGAGTACTCTGGACTCGATTCCGGTACTCGAGTCAGGAAGAATCGATTAGTACTCGCTAACCCGATTCTATTTATGCGAGTCCAACTGACTCGAGTCTCGTATTCGAGTTTGGTTTCGAGCGAGTAACTCGCTCGTATTCGCAAACTGTTATTTTATTTCTATGTTTTGTGTAGTAAGTTAGTAGGTTATTGTGAGTACTGAGTTTTACTGAGTAATTATTAATACTGGAAGTAAAGTTATTTGACTGTAATTAAGTTTATTACAGAATGGTGCCGAAAAAAGCTCAGATGTATGAAAGTGTTTTGAGAATATGGATAGCGGTAAAATAAAGTGCAATATTTAAAGATTTCAAAAGCATCTAAAATAAAAAATCTCATCATATTATTTACTCGACTCAGATTTACAATTCTTCAACTCAACTGGGGGGGGGTCGCTCAAAATAATTCCGATTTATTATTCAATTCGAATACCAAACATAGACTTCGACTACTGGTCTCGAATCAGGGAATCGAGTCATGATTTGAATACCGTATAAACTGACTCGAGTTGACTCGATCCACCAAAACAACGACTCGGCACATCATTAGAATCTCCTCCTCTTTTTGAAGTCGATTAAAAGCTCTGAATTGAACTCGGGCCATTTTATTATTATTGTTATAATAAGTAATATAAGTGTCAGCATTGTAATAACGTTCTTAAAGTGTCGTATTACGATAAGTGAAACGCTTGACCGTGTCAGAAATTAAATCACTCGACCATCGCCTCGGTAATACCAACTTACGGTACATAAGAAGTGACCCAAATATCGCTAATACCCGTCAAAGCAAGCTCCATTTATGTACAATGAATCCTATCACAATTTCTGTACGTGCGTTTTCAATACCGTTTACTTAATACTTACTTAATTCCAACTTAATAGCGTTTAATTTGACGACGTGACAAAATTACAGTTTTTTGAACTATTTTCTTGTATAACGCTTATAAAGGGTTAAGGGCCTACAATGTCACCTTGAGTTAGTATTTTAGAACTAAATATTTTTACTATAAAAACCTTATTGTAATAATTAGGTATTAATGCCCGCGATGCAATTAACTTTTTGTTGGTTTGTTATGGGCCCACTATTGTAACTTCAGTAAACCAGCTTCAACAGCGATAAACTCTTGATGACCACTGAGTTACGAGCTCTGGATGCCCTGGATAAAAACTTAGCAGTCATGGAATCCGTAACGAAATTAATCAGAAGTACTCGTAATAGGAGTAGTAGGAAAGAGGCATGGCACATTTCACAAGTAGCATATTAAATTTCATATGAAATTGCATTTGCTACCTCACTTCATTCGGTCTGTATAATTTCACATTCAATAAAATCATCCATTTCATACAGGAGTATAAATAATTTTCATTATAATTTAAATGCAGTTAAATGGCACAAATCGAATTCCCGTTTATATTCCCAGGTATCCCAAAATACAGGCTTCGCCGAGTTTGGGAACCTCTGTTAATTCCAGAATACATCAATTATTATTATTCTTAATTAATGTAATTCAGGGTGATTTTTTGTAATTTTTGTAATACTTGTTTATTAAATAAATAAATTATTATTATTTCCTGTATCTCCGGAACCCTGCACGAGGTCTTAACCAAATAAAAATGGGACTACATGGAGTATATCCTTCCAAACTTCCGAAATGATATCTGTTCATAAATGACAGTTCTGAGGTAACAAACATTAAAAACAAAAAATATAGCCGATTTGAATTTCCTTGTTTTGGCAAGTCGATTAAAAATGATAAACTTCTTATAAGATTAAAAAATCGTAACAACATTGGGCCGCGTGGCTACACCCTGCATTTAAATATATTTGAAGTATTTACACCATAAATACGTCTTATTATGGCATCTCGAATGCGTTCTGTTATTCAAACATAGCTTCAAAGCTTAGCTCAAGAAGCCAGAGAAATGTCAGGCATCAATGCGATCGGAGGACCAATTGAGGCCGTGGACTTATAACTGGATAGATCTAACGAGCTATTGTACTGACCTTCCTGTTTCATACATCATGTGTCTATAAGGATTTGATCTAGTCAGTGGTACGTCATAGTAGTTTGTTATATATTGATTATACGTCCTCACATCGTATTCCTCATTACTGAGGGTCGTGATTCCCCCATGGTAGGCCAATTTACGTCTTATTTTGTTTTTCCATTTGTGTCTGGACCTTAACGTGAAATGCACCGTGCAAGTTGGTGTTCAGCGTTTTTTTTTTATATTGAAATAGCAGACGCAATTGAAAACGTCATCGAGTCTATTTTACGAGCGATACAACAAGCATTTAGGGCCCATACACATTTTGCCACATCGAAGCACGATGCGACGTAACGTGTTTTGTGTGTAAGAGTCCTATATGCTTCGACTCGATTGATATTTAGTTATTGGGGCGTGGTCGCTCCCCTAATGGAAAGAGACAATTGTCGCCTAACCAAACCCAAATACCAAAGATAGAGATCGGTCCGGGCTCTTTTTGAAGAATAGGATATTTGCGTGGTCTAGTGGTCCAGCGTTGGCGTCGACGACGTGAGGTCCCGGGTTCGATTCCCGGGTCAGGCACATAAAAAACGCGTTTTTTCAGTTTTCTGAGAAACACAAAGTTGCCCGGGATTGGAAAGCGCCCAGTTGGCGATTGGCTTGCCACCTATCACATTTGTGGGACCAAGTATCTTCGGCTAATCGTGGGTGCACTTGTTGTACCTCTGCCTACCTCTTCGGGGATATGGGCGTGGAGATACTTTTTTTTCTTTTTAGGATGTTTGCTATTCTACCAAACAGTTTGTAAAAGGCGAATGATTGGTCATTACTATCCTGTCATTACCATCGTGAAATTAGGTGGTAGAGTTCCGCAACGTCTCACCTGGGTATTTGCTACCAACCTCTTATTTATTTCTGCCGCAATAGCGTCAATGCTTGTCATTGTCGTATTCCAGTTTGGAGGATAAGATAGCCGATAAACATATGCAAGTTTAACGGCTACCTTATCCTCCAAACTACCATGTATTAACACCTCGTGACATGGTTAACAACGCACCATTGACATTTTTAGTGTGTATAGGATGTCTCTTTCCATCAAGAGAGGCATCTGTCTGTTTACTATCTATACATACATATAATAAAATCGTAGGAAATTCAAAACTGTACATTGAATATTTTTATAAACGAATACTTGGGGCGTGATCGACAATCGATATCGAAGCCGAAAATATAGTTTTTAGAATTTTTGTCTGTTTGTCTGTATGTATGTCCGGGGTAAACTCAAAAAGTACTGCATGAATTTACTTCAAATTTTGCATGAGTATTACTAACAGGTCGGGTTAACATATAGGCTACATATTATCACGCTTTCACCTACGGAGGAGAAGCTGTGCGGAGTAAACGAAGTCCGCGCGGACGAAGTCGCTGGCAGCTAGTCTTATAATATGAAAAAAAACGTCTTTAAACAATGTGTAACATTTCTTACACTCAAAACATCTCAATGAATAACTAAAAACGGGGCAGCGCGTTATAGTTCGCGCGAGGTGCTGACAAACACATTGCACCACGGAGAATTTTCATTGAATATGTATTGGGAGTGCTAACAGTAGTTTTCATAAACACTCGCTAACAGCGAACGTGCTAATTCATACACAAGGCTTCATTGTGTACATCGGTAACTGTATACTTAACTAACTAATGCTCGCGGTTTCGTCAATTAAGTTTTTCACAAAAGGTGTTTGGTCTAAATTGATTGTAAGTAAGGATGTGCCGAGTATTAAAGAGTAAATAATTAGTAATCGATTATTGAAGTACGAATCGGTTTGATATTACCCAAATCGATAACTCGTCTAATATTATATTGACTAACTAATGCTCGCGGTTTCGTCCAATTAAATTTTACGCAAAAGCTGTTTAGTCCTAATTGGTTGTAAGTAGATATATGCGGAATATAAAAATTATTAACCTATTACTAAAGTACGACTTGGGTTGATATTATCAAATCGAGAACTCACCAGAGTGCTAAGTGTGAGTTTTTCTTTTCGCATTCGATCGTGAGCGCGTTTGGAGTTTACTAGGTATTTGTATGTGATTTGTACAGCGCAACCTAGCGGTAAACGTGAGAAACCAGTTTACCACTAGGTGGCGCTGTACAAATCACATACAAATTCCTAATAAACTCCAAACGCGCTCACGATCGAATGCGAAAAGAAAAACTCACACTTAGCACTCTGATATGATAAACTAATGACCGCCCCGTTGGTCGAGTGGTTAGCGACCATGTCTACGCAAGCAACGGGGCTCGGGTTCGATCCCCGACGGGGACAAGCATTTGTGTGATGAGCATAAATGTTTGTATTTCCGGGTTTGGGTGTTTATTATGTATGTAAAAGTATTTATATATGTATTTCTATGTATTAGTATCGTTGACTAACACCCATAACTCAAGCAAATAAGTTGCTTACTTTGGGGTTAGATCAGTCAGTGTAATTTGTCCCGTGAATATTTATATATTTATATTTATAATGCTCGTGGTTTTCTCTAATTAAATTTTACATAAAAGCTGTTTGTTCTAAATTGGTTGTAAGTAGAGATGTACCGAGTATAAAGATTCAATAAACGATTATTAAAGTACGACTCGGTTTGATATTACCCAAATCGAGAACTCGTCTGATATGATATTATCTAACTAATGCTCGCGTTTTGGTCTTATTAAATTTACACAAACGCTGTTCGCTCTATATTGATTGTAAGTATAGATATGCCGCGTATAAAGTTTAGTAACCGATTATCAAAGTACGACTTGGTTTGATATTACCCAAATCGAGAATTCGTCTTTTTTTATACATCATAAGATAGCAAACAGGCAGATGGGATGCTTGGAAAGAAACAACCTGAGTTCTAAGTGTGAGTTTTTCTTATCGCATTCGATCGTGAGCGCGTTTCGAGTTTACTAGGAATTTGTGTGTGATTTGTACAGCGCTACCTAGTGGTAAACTGGTTTCTCTCGTTTACCACTAGGTGGCACTGTACAAATCACATACAAATTCCTAGTAAACCCCAAACGCGCTCACGATCGAATGCGAAAAGAAAACTCACACTTAGCACACTGCTGGAAAGAAACAACCATCGCCTATAGACACCAAAAATTTTAATCGTGCGTTGCTATCTCGTGGCGAGGTCGAATACCACATACATAAGTTTACCGGCTACCTTACCCTCCAAACCGGAACACGACAGTGATAAGCACTGACGCTTTGCGGCAGGAATAGGTAAGACGGTGGTACCAGACCTGGGCGAGACAATGCAGAACTCTACCACCTAGTAGTCACGATAGTAGTGGCTCGTATAGCCAATCGGTCGCCTCTTACGACCTTTTTGGCAGAGCGGCAGTTGGCTTATTTTTCAAAGGAGCCGGACCAACACAGTGAAAATGGTCAACACGGTCTCTTGATATTGTACGATATGATATGTGTTATTTCGTTTTCCCCGTGTTGGTCCGAGCTCCTTTGAAGAATAGAAAGACAGTCTTTCTTACCTGACTAAGCCAAAGAAAAGTAATGTTTTCTGTTACGCAAATGAAGCCGCGGGCAACAACATATATCTAAGAATATAACAACTAAATCCGTTCAAATTGCAAAGTGCTCACTAACTTCCCGTCGAATTAATTATATTTCCCGTTCCCAAATGAATATTTCCCGTCTCTTTGTTTACATTCCGTAGGGTGAAAGATGCCAATAAATTACCACTAGTGATGCGCCGAGGCATATTTAATATTTTGTACACTGTTCGTACTCGATGGCATAGTCGAGACATTGTGAGAAGTAAAATTTATTTATAAAATACTAGCTGACCCGGCAAACGTTGTTCTGCCTTTTTAACTACTCTTATTTTTTCTATATTTTCTCACCTTTTAAACCTTTCCTGGACTTCAAAAACTAATTCGAAAACCAAAATAAGCCAAATCGGTTCAGCCGTTCTCGATTTTTAGTGAGACTAACGAACAGCAACTGATTTTTATATATAGATTATAATTAAATTAACTAATAAGTAGCTGTTCTAGTTTAATAACTATATAATTTAACCACAGACCACAAATATACACACGCACGTACACACACACACGAGCGTGCGAACGCACGCTAGAACGCCCGCACGAAGCGATCAACATAATCGACGAAATTGATCACACAGCAAAGAAGAATTATTTCGCTACATTGAAACTTAGCTTGAAGAAAGTTGCGTGGCTTTATAGCAAAATAGTCGATGGTGCAAATCCAGTCGTGCCAAAATTTTCTTTGTTTAAAAAAGTTTCTAGTTTTTTATATCGTGGGATGGCAAACAAGCAGATAATTCTTCGGATGGAAAGAGACACCTATCACATATAGACGCTAAAGATGTCAATAGTGTGTTGCTATTCGTGTGACAGGAATATAATTTAATACGATTTACGTGAGCTGTTAACGAGGCATTCATTTTGCTGAACCTAAAATTGAACCCTAAATCTCAAAACATGAGCCGCTAACAAGGCATTTATTAAACCGTGTAGTGTATATTCTCGGCAATATGATTCACGAGGTCAGAACAGAAACGCATTCATTTTGTTGCATCTACAATCGAATCTTGAATTTCAAATTGTGACAATTACTTTGCCTGAGCCGTTAACTAAGCATTCACTATACACCGAACCTAAGTATCGGACTCTAAATTTAAATTTATGAGCCGTTTGCTGATTCTAAAACCGAAACTAGAATGTCAAACTATGAGCTGTTAACGAATTCACTTTTCTGGATCGAAAAATTGAACCCTGAATTTCAAAATGCGAATCGCTATTGAGGCATTTGCTTTGCTGGATCTAAAAATCGAATCTATACTTTTAAAATGTGAGCCGCTATCATGGCATTAATTTTGCACAAAAAATCTAAATCTGAATTACAAAATATGAGCTCTTAATGAAGCATTCATTTTGCTAGACGTAAAAATGGAACCCTAAATTTCAAATTGAGATCCTTTAACTCAGCATTCATTTTACTGGACCTAACAATCGAACCCTGAATTTCAAAATATAAGCCATTAACGAGGCAATCATTTCGCTGGACCTAAAATTGAACCCTAAATCTCAAAACATGAGCCGCTAACAAGGCATTTACTAAACTGTACATATTCTCGGCAATATGATTCAGAGGTTAGAACAGAAACGCATTATTCGTGTAAAGCATTTCAGTGTACAAGTAAACTGCGCAGTACATTACCAATTTTAGCTGATCCATTCAGCCCCGGAGCATTGCCCTTGAAGTTTATTTTGACGGTTAAATCCGCCGAACATACGGCAGACCTCGTTTGAAACACCTCTGAATTATAAACATCTCACACAACTGTCGATACACAGCTAAGAATTCCAAATAGTTTTGTTTATGAACAATGGATATTGATCTTGAATGGTTCTGGAAATCCGGTGTTTTGGATCGAATAAACTTGGGATTTGTTTTAATTTTTGACGTTAAACATCAATTAGCGCGCTTTGGAAATAATCGACTGGTATGCCGTGACGACAAACAACAAGACGCTCGATTATGCCGTCATACTTTTACCGCTTGTGTACTGTTATATTACTAACTAGCTGTTGCCAGCGACTTCGTCCGCGCGGAGTTCGTTTACTTCGCACTGCCCCTCCCCCGTAGGTGATAGCGTGATAATATGTAGCCTATATGTTGACCCGACCTATTAGTGACATTCATACAAAATTTGAAGTAAATCCATGCAGTACTTTTTGAGTTTATCCCGGACATACATACAGACAAACAGTCATACACACAAACAGACAAAAATTCTAAAAACTATATTTTTGGCTTCGATATCGATTGTAGATCACGCCCCAAGTATTCTTTTAAAAAAAATATTCAATGTACAGTTTTGACTTTCCTACGATTTTATTATATGTATAGACTAGCTGTTGCCTGCGACTTCGTCCGCGCGGACTTCGTTTACTCCGCACTGCTTCTCCCCCGTAGGTAATAGCGTGATAATATGTAGCCTATATGTTGACCCGACCTGTTAGAAATATTCATGCAAAATTTGAAGTAAATTCATGCAGTACTTTTTGAGTTTACCCCGGACATACATACAGACAAACAGACAGACAAAAATGCTAAAAACTATATTTTTGGTTTCGATATCGATTATAGATCACGCCCCAAGTATTTTAAAAAAAAATAATTCAATGTACAGTTTTGACTTTCCTACGATTTTATTATATGTATAGATGATACTAGCTGCTGACTTGGCCATACGCGCGTCAGTAAGTGAAAAATTAAAAATGTAATTGTATATTAATTTTATTTATTAAAATTTTACTTAATAACAAACAAGAATATGGTTCTCTGACGGAACAGACAACCGTCGATATAAACACCAAATGTGTTAATGTTGCATTGCTATCCGTGTGGCGAGGTTGGGATACCACATGCATGAGTTTACCGGCTACCTTATTCTCCAAACTGGAACGCGACAGCGACAATTTCGACCGACATATCACGATCACAGTGGGAATCGATAAGGCAGTGCTCCTAAATCGTAGAAAATGTTTTGCCACAAAACGCAAAACTTAAGATGTTAATGACATAAGTAGCCTACTGTTACCTTTCACGAGATGCCCTGTAGTAAAGCAGTTGATATTTTATTTCAATGGTGCCCAGGTTACAAGATAGATGAACTGGCGATGCATCATTAATATCTTTGGTGTCTATAAGCGATGATATCTTTTTCCATCAGGAAAGTCGTCTGATAGTTTGCTATTTTATGATATAAAAAAATGAAGTCACTTTATTTTGATATATGGGTTTGTTGGGATAGTAACAGCTTTTATTTTCCTCTTACGGGTCCGCTCACATTTATGCAGATTCGAAGCGAAGCGACGCATCGTGTTTTTAAACTTTATAGTATACTAGGTAGCTGCAGCGCAGCCCGCAGCATCAGAAAATTTTTTTGCGAATTCCGCGGGATCGCCTAACTTTTTCGGGATAAAAAAGCCTATGTGCTATTCCAGGTCATCATCTACCCGTGTGTCAAATTTCATACAAATCCGTTTAGTTGTTTTTGCGTGATTGACTAACAAACATCCATCCATCCAAACATTCATCTATTCAAGCATCTTTGCTTCGAATCTGCGTCAATGTGAACTGACAGTCAATTCAATTCGTAGGACTGGCCAGCAGGTATTACAATTTTCATACAAGTCTATTATAAAATACGTATGACTTAGGCCAAGAAGTTACACGGCACATTGCGGCGCCGCATCGCAAAGATTTCGCCGAAAGTACGGGCACACGCATCATCACACACACGACGGCATCCAGAGGTGCGGCGCCGCTACGTTGTTACGTCGCCGCGCCGCTAAGTAGGGTTGGGCAGTCTGTAAATAAATATGGATAATATGGAAAACAACACCAGATCAACAAAGAAAACAAAACGAGGAAGCGTTTGCCCATTGTGATACATAAACAACTGAGCGGTGCCGCTCCGACTGACGTCGTAACGCATTCACCGCCTCGTCCCGATGGTTGCAACCCCGGTGAGGCATCGGAGCGCATCGTGTGCCCGCTAAAAATATTATGTGTATATAATATGTAAACTGACGGAGCGACACCGCTGCGGCGCCGCGCCGCCGCCGTAACGCGTCGTGTGCTCTCGCTCTTACGTCTTTCCCTAAATTTTTTCTAATGAATAAATTATAATTTGAATCGTATTTTGTTTCAGGTATGTTACAGTCAAATAATAGATTGAAGAAAGAAAAGTTGAGACGATTATCAGTAAGAAAAAAGATACCGCGCGGCGCCACCATATTGCCAAAGAAATAGGCGGCGCGGCGTTGTAATGCGCTCACGACTAATCAAAACCCATTGGTGTCCCCATGATGTAGGTAGCCCACCTGTCTAAAAATTGGTATATTTTGTAACTTTCCTTTTCCCGCGGTATAACTTGCGTAGATCGCGATATATGTAGCCTTATATATTTTTTGTTTTTTGTGTTTGTTACCTCAGAACTCGGTCAATTAAAGACCGATTAGCGTAGCCTAGATACTATTTTTTTTTCTTACTCCATTGACGAAATATTGTTCTAAACATAGAAAAAAGAAATTCTCACCAAAGGATAGCTCTTAATTTCAATTCTAAGTACTCGCTGGATGAATTTAAAGTATTCTCATATAATTAACCCATAAAAATCATTTTTTTTTTGCTTAAATTATCTATAGCATAGCGACATTTCATGATATTCATTTGACCATGGGCGGAAGTTGTAGAGGGATCCTTCCTCTTTAAAAGCTCTTACAGCTCATTTCCAATTTATGACCTATCTCGCCAGTAAAAATTTGAACATTCGATTTTTGCTCAAAAGTCGTGGTTTTTCGATGTTTTCTCCTAAACTACTGATCTGACACCAAAATTGCAAAGGACCTTTTTTGCGAAAAATTCAATTTTCAACAGTTGAAAAAAATTTTATTAATGGGTCACAAATGTGAAATTAATCTTAATAATAAAAATAATAATGATATATAGTTATATTCATTGTTTATACAGTACGCATTAACTAGAAAATTAGAATTAAATAGTTTTTTATATACATTTTAAAACTATGTTATCTTTTTATCAACAAAGTAATTTGTATTTTGTATCACGTACTATCTTATCTTTAATTATAAAGATGTTTTGCATGAGAATAGGAATAATATTCTAGAATTCATAAAGGATCAATTCCAGGTAAAAATCCTTTCATAAACATTATGCTGTTGACCTCAGTCTGTTTAATTTTAAATAATATTTCGTAAAATTATGTCTTTTTCTTTCAATTTTTTTTTATTTCATTAGCAACATCAGCCGAGAAATGACTACAAAGAGTTACTATCTATTATCCTATATCCTATATTATTTTAGGAGGAATACCAAAGAACGGGGTCAAATTTAAAAAACCTGGAGCTATGCACCACGCTAGATGGCTTGCTAAAGCAATATATTGCCTAATATATACATGTTTATTAATCAATTTGCCATAAGTGCATCATATCTTAGTTCTTTGCGTGAAATTTGTGTTTTTATAGTTAAATTCTATATTAAAATATGATTTAATGCGTCGAAAGCAATCCAAGCACCTTACAGTGACCTAGAATTATTTTAAAGCTTGATTAAACATAAACAAGTTCATCCCAAAATTGGTGAAGCAGCTCTGGAATTATTGTTGTACCTTCATGAACAACAATAACCAATTATGATATTAAATGCCTGGATGTGACACACGTAGAGATGGAATCAAAAAATATCAGTGATTTTGTTAGTAAAGAATCAATTTTCATCTTTAAAGAATTCAAATTGTCATACGATTTCATGGATAATGATTTTGACTCATGGGATAATAATGCATCTTATCACGAATATCTTAATACATTTAGTAATTTAAGAGTTGTTAACGACACTGGTGAGAGGATTTGCTCTCATTGAAGAGTTTAATAATTGCTTGACAACCGATGAAGAGCAACGACAATACCTATTACAGGTTATCCAAAACCATCGCAAAAATTATTCTACATGTTTAAAATCTAATTACAAATCATTATCATCGTTAATTTATTCGTTGAGTACGTGATACAAAATACAAATTACTTTGTTGATAAAAAGATAACATAGTTTTAGAATGTATATAAAAAACAATTTAATTCTAATTTTATAATTAATGCGTACTGTATAAACATATGAATATATCTATATATCATTATTATTTTTATTATTAAGATTAATTTCACATTCGTGACCCGTTAATAATTTTTTTTTCAACTGTTGTATTATTAAAAAGTATAAAAATTACGATAAAAAAGTGTCATTTATTGTTTTCTTGTGATTGATTAAATGTATCTCAGCGAAAATTCATTTGAAGGATTCGGCTACTTTTGAGCAAAAATCGAATGTTCAAATTTTTACTGGCGAGATAGGTCATAAATTGGAAATGAGCTGTAAGAGCTTTTAAAGAGGAAGGATCCCTCTACAACTTCCGCCCATGGTCAAATGAATATCACGAAATGTCGCTATGCTATATATATATATATATGTGTGTGTGTGTGTGTGTGTATGTGGGAGTGGGATAATTTTACACTTTGGTTCAGTCGCGGGCGGCGTGTATTTCTAGAGATTACATCTCCTAAACAAACTTTTGCTCCTTATAGTACTAACTAGTTTAGATGACCCTTATTCTGTGCTCAGAGCTGGTTATTAATAACGTTTTTGTCAAAACTAGAGGGGGAGAGAGGGTCTTAGCATATGCAAGACTACAGGTGCAACCCTTTGCATGGGGTGGGGAACAAAATATTGTAAAAAATTTGTCACGTTCAGGTCAGGTAATGTTCTCTAAGTTACGTTGAATGCGTAACGAAATCGAAAACCTTTCAAACGTTTTTTCATGAATACTAAAATGTGACCTCCAGCCCTCGTCCCACAGACAATGCTGTATCAAACAGACGTCACGCGACCTGCGCTACTCGGGGACCGTGACGGCCGACAGTGGTACTTGCGCTGGTCACCAATCGTGGCTTGCTAATGTCTGTATTAAAAATTTGTTTAGTGTTACTGTTATCCTTTACTTTGTTTTTATTTTGATTTTACGGTTCCGAACTTCAAAATGAAAAAGGAAACACTTGTAGGATCACTTTGTTGTCTGTCAGTCTGTAGTCTACACGCCCGTATACCAGAAGAGATAGGCAGTGGTACAACAAGTGCACGATTAGCCTATTGCTTACTCCTACAATGTAATAGGTGGCAAGTCCATCGCCAACCGGACATTATCCAATTCCGTCTATAGTCAAGACTTTTTATATCGAGAACGCGTGATGGTATTAAGTTGCCTCAGAAACGAATAAAAACAGATTCCGTATAAAATAACTTTATTGTCCGTCTGTCGGTCGACTTTTATCTCAAAAATTTGTGAAGGTGTCGAGTTGAAATTTAAATCACACGCATAGTCCTCAAGTCACGTAACAAAACGTAACTAGGTCAAGTCGAAGCGCCATTAGGATCTTATACACATAAATACGATACAACGTTGCGTCGTGCAATGAAGCGGGATAATATATGATAAAATTTGTAAAAGATTAAACACTACAGTCCCTTGAAGCTATGAAAAAATTAAACTTCTATGTAACACTAGCTCAGCGGAAGAGCGTCCCGGCTTTAGGGAAATGGTCGCAGGTTCAAATCCCGCGTGTCGATATTTTTCTTTGCTGTTTTTAAGGTTTTTCCAGATTCCCAAGCACGGGGTGAGTGCTATAACACAAAAATAATTAGAAATACGAAACTACTGATCAAAATTATAAATGTGAATTTCATCTGTAACGATGAACTCATTTAACTAGTTATACGTATGTATACCTAGCGATCAGTACAATCGACGTAATCGATCATATAGCAAAGAAGAATTTCGCCGCCTCGAGCCTGTCGACACTAGCTCAGCGGAAGTGCGTCCCGGCTTTAGGGAAATTGTCGCAGGTTCAAAACCGCGTGTCGATATTTTTCTTTGCTGTTTTTAAGGTTTTTCAACTTCTATGTTATCGTAATAAATATGTTTCATTATTTGTGAATAAAGGTAGCTTTTGTTTGACTCCGGACCTTCTACCATGCCAAATTTCACCAAAATCGGTTCAGCGGTTTAGTCGTGAAAGCAGACAGACAGACTCGCATTTATATTATTCGTACGGATAGGTTCAGTATCTTCACGCCCCTATTCCTCAAGAGATAGGCAGAGGTACAACAAGTGCACTCACGATTAGCCGACGATTCTTGGTCCCACAATGTGATACGTGTTCCTACCGTCAACCGGATACTTTCTAATCCCGTCCAAAGTTTTTTTATCAGATAACTGAAAAATTCCTGGGTCGTACAATTTACATTTTTGAACCCGGGACCTCATGTGGTCAACACCGTCACTTGACCACTAGATCACAGAGGCGATAGATGGATAGGTTCAATTAATTTATATTTTACTAGCTGAGCCCGCGACTTCGATCGCGTGGGAAAATTTCAAAAAAGTAGCCTAAGTTACTCCCTTTCACATCAGCTATCTGCCAGTGAAAGTCCCATTAAAATAGGTCCAGCCGTTCCAGAGATTAGCCGGAACAAACAGACAGACAAAAATTGTAAAAAATATTATTTTGGTACATCGTGTATACATCCATATGCATTTAGTAAAAACCGGTTATTTTAATATTAACAGACACCCTTATTTTATTTATTTGTATAGATTTTAATAAAACGTATCTTCGCCAATATATTTGTTGTTAAATTCCATCTGTTCTGTTATAATCGTTTTACGATACTTGGTTATTTACCTATCGGTCTGTCCGTGAGCAGCGGTCAAACGGTAGTCGCTAATTGTTTCGGTATGGTAATGTGTGGGTGCGGGCCTGTTATATTCTACATCCAAATTGAACTATAATGTTAATGGTCGCGACTGACTTGTTTATTTGGAGTTTAGACACATATATTTGAAATGACAGAACAATAGTGACAGGCATTTGTTTTACAATATAAGTTTTCTAATATATCAGCATTTTCTTGTAAAATATGAGTTTCGTAATATTTCAGCATTTGACTTAGTTAGGCGAAGTTTTTCAACGCGCGTCAATTCTATAGAAAATGGCGCGGTATGTTCTGAAACCGCTGGGAATCGTGTTAATTTTCGGATAAATAAATATAAGACATCAGCTGAAAACTAAAATTTAGCACATTCTTTTTGTATTTACAACTAAATATCACCATATAAAAATCATGTGGAATATTAGAAATATTATTAACAAATTATTTGTTTTAGAGATTTTTTTAGCCTGTTTTCGGAATTTTATATGATCAAGTAAAGTACGTTCTATCATGTAATGAGTTAGCACATTCTTTAGATAATATCTTCAGGTATGTTGTGTAATCTTTGCAAAATTTTTATTTAACAATCAATACAAAAAAAAACGTGATTTAACAAACCAGTTTTTTTCCGTTGCGGCGATGCCTCGCCTTAAACTGCTATTGCGGCAGGACTAAGTAAGGTGTTACCAGACCCGGACGAGACAATGCAGAAATCTATCACATTACATATTGCACTGATTTTTTTTTGGAGTCGCCTCTGTGGTCTAGTTGTCCGATATCGGTGTTGACCACACGACGTCCCGGCTTCGATTCACGGGTCGGGCAATCCAAAATATGTTTTTTCAGTTTTCTGATAAAAAAAAAACAACTTTGCCCTTAATTAAATAAGTGCTCGGTTGACGATAGGTCTGCCACCTATCACATTATGGGACTAAGTATCTTCGAGTAATCATGGGAACACTGCCCACCCCTCCCTGCCAACCACTTATGGGATATGCGCGTGAAGACCATTTTTATATTAGTTACTTTTTTAGGTGTCCACTATTGTGTATTTTTCAGGGCTTAGATCCTAAAATACCCTAGTCTGTCGCTAACCTTAAGCTAGGCATATTCCTAATTGTTATTTATAAGCGTATTTTATAGTAGAGTAGTGAGTTATTAGCGATTATATTGCTTCGTAATTTAGTCAAGAACATTTATAAAGCAATCGTTGGTAATGGAATTATTACATGATGTAAGGCTACCGGAGTTTGTCAACAAGAAATGACATAAATGACAACTTATTTTGTAATAAATTCCCAAGTAACTAAAATTTGTTGTTACTTTATACTATCTATCTATACGTATTATAAAACAAAGTCTCCCGCCGCGTCTGTCTGTTCGCGATAATTTCAAAAACCACTGAATGGATTTTCATGCGGTTTTCACTTATAGAGAAATGTATGAGGAAGTTTTAAGTGTATACTCAAGGTTACTACTTTAATCAAGGTTTTTGTGATAACACGAACGGTGGGGTACGAAATGTGGCGCAGTTAAAATTGACATACGGATGACCACAGAAACTTAATATTTTTAAATAATATGCGTTACAAATAGGGGTTTAAAATTATTAAGATAAAGATGCTCCTTGATAATTATCACGTTTTTCAGTTTTCTGATAAAAACAACTTTGTCCGGGATTGGACAAGTGCCCGGTTGGCGATAGGTTTGCCACTTAATACATTGTGGAACTATTTTCGGCTAATCGTGTGTGCACTGGTTGGTTCTCTGCCTAGCTCTTCGGGGTTACGGGTGTGAAGATATTTTATAATTATCAAACAGATCGACGGGTCCTACGTATGTTGTCGTAACTTAAAAAATGAGATTTTTGTTTTATTTATGAAAATGACTTTAATTTATAGATATTTTAATAACAGTCCATCGCCTCTGTGGTCTAGTGGTCCAGCGTTGGCGTCGACCACATAAGGTCCCGGGTTAGATTTCCGGGTCGGGCACTTAAAAAAAATGTTTTTTCAGGTTTTTAATAAACATAAAGGACCTTGCCAATTTCAGCATTCCCATTTGATGTGGCCAAGAACCACTTTTGTTTTAAAAAAAATGTTTAATTTTTTTAACAACGACAGTAAAATATTTTTCGTTAAAAGTCCGGGGTTTAATTTTTACAATAAATAAGGATTGTGATTGAGAGAAAAGTATTAATCTATGGTCATAGTGCATATTGTATCGCCTTACTCGTATCGTATATTAGAATCGAGTGGAATCGAGAAGAATTAATTTATCGATTGGATCGTTAAATATATTATATTATACAGTATTAATTATTTAATATTGATAAAAAATCACAATTTACTATGATATTCGGAGTATGTTAAAAATGTTTTTATTTCTATTTCTGATTAATAATAGTTATTAATTATTTTTCATCTAACTAGGTACTGATTTTGGGTATAATATGGTACTAAATACACAAAACTTTCCTGAAACAGTTTTTACTCTTGAGTTAGACTTGTTTTATAAGGTATGATGCTGATTACTGAGTCTACACTATTACTATATAAATATAATAAGTCTTAAAATATTAATATATTAAGTCTGATACTAAAATATCAACATAAAAAAAAAACATTACCATTGGACATTTAATAGTTGTCACATAATAATATTAAAATCCAGTACATAATCATTGACATTTTAGTGGAATATTTGTCTGAATATCTACACAGACTACTAAAAACGTACTCGATTATTTAGAATTTTATTATCACATTTAAAAAATAGTAATTCATTAAATTGTGTCATTAGTAATACGAAAAGTTAATTAATCTTATTACGTGTGTGGCCGCGTTTCCGAACCGGTAGCAGTTTTTAAAAAAAATATGTTGACGTGTCAAAATAACTTGTAAAAAGTTTTATTGAATAAAGTATTTCTGATTTCTGATTTCTGAAACATCATATTATTTTATTTAACTTACTACCTATAATGAAAAACAAAACAAAAACATGTATCGATTTAATTTCGAGTACCGATTGTGCAATAAATCGATATCTGATTTCTACCCTAGATTCCCCTTGTAAATACGTGTTGTTAACGTCAAACGTTTTAGTGTTTACGTTTGCTGTGTATTGAAGTTTTGATTTGGATGATAATATTGTGATTTTTACAGCTAATCCCTTCTTCCCATCCCAGAGAAATACTTAATATGCTTGGATTTTTATGGTAAATAATCAGAATTAGTGTTTTTGGAAATGTGGTGTATATTTTGTTATTGTTGCTCGAAAAAATTCAAACTAAGTAGGTATATACAACTACAAATCATTTGCTACAATTTATTCTTGGCGTAGATGGTTAAAATTGAAAAAGAAAGTAAAACATCAGTTATAATTAGTGTTACAAACGCTTATACTTATGTATTTATCTGCAACATGTTTTTAAAATGTCAACTCGATGGATATTTTGTTTTTTGTTTTATGGAGTTTTTCGTTCTCAACAGGACTTTTATAGAACAAATGATATTGCAACAGAATCTAGACTTAAAAATCTTTGCAATAAGTACTCTAGAACAGTCGGCCACCAATTACGTGAATTAAGGCACACCTCTATACAAATGTTGGCCATGTCCTTTGGATTGGAAAGTGCCCGGTTGGCGATAGGCTTGCCAACTATCACATCTGTGGGACCAAGTACCTTCGGCTAATCGTAGGTGCACTTGTTGTACCTCTGCGCCTACGCCTTCGGGAATACGGGCGTGAAGATACTTTTTAATAACAGGCAGAATAAAAAATGGAATTTCTATTAGAAGTTAGATTTTTCTAATAGAAATTTCACTTTTATTATTCTTGTTATTAAAGGATCTATGAAAGTGGAGTTATTTTTATTAAAAAAAAAAAAAAACAAAAAATCGCATTTTTTACGTTACGACGCTTACGTAGGATCCGTCGAGATATAAGCCTCTGAACTGATATTACATATCAACATTTACGTTTAAAAAATAGTGTAGTTTTTTGTAGACATTTTACAAGAAAGGTTTTTTTGTTCATAATTTCATGGCTAAAACTTGCAAACCAAAATATGGAAATTAATTAACTATATACTACGAGTACTGGATTAATTATATCAATTAATGAAATATCATCCTCATCAACCTCTCTACTGTTTTATCTCGATAAGGATTGTGTGTATCTAAAGATTTGAAGTTGTCGAAGTGGCTTATTTTTCAAACGATTATACCTGTCAACAATAATTATTAACTCATATTTATCTTAATAATTATGAAAGATAATTATCACTTTAAAGTATGATACAAATACATTAAATTAATAAAAATATAACTTTGTACACAAAAGAATATATATAAATTGTTTCTTACTAATGCAAACTACGCAAAACAACTAAAACCAATCCGTATTTTTATTGTCCGTATTTAGCCCAAAGATCCATACAATGTGGATTATGTCCTTTACAAACCACGGGACCACGGGAAAAGAAAACAAATTTATATTTATATAATAACTTGATTAGGAATATTATAATCCGAGCGAAAATCGCTCAGCTAGTGTTTGTTATGTGCACAATAATCTATAAGTGGTCATGCCATTGATAAGAACTATCAACTTTCTTTTACAAGACAAGCGAATTTAGACCTTATTTCTATAGGACATGACCACATTAAAATCAATATTGAACGTAGGATGATATTGTCAGTAACGGAGTGGATAATCATTAAGATAATGATTGTTTACGAGATAGGTGGTAAATGGTAATACCCAACCAGCCAACGTCTTTTATAATATTATGTGTTCATCACTCGAGAAAAGATTAAAAAAAAATGTTTTTTATATCGTAGCAAACAAGCAAATGGTAAGTGATAAAACATTCGCCTGTAGAAATGAAAGAAGTAAAAAAATATGCATGGTCTAACATTTAAAAAACCCGGCCAA
The DNA here is from genome assembly GCA_036924255.1 of Apodemia mormo. NCBI lineage: Eukaryota > Metazoa > Arthropoda > Insecta > Lepidoptera > Riodinidae > Apodemia > Apodemia mormo. The sequence continues at coordinate 26,869,207 of JAUPFN010000021.1, read as the reverse complement.
GTGCGGTCGGACTCGCGCACGAAGGGTTCCGCACGATCATTTTTAGAAATACGAAAAAACGTATTGTTTGAGGACCTCCCCCCGTCCTTAATATGTATATTCATTTTTTTTATTTTTAGTATTTGTTGTTATGGTGGAAAAATTCAGTTTTCTAGCTATCACGGTTTATGAGATACAGCTTGGTGACAGACAGACAGACGGATGGACAGACAGCAACAGGCTTAGTAATAAGATACCGTTTTACCTTTTAGGTATGGAACCCTAAAAACGCGTTGAATTGAGGACCCTCTCCGTTGTTTCGTCGGTTTAAAATGCATTGTGATATCTCTGCTCTTTTCCTCAAATCGCAAAACTTTCTATATAATAATCAACATATATCAAACTAACACAAATTGCAGAGACCATAAAAAAGCCGTTATGCCTCTTACAAGAGGGCATTACTAACATTATATCAGAGGCAGTTATGTAAACAACCTACAAACTTACACAATAGCACGAAGCTTCTAAGGCACGCCTTATCACGAGAGCAATAAAGGTCATTTTAGGTCAGAAAATTAGTGCAATTATAATGCAATATGGCTGTCTTAAATTGTAGAGATAAACGTATAGGAATCGTTAAAAAACTCGTTTTAGAAAAGATGCTAATTGTTTTTTTATATCATAAATAGCAAACAGATAGATTAGATTAGGCTTTCCTGAATAGAAAATGAAAATATCACTTATAAACAGCAAAAATGTAGTTGGTGCGTTGCTATCCGAGTGGCGGGATGGCAATGCCACATGCATAAGTCTACGGGCTACATTACTATCCAAACAAGAACATGACAATGACAAAGTTGGCGCTGTTGCGGCAGGAATAGATAAGGAGGTGGTACTGTGGTGATACTCCGATCGCCACGGAGTTTTCCACTTTTTGCGTTTATTTCTTTGAGGTACGCGGAATCGACTTACTAATTACTTTGAATAAAAATCAACATTACTATCAATCTTCAATTTATTTGGGCATACGTCTTAGCCCACAGAGAAACAAACTACCAATACGATTTCAAATCACAGAAAAAGACCATTGATATAAAAAACCCTAGATGCAAAACCCTAGAAAACTGACACTCAAAAGTGTCCCTAATTTCATTTAAGTAGTTATAGATATGGTAAAACATATGTATTTGCATATCCAACCTTAAGTGCAAGACTTATAGTTGTTTTTACAAAACAACGTACAAAAAGAAAATTAACAGTGTCGCGACCGACGCGATTTTATTTGAAATTAATACACATCTTTAAATTGTGCGCTCATTTTTGGAGGACGTTTTTGATACACTGATTGTATATCTTGGATTTTTTATATCAATGAAAAAGACTATACAATTCTACGCTTCTACATTTAAAATATTTAAAAGTGGACAAGGCTGCCAGAATTCTTGTAATACCTCACCATAGAGGTATTACAGTACCATATACCCGACTGGGACGTAGTATATTTCTACAACCTACTGGTACACAATGGTAGTGACAATAATAATAATAAATATCACAGGACAAATTACAGGAATTGACGACGACGAATACCTAGAGTAGCAGTAGTTAAATTAATATGTAGTGAAAATTAAATTTAAGTAAGAAGTATATTTCTTAATATTAATTTATTACTAGCTGTTGCCAGCGACTTCGTCCGCGCGGACTTCGTTTACTCCGCACTGCTCCTCCCCCGTAGGTGATAGCGTGATAATATGTAGCCTATATGTTGACACGACCTGTAAGTAATATTCTTGCAAAATTTGAAGTAAATCCATGCAGTACTTTTTGAGGTTACCCCGGACATACATACAGACAAACAGATAAACAGACAAACAGACAAAAATTCTAAAAACTATATTTTTGGCTTCGATATCGATTGCAGATCACGCCCCAAGTACTCTTTTAAAAAAATTCAATGTACAATTTTGACTTTCCTACGATTTTATTATGTGTATAGATATTAGAATAAAATAATCTGAAGTAACATAAAGTAAATAACATACTAAATACTAGCTATTCTTCGCGACTTTGTTTTCATGATCCAATTCCAAAATCATTACTTGCTTTTTTTAAGTCTGATAAAAATAGTAGATAATGTAGCTTTATAATAGTAAACGAATTTTTAAGATCGATCCTATAGTTTTGAGTTTATTCGTTACAAACATACAAAACTACACGTGTATTTTTATTAAAATATACTTACTCGCGTCCTAGTTCGCGGGATCATAAATCAATTAGGCACTTACCTTTACCCTTACGGGACGAAAATCATTTCACCTCAGTCGGGTGAAAAAGTAGCCTATGTTACTCTTGGATAATGTAGCTTTATAATGGTGAAAGAATTTTTAAAATTGCTTGAGAAGTTTTTGAATTAAATCTTAACAAACAAAAAATCAAAAATTTCTACTTTTTTTTGTTATAAGATAGCAAACAAGCAGATGGGTCTCCTAATGGAGTCAACCATCGCCTATAGGCACCAAAGATGTTAATGGTGCGTTGCTATCTAGTGGCGAGGTCTAATGCCACATGCATAAGTTTACCGGCTACCTAACCCTTCAAACCCGAACACGACAGTGCCAAGCACTGACGCTATTGCGGCAGGAATAGGTAAGGCGGTGGTACCAGACCCGGGCGAGACAATGCAGAACTCTACCACCTAGTAGCCACGATGTTAGTGACTTGCATAGCCAATCGGTCGCCTTTTACGACCTGCCTGGCAGAACGGCAGTTGGCCTATTCTTCAAAGGAGCCCGGGACCAACACGGGGAAAGTCTTCTTCGTAATATAAGTTTAGATAAACTCAAGACGCAGCTAAAATCTATCCAGGACAGCCCAGGATGCTACAAAAATCAGAACCTGTCCTGGGAAAACAGAACGGTTAGTAACTCTACTCTAACATCATACTACGCATGGAAATTATTGTTAAATTAGATTAACTGTTATGTTTTTAAAGTTAATTAATATTTAACAGTTATTTATTTATGTTATATCAGTAGCCTATATATAATAAGTATTAGAAGCAGTAAAAATACGAAGCTACCAAGAAAAAGGTCCTCTAGAATAGTTTTAATAAATTTTAACAGTTATTATTATCACGGTCTCCCGAAATATTTTTGATAACATTATTATCATATATCAAGTTACTGGTAATTTTAGTGACGCATAAAAATTACTTTTAACAGTATTTGCTAATATAAATAACAGTTGTTAATTGTTAAAAAAATTAGTATGATATTTAATATGTTAACAGTTAAAATGATCCATGCCTACATCATACTCTTGGTATTTGGTGATGAAATGAGAACGTCATCCAATCCATACTGGCTGCATTTTACGTCGTATATTAGCCCTGTGTGGGTTTTTGAAACTTAGCACGCGGTTAGGTCTTCAACACTTTTTATCACACCAGATGTGTAATTAACACCCACACCTCTTAGTAAACCTTTTGCGAAAGTCACTTAAATTAAAGTGGTATTTCGTTTTATCCTTGATATTTTAAAAGGATAGGCTGTCCATTAAATGTTAAATTTTTTGGTTAGGCGAACAAAAGTCAGATTACACCATTTTATTTTTTGATTATCAAGGTTAGTCTGAAACACGGATTAAATGGATGCGCCGTTCAAGGCAATTTCTTAGTTATTCAGCGTAGCTTGCATTCACACACAGAAAAACAGAGTTACAATACTTATCAATGAAATAAAATTACTCCAAGGGTAATTTTTTAAATCTTGTCATGTCATTCGGTGCGATAAAACAGTACAACATGGTTTATTTCAATTTTTTCACAATATGTCTAAAAATGTATGACAATTTTGACAGTAATAGGAGCGAATGCTCGTATGCGCGGCGACTCATTTCCTTCCCAATGCCGTGTCTATTAGTATTCATGCGGTCTGTGGTCTGAAGTTAAATAAATGTGGGATCGTAACCCTCGCCCGCCGCCATCTTGTAAAAAGGTTTATATCGGGCAAACTATTCATCGCACGTAAAATTTGATAGAATATTTTTTGTTTTGATTTCTATACAATTTTGGTTCTTTTATTTTTAGTCGAGAATTTCTTTTATTTTTAGTAAGAAACTTAGCGAGCTAACTATTTTATCTGTGTTTTTTGGAAAAAAAATGTAAACGGTGGACCCTGCAGGTCATCCCTGAAACTTCTCGCTAAATTTAGGTATTTTAAGCTCAAAAGAGTAAAAACTATAAGCAAAAGATGTTTTTCAGTTCAAACATCTATTTTGTTAAAAATGGCAATATTAAGATTTTTCGAAAGCTGTATATTTTGGAAACGATGTTTTTTTAAGTTTTTTCAAAGTTTTTAAAAATCTCCTGCAGACTTGGTTCAAATTTTCAGGAAGTCTATGTTGAGCGGAATCCAATCAAATGCCATCAACCGCGTTTCGATCGGTTCAGCCGTTCAAAAGTTATGAAATGTTTACACACACACGCACACACTCACTCACTCACTCGCTCTCTCACTCACTCACTCACTCACTCACTCACACACACTCACTCTCTCACTCACTCTCTCACTCACTCACTCACACACAGTCACTCTCACACACACTCACTCACTCACACACTCTCACACACACTCTCACACACACTCACACACACACTCACACACACACACGCTCATACGCACACACACACACACGTACAGACGTCATCGTGAAAATAGTCAGAAAATGTTCCTAGGACTAGAAAACTCGATTTTCGAAAATCGAGGCAAAATCAGTAACTTCCTTATCTACATATGTAGTGGGAAGTTAAAAAATATAAAGTTAATTTTTAATTAATTGCAACTGTGCCCGCGACTTGGTCTGCGTGGAAAATTTTCTAAAATAAAAGTAGGTTACCGTAAAAGATACACAGCCCAGGGGTTTTCCCGTATATTTCCAGTTCCCGTGGGAATTCCGGGATAAAAACTCATCCTTTCTCGGGTCTCATACTATCTTTGTACAAAATTTCACCCAAATCAGTTCAGTGGTTTAAACGGGAAGAAGAGACAGACAGAGTTACTTTCGCATTTATAATATTAAGTATGAATCGATTCCGGGTCCTCATAAACAGCCAAAAAACTAACCATAACAGCTTATAAAATGTTTAAAACATAATGCTCTACCTGAGATTTGAACCCAAAACGACGTGTATCTATTTTTCAGTATTTTTATATCAATATCGCTACTGTGTGTGTGTATATAGCCTTATATTCTCAACTAGTATTAGAGACACCAGTACAATGTAATCCTAGCCTTATAGTATCGAGTTAATGTCGAACAATTTGATATAATCTGTATCACTAATGACAGTAGAGCGGCCATAGAATAATTTCGGTTGCAAACGCAAAGGTCGATGGCCTGGCTGCCATATTTGACCATAGCCTATGGTTGCTCGTAAACAGAGCATGAAACTACAAAGGCCGAATGTTTCGCGCGAAAGGACAGAGTTCTGTTTTTATGGTAGGTATTTATGAACTTATGTTTATGACGAATCTAGATTTTGTGATATTACAAAAGTTACATTTGACTTGATGATGAATATATTCTAGCTGGGACCCCTTTTGAAGTATACACTATCCGATATTTTGCCAGATAGCTCTTAGAGGCAAGCGATAATCTATACATATAATAAAATCGCAGGAAAGTCAAAACTGTACATTGAATATTTTTTTAAAAAATACTTGGGGCGTGATCTACGGTCGATATCGAAGCCAAAAATATAATTTTTAGAATTTTTGTCTGTTTGTCTGTACGTATGTCCGGGGTAAACTTAAAAAGTACTGCATGGATTTACTTCAAATTTTATTTACTTATATATTACTAACTTACTAATTTTATTATATATTACTAATAGGTCGGGTCAGCATATAGACTACATATTATCACGCTATCACCTATGGGGGAGAAACAGTGCGGAGTAAACGAAGTCCGCGCGGACGAAGTCGCAGGCAACAGCTAGTATATAAATATTTAATAAAAAAAAGTGTGACGTAATCGATTACGAACATGAACATATCTGACTTGTTCACTGTTTAATAATAGGAGGATTAATAATATTAATGTTGTTATTTTACATTTACCCTTATTTGATAATTTTGCTGTCTGTCTGTCTGTTTATCTGTTAAGACCCTTTACCACGGGAATGTGTGTAGATATCGCGTTTAAATTTAAACCATACTAATGTCCCTTTAAGCTGTTAAAAATGGGAACAATCACTCTCAAGGGAATTAAATTTATAAGGTGCTTTCCTTGGACCTAGAAGTATATTTGGCAAGTAATATCGTCTTTAAAGACCCGTTTTCACTTTGATTAGTGCAAGTGCGAGTGTTTAATGCAGGTGCTTAGTATTAAGCTTAGTACTAAGCACCTGCATTAAACACTCGCACACTCAGTACAAGGCTAAATACGACTACAAGAAAAAATCTGAAACTATACATTAGTAATCAAATCATAACAAATGTAGTCTTTATTTTAAAGTGCATCGGTTTTCGAAACTATATTTTAGAATAATCTTGGAAAAACTCTCGATTGATTACTGACCCATTTATAATCTTATATATATAAAAATCAATCCCTTTTTTCCTTGGTCACGACATCACGCCTGAATGGCTGGACCAATTTCGGTATTTTTTTTTTGTGTTTGTAATTGTAAGGAGAAGGTTCTGTTAAAAGAAAATATTATGAAAATTGCGCGGAAAATTAGAAAATTTAAGAATACTTAACCACCATATAAAAATTAATGCCATTTTGGCTGCATGGAAGGACAATCCCGTAGTCTTATATAAATTACGTGTGACGTTGTTTGTCCGCTATGGATTCCTAATATGTAAGGCAAAACAACGTTTGCCGGGTCAGCTAGTAAAATATATTATGTACCAACGAATTTGTAAGGAACCCTCGGTGGGCGTGTCCTACACGCACATGTCCGGTTTTTTGTCCGTAGGATTGCTGTAGCTGCTATAACCTAAATTATTGACGCGGAAACTTCTGTAACCTCGGATATTTGAGTGATTTTTTTACGATAAAAATAAAAACATCGTTTTAATTTTTATCAATAAAAGTGTTCGATTTATTGTTTATTTTTATAGATAGCTACATAAATTAGTAATAAGTAATACATCTTCAATTAAATAGGTTTCCCTGACACAAAATATCCGGATTTCAACCGAACACTTTTTAAACTTCTCTTTCCGGACGACCGACTGCCTATCGCCCCCTACCTGAACTAGGACAAATCCGAGGAATCCTAAACAGGTGGCAATCCTACTTTAGGGTAATTTCGTTCCAGAAAATGCTCGATCTATAATAGAATAAAAACATTTACGCGTCTAAAAAAGTATTGTAGGAATCCATTACAAATATCTGATTGCTTTAATGATGAAACGGCGCTCCACATACAAGCCAATACTTACACAATTTCCGTCAATTCGGAGTACTTACAAAATCTTCACACCATAAAATATTCAACAAAGGTGATAATAGCCAAAGAGCTTGTGTACCATTTGTGTAAGCTAAATCAAATTACTGCGGTTTTATTCACAGTTGTCTTTACAAACAAGCAAACCGCAGTTTTGTGGTGATCCAGTAGCGAGCTGACCAGCAAGCCTAGAAAACCGGGGTAGAGTTTCCATACCCTTAGCCTCATAACTGAACATTTTATGCCTTCAAGACTGGTCCTGGTCAAGATCCTTTTGAATCTTTTAACAGATATTCCAAAACAGCAACAACGAAGTTGACTTACTGCAGAACTTCAGTCGGATTACGAAACGTAAAACTGTATTTATTTTTTGAACGTTTAATTGTTGCAATGATAACATCTGATTGTAGGACTTGTATATACGGTTCAGATTATAAGGTTTCGGACTAGATTCCAGGGTCGAGCAAAAGTAACTAAGGTTTAATCCAGGATTACTTCCGAAAATCAATGACAACACTAATAACTTTATACTACTGCTAACTACTACTACTAACAATAATAACTTTTGCCCTGATGATGCGTTAAAACGCGAAACCGGCTGGTTTTATTAATAAAAAGTCAAGTAAAACAGTACAAGTGCTTTTAATACGATATAAATATAAAATGACAATAGGAGCTCAGAGTTTAAAAGTGGTGCGTTAATACTCTGTTCTTCGGAAAAGCGCGTAAAGCTATCGGTCCCGATTCATAATTAAGAGGGAACACCCATATTGCAAGCAAATAATTTGCTTGCTTGAGGTTAGATCGATTCGTGTAATTTGGTCCAGTGATATTTATTATTTACTTCAAAAGTGGTGTGGTGTGTACTTCAAAGGTATTTACTTCACATATGAGAGGTCAGAATCCGCAAAAAATCGCAAATTCAAGTACCTTTTAATGTTGAGTTATGGTTTTCCTCAAACTTACGTCTAAATTTATAAATACATAAAATTAACGTAAACACAACATTGATCAAGGGTTTACGAGCTCTTCAACTACAATATTAATTCTGTTTTGTATTCGGGACGTGTTTTTGTTGCGTGTCGCAAATTCATGGCTGTCCACTGATGTAATATTGTAATTTTGGACTTTTAATACCTTTTTGCTTGTAATTTATGTAAGTGGAACTAATACGATAAAGCCCAGTGATTCTCTTTTTTGGTACCATTTATGAATAGAGGCTTACGTTTTCTGTTATTGCTTTTTTATATCGTAAGGTAGCAAAAGTAGTTAGTTCTGTTGTTAAAAACTTGTGTGTCGCTCCGAACTGTAAACTCGCGATTGATTGGATTGAGAAAAGTTCTTACCTAAGAGAATATTTTTCACTACCTTCACCGATGTTTCTTTGACAATTCAAAACTTAACTTCATATATAAAAACACTATTATTTTACATCATCTTTCAAATGTGATAAAAGTGGCTTTGCTTATATTGTAAGATAGCAAATAAGCAGATGTATCTCCCGGTGGAAAGAAGCAACCATCGTCTATAAACACCAATGATGTTAATGGAGCGATGCTATCCGTATAGCAAGGTGTTAATGTCATTTGCATGCATTTCCTGGTTAACTTACTCTCCAAACTGGAACACGACAATGAAAAGCATTGACACTATTGCGGCAGGAATAGGCGGTGGCATCATAAACCCCGGGAGACATTACGGAACTCTTCTTCCTGTTAATCTCTTTCTACCATGAGAGCGAGCTATTTATATGCACTCACGTTAGATAAAAAACATAAATTACTAGCTGCAGCGTGCAGTTCGCTGCATTATAAAACTTTTTGATAAATCCCGCGGGATTAGCTCATTTTCCCGGGATAAAAAGTAGCCTATGTGCTATTCTAGGTTATCACCTACCTATGTGCCAAATTTCATCCAAATCCGTTCTGTAGTTTTGGCGTGATTAAGTAAAACAAACATCCGTCCATCCATCCAAACATCCAAACTTTTGCGTTTATAATATTAATAGCTGCAACGTGCAGCCCGCTGCATTATAAAAGTTTTTGGCGTATCCCACGGGATCACCTATTTATTTCGGGATAAAAAGTAGCCTATGTGTTATCCAGGTCATCATCTACCTGTGTGCCAAATTTCATTCCAATCCGTTCAGTAGTTTTTGCGTGATTGAGTAACAAACACTCGTCTATCCATACATCCATCCAAACATCCAAACTTTCCTATTTATAATATTAATATTAAATATAGATAATATAATATAGATGGCGTACTCACTCAGTCTAGTGGCCAGCTCGCTGGACTATTATGAGTTCCAGTGTTATGTATGTTAAAAGGACAACGCAAAGAAATGCTATCGAGGTTATATACCCTCAGTGCGAATTTATCGTGTCGTCGTGAAAAGTCATGGTTGTTGTCCTAGATTCGGAGTTGGTGCTAATTAGAAAATCACTTCACATGGATAAAGCTGATGTGGGGTGTGAGTGAACGCGTGACAGCATAAGAGAGCCTTGTGCCGTTTGACGTCACGTACAAATTGATTTCACTGCCCATTCGCACATATAGATATTTTACAACAAAATCGCAGCCTTTTTGTTAATATCATAAAGCAAACAAGCAGATAGTTCGCCTGATGGAAAGAGAAATCAATACCTATAGACACCAAAGATGTTAATGTTGGTTTGTTATCCGTTTGCCAGGATGAAAATGCCACATACATAAGTCTACCGACTGCCTTACCCTTGAACCTGAACTTGACAATGACAAAAGCATTGACGCTATCGCGGCAGGTAGTAGTACCAATTACCCGGACAAAACGTTGCGGAACTCTAGCATTAGGCGGGGACATAATTAGTCAAATCGCTTTCGGCTATGCCGTCGCTGTCGCTCCGCTGCTCATTGTAAACAGCGCCAATTTAAGAATTTCTTTAAAACCATAAACCATTTGATTCAGCGTGTTTAGTGCCTTGCCTTTACGACAGCTTTATTAAATTTCATTGTCTTTAGTTATTTATTGGGGACAGTTGAGACTTAATTGTGTTTTATTGTTAACCATTTATAGCTCTGATTTGAGGCCTACTTCTGTAGAGTCATGAGAGCCTAGTAGCATGCCATGATTTGTGATATGAAGGAGTGGTACGCTCATTAAGCCTTTTTTTAATATCATAGAATAGCAAACAAGTAGATAATATTCTGTAACAGAAAGAAAATAAAGGTATATTTTATCTTCTATATGCATATAATAAAATCGTAGGAAAGTCAAAACTGTACATTGAATATTTTTTTAAAAGAATACTTGGGGCGTGATCTGCAATAGACATCGAAGCCAAAAATATAGTTTTTAGAATTTTTGTCTGTTTGTTTGTTTGTCTGTATGTATGTCCGGGGTAAACTCAAAAAGTACAGCATGGATTTACTTCAAGTTTTGCATGAATATTACTAACAGGTCGGGTCAACATATAGGCTACATATTATCACGCTATCACCTAGCGGCCAGGTGCTGTGCGAAGTAAACGAAGTCCGCGCGGACGAAGTCGCTGACAACAGCTAGTATATAATAAAATCGTAGGAAAGTCAAAACTGTACATTGAATATTTTTTTAAAAGAATACTTGCGGCGTGATCTACTATCGATATCGAAGCCAAAAATATAGTTTTTAGAATTTTTTCTCTTTGTCTGTATGTATGTCCGGGGTAAACTCAAAAAGTACTACATGGATTTACTTCAAGTTTTGCATGAATATTACTAACAGGTCGGGTCAACATATAGGCTACATATTATCACGCTATCACCTACGGGGGAGGAACTGTGCGGTGTAAACGAATTCCGCGCGGACGAAGTCGTGGGCAACACCTAGTATGTATGTATGTTTCGCGTTAATATTATTAGTAAAATTAGTAAATTAGTAATTAGCATGGATTACGATTGCGAATGTCTCTCAGTCTATCTGTTACGCTTTCAAGGCTACGGCGCAGAACCGATTTTGATGAATTTTAATTGACTTATTTTATATTATAAGATAGCAAACAAGCAGATTTGTCTCCTAATGGAAAGAGTCAACCATCGCCTATAGACACCAAAGATGTTAATGGTGCGTTGATATCTTGTAGCGAGGTCTAATGCCACATGCATAAGTTTTAAGTTTTTCCGACTACCTTACCCTCCAAACGGGAACATGACAGTGTCTAGCACTGACGCTATTGCGGCAGGAATAGGTAAGGCGGTGGCACCAGACCCGGTCGAGCCGATGTAGAACTCTACCATCTAGTCTATGACTTGATATATAAATGTAGACATTGAGTGAAGACTGAAATTCATACTGAAATTATGTTTAAATTTCGACCATTGAAAATCACTACACTTTCTGGCAAAAATAAAAGAAAATATTTTAAAAAATACTGCCTCGTGGTCTAGGTAGCCTAATCAGCTCAGATCATGAATTCCCGGGTTCGTTGAGATTTATTCGAGGTTTTCTAGAAAATCTAATCCTCAGTTGCAGATCGGAGTCTAGTGGAGTGGTGTATTACCACTCCCGTCCTTGGATGAGCAAAAAAAGCTGTCAGTCTCCGTTATCGCTAGAAATGGTCGATAATCGTTAACTTGAAATCGTGTAAATGCGGCAATGTGGATCACCACTTATCTCGCTGATTGATAAACCGGTGAATCGCGGTGAACTGGAAAGTATAGACGTTCGGTTTACTCTGCCTGTCTCGCAAGAGAACCGGGTGTGAGGATACTTTAAAAAAATTACACCAACGCGTCTTACCTCCCCAGAAATAGTTAAGCTAATTAAATGTCAGTAGATAGAAAGTGCGCTCGTGTTGCCCGCGTATGGAGAAACGTACTCCAACGATAGTCATCTGCGCATATCGTGTGGTTAAGGTTATCTCGGTAATTGTATGAGTATTAATTTCCAGTAGTCGTGTCACGTTCCTGCCCCACGCCGGGAAGGGCATCCGGGAAAGTGACAGATTTTATTACATTCAAAAACTAGACTAACTTTTATATAATTATTTTACCACTAGCTGTTGCCCGCGACTTCGTTCGCGCGGACTACGTTTACTCTGCACAGCTCCTCCCCTGTATGTGATAGCGTGATAATATGTAGCATATATGTTGACCCGACCTATTAGTAATATTCATGCAAAATTTGAAGTAAATCCATGCAGTACTTTTTGAGTTTACCCCGGACATACATTGACTTTCCTACGATTTTATTATATGTATAGATTTGAACGTCATTCAGTCGCCTCTGTGGTCTAGTGGTTTGTGTCAGTGTTGACCATTTGAGGTCCCGGGTTCGATTCCCGGGTCGGGCAATTAAAAAAAATTTTTTTTTCAGTTTTCTTATAAAAACGAAGTTGCCCGGGATTGGACAAGTGCGGTTGGCGGTAGACTTGCCACCTATTTAAATACTTAGTCCCACCATTTGTGAGACTACGGGACGGCTGCTATTTTGAACTATAAAAATCACCCAATATAAAGCTTGAATAAAATCTGTCCGTGTCTGTTACGAATTCTCAAAAACATACCAGTATTAAATGCATATAAAACGAGACACGCCTGCTTGTCTGCTATTCTGAGCTATAAAAATCACCAATATATAGCTTGAATAAAATATGTCAATTATGATTACGAGTTCTCAAAAACATACCAGTATTAAACGCAAGTAAAACAAGAGAACAGTAACTGATCTATCAGAGAGTGAGGACCCACAAAAACAGAACCGGCTGTGCATACCGACGTCCTTTAGATAGGGCTGCCTCATCCTTGGTACACCCGGATATTTCCTGCCAATAGATAATCATAATCTTCAAAAATCCCCGAAAATGTAGGCAAAGGTATAACTTAATACTACTATTATTTTTTATTATTTCGAACGTACTATTATTTCCGAACGGATACGACTTAGGCACCTTCAAGAAAAGAGCATACTCCTTCTTAAAAAGCCGGCAACGCAGCTGCAAGACCTCTGGTGATGTGGCTGTCCATGGGCGACAGTAATCACTTACGATCAGGTGAGCCTCCTGCTCGTTTGCCCCTTTTTTCTATAAAAAAAAAAACTATAGTTTTGAATTGGTTTCAAGCCTTATGCAGAGTAATCCTCTTAACTTTTAATTTAATCTGAGCCGCCTACTTGACAGTAACATAGCAAACAAGCAGACGGGTTTCCTGATGAAAAGAGTCAACCCTCGCCTATAGACACCATAGATGTGAATAGTGCTTTGCTATCTTGTGGCGAGATCTAATGCCACGTGCATAAGTTTACCGACTACCTTACCCTCCAAACCGGAACATGACAATGACAAGTACTGGCGCTATTGCGGCAGGAATAGGTGAGGCGGTGGTACCAGACCTGGGCGAGACAATACAAAACTCTACCACCTAGTAGCCACGATGGTATTAACTCGTATAGCCAATCGGTCGCCTTTTACGACCTGCCCGTTGGAACGGCAGTTGGCCTATTCTTCAAACGAGCATGGGACCAACACGAGGAAAGAGATTCACAGGTTACCCTGGTTACTTTTCAACCACGGTAGTTCAAAAATTGAGGATCTACTAATACTGCCTACTTAATTCTGCTTCCAGTATTAAGTATGAACAAATTACTCGAAGGCACGGAAATTTCCACGTGTTTCCAGAGGCAAATTTGATGTTGGTTGCCCTAGGCCTACGAAAGATTGCCGCCCACTATTCGCAGCATGCAAAATTAAATAAACTGCAGAAATAAAATAAAAATAAAAAGATAGCAAATGCTTCTGCTATTTCTATTCGTAAGTAACAATGTCTCAACAAATTGTCTTTTGTCTGGCTTTATGAGCAGCGAATTCGTTTATTAAATCATCACAATGTAGTAAAGACCATAACAATAATGACCGCCCCGTTGGTCGAGTGGTTAGTGACCCTGACTACGCAATCAACGGGGCTCGGGTTCGATCCCCGACGGGAACAAGCATTTGTGTGATGAGCATAAATGTTTGTATTTCCGGGTTTGGGTGTTTATTATGTATGTAAAAGTATTTATATATGTATTTCTATGTATTAGTATCGTTGACTAACACCCATAACACAAGCAAATAATTTGCTTACTTTGGGGTTAGATCAATAAGTGTAATTTGTCCCGTGAATATTTATTATTATTTATTATTTAATAATGATTCACTAAAAAAATGCCAAATTTTCCCGCCGCTAAATTTGCTGTCCTAGGCCTGGGCCTACTTGGCCTGTAGGGAAATCCGCCCTTGTGTATTTTCTGAAGGGTAGAGTAGTAGATCACACCGGATATATATACATTGAATACTATCAAACATTTGGCTGGCTACGTTCATTTTGCCAGAGTACACTCAAAGATGCATAAGATTCTTATTGCGATTAATATGAGTTTATTCATATTATTCGCAATAAGAAGTAAGTTCAAAAACGAAAACACGGTTGCTGAAAAATCACAATGATGTATGAAACAATTTTCTAGTTTCATACATCATTGTGATTTTTCAGCAGTTATATTATTCTAATTATATTTTGTGTTTTAGCACTCACTCCGTGCTTGGAATAACTTGAAAATCGACGTAATCGAACACAGCAAAGAATTTTTATCATCTATTAAATAAACAAATTATTATACGTAATATATTTTAATATCTATATTTGAACCATATCCATAGGGTGTTCAGAAGACAGGCGATTATATGCCACTTATCTTAAAGCTTATCGCCTACTATTGTTTTGTTGTGGTAGGTGGTATATCATAGCTATTCTGCTTTTCCTTTAAGAGCGATAATTCAATTTTCCTGAATGTCTCGGAAACTGGTTGCATTGTAATTATTCATGGTAAGTAGAGGGATACCTAGAATGTCCTATTTGGATTTATTGGTCGAAGATGTTAATGGTGTTTCAACAAAATTGACCAAGTATGACAAGTTTCTCGAATCGCAATTGAATGCCGATGAAAAAACTTGATATTGTCCTGATCGACCTTGTTTGCATGCAATGAATAGTCATAAAGAAGAAAAAATCAAGTCGATGTGGAGATGTTTTTGAAGTGAAATTTCTTTAGAATCGTTGTGATTTAAAACACGATTTAAAAAAAACGGCGTCACGATAGAAAATCAAACATAAATGTATAGGATTCAGCCTCGGATGAATCATAGATAATAATTCCTTACATTTAGCCAACAAGACAATTAATATAGAATATATTACACCGTATTTTATAATTAAAATATTATCATCTACATTCCAGGTGTACCCCCAGGGGTCCGCGGGAGATTCAATGGGGATCTACGTTGACGTGACTTTTGGTCTAGTTTTGGGAGTATAGTAAAAATTTATAGTCAGGGGGTCCACCGCAACCAGCAAAATTTTGAAAGTGGTCCATGAGAAAAAAAGTTTGGGAAGCTTTGATCTACGTAATGGTTCCAAAACCACCCATATACAAAATGTGTTGTAAGTACATTTTTTATATGGGTGGTTTTTGAACCTATGAGATTTTATTACAACTTTTTACTTCTGTCAAATTTTCTCTCTTTCTCTTTTGTTCTTTTCAAACAATGGTTTTACTTCTACTACGTGTAACCTCATACTCGATTTTTTTTAAATTGCGGCAGCCCTACTTTAAGAGCAACAGCCGGCATGTGGCCTATAGTACAACCCAAGGTCGCCGATGTACCGCTTTAAAACCTTTTGATCCTTTTACAAAACGGCGTAAATACCATTCTCTTCGATTAACAACTTAACGACTTAAACAATAAGTTTCATTTTACAGTGATAGATCAAAGGAATTTTTAAGGTCGAGAGGCCATGTGTTTCGGCCGTACGCTTTGGTTTTTGCAAAGGTTTTTCGGAGTTTGACTCATATTTTTTTTATCTTGATTTAAATTTGGTTGCTATCTCTCGTGTGAGTGTTTTCGTCCGACTGTTTAAAACTGGTGGTAATGTGATTTGAGTGTGTTGTATGTAGCCAATTATATTATATGTTATTGGTCCTTATTGGGTGTAGCGATGGAACAATTTTCAAAGTTCGATATATAGAGTTCAAGCTAGTCTTAAATCGCGGTATCACAGTTATTTATCTTGTAACGATATATATACAAGTATTAACGCTTCTCAGATAGGATTTGGTTCCTAGGCATGCCTGATGACTGATGAGATTTGGCAAAAACTTTTTCCATTATAGTGAGTATTTAGGTCCAGAGAAAGTCGTCAAAAAAGAGTTAGTTTATTATTTGATTACCCTGTGTTGGCACGGGCCCCATATCAGAACAGACTATCTGCCATTCTGCGAAGCCAAACGATCACTACCATCGTGGCTACTAGGTGGTAAAGTCTGCATTGTCTCGCCCGGGTCTGGTACCACCGCCTTACCTATTCCCAACGCAATAGCGTCAATAGCTGTCACTGTCGTGTTTCGGTTTGGAGGGTAAGGTAGCCAGTAGACTTCGCACCATTAACATCTTTGGCGTCTATAGATGATGGCGCCATCTGCTTGTCTGCTTTCCTACAAAATAAGAAAAATTAACAAGCAGGTGAGGTTCATGAAACCCTATCATTTATTGTCATGATTTACAAAATTCTTGTTTTTGTTTGGATAATAATACTAATAAATAAATAATAAACCGGAGTCAGTACTAGAGAATGGCCGTGCTAAGCTCTACTGGGATCGATCTGTCATCACGGACAGGACTATTATCACAAATAGGCCCGATATCGTGTTGGTAGATCGAATGGAGCGCCGGGCATTTATTGTTGATATCACGATCTCGCATGACGATAACCTCATGAAAGCAGAAAAAGAAAAACTGTCTAAGTATTTGGACTTAGCTCACGAGATTACCGACATGTGGGGTGTGGAGTTAACAATAATTGTCCCGATAGTTCTTTCTGTAAACGGTTTAGTAGCGAAGTCTCGACCAACATCTACCGAAGCTCTCCCTACAGTTCTGGATCAAGGGCCAGATACAGAAGGCGGCAGTGTTAGGGACGGCACGTATTGTGAGGAGGTTTCTTTCTCTGCCACCCTGACCGCCGGCGGCTTATCTACAAGGCTTTTATTTTTATAATACATATTGTATTTTTTTGATATTATAATTATAAATGCATATAAAATAAGAAGAAAAATGTAAATAATAATACTAATACATTGAGCGGGTGCTATGCGAAGGTGGTATCATGAGTCTTCGAAACTGGCGTGTTTGCATGCAGAGAGTTATAAATCTGCAGGAAGCAAAACAAGTCTGTCTGGACCGTGACATATGGCACCCAATACTCTCTGCGTGCCTCGTAAGTGATTTGACGTGAAGATATTAATGTAGAATACTTTCCCGTTTAGTCCCACATAAATTTGGTGAACATCAGATTCATGGTCCAGAGATACAGGAGGTTAGAAGTCGGTTATTGCAAATTTACTGCGTTTATTATGAATGTGTGTATTAAATTCTTGTTCACAGCGATTACTTCCAGGTAGAAATTCTATCCGTAACCTAATCTATATATATCCATACTAATATTATTGACCGCCCCGTTGGTCGAGTGGTTAGAGACCCTGACTACGCAATCCACGAGGCTCGGGTTCGATCCCCGACGGGGACAAACATTTGTGTGATGAGCATAAATGTTTGTATTTCCGGGTTTGGGTGTTTATTATATATATTTTAGTATTTATATATGTATTTCTATGTATTAGTATCGTTGACTAACACCCATAACACAAGAAAATAATTTGCTTACTTTGGGGTTAGATCAGTAACTGTAATTTGTCCCGTGAATTATTATTATTATAAATGCGAAAGTGTGTCTGTCTGTCTGTTACGCTTTCACGTTTAAAGCGCTGGACCGATTTTTATGCAATTTGGCGTAGAAATAATTGATGTTCCGGGGTCAAACATAGGCTTTTTTTTCATAAATCAACCCTTAAGGGGCTGAAATAGGGGATGAAATTTGTATGAAAAACTATACAGTGGGCGAAGCTGCGCGGGTCAGCTAGTAATTATTATAAATGCTAAAATCGGTCTGTTTGTTACGCTTTTACGGCTGAGCCGCTAAATCGATTTTGATGAAATTTGACCAGAATTTGACCATAATTTGACCAGGAGTCAAACGTAAGCTACTTTTTTTTCCAAAAATCAACCCTAAAAGGGGGTAAAATTTCTCGTTTCATAATTCTAATTGTCATTCAACAGAACATAGGTAGTTAGGTAAGCTAGTGATTATTTATTTTAATATTTTAAATATTTCAAAATCACATGTTTTGCTATGATCATATAACTTTAGTTGGTAGCAAGGTAGGAAAACATTAAAATTATAAGAAAAGTAGGTATATCAAAATTTTATTATTTAACTGGAATTAACACTCGTTAAATATAATTTTTGACACACAATTCCACACAAATCATTTAAGTGAATATATAAAATATAATAAGAAAGGTCGTTGGTTCAAATGTCGTAATGTCGAAGTGAGAGAGAGGTTAGGTTTGAAAGAAAGTGTCGGTGTAAAGATGAGAAAGGGCATGCTCTTTGGTTCGGGCATGTAGAAAGAATGGTAGATGAAAGGTTAACAAAACAGATATACAATGCGAATGTGGAAGGATGTAGGTATCGGAGAAGACCAAGACTGACATACCACGATCAGATTGATCGAGTACTGTCCGAAGGTGGTGTCAAGAGTCTTCGCAACCGGCGTGTGTGTATGAAGAGAGTGATGAATGTGGAGGAAGTGAGACAAGCCTGCAAAGATCGTGATGTATGGCACTCGGTTCTCTCTGCCTACCCCGTAAGGGATCTGGCGTGAAGATATGTGTGTGTGTGTGTGTGTTGGTTCAAATCCTGACGTGTCAAAACTTTTTCTTTTTGAAGTTTTTAAATTAAAATCAAATTGCCAAAAATATTTGTCACTGCAGCACGTGAAACCGGCTTCACCTATTTGGCTATTTTTAATTATTAAAGCTAAGTTTTTACTTACTTAAAATGTTTGAAACGGAAGGAAAAGTAAAAAGTTTGAGTTTAAGCATCATTATAGATAGGCGGGTGAGACCACATAATCTATACAAATATATAAAATTGGAGCGTTTGTTTGTAATATTAAAATACCCGCTTTTTGCAAAATGCATATGGATGTATACACGGTACATATACCAAAACAACATATTTTTTACAATTTTTGTCAATCTGTCTGTTTGTTTCGGCTACTCTCTGAAACGGTTGGACCAATTTTGACGGGACTTTCACTGGCTGATAGCTAATATAATTAGAAGTGACTTGGGCTACTTTTAATTTAGAAATTTTTCCACGTGGACGAAGTTGCGGGCACAGCTAGTTCTATACTAATATTAAAAGACATATAATTTGTTTATTTGTAATAGATAAACTTAATAACTACTTCACGGATTTTAACGATTCTTTCACCAAAATAAAGCTACATTATCACTGAGTAACAAACGCTTTTAACTGAGTAAAAGAAAGTAATGTGAATGGGATACGCAAATGAAGTCGCGGGAAGCAGCTAGTTTCGAAAAAAAAATTGATACAAATATATCTATACATATAATAAAATCGTAGGAAAGTCAAAACTGTACATCGAATATTTTTTTTAAAGAATACTTGGGGCGTGATCTACAATCGATATCAAAGCCAAAAATATAGTTTTTAGAATTTTTGTCTGTTTGTCTGTTTATCTGTTTGTCTGTATGTATGTCCGGGGTAAACTCGAAAAGCACTGAATGGATTTACTTCAAATGTTGCATGAATATTACTTATAGGTCAGGTCAACATATAGGCTACATATTATCACGCTATCACCTACGGGGAAGGAGCTGTACGGAGTAAACGAGACCCGCGCGGACGAAGTCGTGGGCAACAGCTAGTGTTAAATAAAAGTGCACAATTTACATTGCAGTGATATTACCCGTCATCTTAAGTTAGACTATTATATAATAACTAATTAAATTGTAATAACATATATAATTGTTTTCTATTATGTTAATCATCTCTATACATATAAATAAAATTGAAGTGTCCGTTTGTGATTTCAAAATATCTGTGTTTTTCAAGTGCAGTATGTATATTATATGTAATTTCTGTCTGTCTATAATTTGTACAGGGTCAAGGATTTATAACGATATAATTTCGATATTTTTGCTGTTTCGTGATTGGTTCCCTGCGTTTCATGCTGTTTCGTAATTAGTTCCCCAACTAGCGCTAGAACACAACGTCATAATATCATATACCATAACCAATCACAACGGCGCAAATATATCGAAATCATAACGTTTTAAATCCTTGTACAGGGTAATCTCTGGAACTGTTGGAGCGATTTTGGCGGAACTTTCATTGAAAGATAAAGGAGTTTATAGGGCAGGATATCGGCTTTTACCTGAGTGAGCAAAAAGAAGTAATGATTTTGGATCACGCGAACGAAGTCGCGAGTAATAGCTAGTACTTAATAATACTGATAAAAATATTAATTAATTGTTGTTAAATGTTTGCAATGAATTAACCACGAACATTAATTATTATAACCATTCAACATTATTTGCATTTAAAAAAAACAACGGTAGCGTAACGGATTTTGTTTATAAATAACGTATTATCATTTTAAGTGTAATTTAAAAATGCAATTTGATATTTTAATTATGTGGAGATATAAAGATGACATAATTGTGTTAAAGATATGATTTTTATGCAGTTGTTGTGTAAGTTTGGATTCTAAATTCACCGAAGATTTTTAGTTTCATTTACAATATAATCTTCTCATAATTAAAAAAGATTGTGTGTGTGTATATGTGTCTACTATCATGCTTCAGACGTTATACTTCTTTGGCGTAACAGAATAAAAATAGCTAAAGATTTAACCACATGCTACAGCTCTTTTTTTTAATGCTGGAGCCGCACTTGCGTGTATCGTCACAAAGCTTCGTGCAATGATACGATAAATGCAGATGTGACCGGCTATTATCGGCTATTGTCGCATACATTCCGGACGTCGTGTGCTTTAACATATAGCATACTAGCAACTTGCCCGCGGTTTCACCCGCGTAGCTTTTGTTCCCGTGGGAATATCGGAAAGGTTTATATACTAAAACCTTCCTCAAGAATCAATCTATCTATTAAAAAAACGCATCAAAATCCGTTGCGTAGTTTTAAAGATTTAAGCATATATAGAGACATAGGGACAGACAGAGAAAGCGACTTTGTTTTATACTATGTAGTGATATAGCCAGAGTGTAAAAAAATATTAAATAACTAGCTGTTGCCCGCGACTTCGTTCGCGCGGACTTCGTTTACTCCGTGCAGCTCCTCCCCCGTAGGTGATAGCGTGATAATATGTAGCCTATATGTTGACCCGACCTATTAGTAATATTCATACAAAATTTGAAGTAAATCCAAGCAGTACTTTTTGAGTTTACCCCGGACATACATTGACTTTCCTACAATTTTATTATATTATGTATAGATATTAATTGAAAATCGCCTCTATGGTCGTGTGTTCAGATGTCGGTGTCGACCACATGAATATATATCGCCGGTACGTATGAAAGATTTCACACACTTCGCTACCGGTTACCCGGCGCAGGATACCCGGCGCAGGATACCCGACGCAGGATACCCGGCAACCGGGGTGTGTGAAAAGGTACTCGAGCAACAAAATAATGCCTTTGACGCTCTGAAAGGGTATTTTACACACCGCATTCTAAAAATGTCGGCCGCAAATTCCTACATAATAATTATAAAATATATAAATTAGAACCAGTATGGGGTGTTATTATAAAATAATAACATTTCGGTTCCTTGTTGAGTACACATAAATGTACACCTTGGTTCGTCACGATTCACTAATTGAACTAGAAATAGGCTTCAATGAAGAGCATCCCGTAAAAGAAATTTGGTATATTGTTAAATTAAGTATCACCACGCACTCGGTACCCTTGCGGGGTAGACAGAGTGAACCGAATGTCTATACACGCTTCACCACGATTAACCGGTTTATCGGAGGGCGAGATAAGTGTGGTTCCCATCACTACATTTTACATATCAACCTGGTAACGATTCTCATATATTTCTTGTAATAACCGGGACTGACAGCTTTGCGTGCTCATCCTAGACACGTGGTTGATGATACACTACTCAACATTCTCAGACCTACTACTCAAATTTTGAATATTCGAGAAAAAAGTACCTTCACGCCCGTATCCCCGAGGCAGAGGTACAAGAAGTGCACCCATGATTAGCCGAAGATACTTGGTCCCACAATGTGATAGGTAGCAAGCCTATCGCCAACCGGGCACTTTCCAATCCCGAGCAACTTTGTGTTTCTCAGAAAACTGAAAAAACACTTTTTTTTTAAGTGCCCGTTTTTTTAAGTTTAAGTAATCGAACCCGAGACCTCATGTGGTCGACGCCAACGCTGGACCACTAGACCACAGAGGCGACTAATATTCGAGAAAACTCTCGAAAAACTTTAACTCTTGCCCGACCCGGGATATGAGTGGTGAGCAAAATAAGAGAATGAGCCACGAGGCATTTATTGTGAACTAGCTGACCCGCGGAGCTTCGCCCGCGAGTATATTAATAAGTCAAATTTCATTCCCTATTTCAGCCCTCAAGGGACTGATTTTTGAAAAAAAAAATTTGCCTATGTTTGACCCCGCATCTTCAACTATATCCATGCCTTTCATGAAAATCGGTCCAGCAGTTTAGCCGTGAAAGCGTAACAGACAGACAGACATTCGCATTTATATTATTAAATATTAAAATATTAGTAAATTAGTAATTAGTATATTAGTAAAATTAGTAAATTAGTAATTAGTATATTAGTACGGATTATGGAAATTATGGAATTATGGCTATTATGGATTATGGATTTTGCATATATCCATAAAAATAGATGTAAATCCCTATGTATCTTAAATAAGTGTAATCTCTATATGTTAATTAAGTAAAGCAAAGATTATGTACCTCTTTTTGCAACAAATATGAATCGTTTATTTGAGAAACCCCATAAGTCACATTTTTTTCGAAATTGGGTTTATTGCATTTTTCGGTTCTTTGAATATCCTCTCACGTTTACGTGTATATAATAAGTCCAAATATCCCATAAGTCCAAAATTAAAAAAATAAGTTTCTTTTTTTTTACAAAAAAAACTTCTTCTGAGTGAAAAAAATGTTTTTAAATTAAAATTGACGCCTTTTTGAAAAAAAAATCACCCGTGACCACTGGCTGTCAGTAAAAAAGTAAAATTAAATTTTAATAATTTTTGCTGTTATTAGTTTGATAAAATTTAATTAAATTATTGTTTTATTCTTTACTGTGATTTCACTGACTTTAATTTAAAAATAAATGATTATTTGTTATAATTTCCGTTAATTGTAGTTCTACTCCATATTTTGTAGTTTATTTTATAAATTTAATAAATTATTGAGGAAGAAAAATTGATAAATTAATGATTTTTTAACTATTTTCTTCGTTTGTTTGAGAAACCCCATAAGTCCACCTACTTTAAATCATTATTGTTAATTGTAGTAATTAACAATTAAATTTTTTTATGCTGGAATCTTTTTTAGAGATGCTAACATTATTATTATTTATCATTGGTTCACGATGTTAATGCTAACTTAACCTGGAAAAATGTTTTTTGCTTCTCCTGAAAAATTTAGTATTTTGGACTTATGGGGTTTCTCAAATAAACGATTCAATTATGTAAACGCTGAAGTAAGAAATTTAGCACTTAAAGATAAAGTAACACTTAAAGTTTACAGTGTGGACAATGCAGAAACCTAATATTTTTTAAAATAAAATGCATTAGAAATACAATAAAATAATAAAAATTAAAATTACATACTCTACATTCGTGTGACATACATAATAGCATACTATTACTAGCAGCAGCGTCCAGCCCTCTGCATTATAAAAGTTTTGGGCGAATCCCTCGGGATCAACTAATTTTTTCCGGGATAAAACTTAGCCTATGTGCTATTCCAGGTCATCATCTACCTGTGTGCTTAATTTCATCCAAATCCGTTTTGTAGTTTTTGCGTGATTGAGTAACAAACATCCATCCATCGAAACATCCAATATTTCGCATTTATAATATAAAATGCTGATTTTTATGGCTAGTCTGTCGTCAATCTTAGAAGAGATATTATTGTTTTATTTAAGGTCGAATTTCGACCACAGAACAATTACTAGTTATTTGTAATACTTGTTTTTTTAAATAAATAAATTAATACTCTCCAATTCATTCGCATCCGCGATTTTAATTTATGCTAAGATTAACTTGCTTGTCACCAAATAAATACAAGTTTTAAATTACGTCCTTCGTAGCCGTAACGAGTTGAACGCGTATCCATTTACTTGGCAGGTAGTATTTCGTCACCGGAATGTCTAGTATCAAATACCAGCCGGTATCTGGTAAGACGACATGTGCCAACGCCATATATGGCACTTGGAATAACCAGCGAATGCCCATGTGAATACCGGTGGTTGGAATTTTGAAGGTTACCATATCTGGCGTTGTCTAGTTGCCCTTGTTGCGTGGTCACATATTTTAGGATATTTTATGTGTTCTAACGTTTATTTAATTGACATGGGAAAAATAGTTGTCAGTTTGTTCCATACTTTAAATTCTCTATCCTGGTGAATACTTTTGAAGTTTCACTTCTTTTAGGACGGCCTGAAATGGATTTTATAAATAAACTTTCAAAATAGCAAATGGGCAGATTCTCTTCTAATCGAAAGAGACAGCCATCGCCTATAGACACCAAATATATTGCTCTCTTTGTGACGGGATCTTAATGACACATATATAAGTTTAACGGTTACTTTACAATCCAAATCGAAACACGACGTTGGCAAGCACAGATGCTGTTTTAGAAATAGGTAAGGCGGTGGTACCAGACCCGGGCGAGACATGCAAAATTTTAACACCTAGTAGCCACGATGGAAGTAATTCGCATAGCTAATTATTTGCCTCTTTCGACCTGCCTGACAAAACGGCAGGTGCGTAAGTTTATTAGCTACATTACCCTCTATACCGGAACACGATAACGACAAGCTTTTATTGCGGCAGAAACAGGTAAGGCGATGTTACCAAATAAATAATAATTGTATCATCTCGTAGACGCGATTATAATAATCATAAGTTAGTCTACAGTTCGCCTTTTACAAACTGCCTGGCACAATGACAAAATATGGTCTATTCTACCGCCCCGTTGGTCGAGTGGTTAGCGGCCCTGACTACGCAATCGACGGGGCTCGGGTTCGATCCCCGACGGGGACAAGCATTTGCGTCATGAGCATAAATGTTTGTATTTCCGGGTTTGGGTGTTTATTAAATATATTCCAGTATTTATATATGTATTTCTATGTATTAGTATCGTTGACTAACACCCATTACACAAACAAATAATTTGCTTACTTTGGGGTTAGATCAATAAGTGTAATTAGTCCCGTGAATACTTCTTCCCGTCCCGTTCATTCAATTCCATTATTTATAGTACATTGACGACGTGCCCTAGCTTTGTGCGGACAGATCAGTAAGTGTAATTTGTCCCGTGGATATTATATTATATTATTATTATATACATATATTATATTCTTCAAAGAAGGCCCGGGCCAACACTAGGATTTTTTTGCAAATACACCTATATAGACGGAGCTATGCTCGAATATACGTAAAAAATATATGTATAAGTATAAACATCCGAATTGAGAACCTCCTCCTCATTGAAAGTCGGTTAAAAAGATGGGTATCACAGGGGTCATCTTTAGGCCTTATTTTCTAATTGACTGTTAAAACTGAAAGCCGTCGTGAATATTAATGATAAGGTTATTTGAATTTTAGTCATGGGTCAGTTTCGTCGTGTTGGCAAGAAGGGCCAAACTTGCGGTTTCATGAAAGTGGTCTCAGCGAAAGTGGTTTATCGGGATCGAAAGTTTAAAGCAACTGCCATAAGCCAATGGTGTCCTCTAGTATTTACATACAAGTTTTTTGATAGCCGAATTTAAGTGAGCGAGTTTTCGAGCACAGTTTTGTTTGGACACTTTTTGCAATTTCAATTCAAGTAATACTAACTAAATAATTTTAAGAAAGTGAAAGTTCTTAATGCTGTATTCTGTAATTTTCGTATTTTTGTGCATGTTTCGAGAATTAAAAATTGTTGTTATGATCATCAAAATGATATTAGCGTGAATTGTTTTTTTTTATATTTTTTACCGTAAACGAAGTTTTTAAACAGTGTTAAGAGTTTTGCTCAATATGCATCAGTTTTTTTACGAATACTGAAAGTTTTACGCGATGACTTTATAAAGAATAATTGGGTTCCGTACATGAAAAGGAAAAACGGGACTTATAGAATCACTTCGTTTTCCATTTGTTTGCTTTTCAAGACCTTTGTTCTGAGGAACGCGTTGAGGTAATAAGTTTAAATTTGTATCAAATACTCGAGAGAACGGTCCCTCTCAGCTGTGAAAAAATCAAAATTGTAAGTTAACGCGATCAAAAATATAACCATTTGTATCGCATTTTTTGCGATTATAAAAGGGAATTATAACCTATAAATACTTCCCGTTCACCTAGACTTAAAAAAAACTAGCAAGAAGAAGAATATTTAATAGCACATGTAAAAGAAAAAATTCGAAAACCGTAAATTTTTAATTATATCACAAAAACACGATCAAAAGATATGAGCGTTTACCGGAGGCCTCGGTATGCGAATCCAACTCGCGCTTGACCGTTTTTTTTAAAGAATTTAAGTTAAATTGGTCTGTATCGTGTTGCCCTATTGATTTTTTTGGCTAGTAAAGTATTCAACCAGAGTTTTAGTTTGGTGAGCTTAGACCCTGCCGTTAGACTTTAAGAGTGTCTCTTGTGAAACACTCTAAAGTCTAACGGCGACTTAGACGTTATCTTGACGATAAATGGGAGAGTAAGCGTGATAAGGAATTCAGCTTGTTACTAACTAGCAAGGAATTAAGGAAAATCCTTACATGAGATTTTAATATAGTCCAATCAAATTAAATCATAGTTTGTTTATTGGTATATGTGCTTTAAAATTAACAGAATAACGGTCGAATTTCACCAATTTCGGGCGGTCGCTAGTAATACTTAATTACACCTGTAAATAACATTAATTGTTAACATGTTTGCGTTTCATTAGAACATGTAACCCTTTATAATGTACGCTCGTTAAATGTGAGTTATGATCAGACATAGTTTTTTTTCCTTTCGCAACAGCAATTTTCCGTGTCATCTAGTGTTATGTATGTGTTATCTAACTCCCTTGTGTGCTTGTGCAATTGTTGCGTTATATACTGCAATTTGTACGAATGGATTGTCGATGTAGAGCGAGTTTGTATGATTCGAGTTTTATTTTTCCCCGTGTTGGTCCCGGGCTCCTTTGAAGAATAGGCCAACTGCCGTTCTGCCAGGCAGGTCATAAAAGGCGACCGAGTGGCTATGCGCGTGACTATAAGGTGGTAGAGTTCTGCATCGGCTCGACCGGGTCTGGTACCACCGCCATACTTATTCCTGCCGCAACAGCGTTTGGAGGGTAAGGTAGCCGAGAAACTTAAGCATGTGACATTAGACCTCGCCACAAGATAGCAACGCACCATTAATATTTTTGGTGTCTATAGGCGATGGTTGACTCTTTCCATGAGGAGACCCATTTGCTTGTTTGCTATCTTATGATATATATAAAAAAAAATGAACTAACTCCACCATACAGACAAGTGCTAAAATTTGACAAGTGCTATATCGTATCATGAAGCTGTATTATCTCTGGAAGCAACACTGCTAATACCCATGAAGTATCAGGTATAGGTGGAGCTAGCAATCACTTGAAACATATATTTACGTTATATCTCTGTCTATGAGGTCTCTCCGTTTCTTTTTATACAGCTGTGTTAGAAAGAGAGGGTAAGATCTCAGAAGATGACAGCAGTATTTGAAATTGTGTTTCAAGTAGGCATTAGAAGTGCTGTCTCCAGATATAATACAGCTTCATGCTAATACCTACTTAAACCAAATTTCAAATACTGCTGTCATCTTCTGAGAACTTTTTTTCTAACACAGCTGTATAAAAAGAGACAGAGATATAACGTAAATATGTGTTTCAAGTGTTTAATACGAGTGCTAGCTCCACCTATACCTAATACTTCATGGTAACCATTAACATTTTGGTATCTATAAGCGATAGCTGTCTTTTTCCATCAAAAGAATGGTTCTTTTACTGCTTAGCTTGTTTGATATCCTACGATATATCAAAAAGCGCTGTCCGCACAAAGCTAGGGCACGTCGCCAATGTACTATAAATAATGGAATTGAATGCACTTTGCTGCGTATTATTTATGAGTTTCTTTGAAATTGTATTTTTTTTAAAAGAAATTATTTATTGCTAGGAAATTAAAGACACTAATTATTAACTTTCGAGAAAAACACCCGTGTAACTTAGATGTAGGACTGAGACTGAGGATGTCTTTTTTTTAAAATAAGTAAATAAATTTCACGGGACTAATTACACTTATTGATCTAACCCCAAAGTAAGCAAATTATTTGCTTGTGTATTGGGTGTTAGTCAACGATATTAATACATAGAAATACATATATAAATACTTTACATACATAATACATAACAAACACCCAAAAACGCTTGTCCCTGTCGGGGATCGAACCCGAGCCCCGTCGATTGCGTAGTCAGGGTCGCTAATCACTCGACCAACGGGGCGGTCAAGCGGATATCTTGATTGTATTATCTGATTGTGGATATAGAAAGTGGTGTGTTGGCAATAAAACGGATGAGGTTGGCATATTAGCCTACAGTGGCAAGGTGTAAGAGTATGTTCATTTATCGTTTTTGAAAAAGAAACTGCAAACTAATACTGAGTGCTAAGTGTGAGTTTTTCTTTTCGCATTCGATCGTGAGCGCGTTTCGAGTTTACTAGGAATTTGTATGTGATTTGTACAGCGCCACCTAGTGGTAAACTGGTTTCTCACGTTTACCACTAGGTGGCGCTGTACAAATCACATACAAATTCCAAGTAAACTCCAAACGCGCTCACGATCGAATGCGAAAAGAAAAACTCACACTTAGCACTCTGATAAAAAGTGGGCGGCGCTGGTCATTCGAGTCGGCGGCATGCTGTGCGCGTGCGCATCCCGTTACACTAGCGTTTTTGCGACAAATACAGCTAT
Source organism: Apodemia mormo (assembly GCA_036924255.1). Classification (NCBI taxonomy): domain Eukaryota; kingdom Metazoa; phylum Arthropoda; class Insecta; order Lepidoptera; family Riodinidae; genus Apodemia; species Apodemia mormo. The sequence goes on along the minus strand of JAUPFN010000021.1, from coordinate 26,839,594 downwards.
CTTTTATGGTTGTCACAAGTCATGGTCATTCTATATCTCTATCCCTTTGTAAGGCGGAGCTTAACACAATGACAGTAGGTGTCTGAAAGAAAAAATACTAGTAATCGTCTGTGGCTGAAATTTGACCATAGTCAAACAATAAAATCACTTTTAAGTTTGACAACTGACTTTAGCCGTGGAGAAAGAAGCGTATAAATATGTGTATATTATCAATTATCATGTACGTCAAGTAGCGATGGGAATTATAGCTACTTTTATTTCACTATCACGTCGTGAAGTTATTTGTCACTAGCTGCAGATTGCAGCCCGCTGCATTATAAGAGTTTTTGGCAAATCCCGCGGGATCACCTAACTTTTCCGGGACAAAAAGTAGCCTATGTGCTATTCCAGGTCATTATCTGCCTGTGTGCCAAATTTCATTCAATTCCGTTCAGTAGTTTTTTCGTGATTGAGTAACAAACATCCATCCAAACGTCCAAACTTTCGCATTTATAATATTATAATATAGAATATAGATTTGTCACTGTTATATCAGGGGTGATAAGTCACAACCGTTATATTTTATTCGTGACGATTATTGTCATAGTGGGTGCATTTTATTCCGTATGTTATATCGCTGCGCAGTGATTAATAAGTGATTAGTAAAGTGCAATAACATATTATTAAACATATTCTCTCTTCTAGCTGGTGGCACGCTGTTGTTGAAATGTTGTTGCTTTGTCTCTTTCGCACGATGGATTTCCTCGAATGATAAGCATAATTAGCAGCTTCGCCCGCGTAAAATTAAATCACGCTCGCGTTATATAATATAATAATAATAATAATTTTCCCCGTGTTGGTTCTGGGTTCCTTTGAAGAATATACCAACTGCCGTTCTGCCAGGCAAGTCGTAAAAGGCGACCGATTGGCTATGCGAGTCACTACCATCGTGACTACTAGGTGGTAGAGTTCTGTATTATCTCGTCCGGGTCTGGTACCTATTCCTGCCGCAATAGTGTCAGTGCTTGTCATTGTCGTATTCCGGTTTGGTTTGGTTAATCGTATGTTTGTCCCTGTCGGGAATAGTCCAGCGACCCATTATGCCTCGTCTAGATTGCTAACTACTCGACCAACGACGCGGTCCTTCTATCGGAATAATAGTCTTATTTGCTTGTTAATCCTATGAAATAAAATTAAAAAAAAAATGCAAACTACCTGTCATGAAGACAGATGACCTATTTGACATTAATTAAAAAATATATTTTGAAACCGGTTTATAAATGACCGAGTTCTAAGTTCTAACTGAAACATAAAAAAATATAATCGAATTAAAACCTCCTCCATTTTAGGAAGTCTCTTCATTACATAGTATAAAACAAAGTCGCTTTCTCTGTCTGTCCCTATATCCCTATATATGCTTAAATCTTTAAAACTAAGCAACGGATTTTGATGCGGTTTCTTTTAATAGATAGAATGATTCTTGAGGAAGGTTTTAGTATGTAAATCCGATATTCCTACGGAAACAAAAGCTACGCGGGTGAAACCGCGGGCAGGTCGCTAGTATACATATATAAGGTGGATATAACTATCGTTCATAAACGCTAGAAATATTAATGATCTTAAGTTAGCCGTATGATAGGACCGTAGGAATATACTCACATGTTTTCCGTTGTTGGTCCGGCCTCCTTTGAAGAATAGACCATCTTCCGTTCTGCCAGGCAATTCTTAAGAGGCGAATAATTGGCTATGCGATTCACGACTGTCCTAGCTTCTTAGTGGTAGAGATTTGCATTTTCTAGCCCAGATCTAGTACTACCGCCTTACCTATTCCTGCCGCAAAAGTGTCAGTGCTTGTTACTGTTGTGTTCCAGTTTGGAGGGTAACATGGCCGGTAAACTTATGCAAGTGGTATCAACACCACGCCACAAGATAGCAACGCATCATTAACACCTTTGGTGTCTATAGGTGGTTGTCTCTTTCCGTCATGAGAATCATCTGTTTGTTGCTTATGATATATAAAAACGTGTATAAGTTTACCGGCTACCTTACTTTACTAGTAAAACACTTTATTAAGGCAGGAATATGTAGGTAGGTATTCGCTAACAGTTGTATTTGCCACTATATAACAGAAACTCCACTGGTCTACTTATTGAACCATATTATCATAGGAAACACAAATAAGACCTATAAATTTCTAAGTCCTGACAAAGCCGGAACTGACCTCGATTTTGAACTTTATTTGCTTGTGATAACGACGATTATCGCTCCTTCCTTCGACTATCTATCCCGTGTCGTGTTTCATTGTAGAAAGTGTCCCAGTTTAGGGTGACATTTGTTTTGCATTAGAATGGGAATGTGCGGTTTTTTATCTATATATAAATAATCGATATAAATAATTATCAATTGCAACAGTTTACTGTCCGCGCATCAACATCGATTAGCAACTGCGCATATTTGGCTAACACTTTTTTTGTTTTTCTTTTTTCTTTTTAAAGAGCTTATTCTCTGGGTCATTTAAGAGTATGTCGCTCAATTAAACTAACTTTAAAATAAACAATTCGGCTCAATATAAGCGAAGAATCGCTTTATCTGATCTGAGGATTTCCAATGTTCTAATAGATAGATACATATCTTTGCAAACTGCGTCTAGCATAACATAATATTGCAATCAGCAAAATCTTTTAAACTTCCACACTCCATCAGTAGGATTTTTTATATTTGTATATGCATTAGACTTATAGCCAAAGCGTTTCCTCTATATTTTTTCTAAATATATATATATATATATATATATATATATATATATATATATATATATATATATATATATATATATATATATATATATATATAAATATATATAAAAGGTAAATAATTCAGATAATAGAAATCATCGGATATTGGCTTCAATACAAAGCTGTCAATTATCTTAACGCCATATTTTCTAATATAGCAATAACTATTAACTATTACTAATCGCCTCTGTGGTCTAGTGGTCTGGTGTCAGTGTTAAACACATGAGGTCGCGGGTTTGACCGAGTCGGGTAATTCGAAAAGCGTTTTTTTTTCAGTTTTCCAATGAAAACACCGTTGCAAGGGATTGGCTAAATGCCCAGCTAGCGATAGGCTTGCCACCTAACATTGCGGGACTAGGTGCCTTCGGCTAATCGTGAGTGCACTGGTTGTACCTCTGCCTACCCCTTCGGGATACGGGCTTAAGGATGCTTCTTTTTAACTGCTGCGTAAAGTGTATATATAGTTAATAATTTAAGAGTTCAATATTATTTTATTTGTTATCATTCTCACGTAATCTTATCCAGAATAATTTATAATACAGCCAGCTTTTATGTAGGAGAAAATTGGCCTTGTTTTACGAACGTTAAATAAGCCGTGTATCAATCATAGCATTGTATCTGGATTGTTTGTGAGATTCCATTATTAAAACAAGGAACTGAAGCTTAATTTTCGTTATGAAAATAATTACAAATATCACACTAATTTCCGACATAGACTATTTCTGGTTTTTGTGATAACACATGAATCGATAGCGTCCTCGAACGAACCTTTCATGTTCATTCGAGGCACTGGTGGCACGCTACACTCCGAGCTGCTATTGATTTTTTTTAAACTTGAAAAACTTTAAGAAAACTGTTGCTCCAAATGGGGATGAAACCCGAGACCTCATTATCTGAATCTGTAAGGCTAATTATCAGACTACGAGACAATCGTTTTACAATTTCAATGTGCGGTGGATATCCATACTTATAAAAGCGAAAGCGATAAATTTTTTTTCGTCTGTCTGTATTCATGTATTTTCATGCCATTTATGTGTGTGTATGTGTCATGTTGTGCCAGTGTAACAGTGATATACAACGAGAACATGTAATTGCACGAATGATTGACGATGAAATGATCGTTTTTGTCTGTCTGCTTATATATTATATATTTATATTTTTTAATATATTATTTATTTTTTATCGTTAATCAATTTAAGTCTAGCGAAGCGAGCGGCTAATAACTAATAACTAGTCTAAACATACGTATGTTGTAACAAGTTTAGAACGGCAAAGGCCCTTCAGCAAAGGTTATGATGAAGACATTCAATCTCTATTTTATTTATTGACGAATTTGTAAAATTATTTTTTATTTGGAATGGTATACTTCCCATTCAGACCCATATAAATTAGGTGAAGATCTGATGAATTCTAAAAATAAATAATAATATTTGGAGGTCGATTGTAGAGTTTTACAATGATTAAATTGCTATAGAATCTATATAAAACGTGATTAATACTGTACGACGTACATGCGTTTGCAAATCAAAAAAACAAATTACTTACTTTTGTTATTCTTTTTTACATACAATCAATCCTGATTTTAATGTAAAAAGGTTGGCCACCAAGTATTCTCAACGCTAGATTGCTGGCTTGTCCTATTGTAGTTTGCTCAATGTGTCACGATACTTGATAACTGAACAGGATACTAGTGACGCTGTAGACTGTCCAGAGTGTGTCCCGTTTTAAACAAAATATAATATAGTGTGGCGCCACTGGTCTGTACCGCTGAAGGGTCATAGTGATGGAACCAGCGGGCCAGCTGCTTGTCAGGTGACGTCATTGCTGTTGAGGTCGATGACGTCACACAAAGACAAGGAAGGGAAAAGGAAGATCTTCCCAGCCAGGCAAGGTTTACTGCCTGGGGACCGAAGTCCATTTGAGAAGCGTTGAAATTTGTATATAGTGTTACAAGATAAATAATTGTGATATCGCGATTCAGGATTTTATTTTGAATTTCATTTTTTCCATTTGTTATTGATTTTTGTCCATTTTATTATTATTTTTTCTTGTAGCGTGTGTGTGTTTTTTTTTTTTGTTTGAGCCGCTACAATAGAATAAAAACTATAACCGTTAAAATAAAACAATATTTAGATAATTTTGTCGCATTAAAATCTGGGCTGCCTATAGATCGATGAGTGTATAGATAACAAGTGTTAATTGTTTCTTGCGATAACCGGCACCGATATTATTTAAGTGCTCATTCGAAGAACGAAGCTGTTACCACACCACCATCAGGTTCTGTGCTTCTATTGAGATCTCGAATTACGAAAATAACCCCGAAACAACTTCAATACACTGTGTGACCCAAAGATTGAACCCGGGACCTCAAGATCTTCACCAAATTACAATGGGACCACCATAAAAAATGCCTGATTGGTTACGTCACTAAACAAATAGATACAGAAGTCAAACTCATGTAAGCATGTACACTTTTCATACCTTTCATCTCTCGGCGGTTGCGTTGGAGTTATCAACTTTGGCTTATGCACAAAAAACTGAGAGTGGCACTCGTATCTAGGTGTGTTATTGTTAAGAATGAACTCTCTTTTTCTGAAAGTTTTTTCTTTGAAAATCATTTTTTCTTCTTTTTAAATTAAAAAGAAAGAAATATAAACCACATAATAACTAAAATATTTTAATGTTATTATATATATATATATATATATATATATATATATATATATATATATATATATATATATATATATATATATATATATATATATATATATATATATATATACATATTACAAATTTTATGCACATAAAAGTTCACTGACGCGTGTCCAAGCGAGTGGCACTCGCGCTTGCACTATACCCAACCATTCCGCGCTTCATATCGCGTCCATGAGAGTTGTCTATGTGTGCGTTGCTCGAGCGCCCTTTCTATGTAGTTTGACTTCTGTGCCTATTTGTTTTAGGTTAAGGCGCCTTCAATTAATCGGTAAACATACATAAAAATAATTCCAACGAATTGAGAAACTCTTTCTTTTCAACCGACTCCTAAAAGAAAGAAGTTATCAATTCGGTTGTACGTTTTCTTTTTGTTTCTCGGAACTTGGACATTAATGAACCGATTTTGAAAATTTTTTTTATATGAGAGGATATAATTCCAGTCTGGTTTTTCCATTCTAATTTGGTTAAAATGTTGCAGAGTTTCTGACATACAGCAAATGGGAAATCGCTGCAGTTTTGCCGCGTCAAAAAATATTTTGTAGTTAAAAAATGTGTAAAACAGTACAAGTGTTTTTAAGGTTATATAAATACATTGAAACGACTATTGTGTATTAATTGTTAAATTTTCCACAGACGGCAAAACTGGCTCTATATACTTTCAATGTCAAATTCCTGAGCCAGATCGCTTACTTGCGATAACACTGTCTCTTAATGTCAACTTCCTTATACTTTTTTGCTACCGAGTTGTTTTACAATGGTGTAATTGATTTCATTTCAATTTAAGATTTTTTTTGAACCAGAAAAAAATTATTGTGTGTGTGTGTGTATTTTTTCGTTGTATTTTAATACTAACTGTGCTTGCGATTTCATCCGCGTGGTAAAATTTCTACAACAAATTCGGGTTTTACCCGCATACTTCCTGTAGGATGTCTGGGATAAAAACAATCCTGTGTCCTTTCTCGGGTCTCAAACTACCTTTGTATCAAATTTCATCCAAATTGGTTTAGTGGTTCAGGCGTGAAGAAGAGACGGACAGACAGAGCTACATTCGCATTTATAATATTAGTATGGATAAGGAACGTAGTTTTTATTTTCCCTCGGCCCCCTTTAAAAATACACCATCCAGGCTGTTCGTAAAAGGCGAACGATTGGCTATACCTATCACTGCCATTATGACTACTAACTACTAGTGACTACATCGTGACTTACCTATTCTTGCCGCAATAGCGTCAATGTTTGGAGGGTAAGGTAACAGGTAAACTTATGCTAGTTATATTACCATCCCGCTATTTAGCCATTTCTTTGTTCGCTATTTTACGATATATCAAAAGAAAATATAAGTACTGTAAAAAACATGTTTGATACTTTATTTTTGTTTACTTATATTGGAAATAAGTCTTTATATTTGTTAGTGTAACATTTTTTAACATTTTTTATTATTTCCCTTATTCCGGGCACGATTTTAAAAATGGACCCTCTGCAGCCAGGCCAATCATTTCACTACCATCAGATATTCATCTATTAGGTGGTAAACTTCTGCAACGTAGGGTTTTAGTACCACCACCATACTTATTTCTACCGCAAGGTCGTCAGTGCTTGTCATTGTCATGTTCTGATATGGGGTGTCAAATACAGGTAAATTTGCGCATGTTAAGCATGGTATGAGCTGTTATCAGCTCATCATTACCATCTTTGGATTCTATAGGCAATGGTTGTCTCTTTAAATCAGGAAAGTCATCTGCTTGTTAGCTGTCTTATGATATAACAAAGCGTAGAATTGTATTTAATCTTTTATAACAAACTAGCTGCGCCCGCGACTTCGTTCGCGTGGAAAAAATTCTAAAATATCCTATGTCCTTCTCCTGGCTCTAAACTACCTCCCTGCCAATTTTCAGCTAAATCGGTTCAGCCGTTCTTGAGTTATAAGTGGAGTAACTAACACGACTTTCTTTTATATATATAATATAAAATAAATATAAAAGAAGATAGAAGTTAGTGAGTTGTTTGCTGTCCTTAGTTATAAAAAGGATTACGGAATGTGATTGAGCATTGAAGTTAACTTACATTCAAAGGGTTAGCTGCCATGTGCCAATGAGATACTGTTATTGACTTCTTGGAAAAGGGGAACTGGGATAAGATGAAAGAATGAATCACGCCAGCGCCAAAGATCCTTAATTAAATTTTTTGACAACCCACCTGCTGTACCTGAATGTTCAATATTATCGATTATGTATATATATATATATATATATGTATATATATATATATATATATATATATATATATATTGACGATTCTTTTAAAAAAATGTTAATACATGATTATTTCTGCGAGGTTTCGTGTCGATATTGAGCCTTCGTCAGGCATCTTAATCTTTTGTATTACAATTATATAAAGTTTTCGGCTTTTGATGAAATTACCTTACAGTGATTTGTAATATCACCAAAAGCCTAAAATTTTAAGATCAATTTGTGTGATTTTTCCACCAATATTATTTTTTATATCATAAAATAGTAAACAAACAGATGTTTCTCCTGAAGGAAAAGAAACCATCGCCTATAGACACCAAAGATGTAAATGGTGCGTTGCTATCCGTCTGGCGGGATGGCAATACATGTGGCATTGCCATGTATGCATGCCATGCATTAATTTAGTTCTATTTATGTTTCTATAAATAGAATACTTATACAAATATACCTAATACTTAAACGTCCGATCCGAAAGAGGTAGGTTAATATCATTATTAAAAAAAAATGTCGCCTCTGTGCTCTAGCGATATGGCATTGGCTTTGACCGCATGGGATCACGGGTTCGATTCCCGGACCGGGCAATAACAAAAATGTGTTTTCAGTTTTCTGATTAAAACAATGTTGCCCGGGATTGTAAAGTGCTCGGTTGGCAATAGGCTTGCCACCTATCACATATTTTGTGGGGCCAAGTATCTTCGGCTAATGGTGGGTGCACTTGTACCTCCGCCTACCCCTTCGGGGATACGGGCGTAAAGATACTTATTTTAATAAAATAATTCTTTTTATAAAATTAAAAAATATATATCGTATCTTAAAGTAGTAAACTTATTTTAGTACTAAACTTGAGCAATTTCCCCTTAAATCAAGCAAATAATTTGAAAATTTACCAATTTCCATAAAATAATGACACAAATATCATTGTATTAAGCTACCAAATAAAGCCTTAGCCGATCACACAGGGTTTTACACACTGTATATGCACATAAATTGAATATGTACCTATTTGAATGAATTAACGGATGCTAAAATCTAATGTTAAGATGATCAAAATAAAGAAAGAACTTAATTATTTTCCTTATTTTAACAGAGGATATGTAAATAATAAAAGTTACTTATAACTAAAATACAACTTAACATTTGTGTATCTTAGTCATTAACGACTACGCAATAGTAACGAGATCATCCGGATTCAATTTTACGAGATTCCCTTGAGTTCACAAAATGAAAAAAATCAACGAAAAGTAGTGACGAAATCGTCCACCAATCGTGCGTTAGTTGAGTCCGCGACGCGCGATAGAGTAGACGTGACAAGATCGGCTATTGAAAAATACTCGTCACTTGCACGCCATTACACGACAAAAACTTGTGAATTCGGTAAAAGTTTTTCTTATTTGTGTTACATAAGTGATAGTGTTATTAATATTATTAATTAAGTATTGCACAAGTGTTGTGTTACATATTTATCGATGATTTTGTGTATCTAGCACGATCTTTTATCTTATCTTGCTACCTGGATGGTGAATAAAGACTGTTTTGTTACGTTTTAAAATGGATGCGATGCATTGTTGTCATTTGTCTGGATTTGCAGTGATATTTTGTTGGGTTTGCCGTATCTATTATTGTTTAAATATTTGTAGAAATCACGCATTGTTTGTTTAAATTATATTATCTTGATATAAACTAGTTTCATCGCGCAGATCGTTGCATTACAAAAGATCCCACGGGACAAATGTATTTTTCTGACTTACAAAGTAATAAATGTTTCTTCTAGGACGTAATCTGCTATATATAGGTACCTATAACATATTTTAATTCTGTCATAACCCTGAATATACCGTAAAAGGTGAATCCGGTAAGCAGATAAGCTGTTTTGTAAAATAGTAAATGTCAATCTATATCTATATTAATATTATAAATGCGAAAGTGTGGATGTTTGGATGGATGTTTGTTACTCAATCACGCAAAAACTACTGGACGGATTTGGATTAAATTTGGCACATAGGTAGATAATAACCTGGAATAGCACATAGGCTACTTTTTATCCCGGAAAAGTAGGCTGATCCCGCGGGATTCACCAAAAACTTTTATAATGCAGCGGGCACGCTGCAGCTAGTATTAAATGCGAAAGTTTAGATGTTTGTTACTCAATCACGCAAAAACTACTAAACGGATTTTAATGAAATATGGCACACAGGTAGATGATAACCTGGAATAGCACATAGACTACATTTTATCCCGAAAAGATTAGGTGATTCCGCGGGATTCACCAAAAACTTATAATGCAGCGGGCTGCACGGTGCAGCTAGTTTTAACATAAAGTTTCATCAAGTAGCCACGAGAAAATATGTCGTACTATGTAAATTTACCTGTTGTTAAAGTTTGTTCAAATCGATTCAGCACTTTTCGCGTGATTAACAATTATTTATCAAACAAACATACAAACTTTCACATTTATATAATGGGATGCGGAAGTAAGTTTCTTTACCGATTATAGTGAGATTTTACATGCATTATCGGGCAAATTTTGCATGCATTATAAAAAGGGACACATGAATACTTTTAATTCAAAAATGTGTACTGTTCGCGAGATAGAAAAAAATTAATAAGAGCAAAATCAAAATCACAGGCAAAAGCTTGTAGTTTATATACACTTTTCAGAAGCGTAAAGCTTTTTCCTTTTAATTATTGCTTTATGTTTATACGGTGTGTAAAGAAAACCCTGTCGGTAGACGTATCGCTTAACGTTTGCAATCCGCCAGCGATCAGCGATGATTTTTAAACATAACGAAAAATTTACCAAAAACGTCGTCAATCGCTCGCTGTTCACTAGATGTACTTTTTGCAGTGTCACATCACCAAAACTAATCAAGCGGCAACGTCTGCCACTAATATACATGTTGTAATGTGTCTTGAAATAACTAAAAAATTACGATAAATTCGCATTGCGAGTTACATGATAACCCCGCTGATCGCCAGAGTCATTATTTGGTAGCTTAATACAAATATATTTGTGTCATTATTTTATGAATGTTGATACACATACATTTTCAAAATATTTGCTTTATTTAAGGGGAAGTTGCTCAATTTTAGTACTAAAATTAGGCACTTTAAACTACGATATTTTTTTATTTTAATAAAAATAATTATTTTATTATTTTTTTATAATGTCATTGACCTAACTATATATCTGTTTCGGATCGGACAGGGTCTTCTTACACCTCGTAGATTTAGGTAGGTATATAGTAAGTTTTGTATATACTAGGCATGGAAATTAGTGTTAAATTAGGTTAACTGGTATGTTGTTAAAATTAATTAATATTTAACAGTTATTTATTTTTGTTATATCAGTAGTAGCCTATATATTATGATTTATGATAAGTATTAGAAGCAGCAAAAACGCAAAGCCGTCGAGTGAACGACCAAAAAAAGGTCCTCTGGAGTAGTTTTATAATTTTTAACAGTTATTATTATCAAAAACATTATAGCTCAAATATATTTAATAACATTATTAGAAGCAGCAAAATCGCAAAGTCGTCGAGTTAGCAACCAAAAAAAGGTCCTCTGGAGTAGTTTTATAATTTTTAATATTATTATAATTTAATTTATAATTTTTTATATTATCCTAAATCAAGGTAGCTCAAATATTTTTAATAACATATGAAGTTATTGGTAATTTTAGTGATGCATAAAATTTTAACAGTATTTTTTAATATAAATAACAATTGTTTCTTGTTAAAAAAATGTAGTACGAAATTTAATATGTTAACTGTTAAATGATCCATACCTAGTATATACCTACATATAAATGTTCAGAAACGCTTTCAAGTTTCAACTTTCAATGGTGACGTATTTTACTTCAGCTTGTGTAATTTAGTGTACAGATTTATATTATTACTTTCTCTGAAAGTAAAGTCTTGCTTGCTCTCCTTTCCAGTCAAGATTTCTGGCAAAAGTCAAAGTATTCAAGCAAGTTAAAAGCCTAATCTTAGTCTGCTTTAAATGCGCTTCTGTGATGATCAGCGTGACGGGGAATCCTACTGAACAAACAATACATTTTCTAAATCCTATGTATCTGTATTTTCTGTAATAAAGCATAGATCACAATAAGTAGTGAATTTGCCGGTAATATGAAACGAGGTCTTAGTATGGACATGCCATTGAATCCCAATCCCATTCCTCACACACAGTGCAATAATGCATTGCATTGCAATGGATTCTGAATCCATCGAAGTAAGTAATTTACTTACTTACTTTGATGGATTCTACGGGAAAAACTCATTTTTTCGGGATAAATTGTAGCCTATGTGCTTATTCCTGGTCATCATCTACATGTGTGCCAAGTTTCATCTAAATCACTTTAGCCGTTTTTGCTTGATAAAGTAACAAACATCCATCCATCCAAACATACAAAACCTCCGCATTTATTTATATACCTACCTATATTATTTACCACAGTCATTAATCAAACCTACGTCAACAGAAGAATAACAATGATGTAAATAAAAACTATTCTAAGGGAAAATCTATTTAAGTGTCGCGGTATAAAGTTCACTTCGAAAAAAATATAATTAATACCATGTCATTAACTAGTGAAATTCAATGGCATATCGATACTAAGATTACATCACTCAATCCCGGTAAATTGAAATACCAATTCCGATTTATGATGATATGCCTGACATAGATTATATTGTGCATACCAAAGAACACGGGCGAGATTTCATACATCGTTTTATTTTAGTTATTACCTAAAAGTATATTCCGTAAGATTCTATATTAACTTCTTAACTTATCTGTATTTAATAAATATTTTTTAAACTTGGGGAATAGTAATTAAATAAAGTTGGAATTTAGGCACGGTTACCGTAAACATTCAGTTCTCTCCTTAGTAGTCTGTGTTGACGTATTTATTTTGTCATTGGGTGTCTTTAGTACAACTGCTTATCTCAGAAATCTAAGTTAGATTGACAAAATTCTGAGCTAAGATTTTGCCGAGATACTTTTTAGATACTTAAAATAACAAAAGAGCTGTTAACTTTAAACTACGAGTATTCTTTAGTACAAAAACAAGGAGAGTTTTTCAAAAACAAGGAATTTTTATTTGATATCTACTTATAATGAAAATTTTGATATATAAACTTATTGCTGTTTTAATGAAGTGTAATGACCGCCCTGTTGGTCGAGTGGTTAGCGACCAATGGCTCACGTTCGATTCCGACAGGGGCGTGCATTTATGTGATGAGGTGTTTGGGTGTTTATTATATATATTTGTGTGTGTGTATATATATATATATATATATATATATATATATATATATATATATATATATATATATATATATATATATATTTCTATGTGTTAATATCGTTGACTGTCACCCATATTACAAGCAAATAATTCGCTTATTTTGGGGTTAAATCAATACAATGGTAACACTTAAATATGATGATAGAAGTCAATCAAATTAGTGTCAATATTTTCTATATGATTGTTCCTAGCGATATATTTTATTTAATTAATTTAAAAACGTAGAAAATTATTCTAGTATAACTAATATTCGTCACTCCCAAAGACAGAAGGAACGTACAAGACCAAAACCGCCTGTGGTCTTTCAACTTCACTCAGTCGCTTTAACCGACCTTACCTTACAGGAAAAAGTAAGGCGGTGTTACCAAAACTGCCGAGACACTGCTGAACTCTACCATAACTTTTTTTTCAAAACTTAAGAAAAAACCTGCAACTATAATTTTTTGGACTAAACTAAAGAGAAAAAGACAGCTAACATATTTTTTTCAATGCTAAACTAGATTTCAGGACTGAACCAAATCATTTCTCAAAATCGATCCAAGGAAAAAGACTGTTTATATAATTTTTAAAAATTAAACCCAAGAGAAAGTCCGTTAATATATTTTTTCAAAACTAAACTAAAGAGAAAGACTGCTAATAATTTTTTTTAAACAAACCCAAACAGTTACTGTTAATATTATTTCTCAACCACAAACCAAATAGAAAGACTGCTAATATAATTCTTCAAAACGAAACAGAAAAAAAAGTTGTTAATATAATTTTTCATAACTAAACCAAACAAAAAGACTGCTTCATATATTTATTCGAAACTAAACCAAAGGGAAAGACTGCCAATATAATTAATTATTCAAACTAAACGAAACTAAAAAAATAACTGTTAATATTTTGCAATTAATTCATTCAGTAGGTGTTGGCTGTTAGAATCGCATATGTATATTATAGTTACAATGACAGTACAACAAATTCAACCTTCTACGAATTGCCTGACGGCAGGGCAGATGGTTTAATTTTTAACTCCAATACATTACGGAATAAAGATCAATTTTCGAAATAATTTTATCTTATCTAAAACATCGTCATTTTCCATGACGAGGTCGCAATCATGGCCATTCGTGTTTCCAGCTGTTTACTGCAGCGTTAGTCACTCTAGATAAAAAAACTTACCTTCATTAAGAAATTCCAAGTTTTAATCTTCTAAGAATTTAATTTTTTTAATACAGTGAAAATGAATAATCTATTTCTTACCTCCTACTGATATCTACAATATCCTGAATCAACCAAACAAAAAAAATTTAAGATTCTTAGGAGTTATACCTGATACGAAAAGCAATTATAGGAACTGACATTAAGACTGAAAATTCAAATAATTTAATAATAATAATATTGTTGGTCAAATTACACAAATTGATGTAACCCCAAAGTAAGCAAATTATTTGGTAGTAATATGTGTGATCGTCAACGATACTAATACATAGAATTAAAAAACATATATAAATACTGTTACATAATATAGACCCAAACCCAGAAATACAAACATCTATGCTCACCACACAAATGTTTGTCATAGCGGGAAACGAACTTAAACACCATCGATTTTTAGTTAGGTTCATTAAGGAAGGTCTGCTACTTAAGCTTACTGCTGGAAGGTACTTGCACAACACGTAAACTAATGAAACAGAATGTACACACAAATTCATACTGTCGCGAGACATCACGTTGGGAAATGTTGCCAATATGTTTTTATTTTATACATCATAAGATAGCAAACAAGCAGATGGTTCTCCTGATGGAATGAGAAACCATCGCCTATGGACAAATTACAAAATAACTAAACATTCTACGGAATTATTCTAAATACAATTTCAAATGGAACAAGTGGCCAGCAATATTTTAACTGTAGCACAAGGAAGGTGTTTCATTTCATCGGTAGAACCAATTGCTTATTTGTTATTTTATCTAATACCTTTAAACGAGTAATTCTTGTACATTTCGGTTCCCAAGATATGGGTATATGAAAAACCGAGTAAAGCTCGGTCAACCAGGTACAGAAAAAAAATTCTATAGGAATCGATTTATCAAGGTTCCAGGTCCAAGAAAAGCTCGGTTCCCAAGATATGAGTATGTGAAAAACCGAGCAAAGCTCGGTCAACCAGATATTGATATATTATAAGGTCCAGGGTACAAAAAATATTATTGAGGTCTTTAGGGTCCTAACTCTATAGTACTTCAGTGTCGTGTTTAACATCAACAAACATGACAATGGGGATCTCCGGATAGTGATCTCACCAATAAACTGGCGAGTGTCTATTAAGTATCAGTCTACTCTGCCCAGCCTTCCGGAAAACCGGCGTAGTGATACTTTAAAATAAACATGAAGCATAAAAGAGTGTTGTACGTGGTTGTAGACTAGTCAGAAACAGCTAGTCGAACTAGAACCGACGTTTTGATATGTTTTGTGTAGGACGGCGTGGGCCGGGAGGCGTCAACATACTATTAATCTTTGTCTTTAATCTTAATGACTTTCTCGTGTTTTAATGGTTAACCTATTCGGTTTAGATTATAAGTTCTCGGGTTTGAATCCCAGATCGGCCAAAATTGTGAAAATTTTATAGATTCAGACGTTACTTTGCGGAAATCAGTAACTTAACGAAGAGAAGGAAAGTAGTTCGTTTGCCAATTTCCGTGAACTTTTACTTGTACCCTTGCGATACCACTGAAAGGGGGACAAAAACGGTGTAAGGAATGGAAAAAAACGTAGTCCTGAAAATTACGAAGGACCCCGCGGTATAGTTGTCCAGCCTGCCAACTTATGCATGTGGCATTAGATCTCGCCACAAGATAGCAACGCACCATTAACATCTTTGGTGTCAATAGGCGATGGTTGACTCTTTCCATCAGGAGACCCATCTGCTTGTTTGCTATCTTATGATAAAAAAAAAAGCCTCGTCCACCACACTACACCATGACAGTGACAAGCACAACAGCACACAATGTACGCACCCAACGGACGTTTCACTTCGCAACCGAAGCCACTTCAGGAAAAACGTATGTTACTTCACTTAACGAGGGCCGAAGTAAAACAATGTGATATATTGAAGTTTTTTTTTTTCAGTTTACTTTATCGATGTTGTCTTAGTAGTATGTATATAAATACACATTGATGGTGTGAGCCCCCTTTGAATAATAGACCATCTGCCGTTTGCCAGGCAGTTCGTAAGAGACGACCGATTGGCTATACGTGTCACTACCATCGTGACTACTAGCTGGTAGAGTTCCGCCACGTCTCTCATCTATAATATTTTTTTTATATCATAAGATAGCAAACAAGCAGATGGGTCTCTTGATGGAAAGAGTCAACCATCGCCTATAGACACCAAAGCTGTTAATGGTGCGTTGCTATCTTGTGGCGAGGTCTAATGCCACATGCATAAGTTTACCGGCTACCTTACCCCAGACCGGAACACGACAGTGACCAGCACGGACGCTATTGCGGCAGGAATAGGTAAGGCGGTGGTACCAGATCCGGGCGAGACAATGCAGAACTCTACCACCTAGTAGTCACGATGGTAGTGACGCAAATAGCCATTCAGTCGCCTTTTACGACCTGCCTGGCAGAACGGCAGTTGGCCTATTCTTCAAAGGAGCCCGGGACCAACACGGGGAAAAATAATATTATAAACTAGCTGTTTTCCCCGACTTCGTCCGCGCGGACTTCGTTTACTCCGCACAGCTCCACCCTCGTAGGTGCTAGCGTGATAATATGTAGCCTATATGTTGACCCGACCTGTTAGTAATATTCATACAAAATTTGAAATAAATCCATGCAGTACCTTTTGAGTTTATTCCGGACAGACATACAGACAAACAGACAAATATTCTAAAAACTATATTTTTGGCTTCGATATCTATTGCAGATCACGCCCCAAGTATTCTTTTAAAAAAATATTCAATGTACAGTTTTGACTTTCCTACGATTTTATTATATGTATAGATGCATTAATCTTGTGTTCGTTTATCGAAAAGATTTTTTATATAAACGATATTATTAGAGGAGAACGATTGGGTATACGAGTTACTGTTATCGTGAATACTAGCCGATAGAGTTCTGCAATGTCTCACCGGTAGGCGTATCATCTAACGTTTGCAATTCGCTAGCGATCAGCGATGCTTCTTAAACGCAATGAAAAAAATCATCAAAAACGTCGCCAATTGCTTGCTGGTCACTAGATGCACTTTTTGCGATGTCACAGCATCAAAACTAATCAAGCGGCAACGACTACCACTAATGTACAAGGCTGTTATGTGTCTTGCAATAATTAAACAATCACGATAATTTCGCATTGCGAGTTACGTGATCACCCCGCCGGTTCTGGGTATTCCACCTCACCTATTCCTGCCATGATAGCGCCAGTACTTGTCACTGTCGTGTTCTTGTTTCGAAAGTAAGTTTGCCGATAAACTTATGCATATAGCTTTAAGACCCTGCTACAAAGGTAACAACGCACTATTAACTTTGTCTATAGATGATGGTTTTTTTTTTCCATCAGGAGAGCCATCTGCTTGTTGGTTATCTTCACTACATATTATAAAACAAAGTCGCTTTCCGCTGTATGTCCCTAATCCCTATGTTTGCTTAGATCTTTAAAACTACGCAACGGATTTTGATGCGATTTTTTTAATAGATAGAGTGGTTCAAGAGGAAGGTTTATGTGTATAACAATATCCATTATTTAGTAGAGAAATACCGTTATAAATATATTTAGCAAACAACGTTTTCCGGGTAAGCTAGTATGTTATAAAAAGGAAATCGCATGAAAACTCAAGTGCATGACCCTCTTTCCGCACAGTTGGGTAATATAAATGTAGTTGAACGTTATGAAAGCCTTAACACGAATAAACGATTTAATATCATTGCCATAAAATGACAATAGTGTCACGTAGTTACTTCCTGCGACATTGCAATATTGCGATGTTATCACGTAGGTAATTGCTGTATCAGGCTAATTAAAGTTAAATAGTTTTCTCTTAGCAAAATAAATGCTCACTGGTAGGCAGAGGTGCCAATGGTGCTGCGGTTTGTTAACGTTTATAATAAAACACAGATGTTTAAAACATATGCTGAAATATTAGGGAATAAATAATTTTAAAATAGTAGAAAACTACATGTGCTTTTCCAAAAATTCAATTTTCATACAAAAATTGCATATTGCAATTGCAATTTATATATATACAATTATATTCCTGACAGTTTTAAATGATTTTCTTTAAATAAATTTTGCTAAAATTTATTTAATTTCGTAAAAGAAAAAACGTGCTATAATGTGAATGAATTTTTTGCTGATAAGTTAAAATTTTAAACTTAGAAATCTCTTATTATGTAATTTAAAAAAATGTAAATGTTTTTTAAATTACATAATGATTTTTGATTTAATAACAAATGCAATTTTGTAAATTATAAGAAAACCAAGATAAACCGGCTGAGTGTCTTCCGCCGGATCTTCTCAATGTGCGTTACGATCCGGTGGTAAATTTAACAAATCGAGTTGCCAAAAAAAAGTGCATGTATAGAATAAAATATGTCTTGGATTGGTTAACAAAATATATCTGTATATTTCAATGTAAATAAAAATAATTTGATATGAATTTCAATTTAATAAATATTCCAGCGCCTCGCATGTGTCACAACCAAGGAAGTTACATTCTACCCGGAATGTTTACACGCGCTTCAAAATCGTTCCGAAGAGTACCACGACGTGGGTGGAGTGTGTCTCTTTCTACTAAATAAAGCGCCAATCACCATACATAAGTGCGGCCATGCGTAGTTTGCAAATTACTACTAAGTGATTCTACTAACTTGAGAAACAGTTTTTTCATTGCATAAGTAATTACGTAATAATTAAAATGAGCACATTTTAGAACTCACTGTGTTAATTACAATACATTTCATGCTAATATATTTATCAACGTGTGTGAATAAAAGGGATTTCAAAATTACCAAATATATAAAAATCTACCATCAGATAGTTTTATTTACACTGGCAGTTGCAAGAAAGGGACAACATCCACTCTTGTCGTTGTCTTGCTTAGAACGTTTTTCCCCTCTGTTAAGTAAGAAACAAATGTCAACTTTATTAGTAACGAAATAAAGTACATTTTTATTCTTCAAATATTGCTTCGTAATAATTCCAGTTATCGTATGTAAGTTCCTTGGTCATAACTCAATATTACTTTGACTTTATTCTTGTTCTCTCATTTGTTTCAGGTGGCACAGGAAATGCACGTAAACTGCCAGTGAAGTGTAGTGTTGTGTTAGTGAGCTATGTGAAGTAAAGTCACCATGCCGTCGGACAGTGGTACTACGTGGTCGCCACCGGCGTCCAGCGAGCGCCGGTTGAGCAACTCGTCAGACGGCAGCGCCGGCAGCGGGTACTCAAAAGCTGTAAGTTACGAATTACGACATTTGTTACGACGCGACTGTTAAATGACGACTGTAGTGTTACCATGGTTCATGCAATGATATGTCTTGTCTTGAATTACGGTGGTCTAGTGTAGGGCTACCATATTTTTGACAAAACAGATACGTGTCCTAGTATAGAAAGGAGGATGGTTTTATGTTTTGTCTTATTTAAAGCCAACTGAATACTTTTACCTAATTAGTACAACTGAAATTTATATGACACCGTAAAATTGTAAATATATTTGTACTGTGGTAAATACTGCTGTTTTATAATCTACCCGTAGTAATATTATAAAAAACTGCTAACCTAACCAATCAAATCATAAACGCCGTTGGTATATTTATAAAAAAATTTACGTTGACATAATACATATACAATACATATACATTGTCATTTCATAAGTATGTCTATTTAAAGACGTAGACAGAGATTCATATTTGATTACCCAACGGTATTAGGTTAATGACTTTAAAGGTGGTCATCCTGTTGATGAATTGAATAAAAATCCAATCCCGGGCAATTTATGTTTTTCTAAGTTCAGAAAAAAAGGAAATTTCACTCACCTGGGATCTTAACCAAGGATTTAAGTGCGGCAACACTGATAAGTAGTGTATAAATAAGTGAATCTAAATTTAAATGTAAAGGAATATTTTATCTTTTTAACCTCGCCACTTTGTATAATGTAATCACTTTCCATTACAAACACACACACTGTTTCATGAATTAATGTTTATTTATTATGCTGCTAAATGCAAAACAAGTTTTTGAAATTACATTACAAGGATATGTTATATTTTTCCAAACGTTTGTCCAGGTGCCTTTTAAAGATTAGACTCGCGGCCAGGCAATTCAAAAAAAGGCGAACGATTGACAAACCGTGTCGCTATTATTGTGACTAGTAGGAGTTTGATGACCTGCCTGGATTTTGTATCACGGTCTTGACTATTTCTACGCTAATAGCGGTAGTGCTTACAGATATGATATCTTTGGTTCCTACGAATAATAGACCACCAACTGCCGTTTTATCAAGCAGGCTGTAAAAGGCGATCAAATGGCTATACTTGTCACTGCCATCGTAACTACTAGGTGGTAGAGTTCTGCAACGTCTCGACCGGGTATATGGTACCACCGCTTCACCTACTCCCAGCGATATAGCGCCATTAATAATAATAATAATATTTCACGGGACAAATTACACTTACTGATCTAACCACAAAGTAAGCAAATTATTTGCTTGTGTTATGGGTGTTTGTCAACGATACTAATACATAGAAATACATATATAAATACAAGAATGTATATAATAAACACCCAAACTCGGAAATACAAACATTTATGCTCATTACACAAATGCTTGTCCCCGTCGGGGATCGAACCCCCTTAGTAGTTGATTGCGTATTCAGGGTCTCTAACCACTCGACCAACGGTGCGGTCAATTGTTATCAATAGCTTAATAGCGTCGTGGCATTTCTATCCCGCCACACAATTAACACACCATTATCAGTTTTGCTGTCTATAGGAGATGTTTTCCATGTCCAACAGGAGAGCCACCTGTTTGTTTGGTGTCTTATGATATAAAAAAAACGCTATGGGGCCTAAAGGTAAGGTAATTTCATCCCTGGCACATAGCATCCCACCACTAACATATTAGGTATATACGTGACGTTTGTCTGTTTCAATTCAAGAGAGCCATGTGCTTATTTGACGTCCAATAATATAGAAAACGTTGAAAGAAATAAATGTTATTTAATACAAGGTTTTGAAAGTATTGGACGAATTCGAAAGTGTCACTTATGCTTTCACGGCATAATATTTCAAATCATATCTTATCTTGCTTTTATTTGTAACTTGTTACATGAAGCGAGTGACTTATCTTAGGCGTAAGAAATGTAATTTTTTCCTCTGACAGAACAATAAGTTGACAAAATTGTGACTCACAGTATGGTGTAAAAGGCCCGAGTTTGGTGTTACAAACGTAAATCAATAATTTTATCAGAACTCCATCGTTAAAAACAATTTATGTTTCTGAAATACATAAATGAAACAACAAATAAAATTCTCACAATGTGTGTGACGTGATGAATGTATCAGTAAAGTTACCTTTAGTGCTAACTTTGATTAGTAACCTCAGCGTTAAAACGAAATGCTTGCTTTACATATTTCATTTATTATCGTTAATATATGTATATACTATTTCTATGTTATTTGATTTGCTCGAAGTTATTTGGTTTGAATGTTTGTTATGTAATAATTCTCTTAAATAAAATATTAAAGAAAAGTTTTGCAATCACTGGCGATGCGGTGCCATGGCCTTACCAAAGCCTATTGCTATAACGTCAGTGCCTGTCACTGATATGTTCTGGCCTGAAACGTAAAATAGTCGGCATAGTTGCGAATATGATTTAACATTTCCGCAATGTACATGACAAATTAATTAATACTTTTAGTATTTATAAGCAACGTTTATAATATCTAAATCGTCAAGACATCTATCTTATATTATAAAAATCTTGTTGGCACACCATATTCTTCGAATAAAATATTCATTCATCCGAAAAAGTGAAATCCGTAACCATTCAAAAAGGATTTAAGTATGCGTATAAAAAATGTAAGTTGTATGTTTGTTTGAGCGCGCTTATTTCTGGATCTATCAGAGATCTATCAATTCGATTTGAATAATTCTGAATTTTGTTTTTTTTATTTATTGTGGTAAGTTATATCTATGCTACTTGGCTACCACTATAGGTACTACCTTTAGTAGCGGAATAAACACAGGTGAAAACTCAAAGACATAGGCTAATTTAAATTTCAATATTTTTTATTAAAAACTAGCTGACCCGGCAAAAGTTGTTCTGCCTTTTTAACTACTCTTATTATTTTTCTATATTTTCTTACCTTTTAAACCTTCCCTGGACTTCAACAATTAATTCAAAACCAAAATGAACCAAATCGGTTCAGCCGTTCACGAGTTCTAGCGAGACTAACGAACAGCAATTGATTTTTATATATATAGATAGAATACAACTGTATCACTTATCGAATGTCATGTTTATGTCAGAGCTAAATTAGTAGTAAATTGAAATATATCAAAAAAGTAGTTACAATAAAAATAATTGTACAATTAGAATATGTCATTAAATTAAAAAAAGTTGAATATAAGATTTGGTCACAGTCTCAAAAAACATGAGGTTATTTTTATACCAAACATCATCTTCATTGACGTAGTTGTATATAGTAGTAGCATGTTCTATGCATAAGCCTTGATTTTACTATGTTGTATGTATGTTTTATTTCTTATGTGGTCAATTATTTCTGTAAGAATTTTATTATACAATCTAACTCCGTACTTGTAACAACTTCGATCACTTCATTGTACATAGACCTAAAAATAAAAGTTAATTAAGCGGTTGATATTCTAGAAAAGTTCTAAATAAATGCTTTTGTAAATACATGATTAAAAAATACATTGTTCGCTATAGTTTCACAGTTAAATTACTAGTCCAATAGAATTCCTGTTTTGTGGAACACGATGGTCACCTTGGCAAATATAATTCTACACATTTGTTTGATCACGTCGCCATTGCTGACCTCACGAACACATTGTAATGTTGTCTCGAGAATGGTTTCCTAACATTAGAAAAATATTGCAGTTAATACAGATAAGCGAGACTTGCGCAAGCCTAACACCCAACTTTATTATATACAAATCTTTACAAACGGTTTGTATGTGTAACACGAAATGAAGTAATGAATAGTATATCATAATTTCATAGTTGTTAAAAGTAATTTTATAATTGTTCAATTACAAATCCCGCCCTGTTAGCATTATAGCGTGTCATATGTCGCGCACAAGAGACGAGATATTTGTGGACCTCTGTAATTTTTTTAATGATAAATAAATAATAATTATTCACGGGAAAAATTACACTTATTGATCTAATTCTAACCCCAAAGTAAGCAAATAATTTGCTGGTGTTAGCCAACGATACAAATACATAGAAATACATATATAAATACTAGAATATGTTTAATAAACACCCAAACTCAGATATTGCAGATGCGTGCAGTTTTTTCAATATTTTTATTCTCTTATGAATCTACAGATTTTGATCAAATTTGTGACAGTCGTCGCAGTTTTTATGGAGAAGAGCTGATTAGATGGATTCAAATCGGTGCATTATTCTGGAAGTTTTTTAAAACAAACCTTTTAAAACTAATTTTTTACTTGACGCTTATTTGAAATTTCTAAAAATCGATTCAAATTTTCAGGAATTATAACTCAGAACCCAATCTAATTCCATAAACCGCGTTTTGATCGATTAAACCGTTAAAAAGCTAAGCGAAGTTTACATATGCACATACATCTGTACAAACATGCTGACATCAACATAAAAATGGCCACAACCCAAGTAGCACGTTAAGCTGTATATAGGCTGCATTTAGGTTCATTTTTAAACTTAAAGCTGTATACGAAGGCGTACAAAGGCTGTAGAAGCGCTTCTACAGCCGATATAACACCAAAAAGGGCCCCAAGTTATACAGCTTATTGCGTTATATAGGCTGCACAATAGCTATACAAGCTGTTATAAACTGTACAATGGCTGTTATTTGGTGTATAAAGAAACTATAACACTAAAGATACTCTCTTGTAACTGTCTTGTACACCTAAGAGTTAAATAGGCTGCACAATAGCTGTACAAGCTGGTATAGGCTGTACAAATGCTGTTATTCGGTGTATAAAGAAACTATAATACTTAAGATACTCTCTTGTGCAGCTAAATGTTCTTAATAGGTGTTTGAAAATGATAAAAAGTAACTAATCTGTTTTTGATATTGTATAACATTATATCTGCAGACGCCATAATTAAAAATATATTAATAAACGATAAATTCTTGGACTTGGAGCAGTATTCAAGGGTGTATTCAAAGTGCAAATTCTAAATGACTGTGAAGTCGTGTATGTTTTTCCCCAAAATATTCACGCGCCAACGAAATAATCAAGATAACACAAATAAAATCATTGCGAAATACGGTAAGTGTTTGTGTTTAAGGTTAGAATATACAAGTATTTATGGTACAATATTGTATATAAAGGCATAATGATCATAATATAAGTTGCTTGTCAAGATATAGCTTTAGCTATTGCTAAATATATCTTTTATTTAACAATATATTTCTTTAATGTTGTTTTTAATACACAATAATGGCGGCGTTTTGTTATACAGCCTAAAGTGTATTTGGAGGGTGATATACTGCAAATAGCTGTACTGAATCTCTTTTTTGTTCTATTATACGGCTATTGGCTTTTAATTACCGTCCAAATACACTTTAGGCTGTACTAAGTCCCTATATAAATCTATTGTACAGTAATTGGCTTTTAATCACTTAACTTATGTTTAGAGATGCGTACAAAAATTGAAGAACCCTAAATACAAAACATATGTTTGTCACTTGATTTCGCTATTGTGTTGTATTGACGTCGGTCGTTTGACTTTACAACTAAACCAACTTATTGTTAACTATAACTTATGAGACATGTATTTCAATCATGTTTTACTTTATTTTTCAGGGAAATATGCCTTATAAAATAATAAAAACAATTGAGAGAAGCCAAAACCGTATTTGTATCGTACCCAGTTTTTGGGAGGATAAAGGTGAATTATAATGACCAAGAAAACAACTTGATATAACTAAGTTGATCAAGAACGAAAAATCAAGCCCTTTAAATATTGGTCTATCACAAAAACATTTTTAAGAAGAATACGTTATTTCGTGCTTGTGATTTAATATTATTAGTTCTTCAAAGAGAAACACATACTCTTTTGCCTGTAATTGTATCAAAGTATATAATATTTTTAAAACGATTGTAAGTATACATATATACAGGGTGTTGCAAAAGTGGTACAGTAAGCCGCAAGGGGGTGGCTCAGGGGGTCATTCTTAACAACTTTTGTTTAACGACTTTTGGAAATTCGCGAAAAAAATATTGATTCTCCATAGAAACTTTGTTGGTCACGTGACTTTTCACAATGGAAAAACAAAATTGTTTTTCGGGAATTTTCACAAATCGTTGAACAAAAGTTGTTCAAAATGACCCTCTGAGTCACCCCCTTTCGACTTACTATACCGCTTTTGTAAAACTCCGTATCCGTAGCAAGTTAAAAATAAAAAAATACATATTTTCTCAGTGTAATGATTTTTATTTCTCTTTTTAACTGAGTGATACTATAATAACACTTAAAGCTGTAATAAATTCCCGTGCTAAACAAAATACAGCTAATGTACAGCTTTAAGGATTAAAATCAGCCTAATGAGTTACAAATTGCTTAAAGCTGTACAATAGTGTATTAATATTCAGATATAACGCCTAAAGCTTACGCGGAACTCTAAGAAAGGCCTTGTACAGCATTAGGCTGTATATAAACTCATAAAGGTCTCTTATACCGATAAAAGCATCTTTTTACACCATTGTACGGCTGCAATAGAACTTTAAGTTCTATATGAGCTGCTTTATGGGTATTAAACATGCTTGATTGCTGCTTGGGAATAGCTTTCTAGGATCTCAAAACGTCGTGATCTTATGAAAACTCGATTTTCGAAAATCGGAACGAAACCAACCAAGCGTGCGTCTTCTAAGTGGTAATCTATAAGTGACATCAGAAGCGTTTTGAGGTCGTCGAAAAAACGAATTTGAAACCGGTTCCAAATTAGATTCTAAAAAGTAGATAAATAACACGAAAGATCATAAAAACATTATAATCAACGATTATGGTCGAACGTAATAAAATAAAAATTCATAGGATTAAGATTAGTTAACTTAATATTTTAGGTCGCCTCTCGGGCCCCTTTTGAAGAATAGACAATCTGGCTATTTACTGGGCAGTTTGTAACAGGCTAATGATTGGCCAATGTGTCACTACCATGGTGACTGCTAGGTTACCAACATCTCACCTATTGTTGTCTTGTGCCAGTTTGGAGAGCAATGTAGCAAGTAAACTTATGGATGTGACATTATATAATTTTATATCATACTAGCTGTTGCCCGCGACTTCGTACGCGCGGACTTCGTTTACTCAACACAGCTACTCCCCCGTAGGTGATAGCGTGAAAATATGTAGCCTATATGTTGACCCGACCTGTTAGTAATATTCATGCAAAATTTAAAGTAAACCCATGCAGTACTTTTTGAGTTTACCCCGGACAACATACAGACAAACAGACATACAGACAAACAGACAAAAATTCTAAAAACTATATTTTTGGCTTCGATATCGATTGTCGATCACGCCCCAAGTATTCTTTTAAAAAAATATTCAATGTACGGTTTTGACTTTCCTACGATTTTATTATATGTATATGATATGTTTGACAGCCCGTTGGTTGAATAGTTAGCGAACCTAACTAAGAATCGTTGGGGTTCGCATTCGATCCCAACCGGGACAAACATTTGTATGATGAGCATTGATGTCTGTATTTCTGGGTTTGGGTGTTTATTATGTATTTAAGAGTATTTATGTATGTATTTCTATGTATTAGTATCGTTGACTAACACCCATAACACAAGCAAATAATTTGCTTACTTTGGGGTTATAGTGCGCACGGAACTAGTTGGCCGCGCCTTACGTATTACGTATGGCGCGGCCAACTAGTTTCGCGCGCACTATAGATCAATTCGCGTAATTTGTCCAACAATATTTATTATTTTATTTTATTTTAAAACTAGCTTTTGCCCGCGGCTTCGCTCGCGTTAATTTAATTTTAGGGAAGTAGGGATTAGAAAGAGACGAAAAGAGCCTATGTCCCTTCAAATATCTCAATTATAAAGATCACGTCGATTCGTCGCTCCGTTTTGCCGTGAAAGACGGACAAACAAACACACTTTCCCATTTATGACATTAGTATGGATAACGTACATTAACATATGGGGTACAAGAGAAAAATAAACATATTACGTGTAGAATATAGAAAAACTAATAAAATATAATATTTTTAATTTATAACTTAGTCACCGTGATTAATCTTTACATAATATAAAACAAAGTCGCTTCGTATGTTCGTTGTATGTATGCTTATGTCTTTAAAATTATGCAACATATTTTAATGCGGTGTGAATCAATAGACAGAGTGATTCAAGAGAAAAGTTTATTGTATAATACATGCATATTATAGTATAAAAAAGTAGAAAATTTCAAATACATATTTTGTCGTAAAAACATATTTTTGTGGACTTATGTACATTGCACCCGTGCGAACTGCGGAGCCGCGGCGGATCGCTAGTATGTATATAATTCATATCACTTTGTTGTACTAATAATCTCTGAACCAAACTGCGGACATACGGACTAATGTAACGCCGCCCAGCGTACTACGTGCCGGACGTGTTACTTTGCCGACGATATCCCTTTTTATTTCAGGGAACCTTCTTGGTACTCGCTTGGCTGCTCGAGGTACTAATTAGTAGCAGGACCTTTTGGGATTCTTTAAGAAATTAGACTTTCGTAATATATCTTCGTTTATTTTCAGAGACGTCTATCTTACGTCAAATCTTAAAAGATACTCCTATTCTAAAAACAATTTATTCTTTCTCTACATACTAAACAGTTCTACATTTGAAAGTCGACAAAATGGCCAGTTCGTATGTAACACCATAAAGGTGTTACATCAGCTACCCCCCAAGGTGGGAGTAGCTGAAACTGGATGGGCATTTGTCTACCTTCATATGGTCTACCTATCCCTATCCTGATTGCCCTACCTACGAGGGGAAGGTACATTTTGGTGGGACTGTCTTTTCCTAAAAGATAGTTTGCCCCATGTGTGGTTCTGTTCATTTACCACCACACCATGGCACAAACTTTGGTCTCTCAAAACCCCTCTAAAAGACAGACCACAGTCCCCTCACCTAACCTATCCTACCGCAAACATTTTTATTTTATTACAATTTAGCCTGAAGGGCTCTAGCTGTATAAGAGATAATAAGAGATGGAAAGGCATAACAATTCAAACTTCTTTTCCTTGGTGGACCAAAAGAAAAAAGATTGAAGTATTACTTCCTCTCAACATCGAGCTCGCCCCAATATATACATACCACGCTCATAAATATTCCTTACTATGAATCATATTAATACCATCATTATAATATCTCCCATAACTATCCGAGTTCATGTATATCCTATACAGATATCCTTTGTGTCGACTATGTCGTACTACAAAGTTGAACTCTCCTTCAAAAGACTTTCAACCCTTAACCTATACTGACTCTTACGACTTCATACTAAGGCGGCTCTGCCCCTAGTATACATTGTACTCATAAGTTTATTATTAAATAGAAGAACTTGAGAGGAATACATGAAATATGACATTTCTTCATTTAATATTCTTTTGGTCATCTTTTTTCTTTTAGCTTCGGTCCATCATCACAGCATTGGTTGAGCCCCGTCATATTACATGAAACAAATACAAGTATTAGTATTCTCATACATAAGCCCAAACAAAAGTAATGGTCTAACATGTAACAATTTTTATTACAATGAATGACTATAAGTACACTATATATTTTTTTTTTTTTACATACGTACATGAAATGCTTTCAACCTATTTATATGTACAATATCTCTATATCTCCTATTGCTTAATTTCGTAATTACATAATTTACATTAGATATTCTTTCCACTATTCTGAACGGCCCTTTATATAACCTACATAATTTCAAACTTCTATGGTCCACCCGTCTTGGTGTATAAACTAATACTAATTGTCCCGGTGAAAAGTCCTTTACTTTAGCCCTTTTGTCAAAATATCTCTTTTGCCTAACCTGTGCCCTCCTAATGTTTTGTACCGCCTTCTGAACTAACGCACCTTGTAAATTATGTCTCTCGGCATAATTTACTTCTCGGCTTTGACTATCCCTATTTACCCCCATGTCGCTTTGGAATATCGGTTCCCTAGCGTACATCATCATATATGGTGAAACTTTAGTGGTTGATTGTTTGCTAGTGTTATATGCATGACATACTAATGGCACAAATCTACACCAGTCCCGTTGGTCCCTGGCAACATACATCGATAACATTTGAACCAGCGTTTTATTGAACCGCTCTACTAACCCGTTCGTTTCTGGCCTAAACGCCGTACTAAATCGCGACTTTGCCCCAAATCGATTTACAGTTTCTTTCACTAGGTGTGACGTGAATACTGCTCCCCTATCAGAAATTACTTCCTTAACACCTCCGTATCTACAAAACACCTCCTCAATCAGAAATTCACTCACTTTCTCTGCCGTAACTCTTTGTACCGCTTTACATATCGCATATTTCGACACATATTCAACACATACTATAATATATTTATTTCCATTTAAAGATTTTCTAAAAGGCCCTAAAATATCGATTCCTACCTTTTGCATCATATGGGTCACAGTTATAGGTTGTAGTTCAGCTACTTGTTTGACCTTTTTTCTTTCTTGACACAACCTACACGTTTTTACATACTTCTCGATCTCCTTCTCTGCATTCTCGCAATAATAACTATCTCTGAATTTACATAACGTTTTTGCCAAACCCAAGTGACCCCCTGACCATGGGTCGTCATGCAGTTCCTGTAAGGTCTCACATAACAAACCCTTTGGTATAACTACAAGATCTTTCATAACATGTCCACGCTTTACTCTCTTACACAAAACCCCTTCTTTCAAAATATACCCCTTATATATTCCGGTATTGCTCATCCTTACTCGGGATAACCAACGCCTACATGACTCATCCATCCCTTGCTCTTCTTGGACCTTGATTACCTCTAATTTATATACTTCCAAACCATCCTCTTGTTCTTTCTGAGCGTTCTCAGCCGTACTCTCCACACTCAACGGGTTTCTACTTAAAAAATCGGCAACTACATTCTCTCTGCCTGCACAATGCACGATATCGAAATCATACGCTTGTATGCTCAGTGACCATCTCGCCAACCTTCCATTCATATCTTTCTTATCTCTAAGCCAACATAACGCCTTGTGATCGGTTACGACTTGGAACTTCAATCCCCATAAAAAATGCCTAAAATAATTTAACGCCCACACTAGACCTAAACATTCTTTCTCAGTAGTGGAATATTTCTTTTCTGCCTCACTCAACTTCCTCGACGCATACGATATCGGATGCATCTCTATTTTTCCCTGCATTAGACAACATCCCAGAGCTTCTCCACTAGCATCTATATACAACCTAGTTAAAACATCCCTATCACTAGAATAATGACTTAAAATAGGCGGGTTACACATTCGATCTATGATAATGGAAAACGCGTTTTGATGTTCCGAGGACCAACAAAACTTCGACCCCTTCTTTAGTAATTTTGTTAAGGGTAGAGCAATTTTGGCAAAATTATTAATGAACTTACGGTAATAGGAGAATACTCCCAGTACCGATTTTACCTGTTTTGCATTTGTAGGTGCAGGCATTTCTTTTATCGCCTTTAATTTCCTGCTATCTGGTCGAATACCAACCCCCGATATTTCATGCCCTAACACACTTATCTCTCCATACCCAAAACTACATTTGTTTGGTTTAAGCGTAAGGTTCGCTTCCTTAAGGCGCATTAACACCTTTTCTAATGCTTCCTTAAATTCTGTGAAAGTTTTCCCCCATATTAATATATTATCAACATAACAGATGGCATTCTTGTATTTGATATCCCCTAACACCTTATCCATTGTACGCTGAAATACTGCCTGACTTGTTTTTAAGCCAAAAGGTAACACGTTAAACTCATACAATCCTGACGGTGTGATAAATGCCGTTTTATGCCTATCACTTTCCGAAATCATAAGTTGCCAATAGCCAGAATTTAAATCTAAATCAGCGAAATAGTGGGCACCTGACAGATATATTAAAATGTCCTCTATAATAGGCAATGGATAGCTATCTGTCACCACCTTTTTATTCAACTTACGATAGTCCACACAGAATCTCCATGTGTTATCATTCTTCCGCACCAACACTACTGGGGAAGCATAAGAGCTTTTAGATTCACGAATGACACCGTTGTCTAACATTTCTCTCACTTGTGTATTGATTATTTCTAGTTGCTTAGGTGAGACACGATATGGCGGGTGGTGTACTGCTACCTGGTCTACCGTTTTTATTTCTACTTCTGTTAGTTTACACCTACCTAATTCTGTGGGCCTAAATGCGAAACATTTCCTATACTTACTAAACAGATTTCGTAACATATTCTTTTGCTTTTTACATAATTCCGGATTAATGTTAATTTCATCCATTTCGCATTCATTGTTAGAATTTACGTGCGGATATAATTTATCCTCATTTTTCTCTACATAATTCACATAATACATGTAATCTGTTTTTAACAAATTATATGATTTATTTACATCAGTGACATTACTATTTACAATGTTTCTATGGTAGCCGTCCATACTGGAAAGATCATCATTATTTCGTAGCAATGAGGTATTAATGAAGTCTACATAGCAACGCTGTTTAAGACATATGAAATTCTTTGAAAAGTCTATTACAGCATCATATTTTTTCAGAAAGTCTCGACCTAATATAAGTTAAGTTTTAATATTCTCTATTATTAACATTTCATTCGCAAAAATACTGTTATCTATCATTAAATTTACACACGTCTTTCCTATCACATTTAGTAACGATCCTCCTAGCGATTTTACAAAATGTCTATTGGGTGCATCATCTTTGAATGTTATTTTTAGATGTTCCGCGAGATCATTTGACATGCACGATATATCTGCTCCCGTATCGATTAACGCCGAACACGAATGACCCTTAATTATGACCTGTATAAATGGACTGGACAAACCTTTGCTTTCTGTTGGGAGATCTTCATCTGTTTGGAACGCAGCTCTCATCTCCCGCGTTTCATTTCTTTGGTGGCGTCCCTGTACATTTGGGTGTTGTGGTGTCATCGGGCTGCGTCTGAAATCATTACGTGTGTTTGAGGCCGTTCTTTCATAATGTCTCGGCCTTAAATTATACCGGGGCGTGTGAAAAACTTCCGATGGCTGTGGATGTTCTGCCTGTGAGCGTATGGGCGTATTGGGCAGGATGTCTGGTTCCTCCCTGAATTTCACCTTCTGTTGTACCCCCATTGGCGGTTGTAAAGGAAGGTTACTCGCTCTCAATTGACCCCCAAAGACCTCGTTGTATTGAATGATTGTGTTTCGTAATTCTTCTCGCGACGAATACACTCTCATCCCCAGTTTTTCTTTTAGCGAGGGTAACATCGTTTTGATGAATTGTTTTACAAAAATTACGTCTGAAATTTCAGCTTTGGCTGCGGTGTCGCTGAGTCTGTAAAAATAGGTTAGTAGTTCCTCATCACGGCCTTGCTTAGATACATAAAATCGTTCCACATAATTTATTGAAACGGGGAATTCGTTTTCAATTTTTCTACATAATTCATCGAAATTGGCCGTGTCGGTATATATCATTTTATAAAATGCTAATGCCGGACCGTCGAGATATAGTCCCAGAAGTAACGGTAGGCTTTCGATGTCCCATTTATTTATTGCCGCGACCGTTTTGAAATCTTTAATAAACTCAGCGAACGCCAAGTTTTGCGTTCCGTTGAAGCGCTTGATGGCCTCCATCTCAACTCTTACCCTCTGACACCAATACTTAGCTCTCCTGGTTTTTTCTAGCGTGGTGATTTCGTGTAGCGCCTGAACGCGAAGTGAACTTGACTTCCGTAGCCACTTCACACAGCGACTTCACACAGCGACTTCCCCAGCAACTGCACACAGCGACTTCACACAGCGACTTCCCACAGCAACTGCACACCGCGACTGCACGGCGCCTCCGCCAATTTGTAACGCCGCCCAGCGTACTACGTGCCGGACGTGTTACTTTGCCGACGATATCCCTTTTTATTTCAGGGAACCTTCTTGGTACTCGCTTGGCTGCTCGAGGTACTAATTAGTAGCAGGACCTTTTGGGATTCTTTAAGAAATTAGACTTTCGTAATATATCTTCGTTTATTTTCAGAGACGTCTATCTTACGTCAAATCTTAAAAGATACTCCTATTCTAAAAACAATTTATTCTTTCTCTACATACTAAACAGTTCTACATTTGAAAGTCGACAAAATGGCCAGTTCGTATGTAACACCATAAAGGTGTTACACTAACATGGCGAAAATAAGGTTTCCTTGTAGACCGGATCAATAAAAAATTAGAATGACGGTAAGCCTTCGCAAATTGTACATTGCGTTGGTGGTGTCCACAGACCACATGAATGATAGACGCGCCGTTGGAAAAGAAACGTGTCGCCGCGTATATGAGCAGACGCTCCTATTACTGTCAAAAATGTCATACATTTGTAGGTTATGTTATATTGTGGAAAAATATTAATAGACCATGTTATACCGTTTTATCGAGCCGAATGAAATGTTTAAAAATTACCCTTGAAATGATTTTATTTCATCGGTAAGTAGTATAACTCTGTATTTCTGTATGTAAATGCCGGCTACGCTGGCGAACTAAGAAGTTGTTTTGAAAGGCGTATCCATAAATGGATTAAAATCCGTGGTGTCTTAATTACGTGTCGAAGAAGTCCCCAATATTGCTAACACACGGACAGCTATACATAAACGGGTTCTAATCGGGTTATCAGATCTATGTTTAGAGCTTCCTGTGTTACTCGCGCCGTTCGGACTAGCTGACCACGCCGCCTTTCTCTCCACACACAATCTCATTTACGAAACGCCACCATTGTTCTGCGAACTGGACTTGAAGCCAAATTTGGTGTTATACGAAATATCACAAAGACCTCATTAGTTCTGTGTATATAATTTTTGAGCGGATGATATTGAAAGAAACGTTCCACTTTTCAACTGCCTTCACAAAACGAAAAAGGTTCTCAATTCGCCTTAATTTTTTGGGTTCCGTACTACAATAGGATGAAACGGAACCCTCATCTGTCTATCTGTAAACGCGGGGAGGTATCGGATTGAAATTGAAACCACATACTCAGGTCTGTAGTCTCTTGAAGCTGTAAAAAATCAGTCTATCTGTCAACGTGCGGAGGCATCGGATTGAAATTGAAACTCAAAAATACTCAGGTCTGTAGTCCCTTGAAGCTGTGAAAAAATCAAACTTCTAAGTAACGTAATGCGGTCGTTTATGTCACAAAAGACGTACAAATATACATATATGACGAGACTCTCGTGGAAATTAAAATTTATTGAGTACACTTCGTTGACTTAAAACTATTAAATTTGGCTACAAATGTAGTGATATCGTCTTATAAGTACAGGGAAAAATATAATTATACATTTGTAATTAAATTATAAAAAATAATATGTTTATAATTTAATTACAAATTAATATTTTTATAATTTAATATTTTTATGATTAAACTAGCTGTTGCCCGCTACTTCGTTCGCCCGGACTTCGTGTACTCCGCATAGCTCCTCACCGTAGGTGATAGCGTGATAATATGTAGCCTATATGTTGACCCGACCTGTTAGTATTATTCATGCAAAATTTGAAGTAAATCCATACAGTAATTTTTGAGTTTACCCCGGACATACATTGACTTTCCTACGATTTTATTATATGTATATAGGTTAATAATTTAATGAATGAACGTGGAGGAAGCGAGAAAAGCCTGCAAGGATTGTGATGAATGGCACTCGGTTTTCTCTGCCTACTTCGTAAGAGATCTGGCGTGATATGTTTCAATTTAATAATTTAATTATATTTTTTATTAATTATAAAATATTATTTTTATAATTTAATTACAAATGTATAGTTATATTTTTCTCTCTACTTATAAGACATCACTACAAATTTGTTGCCAAATTTCATAGTTTGAAGTCAACGAAATGTGTACTCTATAAATTTTGATTTCCTCGAGAGTCTAGACATTATATGTGTAGGTACGTCTTTTGCGATAATATATAAGACCGCATCTTTTTTTTACCTTACTTAGAATTTTATACTTAGAAGGTGTGCAGCTAGTTGTAATATATGCAGCTCGACATAAATATCGTAACCATTACAAAAATGTTAATATATATGTGAGATGTGTAGGTTACGGTAATCTGACGAACTGGTAAAGGAAATTGAGACACGTTATATTCTGGTTAGAGCAATCTAGTGTTGCTGTTTCATTGATGCAACGGATACGTCTGTCTATATCCAAGAATGTTGAACTTGTGTAATAAGTATCATCACGGCGGTTTCTTGCGGAATCGTCGACGCAGGGCGAGTTCCCGGGTCGGGCACATAAAAAAAGTGTTTTTTCAGTTTTCTGAGAAACACAAAGTTTCCCGGGATTTTAAAGTGCCCGGTTGGCGAGAGACTGGCCATCTATCACATTTGTGGGACCAAGTATATTCGACTAAACGTGGGTGCGCTTGTTCTATCTCTGCCTATCTATATGGCCGTGATGATACAAATGATCTGTTAAACACAGATAAATTGCTTGTTAAAGTTTAATTTGTGTTTCCGAAACTGGCTGTTAGTCTTACAGTGTGATAGAAGGCAAACCTATCACCAACCGGGCAAAATCTCAAATTGGGTAGATAGTAAAGTTATGGGGCTTTAAAAATTTTGATTCGGTGAAGGAAAAATATTTATTAATAACAATAATTATTTTTCGACTTTAATCGCTTGATTTATATTATGAAAAACACGATAAAACTTGTGTCCTACACATTCGTTGGTTTTTCTGGCGAGTCCTCCTAACTTGATTTTTCGAAGATAGAAAAGATGGTTGTCTCGTCAAAACGAAGCTGTTCACAAAAATTCAGCTTGTTATTAATCAAAAAAAAAGTTTGTTCCTGGGATCCCGGTCTACTCAGTTTTTTTTTAATTTTGATTTATCTTATTCAATTATTTGTAGGTAATAACTATTGGTTATTTATTCGGAACTAACATCTTAGCCTGTTTAATCAAGCCACACAGATGTACCATACAAACAAAGAATGTAAATTTTCAAGTTTTTTTTATGGACGATAAAATGTACCTATATGCGTAATATCACCCATATGTAGTAGACCAAAAATCTACTCGACAATTCAAACATATTTAGACAAACGGGAAAAAATCGCAGTCATTTGCAGATTTCATATTAAATTTGCATTAAATTAGTCACAGCAAAAGAAACGTTATAACGTTGTAAAAAACGAAATAAGTATTCAGTGGTGCGTTGAGAAAAACAGTTATGGCTTTCACTTTCGTTATTGTAAACAGCGTTTTTATCATAATCGTGTTTTAGAAAAAATAACGTTTTGGTTATTTACTAGGGAACATATCTTCCGTGCCACCTTTTTCGACTAATGTACTTTGATTTTGTCTAAAAAGTTGTATAAATTTTATCCATGCACCGTTGCCCGAGTGAAATAACATGTCATCAATAGTATCTTCAAGCCCGTATCCCCTAAAAGACAGGCAGCAGTACAACCAGTGCACCTACGATTAGCTGGAGATGTGGCCGCGTTCCGAAACGCAAATTAATTTTAATAAGCAATCAATCTGTGTTTGACATAATTTTCACGAGCAAATGATAGTCGCCTTTGTGGTCTAGTGGTCCAGCGTTGGCGTTGACCACATGAGGTCCCGGGTTCGATTCCCGGGTCTGGCACATAAAAAAAGTGTTTTTTTTTTTCAGTTTTCTGAGAAACCCTAAGTTACCCGGGATTGGAAAGTGCCCGATTGGCGATAGGCTGGCCACCTATCACATTTGTGAGACCAAGTATCTTCGGCTAATCGTGGGTGCACTTGTTGTGTCTCTGCCTACCTCTTCGGGGATATGGCCGTGATGATACAAATGATCTGTTAAACACAGATTAATAGCTTGTTAAAATTTAATTTGCGTTTCTTAAACCGGCTGTTAGTCTTACAATGTGATAGATGGTAAGCCTATCGCCAACCGGGCACTTATTCAATACCAGGCGACGTTGTTTTTATCAGAAAACTGAAAAAAAAAACCCGCATTTTTTGGATTGCTTGACACGGGAATCGAACCCGGGACTTCATGCGGTCAACGCCGACACCGGACCACTAGACCGCAGAGACAATAAATGATTTATAACCACTGTGTGATGTCAGACGCCTTGACGGTCCAGAGCGTTTGCACGTTAATTTAAATTTTAAAGCTTGAAATTTTTATTACTTAAACTAGCTGCGCTTGCGACTTCGTCCGCGTGGAAAAGTTTCGAAAAAAAAAGTAGCCTAAGTTACTCCCTGTCACATCTGCTATCTGCCAGAGAAAGTCCCGTTAAAATCGGTCCAGGCGTTAACAAACAGATAGACAGGCAAAAATTATAAAAAATGTTATTTTGTTATATGTACCGTGTATACATCCATATGCATTTAGTAAAAAGCGGTGATTTAATATTACCAACAGACACTCCAATTTTATTCATTTGTATAAATAATAAATAAATAAATATTCACGGGACAAATTACACTTGCTGATCTAACTCCAAAGTAAGCAAATTATTTGCTTGTGTTATGGGTGTTAGTCAACGATACTAATACATAGAAATACATATATAAATACTTGAATATATATTTTAACAAACACCCTAACCCAGAAATACAAATATTTATGCTCGTCACACAAATGAAATGACACACTCACTAAATCGCTAACCACTCGAACACAACGGGGCGGTCAAATATTTTTTTTAAATGTACGATATTTAAAAAATAAATAGTTTTTGGTTAATATCTATACATATAATAAAATCGTAGGAAAGTCGAAACTGTACATTGAATATTTTTTAAAGGAATACTTGGGGCGTGATCTACGATCGATATCTAAATAGTTTTTAGAATTTTTGTCTGTTTGTTTGTCTGTATATATGTCCGGGGTAAACTCAAAAAATACTGCATGGATTTACTTCAAATTTTGTATGAATATTAATATATAATATTCGGGTCGGTCGGTCGGGTCAACATAGGCTATATATAATCACGCTATCACCTACGGAGTAGGGGCAGTGTGGAGTAAACGAACTCCGCGCGGACGAAGTCGCTGGCAACAGCTAGTACCTAATAAGCTAAAGTATTAAGTAGTTTTTCCAATTTAGGTAACTAGCCTGTTATATATATTATGTACATCAATATCCTCATATAAAACTGATCAATCAGTATTGCCCAACCCTTAACATTTCTCACGGTTAAACTTTTTGCAAAAATGCACTATAATGCTAGGTCATACAGTTTCATTTTTATCAACAAACAAATCACTGCTCCGTACAGTCATGAGGTCCAAAGTTTTGTTGGAATTAAAATCTTATGTGCTTTAGAATACAGGTGCTGATAATTATGGTACGTTTTGCCGTTCGCTAAAAATTTGTTACTAGCCAAGGGCAGACGTTAAAGTGAATATTGCAATCGCCCACGGGTTTCCTTATATATACAATATATGTACTCGCTAACAAGTTATTGTTTGTCTTACGCACATAAAATAAACGCAATAAAACTAGATAGGACGAAGGCCAGACACATTTAGTGTTTGTGCCCCGGGTTTGAATTAGTTTCGAATTTTCTTTAAGGCAATTTAGTTTTTTGAGTTTTTCAATTTCGTAAAAAATTTGCCTATAGATGAAATCATTCTTTAGTTGGTGCATTTCTTACGTCTCAACCGAGTATGGTACCACAGCTATACTTATTGCCATCCGGCCGTACGATTAATAAGTAATAACGCACCATTAACATTTTTGTTATCTGTATGCGATGGTTGTCTTTTTCTATCAAGAGAACCGGCAGATTGTTTGCTGTTCTACGAGTATAATATAAAAGAAAAATGATGTGGTGTCGTGGGACACCAGGTAGGAACGAAGTTCCTTCGGCTAAACGGCACTACTCGCTTGTGTATGCGACTGTCGCGCTTGCGCACGTCTCATTTAACGGTTTTATTCCACGCACTTTTTTCTTACGGTTTTACTATCACATTTTTTTTCAGTTCGGTCGCGCAGCAAAATCCCTATCCCCTCCAAGCCTGCCGTAAGGAACTTCGTTCCAAAAATATTTATTTTTATCTTTACGTAGTATAAAACGAAGTCTCGCTGTTGTTGTCGCTGTATGTATTTCGCTCTTTGGTTTTTTAAATTACGGAACGGATTTTAATGAAGTTTTCATCAATGGACAGAGTAATTCAAGAGAGAGATTATATATATATATATATATATATATATATATATATATATATATATATATATATATATATATAT
This sequence comes from Apodemia mormo, assembly GCA_036924255.1. Taxonomy (NCBI): domain Eukaryota; kingdom Metazoa; phylum Arthropoda; class Insecta; order Lepidoptera; family Riodinidae; genus Apodemia; species Apodemia mormo. The sequence goes on along the minus strand of JAUPFN010000021.1, from coordinate 26,799,869 downwards.
ATATATATATATATATATATATAATACATGCATATTATAGTAGAGAATACATAATACTATCTATACATATAATAAAATCGTAGAAAAGTCAAAACTGTACATTGAATATTTTTTTAAAAGAATACTTGGGGCGTGATCTACAATCGATATCGAAGCCAAAAATATAGTTTTTAGAATTTTTGTCTGTTTGTCTGTTTATCTGTTTGTCTGTATGTATGTCCGGGATAAACTCAAAAAGTACTGCATGGATTTACTTAAAATTTTGTATGAATATTACTAATAGGTCTGGTCAATATATAGGCTACATATTATCACGCTATCACCTACGGGGGAGGGGCAGTGCGGAGTAAACGAACTCCGCGCGGACGAAGTCGCTGGCAACAGCTAGTACATACATATTATATAGTTGTACCGGTGGGAGGGATGCGCTTTGCCGCGCTCTCGGCTGGGTACCACCATCTTGCTTGTTTCTCTTGTGTTTTCGGTGAGAAGAGCAATACAGGCAGTGTAATTACTGGCTCCGAGACTTAACATCTTATGTCTTAGGATAGGCAACACATAAACCTGGGCTAGTGCCAGGTAAGCTAGTTTATGTTCATTGGCGACGTCGACCACTTGTCATCAGGTGCCACGTCTGTCAGTTTGCCTATCCCACTAACATTAAAAAAGAGAAAAGCCGAGAATGAACCCGTGCGAAGCAGGGGCTGGTCTCTAGTTTATATATAAAGCTCATCGATACAGTAACGAATGCCTATAAATCGTGAAATTCCAGTTACGCCCAACAAGGTCAGATTTTCTCAACCTGACCCTTACCATTTACAAGATGCGAAATCTGCTGGGCGCGCTGAAGGTCGACGTAAATGCCAGCTGCATTCAGCAGGTGCATACAATCTCATGTACTCAACAGTGGGAGAACCGGTATGACGGATTTCCTATTTATAACATCGACTCGACTCGATATTGGTGTACCAGTAACTCACTAACAATATGGGGGGACTACGAGAGCTTGATAATACTATACTTACTAGGACAATTCAGTACGCCACGATTCACTGGATTGATGGCTAATTATATGTGAAGACCATCATTTGCCAAACTTTTCAACTCTTAAAACTTTATCGATTAGGTACATTAATACTTTACTTGCTTTTGCCCGCGGATTCCCTCGCGTAAAGTAAGAGACAAAAGTAGCCTATGTCACTCTCCATCCCTTCAACTAAAAATAACCAAAATAAAACTAAAACTATAAGTAAGTAATTAACCTAAATACCATTTTAGTATCATTTTAGGGAAAGGGTTACTGACTTAGCATTATGTCACAGTGTAGACTGTAACGCTGGTATTCTGTCAGCACCTTGCCGAAAAGGTAGTCGGTAAACTTGTGCATGTGGTGTTCTATTCGCCACATGAATGGGCGACGCACAATGAACATATTCGAATCCATAGGCGATGGCTGTACCAGGTGAATCTTCTAGTGGAAAGGTGTTGTACCTTCTCTCTATCTGCTTCTTAACTATAATAAGGTACCTATATATAAAAATTGTCAATCGTAGTTGGCAAGAGAACCCCGAATATTATAATACAGAGTAAATAATATAAACTTACGTATGTAGAAGATTTTTACGCCGTGTTGGTCCCGGCCTCCTTTGACGAATAGGCCAGCTGCCGTTCTGCCAGGCAGGTCCTAAAAGGCGACCGATTTGCTATCGAGTCACTACCATCGTGGCTACTAGGTGGTAGAGTTCTGCATTGTCTAGCCCGGGTCTGGTACCACCGCCTTATCTATTCCTGCTGCAATAGCGTCAGTCCTTTTCGCTGTCGTGTTCCGGTTTGGAGGGTAAGGTAGCCGGTAAACTTATGGATGTGGCATTAGACCTCGCCACAAGATAGCAACGCACCATTAACATCTTTGGTGTCTATAGGCGATGGTTGACTCTTTCCATCAGGAGATCCATCTGCTGGTTTGCTATCTTATGATAGAAAAAAATATATATGTATTAATTTTTTCAACATAATATAATTACAAAGAAGTCACTGGTAAATGTTTAATGCTATTAGCATAATTACGTCCCTATAAATTATTCGCTAAACTACGAAGGTTGTACAGAACTCCTTTCACTGTAATATGTTGTTGCAATATACCTATTTCATTTTAAAAGTCAGTAATTCAACTGAATTCAACTATCCAATCCTTTGAACGACAAGGCTTTTTTAGCAATTGAAAAATCGTCATTATTATTATTAAAACTCGTAACTCCATTTGGACATAATTTACAGAAACTAGAAAAAACATTTTTTTTTTCAAAAAAATCATTTTTCAATCATTATTTTTGTGAAATGTTTATTTTTAGATCATAAGATAGCAAACAAGCAGATGAGTCTCCTGATGGAAAGAGTCAACCATCGCCTCTATAGGCGATGGTTGATCATTAATATAGTTGGTGTGTATACACCAACTATATTAATGGTGCGTTGCTATTTAGTGGCAAGGTCTAATGCCACTCGCATAAGTTTACCGGCTACCTTATCCTCCAAACCGGAACACGACAGTGATAAGCACTGACGCTATTGCGGCAGGAATAGGTAAGGCGGTGGTGCCAGACCCGGACGAGACAATGCACAACTCTACCACCTAGTAGCCTCGATAGTAGTGACTCGTACAGCCAATCGGCCGATTTTTACAACCTGCCTGGCAAAACGGCAGTTAGGTAGCCGGTAAACTTATGCGTGTGGGTGGGTGGCAGTAGACCTCGACTCGCGCACCATTAACATCTTTGGTGTTATATATAGGTGCTAGTTGACTCTTTCCATCAGGAGACCCATCTGCTTGTTTGCTATCTTATGATATAAAAAATAGCCGAATTGATGTCTCTCCTTTTAGGAAATCGGTTGAAAATGATTGCAAAGCTCTGTTTAAATGCTTAACTTTGTAAAATTAAAAAAAAATTTGGACGAACTATACGAACATAAAATAGTTTGTCTAGCTCTTTTGATAAGGCGACTGTCGATAACTCACTATTTCCCGTTCCCCTGTTGGTTCAGGGACTTTTTACATAATAATCTATCCATCTTCCCGACAGGCAGTTCGAAAAGGGCGATCGTAGTCTCAACGTGCAAAAACCATTGTAAAAAATTATTGTTAATTAATCATATTCTTGACCTATCTTTTTAGTCAATATATTTATTAACATAATATGGAATTAATTGGATATAAAATATTTTTCACCCATTAAGCAGCTCGGTGAAGGTCATTCTATAGTCCATTACTATTGTGACAATTTTGTGACCTGCGATGCCTCCCCCGCGTTTGGTACTTTTTCTACTCTTGACGCAATTACCTCAGTTATGTATGCTTGATGCTGAACGTGGAATAAGTAAGGCGCTGGTACCAAACCTGCATGATACGTCGCAGAATTCTGCCGCCTTGTAGTCACGATGGCAGTGACATGTTTTGCTAATCGTTGATCAGAAAAAAGCAGGCACATGTCTTATTCTTCAATAGGAGTCCGGACCAATACAGGGTATATTTACAAATCCTTCTGCATTGTCCATAATAAAAACAAATATTTTGTAATATTTTGTAAAGTGGTAAATTGTTGGCTGTTGAGATATGTCCACCCACGATTAGCCACAGATACTTAGTCCCACAATTTAATAGGTTTTTTTTTATATCATAAGATAGCAAACAAGCAGATGGGTCTCCTGATGGAAAGGGGATACCATCGCCTATAGACACCAAAGGTGTTAATGGTGCGTTGCTATCTCGTGGCTACCTTACCCTCCAAACCGGAACACTACAGGGACTAGCACTGACGCTATTGCGGCAGGAATAGGTACGGCGTTGGTACCAGACCCGGGTGAGACAATGTAGAACTCTACCATCTAGTAGCCACGATGGTAGTGACTAGTATAGCCAAACGGTCACCTTTTACGACCTGCCTGGCAGAACGGCAGTTGGCCGCTATTCTTCAAAGGAGCCCGGGACCAACACGGGACAATAGGGGCAAATAGGTGACAAGCCTATTGTCAACCGGCCACTTAACCAATTCCAGGCAACGTTGCTTTTATCAGAAAACTGAAAACACCCATTTGAATCGCCTCCATCCCGGAATAAAACTCGGGATATATCATGTGGTCAACACCGACGTCGGACCACTGGACCACAGAAGCAAGAGGAGAGCAGAGATATTTAATTTTTTGTATTTATTATTTTGTGAAATCTATGTCAAAAATATGTGCTTCAAATACATGAAAGTTTTTAAATGATATAAATCAACAGTGCGCGTGAGTACTGTCAACTATTGTCAAACAGTAACGACATGAAATTGGTCCGTATAACCGGTTCTATCCAGGTCAAGTGTAGTATTGTACTTCCTGGCTCAGCGGTCACCCGGTTTCTTAGATTTAATCACCAATAAGTTATATTTCTATTATTAAAGACGATGAATTATTGTGTCCGTGTCGTATTATCAGGCTTTCACTATTTTATTCAATAGAAATTTAGATCCCTTCAGTACGGTTCCGTTAGGCAGTAAAGTTATTGAAATTGTAGAGCATGTATTGTGTATCTATAATAGCGTTTGACTGTGGCTTCGCTCGTGTTTTTTTTCTGTAATCTAAGAACAGTCCTTTTTTTCTGGATGAAAGGATTCAACTATTTTATTCAATAGAAACTTAGATCTCATCAGCTTTATGTTCATTATAAATAAATAAATAAATATTCACGGGACCAATTGCACTTACTGATCTAACCCCAAAGTAAGCAAATTATTTGCTTGTGTTATGGATGTTAGTCAACGATACTAATACATAGAAATACATATATAAATACTGGAACATATTTAATAAATACCCAAACCCGGAAATAAAAACATTTATGCTCATCACACAAATGCTTGTCCCCGTCGGGGATCGAACCCGAGCCCCGTCGATTGCGTAGTCAGGGTCGCTAACCACTCAACCAAGCGGGCGGTGTTCATTATCCATTAGGTAGAAAAGTTTGACCGCGACTGCGCTTTTGTTTTTTTATCCCGTAGAAGCAGTACTTTTTCTAGATGAAAGGATTCCACTTTTTTATTCAAAAGAAATTTAGATTTCTCACTTCGGTTCCATTTGGCAGTAAATTTGTTGAAATGGTAGAGTATGTACTCGTATTGTATATCTATACTAGCGAATATCCACAACTTCGATTGAGTTTTTCTTCTATCCTGTAGGAACTCTACTATTCTCTGTAGGCGTGGATCATTTAACAGTTAACATATTAATTTTCGTATTAAATTTTTTTAACAATTAACAACTGTTATTTATATTAGCACATACTGTTAAAAGTAATTTTTATGCATCACTATAATTACCAATAACTTGATATATGATAACAATGTTGGTAAAATGTTTAAAAGAGCGTTTTTTTTTTGCTCGCTAACTTGATTTATGATAATACTTTTATTAAAAATATTTCGAGAGACCGTGATAATAATAACTGTTAAAAGTTATTAAAACTATTCTAGAGGACCTTTTTTTGGTAGCTTCGTGTTTTACTGCTTCTAATACTTATTATATATAGGCTACTGATATAATATAACATAAACAAATAACTGTTAAATAATAATTAACTTTAACAACATAATAGTTAATTTGATTAAACAATAATTTCCATGCCTAATTCTCTGGTTAAAATGTACCCTATGTTCTTTGACCTTTCCTATACCTTTGACAACGTGCTTACAAAATATCATCGTTAAGGAGTTTAGATGTGAAAGCGTAACAAACAAACTCACTTAGGATGTTTTGTCATAAAAAGTCCTGTGATTAGATTTTTACTTGACCGGGGATTTAAGTGTGTTAATGAACTATTGGGACGAATAGTGTGCTAAGCTAGAGACGGAATATGTGGCTTTGTGTGTGTAATTTTCTGGCTAATGCTGTAACGTGCTGTTCATGGCTGAATTTACACTTAAGGTGGCATCGACTGCCAACGATCGGCAGGAGTGCAAGCACCGTCGTGCGGTGTATAGTTCATGCAGCTGTTCGAAGCTCCATATCTGACAAGGTGCTGCTGACCGGCAGCCAGTGTTGGTCATTGTCAACTTCGGTGTGAATAAAACCCTTCATGCCCGTACACTGCCTTAGACTCGGAAAGGAAAACTTTTATTTCACCTAGACAATTCAAGTTATCGTGTTGAATGGGGAGCTGTTCCGATTATGAGATTAGGATCAGAAAAAAATACGACGAGGCATCCCGAAAGCAAGGCAATTTAATTTATTAAAATTAATTCTGTAGATTGGTCATAAGCACATATATTTATTATTGTAAATTTATGTCATAAGTATTATTGTAAATTTGATTTAAAAATATTTAACAATAATTTAATTTTGTAATATCTGAGCTTTTTGAGTAATAAGCTCAGTTGATGATTTTTTATTCATAAATTCGGACAGATAGCTATACATAAATGTATATCGTGGTTAGTGGTCGAGTGGTAATTTCCATATTACATGCCATAAAGGCATTTCATGTGAACGTAACTTAAGGCTATATTGATATGTATGTATTTATTATATTTATCCACGTGAGTTTGCTGCAGCCATTACTTTTGTTGTAATTTTATGATTTTTCACTTCACATTTAGATTTAGCAAGCTGTATGTAAATAATATAGCTGTCGTCATTGTGTTGGCCTACAATAAAACCTTGCCGTATTGCTTTAAATTTCTGTTTCTCGTATTTAATGTAGTTAGATAGAATTGTTTATTTCTCAGAATATGTTACATATAGTTGATTTTTGGATTGCTTAGTCTAGTTTCATATATTCTACCGTTCCCGGCATAAAAATATTTTAATTATTAAGCGTGTCTTAATCTAAAAAAATATTTTTTTCCTCATAAAATTAATTAAATACATTATTCTCACGATACAAATTCATTATTCTTTTTATTTACATAATCATAACATATTTTCCTCTTAAACCTACAATGTAATATTTTTTACCTCATTAAACAATATCAATAAATAATCAAAATCAATGTCAATATATTGTCAGTACTTTACATTTGTGATTTAAAATTATGCAATAAAAATCTTATAGTTGCTTTAAACCTTTATATACATATGTCTTACACAATATAGTTTCAAAGTTTTGTCTTTACAGATGAGTTCTCTTGTGAATATGTATGTTTGCTAAACATATTAAAACTAGCTTACATCCCTGGATTAATTAATAGTTACTTTTCTATCCTTCTAGAAAATGAAAATTTTTCTAGCGCAAACTATCAGACTTTAAACCGCCCTGTTGATCGAATGGTTAGTGAACTTTATTACGAATCCATGGGGTTCGGGTTTGATTCCCTGCCAGGAGACAGGGACTATCATTTGTGTGACCACATACATGTTTGTATTCCTGCGTTTAATACTCAATACTCAATACTCAATCATTTATTGCATTATATGTTACAAACAATTTTAGGTATTACAATAATAATTAGTAGATAGTGAACATATACACCCTATTAGGGTATTGCAATGTAGGACTGGACCGATCCATTTCATGAAAGATTTATGTGATTGTCATTAAGGAAGTCGTTAACGGTGTAGTAACATTTTTCTATCAGGAGATTTTTCACAAGTTTTATAAATATACGGTCATTTTCTTCCGATTTAATTTTATCTGGTAATTTGTTATATATTTTCACACACATTATATTTGGTCCGGAACTATGCATTCTTAATTTTGATTGTGGCAATTCTAAATTATACTTAAATCTACTTTCGAAGCGTCGTGGAATATCCATTTGATTTTTAAAAAATTGAGGATATTTTCTTATAAATTTAATTGCTTCCATAATGTACATTGATGATAACGTTAATATTTTCAGGCTTTTAAAATATGGTTTGCAGCTTTCAGTGTCTTTGATATTCTTGAGAATACGTATACATTTCTTTTGGGAAATAAATATATCTTGTACTTTTACACTATTTCCCCATAGTAGAATGCCATATGTAAGCCATGAGTTTGCATATGCATAATATGCGGACAATGCGGTGTTAAAATCCGTTGCTTTGCGAAGTTCTCTTAAAGCATAAGTAAAACTCGACATTTTTGTTTTAATTTTTTTTATATGATTTTTCCAGTTTATATTTGAATCTATGTCCAAGCCTAATAATGTGAACGTATCAATGCATTCTATTTTTATATTATTATATTTAAAGTTAATGTCAAGGGGGATTTTTTGATAGGGTCTGAATTGAATTAGTTTCGTCTTTGAAAAATTTATGTCAAGGTTTTGGTTTTTCATCCAGTTATTTAAATTATTAAAAATGTCAGTGAGTTTTTGAATTAAATTTATATTATTTTTACATGATGTCAAAAGGGAGATATCGTCCGCAAATAGTACACAATATTCATTAATTATTTTTGGAAGGTCATTAATATACAATAAAAATAGGATACATCCCAGTACACTTCCCTGTGGGATAGAATTTTCTATTTGTATCATTTTAGATTTTGTGACATCAATTTTACTGTTTTTGATATCAAAGTTTTCAATTGTTACACATTGCTGACGGTTACTTAAGTAAGATTTGAACCATTGTAAAGGTACGCCGCGAATTCCTATGTCGTAGAGCTTTTGTAATAGGATATTATACTGTACTTTATCATATGCTTTAGTCATATCCAATAAAATCCCTAAAGCATATTTTTTTCATTAATTATGTTAAGTGCTTCATTTATATATTTATATACTGCTAAAGTTGTGGAGTGGTTTTTACGGAAACCATTCTGGGAGTCGTGGAATATTTTGTATTTTTCACAGTAAGCATTTAAACGTTTTTGCATTACTTTTTCAAAAATTTTTGATGAGGTAGGTAAAAGCGCTATAGGCCTATAATTCTGTGGGTCTAGCTTAGACGCCTTTTTGTGGATAGGGTTTATTCCTGAGTAATCGTATCGTTGATGATGATAGATAATTTGCTTACTGTGGGTTAGATCAATTCATATAATTTGTTAAACAATTTATATTGTTACGTACTACGGGTTCGTAATTGTAAGAAAACACCACTAATATTAAATCCTTGTATTTAGTATACAAATACACAAAACAACACATTGCAATACTAAAATACACTTTACACACTAGTCACTCACTATACTATCACTGAACTACACAATAAAACACTTCTCGCTTCGCACTGTTCACTTTAAGTATCGCTCTCGATCGCTTGATAAAAACTGCCTTGTATTTGTCAACATATCTCTATTTATAGCCAGGGTAAAGTTCTACCTGTATCCAGAAAAATCTAAATGTATCGGGAAACAATGAATCACTTCTTATCGTAAACATGTTATGAGTCATAAATCCTAGTACACGCTACTTTCAACCTTATGCCATATCGCACAAAGTCCATTATAGCATAGCCCAGGTAAACTATTTGTTTGTCAATAGGAGTAGCTATCTCTTTCTTTTATTTCTAGATCTCTCCAGCGCTCCATTTCTACACGTTTCTAGATTATTCGTAACAATATTATTGTATTATTTATGTAGTATATATCCACGTTTACTTAAACTTGGATATATAGCGCTACTTAAATAAGAAATTACTTAAAAAGAAATTAAGAAAGTATCTCCTTTGCTTAAAGGTTGTCTGGTAGAGATGGCTCTATAGTGATAAGACCTTTGTGTTCCCATGTATCTGCTTAGTATGACTGTACAATGTTTGATGTCGTAATTATTGGTGATGAAGTGTATTCATTAATTAGTTCTTTCATTCATATTATTTATTTATTATTATTATATTATCATCTCTTTTTTATACCCCTGTTTAATAGAGGCATTCGCATTTGTAATATTAGTTATAATAATGGCATTGAACATTAATAATATTTAAAAAATATAAACAAAGAAAAACTGTGACAGGATTAGATTTTAACCATCTACTGTCTCGCAAAAAAGTTTTTAAGTTTTCTCTGGAGTTTATAACACGGGTTAATAATTATCAAGAAGTTTTATGAAGTTTCGAAGATATATGTCATGTAGCGTTTCAATCGCGCCACGTCTGAAACCCGACGCATGTAGCACACAACCGTGATGTAAGTCACTTTCCTTCCGAGATTGTTACCGAAAAAAGAAAACAATGCCTTGTAACGTGTAACGACTTACGTTTATTGCATTTTAATGTTCGTGCGGGAATTCGGCCGCGGTGTCTATGGCATTATAATAATCGACAATCTACACAATTATTGAACTCCTTGTGAATTCTAACGGTTTGTCCTGCCTTACGCGCTATGTTTATGTTACGGAATTACGGAGATATAAGCCGAAACGATTTTTCGCAAAATGGCGGCACTTCTGCCCCATAAATTATAAGTATTTTGTGCATTTAAATCATACATACAGTACGTCACACTGAACCTAATCTATAAAAACAATTTCTTCAATTTAATGCATTATGGAAAAGATGTAACGGACTTCTCTATTGCCTGTATTAAAAGGAATGCGCAACCTACCGGCCGCTAGTTTGTTACAAAATTTTATTGTTGATATTTAAATTAATAGCCTAATTAAAAATACTGGTTTCGATTTAAAGTGGTCTAGATTTTGTATGCAGGCACAATTTCTGTGTCAATGTTACGTAAATTAAAACTCCGATAATCCCTAATATCTGTGTTGCGAAGTAAATAAATAATTCTGATATATACATAAAATAGCTATCTTAATTTACATAGAATCTGGTTCAAGGGTAAAAAGCTAATTTTATTGGCAATATACAGCATAGTTTATACGGCTTACAAACGGATTAATCCATTGATATACTATTTTTACTATTAATATATCGTTACGAACTTATGGTCCGTTATCTATGTCGCAGTGAAATTGTCAGTACCGTTAGATTATAATTTACCTAAGTGATATATAATTTAACTGCTAACCTAACCTAACCAAATTATAAAATCCCTAGGTAGATTATAATCTAACGGCTACTGACAATTTCACTGCGACATCTATACATGTAATAAAATCGTAGGAAAGTCAAAACTGTACATTAATATTTTTTAAAAACAATACTTGGGGCGTGATCTACAATCGATATCGAAGCCAAAAATATAGTTTTTAGAGTTTTTGTCTATTTATCTGCTTGTCTGTATGTATGTCCGGGGTAAACTCAAAAAGTACTGCATGGATTTACTTCAAATTTTGCAAGAATATTACTTACAGGTCGGGTCAACATAGACTAAATATTATCACGCTATCACCTACGGGGGTGGAGCAGTGCGGAGTAAACGAAGTCCACGCGGATGAAGTCGCTGGCAACAGCTAGTTGTGTAATAAAATACCACTTATCTTAAAACCATGTTTATTTACCACACATATGCACGATATACCATAATACAACACATAAATGCGCACTGACTAACATTAGTAAAACCGGAACTATATTCACACTAAAATTAGCTGTCTAAGCCAAATCACTATCCGTATTCAGACTCAATCGCTCTGTCGCTTTTACCGCACTATATCGTCCAAATTATCACTTCGAGATCAATTTAAGAAAACTGACTTACTTTTCGCCAACACGTCCTTATCTATACCCAAGGTCAGGTTCTAAAATGTTCTCGAAATTCTACAAATGACTGGTATAATAATTTACACGTAAACAAGTCATAGTACACGCTAACTGTAACCTTATGCCTTATGCGAGAAGGTCTATTATGGTATCGCTGTATGTGTATGGTATAACGATGGAGAGTTTAAATTATACCCTTTTTTTAACTCACGTGAACCGTAGGGTATGAAAGCACAGGAGGAGTGCAGAAAACTAATATTTTCAAATAAAATTCGTTAGAAATAAAAATAAACATTACACATTACATTATGTGACATACACGATAATATACACACAAGTAAATTATTTTCTTTACGACTAAAGTCTATTGTCAAATATAAAAGAGATTTTATTATTTAGTCTATGGTCGAATTACGGACACAGGACGGTCGATTAAAACAAATTATTAAATATTATTACATCGAATCCCTTACAAGAGTATTTATAGGCATTGCACTTTGTCGATTAACGAGATGAGATTCCATCTCTGAATTTTATCGTTCTGATTGCGGCTATTGATTATTTCTTGCGATAACCGGGATTGACAGCATTACGTGGCCATTTGAAGCACTAGGGCAGCGTTTCCCATTTGCCGGGGCGCGACCCGGTACCAGGCCATCAAAAAAAAAACAACCGGGTCGCAACATTCCCGCCTTGCTTTAAATATTACCTACTAGCTGACCCGGCAAACGTTGTTTTGCCTTACATATTAGGAATCCATAGCGGACAAACAACGTGACACGTAATTTATATAAGACTGCGGGATTGTCCTTCCACACAGCCAAAATGGCATTAAAATTTATAAGTTAGTTAAGTGGTTAAGTATTCTTAAATTTTCTAATTTTCCGCGCAATTTTCTTAATATTTTCTTTTATAAGAACCTTCTCCTTACAATTCCACAACAAAAAAAAAATTACCGAAATTGGTCCAGCCATTCAGGCGTGATGTCGTGACCAAGGAAAATAGGGATTGATTTTTATATATATAGATTATAGATTGACGCAACGTGACGCGAGGAAAATTCGTTGAGTGATGACAAAATAGGCGACATTAAAGTATGTAACATTAATTAAACCTTTTTACTATTATTAAATATGTATTATTTCACCTAATATAACAATCTTGGGTTTAAAAGTATTAAGTGGGTCACGAAGGGCCAGTGTGAAAATTACCGGGCAATATCAAAACAATGTTTGGGAAACACTGCACTAGGGTGTTAATACAGCATCGCTGGATTCGAGCTGCAATTGTAATTTCGAATTTCGGAGAAAACTCCAAAAAACCTTAATAACAGATTTGTCTTATTTATAAACTCATTATCACGAGGCAGTTTCTGATGAATCACTAAATCTGTGTAATATATAAAAAAGTTCTTGCTCACTGACCGACATATCATCGCCCAGCCCTGACCCTTGGACCAAAATGGCTGAAAAAATTTTCAAGAGTTATTCTTATGACGTAGACAAGGAAAAAGAAAGCATTCAATATTTCAACAAGTTGAACTTATCGACAGTAACTCATGAGCGTTCCGGAGAGGCAAGGTCACAAATTCAAATCCTGTTAAATTTTAAGATTTTCCCAAGCACAGGATAAGTGCTAAAACACATATATAACAAGGGAGGGTTTTTTGAAATTCATCCCCTAAGATGGTGAAATAAAGGGTAAGTATTGTATTAAATATCTTACAATGACGACATGTTAATTTTATCGGAAGCGAAGCTGCGCGACACAGCTATCAAAGAGAAGTATATCAAAAGGTTCAAAGAGTGAAAGAAGTTAATATTAGTAGACTAAACGAAAGCTAACATCTACACATGCACTTGTCTAGTTTCAATAGCCATTGTAGGTGATTGTAGTGAACTATTCATACGTTAATGCGCACGCGCTGAACAAACAGCGAAACTAGAGCGACCCACTTCCTTACATCATCGCTGCGTGCGCGCATAAATGGATGTCTTGATTTGTGTTCCAAGACTTCTAAACCTTAATAGACCTGTGGCACGACACTTCTCGCGCGGGAGTAATGTCATCGTCGATTTCTTTCAAGTTTACCGTAACGTGCACCGTAATGCCATTAATATTTTTTGAATTATTATTATCTACATTAGATGAACTTTCTAGTGTAAAGCTATGCCCTTTTCGAAGAATACATTACTTTCTTGTCAGAGAGCTAGGCGAGTGATTGACCAAAAATGTTACTACCATCGTGATTAGGCGGTAGAGTGCTGCAATGGGTCACCAGTGTTTACTGCCTCTTTGCTTTTCCTTCCATAATGCCGTCAGCGCTTGTCACTATCGTGTTCCAGTTTGGTGGTTAATGTAGTCGTTTAATTAATGCCTTTAAATAGCATCTTTGATGTCTATACGCACTGGTTATTCTCTTTCCACCAGGAGAGTTATCTGGTCATAGATTTATAGCTTTCTTAGTGTTGTCAATATTTAGCGCTTTGTGGTTCTTGTGAAGGTTCTTGTTATGACAATGTTACATCTTATATCATCGGTGGATCCAACTGATAAATGAATGTTTTAATTAGTACATCCTAAAATCCTATCAAAAATAATTTTCTTCGTTAATTTGAAGTTTGGTTTTGTAGAATTACAATTAATTCAGTGATAACCAGCGCTTAATCCACAGATACTACTTTCATTTTAAATTTATTTAGACAATTGAATTGTTCCAGCAACCTTGTTAGGAATGTTAAATGACTAGTCTACATATATAAATCTTTGCCTTCTTTTATGTGATGTGATGTGACTGTAGGTTGCGTAGGATTGTGGGTTAATAAGGACATTTGAAGTTGCATTACGGTAGACTTATCATCTATATTAATTATCTATATTATTTTCTATATTAATTTAAATATTATCCATACTAATATTATAAATGCGAAAGTTTGGATGTTTAGATGGATGTTTGTTACTCAATCACGCAAAAACTACTGAACCGATTTGAATGAAATTTGGTACACAGGTAGATGATGACCTGGAATAGCACATAGGCTACTTTTTATCCCGGAAAAATTAAGTGATCCCACGGGATTCGCCAAAAACTTTTATAATGCAGCAGCATTTAAATTACTGCACGCTGCAGCTAGTAGCTTATAAAGATTTAGTCTTCATATTTTTCGCAGTTTGTAACCGTAGCGAAGGCAAGATTGTCGGTCATAATGTCCTAGTGATTAAATATTCAAATTTTTAAATTTGTGTTTCTTTAAATTTGTATTGTATTTTATAGAAATTAACAAAGAATATAATTAAAATATACTATGTAACACTAATACTGGGGCCGCACTTGCGTCTACCGTCACAAAGCTTCGTGCAATGGCACGGTAAATGCAGATGCGCCCGGCTATTACCAGCTATTGTCGCATACATTCCGGACTGCGTGTGCCTTAACGCGTATATAACGTCGCATCGGGACGTTAGACGCAAGTGCAGTTCCAGCTAATGTAGTGTTGTTAATAAACCTATTTGAGCATGCGTGTAGATAAGCGTGATTCTGTCTCATAGACTACGTCGTAGCAATACGTGACAATGAACGAAACAGAATGAGTGCTGCATTACGCACATATTCATAACTAGCTGAGCCCGCGAATTCGTCCGCGCGGAAAAATTTCGAAAATAGTAGCCTAAGTTACTCTCTATCACATCAGCTATCTGCCAGTGAAAGTTCCGTCAAAATCGATGCAGCCGGTCCAGAGATTAGCCGGAACAAACAGATAGACAGACATACAAAAATTGTAAAAATATGTTATTTTGGTATATGTATCGTGTATACATCCATATGCACTTAGTAAAAAACGGTTATTTTAATATTACAAACAGACACTCCAATATTATTTATTTGTATAGATGTATAGATTGCTTATGCATAAGACCGATTGTCCTCCATGCTTAATATTATATTATTATTATCAAGTTTGCCACCTCCTTTAAACGGCAGAGTGGAATATAACAGGCCAACACTGACAGTAGATAAATATAGGACAGTAGGTACTTCGGTGAGCACAGTCACCACATAAATACCAATAGACACGGTGTTGGGCGCAAAATACGTAGCCGCCCATATGAGCGAATGTATGTAAATGTCAAACGCTTGCAGATATATTATATATAAAATTCTCGCGTCACAATGTTCGTTCCCGTACTCCTCCTAAACGGCTTGAACGATTTTGATGAAATTTCGTATGCATATTCAGTAGGTCTGAGAATCGGCTACTATCTCTTTTTTGTACCCCTAAGTGATAAGGGTTGTTCACCCCTAAAAATATTTTTTATTTTATAGTCAAATTTTTTTATTTTTACTTTTTTATGATTCAGCATTGAAAAATACATACAACTCTAATTTTTTACCCTTCTATCACCAACCCTTATTTTTTAATTAAAAAAATTATATGGCAAAACAACGTTAGCTGGGTCAGCTAGTATCGTATATACATAGAAATATCCCGTATTTTGCTATTTTATCGTGTTGAATAAAAAGTAAAGGCTTTTGGAGTATCTCCTGGAGTGATTTTATTTATAACATAAGATAGCAAACAAACAGATGGGTCTCCTGATGGAAAGAGCCACCCATCGCCTAAAGACACCTAAGGTGTTAACCGTGTTTTGTTATCTTGTGGCGAGGTCTTATGCCACGTGCATAAGTTTACCTGCTACCTTACCCTCCAAACCGGAACACGACAGTGACAAGTACTGACGCTATTGCGGCAGGAATAGGTAAGGCGGTGGTACCAGACCCGGGCGAGACAATGCAGAACTACCATCTAGTAGCCACGATGGTAGTGACTCGAATAGCCAATCGGTCGTCTTTTACGAGCCGCCTGGCAGAACGGCAGTTGGCCTATTCTTCAAAGGAGCCCGGGACCAACACGGGGTAGCCCGTAGTTATTTCATCGGTAAGTATTATAACTCTGTTTATCGCAAGCGACATTAATACGTAAGAAATTTCCTTGAAAGGCGTATCCAGTTTAATCCGTGGTGAGCACCCACTATTACGTCTGTCTAAGTCTAAATTTTTTTGTGTACGGTAAAAAACATTATTTCCAAGGCGCTGTATCAATTAACTAGATACCGTTTCCGGCACTCTGTATATCTCCGACGTAACATTAATAAGATTGAAATTTATTTGTTTATGTTTATAGAAATTAACATTGCAGCATTCATTACCGACATTTGTTTGTGATGCATATCTTAAAGTCTAAGATATCTTAAAGTCTTTATAAAAAAAACATTCAAATTCAAATGGAATGAAATTATTAATTGTTGTTAAAAAGCGACAGTAATAAAAAGGACAGAATTAACTTTAGATAATTTTTACATCTATACATACATATAAGAAAATCGTAGAAAAGTCAAAACTGTACATTGAATATTTTTTAAAAGAATACTTGTTACTATCTACAATTGATATCAAAGCCAAAAATTTTGCATGAATGTTACTAACAGGTCAGGTCAACATATAGGCTACATATTATCATGCTATCACCTACGGGGAAGGAGCTGCGCGGAGTAAACGAAGTCCGCGCGGACGAAGTCGTGGGCAACAGCTAAAGGAAAACGAAATAACTCATCACGTTTCTTCTTATGCTAAATCGTAGAACATCATATGAGACGAGTTCTCGATTTGGATTTAATATCAAACCAAGTCGTATTTTAGTAATCGGTCACTAACACTTTATACTCGGCATTTCTGAGTGCTAAGTGTGAGTTTTTCTTTTCGCATTCGAAGTGAGCGCGTTTCGAGTTTACTAGGAATTTGTATGTGATTTGTACAGCACCACCTAGTGGTAAACGTGAGAAACCACTATTTTATTTTAGTCTAGTTTATCACTAGGTGGCGCTGTACAAATCACATACAAATTCCTAGTAAACTCGAAACGCACTCACGATCGAATGCGAAAAGAAAAACTCACACTTAGCACTCAGTACTTACAACCAATATAGAGCGAACAGCGTTTGAGTAAAATTTGCTTAATATTTCCGCAAAAGCGATCAACGAGGAATTTAAAATTAAATGTCATTTAAGTATAAATAGAATTCGGTAATCGTATAATATTGTTGCTGGAGCCATATAAAATGCCGGTTTTGTGTAATGCGGAACTACGTAAAAGACTGAATAATTTATATTATCTGTAATATTTAACATATTATACTGACTATTTTTGGATATGATCGTTATTTGTATTTTATTTAGGGTTCCGTAAATTGGTGCTAATTATTTGTACATTTTTAGGGTACCGCTATCAAAGGGTAAAACTGGACCCTATTACTAAGACTCAGCTGTGCATCCGTTCGTCTGTCTGTTACTGTCCGTCCGTCTGTCACCAGGCTGTATAGGAAGGCAACGGTACCGATTACCTAGGCGAGACGTTGCGAAATTCTACCACCTAGTAGTCATGATGGTAGTGACACGACAGTGACTAGCCTAACACTGTTGCGGAAGGAATAGGTAAGGCGGTGGTACCAGACCTAGTCGAGCCGATGCAGAACTCAAGCACTTACTAGTCACGATGTTAGTGACGCGCATAGTCAATCGGTCGCCTTTAACAACCTGCTTGGCAGAACGGCAGTTGGTCCGTGTTGGTCCGGACTCCTTTGGAGTCCGGACCATTGATATTTATTGCCACCCGTGCGGAGCCAGGGCGAGACGCATGATGAGAATAATAATAAGTCATCAAGTTGAATTAAGAAATCTTAATTATAAAGCTTTGTGAAGGTAAAATTACTCGTTACGCAATAATATAGACGGGAAGGTCGTGAAGTATTGAAAATAATAATTACCTTTAATTCCTAAAAATTAAAGCCTATTGAATGAATGAATGAAAGCATATTTTTATTTGTAAGATATGGGTATTTCACAAGGCATTACAAGTAACTATTTAATGGTATTAACATATCATTCTACCATAGTATTATGGGACCGTGCGAAAATTAGTGTCTTGAGTTATCAAGGTTAACAAGACGTGTAGTTTGAGTCAGATTTAAATTTAAATTGTAATCAGGTAGTGAATCACGGGGCAAGTCACTAGTACTGCCATAAAAATCAAGCCATAATTAATTATTTTTTATAGAAGAGGGGGCAAACGGACAGGAGGCTCACCTGATGATAAGTGATTAGCGCCGCCCATAGACAACTACACTACCAGAGTCCTTGTAATTAATTGCCTTGCCGGCCTTTTAAGAATGAGCAAGCTCTTTTCTTGAAGGTCCCTAAGTCGTATCCATTTGGAGGCCTTCGCTATGTCCAAACTAAATGCCAATGCCTCTCTCTTATTCTCGACTGCCTCCGCCCATCGATGTGTTAAGTAAACCAGAAGATCACCAGCTGAGTGTCCGCGACGGAAACCGTACTCTAATCAGCTGGTGCTCCTCTAGACACCTCAGAAGCTGGCAGTAATAATGGGCTCCATTATTTTGGAGAATAAGGAGGTTATCGCTATAGGCCGATATTTTAGACGGAACTGATTGATCGCCTTTTTAGGGATATTAATTGTGTTTTCTCGTGTGACTATGTACAAATAAGTCTAGGGCCCTATTAACGTAACAAAACTTCAATCGTGTCGAAACGTTTAGAGCTCTTAAACATTTTCTCATCATGTTGATCTAGGCTTCTTTGGAGGATAGATTATCTGCCGATCTGCCAGGCAGTTCGTAAAAGCGAACAATTAGCTATAGGAGTAACTACCATCGTGGCTACTAGTAAATAAAATCCTACATTGTCTCGCCCGGGTCTTGGGCCTTATCCATTTCTGCCGCAATATCTTCAATGCTTGTCACAGTCCTATTCCGGTTTGGAAAGTAGGGTAGCTGCTAAACTTTGCATGTAGTACTAAGACCCCGCCACAAGGATAGCAACGTATTAACATATTTAGGGTATATAGTCGATGTTCCGTCGATATAAAACACATTATGCCGGGTAACGCGACGTTGTATCGTGTTTACGTGTGTGAGAGCCCTAAACGCCTCGATCCGAATGAAGTTGAGTACGGACACGATTTGTTTTGCTTTAAATTGCTTCTTTGTTTTACTTATCCTTGTTTTTCCTCTACAACTTGAACGCATAACCTTTCTCTATCAAGGGAAATGCAATCTTTAAAGCAATTTGTATTCATTACTGTTGACCCGCAAGGTCTACATCGTAAATCGTTATCAGTATCGACATGTATGTGATCTCCATATGAATGTCAGTTTGTACATAAAATTATCGATTCTAGATATTTCTATTAGATCATTTTACATATCAATGACGCATTGTAACATGTTGTTTAATGAGTTTAACAACAAATTATTAATGCTTGCCATTTTGCCCACGTGGAATAATTTGCGTTTTATTATAAAAGTAATTTAAAAGTAGAAAAAAAGAATATTACCTTCTAAAGATGCTTTAAAAATTGAAACCGATCGATTAATTTAAAATTATTTGACTATATTTATCTATTCAATATACATATAATAAAATTGTACATTGAATATTTTTTTAAAAGAATGCTTGGGGCGTGATCTACAATCGATATCGAAGCCAAAAATATAGTTTTTAGAATTTTGTCTGTTACTGTTGTATGTATGTCCGGGGTAAACTCAAAAAGTACTGCATGGATTTACTTCAAATTTTGCAATATTACTAACAAGTCGGGTCAACATATAGGCTACATATTATCACGCTATCACCTACGGGGAGGAGCTGTGCGGAGTAAACGAAGTCCGCGCGGACGAATTCGCTGGCAACAGCTAGTGGTGAAATAAATGTACAAGTGCATCATGAACTATTTTCAACTAATAACAATGTAATTGCACCAAGTGCTGACGATTGAAAGTGTAAAATCTAATTTAAAAAATTAAACTGATTTCGAATATCATTCAACCATACCCATTATTTTTGTGTTATACAACTCACCCCCGTGCTTGGGAAACTGGAAAAAACTTAAAAACAATAAAGAAAAATATCGACACGCGGGATTTGAACCTGCGGCCGTCCCCCTACAGCCGGGACGCTCTTCGACTGAGCTAGTGTCCCGCGTGTCGATATTTTTCTTTTTTGTTTTTTTATGGTTTAACCATACCCATATCTCAAAAACCGAACCGAACAGAACAGAGCCGATTTTGATGAAGCTGTTTTGCTGTTAGCTGTTTTTGTTTCACCAAAAAATTTTATAAAGCAGCAGCTAAAAGGTACCTTTTAGCTGCTGCTTTATAAAAGTTTTTGGTGAAACTAGTATTATGAATGCGAAAGTTTGAATGCATGTATGAATGTTTGTATCTTTTCACGCAAACGATTTACATGAAATTTGGCCCACATATAGATGATGACCTCAGACAGCACAGGGTACTTTTTATCCCGGAAAAAATATTGGTTTTTTTTTTTATATTATAAGATTGCAAACAAGCAGATGGGTCTCCTGATGGAAAGAGTCAACCATCGCCTATAGACACCAAAAATGTTAATGGTGCGTTGCTATCTTGTGGCGAGGTCTAATGCCACATGCATAAGTTTACCGGCTACCTTACCCTCCAAACCGGAATACGACAGTGACCAGCACTGACGCTATTGCGGCAGGAATAGGTAAGGCGGTGGTACCAGACCCGGTCGAGCCGATGCAGAACTCTACCACCTAGTAGTCACGATAGTAGAGACGCGCATAGCCACTCCGTCGCCTTTTACGACCTGCCTGGCAGAACGACAGTTGGTTGGCCTATTCTTCAAAGGAGCCCAGGACCAACACGGGGAAAAGTTGTTCTCGTGGGATTCACCAAAAATTTTGTAATGCAGCGGCCTGCAGGGCGCAGCTAGTATTTTATTTACTTAACTAGGTGTTGCCCACGACTTCGTCCGCGTGGACTTCGTTTATTCCGCACAGCTTCTCCCCCGTAGCTGATAGCGTGATAATATGTAGCCTATATGTTGACCCGACCTGTTAGTAATATTCATGCAAAATTTGAAGTAAATCCACGGAGTACTTTTTGAGTTTACCCCGGACATACATATAGACAAACAGACATACAGACAAACAGACAAAAATTCTAAAAACTATATTTTTGGCTTCGGTATCGATTGTAGATCACGCCCCAAGTATTCTTTTAAAAAAATATTCAATGTACGGTTTTGACTTTCCTACGATTTTATTATATGTATAGATGATTAATTATAGCACAAAGAGAAATGGAATCCATGTAAACTTATATAGAGGTAAAGGTCAATTTGTTTGGACTGGAGTAAAATGGCCGGCGGAAGTCCAATTGCACCAATTGACTGCGCGCGCTCATAAAGCTGCGTGCAAATTTCAATTCGTTTTCGGTGTCTTTGATTTTTTAGTGAAAATAATTAGTCTTATTATTTGTTAATTAAAAGCAATAATCGGCGTCGAACAAGCAAACATTTCACTAATGTTTTTTGGTTTATATATCAGTCGGCCTAAGATCTGCAGCACGCGATGTCTCACACGCGATTAATACGTTGTTGCTAATATCTTTTTCGTTTCACTGGTCAAAATTTTTTTTGATATCAAATGATTCTTCTGATGGAAAGAGCCGTTTTTCACCGTGTTGGTCCCGGCCTCCTTTGAAGAATAGGCCAACTGCCGTTCTGCCAGGCAGGTCGTAAAAGGCGACCGATTGGCTAACGAGTCACTAACATCGTGGCTACTAGGTGGTAGAGTTCTGCATTGTCTCGCCCGGGTCTGGTACCACCGCCTTACCTATTCCTGCCGCAATAGCGTCAGTGCTTATCGCTGTCGTGTTCCGGTTTGGAGGGTAAGGTAGCCGGTAAACTTATGCATGTGGCATTAGACCTCGCCACAAGATAGCAACGCACCATTAACATCTTTGGTGTCTATAGGCGATGGTTGACTCTTTCCATCAGGAGACCCATCTGCTTGTTTGCTATCTTATAATATAAAAAAAAAGAGATCAATTACCATTACCTATAAAAAACAAACATGGTGTTTTGCTATCCGTGTGGCCTGATCTTTTGTCACATGCAAGTGTAATGGCTACCTTACCTTCTAAAAACTCGACAGTAATTTGGCATTGACACTACTTTAACAGTTAAAGATAATGTGGTAGTAGTAAATCTAGATGAGATGTAACTGACTTGAGAAGAGTTTCGCTTCTGGTCTTCTGTCAGGTAATTGGTGATGGCAAGTCAGTTACATTGTTTTTCCTGATTTTCTTGTTTCATTGGCCCTTAGCGGGTACCGGACTTTGAAAAAAAAATTTTATAGCGTAATATTATAATGCATAATAGCGACAAACAACCAAAATGATTTTTTGGTTGTTTGTTGCTTATTAACTAGCCACTTGACCGATTTGAAAAATCCTCTTACCTTTAAAAATCTATATTATCCAAGAGTAACATAGACTATTTTTTGACTACATTTAACAAAGGGAAATAATAATTTTAGGTCACGCGTACGAAGTCGTGAGTAACTACTAGTATTCTATAAGGGTAATAATAATCGCGTTTTTTTCGTATTAATTTGAATTAAGTAGGCAGCCATGTTGGCTACAAGTTACAACAGATACGTAGAGATAGTGTTCAACGAGAAAACGATACGACAAAATTTTCTCACGTTTCTATCCTAAGCGGTTATCGATGGGAGGGATCTGTGCCGCGCTCCCGGCTGGGTACCACCACGGAGTATACTGCAGACTAACAGTAGTCAATCTACATACATGTGATATTCAAGTAATGCACACATAGACACCTCTCACGGACGCGATATCTCGGAATGTTTCGGGACAATTTGTTCCGTACCAGTCGGAGATATCGCGTCCGTGAGAGGTATCTATGTGTGCTATGCTCGAATATTACTTGTGTGAAACATTGACTTCTGTTAGTCTCTCAGTTTACTGTGACCACCACCTTGCTTGTTTCTTCCGTAAAACAGCTATGCTGAGTTTCGGAGAGAAGGGCAAGACAAATACAAGGGCAAGTGTAATTACTGACACCGAGACTTAACACTTTATGTGTCAGGATAGGCAACACATAAATGAGTTACCTGGGCCAGTTCCATATAAATTAGTTTATGTTCATTGGCGACGTCGACCACTTACCATCAGGTGGCACGTCTGCCAGTTTGCCTATCCAATTAACATTTAAGGCGAGGCATCGCGACAAACGGGAAAAAACTGATTTGTTAAATCACGTTTATTTGTATTGATTGTTAAATAACAATTTTACAAAAATTACACGATATACCTGAAGATATTATCTAAAGAATGTGCTAACTCATTACATGATAGAATAGATGTTGTACTTTACTCGATCATATAAAATTCCGAAAACAGGCTAAAAACTCTCTAAAAAAATAATTTGTTAATAATATTCCTAACCTTCCACTTGATTTTTATGTGGTGATATTTAATTGTAAATACAAAAAAGTATGTGCTAAATTTTAGTTTTCAGCTGATGTCATATATTTATTTATCCGAAAATTAACACGTTTCCCAGCGGTTTCAGAACATACCGCGCCACCCATTTTCTGTGGAATTGACGCGCGTCGAAATACCTCGCCTTAACAATTGTAAAGCTGGTAAATGTTTTGGGAGCACCGAAGTTATACTATTGTATCGTTAGTGTCACGCGCGCAGTTTCTCTGCCGTTTTTATCGATGCTTTGTACAAGCTTCTAGTAAATTGTGTTTTTTGTTGATTTGCCAATGAACCAGTGAACCAATTTACATGAAATAATGTCGTCATGAGGGACGAAAGTATCTCGTTATTTGAAAACGAATTGTTTTTGCCGTTGCTGATTGTAAAGCGGTTGCTGAAGCAATATTGTTATACATACTAATATTATAAACTAACTGTTGCCCGCGACTTCGTCCGCACGGACTTCGTTTACTCTGCACTGCTCCTCCTCCGTAGGTGATAGCGTGGTAATATGTAGCCTATATGTTGACCCGACCTGTCAGTAATATTCATGCAAAATTTGAAGTAAATCCATGCAGTGCTTTTTGAGTTTACCCCGGACATACATTGACTCTCCTACGATTTTATTATATGTATATAGATGTGAAATTATATATGTTACGCTTTCATAGCTAATCTGATTTACTCATTTTGATGTGGTAAGGAGATAGATGAAAATCCCTGTTAATAGGCTTTTTTTTCAGAAATCTATCTACCACTAAGTCTAAAATAGGTGATGAAAAATTTTATGATAATACTAAATTATACATGTGAATTTATCTGTCTGTCTGTTATAAGCATAACGCGGCTAAACCGCTTACGCATTTTTGATGAAATTTGGTTGAGGGATAGAGGAAAACTCGGTGATGAAATTTGGTTGAGAGATAGAGGAAAACTCGGGCTTAAATGTAGCTTATATTTAAAAAATCTTTTTTTTAAAGAATTCAAGCCCCCAGAGTCTGGAATAGGGGATGAAAAATTGTATGATATTTCTTAAATGTTAATGATCTGTTATTTATTTAATTCTTTATTGTAAACAACAGAACATCAACAAGTAAACGACATTAAAATCTGCAAAAGGCGAGCTTCACCCTAATTCACGTAATTGAGTCAATGCGCTTAGGGCTCTCACACACATAAATACGATAGAACGTCGAGATGTGCTACATAATTCGCAAGAAAATATGTAGGAGTCTTAGGCGATTCGACACGATTGCCGTTTGATTATGTGAATTAGTCCCCTTATCTCTAAACAAAGAATTTACTTACAGGTAGCCGGTAGAGTAAAATACTTGACCATAAGTATTCACTCATGCCTATTTTTGTCGCAATAGCGTCAGTGCTTGTCCCTGTCGTGTTTCAGTTTGGAGGGTAATGTAGCTGGTAAATTTATGCATGTGGTATTAAGATCCCGCCTCAAGAATAGCAACGCACCATTAACATATTTGGTGTCTACACACCTACGATGGTTGTTGCTGTACATAAAAAAGTGCACCCACGATAAGCCAAAGACACTTAGTCCCGCAATATGATAAATGGCAAGCTTGGCGCCAACCGGTTGTTTTTATCAGAAAAGTGAGGAAACACATTTTGAATTGCCCAACTCGGGAACCGAATCCGGAACTTCATGCGGTCAACACCGACACCGGAACACTAGACCAGAGAGGGAAACAATATAAATAAAAAATAAAGATAGCCTGCCGTCTCGTTAAATCACAACGTCCACCTTGGTGAACCAAAATATCTATTAACGTTCGGTTCACTCTGTTTACTACTCAAGGGAACCGTCGTAATGGTATTTATTATTCGTCTGGCAAACTTATTACTTTGTATTTCACGACTTGTAGCGCTGAGCAGTAATCTTGTTTTCATCGTAATGTAATTAAGTCGGACATATTAGGATAACCTCGCTCCAATTATCGCAACATATGTTTATACAATACAGTATTTATAACTCGCTACCCACGGAGATCAACATGGGAGTTCTATATTGACAGCTATAGACATAAATTTAATTCCACCAGCTCCCATATGGAATAAGAACAATAAATCGAACGTACTTTAGACGTTCCTGTTTTTAGGGCTCCGTGCATCAAAAAGAAAAATTGAACTCTTATATTTAATACTAGCTGTTGCCCATGACTTCGTCCGCGCGGACTACGTTTACTCCGCACAGCTCCTCCCCCTTAGATGAAAGCGTAATAATATGTAGCTTATATGTTGACACGACCTGTTAGTAATATTCATGCAAAATTTGAAGTAAATCCATTCAGTACTTTTTGAGTTTAAACAGACAAAAATTCTTTTGAAAGAAAGAAACACAAGATCAGTCAATAAGCAAGTTCTATATTGGCAGCATTAGAAGAAAATTTAATTCCATCGCCTCTTATAAAGATAAGCAGTAAATCAAACATACTTTAGATCTTATATACCCCCGTGTTGGTCCGGGTTTCTTTAAGAATAGACCGACTGTCATTCTGCCAGGCAGGTCGTAAGAGGCAACCGATTGGCTATGCATGTCATTATCAGCGTGACTACTAGGTGGTAGAGTTCCGCAACGTCTTGCCCGGATATTTGTTACCACCGCCTTACCTACTCCTGTCGCAATAGCGTCAATGCTTGTCATTGTCGTGTTCCTGTTTGGAGAGTGAGGTAGCCGTTATGCATGTGGCATTACCATCCCGTCACACGGATAGCAACGCACCATCAGCATCTTCGGTGTCTATAGGCAGACTATAGGCAGGAGAACCATATATATAAATAATGTGTGTGTGTGTGTGTGTGTATATATATGTTAATGGTGCCATAACATTCTTTAGCAGATTCGTCTCTTTCAATCAGGAAAACCATTAATTACTTATTTGCTATTCAGCGATAAAAATTTATCAAAATTTAAATTATAAGTAAGTAATCTTGTTTTTAATAAATCGGCTCTCAGTCGACGATAAATATTTTAGTCATAATTTACATGTTGTGCGAAATTCCTGAGGGGTCGGCATTGGAAAGGTGAAGGACAGATAATGTGTGTATATATGTTGATGGTGCCATGACATTCTTTGGCAGAGTTTCTTCAATCAGGAAAACCATTTACTTATTTGCTATTCAGCGATAAAGATGTGTTAAAATTTAAATTATAATCTTGTTTTTAATAAATCGGCTCTCAAGTCTCAGTCGATGATAAATATTTGAGTCATCATTTACATGTTGTGGTAAATTCCTGAGGGGTCGGCATTGGAAAGGTGAAGGACAGATGCGCGACAAGTTTGGCTTAATACGCTTATTTATATGTCCATGACTAAGCTCTTTGAACCGGCTGGACACAAATCGACTTGTTATGCGGAATATTTTTTTCAAAAAAGGAGGTCCTTAATTTGGGTGTATTTTTCTGTTATCGTATAATTCCGTCATTTATTAAACGATAAAGAAAATTAGTTTTATGTAGCGATGGGCCGAATGTGGTTTGAACCGAATTCGAACTTCGGCCGAACATTCGGTGAAAATAAAAAATTCGGCCGAATTTCGGCCGAACTTCGGTTTAGTAGGCGCTTTCTTGAAAGCGACACGTTTACGAATTTACTTAAAATTTAGATTATTTTATACTAGCTATTGTCCACGGCTTCGCTCGCGTAAAGTAAGAGACAAAAAGTTGCCTATGTCACTCTCCATTCCTTCTGAACTATCTCCACTTAAAAAATCACATCAATTCGTCGCTCTGTTTTGCCGTGAAAAACGGACAAACAAACAGACACACTTTCCCATTTATAATTTTAGTATGGATATATAGGATATTGTTAATAGTTTTCGCAACGCACATGAATTAATGACGTAACGGCATAAATTTGATGCATTTGAGTTACATTGTTCCAATTTAGGCACGGATCTTTATTTTTAACTTCCCTTTACGTATGTAGATAAGGAACTCTTTTTGCCCCGATTTATGAAAATCGAGTTTTCACCAGATGTCCACGTTTTGAGATCCTAGAAATCTTTTCCGACTATTTTCACAATGAGGTCAGCATGTCTGTATGTATATGTGTGTGTATGTGTATATGTAAACATCTCATAACTTTGTACATAAATAACATACATAAATAATTTTGTACAATCTAAGTACATAAATGTATAGATTAGCTATAAAATCTAATCGGCTCTATTCC
Source organism: Apodemia mormo (assembly GCA_036924255.1). Lineage (NCBI taxonomy): Eukaryota > Metazoa > Arthropoda > Insecta > Lepidoptera > Riodinidae > Apodemia > Apodemia mormo. The sequence continues at coordinate 26,771,706 of JAUPFN010000021.1, read as the reverse complement.
TACAAAAACTGCGTTCAATGCATTATTGCATCAAAAATTTTTAATTTTCCGTTCAAGAGTTATCGTTAACGAAAAATTTTAGAAGTGTTTTTTGACATATCTTGGTAATTTCTTAACTAGATTTTTTTTACCTTCCACAATATTTTAGTGCTTATAAGACTGTGTTAAATTTAGTTTCAAAAAACGAAATCGAACCGAGTTTTCAAAAGTTTCAACTATTTTAATATTAATATTTGTTGTTTACAGAAAACTTCACAAAATTTTTAAAATAACTTTCCGGATAATACACCGATTGATTTAAAAATCTAATCAGCTTTTCTCTCTAAAAATCTGTGTCAAATATCGTAAATTGTATCAAAATCGGTTTACCCTTTCGGAGTTATCGTTGACGAAAAATTTTGAAAAAAGAATGTTTTATTTATATAAATTCGAGATTTTTGACCAAAACTTGTTTGACCTTCTACAATATTGTGGTACTTAAAACAACTACGTGAAATGTAGTTTCAAGAATCAAAATCGAATCAAGTTTCCAAAAGTTACAACTTTTTAAATATTAATATTTTGTTGTTTACAGAAAACCTAATAATTTTAAAATAACTCTTTGGCTTATATACCGACTGACTTAAAAATCTAATCAGCTTTTCTCTTTTTAAAACTGCATCAAATAAGTAAATTGTATCAAAAATTGATATTGCTTCGACATTTTTCAGCCTGTAGATTACGTTACGTACGTTTAGAAAACATTTTAGAGGTCAAAAATTGTGTCGAATGCCATCCGAAAAACCAAAATCAATCATCATTTTCAAAATATATAGCGTTTAAAAAATTTTAAAATTACTGTCATTTACAACGACTTTTATATAGTAACGAACATTTGTAACAAATTAAAGATTTTTGAACTCTGTAAAAAATGTGATATGCGTAGATATAGATAAAGATTTAGCGAGAAGTTTCAGTGATGACTTGCCGATGCCGGGTCAACCGTTTTACATGCTTTGTAATCTCTTCAAACTCAAAAATCTATGCTGAGGTTTTTTATTTTTGTTTTTATGTTGTTTTATTTAGCGGGATGTTTCAGGGATGGCCTGCAGGGTCAAGCAATTTACAGATTATTTTGGTAAGTATAATATAGCCTATGTTACTCGGGGATGATTTAATATCTTTCTAATGGTGAGAGATTTTTTCGAATCGGTCCGGTAGTTTTTGAGTTTAGTTGATACAAGATATAAAAATATAGAAATACAAATCTTTCCTCTTTACAACATTAGTGTAGATTTCAGTCAAAATAGTGCAAGTTTCTAGTGCCGAACATTCGGCATTTAAACCGAATTTCGGCCGAATGCCGAAGTTCGGTTCAAGCTGCCGAAATTCGGTTAAACCGAATGTGAAACGAATTTCGGCCCATCCCTAGTTTTATGCATTCTGTTTTGTTTTGTATAAATTTGGTGAAGACTAAAAATTTGATTCAAGGTTATAGATGTGAAAGAGATTGTAATGCGGTTGATACTGTGCTTAAATATAGGCGTTTTTACTGTAGAATAGCAAACAAGCAGACAGTCGTCTTAAAAGAGTCACCAATCACTATGACATTACAACATTTTTTTTATATCATAAGATAGCTAACAAGCAGATGAGTCTCCTGATGTTAAGAGTCAACCATCGATGTTAATGGTTACCTATAGACACCAAAGATGTTAATGGTGCGTTGCTATCTTGTGGCGAAGTCTAATGCCACATGCATAAGTTTACCGGCTACCTTGCCCTCCAAACCGGAACACGACAGTGACAAGCACTGACGCTATTGCGACATGAATAGGTAAAGCGGTGGTACCAGACCCGGGCGAGACAATGCAGAACTCTACCACCTAGTAGTCACGATGATAGTGACTTGCATAGCTAATCGGTCGCCTTTTACGACTTGCCGGCTGAACGGCAGATGGTTTATTCTTTAAAAAAGCCCGGAACCAACACTAAAATAATTCCGTGGTACCCAATGTGTGCACTTGTAACGCACATGCGCGAACGTTCGCCTCTTTGTGTGTATGTATATGTCTCTGTGTAGATGTCCAAGTCTCGGTCTAATCTAATCTGTGAAATATTTTTTAATAGTTTAATTTATTTCGAATCCATATTATATATAAGAAAATATTAGTTTTCTTCACTTCTGCTCCATACAAACTTTATCCATGCTAAATTTTATATTACTCAGTCGACGGAAGTTCCTCCTCGGTTTCCTTTTCGTAAACAGTCCAAAGTTTTCGTTTCACGTAATAATGAATATAGTACTAAATATTTATTTGTTTTAATAATTGTTCATAAAGAACAATCTTCACGTCTTTGGTATAATACTAATTATTAATTTGTTTTAATTATAATTTACGACTAATAGTATTATTTTTTTAACTGTACAGGAAAATTACATAAATTTTAATTAGGTTGATTATTTGAATTTATTTAATATATTATTACATCATGTGCATGGTGTAATATTGTAAAAAGTAGTTCATACGTGTGTTCGATTTTTTATACTTGTTACTTGCCTTCTTTTTAAGGCGATTACAGCTGCGAACGACCTTGAGTTTCTAACAGGAGTAGCGCAAATACTATTTCACGTGCTGGCATGTCCCAACGTCAAAGAGTATTTACAGTGGATACAGATACCTACGTTTTAACATTTTTGTTCACTATAGGTGAACAAAAATATATAGGTGAACTTTTATCATCACGACTGAATGTTGTCAAACTCAAAACCAATAACCAGTAATCGCTCATTTATCGATTACATATACATTCACTTTAGAAAAACGATAAATATCTAAAGAAAAAAATATATCGAAAATCGACAAAAAATCATATAACAATTTACACAATAATAACAGTTACGTATCCTATTTCTTTGAAAGTTTTGTAATATATTATACATCCCGTGTAGCACTTTATTTTAATACATACAATCAACAATTAATATTTAACAAAACCTTTCAAAATTTGATTTTGTAAAATGTAATCTCTTGAATAATATTTTAAAACTAAGTAGCTTCTTACTTTTTGTTTAGAAATCTCGTAAGAAAAAAGTAGATATATAATTTGATTTAATGTTTATAGAGGAAACCACTAAATAAGTTGGTTTATTTAGACTATTTGTATGTATAATATATTTAATTTATTTATATTTAGTTGCGATGTCCTTACTACCTTCAAATAGTACCAGTTTTTATTTTTTTTTTCTTTAGAGTTTTGCTTTTTATTCGCTTGCTTGAATTATCTTTGTTGTTTATATGTTTTTTTTATTTTTTATTTTTGTACATTTATACAAAATATTGACAAAATACTTATCTATCTATAGCTAATAAAACATTCAAGCTTAAAAGTAGGTAAGTACATGAATAGTCTCAAAATATTATTCAACGTCTACTCGCAAACAAAACTATTTATAAAGTACTAGCTTTCAGCCCCTTTAATACCCTCTTTTACCTCTTTAAGAGATAAAACTCACAGCATCCTTATATGCACGTTTATTAATTTGAATTAAAGAACATGACTAATAAATTTGAAGAGATTTTGATAAAACATATTTTATTTTTTCCACAAACTTTACTACTTTTTTCATCCTTTGAAGAGATGACATTTGAAAACCTTAAACTCGTATTCATTTAATTGTATTAAAATCATAAATACTAAGTTTTAAATAATTTCTACAATACTCTACAATTAACAATCTATTTTTTATACAAACATCAATGCTTTTTTTACCCTTTAAGGAATGAAATTCAAAAAAATCTCCAAATATATGATTCTTAAATTGTGTTGAAGAACATAAGTGCCGAATTTCAAGTTATTTTGACCATAAACGTTTGAGTTTTCATATAAATTGTAATACACACTTTTACTCCTTTAATGGATGAAACTTCGAACATTACGTGCATGTTTCTTCAATTTCGATTGAAGAGCATAAGTACTAACAAAATCCGAAAATTCGTACTTCTTAATTGTATTAAAAATCATAAATACTAAATTAAAATAATTTAGATTTTATAGTAATGCAATAAATAAACAATTCATTTTTGATACAAACTTTAAAGCCTCTTTTTAACTCTCTATGGGCTAGAATACAAAAAAAATATTAAATTTAATTGTATTTAATTAAAGGATAATTTAATTACGGCATATCATTCATTACAACTCAAAAATGACAGAGTTTCATACAAACTTTCACCCCCTATTTCACCATCTTAGGGGATGAATTTAAAAAAATCCTTTCTTATTCCTTGTCTATATCATAAGAACAACATCTGTAAAAAAACAGCCTCTTTGGTCCAAGCTCATTATCTACTATAAAAAACATCCAAGCATAAACGAAATGTTCAATTTCCAAACGGCACAACCTTACTATTGTGCCAAACGTTCTATCTGTACTATTACTCTTTGACTTGAATATGGAGAGCGGAGCACGCAAACATGCGACACAGCCTCCCCGTATGAACGCTACCGGGAGACTGACTTTCGACGCGAGCGCTGTCCGCGAATTAAATAATGTTTTTATTGATTTAATAGCACACTATAATGATTTTGTAAAATTTTGAACTTAAATTTTATAAAGCAATAAATTGTCTGTAATAAAAAGAAAAAAACATCAAAATAGTTAAAGTAGTTTGGAAGTTATAAGCAAATTTTTGCGTAAAAATAAGAAAGATATTCAATTTTTCCGTCAAAAATAACAATAAAATTTGAAAAAACGAACTTAAAATTTAAACTTAATTATATTATACGTATAATACATATTTTTTTTAAATTATTGGACCAACCGGTTAGCAGTAGTAGGCTTTCAAAGATGAGTCTATTTCGTAGTTTGGCATTACCTGTCGCCTTAATTACGGCGGCGCGTGACTGACTCACAGTAAGTTCCGTACTTGATTATCCTAATATATAATAACTAACAAAGAATGAAATACCGTTACGATTGATGTTTAAGGGTACACAGATCTTCAATTAGTGTCGCATTAGCCAATTGTATTTAATCCATGCTGTGCAGGGCGCCGAACTATCTACAAATCGGGCACATATCCAGTCTTATTTCAGTCGTTTTCCAAAAAAATGACAAGCGTATTTTGGAATGAATTTTCCAACTTACAATTTGAACCTACTATACGACGAGTCTATTCCGCTAGAACTAGAGTTAATTTTATTTACAAGAAATTAAAGTATATTTAGGTCTGAGAAGGAAAATGAACAGTATTTAATTTTTTGCTATTTCAAACTCATTTTAATGCTTCTCGCCCTACTTATCATGTCACGTGGCTTATCATTCTTAAATATTTGGCATTGACAGATTCGTCCTGAAACGTCAGTATTATGGCTACACTGCACTGAGTGCTTAGCACTTAGCGTCCGGCATTTTGATGCTGAATAATAGCATTTTGTATGCTTTAATTTTGATCAACAGTATAAAGTATAATGTAGTGAAAAACAGTATCATACTGTTTTTAACAGTATAATTGGGAACCGTAGGTTGTCGATCATTGAGTCGACTCTTTTTTTATATGATTATAATAAACTACTACTACCTCTGGTATTACGACTACTAGTTGACTCGGGCAGCTTCGCTCCCGTGAAAACATGATTAGTAGGTTTAAGAAATTTCATACAGTTTTTCAGCTCCTAAGGTGTGGATTTTTGTGAAAAAATGACAGAGCCTATATTTGACTTCGGGTCTTCATCTCTTTTCTATTCAAATTTCATCGGTTTAGCGGTTTGGCCATAAAACCGTGATAAATAGACTTTCGCGTTTATAATAATAGTGTGGATATATCCCCAAGTTGGTCCAGGCCCCCTTTAAAGAATAGACCATCTGCAATGGTACCAGGCAGTTTGTAAAATGTCAAAGATTGGCTATATACTAATATTACCATCGTGGCTACTAAGTAGTAGAGTTTTGCAAGGTCTCGCCCCGGTCTGGTACCGCCTTACCTATTCCTGCCGCAATAGCGTTAATGCTTGTCGCAGTCGTGTTCCGGTTTGGAGGATAATGTAGCCGGTAATCTTATGCATGTGGCATTAAACCTCGCCACAAGATAGCAACGCACCATTAACACTTTTGGTGGCTATAGGTGATGGTTGACTCTTTCCATCATGAGACCAATCTACGGTGGAGACTAATCTACGATTGCGGCGGTGGTTCTAGACCCGGGCGAGACAATGCAGAACTCTGCCACCTGGTAAATATGTGCCTCGCGGACGAAGCCGTAGGCACCGCTAGTGTTTAAATATAAATAAGACCTCTTATTAGCTGAACATCACATTGGCTGGTCTAATTACCATCTTATCATGTCCTTTTATTCTTATCACCGACTACTGTCACCGTCTCTGATTAATTAAACACTAAGGCCCGGAGCATCGTTAAGCGTGTCGCGTATCCACGCCGGCGCAGTTTACGCTGGTCGTTGGGACGCGCGCGTGATCACGTCACTTCTCAACTTACACTGGTCATCGCCCACTAACTAGTCGGCCCGGAGCATCGTTAAGCGTGTCGCGTATCCACGCCGGCGCAGTTTACGCTGGTCGTTGGGACGCGCGCGTGATCACGTCACTTCTCAACTTACACTGGTCATCGCCCACTAACTAGTCCCAACGACCAGCGTAAACTGCGCCAGCGTGGACACGCGACACGCTTAACGATGCTCCGGGCCTAATAAATATTTTATCTCGGGTTTAATCTATATGGGTCTGTAATCTTTATTACTGGAAAATTTTGTCTATGAGGTTTACTATGTTATTATGTCTCCTTTGTTGATTAGGACCATTTTTAACCGACTTCAATAAAGGTGGAGGTTCTCAATTCGGTATATATTTTTTTTATGTATGTACACCGATTTCTCCGAGGTTTCTGAACCTTATTTACGTGATTTTTTTTTTTGATGAATATGCTATCTTCCTACTTGTCAGGCAGATAATAAAAGGATAATAAAAGTGTAACTATAATCGTAACTACTAGATCATAGATTTCTGCAAGAACTCAATCTCAATGTTATCATTTTAAAAACACGTGTGTTATCAGTTGAAACTACTTTATAACACACTTGTAGTTTTATTTCACTACTAGCTGTTGCCAGCGAATCTGTCCGCGCGGCCTTCGTTTACTCCGGACTGCTCCTCCCCCGTAGGTGATAGCGTGATAATATGTAGCCTATATGTTGACCCGACCTGTTAGTAATATTCATGCAAAATTTGAAGTAAATCCATGCAGTACTTTTTTAGTTTACCCCGGACATACATACAGACAAACAGACAAAAATTCTAAAAACGATATTTTTGGCTTCGATATCGATTGTAGATCACGCCCCAAGTATTCTTTTAAAAAAATATTCAATGTACAGTTTTGTCTTTCCTACGATTTTATTATATTTATAGAATAGATAGGTATAGACTAAATTATTTATATTAATCGACCGGTTTCGCTTTTTAGCTTTTTAGGGTTCCGTACTAAGAGGTAAAAAGGGAACCCTATTACTAAGCCTCCGCTGCCTGTCTGTCCGTCTGTCTGTCTGTCACCAGGCTGTATCTCATAAACCGTGATAGCTAGAAATCTGAAGTTTTCACAAATTATTTATTTCCGTTGTCGCTATAACAAAAAAATACTAAAAAAATAAAAATATTGCAACCGGCGTGTGTGTATGAAGAGTGATGAATGTGGAGGAAGCGAGACACACCTGCAAGGATCGTGATGTATGGCACTCGTCTCTCTCTGCCTACCCCGTAAGGGATCTGGCGTGAAGATATGTATATATGTACTGTTTCATATTCTGAATGATTTAATTAGTCGTTACTAAATAACTAAATAAAAGAGTTATTTTTTGTATAGTATGTGATAACAAACTAGGGTTTGTTAACCGGTTAATTTTCAAACGGAAAGCAGTGCAACTACTTAAAGAGTGTTTTGTAAAGATTCGGCTCCACCTTAACCTCAAAAATATCGGTTTCCTTATGCAGCAAAATTATAAGGGTTTCTAATAAATGAACCGGTTTATAGAGGCTTTAGAAATATTTCTTTGATGTTCCACGCTCCTAATTTTTCGGGATTAGTTCATTGATAACTAGTATGTATATATATATATATATATATATATATATATATATATATAATATGTGACGTCACACTAGGTAAGGGGTGGGGGGATTCTCACAAATGTGATCAGCTGTGACAAAGACGGGGGAGGGGTCAAAAGTCATAAAATTCGTGTGACGTAATTTAAGGGTGGCCCTTTAGTGTGTCAGTGTAGCTTGCATTTACATATATATATATATATATATATATATATATATATATATATATATATATATAATATGTGACGTCACACTAGGTAAGGGGTGGGGGGATTCTCACAAATGTGATCAGCTGTGACAAAGACGGGGGAGGGGTCAAAAGTCATAAAATTCGTGTGACGTAATTTAAGGATGGCCCTTTAGTGTGTCAGTGTAGCTTGCATTTACGTCACACGAATTTTATGACTTTTGACCCCTCCCCCGTCTTTGTCACAGCTGATCACATTTGTGAGAATCCCCCCACCCCTTACCTAGTGTGACGTCACATATTTTACAATTTTACATTGGAATAATGATCTCATTCGATTATTTTTTATCTATACAAGTGGTTTTTTTTACTGTTGTAATACTTATGAATAAAATATATTTTTAAAAAAATCTGATCTCACTAAATTTGGGACCCCTCCCTACCCCTTGTCACACAATGTCACATTTCGTCGACCACCTCCCTCCCCCTTAACGTGTGGCGTAATTCATCGATGGACCCTAAAATTGTCTTGAAAGGCGTATCAATTTAATCCATGGTTGACACACTAGCTAAACCTCTTAGCTCCCTTAACTTAGCCTCGAGCCAAAGAGACAGTATTACATTGTGTTAAAACAGTATCGTTGTCTAGATCTCTTGCACCCTTTAATAGACCAGTAATCGTTCTGAATGGTGACTTGCGTCTTACAAACGGGGGCAGATATGGTGTTACTTTCTCCCGGCAAGGTCGCGTGCTATTGTCGATTGTTCATTGTTCGTGACTATGGGAAATTAAAGGCACGGCCCAATACCCCAGCGGCATTAGAATGGGTCCATTCTTGTGTTATGGTTGGATTCCAGCTTTTTGTCGGTATTGTTTTGGTGCGTTATGTTTTAAAGAGCATAGATATTTTAACGCAGTAAAACTGCAATAACCGATATCCAATCTTCTGTATATTTGCACCTTGTATCACATCTTCACCAAAATATTGGACCAAATGAGAAGTATAACTTCTGAAATAAAAGAAGTATATTTACGCCCGTATCCCCAAAAGATACGAGTATGAAGATACTACATAAAATAAAGATTCTTAAGAAATTCCTTCTTTTTTCTTCCATATTGGTTTTGTGGTTAGACTATTTAAATAATCAGGTATCAGTTTTGAATCCAGATCGGCGGCGAAGGGTGCGGCGCACACAAGCGCCAAGGCAATAGGGGTGCCGCCATCGAAATTACTTTTTTTTACACTTACACACCAACATATTTTGTCTCATAGGTTTCGTAGATTATAGGTTACGAACACAGGCGCTGTGGGGGGTCGGCGCGGCCCTGCAAATCGGTCATCTATACATATAATAAAATCGTAGGAAAGTCAAAACTGTACATTGAGTATTTTTTTAAAAGAATACTTGGGGCGTGACCTTTAATCGATATCGAAGCCAAAAATATAGTTTTTAGAATTTTTGTCTGTTTGTCTGTTTATCTGTTTGCCTGTTTATCTGTATGTCTGGGGTAAACTCAAAAAGTACTGCATGGATTTACTTCAAATTTTGCATGAATATTACTAATAGGTCGGGTCAACATATAGGCTACATATTATCACGCTATCACGCACGGGGGAGATGCCGTGCGGAGTAAACGAAGTCCGCGCGGACGATGACGTGGGTAACAGCTAGTAAATAATATTGTATTAGGTCAATATAATATTGGACTTCTTTTCTGAAATATATTAATTAGTTCCAGTCGCAGAATCAACCCGGGATAACTTGTTTGGTATCCTATACAAAAATTCAACATGATTGTCGCTGTCGTGTTTCTGTTTGGAGATTAATGTAACCGGTAAACTTATTTATTATTAGTTACCGTAAACTATATTATAAGACATTATCATCCCTCACACGGATAACAATGAACCATTAACATTCTTCAGTCTTTTCCCATCAGGATGTCTTTTTCCATCGGGAAAGCTTGCTTGTCTATCTTAAGATATAAAAAATCACTTTTTTATTTCATCACGATCGGCAAATCATTGAAACTGAATCGTCTACACAATGTATAAGCAGCTTACCTTGACCTGTATCGAACGGTAACACTAAACGGCCGCGTCACGAGAATCCTTAGAAATGCAACACCAGTAATTGGATCTAACGTTATAAGTGACGCGCGATATAAAAATGTAACATGTTTGAGGTTCAGTCAAGATAGGCTCTAATCCTAATAAATCCATACCTAGACCCCTGCCTGGGTGGGGGGTCCGCCCTTGACCATATACCAAACAGTAAAATCCCTTTTAACAACATATTTTAGTCATAAAGAAATAATATACACGTCTGTATATTGTCGTGTATGTCACATGATTGTAATGTTTATTTTCATTAATTTAATGTATTTCTAATGCATGCACTACCTGGTGATAGAGTTCTGCATTGTCTCGCGCGGGTCTGGTACCACCGCCTTATCTATTCCTGCCGCAATGACGTCAGAGCTAGTCACTGTCGTGTTCCGGTTTGGAGGATAAGGTAAACTTATGCATGTGGCATTTGACCTCGCCACAAGATAGCAACGCACCATTAACATCTTTGGTGTCTACGGGCGATGGTTACTTTCCATCAGGAGATCCATCTGTTTGTTTGCTATCTTAGATATAAAAAAATATCTCAAAATGTTTGGTTTCTACATCATCATCATCAGCCGGCATTGGTCCACTGCTGGACATAGGCCTCTACAGTCTATTAGAGTTTCTACAGTCCTCCGCAATGCACATCTTAGTTTTGCAAAATTTTGTACTTCACCATTCGCGCTATTAGGGGATCAAAAAAAGGGGATCAAAGGTTTTCCTTGACGTATAATAATTAAGATAATAAAGTTGGTATATTACAATGATTGGAAAACAGATTGACTCATAAGGAAAAGGTCAGATCGATCATATCATAATTCTTCGCAAATATTGATAGCCCGAATTACGTAATGTATGACCAAGGCATGGGCCCGTTCTCACGATGATTGAACACGAGATGCGCGCTCATATCAAGGTACACAAGGCGGTGACCGATATGGCAGGCCGTTGACCCCCGACCCGGGCTGACACATCTATTTGTGAACTCATCTTTACACTGCATGTACTGTGTATAAAGTACGGAGAGTACGAATTCCCTTCCTGAAATAAGCAATGGTATGGATATAAATGACCTGCGTCACTTTGCCTACGAATAGGGTTATTTTTTTTTTATATCATAAGATAGCAAACAAGCAGATGGGTCTCCTGATGGAAAGAGTCAACCATCACCTATAGACACCAAAGATGTTAATGGTGCGTTGCTATCTTGTGGCGAGATCTAATGCCACATGCATAAGTTTACCGGCTACCTTACCCTCCAAACCGGAACACGACAGCGACAAGCACTGACGCTATTGCGGCAGGAATAGGTAAGGCGGTGGTACCAGACCCGGGCGAGACAATGCAGAACTCTACCACCTAGTATTCACGATGGTAGTGACTCGATAGCCAATCGGTCGCCTTTTACGACCTGCCTGGTAGAACGGCAGTTGGCCTATTCCACAAAGGAGGCCGGGACCAACACGGCGACCAACACCATAAAATGTTATCGATATATATTTTCACCCCCAATTTGAACTCCTTAGGGGTCGATGTTTGACTTTAGAAAGTAGCCTTTTTCTATCATTCTTTCCTCCGGATCTTTAACTATCTCCTTCCCAAATTTCCTGCGTGACTTTGCCCACGAATAGGGTAAAATGTTATCGATATATACTTTCATCCCCTATTTGAGCTCTTTAGGGGTTGATTTTTGAATTTAGAAAGTAGTTTTTTTCTATATTCCTTTCCTCCGGGTTTTTAACTATCTCCTTACCACATTTCATCAAAATAGGTTTAGCTGCTGGGAAGAGCGAACCGAACGGTAATAGGCTTTCCATTTGAATATGTTAATTGGTTTTTTTTTTGTTAATTGTTGTAAACAAAATTGTAAACAATTTGTTAATTGGTAAGATGATAGTGTTTTTTTTAAATATCATAAGATACCAAACAAGCAGATGGGTCTCCTGATGGAAAGAGTCAACCATCGCCTATAGACACCAAAGATGTTAATGGTGTGTTGCTATCTTGTGGCGAGGTCTAATGCCACATGCATATATTTACCCGTTTACCGGCTATCAACCTCCAAACCTGAACACGACAGCGACAAGCACTGACGCTATTGCGGCAGGAATAGGCAAGGCGGTGGTACCAGACCCGGGCGAGATAATGCAGAACTCTACCACCTAGTAAATTATATTGGTAGAATTCCACAAGTTGTTTAGACATTTGCTAATTCGACATTTATGAAAAAGTTTTAGATTACGCCTCGTAGAATACGTTACTACTCGTAACTAAAATGACTTGTTTTACTGATGTAGGAATTTGGTAATAACTTGCTAAATTAATTAAATTATCTGGTATCTAGACTAGTTAAAGTAAGATAAACAGGCATCTATCTAGCATATAGTGCTAAGGAAACATTAAAATTCCTAGCAGATCAAACAAAGCCTAGACAACAAAGGTTTGAATAACTAAGTAAACTATGAAGTCACGCTTACAAGAACTGCTTGCTGCGATAATACTGATGCTTGATAGTGCAATGCACTTATAATATTGTTTACCTAATTAACATTATCTGAGTGCTAAGTGTGAGTTTTTCTTTTCGCATTCGATCGTGAGCGCGTTTGGAGTTTACTAGGAATTTGTATGTGATTTGTACAGCGCCACCTAGTGGTAAACTGGTTTCTCACGTTTACCACTAGGTGGCGCTGTACAAATCACATACAAACTGTAAACTCGAAACGCGCTCACGATCGAATGCGAAAAGAAAAACTCACACTTAGCACTCTGATATGTACTATGTAGTACATTCTTGTGGTCTTACTTAGTAAAATAAAAAAATCGGATGTCTTCTAAAATGTCGACTAATAATGACTACGCGACTGAGGGGACTGCCGTTCGATTCTCGACATTGACAAGTATTTGTGTGATAAGCACAAATTTTCGTATTTTTATACCATTAGATAGCAAACAAGCAGATGGTTCTCCTGATGGAAAGAGAAACCATCGCGTATAGACACCAAAATGGTGCGTGTGGCAAAATGGCAATGCCACATACGTAAGTCTATCTTATACCTTACCCTGCAAACCGGAGCACGACAATGACAAGCATTGACGCTATTGCGGCAAAAATAAGTAAGGCGGTGGTACCATATACCCGGCGCGCGAGGCGCGAGATATTGCGGAACTCTACCACCTAATAGTCAGGATGGTAGTGACACTTAGTGACATAACCAATCGGTCCGATCTGCCTGGCAGAATGGTAGATGGTATATTTTTCAAAAGCTGGTCCGGACCAACACGTTGCAAGATTTGAATTTCATAGTTTGGGTGTTATTATGTACACTTCGGTATTATGTTAAGTATATTACGATATTTATATAATTTCCCCCGTGTCAGGTCAGGCAGGTCAGGCACGCCATAAAAGGCGACCGATTGGCTATACGTGTGACTACCATCGTGACTACAAGAGTTGTAGGTGGCAGAGTTTTGCAACGTCTCGCTCGGGTCTGGTACCACCGCCTTACCTATTCCTGCCGCAATAGTGTCAATGCTTGTCATTGTCGTGCTCCGATTTGGAGGGTAAGGTATAAGATAGACTTATGCATGTGGCATTGCCATTCTGCTACACGCACCATTTTCATGTCTGTAGGCGAGGTTTTCTCTTTCCATCAGGAGAACCATCTGCTTGTTTGCTATCTAATGGTATAAAAATACGAAAATTTGTGCTTATCACACAAATACTTGTCAATGTCGAGAATCGAACGGCAGTCCCCTCAGTCGCGTAGCCCATTCGAAAATGCTTGTCATTGTCGTGTTCCGGTTTGGAACGTAAGGTAGCCGGTAGAGTTATGCTTGTGGCATTGTCATCCCGCCACAGACAGCAACGCACCATTAACGTCTGTGGTGACTATAGGCGATGGTTTCACTTTCCATCAGAGGAGAGTGAACCATCTGATTGTTTGCTATCTAATGATATAAAATGTATTTTTATATATTTTTAACGTCGATTAACATTTATATCTCAAAATTTGGCAAAAAGATATTAATTTACGGACAGACGTTACAGATTTGATTTAATTGTAATTTGTCCCCCGTGTTGGTGCCGGCCTCCTTTGAAGAATAGACCAACTGCCGTTCTGCCAGGCTGGTCGTAAAAGGCGATGGAATGGCTATGCGAGTTACTACCATCGTGGCCACTAGGTGGTAGAGTTCTGCATTGTCTCGCCCGGGTCTGGTACCACCGCCTTACCTGCCGCAATAGCGTCAGTGCTTGTCGCTGTCGTGTTCCGGTTTGAAGGCTAAGATAGCCGGTAAACTTATGCACGTGGCATTTAATAATAATAATAATAAAATATTTATTTCCTTTTAACACTATTTTTTAAACAATTTTCTTTCAATGCTTCTTTTTAGGTAAAAATACCTGTGCCAAGAAACATTGCTCTTCTATATCTAATCTAGTACAAATTTAATTTTATATAACATATTATGTTTTTTCTTATATATAATATTATAATTACTTATCTTATTTAAAATATTTACTACTTACGTTTTTTATACATTATTGCCATTATTCTTATGACCACTTATTAAGTTCACACTTTTGTATTCGCGTATTTATATTGTCAACATAATATTTTATGTAACTAATAACTTTAAGTAATTTATTTATAGCTAATACTTATTAAACCTCGCCATAAGATGGCAACGCATCATTAACATCTTTGGTGTCTATAGGCGATGGGTGACTTTCCATCAGGAGACCCATCTGCTTGTTTGCTATCTTAGATATAAAAAAAATAAAAAAAAATATTTCAACTTATGTTTTACTTATTAGTTAAACTTATGTTTTTTTTATATCATAAGATAGCATCTTATGATATAAAAAAACATAAGTTTAACTTTAATAACCGCAGTAAGAATGTGTATTTACGAAGTTAACCTGTGGCCACGTGTTGTGCAACAATGTCGCCGATGACCGGTCAACACGTGGGCGAACTCGTTTTTAAACTAACACTCCATTGACAAACGACGTCTCCGTGGATTACTTGTACAGCAAAAATTAACAAAGATCGAATTCTAACTGATACCTATGACTTTGTCTCCTTCATTGCATGCATTATATTAATATGCGAAAGTTGGAATGTTTGGATGTATGAATGTATATATAATAATAATAATATAATTCACGGGACAAATTACACTTACTGATCTAACCCCAAAGTAAGAAAATTATTTGCTTGTGTTATGGGTGTTAGTCAACGATACTAATACATAGAAATACATATATAAATACTAGAATATATATAATAAAAAATAATAAACACCCAAAACTGTATGGATGTATGGAAGGAAAGATGTTTGTTACTCAGAGCTATTGCACGGATTTGGATGAAATTTGTCATACAGGTAGATGTTGACCTGGAATAGCACATAGTTTACTTTTTATCCCGGAAAAATTAGATGACCCTGCGGGATTCGCCAAAAACTTATAATACTTTTACTTTTAACTCGGATCCTCATGATGAACATAATACTTTTTACTTTTAACTCGGATCCTCATGATGAACATAATACTTTTTACTTTTAACTCGGATCCTCATGATGAACATAATACTTTTTACTTTTAACTCGGATCCTCATGATGAACATAATACTTTTTACTTTTAACTCGGATCCTCATGATGAACATAATACTTTTTACTTTTAACTCGGATCCTCATGATGAACATAATACTTTTTACTTTTAACTCGGATCCTCATGATGAACATAATACTTTTTACTTTTAACTCGGATCCTCATGATGAACATAATACTTTTAACTTTTAACTCGGATCCTCATGATGAACATAATACTTTTTACTTTTAACTCGGATCCTCATGATGAACATAATACTTTTTACTTTTAACTCGGATCCTCATGATGAACATAATACTTTTTACTTTTAACTCGGATCCTCATGATGAACATAATACTTTTTACTTTTAACTCGGATCCTCATGATGAACATAATACTTTTTACTTTTAACTCGGATCCTCATGATGAACATAATACTTTTTACTTTTAACTCGGATCCTCATGATGAACATAATACTTTTTACTTTTAACTCGGATCCTCATGATGAACATAATACTTTTTACTTTTAACTCGGATCCTCATGATGAACATAATACTTTTTACTTTTAACTCGGATCCTCATGATGAACATAATACTTTTTACTTTTAACTCGGATCCTCATGATGAACATAATACTTTTTACTTTTAACTCGGATCCTCATGATGAACATAATACTTTTTACTTTTAACTCGGATCCCCTTATGAACATAATACTTTTTACTTTTAACTCGGATCCTCATGATGAACATAATACTTTTTACTTTTAACTCGGATCCTCATGATGAACAAGCTGTCTACTAAGCTAAATTTTTCAATATTCTTACGACCGACTTGTACACTATCTCTTTTAAATTGACTGATTTGTGGTCTAAATCAGTCAATTTTATAGAGATAGTCTATAAGTAAGTCGCAAGAATATTGAAAAAGTTGGATTTTACCATTAAATGCTAAAACGATTGAAAACACCGGAGTGCTCGAGTCTGTGTGTGATAATTATTCAATTTTTCTACCAAGTACCTATTAATGACATCGCTTTAATCAATAGACGGAGTGAGCTGAAATTGGGCATAATGGTAGCTATTCCAGCGTTGGCGTTGACCACATGAGGTCCCAGGTTCGATTCCCGGGTCGGGCACATAAAAAAGTGTTTTATCAGTTTTTTGATAAACACAAAGTTGCCCGGGATTGGAAAGTGCCCGGTTGGCGATAGGCTTGCCACCTATTACATTTGTGGGACCAAGTATCTTCGGCTAATCGTGGGTGCCATTGTTGTACCTCCGCCTATCCGTTCGTGGATATGGACGTGAGGATACTTTTTTTTACAATATAGGCATGCGCTAGATACAAGTCTAAAAAATCAAGCGCTGAGGGCGTAAAAAGAATTTAGTATTTACCGCTAAACGCTAGTGGAGACGCGAGCTAATTTTAACAGTTGCATAATTGCGTGTTGCGAATATGCGAACTCTGGCTGTCAGTCTGTCTTTTCTTCACGCCTAAACCACTGAACCGATTTGGATGAAATTTGGTACAAAGATAGTGTGAGAACCGAGAAAGTACATAGGATTTTTATCCCGTAAATCCCACGGGAACGGGAACTGTGCGGGTTTTATTTCAGAAAATTTTCCACGCGAGCGATGTTGCGGGAACAGCTAGTTGTGATATAATTGTTTGAGGTTACGGTCAATTATTTGGAAATAACTAAACTATATTTAGTAAAAAATAGGAAAAAAAGAATATTTACACTTAATTTGACAGTCAAACACAATTATATGACACAATTCGCACTAATTTCAAAATTAAAACCGTCAAATGTCAGCATTGCTGTATTGCGTCTTAATGTATACGTGTATAAATAATTAATTAATTTACAAAAACCAAAACAGTAATATTTTTTTAGTTGTTAATGCCGGTAGAGCAAGCAATTATTTATAAAATGATGAAGAATTTATTTGGAGTAATTTTGAGGTTTTCTCTAAAAAAGGAGGCAAACATCTTAATCTTATTTTAATTACAAATTGGCAAACACATTAATTTACATAATTTCATAGAATAATTATTTATATATAATATAAAAACTAAAATTTTGGCTAACTAGTTTCATGCTGTCGGTTTTTTGTGACGGTGTGCGCGCGCGTCGTAAAAAACTCGTTTTTTTTTCCAAACGCTCCAAAAGAAGTACAAGTATAACTCCAAAAACATACATCCGAATTGATAACCTCCTCCTTTTGGGAAGTTGGTTGAAAACAGTAAACTTATGTTAACAATTTAATAATATCGTCGTTACGTTTGGTTATGTCACTAAGCATTTGTAACCAAAGCACTTCGTAAATATTCATTTATGTAAAGCTCTGGGAATAATGACTTGAATTGGTGAAAATAATCACGTATTTGGAGAAAGTCCTATGGTGCGTTGCGGTCTGCTTGTACAGTCTGCCCTACTGCACTCTGCTGTTTGGTTCTCTTCATTGTTTCTTTTTTACTTCGTTCAACAGGTTTGTGTAATATTTTAATACATTTTTTTTTAAATTTTCTTTTTTCTTTTCTTGAGTTCATACAATTAGATTTAATATACTTAAGTTTACACATACATTTTTTTATGACTTTCTCAAAGGAGAGGTTATCAATTCTGATGTTTTTTTAAAATGTTGGTTACCTGAGAACTCGGTTATTTATAAACCGATTTTGAAAATTTTTGTTTTATTTAGAAGGGTACCCTTTGACTATTGTTGGTTTCATACTCAAAGGATACACCACCAGTGTGATCCCATTTTAACATTTTAATGTGGGGCAAGATTCGATGTCACGTTGTAGAGAAATGGGAAGTAGGTTGTTGCAATTTTACTGCGTTTAATAATTACTAGCGATCTCCTGTGGCCGAAAATCGACCATAGGCTAATTAATAAAATCTCTTTAAAATTGACACCGGACTTTAGCCGTAAAGAAAATATATGTTGTACATGTGTGTATGTTACGTATGTTACGTGAATGTAGTGTGTGTAATTTATGTTTTTATTAATTTACTAGCTGTTGCCAGCGACTTCGTCCGCGCGGACTTTGTTTACTCCGCACTGCTCCTCCCCCGTATGTGATAGTATGATGATATTGTAGCCTATATGATGACCCGACCTGTTAGTAATATTCATGCAAAATTTGAAGTAAATCCGTGCAGTACTTTTTGAGTTTACCCCGGACATACATACAGACATACAGACAAACAGACAAAAATTCTAAATCTATTGTATATCAATTGATATCAATTGTAGATCACGCCCCAAGTATTTTTCTAAAAAAATATTCAATGTACAGTTTTGACTTTCCTACGATTTTATTATATGTATAGATTGTATAACTTATTAAATTTTATTTAAAAATATTGTTTCTGCAGTCCTCCGCAATGTAAACTTTAAATGCCAAATTTCATACTCTTTAAATGCCAAATAACGTTCACGCAATTGTCTCAAAAATGGATCTAAAAATTTCCCTTCACGTATTAATATAGCAGTTACGTATGAATTGTTTTCACAAAAAATGCGTTAAAAAATACCAGATTACACATTTTCACGAAAATGCGTTAAAAAATTACAGATACATATGTACGTAACTGCTCACAGACGTATTAAAAGCCCGAAAATAGAAGGAAAATTGAAACATGAGCTTGAATGACGAAGTATATTGAGCTTCTTATAAAGCTTTCGGTTAAAATTCATAACTTAAAATGATAACACTGAAGGTGTTTCGTTGTTAGCTATTTTCATTGTATTAATTTATTAATTTAAGAAGATACTTTCAGAGAAAAAATGATAGTATATACTCTTCTTAATTTTTATACTTATAACGATTAGGTTATTCGAATGGTCCTTAATTAGCTTGTTCATTTCATAGATTTGTTTTAGTACTATTTTTATTTATGTATGTTATTATGCTCTTGTTTTTTTCGTTACTTTTCTTCGTTTATTTCTTGATTATCGCAATTATTCTTAAATATTTTGGCTATTAATTCAGGTTGTTATATAAATGAAATCTCTTAAATTTGATAGTAGACTTTAGCCGTAAAAATTTAATTTACAATTATCTTTGTTATTTAAATCCAATATTTACTTAAATATAAGAATATGATTTAAGATTATAGATAGAACTTGAGAATATAAATTTACAACATGACTTAATTATATACATTTAGCTAAAGAATATTTACCACCAAAGTTTTTTTTTGTGTGTGTATGTTTGGTGCTTGTGTGTATTTAAGAAATGAGTGTTGCCATTATGTATTGTTAAATGTTTTAAGTGTGTTTACGATATTGAATATATGTGTCATGAATGTGTCGAGTGTAGAGTCTGCTGTGATGACTGAGCTCGTATGGATTAATGTGTTTGTATGTATTGTTGTTCATGGATATGTCTTGATGTGAAGTATCTTGGGCATTATTTGATGATGGGATTCCAGGGTTAGACAATTCAAAAATGTGTTTTTCAATTTTCTGTTAAAAAGAAATTTGCGCGGGATTAAAAAAGTGCATCCTATCCTTTTTCCAAACAAGCAAATAGGTCTGCAGAACTCTACAACCCAGTAGCCACGATGTTAGTGACTCGTATAGCCAATAGGTCGCCTTCTACGACCTACCTGGCAGAATGGTAGTTAGTCTATTCTTTAAAGGAATCCGGGACCAACACGGGGAAGGTATATCCATTTAAATTATACCACTTTAATGTCTTTTAAAACAGGTTGTTATCTACATACGTATAATAAAATCGTTGGAAAGTCAAAACTGTACATTGAATATTTTTTTAAAAGAATACTTGGGGCGTGATCGACAATCGATATCAAAGCCAAAAATATAGTTTTTAGAATTTTTGTCTGTTTGCCTGTATGTATGTCCGGGGTAAACTCAAAAAGTACTGCATAGATTTACTTCAATTTTGCAAAAATATTACTTACAGGTCGGGTCAACATATAGGCTCTATATTATGACGCTATCACTTACGGGGGAGGAGCAGTGCGGAGTAAACGAAGTCCGCGCAGACGAAGTAGCAAGCAACAGCTAGTATAAACTAAACTAACTAATAGGTTTGGATAATAACAATAGTGTTGTAACCTGTGACATTTCGCCTGCCTGCGGCGAACTAGCTTCCGGGCGTATAGTGTTTCCGTGATTTCAAAAACATTTATATGTACTTACCTAGTTTACCAATTTCAGAAATATTTTTCTGTTTTAAAAAAAAATGGACGCAAAAGAAGTAACAGTCTCGTTTGTTATTTTCTATGGTTTGCAAATTGATTGAAACAATTGAGAAGTTACTGATTGAGATCCGCAATCCATTACGTAATAAGTTTTATTCGTCCGTGTTGGTGCGGGCTTCTTTGAATAGACCAACTGCTGATCTACCTGGCAGGTCGTTAAAGGCGACCGATTGACTATACGTGTCACTACCATCGTGACTGTTAAGTGGTAAAGTTCCGCAAAGTTTGCCCGGGTATTAAGTTGCCTTACCTATTCCTGCCGCAATAGCGTCAATACTTGTCATTGCCGTGTTCCGGTTTGGAGGGTAAAGTAGCCGGTAAACTTATGCATGTGGCAGTAATCTGTTTTGCCATAGCCTATAGACCTTTATAACCATCGCCTAGGTTAGTTGTTGTAGTTGACTGTTTCCATCATCGTTTGCTATCTTATGATATAAAAAAAAGTTTCCGCAGTCCTCCGCAATGTAAACTTTAACTGTCCCAAATTTTATACTCCACCGTTCATGCAATTGTCTTAAAAAGGGGTCCAAAGTTTTTCCTTCACGTATTAATATACAGACATATTAAAGGACACGATAAGTAATAGTCATATATACATATCTTCACGCCAGATCCCTTACGTGGTAGGCAGAGAGAACCGAGTGACATATATCACGATCTCTCATCACTCTCTTCATACAAACACGTCGGTTCCTAAGACTTTTGACACCACCTTCGGACAGTACTCGATTAATTTGATCATGGTCTGTCAGTCTTGGTCTTCCCTGGTACCTACTTCCTTTCACATTCGCATTGTATATCTGTTTTGTTAACCTTTCATCTGCCATTCTTTCTATTTTACTTTCATTCAAGCCTAACCTCTCTCTCACTTCCCATTACGAACCCGTTCCGCGAGTGTTACACCACATATTTTTCGTAGCGATCTCATCTCGACCGCGTTGATTCTACTTTCATGCCCTTTCTGACATACCCAACTTTCACTTCCATACAATAGCGTTGGGATAAGCACATAACTATAGTTATATATAATCAATAAAGATATATGTGTTGATGACAGAAGTCTGCCATCGTGCAAGCATCATGCAAAAACTACTGGGTTAATTTCATTGCGTTGCCACCCGCGTGACGAGGAAATAATACAACGCATTACAAGACCGGCTATTATACCTTCCATAGCCGGAACACGACAGAAACAAGCATTGATGCTATTACGGCGGAAACGGGTCGGCCTTTTGTTGAATGGTTAGCGACGCTGACTAAACAATCGGCGGGGGTCGGGTTCGATTCCCGACAGGGACAATCATTTGTGTGATAAGCACAAATATTTGTATTTCTGGGTTTGGGTGTTTTATATTTTAATACTTATGTGTATTCAATAACATTCGTCCTCTATTTCAGGCCCTTACATGTTGATTTAAAAAAAAAATTGTTTGTGTTTGATCTCCTGAGGGAAAGAGTCAACCATCGCCTATAGACACCAAAGGTGTTAATGGTGCGTTGCTATCTTGTGGCGAGGTCTAAGGCCACACGCATAAGTTTACCGGCTACCTTACCCTCCAAACTGGAACACGACAGTGACAAGTACTGACGCTTTTGCGGTAGGAATAGGTAAGGCGGTGGCACCAGACCCGGGCGAGACAATGCAGAACTCTACCACCTAGTAGCCACGATGGTAGTGACTCGTATAGCCAATCAGTCGCCTTTTACGACCTGCCTGGCAGAACGGCAGTTGGCCTATTCTTTAAAAGAGCTCGGGACCAACACGGGGAAAATCTTCAACTATCTCCATACCAAATATCTTTAAAATCAGTTCCGTGGTTTAGCTGCAAAGCTTAACAGACAGACAGACGTTCGCATATATAATATAGTATAATAATTATTTCTAATATTAAAGTATGCGAAACTGTTACTTTTTTAATGTTAAACCGCTAAACCGGTTTAATGAAATTTGGCAGAGATAGTTTTAGACTCACCCCTAAGGGGTTAAAATGAGATAGTTTTTGTACGCACTCCCTAAGGGTTTGAAATGGGGTAGTTTTTAGACTCACTCCCTAAGGGGTTGAAATAGGGGATGAACATTAGATGACATGTTACTCTTGTCACGGGCGAAGCTGCGCGGGTTAATTAGTGAAGACATTAGCATAATATTCGCGTCTTTCTTATCTCGACGGTATTGCATGCATGTCCGTGTGACACGGCATTGTATGTACCCACCAATTAATCTTTGTAATTCGAGTATAATAGACGCGGCTCACGCGAAACAAACAATGGTGAAAAACAAAAGTTAATCTGTGGACGGCAAGCGGGAAACGTGCGAAAACATCGAAGGTTCCGTAGAAATTTATTAACAGAAGTTTAATAGAATCAGGTGTAACGCCTTTTTTATATTATAGTTATTTTGATATTAGATTGCAATTGAACAGATGGCTCTCGGGATGGAAAGAAAGATCTTTTTAATCTATATATATTTATTTATTTAAACTCTATATTGCACAAAATGTACAACAGACGAACTTATTATAACATATTATATAGACATTTTTACATACTATGTTTAATTTAATATACCTAATACGATTATAAAATTACACTGTTATGGCTCAAAGATGGCATTTCAAAATGGTGGTGGCATCTTTGGTGTAGGCGATAGTTAAGTATTCGTGAAAGGAACTTGTTTGTAATGAGTATGTCAAAGAGAGAAAATGCAATGGCACTCACCCTGCCTTGACATTTTTCAACTACAGCTATTATAAAACTTAAAACAGGGAAATGCCAATTTTGCATAAAAAGTTCGAGAATAATTCAATATTGTAATTACAGTTAATACACTATCTTAGGGTCCACTTTCAAGTATAGATGTCAGTCTTAAAAGGTCAGCAATGAAACTACAAGACCTCTGCTATGATGGATGTCCGTGGGCGGTGGTGATCACTTACCATCAGACAGACCAGAACCTCCTATTGGCTTGCCCCCTATCTAATAAAAATCATTGTGGGTGACCTAAAAGATTGATACCTATTTAAATATTATTTTATTATGAACTTGACTTTTTTTTGTCTGTGGCCTATCGGCGTTGGCTTTAACGTAAATTTTTTTGATTTTGATTCGGATCATAAGCAGACAAATCGTTCTCAATAAGTTATCAGTTATTCCAACTAATATTTTTAATGTAATATTTAAATTTCTTTCAAATACGATGTGCGTTTATCGAGAATGTTAGGGAACCCTAATGCTATGGAACAATATTATCTACACATCAATTGTTATACTATGAACATCGCATTTAAAGTATTACTGTATTAATTAAATGGAGTTTTACTTTCCCCACTCCGTGGAAAAATCTTGAAAGTCAGTGCCTTCTCTCTGTTCAAGAAATACGCGCGCGTCACATTTACTTTCTATTGTATACTTACAAAAGGTTAAAAAAGGTTCTATTTAAATTAGATTTAGAACAGTTTTTAAGTTGGACTTTTAAATACGAGTTTAAATAAATAACGATTGGTTTGCGTTTTGTTTTACCTTATAACAGTAAAGTTTTAAATCTGTGTCCAATTTTTGAAAACAACGGCTTTTTTATATTATTTTAAAATATCGACAAAATGTGCTCTCACATTATAAATACCTTAAATTATAAGTTCTCGTTTGTGATAAAATATATTTTTTAAGAAAATAAAAATAATTTTATGTCAGCACCTATTTTTTATGACAAAATAATATTTTAATATTGCGCTACATATTTTACGTCTAAAATTTATTTGTCTTACTAATAATAAAAATAAGCATTTTTATTCTAATTAAAATAACGAAGATTCTTCTAAAATTGCATACTATTCAATCTCTATTGTAATTCTTACAAATGACTTAAACGCGATAGCAAAATCGTTGATGATGCTTTAAAATCGAACTTATATTGTCTTAACACAATACCTACATATATTCTTAAATTCAAACCAATTGTTCTTTTTAATTCAATTTCAATATTATTCTAAATTTGAATCGTTACTACTAATCGACGACGTTTATCCGTTGTCTAAAATAGACGCGAGTGACAAGAGTGAACAGTGAACTAAGTCTAATGATTCTAAATTTAAACGTTGCCGTACAGAAATTTAGAACACCAACGGATTGCATGTTCTATTTTTAAATGTGAGTGCAGCTGCCAGTTTGAAATTTATTCGTAGGGCTTATTTTTTAATGTTTAGTGTTCAATGGATGTATGTTTGATCCCTTTGCTTTTTGTTTCGGGACATCTGTTAGGGCGGATATATGAAAATAGATTTGTAGGTGTTAAAAAGATAGTTAGTTATAGGTGATAATAATAAATGTAAGATGGGTTAGGGTGGCTCACGCTTACTGCATATGCCATTAATTATTCAGGCCGATCTTATTTGCATGTGGCAGTCTGGATCTTGATTAATGGAATGTCCCACACCAAATTTTCTATCTATATAAGTGGTGGGAGGGATGTGCTGTGCCGCGCTCCCGGCTGCATGGGTACCACCATCTTGCTTATGTCTCCCGTGAAACAGCTTTGCTGTGTTTCGGAGCGAAGGGCAAGACAGGCAGTCTAATTACTGGCACCGAGACTTAACATCTTATGTCTCAGGGTAGGCAACACACAAATGGAATACCTGGGCTAGTTCAAGCCCAGGTATCCCGTTTTTGTTCATTGGCGACGTCGACCACTTACCATCAGGTCGCACGTCTGCCAGTTTGCCTATCTCACTAATATAAAAAAAAATATATAAATCAGTATTATAATTAATTACTAACTATAATAATATAAATGCGAAAGTAAGTTTGTTTTTTATACTTTTCACAGCTTAAATCCCTACACCGATTTTGATGAACTGTAGCTTGAAGATAGTTGAAGATTCGAGGTGAAATGAAAAAAAAAGACATTTAAAAAAAAATCACCCCTAAGAGGCTGCAATAGGGGATAAAAATTTGTATGAAAAGCTTTATTGCCGACATGTTAATATACTCGCGGATGAAGTTGCGCGGGTCAACGGGTCACCCCGGATTAGTCCGGGCTCTCTTTGAAGTATATACCAGCAGTCGCTCGTAAGAAGCGAAAGATTGGCTATGCGACTCGCTACCATTGTGACTACTTGACTACTGGGTGGAAGAGTTCTGCATTGTCTCGCACAGGTCTGGTACCACTGCCTTACTTACTCTTCCTGCAATAGTGTTAGTGCTTGTCACTTTCGTGTTCCTAATTATAGGATAAGGTTACCGGTAAAATGCATGTGGCATTAAGACCACGCCACGGGAATAGCAACGCACCATTAATATCTTTGGTGTCTATAGGCGATGGTTGTCTCTTTTTATCAGGAGAGCCATCTGTTTGTTTGCTATCTGATGATATAAAAATATTTAGTATTATTATCGTACTCTTGTATGGTAAATTAGGTGTATAGTAATTAGTAAGAAGAGACACAGGAGAAGCATCGCTTCGTTTGCCATCTTTGGTGTTTATAAGCGATGGTTCTCTCTCCATAAGTAGATGGTTGTTTATTACCTTAAGAAATGTATTATTTCAGTATCGTTATCTCTAGTAAAACACCACGGTCATCGTTAATAGAGATTTCTCCAAGGTGTATGACATAGCGATAGTAATGATCGCTAATCACCGCTCTATAGAACCTGTATTGTGTCGCGTTAGCACATTATCTATTTCTGTTATCAGGTTATTCATAAACTAGCTGTTGCCTGCGACTTCGCTCGCGCGGACTTCGTTTACTCCGCACTGCTCTTCCCCCGTAGGTGATAGCGTGATAATATGTAGCCTATATGTTGACCCGACCTGTTAGTAATATTCACAATTTGAAGTAAATCCATGCAGTACTTTTTGAGTTTACCCCGGACATACATACAGACAAACAGATAAACAGACAAGCAGACAAAAATTCTAAAAACTATATTTTTGGCTTCGGTATCGGTTGTAGATCACGCCCCAAGTATTCTTTTAAAAAAATATTCAATGTACAGTTTTGACTTTCCTACGATTTTATTATATGTATAGATTACGTAAGGATCCCTATAAAGGGGAAACCACCATCTGTGGACACCAAAGATTAACATTAACAGATGGTGCGATGCTGTCCGTGTAGCGGGGTGGCAATGCCAGATACGTATAAGTGTAACGAACTGCCTTATCCTCCACATCGTAACACGATAATGACAAGCATTGACGCTGTTGCGGCAGGAATATGTAAGGCGCTGGTAAGTACCACATACCCGGGCAACTCGTTGCGGAACTCTACCACATAGAAGTCAGGATAGTAGGGACACGTATAGCCAGCCAATTGGTCGCCTTTTACGACATGCATGACGGCATTCGGCCTATTCTTCAAAAGAGCCCGTACCAACAAGGGGGATTATCTCAATCATCTTCGTAAGGAAGCCAGCTAGATAAATATATATGTTTTTAAGAAGCATGCATGCATGAATGAAGCATATTTTTAACTGACTCACCAAAAAGAGGAGATTATCAATTTGGTTGTATGTTTTTTTTTATGGTTGTTATCTCATAACTCGGTCATTTATGAACCATTTTTTAAAAATTATTTTTTGTTTGAGAGGGTATACCCCTCGTGTGGTCCCATTTTAATTTGGTGAAGATCTGATGCAGGGTTCCGGAGGTGTAGGAAAAGGGAGTTGGTTGCTCCGGTTTGACTGCGTTATGTATTTTCAGTTCTCTCTATGAGGAAACCAGAAAAAAACTCCCGGCTTGAGGGAGATGGTCGCGGGTTCGAGTCTCGCGTGTTTGACTCGACCCCGCAACCATCAAGCGTGGACATTTTTCTTTGTTGTTTTTAAAGTCTTTCAAGTTTCCCAAGTACGGGGTAAGTGCTATAAAAACAAAAATAATCAGATAATTAATTATTTTTAAAAAGCGTGGATATTTTAAAACTTAGCTTCGCATGCGTTTTAATTATGACAACTCCAAAAAAATCTTATTTGCATCAGTCAGTGGAAACAGGTTTATAATTTTAATTTCGTAATAGCAGTAAATAATAGGCTATATAACAGGCCAATCACTTTCACTATACTTCCACGCTGCTGAGGCACCGCGCCCTTAAAAATATACCTTTCGCCAAACTTAATAGCTGTTTTGGGCGTCACGGTTAGCAATTCTGGTCTTTGAAAGTAGACTATTGAAGGTTACCAGAAGATCGAAAATGGATATAAAGGGCCCTTGAAAGAGAGAAGATTTATGCCCGTTACCTATATTAGTAAAACGACTCGTTTTAGTTTTCAGTTATAATATTTTCTACGAGGCGTAAAGTAAAATATTTTCTATAAATGTCAAATTATCAAATTTCCAAACAACTTATTTCGTTATTACATTAAACTTATTACTAAATTGGTTGATACTCGTAATAATGGTTACTGCTACGAATGACAGATCGTTGATTATAGGAACCAGTTTGATATGGTAACAAAAATCTTATTCATCTCAAATGTAGATATAGGTTACTCTATTACATTTTAAAAAATAATTAAACCATACCTTTTTTTTTAAATTTTACCATATACATCCTTCAAATTCCCTAAAATTCTGCAAATATTTTTAACTGTCATGTTAGCGGCGGTGTTAGTTAAAAGATCGATATTTTATTTAATATTAATTGTTTTGATCTGGGAAAATGTATCTTAAAATATCCTCAAAATTATACACAATTATATTACACATCTATATTATTAGCTGCAGAGCTGTACTCTGCCCGCTGCATTATAATCCGATGATGCTGCGATGTGAATCCCGCGGGAACAACTCAATTTTCCGGGTTAAAAATTAGCCTATGATCTATTCCAGGACATTATCTACATGTGTGCAAAATTTAATTCAAATCCTTTTAGTAGTTTAGCGTGATTGAGTAACAAACATCCATCCATTCATCCATCCCTCCATCCCTCCAACATCCAAACTTTCGCATTTATAATATTAATAATCTAATTTATATATTGTACCATACATCAGTATGGTTGTTTGTTACTCAGTCACGTTAAAATTGCTTGACCGATTTGGATGAAATTTGGCACCGGAAGATGATGACCTCATTAGTACATAGGATATTTCCCGTGGGAATCACAAAAATTTAAAATGTAGGTTGCAGCTAATATTATAATTGCGAACGTTTGAATGTTTGGATGTATGAATAGATGTTTGTTACTTAATCACTCAAAAATGGCTTTTTGACCGATTTGGATAAATTTTGGTCTATTTTATTCTCTGAAAAAAATAGATAAAAATTTATAGCCTTTGTAAAAATATTAAAAATATTATCTCCGTGTAGACCGACCCTTTTTCACTTTGACGTTTATAATAACTAATTATTGTTTCACCGTTACATTAGCGGTGCAAAAGTAATTACTGGAGTTGTATACAGTTTAGTGAGTTTCATAAAAAATGTTTCCTCTTGAACGATTTGTATGACTAATTAATGACTTAACATCTATATAGTGCTCTTAACAAAAACTTGCTCTGGCCGCCTCATTAGTCTAGTAACGAGCCTATTCACTTCAGATCATGGAGTTAAGGGTTTGATTTCCGTGTCGGACAAATTTTAATGGATTTGTTTACTAAAATTGCCCACCCACAATTTTGGGCAGGCACCAAAATCAATAGTTCTGTGAAAATGTAAATGAAAAGTATTTATTTGCAAGAATATGGGTGTTAGATACAAGTTATTAAAATTAATCAAAGATACCAGCATATTCTACCATTATATGGTGTGCAAAGATTTGCAAAAGTGCATAGAAAGTCGCCTAGTGTAGGACTCGCTTCGCTCGCCCTTCACACTTATGCAAAATATTAAAAAAAAATACCATATATTCTATGTTATATGCATGCATGCTGTGTTTATATGCATTGTTTATACATTACTATATATTTACATTAGTTATAGTAAATTGAAATTTTATCAAATTATTTTTATTTACATTCAAATATTAAGACACATTTTATTAACCAATTCAAGAAATAATCTTTCCATGTATTTATTCTAGATGATTCGATTTCTTTAGAATTACTATCGGATTGGAACGCGGCCTCACACTGATAAGATACGGCGGAAGAAACTCAGCGGGCTTGTCTTGTTTTTCTTAAAATTTACAAAATCCCATGTGTTTATTTAATCATTTTAACATTTTTTTTATAGTATAAGACAGCAAACAAGCAGATGGGTCTGCTGATGGAAAGAGTCAACCACCGCGTATAGACACCTAAGGTGTTAATGGTGCGATGCTATCTTGTGGCGAGGTCTTATGACACATGCATAGGTTTATCGGCTACTTTACCCTTCAAACCGGAACACGACAGTAACAAACACTGACGCTATTGCGGCAGGAATAGGTAAGGCGGTGGTACCAGACCCGAGCGAGACAATGCAGAACTCTACCACCTAGTAGTCACGATGTTAGTGACTCGTATAGCCAATCGGTCGCCTTTAACGACCTGCCTGGCAAAACGGCACTTGGCCTTTTCTTTAGAGGAGTCCGGGGCCAACGGGGGAAAATTTAAATTTATACAAATTACATAATAAGAAGTTCTTAGTTTAACATTTTAACTTGTCAGCAGAAATTCATTCAAATTATTATATATTTTTTCTAATAGCAAATTAAATAACTTGTAAAAATTATTAAAATTTTAACTATACTTAACATAGTTTATATAGATTTTATCTTATCAGCAAAAAAATCATTTACTCTGTAGTATGTTTTGTCAAGCAGTAGATGAAATAGTTTTTTTGCGAAATTTTTTAATGTGTGTTGGTTGGTCTGGGCTTCCTTTTAAGAATAGATTACGTATTCCTCCGCCGGGCAGTTCGTAAAAGGTCTACTAATGGCTATATGTGTCATTACTATCTTATAGGTGGTAAAGTTCAGTAACGTCTCGGCCGGTATATTTACCAACGCTTAATTTATCCCTGCCGCAAAAGCGTCAATGCTTAAGGCGAGGTGTTTTGACGCGCGTCAATTCTATAGAAAATGGGTGGCGGGTGGGTATGTTCTGAAACCGCTGGGAAACGTGTTAATTTTCGGATATATATATATATATATATATATATATATATATATATATATATATATATATATATACACAATATCGCGACAAACGGGAACACACTGGTTTGTTTAATCACGTTTTTTGTATTGATTGTTAAATAACAATTTTACAAATATTACACGATATATCTGAAGATATTATCGAAAGAATGTGCTAACTCATTACATGCTAGAATGTACTTTACTCGATCACATAAAATTCCGTAAACAGGCTAAAAAAATATCTAAAACAAATAAATTGATATTTAGTTGTAAATACAAAAAAGAATGTGCTAAATTTTAGTTTTCAGCTGATGTCCTATATATATATAGGACATCAGCTGAAAACTAAAATTTAGCACATTCTTTTTTGTATTTACAACTAAATATCATCATATAAAAATCATATGGAAGATTAGAAATATTAACAAATTATTTGTTTTAAATATTTTTTTAGCCTGTTTTCGGAATTTTATGTGATCGAGTAAAGCACATTCTAGCATGTAATGAGTTAGCACATTCTTTAGATAATATCTTCAGATATATCGTGTAATATTTGTAAAATTGTTATTTAACAATCAATACAAAAAACGTGATTAAACAAACCAGTGTGTTCCCGTTTGTCGCGATGCCTCGCCTTAACATTGTTGTGTTCCGGTTTGGAGGGTAAGATAGCTGGTGGTCTTATGCATCTCACTACACGGATAGAAACCCATCATTAAAATCTTTGGCGTCCAAAGGCGATAGTTTTTCTTTCCATCAGGAGTGCCATCTGCAGTTTGCTATCTTATGATATAAAAAAACCTTATATTATTATTAAACTGGTACGTATGTTAATACAGCATATTATTTCCAGACAACGGACAGCGCAGATTTCCTCGCAACCCGGCCACACACCGCCGCCGTCCTGCCAGGCAAGCCAGCCGCCAACCCGCTGCAGTTCGTGAAGGTCGGGCCCGCAGACCTCGGCACCAGGGCGAGAGAACAGCTCAGGAGGGCTGAACTCGCCAAGAGGACAGAGCCAGCACGGATCGAGAGGCAGGAAGACTGGCAATCAGTAAGTTAATTCAATTTAATTTTCATTCAATAATAAACGTTTTTTATTTTTGTTTACAATGAATGAATAATAATAATAATAATAATAATAATAATAATATTTATTTGCCTAAAATGTGTGTACAATAATAGGTGTTAGGAAAAAATGTAAAACGTTCTACACATTTAGTCAAAGTATTGACATGCAAATTTTAACCAAAACATAATGGTAGTTATATATAATTGTAACAAATTATATTTAATATGTCAAGGGGATAATATTGTTATTTAACATTAATTTTAGATTCAGATTAGGCAATTTTATAAGATATTCTGCTTAGAAGCTCCATTTAAAATACATTACTTCTCAACCCTTATTCACCTATTGATTATGAATAGGTGACAAACTTATTAAATACTCAAACTTAATATACTTACTTACTAACCTACATGTTAACGTCAATTATTATGTATAATCAGAGATAAAATCCATGTCAGAAATTTAATTTAAAAATGTATATATATTAGTAATTAACTACAAAATTAAAATGTCAGATACATTATGTTAAATAAAAATTAAGCATTAAAAGTTATTCATTTTACTCACATTTTTAAATATATTTTAAGTTCAAATGTACAATTACACAAATAAAAATAAATATATTTTGCTATTATTAATTAATATCAAAGAATTCTTTTAAACTATATAAATTTTTTTGTAATAACCAGTTTTTTAAGACATGTAGTTGTTTTGTGACTGGTAATTCTCTTATTTGCCTTGGTAATTGGTTATACACTCTTAGACACATAATATAACAATTTTTCGTGTACATACATGATTTGCAAGGAGGCATAAGCAGTCTAGTAGGGTCTCGATACCCAAGTCTTGAGTTATCTCTGGCCATATTAAAATAAGTCGGGTGTTTATTAATAAAGTTAACTATTTCCAAAATATACATACTAGTTAATGTCAGGATTTTATTGTTTTTAAATAATGGTCTACAGCTGTCCAATGGACCCGCACCAAATATTGCCCGTATGCATTTTTTTTGCGTTAAAAAAACCTTATTAATTTGACAAGAAGGCATCCATAATATTAGACCATATCTCAACAAGGAAGCTACATATGCATGATAAGCTGTCAAAGCAGCGTCCTTGCCTACGGTTTGTCTAATTTTTCTTAGTACAAATACATATTTATTTATTTTACTGCACAATTTTTCAACATGTGTATTCCAGTTTAAATGACAATCAATGTACATTCCCAGAAATTTAACTTCATTAACTTCAGTGATATATTGGTTATTATATTCAATTTTTAATTCAAGTTTACGTGTATTATGATGTCTGATTTGCATAAAACTAGTTTTATTTACATTAACATATAAATTATTCAGCTGTAGCCATTTAATTACTATTTCTACTGTTTTATTGAGTTCTGCTTGCAATGACTTATGATCACTATTTACTATAACTGCAATATCATCAGCGAACATTATACACTTGTATTGTAGTATATCAGGAAGATCATTGATATTTAGGACGAAAAAAGGTGGTCCCAACACACTGCCCTGAGGAACACCGAATTCATTATACAGACTGTCTGAGGTATAAGTATGGAGCTCAGATTTATTAATTCTATTGATTTCTACAGTCTGTTTACGGTTCGACAGATAATTTTTAATTAACTGCAGTGCTACTCCTCTAATTCCGTATTTTTCACATTTTGCCAATAAATTATTGTGGTCTACATAGTCAAATGCTTTTGACATGTCAAAAAATATGACTGCAACACGGTTTTTTTTATTTATATTTATATAATGAAAACGGGGAACGCTCCGTTTGTTTAGTGGTTAGCGACCCTGACTACGCAATCGACGGGACTCAGGTTCGATACCCAACGGGGACAATCATTTGTGTGATGAGCATAAAAGTTTGTATTTTTGGGTTTGGGTGTTAATTAAATATTAAACATTCCAGTATTTATATATGTATTTCTATGTATTATTATCGTTGACTAACACCCATAACACAAGCAAATAATTTGCTTACTTTGGGGTTAGATCAGTCAGTGTAATTTGTCCCATAAATTTGTTATTATCATTTATTATTATTTAGAGTTGAAGGCTTCTAGACTGATTTAAATTTGAATTATCTATATATTAATGAGTGGAGCAAAATCTTTGTACCCTTTTTTATATGACAAATACGCGAACCTCTACCGATCGTGTATGAAACCTGGCACAGTTAAAGTTTACATTGCGTGCAGAAACCAATATGTTTTAATAAATAGAAATACATTAAATTAATAAACATAAATATTATACTTACAGGGCTATTTTTGGACCTCCCGTCAAATTTAAATAGGTGGTTCAGACCATAAAACTAGACAACTTTTCCAAAGAAACGTGGGTCGAAAAGTGAAAAAATATTCTATCCTCCCATAGAAAACTGCTCCATCACGTGGTCGATTTATTTGGAAGGTCTGAATTTTTTTTCTTATCGACCCATGTTTCTTTGCGAAAGTTGTTTACTTTCATGGTCTGGACCACTTATTTAAATTTGGCGGGAGGTCCAAAAATAACCCTGTATACATACATTCATGTGACATACATGATAGTATACACACACGTACACTATCCGTATTCTTTATGACTAAAGGTTATTGTCAAACTTAAAAGACAGTTTTGAAAGTCTATGGTCGAATTTCGACCACAGGGCGATCGCTAGTTTATATAAAAATGAATTATTAATATAAGATGCATTATTAGTAGCGTCAATGCTTGTCACTGTAGTGTACCGGTTTGGAGGGTAAGGTATGCGGTAGACATTTGCATGTGGCATTAACACCTCCTCACATTGATAGCTACGCACCATTAACATTGGTGTCTATAGGCGATGGTTATCTTTTTCCACCAGGAGAGCCATTTGCTATCTTACGATACAAAAAAAAAAACAGAAAATCTCTTCTACAAACAGTATTAATGTTTTCCAAAGTCGTGTTCAGATAAGGTAAGGAGGTCAGTGTAATCACTGGCTCGTGAAGCTTCAAATTACAATGTTGGTTATGGTAACGCACCTTTGTTATTGTAGCAAGTGTTAAAAGCTGACATTCAGGTCAGCTCATTCATAAAACTAATAATACCTTCACACTTTTTCTTTTGCAATATACGCAGCCGTTAATGATAAGACACTAAAGTTAGTAGCGCGCCAGAAAAATATAGTTTATAGTCTGTGACGCGCTATGATAAAATAGTTTACTTACAAACTTATGCATGTGGCATTAGACCTCGCCACAAGATTGCAATGCACCATTAACATCTTTGGTGTCTATAGGCGTTGGTTGACTCTTTCCATCAGGAGACCCATCTGCTTGTTTGCTTTATATATCTATATATATAAAAGAAAGTCGTGTTAGTTACTCCACTTATAACTCAAGAAAGGCTGAACCGATTTAGCTGAAAATTGGCAGGGAGGTAGTTTAGAGCCAGGAGAAGGACATAGGATACTTTTTTTTCAATTAAAAAATAAATCTGCTTATTTATTGCCATTAAGGCGGAACAAAGTTTGCCGGGTCAGCTAGTCTTATAATAAAAAAAAATTATGAGGTCGGGGCAAAAGTATTTTCGTATTGTTCATACAAAAGAAAATATTTTTTTTATGTATAATTTTTTATTTATTTATAATATGTATGTGCCGTTTTGATCGATGACTTTTCGCCATCTTGTGGGTAGTGCCATGATCTCATTCCCGTAGAAATTTTGAGATTTTTGATTAAAAAAATCTGACAGTGTTCACAGTGTTCTTTCTAGATTAGCTTTATGCTTCCTAGAGAGTTCTGCAACGACCGAAACAGGTGGAAATCTGATGGAGCAGGGTCAGGGCTATACGAAGGATGCATCAACACATCCCAGCCAAGCTCTCTAATTTTTTGCTGCGTGACTATAAATGAATGCGGTCTGGCGTTGTTATGGTGGAAAACTACGCCCTTCTTATTTACCAGCTCCGACCGGTTTTTCTCAATAACTTTTTTTTAACCTCATCAGTTACTGACAGTAGAGGTCAGAATCGATAGTTTTACCCGGTGACAAAAGCTCATAGTGGACGATTCCTTTCCAATCCCACCATACACATAGCATCACTTTGTTCCGAGTCAGGCCGTCTGTGTCTGTGGGGCTTGTCCATGCTTCGACCATGATCTTTTTCGCACATTCTTATCGTAGGTCACTCATTTTTGTTATTTTGTTTGAGTATTTGTCCCGTGAATATTTTGAATATTTTTCATCACCCGTAAGTTGATTACGGGATTGATGAATAATGGGTGTTTAAAAAATAATTCGGAATTGTTACGTTTCAACAAAGAATCGCAATTGGAAACACGTTGCATTAGGTTATACAGAATCCGAATTGCTACTGGGATTTTCGATTTTCGAAAAAAGCCCTGAAAAACGAGATCGGACCCGGCATTTCATGATCTGAGACGTGGAAATGAGACGTGAGACGTGGAATAAGCTAACCCCTAGACCACGAAGTAGTCAACATCTATTTATCTAAAAAAATCAGATGTTTCAGAATGACTTTCAAGAAAAAGTTTGCTCATTCTTAAAAAGCAGGAAAAAAGGCGACCGATTGGCTACCAGCGTGGCTACTAGGTGGTAGAGTTCTGCATTGTCTCGCCCTGGTCTAGTACCACCGCTTTACATATTCCTGCCGCAACAGCGTCAGTCCCTGTCACTGTCGTGTTCCGGTTTGGACATAAGGTAGCCGGTAAACTTATGCATGTGGCATTAAACCTCGCCACTAGATAGCAACGCACCATTAACATCTTTGGTGTATATTGGCGATGGTTGACTCTTACCATCAAGAGACCCATCTGCTTGTTTGCTATCTTATGATATACAAAAAAAGTTACAACATTTTTAAGAGACTTTATGAGCATTACGGGTTCAGCGAGGTGTGTTATTATAATAAACCACGTAATAAATAAATAAATTAAATAACCATTGCACGCTCAAGTTCATACTTACGAACGGTAAAAACAGTAAAACAACAGTACATAGTTACGGCTGGCGACCGCACTCAAATCACATGTACCTCATTTTAGTTAGTTAAACCTTGAGTACGTAACAAAAACAAAATTGTTAATTATACGGAAACATTACTTTCTCGGTCGCCCTTGTTAAGTTGTTTTTACCGGACATTAAATCGATTACTTTATATTTTTGACTTGTAGTAATTTTGAAATCGATTATATGTAATATTTATGTAGTAGAGCATAAATACGTTTAATCGATTTCGATACATATATATGTCTACATTTTCTCCTGTCGTACATTTGTATCAAATTGGTGTGTTAAGTATGAATGAGTGTTATATCGCACGTCCGCTCAAATAATGTAACAACTCAAAAAATCGTAAAAATCACTTTTTTGTACCATTCGTATCGTATTAAGCCATAGTTTTATCTCGAATGGTGATATACTACTGTTTTCAATGATTTGACACTATAACGGCGCTAGTGACGTTAGTGACGTTGACCGGAAAATCGTAAAAAATATACAGGAACAACTTTAAACCCCTTTTACTCGAGAATCGTTTTTTTTGACTTTTGACACTATTTGAGCGGGGATGCGATATTAAAACGAAACATTTTGTTATATCACTAGTTGTGCCCGCAACTTAGTCCGCGTGGCAAAATTTCTAAAATAAAAGTAGCCTTAATTACTTCATGGTTTAAAAGATAGACAGTCCCGGGGTTTTACTCGCATAGTTCCCCTTTCCCGTGGGATTTCCGGAATAAAAAATATTCTATGTCATTTTTCGGGTCTAAAACTATCTTTGTTCCAAATTTCATTTAAATCTGTTCAGTGGTTTAGGCGTAAAGAAGAGACAGACAGAGTTACTTTCGCATTTATAATATCAGTATGGATAAGATAGCAAATAAGCAGATGACTTTCCTGATGGAAAAAGACAATCATCACCTACAAACAAAGAAAGATGTTAATGGTCAGTTGCTATCGGCATAGTGGGATGATAATGTGTATAAGTTTACCAGCTACCTTACCTTCGAAACCGGAACATGAAAGCAACAGCAGGAAGCAGCACTGACGTTATTGAGACAGGAATAGATAAGGCGATGTTACCAGACCCCCCGGGCAACACGTTTGAGATCCTTATATCAAACCTCCCAAGATAAAGTAAAATTGCCTTATTTTTAAATCTGCCAGTGTTTTAGTAAATGGTGATATTGATAAAATAAAAAGAGCAAGCGAGGCAGTAAAGTTTCCGTGCAATAACCTCAATTATTACAAAAAAATAACTGTTTATTTATTATGTTAATTACGAAATACTTATATTATAAATAATTTAAAAACTTACCAAAAGCGAGTGTTTTATTATAATTTGATCGTGGTAACTGGAAGGTTATGTAAAAGGTACAGTAGTGTTCATTACCAAATCTATTACTATTCTAGTTTGATATAAAAGAAAACTGACTACCGGTTAACTAAATTCCTACCAAATCATTCTCAGTTGTTTCACACAGAAACACACGCGCACACACACAAATTTTCAGATTTATAACAAGATATACAGTCGAACAGATAAACCTTAGCTAAAAGATAGTTATTTTATTTGTAACTAGCGACCTGCCCGCGGTTTCACCAGCGTAGCTTTTGTTCCCGTGGGAATATCGGAACAGTTTATATACTAAAACCTTCCTCAAGAATCAATCTATCTATTAGTAAAAACCGGATTAAAATCCGTTGCGTAGTTTTAAAGATTTAAGCATACATATGGACATAGGGACAGATAGAGAAAGCGACTTTGTTTTATACTATGTTAAATGTGATTAAAACATACAGAAGTATATCCTGATGATAAAAGATAACTGTGTTGGTCCCGGGCTCCTTCTTTGAAGAATAGGCCAACTGCCGTTCTGCCAGGCAGGCCGTAAAAGGCGACCGATTGACTATATGAGTCACTAACATTGTGTCTACTAGGTGGTAGAGTTCTGCTTTGGCTCGCCCGGGTCTGGTACCACCGCCTTACCTATTCCGGCCGCAGTAACGTCAGTGCTTGTCACTGTCGTGTTCCGGTTTGGAGGGTAAGGTAGCCTGTAAACTTATGCATGTGGCATTAGACCTCGCTACAGGATAGCAACGCACTATTAACACCTTTTGTGTCTATGGGCGATGATTGACTCTTACCATTAGGAGACCCATCTGCTTGTTTGCTATCTTATGATATAAAAAAAAACTGCTTCGCTTACACACTGAAAATATGAATTGTGTTGCATTATTTAAAACTACTGAATTGTATTGCCTTCATTTCCCGGTGACTTTCGGCTCGCCGTGGCGTGATAAAAATAAACTATTATATAGTAATGGCAATCTCAACACCGGAAATAGCAGACATTCTACGGGCGGCGGCAATGGCGGCGCTTATGTACGCCCGCGACGCATTTCCTCCTGGCTACGGCTATGGCGGGCTTTTTACTTGGGAATACCTTAAAATGGCTAATAATTGTTTCACCTTATTGAGATTTTTTGAGAGGCAAACAAGCAGATGTTTCTGAATTTTTCATTTAATCCTGCTTTAGTTGTAATTCAGCTAATTGCCACGACTTATTTTGCGTTTTTATTCTAACGCCCGCAGGTAAATTCGCATGTCAATGTAAAAAAATACAAAAAAAACACACAATATTTTACCTCCTATTTCATTACTTTAGGGGATTAAATTCTTAAAAACTCTTATTTATTTCTTGTCTACATCATAGCAACAATCCCTGTAAAAAATCAACCTTCTTGATCCAAAGGTTTCGGCTTTAATATATCAGTCAGTGAGTCAGGAAGGGCAGTGATCATTGAGTAAACAGACTAGAGACTTAGGTGTGTTGACTGAACAATTGGTCAATTATTCTGATCCGGTAGTAGTTTTTAAAAAAAATATGTTGACGTGTCAAAATAACTTGTAAAAAGTTTTGTTGAATAAAGTATTTCTGATTTCTGATTAGTAACAGACCAATTGTTCTGTTAACACACCAGACTGATAGATCTTATAATTATTTGAAAGAATTAGTGCTGACCAATTTAGTGAACTGTAAACACGCGCGACTAAATACCGATTTTGAATTAGCTAATCGGTACACCATGTTCCTTTTTACCGCTCTTCGGATTAATGGCAGAATTGATTAGGTGCAAGAGAAACCTTAAAAACAACAAAGAAAAATATCGACACGCGGGATTTGAACCTGCGACCATCTCCCTAAAGATGGTCGCAGGTTCAAATCCCGCGTGTCGATATTTTTCTTTGTTGTGTTCCCAAGCACGGGGTAAGTGCTATAACACAAAAATAATTAGGAGCAAGAATTGTTAGTCTAGTGTAGTTTGTCAATGGCGTTGATATATCAGTCAGTGAGTCAGGACTTCTCTTTTATATATTCAGTTTATTAAACGTACAATATTGTATATATAATTATACAAGCTTACGTGCGCAGCTTCGCTCTTCGAGTACAATGAAAGTCGTCAATATAATCTATCATATGAACTTTAATGCCCTTTTTCGTCCCTAATGGGTTGTATTTAAAAAAATATATAGCTTATGTTTGATCCGGCGTCTTCAACTATATCCTCGCCTAATGTCATCTAAATCGGTTCATCGATTTAACCGTAAAAACGTAACAGA
Organism: Apodemia mormo; assembly: GCA_036924255.1. Taxonomy (NCBI): domain Eukaryota; kingdom Metazoa; phylum Arthropoda; class Insecta; order Lepidoptera; family Riodinidae; genus Apodemia; species Apodemia mormo. Next base: position 26,730,692 of record JAUPFN010000021.1, on the reverse strand, counting down.
TAGACACGATTTCCCATGTATAATATTTATAATAGTCTAAGATCCTGATATATATATATATATATATATATATATATATATATATATATATATATATATATATATATATATATATATATATATATAAATCAATCGCTATTTTCCTTGGTCACGACATCACGCCTGAATGGCTGGACCGATTTCGGTAATTTTTATTGTTGTGTTTGTAATTGTAAGGAGAAGGTTCTTATAAAAGAAAATATTAAGAAAATTGCGCGGAAAATTAGAAAATTTAAGAATACTTAACCACCATATAAAGTTTAATGCCATTTTGGCTGCGTGGAAGGACAATCCCGTAGACTTATATAAATTACGTGTCATATTGGTTGTCTGCTATGGATTCCTAATATGTAAGGTAAAACAACGTTTGCCGGGTCAGCTAGTTAATAATATAAAATTGACTTTTTATTAAACATTACACTAATAAAACAATAGCTACATTTATTATCAATTAAAAGCCTGAAGAATATGCAAACATAAGGCACATTTTTTTTCTTGGCATAACTACCGTGTTGGCGAGTATGAAGACATGCGAATCATCACCCATTACCCCAAATTGTGGTGAACCAGAAACGTTTTGACAATCAATTCACTCTTTCTACGGCACAGGAGAACTTTATTTATTTTATTTATGTCTCAGATTGTAAATTTAACTAAAAACATGGCACAACGCGAACAAGGCTCTGAATATATTATCTTTTAACTTCACGTCTACATTATCGTGGTACGGCGAACACTGAATCGAATCACTCGGGCTAACACAAGGAGCTTTAATCGACAAAAGCCTTATGCATGTGGCATTGCCATTCTGCCACACATAGCAACACACCATTTACAATATTTAATAATAATAATAATAATTCACGGGACAAATTACACTTACTGATCTAACCCTAAAGTAAGCAAATTATTTGCTTGTGTTATGGGTGTTAGTCAACGATACTAATACATAAAAATACATATATAAATACTAGAATATATATAATAAACACCCAAACCCGGAAATACAAACATTTATGCTCATCACACAAATGCTTGTCCCCGTCGGGGATCGAACCCGAGCCTCGTTGATTGCGTAGTCAGGGTCTCTAACCACTCGACCAACGGGGCGGTCATTTAATGTCTATACGCGATAATTGTATCTTTCCGTCAAGAGAGCCATCTGCATTTTTTATTATTAGATATCAAGCAAGCAGATAGCTCGCCTGATGAATAGAAAAACCATCGCCTATAAATAGACATCAAAGATGTTAGTGTGTGCGTTGCTATGTACCTCTTAGTCTACCGGCATTTTACCCTCGTAAAAGACGACACATTGACTATACGACTCACTTTCATCATGACTACTAGATGGTACAATTCTACAACGTCTAGCTTGGATCTGGTACCCCCGTTTTACCTATTTCTACCGCAATAGCGTCGATTCTTGTCACTGTTGTGTTCCGGTTTGGAACGTAAAGTGACCGGTTAACTTGGCATTACCATCCCGCCAAATGGATAGCAACGCACCATTAATATCTTTGGTTAGAGGCGATGGTGGTCTCTATCAGGAGATTCATCTGCTTGTTTGCTAACCTATACTATAAAAAAAACCGTTATGATCCAGGCAGACAACAGTACGGCAGTTGATCTACAAGAAGGGGTTTTTGAAGAATATATCAAATGCCGCACTGCTAGGCATCTCTTAAAAGGCAAGGGAATGCTAATACGCACTAAAAAATACGCAAAACTCACGTAAGTTATGGACGCCGCCTTTAGTGCTTCCAGGCGATGGTTATATCTTTTCATCAGAAAAGACTTCTCCATGTTTGCCATGGTATGATATAAAACAAACGAACATTCCCCGTTAATGTGATCCCGGTGTTAGAAAGCATTACCAATCTCCAATAGTATGCAATACTCCGATATCCACCGACGCTAAACTCGCAATAAAATGCATTATTTATTGTTTTTCCGTTTTACGGCGTGATTTGTTGCGTGTAATGAGTTTCAGATTGTTTTTTATTACAATGAGTAGGGTGTAAATATGAGTGGGAGGAAGTTTATGCGGTGCACGTGTTGTATTTTAATGTTGACTGCGATTTCGATACCTTTGTATGCTTGGTATGGTAGTAGTGATTCTCGCTGAATTAATGGTAAACCTATTATAACGATATCTGTCCTTTAAATGTTTGAAAGTTGGTAGTAGTAGCTTAGGTGATATAGTGGTTATCCTGCCTATTTGGCTTAGATTATAAGCTTCCGAGTTTCATTAAGTGGTTGAGTAAAGTGTTAATTTCGCCTATATACACCAAAAATGTTAATTGTGCGTTGCTATCTTGTGGCGAGGTCTAATGCCACATGCATAAGCTTACCAGCTACCTTACCCTTAAACCGGAACACGACAGCGACTAGCACTGGCGCTATTACTACAGGAATAGGTAAGGTGGTGGTACCTGACCCGGGCGAGACAATGCAGAACTCTCCATTTCTTTTTTTTTAACTTCAAATCCTAGTTTTTGAAATATAGAGTTGATTACGAATTAAAAGATAACATAAAACTATTATGACAGCAAAATTATCCCTACATGCACGTTTTTATTTTTATGAAATGCAATACATTTATCTGTGCTATTTATGAGAACCATTAGAAGTTATAATTAAAGGTTTAATCAACCTAGTGACTTCAATAAATGTGTTGTCTTAAACTAATTACTCTTAAACGGAAAAGGTAAATAAACTTTACCGTTTAAGATATAAAGGATTAATTCCTTAGAACGGAATTTGTAATTAAGGGCATTCGTAAATGAAGAATAATTTAAAAGTATGGGTCGATGATGGCGGAAAGGATTAGAAATTTAATTGCATATATTTTGCAGATAATATCGGTTAGAACATTTGAGGAAATTAATTTTATTTCGCACCTTCACGCGAAATTTAATATAAGGTCGGAGGAGCGGAACCATACGTTTCCAAAGCTCTAGCCAAAGGAATCTGGACTCCACACACACACCAATACCAGAGATATCGTCACCGCCACCGACCACGGCCAGCGATATATATATATATATATATATATATATATATATATATATATATATATATATATATTAACTATATATATACTATATACTAACTATATATATACTATATATAACTGTATATATACTATATATAATATATATACAAACGGTCCGGTACGTGCTTCGCTACGTATAAAGTGAAATATTAAAAAAATTTAATTGTAACATCAAATTCACAAATGATGTGATAAATGAAGAACCGCTCTACCGATTTTGTGCACATTTCACATAAACCATCTACTAAACAGTCCGAACAAATCCTAAACATTTGGTTTGGATAGGTGAGCCCGTTGTTCAGTTATAAAATTACAACGAAATGTGGCATTGATTTATATACATATATTAATACGTGAAGGGAAAACTTTGGACCCCTTTTACAAGACAATTGCGCGAACGATGAAGTATGACATTTGGCATAGTTAAAGTTTACATTCCGGAGGACTGCAACAACATAATATTTTTAAATAATATGTAGTATATAATTATTAGCATATAATAAAAAGTATTAAAAATACATTAAAATAATAAAATTACACACACTACATTCACGTGACATACATGATATTATACACGCATGCATAGATACTATTTTCGTTACGGATGTCAGTTGTCAAACTTCGGCCGCAGGCGATCGCTAGTATATAATAAACATATATATTATTAATTAATAATTTCATAGTTAATAATTTTAAACATATATATTATTATTAGATAACAAATAAATAGACGGTTCTCCAGATTACGTCGACGCAGCGACAGCGCTACGTCATCGTAACGCTAATGCATATTGCCGTGTGAACCGGCTCTTACGGTAGTCGCATATTATCATGTGTAATAATGGCACTTCATATGAATATTTGTGTTTATAAAAAGGAGAATGGAGAAATAAAAAAAATTAAAAAAAAGTTAAAACATTAGCTCGTTCTAGTTACTATCAATAACTACATATAACAAAGTAAAACTTATATCATAAGATAGCAAACAAACAGATGGGTCTCCTGATGGAAAGAGTCAACCATCGCCTATAGACACCAAAGATGTGAATGGTGCGTTGCTATCTTGTGGCGAGGTCTAATGCCACATGCATAAGTTTACCGGCTACCTTACCTTCCAAACCGGAACACGACAGCAACAAGCACTGACGCTATTGCGGTAGGAATAGGTAAGGCGATGGTACCGGACCCGATCGAGACAATGCAGAACTCTACCACCTAGTAGCCACGATGGACTCGATAGCCAAACGGTCGCCTTTTACGACCTGCCTAGCAGAACGGCATTTGGCCTATTCTTCAAAGGAGGCTGGGACCAACACGGCGTAAATTAGTTCATTTTCAAGTAGAAATTTAGTCAATGACAATAATTTATTGATACTAACTTTTCCGGTCCCTAAACCCTATGTAGCTTGAACTTCAAGCTTACTTCAAGCGGAATGGCCAAATTGTAAGCAAAGTTTCATTGACTTTAGAAAAAGCCCGCTAGCCCGTAAACTACAAATTAACTGTTCATCAAAATAACGGTATCATTGGATAACTGGTATTAATTGTTTCACACCTAATTTACATGTTTAAAGGGAACAGGTTTGGTGTTTTGCAACATTCGGGTAATTTTTCTGTTATGAACCGGAGGTATTTGTTAGATTTCTGAATATAGAATATTTTAATAACTATATCGATTATCTCTTGGGATAACCAGAACCGACAGTTAGACATCACATAATTACCAGATTGGCCTCCAACTAAAAACCCCTATAAGATTTTATACCTATGTTGCAGATAAAATAGCAGAAAGCAAATACTGTTTATTAAAAAAAATACATCACAACGCCTTAAAAATTAAACACCTATCAGCAAACATTTTAAAAAGTCCATACTAACTATAAGGTCACAGAAATAATCCCAAAAATTACACGAAAAATATGGCAACTGTAATGTTGATACAGGGTTACTTTCAAAGGTCCAGGCAAATGTTAAAATTAGTAACTAAATATTGAATTGAAAGTGCGTTTTAATTATTATTGTAAAATTATTACAAGACAATATAAAAATATTCGTTTAAAAATATCCTATTGAATTCATGAATTATACGCACTGTAGTAGGGGAGCCCAAAATGCTAAATAGGTAGTTGCTCAAGCGTCGTAGGGAACTGTTGGATTTTGTAGACTAAATATTAGGAAAAATAAAAGGTCATATAATGTTTTTCATTTCAATGGTGGGGGAAAAATCTACAGATAAAAAAATGTTTTAAAAAAATCAGTGACATGGAAACACTGAAGCGCGTTAGATTAAGGTATGGTGGGTTAATTTCCAAATAAAATTAAGAAAATCTGACGATTCAAGTGTAACGTAAGGGAGTGGGAGGGTCACAAAGTTGCAAAGAAAATGTTGTCTTGCAATTCTCGGGCGCGTGTGCATTTTCTTTTATTATGGAGGAAATGATGTAAAAATTACGAAAAAAAAATTATCTGACGCGCTCGAGTAAATACCAAAATCCCCTCTTGGGCTCCTCTACTACTGAGTGTTGTGAATGAACTTAGTAATGCTGGCTGTGTGTCATTTTACATTTACATATACTAACGATAGTAACTATTATGTAATCTGTCGCACTAAATGCATTTTTCCCGATCACTTTTATCTTGGTTGAAAGCACTAAAATAACTTGATTTGAATTTTGCGTAATTAAAATTATTATATCCATGAGTTTCGTTTTTTTTTGTGTCGTTTAAAAATGAAATTTTGAATTTTTTAAATTATTTTTTATTACACAAATCAACCATATCGATTCTGAACAGCCTCTGAAAATTTGGACGGACCTTTAAAACTACCCTGTATAATTATACCAACGCTGATTTTCAAAAGCGTTCGTGAGCGTTCCCAAAAACTGGCAGAGTTATAAAGGTTAATATAATCAAATCCAGGACCTTATAATCTAAAGACTATTTACTAGACCACAATACATAAAAGGCTATTTGTGATACAAGCGTTCATTCTTTTTTTCATCATAAAGATAGAAAAATCGATGGAAGAAGAGACAATCAAAAATGTAAATGATGCGTTGCTGTCCGTGTGGCAGGGTGTCAATGCCACATGCATAAGTTTACCAGCTACCTTACCCTCCAGACCGGAACACGACAGTGATAAGCACTGACCCTATTGCGGCAGGAATAGGTAAGGCGGTGGTACTGGACCAGGACAAGTCAATACTGAACCCTAGCACCTAATAGTCACAACGAACCAATCTTTGACCTTTTACGAATTGCCTGGCAGAATGATAGATGGTCTATTCTTCAAAAAGGAGCCCGGATCAACACATGGTATCCTCTTATAAAATCATAGGACAGGACAAGACAGGACAAAGAATAAATACATGGAGTGTTGACTAAATTACATGCTCATCATTGATATAAAAAACCCAAGATGCACAGTCCCGAACAAAACTGACACTCAAAAGTGTCCCTAATTTCACATAAGTAGTTACAGATATGGCAAAAATATATGTTTTTGCATTTCCAACCTTATGCGTGAGATTTACTGTTGTTTTTACAAAGCAATGTACAAAAAGAAATAAAATTGACAGTGTCGCGGCCGACGCAATTCTATTTGAAATGAGCGCACAATTTAAAATTGTGCGCTCATATATGGAGGACGTTTTTGAGACACTGATTGTGTATCTTGGGTTTTTTATATCAATGCTCATACGCTAAATTACATTAGGTATTTAAGATAATTGTAAAACAGACAATGCTTTACCATTTTATGGTTAGCTATAGACAGAATCAAATAAACAAGGTTTTTTGCTAGAAAAATCTCGAGTTGCATATCTTACGCCGGGTACATTCTGCTCTTAGCGAAAATGTCTTCCTGTATTCAGAAAAGTGGATAAGTGTCTCGCGATCGTCGTCGGTTATTGCGGTTTTTTTACCACCCATTATCGCCGATTATCGAGATTGCTGTCGTTAAAATGCCAGCTGTGAGCCAACAGATATGCATTGCGCAAGCGAGAATTCACTTGAAAATGTCTATGTTCTTTACGAGTGCTTATTAGTACAGTACAAGTTATAAGCGATCGCATATTATTAAATCTTGCCTGAGACAACATTATTGTGGTCGAAATTCGACCATAAACTAAATAATAAAATCTGTTTTAAATTTGACAACTGACTTTAGCCGTAAATAGTACAGATATATATTTTTTTTATTTCACAAGATAGCAAAGAAGGAGATGTGTCTCTTGATGGAAAGAGTCAACCGTCGCTCGCTTATAGACACCAAAGATGTTAATGGTACGTTGATATCTTGTGGCGAGGTCTAATGCCACATGCATAAATTTACCGGCTACCTTACCCTCCAAACCTGAATACGACTGTGACTGACGCTATTCCGGTAGGAATAGGTAAGGTGGTGGTACCAGACCCAGCGAGACAATGCGGAACTCCTAGTAGCCACGATATTAGTGACTCGCATAGCCAATCGATCGCCTTTAAAGATCTGCCTGGAAGAACCGCAGTTGCTCTATTCTTCAAAGGAGCCCAGACCAATACGGGAGAAAATAGCCTGTCCTATCATAGATAATACTAGCTGAGCCCGCGACTTCGTCCGCGTGGAACAAAATCGAAAAAGGTAGCCTAATTTACTCCCTCTCATTTCAGCTATCTGCTAGTGAAAGTCCCGTCAAAATCGGTCCAGCCGTTCCAGATATTAGCCGGAACAAACAGACAGACAAAACTTGTAAAAAAAATGTTATTTTGTTATATGTACCGTGTATACATCCACATGCATTTAGTAAAAAGCGGTTATTTTAATATTACAAACAGATAATCTAATTTTATTTACTTATATAGATGTATTTCTAATCCATTTTATTTAAAAATATTAGGTTTCTGCAGTCCTCTGCAATGTAAACTTTAACTGTGTCAAGTTCATACTCTATTGTTTTGTCTTTTTTCGCGCAATTGTCTTAAAAAGGGGTAAAAAGTTTTTCGTTCACGTACTAAAACTTATAGACAAAGTTGACGTAGATAAAAGACAAAAGTTGGGCGACTGAGTTTTCGCTTCGGATGGTATTTTTCACGAGAAAATCGATTATCACGGAGTTGTCACTTATCGAGATCAATTTCAATAGTAAAATAACTATCTAAATATAAAATGTCAGAGCCGTTTCGGAGAAACCAGTTACATAGAAATATACAGTGTGTAAAGAAAACCCTGTCCGATCCATGAAGCTGTATAATATCTGGAGACAGCACTTCTAATACCTACTTGAAACACAATTTTAAATACTGCTGTCATCTTCTGAGGTCTTACTCTCTCTGTCTAATACAGCTGTATAAATAGAGATGGGGAGACCTCATAGACAGAGATATAACGTAAAAATCTGTTTCAATTGATTAATACGAGTGCTAGCTCCACCTTTACCTAATACTTCATAGCCCGATCCGAAAGAGGCTTGGGTTGGTTAAAGGCATTACTGAAAAAAATATTAAAATGGCTTTATTTCAAAAAATAAAAAAGATATTGCTTTTTTAATATTCGTATTTTTACCTATATTTCCCTAGAGTAAAGCAAATATTTTAAAAATTACAACACTTTGTCGCTGCTTGTTTCATTGTTTCGCTTTGGCGGCTTTCACACAAACACCGCACGAAGGCGCGGTCTTCGTTTTTCGGCTTTTTATAAAGGAACTTTAAACGCGCCGCGTACCTTTGGTGGCATACGACTTGCGCGGCATTCTTTGATAATAGAATTTACTTATTTGTAAGTGTTGTCGTACTTAATGTATGAAAATACCATTTAAGATTACTTTTTTTATTGGGAAAACTATTTACTTAATATCCATAAAATATTTACACATACATATAACGGTACCAAATAACATCTTTAAATCCGACAGGGTTTTCTTTACACAGTGTATAAGAATTGCTCGTTTAAAGCATGATCACTCATGGGCGGATGAGTGGATATTTGTTCCTTAATCACGCAAAACGGCTGAAGCGATTAGGATGAAATTTGGCACATATGTAGATGATGACATGGAATTGCACATAAGACACTTTTTATCTCGGAAAAATAAGTTGTTTACGTGGGATTCACTAAAATTTAAAAAAAAAATATAATTCACTCTGTCGCCTCTGTGGTCTAGTGGTCCAGCGTTGGCGTTGACCACATGAGGTCCCGGGTTCGATTCCCGGGTCGGGCACATAAAAAAAAGTGTTTTTTCAGTTTTCTGAGGAACACAAATTTGCCCGGGATTGGAAATGCCCGGTTGGCGATAGGCTTGCCACCTATCACATTGTGGGATCAAGTATCTTCGGCTAATCGTGGGTGCACTTGTTGTACCTCTGCCTACCTCTTCGGGGATATGGGCGTGAAGATACTTTATATAATTCACTAAAAACTTATAATGCAGGCTAGTTAATATTATAAATGCGAAAGTTTGTGAAGATGGATGGATTCTCTCAATTCTTCTTCTTCTCAATCTCGCGAAACGACTAAATAGATTAAGATGCAATTTGGCACACATGTAGATGATGACCTTAAATAGCACATAGGATACATTTTATCAAGAAATAATAAATTGATAAATTAAACTTTTTTTTAAAATAAGTTGTTCTTGTAGGATTCCCCTAAAATGTTTGTAATGGAGCAGACTGCAGAGTGCAGCTAGTATTTATACATACAAAAGTCTATCTGTCTGTCTGTTACGCTTTCCCTTTTTCTGGTGAAATTTGGCATGGATGTGTTGTAATGTAGTTGAATATCCGAATTCAAGCATAGGCTTTTTTCAGAGATCAAATATTTAATTTTATTTATTTATAAGCTGACCCGGCAAAAGTTATTCTGCCTTTTTAACTACTCTTATTTTTATCTATATTTTCTCCCCTTTTAAACTTCCCTGGACTTCAACAATTAATTCAAAACCAAAATTAGCCAAATCGGTTCAGCCGTTCTCGAGTTTTAGCGAGACTAACGAACAGCAATTAATTTTTATATACATACCTGACCCGGCTAACGGAACTTATAATCGTTTCGAGATTAATCGTGATGTAATTAGGTATATTCCAACAGTCCCGAATTTCATTAAAATTGGTTCTGTAGTTTTTGAAATTTGGGTATAGTTGACAAATATATGAAGTCGGTTTAATTTTTTTTAATACTTTTGTTTTATATAGATGTTACTTTATATGTTTATTGATATTTACGTTATTATTGAAATTAATTTAGTCACTTGAACCAGAGATTCACAAATGCAATCGCTTGCTAATTTCGCCGTCTTACAATTCATATTGCGCTGTAATTTATGCAAGAGTAAGACATCACGATTTGCAATTCCCAATATTTGTCAGTATTTTTCTTGTGGTCTAGTAATCATGTTGTATTAATTCTAATCTATACATAAAATAAAATCGTAGGAAAGTCAAAACTACATTGAATATTTTTTAAAAAGAATACTTGGGGCGTGATCGACAATCGATATCGAAGCCAAAAATATAGTTTTTAGAATTTTTGTCTGTTTGTCTGTACGTATGTCTGGGGTAAACTCATACAGTACTGCATGGATTACTTCAAATTTTGCATGAATATTACTGACAGGTAGGGTCAACATAGGCTACATATTATCACGCTATCACTTACGGGGGAGGAGCTGTGCGGAGTAAACGAAGTCCGCGCGGACGAAGTCGCAGGCAACAGCTAGTATTAAATAAGATTTTACGTTGATAATAAACAATTGATAGCATTAATTCCACCTATGTACATGATTTTATATATATGAGGTCATTCTATAATAGGTGATTTTTTTTTAACCCAGCATTTCGTGTGTCTAACCAAACATATCTAGCTAAGAACAAACTTCATTAAAGGGTTTAAAACTTTTTGATTTGTATGAAATTGTATTCGTACAAATCAAAAAGTTTTATACCCTTGACTGATAAATGTATTTCTAATGCATATCATTTAACAACTAGCTGAGCCCGCAATTTCGTCCGCGTGGAAAATTTCGAAATTAAAAGTAGTCTAAGTTATTCCTTATCATATCAGCTATCTGCCAGTCAAAGTCTCGTCAAAATCGGTTCAGCCGTTCCAGAGATTAACCGGAACAAACAGATAGACAGACCGACAGCCACACAGATAAAAATTGTAAAAAATGTTATTGTAGTGTAAGTAAAAACGGTTATTTTAATATTACAAACAGACACTCCAGTTTAATTTATTTTTGCAGCCCTTCGCAATGTAAACTTTAAGTGCACCTTTCATATTCTACCGTGCGCGTAACTGTCTTAAAAAGGATTAAACAGTTTTTATTTCACGTATTTATATCGGAAAGGTTTTCCGTTCACAGATTTATATAGATTACTCGTTGATGTTAATAAGTTGTAAGTTTTTGAAGTCGGCGCTCAAGATTGGGATCATACATACATATCTTCACGCTAGATCCCTTACGTGGTAGGCAGAGAGAACCGAGTGCCATACATCACGATCCTTATATCGCTTGTATTTTTTTATAGTATAAGATAGCAAACAAGCAGATGGGTCTCCTGATGGAAAGAGTTAAACATCGCCTATAGACACCAAAGGTGTTAATGGTGCGTTGATATCTTGTGGCGAAGTATTATGCCACGTGCAAGTTTATCGGCTACCTTACCGTCCAAACGGGAACACGACAGGAATAGGTAGGATTGCAGCAGGAATGTAAGACGGTGGTACCAGGCCCAGTCGAGACAATGCAGAACTCTACCACCTAGTAGCCACCATGTTAGTAACTCATATAGCCAATCGGTCGCCTTTTACGACCTGCCTGGTAGAACGGCAGTTGGCCTATTCTTCAAAGGAGCCCGGGACCAACATGGGACACGGGGGTATTATATTGCAGGCTTGTATCGCTTTTCCACATTCATTACTCTCTTCATACACACACGCCGGTTGCGAAGTCTTTTGAAACCACCTTCGGACAGTACTCGATCAATCTGATCGTGGTATGTCAGTCTTGGTCTTCCCCGGTACCTACATCCTTCCACATTCGCATTGTATATCTGTTTTGTTAACCTTTCATCTACCATTCTTTCTACATGTCCGAACCAACGGAGCATCATGTCCTTTCTCATCTTTACACCGACACTTTCTTTCAAGCCTAACCTCTCTCTCACTCCTCGCACCATCTATACATATAATAAAATCGTAGGAAAGTCAAAATTGTACATTGAATATTTTTTAAAGAATACTTGGGGCGTGATCTACAATCGATATCGAAGCCAAAAATATCGTTTTTAGAATTTTTGTCTGTTTGTCTGTATGTATGTCCGGGGTAAACTCAAAAAGTACTGCATGGATTTACTTCAAATTTTGCATGAATATTACTAACAGGTCGGGTCAACATATAAGCTACATATTATCACGCTATTACCTACAGGGAAGGAGCAGTGCGGAGTTATCGAAGTCCGCGCGGACGAAGTCGCAGGCAACAAGTTACTGATAAAATATCAACTTATTAACGCGGAAAATGTTTTTACCGGCGATGTTTTCGCCCGTCAATTATTAAACGTCGCCTTATCGCGAAATTATCGCTCACTTGAGAGGAGTTAATCGGAATTGCGGTGATAAGGTGATAACGCGGATGCCATCTTACATTACGTATAATTATTGTAAAGTGTGGTTATTTATACATACATTTCACCGCCTCGTTGATCGTCATTAGTCTAATGATTAGCGACCCTGATAACGCAAACGATGGGGCTCGGGTTCGATTCTCGACAGGAATAAGCATTTGTGTGATATGATAAGCAGTACTTATATGTTTGTATTTCTTGATTTGTTTGTTTATCTTAATAATATTATGAGAGGAAAATTTGTTTTTTTTTGATTTTTGAAAAACTACTTGTGTCATAAAACATTTTTTTACCTTTAGAGATCTATATTATCCTAGGCGTGACATATGCTACTTTTTATTTATTCGAGTAATTTGTCTACCGGTTTGATCATAATTTATATATATATATATATATATATATATATATATATATATATATATATATATATATATATATATATATATATATATACTAGCTGTGCCCGCGACTTCGTTCGCGTGGAAAAAAAAACTAAAATAAAAACCCGCATAGTTCCCGTTCCCGTGGGATTTCCGGGATAAGAACTATCCTATGTCCTTTCTTGGGTCTCAAACTATATTTGTACCAAATTTTATCCAAATCGGTTCAGTGGTTTGGCCGTGAAAGCGTAACACAGACAGACAGACAGACAGAGTTACTTTCGCATTTATAATATTAAGTATGGATGGATATATATATAAATTACGTGACATGTTTGTCCACGATGGATTCCTAAACTATTGAACAGATTTCAATGAAATTTTGTTGATGGTCAGCTAGCTATTATTAGCTTATTATTATTAGCTCGGCGTAAGGTAGTAAATAAGCATATGGCTCTCCGAATGAAAACAACCATCGCCTATAAATACCAAAGATGTTAATGGTGCGTTGCTATCCGTGTGGCGGGTTCGCAATGCCATGTGCATCTACCTGCTACCTTACCCTCCAAACGAGAACACGACAATGATAGGCATTGCCGCTATTGCGACAGGAATAGGTGGGGCGGTAATACCAAAACTGCATATAGCTGCGAGCGTCGATGAAAAATGAATTATGTTCTACATGTATGTATGTTATTGTATCTCACTTTAAGTTAAATGTAAATTTCTTATGAGAATAAAGCTTTTTAAAACTAATTGCCCTATAAGAATATTGCATCCAGCAGGAGATCAGCTATTGTCTGTGACATCATCCCTCACCGCACTATGGTAGCAAGACGAAAGTATTATGACACTGCGTCCCGAATCTATAATAAACTAAGCAGATTACACTCAATATATGCACTAACACTAAAGCCCCGTTTTCACTTTGATTAGTGCGCGTGTGAGTGTTTAATGCAGGTGCTAAGTATTAAACAAAAACACGCGTAGACAGCCGTAGATCATTGCGAGTGATTTCTAATCAGCGTAGTAAAAGTGAATAGATGCTGATTACTAATCACTCGCGCTGATCAACGGCTGTCTTCACGTATTTTTTGTTTAATACTATGCACCTGCATTAAACACTCGCACGCGCACTAATCAAAGTGAAAACGGAGCTTTAGTCGATGCAAATTTGTCCTCAAAACCTGGCTTTTAGAACTAAATTATTATGAGACCGAAGATATATTAAAGAAGTCCATACAAACGTAAACAAAGACACACACGAATACATACACTACACTTCAGCAACTACACGCAAATTCAAATATGTATACAAACACACACACACACACACATACATACATACATACATACATACACACACATACGCGTAATTGTACATATGTTGCTTGTGTTAATTTATTAGAAGATTGTGACACTGGGTGAAGGCACTGTCTCCTGTACTGTCACAGTTTACACTAGCACATAAGACAGGGTTAAATTTGTGCTTTGATTTTTTGCCTGTACGAATGCAAATAAAGTTTTATTATTATTTAAATAGGTAAAGTGATAATAACAAACCCAGACTAGATATTGTGAAACTCTAGTATCTAATAGTCAATATGGTATTGACATATTTAGCCAGATTGAGAAATAGTCTATTCTTCAAAGGTTACCTGAACAGAAATGAAGAATATTTGAAAGAATATAGGTTTTGCAATTTATTAAATTAAGTATATGATACCGGCATATTCTATTATCTTATGTGCACATCTTATACAATGATCATTAAAATGTAGGTTAAAAATGTTTTCAGTGTTAATTTACACATTTCTGCATTTTATTTACATTAAATTTATTAAATTGAAATTTTATTCAGTAATTACTTATTCAAATATTAAGATACATTTAATTATAAATTGTAGATTTCGATTGCCTCATGTTCTAGGGGTTAGCTTATTCGGCTTAGTTCATGAGGTCCCGAATTGATTGGAGCAAAAGTGTTATCGACTTTTTCTCGACAAGCCTCGACGTCTCAATGTCAGTAGTAGTTCGAAGTTATCAGATAATGTTTTACGCGAGGATGAAAAAGGTCCTGGTTATAGCAAAAAATAGGCGATGACATTTTTACTGAGTTGGTCGATGGAAAATTCCATACCTATCGAAAGTATGAAGCCTATAGAATATACAAACGGTATGTTGAGTAGTTTTTCCCATCATAACTTTTAAGGTGCTGATCGACGGGCGAGCCTTACCGCGGTCTTAATGGTCTAAGAGCCCTCGATACAAAACTTATGGCCAATTGCTCTACATAAAACCGGCGGTATTGTGATAATACTCGGGCGCGCTTTACCAACGAGCCATAAGACCGCGGTATAGGGTCGCTCATCGATCAAGACCTTAAAGGTCCTGATCGATAGATCAGGATAGATCAGACCATAACTTTTGTGTCGAGGGCTCTTAGACCATAAAGGTCGCGGTATAGGTTCGCTCGTCGATCAGCGACTTTAGGTAGGCAGGTATAAACGGGTAAATCGATACTAGTAGCTGCCTCCCTACTCAAAAGTTGTCACGAGAAAAAAATAGTCAACGTAACGTTTACATATTCTAATAGGCTTCTTCTTTTGATTGGTATGAAATTTGTCCATTAACCAAACCAGTGAAATGTAAAAAAAAATCTTAATTAATCATATTCTGGACTGAAACTTTTTAGTCAACCCATTTGCAATATATTTATAGACTATATTTCATTGGATATAAAATATTTTTCATCTATTCACTAGCTCGGTGAACGTCGTCTTATAGTGGGTTACTATTCTATTACAGATTTTTGTTTGGTTTTTATTTTTATAACACAACTAAACCTACGGCATTATATTTTTTTGTTGAATCTCACAGGAAAAGAGTTTTCCGGGATAAATTGTATGCTATGTCCTATTCCAGGTCATCATCTATCCGTGTGCCAAACTATATCCAATTTATAACAAACGTCCAAACATACCTTTCACATTTATAATCGTAATATTAAATTTATTTCGGAGACAAGAAGGCCTGGGGTTTAATTACTCCACATAGCAATATCAGTATATTATATTGTAGCAAGAAATAATTATTGTAAATTAATATATTGTATCTATACATATAATAAAATCGTAGGAAAGTCAAAATTGTACATTGAATATTTTTTTTAAATAATACTACAATCGATTTCGAAGCCAAAAATATAGTTTTTAGAATTTTTGTCTGTTTGTCCGTTTATCTGTTTGTGTGTATGTATGTCCGGGGTAATCTCGAAAAGTACTGCTTGGATTTACTTCAAATTTTGCATGAATATTACTAACAGGTCGGGTCAACATATAGGCTACATATTATCAGGCTATTACCTACGGGGGAGAAGCTGTGCGGAGTAAACGAAGTCCGCGCGGATGAAGTCACGAGCAACAGCTAGTATAGAATATATTTAAAAAAAATGTAAATGAAAAAAGACAAGCTCGCTAAGTTTATTCCACCGACACTTCTCAGCGTGTGTGATCACGTTCAGTTTGATATTAATTTCAAAAAAGATCGACTCTTTAAAAGTGCCTGTAATGATTTATTTGAATGAAACATTTTTTCACATTCTTAGTTATCACTAATATGTATGCTATTGTTCCAGAATCTGGACAACTGGAAGTCGTCGCGGCGGAAGCGGGTGGAGCACATCATAGAGCGGTGCGTGGAGGTGCGCAAGTTTGAACACGAAACCAACCAGCCCCGGGCCAAGTCCAAGACATTTAATGAAATGCTGGAAGAACGGTAAGTCATTTCTTCAAATTTATCTGACTGATGTTTTTCGAAATGAGCTTAAGCAGAAGCTTGGTCCAAACATCCGTTACTGCTATCCGGCGGGGTGATTACGTAACTCGCAATGCGAAATTATCGTGATTGTCTAGTTATTGCAAGATACGTAACAGCCGTGTACATTAGAGGTACTCGTTGGCGCTTGATAAGTTTTGATGCTGCATGTTGAAAAGTGCATCTAGTGACCAGCAAGCAATTGGCGTTTTTGATGACTTTTTCATTACGTTTAAGAGTCATCGCTGATCGCTGGCGAATTGCAAACGTTAGGTGATACGCCTACCGGGCTTTCTGGCGAGCAGAGTGCTCAGTGGTGGGCTTATAGCCCGCCTTCAGGGTGTCTCCTGTGAGACAGAACCTCAGCTTAGAGTAGTATCTTGACGATAAGTGTGAGAGTAAGTGGCATGACTGACTCTTGATATGATAGTTTGCATACTAAATTATTTGCTTTTTTAACCCTAAAAATGATGCAATCGAAGTCATTACGTACCGCTCTGTACCAATTGCTATGGTAATTTGACACAACTGTTACAAAATCAACAAATTAATCCGAATTTCCTTTTTTCGTTTCATTCTGTAACCGCAAATCTAATTTCCACTGTGTCTAATTTGAAATTAACGCCGAATAGACGTTTGAATTAAACCGTGTTGGATAATCATTTCAAAATCTAGCATCATTCATCATTAATCGAAAGGTGGGAGTGAGAAAAACCATTTACGCCTTTGGTATCTATCTATCTCTTTCTATCTGAGAGCCATCTGTTTTCTGTTTTTATATCATAAGATAGCAAACAAGCAGATGAGTCTCCTGATGGAAAGAGTCAACTATCGCCTTTAGACACCAAAGATGCTAATGGTGCGTTGCTATCTTGCGGCGAGATCTAATGCTACGTGCATAAGTTTATCGGCTGCCTTACCCTCCAAACTGAAACACGACTGTGACAATCGCTGACGCTATTACGGCAGGAATAGGTAAGGCGGTGGTACCAAACCGGTGCGGGACAATGCAGAACTCTACCACCTAGTAGCCACAATGTTTGTGACTTGTATAGCCAATCAGTCGCCTTTTACGACCTGTCCGGCAGTTGGCTTATTCTTCAAACAAGCCCGGGACCAACACAGGGAAAACTACTATGCTGTTCAATTAAAAATAAAACGTAACAATTTCTACAATTTGGCTATTGATATATTTATACTGATTACTGAAGAATACTTGGGGCGTGATCTACATTCGATATCGAAGCCAAAAATATAGTTTTTTGAATTTTTGTCTGTTTGTCTGTATGTATATCCGGGGTAAACTCAAAAAGTATTGCATGGATTTACTTCAAATTTTGCATGAATATTACTAGCAGGTCGGGTCAACATATAGGCTACATATTATCAGGCTATCACCTACGGGGGAGGAGTAGTGCGGAGTAAATGAAGTCCGCGCGAACGAAGTCGCTGGCAATAGTTAGTTATATATAAAGTAAGACAAAACAAGTTTAACTCAAGCGTTGCATAGCTAAACCACATCCTATGTAAGATTATCCTATGGTACACATAAACACGACGGCGATTTCCCCAAAGGAGTGAACTTTCCATCGTCACGAGCGAGTCGTTCGGTGTTCGTTACGTCCGTTGTGCTCGGTGGTCACCGTCATACACCGAGTGCTCAGGTTACATTGTACACACGACTCCGCGCATGCGCTGACAGCTGTCATAATCGTGCAGCAACAGCTGCTGTAGGGTTAGCCGTTCTTAATAAAAAAACATGAATCCACTTTTTATTTTTACATCATACGCAAGCAAGTAAATTTTTTAATAAATAGGCTACGTTCGCACAGATAGGCGGCTTGCTTAACGCCTAGAGCCTAGCGAACCACCTAGCGAGTAGCTTAGTAGAATGAATGTGCTATAATGTTTGCCATTAGGCGGTTTACGCGATTGGCGCCTAACTAATTACTTAGCGACCTACTGAAGTAAAGTCACGAGGAGCGAGGCATTAGAGTCTAGACACTAAGTAAGCCGCCTGACTGTGCGGACGTGTCCATAGGGATGATGATCACTCCTAGAACCCCAAAGACGTTAATGATGTTTTGGTATTCATGTGACAGAGATGTAATTGGTATGAACATACCGCCTACTTTATCTTTTAAATTGAACACTATAGTGACAATCCTGATGATCACTTCGAAGTCTTCATTTCACTAATTCACACATTGGTCAAGATTGATGCCACTTGATGCCACTTACTCTCCCATTAGATTTATGCAAAATAAACAATTTTGAATTTGAATTTTTGAATAGCTGAGAGGGGAGGAGTTCTTCGAACTTTTATCACGATTGATATCAGTTGCTAACTGTTATGTATCATAACTTGCGATATGCAACACTATCACCGAGTTAGTTAGCTACATCGTATAATAGGTCTATTAACTTAAGGTCACTTACGCTATTTTTATCGAATACCTAATAAGACAACTTGTGTAATAAACTGTATATGGTGAAATATTTATGCGTATAATGACGCCATTTTAATCAATTGCCAAAAAAGATGTTTTTGATTAGCATTATCTTTGGTGTGTGTGCAACCGTTATTTGTCATCAACAAGAGAGACATGTTTTTTTGTTATCATATGCTATTAAATTTAGTGTTTTAGTTGAATAATAAAAAATTAATAGCTGATTACCATTTTATATGGATTAGGCCACCAAGTTTACAATCGGCGGCGGCGCGGCGTGCCGCAGCAAGTTTGAAGTGTGACGCAAATAGATTTGCGTCCACTGAGAATTATTCGGATATATTTTAATTTTTAATAATTATTATGTTATGGAGATAAGAAAATACTCTAAAATAAATATTTATTACAAAATTTTTGGATATAATTCGGCAAAGATAGACAAAGATCCAGGTGAAGGTGAACGCAACTGGAAGGGTTACGTCACGCCGTGGTAAAACGCAATATTGTTGATATTTTCATAGAAATCAAAGAGGTTATTTGAGTAAACAGACTAGAGACCTAATAAATACTAATTGT
Organism: Apodemia mormo; assembly: GCA_036924255.1. Taxonomy (NCBI): domain Eukaryota; kingdom Metazoa; phylum Arthropoda; class Insecta; order Lepidoptera; family Riodinidae; genus Apodemia; species Apodemia mormo. Next base: position 26,710,770 of record JAUPFN010000021.1, on the reverse strand, counting down.
TCTATCAACACGTCAGACTAATAGATATTTTAATAATCCGAAATAATTAGTACCAACCCATCCAGTGTGTGTAAATAGTCCAGTAAAAAGTTTAATGAAACCATGATCTGACCAGTTTTGGCGCAATGTGTAAAAATAGGTTCATTAATACTTAAATAATGATATCATGAAAGAAATTTTGATTTAAATTTAGGGGAAAGGGATGAAAAAAATAAAAGGGTTGAAAAATGCCTTTTTTTAAATAACTTAATAACGGTAGGAAATAGAAAAAAAGTTTCAAGTAAAAGTTGTAGAGAAAAAAAATCTACACAAAAAAGTTCCTTTTCATTTTTTTGTTATCTGCTTTAGTTTAGCTACAAAAAATTAAAATTAAATTTGCTTTGTAATTAATTATAAAAATTTACCAGAATTATCACGGGCCTGGACCACGCAGCGCGCGCATCACATAAATATGTACTAACACTACTACATATGTTTTCCCATATTTATATATTTTTACATATTTTACTACTAATTTAATTTTTATTTTTTGTAGCTAAACTAAAGCAGATAACAAAAAAATGAAGAGGAACTTTTTTGTGTAAAATTTTTTTTCTCTACAACTTTTACTTGACACTTTTTTTTCTATTTCCTACCGTTATTAAGTTATTTAAAAAAAGGCATTTTTCAACCCTTTTTTTATTTTTTTCATCCCTTTCCCCTAAATTTAAATCAAAATTTCTTTCATAACATCATTATTTAAGTATTAATGAACACATTTTTACTCATTGCGCCAAAACTGATCAGATCATGGTTTCATTAAACTTTTTACTGGACTAAAACACGTACGACAAAATATCGATTTTGAATTAGCCAATCGGTACACCGTGTTCCTTTTTCCCGCGCCTAAAATTATTGACAGAATTGATTTGGTGCAAGGAATCAAACATTATAGTCTTGTATAGGTTTTCAGTCAATGTATAATATGATTACGACGTGAAGTCATTGCGTATTTTTATTTTATGTTTTATATCATAAGATAGCAAACAAGCAGATGGGTCTCCTGATGGAAAGAGTCAGCCATCGCCTATAGACACCAAAGGTGTTAATGGTGCGTTGTTATCTTGTGGCGAGGTCTAATGCCACATGCATAAGTTTACCGGCTACCTTGCCCTACAAACCGGAACACGACAGTGACAAGCACTGACGCTATTGCGGCAGGAATAGGTAAGGCGGTGGTACCAGACCCGGGCGAGACAATGCAGAACTCTACCACCTAGTAATCACAATAGTAGTGACTCGTACAGCCAATCGGTCGCCTTTTACGACATGCCTGGCAGAACGGCAGTTGGTCTATTCTTCAAAGGAGCTCGGAATCAACACGGGGGATAACGATAAATATTGTCAAGAGGCTATTGTCGTGTACTTTTGTATCGTTTATAAATATGGCACAACGACATTATTATTATGTGGTTGTGCCATATAGACGATACATATTTGAACCATAAAAGCAACTAATTTGCCATATCCGTAGGCAAGTTTGAGATATTGTATTTCGTAGCGCGAACGGAGGAAACGCGTCGATATCCGTAAATCTTGTTTAACACCGAACAATGCACGTTCTAGGCCTCACTGCACTAACATCCGGCGATCGCTAACGTGTGATTATCACTGACGGTCAATGGGAAACCAATATCCCTTTCGAGTTTCAACTACGGCTTCTATTTAAGGCGAGGCATCGCGACAAACGGGAAAAAACTGGTTTGTTTAATCACGTTTTTTGTATTGATTGTTAAATAACAATTTTACAAATATTACACGATATATCTGAAGATATTATCTGAAGAATGTGCTAACTCATTACATGCTAGAATGTACTTTACTCGATCACATAAAATTCCGAAAACAGGCTAAAAAATCTCTAAAACAAATAATTTGTTAATAATAATCTTCCACATTATTTTTATATGGTGATATTTAGTTGTAAATACAAAAAAGAATGTGCTAAATATTAGTTTTCAGCTGATGTCCTATATTTATTTATCCGAACATAAACACGTTTCCCAGCGGTTTCAGAACATACTGCGCCACCCATTTTCTATAGAATTGACGCGCGTCAAAATAACTCGCCTTAAATCCGAACAAAAGCTTTATCTATATCTACTTCAGTATAAACTTTAACGTTTGTCTGTGCGTTAAATATTTTTGTCAAATTTATAGATAAATAAATCCTCGATTTAATTTATTTTTATTTCCAATCAATATTAATTCCAAAAAAACAAAGGTCATCAGTTTGACATGTATGTATATTATATTATTGGAATTGCATAATATTTTTTTTTATAGAAGAGGGGGCAAACGGACAGGAGGCTCACCTGATGGTAAGTAATTACCGCCGCCTATAGACAACTATACTAACAGGGGTCTTGTAATTGGGTTGCCGGCTTTTTAAGAATGAGTAGGCTCTTTCCTTGAAGGACCCTTAGTCGTATCCGTTTGGAAAAATATCTGCCGATAGTTGGCTCCATATAGGAGTAATGCGGGGCAAAAAGTGCCTCGAAAATCGCGCGGTTGTGGATTTCCAGACATCGAGATGGTGAGGATGAAACTTTGATTTTTGTCGCGATGTCCGATTGTAATATTGGAGTATGGTGATCTATACTTTGAACACTGAATATCTTCGGCACTTGGTAAAACTCCATGTTAACTTATATTTATATCGTATTAAAAGCACTTGTACTGTTTTACTTGACTTTATATTTATTAAAACCAACCGGTTTCGCGTTTTAACGCATCATCAGGGCAAAAGTTATTATTGTTTAGTACAATTGACAATTTGACAAATTGTCAATTTGTCAAAAGTTTGGATTGTCAAATTGTCAATTGTACTAAACAATAATAACTTTTGCCCTGATGATGCGTTAAAACGCGAAACCGGTTGGTTTTAATAAATATAAAGTCAAGTAAAACAGTACAAGTGCTTTTAATACGATATAAATATAAGTTATGGTGATCTATTTAAGCGTCCAAGCACGTGTACTAAATTTTGTAAGTGTACGTATGTTTGTCCGTGACTTTTTCGGGAGCTAAAAGCCATATTATCGAAATATTTGTTTTGGATTTAAAACAGGTATGTTCTAGTTTGGGGAAACTTGGTTTCATTAAAACCGGTTCAATATCTTTTGAAGTATCTATAGATATAGTTGATAGATATTTGAAGTCGGTTCAATTTTTTTTAAATTACTTTTGTATTTATATAAAAACTAGCTGGGCCCGCGACTTCGTTCGCGTGAAAAAATTCTAAAATAAAAACCCGCATAGTTCCCGTTCCCGTGGGATTTCCGGGATAAGAACTATCCTATGTCCTTTCTTGGGTCTCAAGCTATATTTGTACCAAATTTTGTTCAAATCGGTTCAGTGGTTTGGCCGTGAAAGCGTAACAGACAGACAGATAGACAGACAGACAGACAGAGTTACTTTCGCATTTATAACATTAGTATGGATATAGTATGGATTAACATGTTTCCTTGCCTATATGTCCCGTTATAGGATCAACCAATTAAGAACGGTTTCATTAATATTGATGAAAATTGGTATACGGTGAGAATATGACGTGATTGCACAGATGATAACCAACATAACAAGATTTTATATGCGAGTCACTACCATCGTGAGTGACTATCGTGACTATTTACCATCGTGACTATCGTGACTATTTACTTCTGTGGAGAATTTACGGCAAACCGTGGCTACTAGGTGGTAGAGATCTGCATTGTATCGCCCGGGTCTGGTACTACCGCCTTACCTGGTTTTGTCTCAATAGCGTCAGTGCTTGTCACTGTCGTGTTCCTGTAGTAAAGCAGCCGGTAAATGTATGTAACATTTCAACTATTTTTAATTCATAATATAGCAAACAAGCTGATGGCTCTCTTGATTGAAAGAGAAACCATAGCCTATAGAGAAAAAAAATGTTAATGGCGTTGCTATCCTGTGGTGGGGTCTTAATGCCACATGCATGACTTCACTTTATCCTCCAAACCGGAACATGACAGTAACAAACACTGATGGTATTGCTGCAGAAATAAGTAAAGCAATGGTACCAGACCAGAATGCAAAAATCTATCACCTAGTAGCTAAATTATTCTCATTTAATTAAGTTCTTTCTCCTTTTTGCGAGTGTTTTACGTCAAATCTATACATATTATATAATCGTAGGAAAGTCAAAACTGTACATTGAATATTTTTTTAAAAGAACACTTGGGGCGTGATCTAAAATCGATATCGAAGCCAAAAATATAGGTTTTAGAATTTTAGTCTGTTTGTTTGTCTGTTTGTCTGTATGTATGTCCGGGGTAAACTCAAAAAGTACTGCATGGATTTACTTCAAATTTTGCATGAATATTACTAACAGGTCGGGTCAACATATAGGCTACATATTATCACGCTATCACCTACGGGGGAGGTGCTATGCGGAGTAAACGGAGTCCGCGCGGACGAAGTCGCTGGCAACAGCTAGTTGTAAATATGAACAAACTACATCACGTTCTTTGTGTGTGTAATCTTTAGCAAAACGAATGTAGTCAAATGCATGATAGTGTTTGATGTATATGCGGTGTAATTTACTACTCCGACCTTGTGGAAACACCTGGAAACTCCATGCCTTCAAGCGAATTTGTCATACTTACCACTGTAACTACTACTTACTACTAAAATGTCTTACTTAAAATTCAGTAAGACATTTTAGTAGGTCCCAATTTCTGAAGTGCTGTGGTGCAATAGCAATCAGGCATAACCTGATTGTAAAAGTCTTTTTTTAATGCTTTTACCATTTTGCTGTCTCCTGCTCGTAGCCAATAGTTAGTAGCCAGTCGTTCGCCTTTTACGAACTGCCTGGCAGAACTGCAGAGGGTCTATTCTTCAAAGGGGCCCAGACTATTACGGGGAAAAGTTGCCACAAGAATGATAACGCACCATTAAAGTATTTGGTAACAGTAGACGATATTGTCACTTCCTATCAGGAGATCCGTCTGATTGTTTTCTATAAAAAGTCTACACACACCGTCATAAGATTTCTGTACCAAACTAAACAATAGAAAACTTATATAATTATTCCATACACGTGTTGCATAATCTCGCGTCCGTTGATGTACAAATCATTAGTTATTTAAATGACAAAGATTTGCGCAGTAAGAACACTAATAGCTATAAATTATACCTTTTCGAGTAGACGTTGTGTAAGGTGTTTGTCAAAGGTTAGGAACGAAAGCAACGTGAGTTTTTTTATAAAATTGTAATTATCTTGGCGTATACATTAGGAATGTTGCAGCGGTACATGTTGGGATATGGTTATGTAATAATATGTATTATGGTAGTTAAACCTAACATTTTCAACATTATACTAACTGGGCGGAGATGACAATTACCTTGATTAATTTGAATAGTAAAAGACTATATACATCATGTCATAAGTATAATTTTTCATACAAACTTACTACCCTTATTTCAGCCGCTTAGGGATTGATTTTTCAAAAATAAATTTCCTTGACAAATTTTAACAAAATCGGCTTAGGAGTTTAGGAATAAAAGCGTAACAGACAGACGGACATTACCTATTGCGGACACTAATTTTACCCGAATTTCAATTTTAAATGTTATTTAAAGAATTTACAACACAGCCTTGCTTTTCACTTTATCGTCCACAATCCACATGTAGAAATGTTTGATTTTTACCTATGTATATATTATATAATTAATACGTGAAGCGAAAACTTTGTACCCCTTTTGACGATGATTATGCGATGTACGAAATTTGGCACGGTTAATGTTTACACGATGAAGGAGTGCAGAGAGTTCATATTTATAGAAGCATTAGAAAGATATTATAATCATAAACTAGCTGACCCGGCAAACGTTGTTTTGCCATATAAATTATTTAATTAAAAAAATGTGGGTTGGTGATAGAAGGGTAAAAATTTAAAGTTGTATGTATTTTTCAATGTTAAAACTTAAATCATAAAAAAATAAAAATAAAAAATGTTGTCCATAAAATAAAATAAAAATTTTAGGGGTGGACAACCCTTAACATTTAGGGGGATGAAAAATAGATGTTGGCCGATTCTCAGACCCACTGAATATGCATACGAAATTTCATCAAAATCGATCAAGCCGTTTCGGAGGAGTACGGGAACGAACATTGTGACACGAGAATTTTATATATAAGATATAAATATTATACACGCCTTATCTATTCCTGTCGCAATAGCGTCAACGCTTGTCATTGTTGTGTTCCGACTTGAAGGGTCATTTTGGGGAGGGATTGCCATACCGCCTCACGGATAGCATTTACAATTTCGGTGTCCATAAGCGATGGTTCTCTTTCCATCAGGAGATCGTGGTGCAATAGCAATCAGGCTTAACCTGATTGTAAAAGTCGCATTTTGCAGCACCATTTTGCTATCTCCCGCTAGATAGGGCGGGCACTGGATGTTTTCTCCTACTCCTCCTAGGAAAAACATCCAGTTTCCCTCCCTATTCAGCGGTTCATGCTTCTGGTTAATTTCGTTGCGGGTTTCAAGGCAGCCTTTCTCCAGGGCATCCTGAGCTCCTGCAACTGAGTGGTTGTCAGGACGGTTGTTGATTCTGGTTTATAGAAGCTACAGTAGTGGGAACAAGAGGTGGGCCCATTGCCCTCATATTTTCCATCAGAAGAGCAATCCGATTTTTTCCTGTCGTTGAAAAAAAAATCACTACAGTGAGGTTGAATTTACGAGTCGTACTTTTTGTGAAATAAAATTTCATTTCATTCGAGCTCCTGACTGGTTCCGTAGCTACCATAACATAACCCCCAGTGTGTATCATGTTACCCGCCGGGGCAGTCTCGGTCACCCCGGCTGTCGGCGACCGCAACTGTGTCGCCCTCAGATGCGCCGCAGCTAGGATTACGGATGTTGAGTGCTTAATAGGACATAGTCGACTGGAACTTTATAGCCTTTTACGAGTTTTTGAAAGTTCAGTAGTAAAAGTGGAACGTATTAATATTCATCTAATTTGTTCAGTTATATTTGATTATTTATAACAAGGTCGAAATTAGACCATAATATCTATATATTTAAAAATCAATTGCTGTTCGTTAGTCTCGCTACAACTCGAGAACGGTTGAACCGATTTGGCTAAATTTTGGTTTTGAATTAATTGTTAAAGTCCAGGGAAGGTTTAAAAGGTGAGAAAATATAGAAAAAAAAATAAGAGTAGTTAAAAAGGCAGAACAACGTTTGCCGGGTCAGCTGGTAATCTATACATATAATAAAATCGTAAAAAGTCAAAACTGTACATTGATTATTTTTTTAAAAGAATACTTGGGGCGTGATCTACAATCGATATCGAAGCCAAAAATATAATTTTTAGAATTTTTGTCTGTTTGTCTGTATGTATGTCCGGGGTAAACTCAAAAAGTACTGCATGGATTTACTTCAAATTTTGCATGAATATTACTAACAGGTCGGGTCAACATATAGGCTACATATTATCACGCTATCACCTACGGGGGAGGTGCGGTGCGGAGTAAACGAAATCTACGCGGACGAAGTCGCGGGCAACAGCTAGTTTATAAATAAATAATTTTGTCACAGTGACAAGACTACTATCATGTAATAATTACTTTACGTGTAAACATTTCTAAATGTATTTTCGCGTTTTCGACCCAGCAGTTAGACTTAGTTGTTTTTTGTTTTTTTTTTTTGACCTATTGTATTTTTTTTACATAATTATAATTTTTGATATTAGATAACAAAGAAACAGATGACTCTTCTGGTGGAAAGAGGGAAAACCATCGCCTGTAAACACCAACAATGTTATTGATTAGATAAATTATAGGACAAACTAACTATAACTCAATTTGTGCATACACTACATTAAAAGTTTTAAAAGACTCTTTTAAGTTTGACAACGCATTGAACCGTTAACAAAATATATACTACTAGCTTTTACCCGCGGCTTTGCTCGATTTTAATTTTTTTTTATAAATAAAAAGTATGTTACTCGTTATAACTCTAAGAATATGTCTACAAATTTTCATGATGATAGGTTTTGTAGTTTTCGCGTGAAAGAGTAACAAACAAACTTATGTGTGTCAATTCTGTCGAACTCTAGTAGTGTGTGTATTTTTTTTATTAATTTATTTCGGACTGCACACAGCAGCTGGTTTTTAAATAATTTATTGACTTAAAGTCACTCAGAGTGCTAAGTGTGAGTTTTTCTTTTCGCATTCGATCTCACACTTAGCACTCGAAACTCACACTTATCACTCAGAGTGCTAAGTGTGAGTTTTTCTTTTCGCATTCGATCGTGAGCGCGTTTCGAGTTTACTAGGAATTTGTATGTGATTTTTACAGCGCCACCTAGTGGTAAATTGGTTTCTCACGTTTACCACTAGGTGGCGCTGTACAAATCACATACAAATTCCTAGTAAACTCCAAACGCGCTCACGATCGAATGCGAAAAGAAAAACTCACACTTAGCACTCAGATCATTCTTCGCACGTTACATGGCTGTAACACGATTATACGATTAACCGTTATATATCTCCAAAGAGGTTTTACGTGGAAGCATTTTCACTACACTCCGAAGATGTTATGATTTCTATAACAATTACGTAACCCTGCGATGCCATGGCGAATACAAACGTGGTTTAGTGTCACGATTGATGCGTTATTACTAATGATGCCATCAGTGATGTAATGTCGTGATAAACGCCATATATGCGGAGTATGTTATGTGTTGCCGTTAAATCACGTTAGGGTAAGCCAGGAAATACATTTCATAACGTTTTTTCAATCGATTTCCCCCAAAAAGGAGGTTCTCAATTATTAAGGTGTTTTATTTTTATGTTTGTTACCTTTGAACTTGGTCATTTTAGAGATGGACGTTTTTGTTATTTTTCATTATTGATGTACATCGTAGTTTCGTTAACGCCACCCGGTGTCAACATCGTTGTTCTGACAACGGTGTCGGACATCCAACTATAAGTGTACTGGCTGGGTAACATCAAACAAGTTGATAATTTGACGTATTCTTAAATTTTGTCGTACTTCAACGTGATGTAATTTTTGAGAAAAGTAATAATTAAAAAGAGTGTCTTCACGCCCGTATCCCCAAAGGGGTAGGCAGAGGTACAACAAGTGCACCCACGATTAGCCGAAGATACTTGGTCCCACAAATGTGATAGTTAGCAAGCCTATCGCCAACCGGGAACTTTCCAATCCCGGGCAACTTTGTGTTTATCAGAAAACTGAAAAAACATTTTTTTTAAGTGCCCGACCCGGGAATCGAACCCGGGACCTCATGTGGTCGACACCTACGCTGGACCACTAGACCACAGAGGCGATTATTAGATTTATTATTATGATATAATATATAATTAATATAATTAGATTAAATATTTTTTTGGCTGGGTAAAAAAAAAATGCATTCGCATTTAAAAAACTGTTAGTCTCATTCAAGCAGGCTGGTTAGTTGGCAATTTTGGCATTGGTGTCGTTGCTGGTATTGGTAGTTCGGTCACAGTTGTACTTACTCGTTCGATATGAAGTCGGTCGTAGTCGAAATAAAATAAAATGAAATCTTCCCCGTGTTGAAGAATAGGCCAACGGTCGTTCTGCCAGGCAGGTTGTAAAAGGCGACCGATTGGTTATTCGAGTCACTACCATCGTGGCTAGGTGGTAGAGTTCTGCATTGTCTCGCTCGGTTCTGATACCACTGCCTTGCCCATTCCTGCCGCAATAGCGTCAGTGCTTATCACTGTCGTGTTCCGGTTTAGAGAGTAGGGTCCGGTAAACTTATGCATGTGGCATTAGACCTCGCCACAAGATAGCAACGCACCATTAACACCTTTGGTGTCTATAGGCAATGGTTGACTCTGTATACTACGTCGACTAAATGACAGTCACACATCGGTTAACAAATGTGTTTATTAAACTTTAATTTAACTGGGTTTACATTAAGCTTAAATACTAGAGATTCACGTGTATGCTGCGTGATAAAATCTGATAACGATGTAGCGATAAGATACCGATGGTATCTGTGCGCGATAAGTGTGAGCGTGTTCTATCGCGCCCTCGTTACACTTTACATCAGCAGACACATCTGCTTGTGTGCTATCTTACGATATAAAGAAAACAATATTGTAAATACTACAGTCTGTTTGTTAGTACAGTTACGCTAAACCGCCGAACCGATTTTGATAATATTGGCGAGGATATTACTGACTTATCATATTCTACTTTTTTGAAAAAAAAAATCAATCCCTAAGGGATTGAAGTAGTATGATACTGTACTCATCGGCAAAGCTGCGCGCGTCAGCTGGTGACCGCACCGTTAGTCGAGTGGTTAGCGACCCTGACTACGTAATCGATGGGGCTGGGGTTCGATCCCCGACGGGGACAAGCATATGTATGATGAGCATAGATATTTGGGTGTTTATTATGTATGTAACAATATTTATAATTGTTTTTCTATGTATTAGTAACGTTGACTAACACCCATAACACAAGCAAATAATTTGCTTACTTTGGGGTTAGATCAATAAGTGTAAGTTATCCCGGGAATATTTATTTATTTATTTATCTATATGAGAATAATACTTAAGCTCTAATCGTATACTGCTTTAGTTTTGAATAGAGCGTATTACGAGTAGAAAATCTATATTTCTATATTAATATTAATATTATAAATGCGAAAGTTTGGATGTTTGGATGGATGTTTGTTACTCAATCACGCAAAAACTACTGAACGAATTTGAATGAAATTTGGCACAGAGATAGACGATGACCTGGAATAGCACATAGGCTACTTTTTATCCCGGAAAAATTTCGTGATCTTGCGGGATTCACCAAAAACTTTTATAATGCAACGGGCTGCACGCTGCAGCTAGTATTGTTATAAATAGGACATTTCTAATCTATATATATATATATATATATATATATATATATATATATATATATATATATATATATATATATATATATATATATATATATATATATATATATATATATATATATATATATATATATATATAAAACATTGTACCCTTTTTTATAAGACAAATAGGCGAACCTCTACAGAAACCAATATCTATATATATGTAAAAATCAATTGCTGTTCGTTAGTCTCGCTAAAACTCGAGAACGTCTGAACCGATTTGGCTAATTTTGGTTTTGAATTAATTGTTGAAGTCCAGGGAAGGTTTAAAAGGTGAGGAAATATAGAAAAAAAATAAGAGTAGTTAAAAAGGCAGAACAACGTTTGCCGGGTCAGCTGGTATTTGAGAGAAATAGATGTCGTCATAGTTTCTATGAATTACCTAGTCAACGTTGACATTTCAAGTAATCGGATATCTTGCATTATTTACATGTAATTATAATGTAATTTTGAGTTTCCTAACTACATTACACTGGGGATCGACAACGGGTACTAATTTAGCGTTATAAATCTGTAATACAACCGCTTTCGTAACGCTAATGTGACGCTAAGGGCCTTCTTAACTACGTCTTGTAAGAGCTTGATTTATTATGCTTGTATTTCGCCAAGTGTGAAAGCAACAAAGATGGATGCGGGGCAGAGATATATCTAACTTCTTATTTTGATCTGAGGCACCTTTTTAAGCATTGATCAACAACTTATAAGCATCTCGTATAAGGCAAAAGGAGGATAGTACTTGTCACAAACATAGTGATTCTTGACTATTGATTTATAATAATGATAATAATTTTTCTCCGTGTTGGTTCCGGGCTCCTTTGAAGAATAGGTCAACTGCCGTTCTGCCAGGCAGGTCGTAAAAGGCGTCCGATTGGTTATTCGAGTCACTTCCATCGTGGCTACTAGGTGGTAGAGTTCTGCATTGTCTCGCCCGGGTCTAATACCACCGCCTTAGCTATTCCTGCCGCAATAGCGTCAGTGCTTGTCACTCTCGTGTTCCGGTTAGGAGGGTAAGTTCGCCGGTAAACTTATGCATGTGGCATTAGACCTCGCCACAAGATAGCAACGCACCATTAACATCTTTGGTGTCTATAGGCGATGGTTGACTCCATCAGGATACCTATCTGCTCGTTTGCTATCTTATGATATATAAAAAAAACGTTTATTCTAAGAAAACCATATAAAAAGAAACGGTATTAAACTATTTTGAACTAGTTATTTTTAAAATCGGTCAAATATAGTTCAATGGTTTAAATAAATTCACTGGAAGGTTTGATCGGTCACGACCGAGGTTAGTATTTGTCAAGGGTAATCGAAGTGTCACTTTCTACCCACCTACTTGCTTGGGTGAAAGTTAACAATAGGTAATGATGAACTGATCTGATTATTCGAGGCGGCCACTTATTGTGTCCCTATTTTTTTTAACTATCGAAAATCCGCTCAAATAGTGTAACAATTCAAAAAATCGTAAAAATCACTTTTTTGTACCATTCGTATCGTATTATGCCATAGTTTTATCTCGAATGGTGATCTACTCTTTGAGTATAGATCTACTACGCTATAACGGCGCTAGTGACGTTAGTGGCGTTGGCCTGAATAGTAAAAAAAAATAGACAGGAGTAACATTAAACCTTTTTTACTCGAGAATCGTTTTTTTGACGGGCGTTTTCTCGTGGTTCCACTAATTTGTTTCACTGATGGAACCACCAATGACACCTATTTCTCGTAGATCCACTGATCGATAAGGGGACAATTTACATTGAATCACGTAGTCACTTGTATCACAGAGAATTTATGAAGAGAGGACTTGTGACACTATTTGAGCGGAGGTGCGCTATATGATAGTAAACAAGCAGATGGCTCTCCTGCCGGAAAGAGACAACCATCGCCCATAGACACCAAAGATGTTAATGTGCGTTGCTATCTATGTGGCGGGATGGTAATACCACATGCATGACTTTACCGGCTACCTTACCCTCTAAATCGGAACACGACAATGACAAGATTGATGCAATCGCAGCAGGAATAGGTAAAGCGGAAATACTAGACGCGGGCGAGACGTTTCTGATCTCTACCACATATTAGTCACGATGGTAGTGATTCGTATAGTCAACAATTCGCTTTTTACGAACTACCTGGCAGAATGGTAGATGGTCTATTTGTCTAAGGGAGTTCAGACCATCAGGCAGTTGGTCTATTTTTCAAAGGAGCCCGGCCCAACAAAAGGAAAAAATGTTGTGTTGTGAGCAAAGCATTATAACAACACAAATAACGAAGTATTTGTGTTGTTATAATGTTTTTTTGCTATACCCAATTGCTATACCCAAAAATTGTTATACCCACTATGTAGTGACATTTATCTGTTAGTCTGTTTTTGTGATACGCTTTTATAGCCAAATCGCGATACCGAATTTATTGCAATTTGGCAAGGAGAGAGTTGAGGACCAGGAGTCAAACATAGGTTTTAGAAAACGTCCCCAAGTGGCTGAATATGGGATGAAAATTAGTATGAAAGATTGTATTGATGACTAAATACCCTACCCTAGTTCCTTCTTATATTATAGACGCAAAAGTGTTTGGGTGGATGGATGTTTTTTACACCCCGAACCGATTTGGATGAAATTGGGCACACATACAGACAATAATTTGGAATAACACATGCATATAATGTATTAAAGATTATATTTACAACATACTACCCTACTAACGAGGGAAGCTGCCGCAGGTCAGCTATATCATACATAATGCAGGCTATACACGTTAGTGTGTACCTTTGGAATAATTGGATACGCCTTTTAAGGCAATTTCTTGGTCTGACAGTGTAGGTTGCATTTAACCCCAGAAATACAGACGTATACTACTTACTGATGAAATAAAATCACTCTGAGGGTAATTTTTAAAACTTGTCATCTCATTCGGCATGATAAAATAGTACAACATGGCTTATTTCTATTTTTTCACGATATATCTACAAATGTATGATACTTGATAGTGATAGGAACGTTTGCTCATATTGTATTTCACCGATGGGAGGGATGCTGTGCCAGCTCGCGGCTGCGTGAGTAGTGAGTATCACCATCTTGCTAGTTTCTCCCGTGAAATTTGCGGTGTTTCGAAGAGAAGGGCAAGACAGGCAGTGTGATTATTACTAGCACCGAGACTTAATATCTAATGGGTAGGATAGGCAACACATAAGCGAGTTACCTGGGCCAGTTCTAGGTAAACTGGTTTATATTCATGGGCGACGTCGACCACTTACCATCACGTGGCATGTCTGCCAGTTTGCTTAGCTAATGACACAGCATTGGGGAGGCGACTATAAGTATTCACCCACATGACAGGTGCACAGTTAACTGCACAGGTAAACCGAAATATATATGTCGCTCAACTGTGCAACTTTTGTTCTTTACTCAATTTAACTTTACTGTACAGGCAAACCTATCCGGTACACTCTAGCTTGTATGGCCGGCTTAAATCGAATCAGAGAACCGGTTATATAAATCTATATCGCGATTTCTAGGGAAATAATTATTATTTTATACATTAATTATTATTTATAGGATATTAATAATAGCCCTAGGCGTTTGTGTGATGTAGGAAGTGTCAGTTTCGCGGTGACACCGTACACCGATAACGTTTCCCTGCATCAAGAGTTCACTTTCTCGCCGCCTCTATCATTATACAGGGTAGTGTAAATGCGTTTAAACCATACTTTCTTTCAATTTGAACTCGTGAGTGATGTATAAGCCCAGCCTACTATGATATACAGGATGTTTGAGAAAGAGAGAAATAATCTTTTTTTTTTCTTTCGATCCCTGACGGGGACAAGCATTTGTGTGATGAGCATAAATGTTTGTATTTCCGGGTTTGGGTGTTTATTAAATATATTCCAGTATCTATATATCTATTTCTATGTATAGGTCAGTAGCGTTGATTAACACCCATAACAGTTAGATCAGTAAGTGTAATTTGTCGCGTGACCAAAAAACAACTTTTACTCAATCTAGTAAAAAGCTAGGCTATTATAGCCTTCCTCATTAATGTGGTTATCATACACAAAAATATTTTTTGAAATCCGACTGATGTACCAGTACCAGAGATTAGCGCGTTCAACCAAACAAACAAACAAACTCTTTAGCTTCATAATATTAGTAGATAATGTGTGCTATAAGTTCTTAAAATTATTCAAAGATAGAGTAAGATCATAGTACTTAACGTCTTCTTATAAAACCAATTGCATAAATAAAGCTTATTTTAATGAGCAATTTTACTTGTGATACCTTAGTGGTACGGATGATGGGCAATTTGTTATATGTTCTAATTATAATATGTATTTTTTAGATTTTCTGGTAAACAAAATTTTATTTGATGATTTTATGGTTGGCTAATTGTGGATGCACCATACACACACACACACAAACACTTGCATACACAAGCATATATGTATTCTAAAATTAGATAAGAACAAAAATATTCAACAAATTACATACAACTGTTTAAGAACTTAAGGACTTTTAAATAAAATATCACAAAAAGTTCCATTCGGAAAATTAAAATTACTCTAATTTTCTTATCAGGAACTTATAACATTACTAGATACGCCGTGCCATGTATTATAAAAGTTTTAGGGATTCCCGAGATTATTAACCCGGGATAAAAAATAGCATATGTACTATTTCAGATCATCATCTATTTGTATGTAAAATTTTATTCAAATCCATTTTGTAGTTTTTTTGCGTGATTGAGAAACAAACATCCATCCATACATCGAAATTTCATCCTAACTTTCGCATTTATAATATTATTATACATAGATATTAATTCTTCAACACTGTCGATTTTTGTTGGGTGGGCAATTCTTAAGGTAATTAGCTAGCTAGACGATAGAGTTCTGCAACGCACTAACGGGTTTGGTCCCACCACCTTCATGCCTCGATAGCTAGATAGTTTGAAGGATAAGGTAACCCTTAAACTTATGCATGTGGCATTCTAACCCCGCTACACGGATAGCAACTAGCAACACATAGTGTGTTGCTAGTTGCTATCCATCTATATACCATCTTTGGTGTCTATAGTCGGTGATTATCTCTTTCACTTAGGAAAAGCATCTAAAATGTATGATGTAGATGATGTAATAAGATTTTGCACGCCATTTATTTGGTAAAACAGGCTTAAGTTACTGTATTTAGAAACAACATCGCATGTATACCCTGATTTATGCAAAATAAATAAGTTTGAAGTTTGAAAATGGTGAACCTGAACGTGTGTTGACATTATATATTTACTCTGTCTGCTGTAAAAGAAAAGTAGGCGCGGTGATGTGTATTTTATCTTTTAAATCAATAATTTTTTTACCTTAATTCTACAAAATTCAAACAACTGTTATAATCTGTTATAAGACAAGATTGTAAGAAAAAAGTAATACCTAACTATAAATATTATCCACTGACTTCGTCTGTTAATACTTTTTCCGCGTACGCGCTACAAAACACATTGAATTTAATATTAAACAGACTTTTCCGTCTGTTCGTCTGCCAACTGTTAACTAAATCTGGCCGAGTAATACAAAACGAGGGTTCCGTTTACATATTTTTATTGGTCGAATGTATTACTAACAGGGCTAACAGAATTAAAGTTTAATACTTTCTGTCTCGAATTAATTTATTTCTGGCGTAATAACGTCAGTGCTTGTCACTGTTGTGTTCCAATTTGGAATTTAAGCATTGTAATTGTTAAGTAAACAGAAATGGGCGTAAAGTAACCTTTAAATTTATGCATGTGGCATTGAATCCACAACATAGGTAGCAACGAGCTATTAACAACTTTGTGTCTATAAACAGTGGTTATATTTTGCGTTCAGAAGGCAGGAATAGGTAAGGCAGTGGTACCGAAGCAGGGTGAGCTGCAAAACTGCTCAACTTATAGTCACGATCAAAGTTACATTTTAGACCAAACGTTTGCCACCGTTTTACAATCCGACTGACTGGATCTGTCCATCAAAAGGTCCCTGGACACACTCCTCCCGGTCACACCCCTTTAAGTCGAGGGTTAAAAAATTAACCCTCGCGGGTTTCGCATCAAAAGACACTCCTGAGTGTTTTTTAAACTTGCGTGGCGGGTCGATAGTAAAATAAAACTATTCTAACGTTATAGGAATTTAATCTCTCAAAAACTCAGTAATTCTCGAATTGTTTTACGAAAAATAGTACGGAACTCTAAAATAATAAAAAAGTCATAAAATATTTACAAGGTGCCATGATGAGGCAACAAAACAAACACGCCGTACGAGAGCATTTCTCCCGGGGCTCGTAAAACGTCATGATACACGGCGACCGATGTGGCGAGAGGCGCGACGCGCGGCGGCTAGCGTTACGATGACCGCTGCCGACCATACAAAGCAAAAATCATAATATTCAGACCACATTCGTAAATTGACTGTGGTCTGAGTTGTACACTGAAGCGGGAAATTGTTATTTAAGGTGTACTTCCTTTTTTTATTTAACTTAAACTGTTCCATAATTACTTTTGATTTAAAAATGGCAACCGGTTTTGTTTATTAGAGAGACGTTATGATTTAGACTTAATGAAATTAAATGTAAAATCACAATAACAACAATACTTATATACTGTGTACGTCGTTTAATAAAACGAAAGTCCTAGTGGGTAATGTTCTGTTAAGCGACTTTAAATTGACTTTAGTGAAATAGTAAACAATGAAAGCTATCTGCTTAGATAATGAAGTTCCGGGTTCAATTCCTGGATCAGGCAAGTGTTATTGAGATTTTTTCGAGTTTTTTCACGAAAATCCAAAATCTCAGTAGCAGCTCGGAGTTAGGCGGGTTTTTTGTTACCACTCCAGTACCTCGGATTAGCACGTAAAGGTATTGGTCCCGGTTATCGCTAGAAATAGTCGATAGTCGTTATCAGGTCAGGATCACGACTCGTCTCACCAACTGAAAAACTGGTGAATTGTGGTTAACCAGATAGTATATAGACTTTCGGTTCACTCTGCTTATTCCGAAGGGAACTGGGTATAATACTTTTTTAAATAAAAGTTTAAACAAGTATAGATTATAACTTAAATTATGAATGTATTCCTCCTTATTTATTTATTAAAACACATCATGTTATATTTTAATAATTATAATAATTAGAGATGCCATGAGTAGTGATTTTGCCGATTAACGAATATTCAAACAGGCCCTTGGCCGAATAACGAGTTAATCGTGTCCTGACATGCATTATTTGTTTATGACATAATATAGAGTAACTGTCTTACTGTATTGCATTGCTAAAAATATTGTCCATTTGATTGTTCAAAGAATAATCTGTATCAAGAAATGCTAAAAAAAAATTTCATTCGTAGCAATTTACCCGTGATAAATTTTAAGTAAGTATTAGTTGTTCCTTCGTAATTTTTTTCAGTAATATTTACAACTTTTCTCAAGATTAGTTTTTGCATCGAATATTTCAAATTATTCGGTCAAATACCGAAATCAAAAAAAATTTAAAAAATAAGCCGATTACCGAATAACCATCATGGCTATCCCACCACATGGATAACAATGGACCATTAACATTTTTGGTATCTATACGTGATGGGTCTTTTTCATCAGGGAAACCATTTACTTGTATGCTATTTAATGATATAAAAAAACTGATATTCCTGGCATCTCTAAAAATAAAATATTTCCTTAAACAACCGCTCCTTGAATTTAAAATACCCTTTTTTATCTGAACAAAATATTTCGTTAATCACATAACGTAAATAATTTGTAATATTTATATCAGATACATATACATATTACAAATTATTTACGTTATGTGAATGTTATCAGATACATGTAATATTTAATATTTATTCATACAGAGTTTTAATTAGTGCATTCACAACCTGTTATCTCAGCTAGTATTAACTCGAGTGATGTGACATTCCTCATATCACAGGTGGCAATATGGATGAACCTGACACGTATCCAGTTTTGGATAAAATGTTTATTTATTTGAAAAATAAAGTACTGAAACTTATTTTAAACGAAGTACCTGACTTGGAATTCGAACTAAGGTTCTCGTGTATTTATACTGACACGGAAAATAAAAACCAATCCTTCTGATATGTATCGTCCTTGTTCTACTGTATTTTATATCTTGTAGCCCATGCATCTTTATCTGATGTTAACACATTATTTTGGAAAAAAGATTATATGTTCACGCTCTTATAGACAGACGTATAAGTTATATTATTCTCTTCTATAAGTGGTATGGTTCTGCAACGCCTGGACTGTATTTGGTACCACAACTTTGCCGCAATAACGCCAGCTCTTGTTGCTGTCGTTTACACGTTAGTGGCAAGTACGTTTGGATGTTGAGTTAGTCGGTAAGCTTAAGCATGTGATATTCAAACCCCGCCACATGGACAAAAATACACTATTAACATCTTTGGTGTCATAGACGTTGGTTGTCTTTTTAAATCAGGTGAGCTACTGTTTGTTTGCTGTGCCAGCAAATAAAAACATCTCGCTTCCTCCCTACACTTGATCCACAATAATCAATGCCATACACGTTCCGTCTCGGAAAGTATTACGGTATATTATAAAATATGGCTAAGCGCAGATTTATCTCATTATTACGCACTACTTCGAAATTCATATAAACTCAGTAATATGCTTTGTAGACATCATTAAAAAATGATTATAAAGTTTACCGTTCTCGCTATCGAACGTGTTTAAGGAAACTTCTAACTCTTGGTTTTCTGCTAACAAGATCCTTAAAGCACTTAAAGGAGCTACACGGAAAAAAGTGGTTGACCGACACTTGTGGTATTGTTATTTGTTACAGATATGCGTTAGTTTATTGCAGTAAATATACGAAAGAAAAGAAAGTCGGTAAAGTTGGCAAACCCAAGTTAAAAAAATTGGTCGAATTTAGGTCAAAATTAGGGGCTTTTTAGGTGCTGTTTAGGTGCGCAAATCAAAAATTAGGTGCACTAACTACGAGTATTGACAAAAAAATAGGATCTCCCCCATACTTTTAATATCTAGCAGACCTTTAATAAAAACAGGAATTTCATTTTCATCAAATTTAGTGCTTATTGAGTGCTTTCGTAAACCAAAAAGATTGGATTAAAAAAATAATAAAAAACGTATGAAAATTGTATTCGAGAACTTTCAAGTCACAGTCCCTCTTACAAAGAGCAAATGAAGGAAGACAGGGAGAGGGAAGTGTGTCTAGCAAGCCAGGCGTGTCATAATACAGTTTAAAAAACATACACGTATACACTTTTTTGTTTATGATTAAAATCTGTTCAAGTAAAACTTAGCAAGATTTCAATATTGTCTATTATCAAACTAAGTCATATTTTATTGATTCTAGAATTCGTCTCATAGATATTGGCTTTAACATAATAGAAATTACGGTCGAGTTTTCGACCAGAGGGCGATCATTAGTGATTTATTCCGTGTAAAACTTCGCATGACGTTAAACTGCTCATGCAGTTTATGATGAATTATGAAATGAGGAGAGTATGAGGTATATTACTATAATTTAGATACTAAATAATCATAAATCTGTATTGAAAGTAATTCTCATGACAAGACTTAATGCGGCAGGAAATATCGGCAGACGGAAAACATGTTAATCGCGTTCCCGCCTGTCGATATATCGAGTTAATCATTCTGTTCCGATATCGATAACGTTAACGATGTAAATAAACATCACTGGCAGGGTTGACACTCAATACTTTTACACCTTTACCTAAGGTCTCGTGTCTCGCGTCTCGCTTTAAGCCTCGTGGTTAGTTTATTCAGCTCAGATCATGGGCATAAGGTTTTTTTTAGTCATTCTCAAAAATTAAAGTCTCACTAGTATAGGTTGTATTAATTAATTCCATTAATAAAATTTAGTGCTTTCTTAAAATTATTTGTTCGCTAAAATGTATGTTTGTCAGTAAAAATATAAAATAAACCGCCCGTCTTTAGTCGAGTGGCTAGCGACCCTGACTACGCAATCGATGGGGCTCGGGTTCCCCGACGGGGACAAGCAATTGTGTGATGAGCATAAATGTTTGTACTTCCGGGTTCGGGTGCTTATTTATTTCTATGTATTAATATTGTTGACTTACACCCATTTGCTTACTTTGGAGTTAGATCAGTAAGTGTAATTTGTCCCGTGAATATTTGGAAAGAAGTTCCTTACGGCAGGCTTGGAGGGGATAGGGATTTTGCTGCGCGACCGAACTGAAAAAAATGTGATAGTAAAACCGTAAGAAAAATGCGTGGAATAAAAACGTTAAATGAAACGTGCGCAGGCGCGACAGTCGCGTACACAAACGAGTAGTGCCGTTTAGCCGAAGGAAGTTCGTTCCTACCTGGTGTCCCGCGACACCACATCATTTTTTTTAATTTATTTATTTATTAAATTTATTGCATTAAATAAAATATAGGGCTTAGAAAAAAAGTGAGGTGTTTTCAGTTTATATGTATGATTCAAATAATCAATTGTGTAGTTTATTTATTAAATATCGGAGAAATTTTATGAAGGTGTTGCGTGCTAACTGAGGCCAAAAGTTTGACAGAACTTATAAAAAAGGCGAATCATCTTTGTTACAATATTTGAGGCAATTAATAAATTATTTTAAATTTTAATAGAAATTAATAAATTATGAATTTGTCGGTCTGAGCTATCGCAGAAATCTTTAACAACTCGGTATAAGGCGCGATGCACACCGGGGCGGGTCGGGCCGGTCCATTTCGCCGCGAACGATAGCACAAAGGGAATCCTATACTACCAAGTCACATAGAGGGCAAAAAGACGAAAGATGAATGAGCGAAGAAAGATATACCCGTAGTGCGGGCATCGGCGGGCAGATGCAGTCTTTATTGCTTCGCGGTCAAAAACACTGCCCCGCCTCGTTGTTCGCAAAGGGCCTAATGCGGCGATAGAGATCATCACCCGTCTCGACAGTACTACAAACACACACAGATAAACCCGTTAAACTTATGTCTGTATTGATCCGGACTCTATTTGAATAATAGGCCAACTGCTATTCTGCCAGGCAGGTCGTAATACGCGACTGATTGGCTATACGAGTCACTACCATCGTGGCTACTAGGTTGTAGACTTCTGCATTGTCTCACCCGAATCTGGTACTACCGCCTTCCCTATTCCTGCCGCAATAGCGTCAGTGCTTGTCGCTGTCGTGTTCCGGTTTGGGGGGTAAGGTAGCCTGTAAACTTATGCACGTGGCATTAGACCTCGCCACAAGATAGCAACGTACCATTAACATATTTGGTGACTATAGGCGATGGTTGACTCTTTCCATCAGGAGACCCATCTGCTTGTTTGCTATCTTATAATATATAAAAAAAGATTCGACTATCTGCCTGCGTTTAGGGATGAAAATTGGTCTAACAAGTTACTACCATCGTAAATACTATGTGATAGAGATCCCAACGTCTCTCCCGGGTTTTTTATTATCGATTTACGCTGTTCCTGTTCAAAAAGCATTTGTGGGTGATTCCGTTCTAACTGTGATATAATGTCAGTACCGTGTCATGTCTATTTTTAGAATTTATTTATAAATTGTTAGTTTTTTTTGTCGTAAACATTAGAATTTATGAGGTAATTAGTTTAAATCATTTATTACGACAAAAAAACTAACAATTTATAAATAAATTCTAGAAATGGACATGACACGGTACTGACATTTAAGTGATATATTGTAAGTTTTCTGTAAGTGGCAAGTTATATTATATGAAAATAATGTTGAAATATGTTTATTATTTTCCAATAAGTACAAAAATTTCATAAATTAATTATTAATTAACGACCTGTGAGAACAAACAATACAGGACATTGAATATCACAGTTAGAACGGAATCACCCTTGTGCTTGTCATGGTCGTAGCAACGAACGGACCACAACCACGATCAGGAACGTCATTGTCTCTGTAGTAACTATGTAGTTACAGTTTGGAGGGTAAGGTAGCAGGTAAAACTATGCATGTGGCATTATATCCATGCCCCATGAATAGCAACGTGTTATTAACATCTTTGGTGTTTATATGCGATGGTTATTTCTTTCACTTTCATCAGGCGAACCATTTACTTACTATACAAGTTGACGGGCCAAAAGATAGTACATACTGAAGGAGCGTGTTATATTATATGTATTAGGTACTAAAATTTTGCCCTATTTTTTTATGTTATAAGATAGCAAACAAGTAGATGTGTCTCCTGATGGAAAGAGTCAACCGTCGCCTATAGACACCAAAGGTGTTAATGGTGCGTTGCTATCTTGTGGCGATGTGTAATGTCACATGCATAAGTTTACCGGCTACCTTACCCTCCAAACTGGAACACGACAGCGACAAGCACTGGCGCTATTGCGGCAGGAATAGGTAAGGCGGTGGTACCAGACCCGGGCGAGACAATGCAGAACTCTACCACCTAGTAGCCACAATGGTAGTGACTCGCATAGCCAATCGGTCGCCTTTTACGACCTGCCTAACAGAACGGCAGTTGGTCTATTCTTCAAAGGAGCCCAGAACCAATACGGCGAAACATCCAATAAAATGTTTAATCGCCTCTGTGGTGTAGTGGTCCGGTGTCGGAGTTGACCACATGAGGTCCCGGGTTCGATTCCTGGGTCGGGCAATTTAAAAATATGTTTTTCCAGTTTTCTGATAAAAACAACTTTGCCCAGGATTGGAAAGTGCCCGGTTGGCGATAGGCTTGCTACCTATCACATTGTGGGACCAAGTATCTTAGGCTAACCGTGGGTGCACTTGTTGTTCCTCTGCCTACCGTTTCGGGGATACAGACGTGAAGATATATTAAAAATGTTTAGTACAGGACACCCGCGCACGGCTTATTCATTGTTTTTGTCGGTTGTTTTTGTTCGGTAAATCGTTGTTTGTCAAACAGTGATTTACCGAAATCGTGACTGGACTAGTTAATATATCGTGCGGTGACCATACTTTTTGAATATTATTACATTCTCGTTTTATTATATTTTTATTTTTTACTTATGACCATTTAATATCGTGTCCTTCAATATGTACATTCTTTACCAGTCTGTATACAAACACATACATGTTGATAGTTAAAAAATGCCGTTTCTCGCTAATGGCCGCTAGCCCTGCGATAACCAGCATTATAACGTTTAATTTCTTAACTCACGCACTTGCTTCCTCCGGAATGTGAATCAGTTACTATTTACTATTACGCATTTAACTCTTTTTCTTTAAATGAATATATTTAACATTAAAAAGTATTTTAATGGCGCTGTTAAGGTTTCCTAACAACGACTAATAAGTGTTAATTACGCCTCTTTAAGCCAATTACTGGCCACCTTTGTGGATTACCCTGGGTGATTAGTATCATAAATAGACTGTTTCCCGTGACTTTGTTCGCGTTCAGTTTTGTAGAATAATCAGCTTATTTTTTATCATAGAGAAGTAAACATACAGATGGCTCTTTTGATGAAAAGTGACGACCGTCATCTGTAGACATTAAAGATATTGCTATCCGTATGGCAATGACAATTTCTTAGTTTGTGAGTGTAGCATGTATTTACACACAGAAATACAGAGTTATACTACTTACCGATGAAATAAAATCACTCCAAAGGTAATTTTTAAACCTTGTCATATCATTCGGTACGATAAAACAGTACAACATGGTTTATTCATATTTTTTTACAACATGTCTACAAATGTATGACATTTTTGACAGTGATAGGAGCGTTTGTTCATACGCGCGGCGACATATTTCCTTCCCAATGGCGTGTCTATTATTATTCATATGGTATGGTTTTTTGCCACGAGGTGCGAGACGCTAGACGCTAAGCAAGCCGCCAGTCTGTGCGGATTTTGCGAAATACCTGCGAAAATATCTGATATTCTATTTCTTAAAAGAACTACGGACCGTTTTAAAAAGTTGTAGAAATGTCAGAGAAGCTAAAAAAACAGACACCTTACACATGTCCTCGTGTGGGCTTTGAGTGGGCTGCAATTTAGTACGAAGTTTATTATAATAAAACTATTTTAGTGAAGTTTTAATGCTCTCAAGTTTTAACGATGTTACTGATAATGTATCCACAGCCTCACTTCTGTGTTGATCCGTGAATCCGTGATATATCCTACGGTTCTCTGTAACATCTACTCCTCTACGTTTGTGTCCTCTGTAACATCTACTCCTCTACGTTTGTGTCCTCTGTAACATCTACTCCTCTACGTTTGTGTCCTCTGTAACATCTACTCCTCTACGTTTGTGTCCTCTGTAACATCTACTCCTCTACGTTTGTGTCCTCTGTAACATCTACTCCTCTACGTTTGTGTCCTCTGTAACATCTACTCCTCTACGTTTGTGTCCTCTGTAACATCTACTCCTCTACGTTTGTGTCCTCTGTAACATCTACTCCTCTACGTTTGTGTCCTCTGTAACATCTACTCCTCTACGTTTGTGTCCTCTGTAACATCTACTCCTCTACGTTTGTGTCCTCTGTAACATCTACACCTCTACGTTTGTGTCCTCTGTAACATCTACACCTCTACGTTTGTGTCCTCTGTAACGTCTACTCCTCTCGCTATTAACGTGTTTGGTGTATATAGACGATAGTTATATCTTTTTAACAGAAAATGCATCTGCTTTTCTATAATACTGTTACGTACTCGGGTTCGTAATTGTAAGAAAACACCACTTATATTAAATCCATGTATTTACAAATAGACACAACACAACACAATTTAATACTTAAATACTTTGAATAACACTAGTCACTCACTGTACTATCACTGAACTTAGAACACTAGACAGTAAAACACTTCTCACTTCGCGCGGGTCGCTTCAAGTATCGCTCTCGATCGCTTGATAAAAACTGCCCTGTATTTGTCAACACACTATTTACAGGCAGGGTAAAGTTCTACCTGGATCCAGAAAAATCTAAATGTATCATGAAACGATGAATCACTTCTTATTGTAATCAACTTATGATAAACAAGTGACTCATCAATGACTCATCAATCCTAGTACACGCTACTTTCAACCTTATGCTCTATACCACAAAGTTCATTATGGTATAGCTTAGATCAACTATTTGTTTGTCAATAGGAGTAGCTATCCTTTTATTTCTAGATCTCTCCAGCGTTCCAACTCTACACGTTTCTAGATTATTCTTAACAATACTAAGACACAGAAGGGGAGCCCAAGATGCTAAATATGTAGTTACTCGAACGTCATAGAGACCTATTGGATTTTGTAGACTAAATTATAGGAAAAATAAGAGGTAATATAATGTTTTTCATTTCAATGTTGGGGAAAAAATCTACAGATAAAAAAATGTTTAAAAAAATCAATGACATGGAAACACTGAAGCGCGTTAGATTAGGGCGTGGTGGGTTAATTTCCAACTAAAATTTAGAAAATCTGGCAATTTAAGTGTAGCGTGAGGGAGTGGGAGGGTTGAGTTGTAAAGAAAATGTTGACAGTCTCGAGCGCGTCTGAATTTTCTTTTACATGAGGCACACTAAAAGTTTTGCACTTCTAGCTAATCGGAACTATTTGAATTTCGAATGTTATATTTTTAAAACGTTGCAACCATCTTAGTAATAAAAAAAACAATTAGCGGGAAATGATTTGTCAATTGGTTTTTTATCACATATCAAAGTATGCAACGAAAATGGAATTAAGTCGAAAATATTTTAGAACGATGATTTTTTATGATTTTAAAAGTTCTATTTCTCCGCAAGACTGTGTCGCTCGTCTTCAAAATGCTTTTGGGAGAGAAGTACCTTGTTTGAGCATCTTAAGGCGATGGTTTGCTGAATTTGAGAGAGGTCGAGTTTCTTTACTTGACGTTTTTCGTGAAGGGAGGTCTTCAACTGCCGTCAACGAAAATAATGTGGCTACTGTTAAGCGGTTAATTGAAGAAAACCCCCGGATTACCATGAGACAATTCGAGTACTATTGGGGATTGGTATGAGCCAAATTCAGAAAATTTTACTCGAAGAATTGAAAGTTCGGAAACTTCATTGTCGTTCGATCCCTCATGAACTGACAGCAGAGCAAAAGCGGGCTAGCGTGGAATGGTGCTCACAGATTCTACTGAAGTACGACCATGGACATTCTAATGCTGTTTATGACATTGTCACAGGAGACGAAACGTGGATTTATTGTTTTGAACCCGAAAAAAAACATCAGTCTTGTGAATGGGTGTTTGAAAATGAGAACAGGCCAACAAAAGTGAGACAGGCGAGACACGTTGGTAAAAAAGTGATCGCGTTTTTTTGTCAGCTACGGGTCCCATCTATTTTCCCCAAAATCAAAGATTTGATGAGAGGTGTTACTTTTACCAACTCCGAAGAGGCAGTGATAACGTTCAATCAGCACGTAGAAAACATGCCTTCAGATCTGTGGTCCTCCTGTTTTAAAAAATGGTTCGATCACATGAAAAAATGTTTAAAATGCAAAGGGGATTATTTTGAAAAGCAATGAACATAATATTTTGGTTATAACATGTTCTTTTTTTAAGTTACGCAAAACTTATAGTGTGACCTACGTATTACGGAGGAAATGATGTAAGAATTACGAAAAAAGTATAATCTGACAATTTCCACAAGCCGAAGTTATCTTAATTTTGTTTTTTTTTCTGCCGTAGTTACCTCATATATAGCGCACAATTTAAATTTGTGCACTCATTTTTGGAGGACGTTTCTGACACACTGGATGTGTATCTCGGGTTTTTTATATCAGTGCTACTAGGTGGTAGAGTTCTGCATTGTCTCGCCCGGGTCTGGTACCACTGCTTTATCTATTCCTGCCTCGAAAGCTTCAGTGCTTGTTACTACGGCTAGCGACATAATGAAGAGTAATTATTAGAAAATATAATTTACATAAATACATTCATAAATTTGTACTATATATACCTCATATTGGTCCGAGTCCCTTTTGAAGAATAGACCATCTGCCGTTCTGCCAGGCATTTCGTAAAAGGCGAACGATTTGCTATACGTGTCTTATTTTTATTTAATTAATACTTAATTAATCTATTATCTATTACAAACTAGCGACCTGCCCGCAGTTTCACACGCGTAGCTTTTATTCCCGTGCTAATATCGGAAAGGTTTATATGCTAAAACCTTCCTCAAGAATCAATCTATTTATTAAAAAAACCGCATTAAAATCCTTTGCGTAGTTTTAAAGATTTAAGCATACCTAGGGACTGACAGAGAAAGCGACTTTGTTTTATACTATGTAGTGATAAATAAAATTAGAGTGTCTGTAATATTAAAATAATCGCTTTTTACTAAATGCATATGGATGAATACACGATACATATACCAAAATAGCATATTTTACAATTTTTGTCTATCTGTTTGTTCCGACTAATCTCTGGAACGGCTGGTCCGATTTTGACGGGACTTTCACTGGCAGATAGCTGATGTGATAGGGAGTAACTTTTTTCGAAATTTTTCCACGCGGACGAAGACGCGGGCTCAGCTAGTTTTTAATAAGTGGATAAACATTAAGGTACTAACAAATTCTAACATTACATGGTGTGCAAATATTTAAAACGTACAAATATTTAAAACACAAGACGCCACAGAGTTCTACCATCGAGTGATTGTTTGCTGATTTTGACTTCTGACACTCCAAATTTACAAGTCGTACAATGTTGATGTATCATATTATTTGCAATAAGGCTTTATTGATAGATGCTACATAATTTCTTGTGAGAAAAAACTCTAATATGGCCTGAGAGTAAGGACAGGCTAGAATGTCTCGTATCTAATTACTATGCAGCCCAGAGCGGGTGTAGCTTGTCAAACTGTCTGCGACACGACCTGATTCCGTTTATGTAATATCATTTCACTGTATTTTATCTCAACCATCAGATATTATATTCATTGATTGGGTTTTTATATTTAGTTGTCACGAGACATGATTTTTAGTAAAAAAATCTTCACTCCGATTCTGCAGCGCGTCTTGATGTAAAAAATGATTTTTTATGTAAAAAATTGCAAACAAGCAGATGGTTTTCCTGATGAAAAGAGACAACCATAGCCTATAGAAGTAAAATGTTAATATCCTTGTGGCGGAGTCTTAGTGAAACATGCATAAGATTACCGGCTACCTTACCGTCAAAACCGTAATACGACAGTGAATAACATTGTCGCTATGTCGGAATAGGTAAGCCTCCGGCCGAGACAACTCAGAACTCTTTCATCTTATAGGCCACTATGGTAGAGACTCGAATAGCCAATTGGTCGCCTTTTACGACCTGCCTGGCAGAACGGCAGTTGGCCTATTTTTCAAAGGAGCCCGGGACCAAAAAGGTCCCGGGCTCCTTTGTTTTTCAAAAGGAGGTCGCACCAACACGGGGTATATAAAGTATGTATGTGTGTATATATGTAAGTGATATTTTCTATTACTGTATCTTTTTATGCCGCTAGCCGCCATGAGAATCATTCCGTGGCACTTCTCAGTAAAAACATTTAAATGTCGTGTTCGTTCACCTGTCGGCTGACGTCTTAGGAATTCTCCTTGTACGGCGCGATAAGAACAAAAACGGGTGTCTTCCTCGCTTCCTGTTCAGTTTCCAAAACGGTGAGCTACCACTCCCAAGCCGTTGGAAAGCATTATGTTTCACTTGGCTTAATCGTTTGCGAGTACTCGTGTGTTGGTAGAAAGTATGCATGCATAATTAAAATGTACTAGGAATCCTATGAAAATATTAGGTTTATTATTCGACTGAATTAGGTTTTACCGCGGAATAAACGTAATATATACAATATAATAATACATAGCATTTACATTTTATCTATATTTTATAACTTGAACTAAGAAAGAAATAAAATATTTATTTGCAAGAATATATGTTACAAGTTGTTGAAAATTGAATTATTAATAATTAACGGGATCTTACCACGATTATGTGCTTAAGAAAGCTTAAAAGTATACATTGTTAAAAATTAATTAAGTTACCAACATAATCTACCATTACATAGTGTGCAAATATTTAAAAATTATTACTATATAATATTACATTGTAAACTCTGTATCGATTTTTTAGAATTACTACCGGATCGGAACGCGGCCACATACTGAGAAGATCTGGCGAAAGAAACTCAGAGGGCTTGTCTTTTTTTCTCTATTTTATGTACTTATTACTAATGTACAAGAATAATTTCATATCACAAAAATATTTTTATAATTACAAGTTTCATTTTGTGTAGTCAAATCCATATTCCATACTAATATTATAAATACTTACTAATTACATTAATATAATAATTACATAAAAACATTGTTTAAAAAAATGTATATGCACAAAAAAAGACAAGCCCGCTGAGTTTCTTCCGCCGGATCTTCTCAGTGTGTGGCCGCGTTTCCGATCCGGTAGTAACTCAAAAAATGTTGACTCGTCAAAAGTGCCTGTAAAGGATAATTTGAATAAAAATGTTTTGACTTTGACTTTGAATATTATAAAGTCTGTCTGTCTGTCTGTTACGCTTTCACGGCTAAATTGCTGGACCGATCTTCATGAATTTTGGTATTGAAGTAGTTGAAGAGCCAGAGTCAAACATAGGCTAATTTTTTTTCAAAAATCAACTCTTGAAGGGTAGAAATAGGGGAAAAATTTGTATTAAAAGCTATCTTGATGACGCGGACGGTTTAATCTACTCGCAAGCGAAGCTGCGCGGGTCAGCTAGTTTTTCATAATTTACAAAGTTATTTCACTATTTACAAAATGTTATTACATTGAAGTTTTTTAAAGGCGAATTCAACAAATATTTCTTTTTATTAAAATTTAATTTTATCGGCTAAAAATTCTTTAATATCATAATAAGTTTTATCTAACAGCAAATCAATCAACTTTTTGCGAAATTTATTTATAGGCAGTGATTTAAGACTATCAGGAACTAAGAACTTTGCATCCTTTGTGGAGTATAAAATTTGGCACAGTTAAAGTTAACATTGCAAAGGACTGCATAAATCTAATACTTTTAAATAATATACATTAAATTAATAAATCTGATAAACATTATACACACTACATTTGTGTGACATACGTGATAATATACACACATGTATATTGTATACTATTTTCTTTACTTTAAGTCTGTTGTTAAGCTTAAAAGAGATTTTAATGTTAGTCTATAGTCGAATTTCGGCAACAGGGCAATCGCTAGTATATCGTAGTTGTGGGTATGTATGCGGTTTGATTATTTTCATTTGTTAGCTACCCTGACTATGCAATCAACGGGCCTTGGGTTCAATTCGCGACAGGGATAGATACATAATTTTTTTATATAGAAAAGGGGACAAACGAGTAGGATGTGCATCTGATTGTAAGTGATCACCGCCGCCCATGGACAACCGTGATGAACCGTGATGAACCGTTTGGCAGTTGCGTTGCCGGCCTTTTAAGAATGAGTAAGCTCTTTTCTCGAAGCACTAGAAAGCTACGTTAACTCTGAGCAACATAGGGTTATTTTTTACCTGACTGAACAAAGGAAGTAATTGTTAAGCTGATAATTGCTAGTTACTGGATAAATCACAAATATTTGGACTTGAAACTAAACTATTTGTCTGTATTTTGGAAGTGAATAGTATTGAATAAAAAATAGTAGTATTAATAAAAAAAATAAACAACCTTATTTACAAATACAATTCGCAGACGCTTACCTATTCCTGCCGCAATAGTGTCAGTGCTTGTCACTGTAGTGTTCCGGTTTGGAGGGTTAAGGTAGCCGGTAAACTTCTGCATGTTGCATAAGACCTCGCTACAAGATAACAACGCACCATTAACACCTTTGGTGTCTATAGGCGATGGTTGACTCTTTCCATCAGGAGACCCATCTGCTTGTTTACTATATGATAATAAAAAAAACGCTTATAACTTACTTAAAGCAATAAATGCATCTTCACTGTAGTTTAGGAATCGAACTTGCGGCTTATCTGAGTGCTAAGTGTGAGTTTTTCTTTTCGCATTCGATTGTGAGCGCGTTGCGAGTTTACTAAGAATTTGTATGTGATTTGTACAGCGCCACCTAGTGGTAAACTGGTTTCTCACGTTTACCACTAGGTGGCGCTGTACAAATCACATACAAATTCCTAGTAAACTCCAAACGCGCTCACGATCGAATGCGAAAAGAAAAACTCACACTTAGCACTCGGTTCTATAGCCCATGTTGTTAATGACTTCACTAACCAAGCAGTCATAATACACGAATGTGAATGTATTATGTAATAATGAATTGTATAATAAAGATATCATGGCTGCATTGTTTGTTGTTAACTCAAAAAGCGAGTGTAAATCATTCAAACACTTAAAGAAAATGTAATTCCACATTCCAGCATGGGAATTATGTAAACGTGCGCGCAATTTGCACAGGAATCGAACCGACACTACACGCGCTCGTGGCTCGTGTATCACGAAACAATTTTGTTTTAACAAAGGGGGAACAGGCAAATTGGTCATACATTAAGTGTGCGTGTTTGAGTGGTAAGAAATTCTTAGGAACAATGAAAAACACTAGCTGACCCGCAAGGTTTGGCCGCGAGTAGAGTCATTAATTGAAATCGTATAAAATTTCACACCTTGTTTGAGTCATGTAGGGGTTGATTTTTGAACATTTTCTAGTAAAACTGCAGTATCCGACTTCCATTTCCTATATCTCCGGAACCCTGCATCAGATCTTCACCAAATTAAAATGGGACCACACGGGGAATATATCCTCTCAAACTAATAAATAATTTTCAAAATCAGTTCATAAATGACCGAGTTCTGAGATAAAAAACATACAAGCGAATTGATAACCTCCTCCATTTGGGAAATCGGTTGAAAAGTCTATCTTGACCCCGGACCTTAAACTATCCCTTTGACATTTTTTTATATCATAAGATAGCAAACAAGCAGATGGGTCTCCTGATGGAAAGAGTCAACCATCGACACCAAAGATGTTAATTGTGCGTTGCTATCTTGTGGCGACGTCTAATGCCACATGCATAAGTTTACCGGCTACCTTACCCTCCAAACGGAAACACGACAGTGACTAGCACTGACGCTATTGCGGCAGGAATAGCTAAGGCGGTGGTACCAGACCCGGGCGAGACAATGCAGAACTCTACCACCTAGTTGCCACGATGGTATTACGCGTATAGCCAATCGGTCACCTTCTACGACCTGCCTAGCAGAACGGCAGTTGGCCTATTCTTCAAAAGAGCCCGGGACCAATACGGGGGAAATTATAATATGCCAGACTTTTGCATATGTACAATATGAGACTAGAAGACGCGGCTACGTGTTGCTGTGGTTAAGTTTATTTGGCATTAAACGTAGCACCATCTATTGAATACTTTACCGGATCCGTTTACCAGCTGATGAAACAATAAATACTTGTAATTTTTTGAGAAGTTGAGAACTTTCATAACCAATATATTAATACATAAAGCAAAATCTTTGTATCCCTTTTTGCGATAATAACGAGAAAGTTGAATTTGGCACAGTTAAAGTATATATACCGAAGGAATGCAGAAACCTAATATTTTTACATAATATACATTAGAAATTATATAAATTAATAAAAACTAGCGATCGGCTGTGGCCGAAATTCGACTGTAGACGAAATAATGAAATCTCTTAAATTCGACAAATAAACTTACCCTTTTAAGCTTACCCTTTTAAAATCAATATTTACGTTTGTTTATATCCCGCAACAGTCAATAATAATCATCATTTTTTAAAACAGGAGGACCACAGATATGAGGGCATGTTTTCTACGCGCTGATTGAATGCTATCACTGTCTCTTCGAGTTGGTAAAAGTAAAACCTCTCATTAAATCTTTGATTTTGGTGAAAATACAGAAATCACAGGGTGCTAGGTCGGGGCTATGCGCAGGATGAGTGATGAGATGTAATTTTTCGGAAACTAAAAATGACTTTGTTTTGTTGGCCGTGTGTGAAGAAGCGTTATTATGGTGTAGGAGAATGCGGCTTTAAGGTCGTCTGTCGCGAACTTTTTCTAACACCCTGGGTAAACAAATGGTAGAATACCACTCGGCATTAATACTCTTTTGATCTTCAAGTGGAATTGAATGTCCGTGGTCGTACTTCAGTAGCATCTGTGAGCAATATTCCACGCGAGCCCGCTTCTGTTCCGCTGTCAGTTCATGAGGGATCCAACGACAACAAAGTTTCCGAATTTTCAATTCTTCGTGTAAAATTTCTGAATTTGGCTCATACCAATCCCCAATAGTCCTCGAATTGTCTCATAGGTAATCCGGGGGTTTTCTTCAATTAACCGCTTAACAGTAGCCACATTATTTTCGTTGACGGCAGTTGAAGCTCGCCCTTCACGAAATTTGTCATGTAAAGAAACTCGACCTCTCAAATTCAGCAAACCATCGCCTCACGGTGCTCAAACAAGATGCTTCTCTCCCAAAAGCATTTTGAAGACGAGCGGCACACTCTTGCGGAGAAAGAGAACTTTTAAAGTCATAAAAAATCATCGCTTTAATATCTTTTCGACTTAATTCCATTTCCATTCCATTCGTTGCGTACGTAGAACTTTGATGTGTGATAAAAAAAACAATTGACAAATCATTTCCCGCCAATTGTTTTTTTATTACTAAGAAGGTTGCTTCGTTTTAAAAATATAACATTCGAAATTCAAATAGTTCCGATTAGCTAGAAGTGCAAAACTTTTAGTGTGCCCCATGTAGGTGGCAAGCCTATCGCCAATCGGGCACTTTCCAATTCCGGGCAACTTTGTGTTTATCAGAAAATTGAAAAAACACTTTTTTTAATGTGCCCGACCCGGGAATCGAACCCTGAACCTCATGTGGTCAACGCCAACAATGTACCACTAGACCACAGAGGCGTCTAAATGTATAACTACTATTATATTTATGGCTAGTTTGTTTTAAAACTTAGAAGAGGTTTTATTGATTACTAGCTGCAGCGTGCAGCCCGCTGCACTATAACAGTTTTTTGTGAATCCCGCGGGATCACCAATTTTTTTCCGGGATAAAAGTAGCCTATGTGCTATTCCAGGTTATTATCAACCCGTGTACCAAATTTCATTCAAATCCGTTCTGTAGTTTTTGCGTGATTGAGTAACAAACATCCATCCAAACATCCATCCAAACATACATCCAAACATCCAAACTTTCGCATTTATAATATTAATATAGATTCTATATTTGAATTTCGATCATAGGGCTATTGCTAGCAATTTTCATTCTGTACTTTCAAAATCTTCCTTTTTTTAAACGATAATAATTGTCTTTAAAAACATTGTTATTATTTTGATTCTTAAAATTTGATTTATTTTAGCACGTCTTTTTAAACGTTGAAAAAAAAAAGTATCTTCACGCCCGTATCCCCGAAGGGGTAGGCAGAGGTACAACAAGTGCACCCACGATTAGCCGAAGATACTTGGTCCCACAAATGTGATAGGTGGCAAGCCTATCGCAAACCGGGTACTTTCCAATCCCGGGCAACTTTGTGTTTATCAGAAAACTGAAACATTTTTTTAAGTGCCCGACCCGAGAATCGAACCCGGGACCTCATGTGGTCAACGCCAACGCTAGACCACTAGACCACAGAGGCTTCTTGAACTTCTTTATAATTTACTAGCTGATCCGGCAAACGTTGTTTCGCTATATAAATATAATACATATAAACCTTCCTCTTGAATCACTATCTATTAAAAAAACCGCATCAAAATCCGTTGCGTAGTTTTAAAGATTTAAACATACATAGGGATTAGGGACAGCGTTGCCTGTGTGAAAGCGACAATGTTTTATATTATTTAGTGATTTTGCGAAGTCTTACTAATCACGCGGGATCCAGCAAATACATAAATCCCGCAGGATTGAAAATGTCTAGTTCTGCAAATACCGGGATTGAAAAAAAAGAAGAAGATATTTTATTTTAAAATTTGGAAAACCTTATACGAGTAAAGCCAGGATTATCACTTGTTAACATTAAGAGTTGACAAGTAGAAGAAGAGTGTGACAGTAGCAGTTACAACATCAACCCAGATTGATATATGGCGACCAGCCTCTGTAACACCTGTTACACAATCTAAAGTTACCTCAGTGGTAATCATTTAGGACAGAGCTGGCCAAGGAACGGCCCGCGGGCCGCATTCGACCCACAGCTTGTGATTGTGTGGTTCGCGAAATGTTTTTAATCTACCGCAAGATACATAATTCTTTTTCGTGCGGGGTAGCTGTAAGAAATCTCTAAGAGATAAGCTCCATTTTTGTACAATTATGTTTTATTTCATAAATCTCTTTACTGTATTTGTTTTCCTTACCTGTAAAATTATTTATCAACTAGCTGTTGCCTGCGACTTCGTCGGCGCGGACTTCGTTTACTCCGCATAGCTCCTCCTCCGTAGGTGATAGCGTGATAATATGTAGCCTATATGTTGACCCGACCTGTTAGTAATATTCATGCAAAATTTGAAGTCAATCCATGCAGTACTTTTTAATTTTACGCCGGACATACATACAGACAAACAGACAAAATTCTAAAAACTATATTTTTGGCTTCGATATCAATTGTAGATCACGCCCCAAGTATTCTTTTAAAAAAGTAATGTACAGTTTTGACTTTCCTACGATTTTATTATATGTATAGATTACCTGTAAAGTTATTTATCAATGCCGACAAACTGGATTACAGTTTGGCACATATAAATTATAAGAAACTCTGTACATTATTGTTATAAAATAAAAAATAAAAAAAAATCATATAATTTTTTTTTTTAATTTTATGTTTTAAATTTGTGAATTGTCTTTGTGGCCCTCCAATTTCTTTGGTAATTCATTTTAGCCCAGGATGGTATTTGTCTTGGACAGCCCTGATTTAGAACAAAACAATCAACCAGACATCCGATTCATAACACTCTTAGTTATAGTTATGTAAGTATTCAAGTTGTTTATTTAAATTAGTTTTTAATGGTCATAGTTTTCTCATTATTTACCGGCCAAACTGATGCGAATCCATAATAAAACGCAACAGTGAAACGAACTGTAACAAACTGTTTACACTGAATTGTGAGCATCACACACATTTTCGCTTCACCAACACGTATTTCCATCAGTTTGGACGAACCTTTATCTATACATATAATAAAATCGTAGGAAAGTCAAAACTGTACATTGAATATTTTTTTAAAAGATTACTTGGGACGTGATCTAAAATCGATATCGAAGCCAAAAATATAGTTTTTAGAATATTTGTTTGTTTGTCTGTGTGTATGTCCGGCGTAAACTTAAAAAGTACTGCATGGATTCGGCGACAGCGCCACACGGATTTCGAAATTTTTTGAAACCACTCATTATTGCTTTTATTCGTTATTTTGTTTAAAACGATGCTTAAAATTTCCACTTGTAACACTAGCTTGACGTGTAACGATGACATCTATTTCTAATAATTAGGTCTAATATTGCCCACATTGATTCGGTATAGTAATACCGAATCAATGTGGGCAGTATTGGTTTCAAGAGTACCGTTTTTTGACGATATTCGTAACTTATTGTTTTTATCAATCAAATTAGTTAAAGATTTATATTGTTTTCAAGAGTAGGCCTGCTGGTCAGAAAAATATAATGAACATGATCAAATAACTGACGTTAATCTAACTAAATTCTTGTTCGTTGCGACCACTCGCTGCGAAACAGTATTTGAATCTCAATTATATAATGCAATTTATCGGTTTAGTAATATCTGATTACTTCAGAAACAATTGGACGTGATTGAAATTGTCTGGTTGAGAAATAATAATTGTTAATTGGAATTACACGTATATAATACGTTTATTTTACGATGTTATTCTCGATTTATTCTCGATCGTCGAAGGCATTATTTGGAAGCTTAATACAATTATAATATGTGTCATTATTTTGTGTATATTAATAGATTCATTCTTTCGATTAATATATTTAACTTTACATATTATTTTTAAATAATGCCTATAGCAACACAAAATATGACGTATGTAGAGTTTGTGAAAGGATTGCCACAAATGTGTTTTTGCTGTTCGTGTCGTGTCGATACCCGTTTTAAAATATTTGCTAAATTTAAGGGAAATTGAAGCATAAATATGAGTATTTTAAAATACCCATAATATTGATATTTTTATAAATATAATAATTTCATTATTAAAATTATTAAAACTTTCGTGAGACATTATAAACTAAATAATTAAAAAACGGCTGCATTCACGTTTTTTATCGGAGTAGGTTCTGACTAGTTTCAGACCTATATGAGATCCTTCTTCAGGGTGAGTTTTGCTCGGTAGCGACCCCTCTCGAATTGCGGGTCGACGCTCAATTTCATTATTATTATGTATATATAATATTATCGAATATAATAAAACGAAAGTTTTTACAAAGATTCAGCTGGTTACTAATAAAAAAAAGTTTGTTCGAGGACTAATATGTTAATAGTGTGTTACGAAGCGTGTGGTAAATACATGTATTACCATATTATTTATTTACTTAAAACAATATATATTAATAGTGCGTTGCCAAGCATGTAGCAAATACATATAATACTATATTATTTAGTTAAATAACACAAAATGTTACTGGTGTATTGCCAACGTGTGACAAATACATATATTACAAAATTATTTAGTTACATAAAACAATATGTTAATTGTGTGTTACCAAGCGTGCGGTAGACTCATGTATTACTATATTATTTATTTACTTAAAACTATGTATATATTAATAGTGCGTTGCTAAGCGTGTAGCAAATACATATAATACTATATTATTAAGTTAAATAACACAAAATGTTAATGGTGTGTTGCCAACTTGTGGCAAATACATATGTTACAAAATTATTTAGTTACATAAAACAATATGTTAATTGAGCGTTACCAAGCGTGCGGTAGACACATGTATTACCATATTATTTATTTACTTAAAACTATATATTAATAGTGCGTTGCCAAGCGTGTAGCAAATACATATAATACTATATTATTAAGTTAAATAACACAAAATGTTAATGGTGTGTTGCCAACTTGTGGCAAATACATATGTTACAAAATTATTTAGTTACATAAAACAATATGTTAATTGAGCGTTACCAAGCGTGCGGTAAACACATGTATTACCATATTTACTTAAAACTATATATTAATAGTGCGTTGCCAAGCGTGTAGCAAATACATATAATACTATATTATTAAGTTAAATAACACAAAATGTTAATGGTGTGTTGCCAACTTGTGGCAAATACATATGTTACAAAATTATTTATATAAAACAATATGTTAATTGAGCGTTACCAAGCGTGCGGTAGACACATGTATTACCATATTATTTATTTACTTAAAACTATATATTAATAGTGCCTTGCCAAGCGTGTAGCAAATACATATAATACTATATTATTTAGTTAAATAACACAAAATGTTACTGGTGTGTTGCCAACGTGTGGCAAATACATATGTTACAAAATTATTTAGTTACATAAAACAATATGTTAATTGTGCGTTACCAAGCGTGCGGTAGACACATGTATTACCATATTATTTATTTACTTAAAACTATATACTTTTTGATTGGCTTAACATGCCACGTTCGTGTTTACTAGATGTAAAGTTTTGCGACGGTTGGCCCGAGCATATGGCCCGATTTAACTCAAAAAATGCTGGACCGATCTTAAAAATTCTATCACTTTTAGAAACCTACATTATCCAGGAATGACATAGGCTATTTTTTTACCCGACTGAGCAAAGGTAAGTAATGATTTTTGCCATGCGCAATCGCGAGTAACTGCTAGTTTATATTTACTACAATATTATGCGTCCAGATGGCTATTACGCGTGTGATTATAACATATTGTATGAATTTAGGCTTTCTATTCAAATGTCCAGAAGTGTTACAGCGAAAGTATTGACGCGACGCCGTATAGTTTTCACTTTTAACGAGTTATGCGGCAATTTGTTAAAAAGCAGAAGAAATCAGATGTAATAATTATATTATGCGTTATGCATAATGATGGACATAGTTTATATTGGATTATCTAATTCCATAGGTGTAAATAAAAATATCGAGGGACACATCCCGCCTTATTCCAAAACGAGGTCTAAATATAGTACCGAACTTAATACAGGGTCAGTTCTAGTATTAATAAAACATTATTATAAAACCGGGTTTAACTCTAGTCCGAGGAAATAAGAATGGATTTTAGTACTAGAACTAACTTTAATACCGTAACAAACCTAGACTTCTTAAGCTTGGTTTAAACCTGGTACTAACAATGTTTTTGTAAAAGGCGGATTGTGTCTAACCCCAAGGTTAGAAACTAGTTGACCTGCGCAGTTTCGCTTGCGATGAAAGTACAGGTCACTAATGTAAAAAAGTATATACAACTAACTTTGCCCGCGTATTCGTCCGCGTGGAAAAAATTCTAAAATTAAAACATGCATAGTTCCCGTTCCCGTGGGATTTCCGGTATAAAAACTATCCTATGTCCTTTTCTCGGGTCTCAAACTATATACCAAATTTCATCCATATCGGTTTAGTAGCTTAGGCGTGAAGAGACAGACAGACAATTATTTTCGAATTTATAATAATACTAGCTGTGCCCGCGACTTCGTTCACGTGGAAAAAATTCTAAAATAAAAACCCGCATAGTTCCCGTTCCCGTGGGATTTCCGGAATAAGAACTATCCTATGTCCTTTCTTGGGTCTCAAACTATATTTGTACCAAATTTTATTCAAATCGGTTCAGTGATTTGGCCGTGAAAGCGTAACAGACAGCAGACAGACAGACAGACAGACAGAGTTACTTTCACATTTATAATATTAGTATGGATAGTATGGATTATGGATCTTAAAAAAGTATCTTCGCGCCCGTATCCCCGAAAAGGTAGGCAGAGGTGCAACAAGTGCATCCACGAGTAGCTAAAAATACTTAGTCCTACAATATGATAGGTGGCTAGCCTATCGCCACCCGGTTAAACCGATACCGGTCTATTAGAACACGGAGGCCATCATTCTATACAATCTTTAACCGCCCCGTCGGTCGAATGGTTAGCGACCCTGACTATGCAATCGACGGAGCTTGTGTTCGATTCCCGACGGGGACAATGTGATAAGCATAAATGTTTGCATTTCCGGGTTTGGGTGTTTATTAAATATATTCCAGTATTTATATTATACTAGCTGTTGCCTGCGACTTCGTCCGCGCGGACTTCGTTTACTCCGCACTGTACCTTCCCCGTAGGTGAAAGCGTGATAATATGTAGCCTATATGTTGATCCGATCTGTTAGTAATATTCATGCAAAATTTGAAGTAAATCCATGCAGTACTTTTTGAGTTTACCCCGGACATACATACAGACAAACAGATAAACAGACAAACAGACAAACAGACAGACAGACAGACAAACAGACAAACAGACAAACAGACAAACAGACAGACAGACAGACAGACAGACAGACAGACAGACAGACAGACAAACAGACAAACAGACATACAGACATACAGACATACAGACATACAGACATACAGACATACAGACATACAGACATACAGACAAACAGACATACAGACAAACAGACAAACAGACAAACAGACAAACAGACATACAGACATACAGACATACAGACATACAGACATACAGACATACAGACATACAGACAGACATACAGACATACAGACATACAGACATACAGACAAACAGACATACAGACATACAGACATACATACAAACAGACATACATACAAACAGACATACATACAAACAGACATACATACAAACAGACATACATACAAACAGACATACATACAAACAGACATACAGACATATAGACATACAGACATACAGACATACAGACATACAGACAAACAGACAAACAGACATACAGACATACAGACATACAGACATACAGACATACAGACATACAGACATACACACATACAGACATACAGACATACAGACATACAGACATACAGACATACAGACATACAGACATACAGACATACAGACATACAGACATACAGACATACAGACATACAGACATACAGACACACAGACACACAGACACACAGACATACAGACATACAGACATACAGACATACAGACATACAGACATACAGACATACAGACATACAGACATACAGACATACAGACATACAGACATACAGACATACAGACATACAGACATACAGACAAACAGACAAAAATTCTAAAAACTATATTTTTGGCTTCGATATCGATTATAGATCACGCCCCAAGTATTTAAAAAAAATAATTCAATGTACAGTTTTTACTTCCCTACGATTTTATTATATGTATAGATATGTATTTCTATGTATAAGTTCGTTGACTAACACCCATAGGCCATAACATAAGCAAATAATTTGCTTACTTTGGGGTTAGATCAGTGCCTAAGTTTAATTTGTCCCGTGAATATTGATTTATATTTATTATTAATCCCCTATTTCAGAGGTTTAGGGGTTGATTTTTAAAAAAGTGGCTTATATTTGATTCTGGGTCCTCAAATATCTGATTTAATTAAAATCAGTTCAGTATTTTAGCCGTTAAACTGTATCAGACAGATTATTTTATATTTTTTATATTATTTGAAGAATAGGCCAACTGCCGTTCTGCCAGGCAGGTCGTAAAAAGCGACCAATTGGCTATACGAGTCACTAACATCGTGACTACTGGGTGGTAGAGTTCTACATTGTCTCACCCGGATCTGGTACCACCGCCTTACCTAATCCTGCCGCAATATGTCAGTGCTTGTGGCTGTGTTTAATTGGTAAATTTATGCATGTGGCATAAGACATCGCCACAAGATAGCAACGCACTATTAACATCTTTGGTGTCTACAGGCGATGGTTTCTTTCCATCAGGAGACCCATCTGCTTGTTTGCTATCTTATAATATAAAAAAAAACATTTAAAAATTTTTTATATCAAAAGATGGCAAACAAGTAGATGATAGAAAGAACCATTGCCTTTAGACACCAAAGATGGTAATGGTGCGTTGGTATCCGTGTGTCTACGGGCTATCTGACCCTCCAAATCTGAGCACAACAATAACAAACATTGATAATATCGCGGCAGTAATAGGTAAAGCGGTGGTACCATATACCCCAGTGAGACGTTACGGAGCTCTACCACCTAGTAGTCACGATGGTAGTGACTCGCATAGCCAATCTTTCGATTTTTACGAAATGCCTGGCAAAATAACAGATGGTCTTTTCTTCAAAGGGGGTCCGGACTAGTGACTAGACCGGAATATTGCCGGCAATATTCCCAAAGTTGCCAAAACTGCCACGAATGTTTCTAAACTTGTGAAAATAGTCGGAAAAGGTTCCTAGGACCTCAAAACGTAGAGATCTGGTGAAAATTCGATTTTTCAAAATTGGGCAAAATCAGTAACTTTCTTGTCTATCATTTCTTACCTATACGTAGCGGGAAGTTAAAATATACGCGTTAAATTGAGAACCTCCTTCGTATTCGCGTGGGTTGAGAAGAATGGACCACAATCATCTCGATCGTAACGCATCCTCTACAAACCTTGTAAACCATACCTCTATTCCGTATAACCTTCGTCACAGTTACTCATTTTAAACCTGCCGTGATTTATTACTTGTCATTCACACATCAGAAATTGACATTTACCTTGAAGATACCGGTTTGACGAGTCATTCGATAATTTACAATCGATTACGCGCTGTTAACGTCGTAGTACGCAGAAAGTTTGTTTTATAGGCATTGGAAAGCGTTTGTAAATAAAATCAATTATGAGGAGTCGCAGAGGATTTTACTTTCTTACGGAAAAATCAGCTGGGTAATAGTAACTGAAGAGGCTTGAAGATTTAGCAGCAAGTTTCTACCAGAAATATCTAGAAGTTTTTAATACCATAAAGAGAGTGCACAAGTAGTATTCTCAATTTTTATCATAAAAAAAGGAAAGCCGTGTAGGTACCTTACTCATCTAAGTGATTTGACCACCGATCATGGACTGCTACAACACTTTATTTTAGACTTTATTTTTTTAATAATAAGACAGCTTGAAAAAAAATTAAAAAAAGACAAAGATGTTAGATCCCTACTGGACTAGTAACTAATATATCTCATATATTAGTTACTAGTCTTTTTTTTCTTTTTTTGTGTGTGTGTGTGTGCGTGTGTATGAAGAGAGTGATGAATAT
Source organism: Apodemia mormo (assembly GCA_036924255.1). Taxonomy (NCBI): domain Eukaryota; kingdom Metazoa; phylum Arthropoda; class Insecta; order Lepidoptera; family Riodinidae; genus Apodemia; species Apodemia mormo. The sequence goes on along the minus strand of JAUPFN010000021.1, from coordinate 26,666,605 downwards.
GTAGGAAGCAAGGATCGTGATGTATGGCACTCGGTTGTATCTGCCTACCTCGTAAGGGATCTGGCGTGAAGATATGTATGTATGTAGTTCTTATATTAATTAATATATTTAACTAGAGTCGCCTCTGTGGTCTAGTGGTCCAGCGTTGGCGTTGACCACATGAGGTCCCGGGTTCGATTCCCGGGTCGGGCACATAAAAAAGTGTTTTTTCAGTTTTCTGAGAAACACAAATTTGCTCGGGATTGGAAAGTGCCCGGTTGGCGATAGGCTTGCCACCTATCACATTTGTGGGACCAAGTATCTTCGGCTAATCGTAGGTGCACTTGTTGTACCTCTGCCTACCCCCTCGGGAATATGCGCGTGAAGATACTTTTTTTTTAACTAGAATGAAGTTGTGCACTAAACACCAAAGCGTTAGTTGAATATACATTAGGTCATGAAAATATTGCTCAATTGACTACTTTTATACTACTGGACATGTACGTGATTGGTCAATCAAATGACCAATCAGAGCTCTGATGACTAACGGACAACAGAAGTAAGAGTAGATTTTGATTCATTACAGTTCTGTTTTTTGTAACGTTAACAAGTAAGAATAATAATAATAATAATATAATAATTCACGGGACAAATCACACTTACTGATCTAACCCCAAAGTAAGCAAATTATTTGCTTGTGTTATGGGTCAACGATACTAATACATAGAAATACATATATAAATACTAGAATATATATAATAAACACCCAAACCCGGAAATACAAACATTTATGCTCATCACACAAATGCTTGTCCCCGTCGGGGATCGAACCCGAGCCTCGTTGATTGCGTAGTCAAGGGCTCTAACCACTCGACCAACGGGGCGGTCTGAATTGTAAGTAAAGAAACAATGAACTATAAATTTCTGTTTTATTCCTGTGAAACTATGCATTTTATAATTGTATTTTATAAAAAAGTAATAGCAAAGTGTTAAAGATTGGCGTTATTTTTGTGAGATCCCACAATATATTGCATATTTAGAATTTTCCCGAGTTGAAGAATTGACTGTCTTAATTCCAGTTAGGCCGATTATAAAAGATGATTTAAATTTAAACGTGTCACTAATTGTGACTACTAGGTGGATAGAGCTCTGTAAAGTTTAGCTTGAGTTTCCTTCAACCTTACAAATTCATACCAATATAACCTTAGTGTCTTTCAGTGTTGTGTTCCGATTTGAAAGATAAGTTAGTAAACTTATGCATACCGTATTATATCCACCAGGTGGATGGCAATGCACCATAACATTTTAGTAGTAATTAAAGACATATCTAGGAGAATCTGATTGAAAACTTTATTTTGTTTTTAAAACCAACAAAAGTTTTGACATGACTGGATTTTCCACTTTCACTGGACAGCATATGATATATCGTTAGATATCTGCTTGTTTGCTATCTCATTATATATAAAAAACGAAGTTCCAGAAGAACATGTCTATTCCATTCGCCAATAATTATTGCCATACGCCAAAAATCGTGCGATAAACGTATTTAACTTGCGGTTAGATAGAAAACAAACATGAACTCACCTCAACATTGTGACGTGCTACGAAAAATAAAAAAAATATTATTTAACTATCGTCTAAATGACATTTATCTGGCAAAATAGGTTTAAGCACATCGATATATGTACAAAATCTTTTTCTAACCCTGTTTGTGCAAATAAAATATTTGTATTTATATTATTTAATTTCAACAACAATATTTTTTTGTAAACTAGTGTAATCCAGATGGCAGTCTATTAAGAGGACTGTGAAACAAGAGTTATCGCGGAAGTAAGATAATAGCATCATTATATGATTTTTCACAAGAGGCTACTTTTCGCGCATTAGAGATATATTGTTATGTAACAACTTTCGCACGATACTTTTCAGAGTGACATTAAATGTGTTGAATATTTAAAATAAAAATTTTGAAGCTGTCTTGTGTCTATTGTTACAAATAATAATAAAACTAATGAAAGTGAAATTGTTATAAGATACTGAACAAACATATGATGGAAAAACACACCATTCGCCTATAGACACTAGGCATGGAAATTATTGTTAAATCAGATTAACTGTTACGTTGTTAAAGTTAATTAATATTTAACAGTTATTTATTTATGTTATATTATATCAGTAGCCTATATATAATAAGTATTAGAAGCAGTAAAAACACGAAGCTACCAAAAAAAAGGTCCTCTAGAATGGTTTTGATAGCTTTTAACAGTTATTATTATTACGGTCTTCCGAAATATATTTAAGAACAGTATTATCATAAATCAAGTTAGCGAGCAAAAAACGCTCTCTTAAATATTTTTAAAAACATTATTATCATACATCACGTTATTGGTAATTTTAGTGATGCATAAAAATAACTTTTGACAGTATTTGCTAATATAATTAACAGTTGTTAATTGTTAAAAAAATTTAGTACGAAATTTAATATGTTAACTGTTAAATGATCCATGCCTAATAGACACCAAAGACCTTAATGGCGCGTTGCTATCTTTCATATATTTGCTAGCTGCGTTACCCTTTAAACCATGACACGAAAGTGACAAGCATTGACGCTATTATGGCAGGAATAGATAAGGCGGTGGTACCAGACTTGGGCTAGACAATGCAGAACTCTACCACCTGATAGCTACGATGGTAGGGATTCGCACGTGATATTCTTCAAAGGGAGCCCGGACCAACAGTGGGGGAAAACACTTTTCAAAATAAATTACGATCTACTCGCTACGCTTGTCACAGTTAAAGTTTACATAATGAAGTAGTGCAGACAGCTGTTATTTTTATATAATACTAATTGTTCCCGCGACTTCGTCCGCGTAGAAAAATGTCTAAAATAAAAGTAGCCTAAATTACTCCTAATTACCGTGGTTTAAAAGAGTCTCGGGGTTTTACCCGCATGGTTCCCGTTTCCGCCCCGATCTCGGATTTCCGGGTTAAAAAATCCTATGTCCTTTCCCGGGTCTTAAACTATCTTTATAGCAATTTCATTCAAATCAGATCTTTAGGCGTGAAGAAAAAACAGACAGACAGAGTTATTCTCGCATTTATAATATTAGTATGGATGGAGTATGGATGTGTTAGAAACACACTAAAATAAAAATAAATACGACACACATCAGTATTTTATATCTCCGTGTGAGTAGTAGTACTAGACCATTCTGCCATTCTGCCAGGCAGTTCGTATAAGGCGAGCGACCGGCTATATGTGTCATGAGCATGGTGACTGCTAGGTGGTGCAGTTTTGCAACGTCTTGTCCGGGTTTTCTTATCACCGACTTAAATAGCGTCAATGATTGTCATGGTCGTGTTCGGGTTTGGAGTAAAGTAGCCAGTAAAGTTATGCACGTGATATTACCATCCCGCCACACAGATAGCAACGCACCATTACCATTCCTAGTGTCTATAGGTTGTTTCTTTCCATCAGGAGAGCCATCTGCCTGTTTGCTATCTTACGTACATATATCAAACGAACTCACCAAATCTTGCTTTATTAAATAAAAATCTAACATCATAATGGTCAAATTTAACCGGGGGGCGATCGTAAATTATGTCTATTTATCCATATAAACGGCTTAAACCATGTTAAAATATTTATCAGCTACTAAATCACCGTTGTTTACTGGCCATAAGTCTTTTAAAGGTGATGACGCATGGTGACTAAGTATAAACATTAAACAAAGGTGTGCTTCATTCATTTAGGTGATGCAATGATATCTCGCTATTATTTGCACATTTTTGACACCTTAAATAATTTTAGCAAAGATTTTAATTCTTGTGTTAATCTATCCACCCATACGTATATAAATACGCGAAGCGAAAAATTCTCTGAGGAATATCAGATCCGATATTTGGCATACTTAACTTTTACGTAGAAAGGAAATATTAGAAGATAATAAATAAGTATATAAATACAATAAGTATAAATAAGTATAAGTATATAAATAAATTTTCCCCCGTGTTAGTCCGGGCACCTTTGAAGAATAGACCATTTGCCGTTTTGTCAGGCAGTTCGTTAGAGGCGAACGAATGGCTATGTGAGTCACTACCATCGAGGCTACTATGCGGTAGAGTTCTGAATTGTTTTGCCCGGTCTGGTACCACCGCCTTACCTATTCCTGCCGCAATAGGATCAATGCTTTTAGTAGGTCGCGTTTTGTGAAGTTTTTAATATAGAACTTTGTATTTATGTTTTTTTTTATTTTCAGGGCTGGTCGCAGAAGGCGGAATCATCTCGCCCTCTACGCAGAAGATGACGGTCATGATTTAAGTGACCTAGGCATCGGTACCTCAAGCACTAAAAGCAGCCTTAGCGAAGATTGCGACACACACAGTTTAGCCGTAAGTTTTTTGTATATATTACTTCTAGTCTTACTAGTTTTTAAATTTTACCACATTGTTGTATCTGAATTTTACTGCAGCGTCACAGCTCAGTAAATATTTTATAGTACAAAATAAAATCAGTGCCAATAAATAGGTGTATTTGTTAACTTGTTTTTTCTTTTGTGAAACAATCAAGCAACTGATGAGATTTCATACATCTTGTGAGCTTGTGATATATAAGGTCTTTCCAAAATAGTTGAACAACATCATTCAAAGGCTTAAAACTTTTTTTATGAAATTTTATTCGTATACGAAATTTTAGTCATACAAATCAAAAAGTTGTACACCCTTAAATGACGTTTGTTTATAGCTGGATATCTTTGATTAGAGGTACCGAACGATGGTATCGAACGCTGGGTTAAAATATGTTCACCTTTTATGGAAACTCCTTATATTTGTTAAAATGATAGACTGACAGACCATCTAAATATCTAAATACGACATGTGGGCTGACTGAAGCCACTGTAATGTAATCATCTATTACATAGATAATGTTTACTTATTAAAGAAGTAAAACGTCTTGAAGTGACGAGTTTTGAAGTGACGTCAAAAAGAATATCAAATTAAACATTGTGTTATTTGTTATAATGTTTGTTAGGCAATTCATGAACGTTAATTATATGTGTGATGATAATCGTCTTTTTGTTTGTATTTACAGAGCGATGGTATGGATCTGGATAAAATCCATTCAGACATGGACAACATGTCGCATTGTGACAATAATCGTAAAATGGGCTCGAGTGCCAACGAATACGACACATGTACGACCACGACTATAAGCTCCCCAGAGCCCGAAGAATACACATATGAGGGAGCTATTGAGGGATACAAGTCGAGGATCATTTCACAAACTAACAGTAATATCATCAAAACAGTCGTTAATAATAACGTTAAAGAAAGATCACCGGATAAAACAAATGGGGATATTAATAAAATTAGAACATCAGTAAGCAATAAAATAGAAGCAAAAATATCATCTTTTCAACAGGAAGGTGCATGTGATGTAAAAAATAATAATCAGAAAAAAGATTTGCCTAAAGTAGATATACATAAACGACGAGAACAATTTGAAAGGGAAAACTCTCAGGAGTTACAAATAAACAAGCCAAAATTGCCTGAAATTTCTAATAAAAAATCTATTAAAGAAAGACTGTCTAGCTTAGAAAAGTTTACAGAAGAAATTCAATTACAAAAGTCTACAAGTGATCTCAATAAATTAACTTCTGATGTAAAGCCTCTAAAAGAGCGATTGTCTTCGTTAGAAAAAGTTAAGACGGCTGAGCCGGAAAAGTTAAACAGACTTTCTAATGGAGACTTAAGTAAAACAAAATCGGTCAAAGAGCGATTAACTAGTTTAAAATCACAAAACAATGAAGAGGATGTAAAAATTGCTAAAACTGAAGTCAAAGAAGTCTCAATGAGTCTTAAAGAAAGGTTATCTTGTTTGGATGCGGCTAAAAATAGAGAAATTCCTAAAATATCTATAGAAGAAGAAATATCTGGTAATAAAACACACACACCAGATAACAGTGATCAGCTCAAAGACAATTTGAACGATAGCTCATTGAAACTAAATTTATCAGGAATTGAAAGTCAGATGCAAAGCTTTTGCCGTTCTCTTGACAGCTTAGATATAAATGGTCAGTCTTCACCAAATTCATTTGAAAGAGTTCAAAGTTTAGAAGATTTTGATTGCCCTGAAATGCAACATAATACTGTTCCAAGTGATATTGAAACAGAAGATAGTGGAATACATACAGCTAGAGACTCATGTGCTCCTGCAGATGACATCGCTGATTTGACTCAAGTAGCTTCTCCTATTGGAGAACCTATGATTGAGGTTTCAGAGTATGAATCCTCAAATGAAGATAGTGGAATGCCTTTAATGGTTACAAAGGTAGAGGAACCTGAAATGTGTGACATGGAATATACTCCTTCAATAAAAACAGACATTATTATTGAAGAAATCGAAGATCCAGACAGTAAGGCAGAAGATACTGACAGCTGTAGTAATTATCTTCAAGCCGTTTCGCAACCTGAAGAATATAGTGTTACAGATGAAGTAACTGAAATACAGATGGATAAGGAAGATGAAGATACTTTAAAAAGTTTAGATAATCACGATTCTAGTGTAAGTGTTAATGAACCTGTATCGTCTGCATCTGATGGAGATACTGTAGTTTTTGAGGGAAAAATGACTATACACTTGAACTTGAATGAGATATGCAAAAATATAAATAGTGGTGCTGGAAATAATTTAAATACTAACGAAACAACTACCTCTAATTCTACTAACAACAAAAGCATGCCAATGGTAACTGTCTCTAATATTACAACTACTACTAACATTTCACCAAAGAATTCCATTAAACCGCTAATAAATTCAACTAACCATAAAGATAATGTTACATGTAATTTCATTAACCTAACATCATCTAAAGATAACTTATGTAATGTTGAAACACCCCAAGCCAGTCATATGTCATCTAATTGTCACGTACCTCATAAAAATCCTGATGTTTCATGCTCTAACGATGAAATAGTGGTAAGTAGTTCGCAAGATGCTAATCCATTTTGGCAAAAAAGAAATAAACGATGTTTAGAAACCAACAGACGGAAAACTATTTTGTTTATTAACAACAAAGTTACAACACAAAAGTCGGCTATAGATTCTAAAAGCTCTGTAGAAGATAATAAAAATACTTAAATACTCAAGATAGCTTAAATATTAAATAGTATTTCAATCGCAATCCAAGATAATCCGTATAAAATAAGGTCTAGCGATTTCATTGATCTCTTGATTTTATTTCTAATCTTCTGGTATTTTAAACATCGTGGTAAATTTGGATAATTTCTTTACATCCCTTTTATATACTAATTTAAAATAGTAGGTACCTGTATAATTCATATTATTTAATTCATTAAATACCCATTAAAATGTGCTAAATTAATTCGATATCAAACGCACACACATATATTCACACACATCAATCATTGTAGTATGTAGTATCTTGAACAGGGTTTGTATTAGTGCCCATTTTGTAAACTTATGAATTTATTTTAATAATCAGTGTAGATTCCATAGCCATTTAGTCGTCGTTCGGAACGTGATATGTAAATTCATTATTAAAAATATATGTTACATTGTTATGTATTGGTTTTATTTATATAATATACATCCTCATTAAAATGTCATTAGTAATTAACTATCGTTGCGATAAGGCGTCCATTGTGCAGGTACAAAAATCAGAATGTACTCGTATTAGTTTATGAGTTGCGATAATGTCGTTATCTCATAACTAAGTCATATCTTACGCAAACTGGCCTTTATCTAGTGATTACCTTAGTTCTACATTGATTTTATAGAGAATAGTCTACAGTACCATTTTAATATTAAATATATTTCCTTATTAGAATATTTCATCAGCTTTGGTGATGGGCTAATGTGAGGTAAGCAAACTGTAAGTAGAATTGCGCTTTACTAACAAGCATATTTTCGCCGCATTGTGCTAATATTTGTGTTCGTTTGTGTTTTTTTTCTCTTCATTTTAGTTCTATTTTTCTTTTAATTGTTTGTGAATTAATGGTTTACTTTTACACGGTGTTTAATTTTATTAAACAAAACAATTTCTCCAGGTTATTGACGCTTTGGAGTTAGCGTTTCAAGAATTAGATTCTGAGGAAAGTGCAAACATCACGATGGATGATAATGTCAATATATCAAATGACGTAAAACTTCAGCCCAACGATACCGATAAAATTGATGCGTTATTGAATTTCGATGTGGAAAAGAAAGTGTCCGTGACACCGTTATATGAAAACATTGACATATTTTATCAGAATAATACTAATGATGGGGAAGCGTTTCCTTTGGACTTACCGACTAACGCTTTAGAACCACCTAAGGAAAAACCACCCCCACCACCAACTGATGAAAGCCCCGAAGATGAATTACTTGGAAATGTAAGTAGCTCTATGTATTTTGTTATCTTTAAGTTGTGGAATATTTTTTACATACTAAGATAGCAGTCGAAGCCCACATAGACGGCTCTCGTGATGCCATTTAAATATTGGCTAGAACAGTGGTGTCCTATTAAGGGTATTTATTTAGGTTAGGTACAGGTTTTTAATTTGCTTTAATGCAATAAATAAATTTTTAAACTTATGAATTAATAGCAAAAATTTTAAGCAATAAATTTTTGCTATTAATTCATAAGTTTACTGCCTACCTTACCCTTCCAACCAGAATACCAAAATAACAAACCCCGAAGTGGATAATTGGATAGGGCGGATGGTACTTACCAAACACGATACCACGTTGCAGAACTCTATGATTATAAAGATACGAAAAACCCACACCATCTTGATGTCTGGAAATCCACAACCGTGCGGTTCTCCCGGCACTTTTTGCCTCGCACTACTCTTTAGTGGAATCAATTAACGGCAGAGGTTTTTCCGAACAGATTCGACATGGGGACCTTCAAGAAAAGAGCTTACTCATTTTTAAAAGGCCGGCAACGCAACTGCAAGACCTCTGGTATTGCAGATGTCCATGGGCGGCGGTGATAACTCAACATCAGGTGCACCTCCTGCTCGTTTGCCCCCTCTTCCATAAAAAAATCCGAAGGTTTGGAATACACATTTTATGTAACATTGGTACAGAAACTGAGGATGATTATTACGGTGGGAGTAAAACAGCTATTTTATGGGGGAACATGGTTGGTACCTATAATGAATAAATACAGAGTAAAATTAAAAGCAGCGCCAACCTTCATACTAATTACAATTCTCAGACTAGTCAGTGTGTCAAAGTCATTTATTTATAGATTTATCTACGTTACGTTAAAGGTGTAATGACATACATTGTGATTTCTGCATTGTCTCGCCCGGGTCTGGCACCACCGCCTTACCTACCTATTCCTGCCACAATAGCGTCAGTGCTTGCCACTGTCTTGTTCCGGTTTGGAGGGTAAGGTAGCCAGTACACTTATGCATGTGGCATTTAGACCTCGCCACAAGATAGCAACGCACCAAGAACATCTTTGGTGTCTATAGGAGATGGTTGACTCTTACCATCAGGAGACCCATCTGCTTGTTTGCTATCTTATGATATAAAAAAATAATTATTGTAATAATTTTAAGGTAATTAATAAGTAATTTTCAAGGTAAGTAAGGTAAGGGTGTAAAGTCTGTTTCCCTACATAGGCCGTATATGTAATCTATGTAACAATACTTGAAGTAAAAACTTTGCACGCCTTTTTAAGACATTTACTCAAATGGTGAAGTATAAAAACACAGTTAAAGTTTACATTGTCGAGGAGTGCAGAAACTTAATATTTTTAAATATTATGCGTTAGAAATACATTAAATTAATAAAAATAAATATTACACGCACTACTTTCATATGACATACACATGTAATAATTTTCTTTACGGGTAAATTTTTGTTAAACTTAAAGAGATTTTATTGTTTAGTCTGTGGTTGAATTTCGGCCACAGGGCAATCGCTAGTAATATATTAAAGATTAGTAACCACTACTATAAAATTAGTGTAGCCTTAATAAATAATGGCGTAATTGGTATGGTAAAGGCATAATTAGTATGAATACATTATACCTATATATTTTATAATCTATCTTATATTACAATAACCTATATCATATACGGATAGTTATAATCTGTATTATATACGGATTCGGGATCACGGGATTCGTAACACATCACTAGATTCCAAACTTTTACTGATATTGCTATTCTAGTGGATAATAACAGTGCAAAAATCTTTATAACATTTTTGCCCGACCCATAGTTCAAACTAGCCATTCACTGCGTCAACATAAAAGATAACAGAAAATAAATACTCCAATGCTCACATTCGTGAAGTGCTTAGGCGAAATTGTAATTAATGCACCCAAGATACGCTTATTGAAGATAGGATCACGACATTGTCATCATATGATACTGGTCTACAAATCGGGTCCACATTTAGTCATGGGCAAGTTAAATTATGCTTGTTAGAAAACTGTCAACTCTTGTAAGGGATTCAAACCTACATTCCAAATTGGAAAAAAATGACGCCGCCTTTTCAACAATCCTACTGTTACTAGCAACCTTATGCCACTTAGTCTCCGGAAAGACATTGGATCTCTGTATGTCCTACCGTCTCTATACTGGGGATTGTTCTGATGAGCTGTCGGAATTCGTGTTCCACTATCGCACTACACGCCGTAGTAAGGGTTTCTATCCACACCATATTGACAATTGTCCACGACTGTTCGATCTGCTCCTACTTTCGTTATACATCAGTCAAACGTTTTCTAAATAACTTTATTATTAGAATTTTTAAGAGGTGGGCATTGGATTGGCATTAACTTTTTGTGTTGATAATGTCCATGGGCAGTAGTCACTGTTTTCCATCAGGGAAGCTCGTATACCTGCAGATACAATATAAAAAAGGATAACAGTACAAAAATTGTATTGGCACATGTTTGCCTAAATGAGAAAGAAATTTACTCTCAAGCGACATATCTTGTATCGCACATCATTTTTCCCGTGTGGGTCTCGGCTTCCTTGAAGAATAGACCAACTGCCGTTCTGTCAGGTAGGCCGTAAGTGGCGACTGATTGGCTATACGTGTCACTACAATGACTTCTAGGTGGTAGAATTCCGTAACGTCTCGCTCCTGGGTATTTCGTATTACCGCCTTACCTTTTCCTGCCACAATAGTTGCAATGCTTGTCATTGTTTGGAGGGTAAGGTGGCCAATGGACTCACGCATGTGGCATTGTCATCTGCCATACTGTAGAAACGCACCATTAACACCTTTGGTGTCTATAAGTGGTGGTTTCTCTTTCCATCATGAGAATCATTTGTTTGTTTGCTATCTTGTGACATAAAAAATATAACAAGCATCACTTATAATGCATTAGAAATGCAACAACCGATTTATAACTTCTTGTACCACTGAAAAATTTAATCAGATCTTCATCAAACTTATATGGGAGCATATGAGAAGTATAAAAATATAAACACTGTCGCCCATTGTAAAAATCAATATACTGCTCGTTATTGTAAAAATATAAACACTGTTCCCCACTATAAAAATCAATAGGCTAGTTAGTACCTATTGCATAAACCAAAACACTGTTCCCGTTGCAATTTTTTTTGACATAACATTAATATTTCAGGGTAACTTCAGACACACAAGTTCAGCTCGTCGAATTAAAAAAGAAATTCGCAACAAACGCACAAGTTTCCTCGGCATTGAGGGTCAAGATGACAGCTACCTCGATGCTGATTTAAAACTAGCACCAAGACCTGATATTACATCATTTTTGCAAGAGGAAACCAAGATTGAGAAGCTGTTGTACAAGAGGACCTTGTCACATGAAATGGACGCGAAATTACGAGATAGCAGGGATTCCGGAGTTGATATTGACAGGGGGACGTCGGCTGAAGCCTGGTACAAGGGACAATCATCACCAGAAACATCTAATCCTCACAGTCGACAAAATAGTGAGGTAAGTTTGAGGGTTCTCTCTCGTCTCTCGAGTCTAGTAATTCATCATTTATAACATATAAATACATTCTACTAACAGATACACGCGCTGGCACCTACACAAATGCCTAGAAATTATTTATACATTGCGAGTTTACGCTTGCATCATAAAAATACACATCGAAGAAAAAGGCGTAATATATTTTAACGTCGTGAATCATTTTCGCCGTGTTGGTCCCGGCCTCCTTTGTAGAATAGGCCAACTGCCGTTCTGCCAGGCAGGTCGTAAAAGGCGACCGATTGGCTATCGAGTCACTACCATCGTGGCTACTAGGTGGTAGAGTTCTGCATTGTCTCGTCCGGGTCTGGTACCACCGCCTTACCTATTCCTGCCGCAATAGCGTCAGTGCTTGTCGCTGTCGTGTTCCGGTTTGGAGGGTAAGGTAGCCGGTAAACTTATGCATGTGGCATTATACCTCGCCACAAGATAGCAATGCACCATTAACATCTTTGGTGTCTATAGGCGATGGTTGACTCTTACCATCAGGAGACCCATCTGCTTGTTTGCTATCTTATGACATAAAATAAAAAAAAACATAAAAAATATTTCTATTTTTTCATTAATTTGTTTAAAGTAAAGGTGCGGTGTTTATTAATTTGTTTAAAGTAAAGGGGGGGGGGGGGGGGGGTTAAAAATGAAGTCTGTTAGCGTATCTCGCGTCAACTATGGTTAACGCGAGTTACGCTAACAGACTCCATTTACTGAAAAAGGGAAAAAAAACATTTGTGTATTGAAATTCATTACAGCGCGATGGATACTATCTTAAATATAGATTTATATTTTATTATATTATTTTATATATAATAATTCATTTATTGCGTCAAATATGATACATGAAGATCTTATCTAATATTAATATTGAAGGCTCACATATTTAGCCCATTTTAGGCATGCAACAGGTAGGTAAGAAATAAATAAAAAGAAAACTTATTTTAACTTACTTATTACCTTATCTACTATACACATCACTTTAATTTTATTTTTCATAATATTTCAAAAGAGAAAACAATAATAGGTCCGTCCGATTTTAATAAAATTCGAGCACCTTTTTACAAGTACCTACTATTTTTTTTATATCATAAGATAGCAAACAAGCAGATGGGTCTCCTGATGGAAAGAGTCAACCATCGCCTATAGACACCAAAGATGTTAATGGTGCGTTGCTATCTCGTGGCGAGGTCTAATGCCACATGCATAAGTTTACCGGCTACCTTACTCTTCACACCGGAACACGACAGCGACAAGCACTGACGCTATTGCGGCAGGAATAGGTAAGGCGGTGGTACCAGACCCGGGCGAGACAATGCAGTACTCTACCACCTAGTAGCCACGATGGTAGTGACTCGTATAGCCAATTACAACCTGCCTGGCAGAACGGCAGTTGGTCTATTCTTCAAAGGAGCCCGGAACCAACACGGGGAGACAGTTGTTAGTTGCCTGACGAAGATAAAAATGGTATTAAATCACTGTATTCTTATTTATTCGATTTAGATGTATGAAATTAAAAAAAAAACACTAATAGACTTTCCCTGATACTAGTTAAGATTTTTTTTAAATACCCATTAGTAAGAAAATGTGTAATAATTATTAGAATCGATAATTTCAATGGCGTTAACAATAATATATGAATACATCACAAAATGGTGTTAATTTTTTTAATTCGTAAATATTGATTACTGAATATAAGGAAACTAGCGACCTGCCCGCGGTTTCACCCGCGTAGCTTTTGTTCCCGTGGGAATATCAGAAAGCTTTATATACTAAAACCTTTCCCAAGAATCAATCTATCTATTAAAAAAACCGCATCAAAATCCGTTGCGTAGTTTTAAAGATTTAAGCATACATAGGGACATAGGGACAGAGAGAAAAAGCGACTTCGTTTTATACTATGTAATGATATCAGTTCCTTCTAGGCTTTTTATGCAAATAGCAGGAATTTGCATAAAATGTCTAGAAGGAACTGATATTTCCTTGTATTCAATAATCAATTTTTACGAATTTATGGACACATTATGTTGTTTCAACAGAAATTAAATATGGTTATAATGTAAATTTTAATTGATATTAGATCAACAATCCCGTATAAAAAGCTATTGCTTTCTCATAATATATACCTGTTGTTTATCTTATAATCATGGTACACGAGAAAGAAGTGGTTCAAAATAAAAACTCCTTTTTAGCCGATCTCTTTCACAATCTTCCTCACCCGGTATTTCTAAAGAGCTTTGACATGGGTATGTTTTTAAGCAGGATTAACAGTTTCTTTAGAGGTCGACGTCGGATTAGGGATTAGCTGCTTTGTTGCTGATGCCCATGGGCAGTGTGCTTTCCATCAGGTGGCACATTGCCGGTATGTCGAAAATTTCTATAAAAAAACACACACACTCGCTTTTATAATGTAACTAAGATATAATTAATTAACGACCGCCCCGTTGGTCGAGTGGTTAGCGACGCAGACTACGCAATCGACGGGGCTCGGGTTCGATCCCCGACGGGGACAAGCATTTGTGTGATGAGCATTAATGTTTGTATTCCCGGGTTTGGGTGTTTATTAAATATATTCTAGTATTTATATGTATTAGTGTCGTTGACTAACACCCATAACACAAGCAAATAATTTGCTTACTTTGGGGTTAGATCAGCAAGTGTAATTTATCCCATGAATATTTATTTATTTATTTTGTTATAAAAAAAAACAAAAAAAATATATGATCTGCCTGTGTTAAGACGGAAAACTAGTAATGGCTGTTAAAATGAGCTATCGTTTATCACTCTCATTGGTAAATAAAAAATCTTTCGAAGTTACATAGAAATAAGGTTAGTCATTATTGCTTTATGGCATGCAAAAAAGGATGTTATCACCATTTCAATCTAGGGTTGTCCAGTCTCGAAACTTTATCAGAACTAATTACCTCCCAGCTGCTGTAGCTCGATCAATGGTTGATTTCGTGGAAGAACAAGTTAATGTTGCGTCAGGTTGTACGCAATCGTCATGCTGGAACTTTTATTTCTCAAAGACTTTTATTAAAGCAACATCATGTCTACTTCGCGTCTTATATGTTTATTGTTACGGAATTCCTCCGTCCTTAAGATTGCATATTATGCCTGCACTTCATCTTGTACAAGAGATTCTTCCGTCTGTGTTGCCTCATCTTGTACATAGTGATTATTCCGGAACTTTTTCCCAAAATCCACAATTATAGCACACTGTTTCACGAATTAAATTACGTTTTAATTATTTCAGCCATATACACAAACAGTCACATCCGATGAGGAAGAGGCAGCGAAGAAAACAGAACAATTATTCACTAACAATCTAACAACCAAGCTAACAAACAGAATAACAGAGGCAGATGATAAAATAGAGAATTTAGATAAGAAAATACAACAACAACAGGTAAGGCATAGCGATTAAGATTTTCTATTAGATAGCCACGTATTTAGAAGCTTACATCTATGTCAAGTTATCGTTCGATGATAAAAAGTTGATAACATTTATTAGAATCACTCTTGGAGATGTTACTATGTAGATACTGAAGTCTGAAAGAAATAATACTTCATTTGAAAATAAATCATATTGTAATAGGTGGTTTTATTTCTTCAAAATTGATTATTAATTACAAATATGATGAAAAAGAAGAAATATATATATTTGGTCGAGTTACATTAAATTATTATGATAAATCAGTTTTGTGTTGCTAAAATTTGAGTACAAGTTTTTATAAAAAATGAAGAAAATTAGTTATTGTTACGACTCAAAATAATTGTAGTAAATAAAAAATTAAATATAATTCTCGAGGTCGGTTGATAGATTTAACAGGCATTTGTTCTGTAACTCTCCAAATATGTAATTCAGAACTTAACACTTTCAGCTTTTTTAGAGCGATAAATTGATGCAAGAAGTTAATAATCCTTTTAGCTTGTGTAGTCTTTAATCTTTATCATAATGCATTTGCTAGACAAATGTTTATTGAATGATATCTGGCTAGTTAGAAGTATTTAGAAATTGTATAATACAGTACTGTTAAATACTTGGTTTCTGACAATAACGTAAAAAATATAGTCCGCATTTCAAAATACCAACATGAAAGCAAGCCCGATTTTATTTAGTCATTCACGTCATATGTCATGGTCATGGCTGGTTGTAGTAATATTTACGCACACGCTGTTTTTATATCGCAGTAATTTTGAAGTATAACCTATCTATCAGTAAAATGTCATCGGTTTTGGACAATAGTTCTGAATCTTTCATCATCACTTGGTTAAATCTTCTGCATAGATGATTGTTTTTCAAAGAAAATATAAAGATTTATTTTGAAAGTAAATAATTTTTTCATATAATATTCACCATCCAATCTATGGTTGTTTATTTAAGTACTCTTTTGTCAATTCACTGACATATACCTTACAGTTCTCTCATTATTGTTGAATATATTTTTAAATATTATATATGATGTAAAAATAAGTTTAAAATATTCTACATATCTTCCGCATTATAAACCAGACGAAAACCAGTATTTAACAATATTATTAGCATTTGTTATGTAAAGATAAATATAATGTATGTATTTTAAGTATATGAGATATCAAATTGAATTCGACTGCAAAATTTACCAAAAACAATATTGTAATAGTAGTTCTTAGAGTAAGTAAAACTCTTTTTTTTAATAGACTCTGAATGGTATTGGTACAATAATGACTAAAATTGGTAATGGTATGCTAATATAATAATTGTAATGTAATTCTGTATTCGCATTTTATGTTTTATTCACAAACTATGAATAATTTTAAAATTAATATGGTAATATGTTTTCACCATACCAAACTTCAATGATGAAGTAATAGTCATGATTTTTTCGTTTATATCTTTTTAATCCTTTCAAGGTAAATTTGAGGACAAGAACGTGGAATTCTTTATATATCAATGTCTTATTAAGAAAGTCATAATTGTACAAAGGTAAAGGACCTGCTTTGCCAGATCTTGAATTGTCTTAAAAGTTATCATGCATATATTTAAATAAAAATATCTTCAAAAGTCAAGTATATCTTTAAACAATTTCATATATCTACATAATAGTGTTTAGTATTTATCAATTCTTCCTATCAAGAATTAATGAAACTCAAACCGTTCATTTTCATCATAGTTTGTTAATAAAATACATTTAAGAAAAGACATGATGAATAACTGATGATTACAATCTACTTGCAAAGTTAATGAACAAATAACAGCCAATTTGAATTTAGTTTATCTTACAGAACTATTTTACTTCGGATATGATTAGTCCTGTGTAAATGTAAGCCTGTTTCATCAGCTATTCAGCATATCTTTAACGTTATCTGAATATTTTCTTCGCAATCTTTGTTCTGGAATCACTTAAAATTACACCTGCTGTAACAAACACTGCTTTTAATGCTTTTATTCTCTCTTATGTATAAAAATGTATACGATAAGCTATCAATGAACAGTAGATTTGTTTAATGAATGATTTGTGTATATTTTCTTAAATAAATATTATTTATTTCACTATATATATCGCCTTTTATTTGCACTTTATGCCTTTCCTATTAGTAGTTTTACTGTTTGTTTGCAAACGCATGTGCTTTTTAGATGTAAGTTAAAAAACTATTAATATGTTTTTGTCGTTGATTTTCTTGAATTCCATTTAACTTAAAAGGAAACATTATCTGAAATTTAAAATTGAAATAAAATTGGTGTTTCATAAGCGTTAACATAAAGGTTTTTCATTTATTTAGTAATTTTAAATGCAGTATAACATTATTAATCGTTAGCACATCATTTTAGCATTATTAAAAGTAATTAATTAGTCTTCAGTGAAATAATTGTAAAAGGATGTAAAAAGTATTATTTCATTAATTTTATGTAACTAACGCATTGTTAAATTGAATTGTATATTAATGAGCGAATATTTGTTTTATCTTTCTTTAAATAAATTTTTTTTTTTGGCTATTAATTACAAGTAGGTATTCCAGATGTACAATTAATACAATTTATTGGTTAATTCCAATTTAATTAAACGTGGCTAAAATTTTATAAGTTGTATTATTTTTAGGATGCTAAACGTTTATTCAATAACCAATTAACCAATAAATTGTATTAATTGTATTCCGTGCATTAACAAGGAAAACAAAAATTATATATTTAATATTTATTCTATTCACATCTAGAATATCCATAGGTCGCTGGTTCATATCCGGCTCGAAGGACCATTTAATAATGTACGGGTTCTTGCTAACTAGTACACTATTAGATTGATAAAGATATTGATTATTGATTATTATATTGATTTAATATTGATGATACACTTGATATGAAATGATCAGTGAGGACGCGTAGCGCTCTTGATGGCTAAATGCGAACTGTCTTATTATACTAATTAAAATAATAATGAATAATGTGTGTCGTGTAAAATGATGAATTGCAATATGTTACGGTTGCACCGTACAATACCTACTTCTAATTTATAGCCCAAAAAAGCTGAAAATTATTTATTTAAAGAATAGATAAAACAAATTTTCGCTCATTAATATACAACTCAATTTAATAATACGTTAGTTATATGAAATTAAAGAAATAATATATTTTACAATTACAAGTAGGTATTCTAGATGTGAATAGACTAAATATTAAATGTATAATTTTTGTTTTCCTTGTTAATACACGGAATAAAATTAATACAATTTATTGGTAAATTCCAATTTAATTAAACATTTAGCCCTGTTATAATGTCTTGAAACTTTTGGCAGTAACTTTTAAATAAATATAATTAAATTATAAGCAATCACCTCATCCTACGAACCCCATTACAAAGTTTAGTCTACGCTGATGTAGTGAATGAGAATTTATTAATGATTATAGCGCATAAGGTTTTTTTTTGTATAAATTCGATTTCAAAATATATGTAAAATTATCGCATTATTATTATTAAGGTTAGTTATAATACTCTTAAGTTGTTAAGGGTAGGTTGTTGTATTAATTAAGGTTGAGAACAAACCTGTGCCTCCTGCCGTTCTTCTGTAATCAGAAAACCGGTCAATAGCTTTCACTCAATAACCTGTATTTCGGAGAAATTCAACAGTAAACCATAGTGTTCGGGTCCCAAGAAATAGGAAGCAGCACAATAAGTTTTCCTATTTATTTCCATCTTATTCGTTGAAATATCTAAATGATTACCGCTTATGGAACATTAATTTATATATATTTATAACATTTAATTTTCTTAATCATCCGTCATTTTGCTGTGTGTAAATAACATTAAACAAGATGGCCGCCGTGGTGTACATTTACAGGCGGCCCGCACTAACGAAGATTGGCCTGACGGGCACTTTGACGATGCTCACACAAAGGTGAATGTCATTTAAACTCATTACATTAAAAAACATGTATCGGTTTGAAAATATCACTAACGCATTCGGGTGACAGATAGTAATTCTTAATTTTCTTTAAATTTACCTCGTTTTCTTAAACAGCTGGAAGCATAGTAGACATTGAAGAGTAGGGCAAATTAATATTCTATGAAGCAATATTTTTAGCGTATATTTCATTTAATGATAGCAATATCACAAACCAAGTAAATAAATACTTTAGTTTCTAATTCAGATTATGCTACGAAGCTCTACTTGGTGCGTAACCTAAATAATACGTTGGCCTACTCTTCATTTGTTGGCAGTGATTTTGTAGTGTTACAGGCGTAATAACACAATAACAACTATAATTTTACATCACTGTATTTATAAAAAAGTTTAAATTTCATCGATTAAAAGTAAAGAAAAAATCAAATTAAGTCAAATAACTTATCTTTCTCATTCTTGTAAATGCAGTCACACATCGGCGCTTCTTTAGATTTTAACTTTAGAAATTCATTAAAGAAACATAATTTTGTGTACTGACCAAAACCGTCTAAGGTTTGATTTGTCAAAGAAAATACATACAATAGCTATGTGTTGTCTTAAAACATTGCCAGAGTGCAGACATTTTCACTAAAGTCTCAAAATACTGGAAGTTAATTTTGACCGTTACTTTTATGAATGTCTCTTGTCTAAAGTTTCTTTTACTTTTCTTTTAAATATACTTAAAAGTGATTAATTATTTCTCATTCATAAAGTATGTCGTAAGCATATAGTTTTATAAATGTATTATTAATTTGTGGCTCCTAATAGCCTATTTTTAAATTATAATCTTATGCACAAAGCCTCATGTTTATTTAAGAATCTTTTATGTATGTAAATTATTATGATAAAAAATTTCAGATATTAACCGATACATGTTTATCGACTAACTTTCTAAATAACAATAACAATTGCACGCTTCAAACTTAATTCAATAATACCCGAGACCCCTTCATCTAAAATGTTCATTTAACATTAGGAAGTGCTACGTTTCGAGCGAGAACTCCTGCAACTAGAACAGGAAGAGCTTAAACGACAGCGGGAAAACCTATTAAGAGACCAAAATCGTATCATACAAAAGTCAGTTCAGGATATATCCATGGCAGGCGTTTGCGAAAAGTCACCGACGCAAAACAGAAATGGAAAGCCATCAAATTATAGGCATTCTATGCCTAATCTTTTGATAAGTGAGACGTATACGCCTCGTGTGGAAAGACCAATCCTAGATGAGCGTTCTAAGAGAAAACCATTTGTATCTGAAGAGCATATAGAAAGCCATTTTGGAGTGGAAGAAAGCAGAAAAGTTTTATACGATAGTAATGCCAAGTTTGCAGAGGTCCGGAAACAAACACCAACAAGGCCGCCTCAACCCATTTTGCCTCCGAAACCAAAGAGTCGAGATTCCATTGAAAGAGAAATTACTATGAGGTAATTTGTTTGTATTTTAGTAGTAAATATTTAAATCTTTTTTATATAATAGAATAATAACATACAAGCAGGAATAGAACAGAGCAGATATAGAATAGCAAACTCCTGATAGAAAAAGGATAACTATCTTCTGTAGACACCAAACATGTTAATGTTTTTTTATTATCGATATCGATATACCTCGATCTCGCCTGATGGTAAGCTAAGATGCGGCCTAAGATGGAACGCGTTTCCTTAGAAGGTACCTGTTCACTCTTCTCTTGAAGATCCCCAGGTTGTACTCGTCGGGGAACACAGACTCAGGTAGCATGTTCCAGTCCTTTGCGGTTCGAATGAAGAATGTCAAGTCAAACTGCTTTGTCAGGGTACGTGGAACGTTCACCATATGGCGATGCCTAGTATCTGTGCGCCTCGATGATCGATAGAAAAACGGGGATAGCGGAATTAAGTCGTGTAATTTCGCTGCACGCTCTCCAAAGTGTGTCTGATAAAAATTGTGCATTACTATTAATTTTTTATCATAGGATAACAAACAGGCAGCTGGCCCTCCTGATAGAAGGAGAAACCATCGCCTATAGACACCAAAGATGTTAATAGTGTGTTGACGTTCGTGTGGCGAGTTGGTAATGCCACATTCATAAGTTTACCGGCTACCTTATCGTCAAATCCAGCAAAGGCAACTTCCCAGTGTTGATCCCCGTTCTAATGAAGAATTAAATATCTGCCCTCCTGCCAGGCAGTTCGTAAAAGACGAATGACTGATTAAACATAATGACTCCTGGGTAGAGTCACAGAATACTGAAAACTACAGAAGTCAATGTACATGCAAGTAATTTTTGAGCAACGCCCACATAGACACCTCTCACGGACGCGATTTCTCGGAATGGTTCAGGATAGTTTGTTCCGAACCATTACTTGTATGTACATTAACTTCTGTAGTCTCCAGTATTCTGTGGTAGAGTTCTGCAACGTTGACACGTTTCAAAACTCTACCCGGCCCAGGAGTCATTTTGTACTTGGGCTTAGTATCATCTCCTTACCTGTTTCTGCCGCAATAGCGTCTGCGTTTGTTCCACCATCACAAATTATTGTGATGGCCGTGTACGGAATCAATAATTTGTGATGATTTTCTGATTCCGTATGTTATTCCGCAAATCTTATTCCGCTAATTTTCATGAGCGAACAAAAAATGTCTTTTCTATTTTATAGTATAAACATTTAACCTTTTCAACGCCAATGACAGATATATCCGTCTTTACTTCTCTAAGTACAATTTTCTTAGTTTGTCGACTATTACTTCTAAAATTTTAAAGGCTATTTAGATGAGATAATGTCCCTTTATTTTCATTATTTTACTATTGCCTTAAATTTTATGACACACAAACACACAGAATCGATCATTTATTTGGCAGGGGAGGGGGGGGACACTTGACTAACAAAAATAACACTTTAAAGCTTAATATCAAACAAACAAATCCCGACTGAAAAACTATTGTCATAAACCTGAAATATTTTTTAAAGAACTATACAACGACATCCTACATCATGGAGTACGAGAGAAAAAATACGTCCCCCACTTTACCCGTGAAAGAGGTACCTTACATTTTTTTCGACAATACTGTATTATTGTTTTATATTTTTTATATTAATTTATTATATTATTATCGATTTTGGTATGGTGGTTGATGAAAGTGCTTGCCATCAACCACCATACCACAATTGATTCAACGGCTTAGCCGTGAATGTAGACGAACTGACAAAAATTGAATATATCCCCAAAACCATCCATTGTAGATAGCTCTAAAGTTTTAACAGTTTGTCTATAAATGATATATTTCAGGAGCAGTCGCGTACCTTCAGCTGTGGAGTATGTGAATGTGGACCGGCACGCGGTCCAAATACGACAGAAAGCAGCCAATACTAACGGCCAGTATCATCCTATGACAAGGCATACACTTCAGGTATAATTTTTATTGCTATACTAGCTGTTGCCCACGACTTCGTCCGCGCGGACTTCGTTTACTCCGCACAGCTTCTCCTCCTTAGGTGATAGCGTGATAATATGTAGCCTATATGTTGACCCGACCAGTTAGTAATATTCATGCAAAATTTGAAGTAAATCCATGCAGTACTTTTTGAGTTTACCCCGGACATACATACAGACAAACAGACACAAATTCTAAAAAGTATATTTTTGGCCTCGATATTGATTGTAGATCACGCCCCAAGTATTCTTTTAAAAAAATATTTAATGTACAGTTTTGACCTTAGTACGATTTTATTATATGTATAGATGTAGTAAAAAGCTTATATTTTCAACGTTTACTTTTTTGACACCAAAAATCTTAATGGTGCGTTGCTATGTTTGTAGCAGGGCTCAATACCACTTGCATGAGTTTACCGGCTACCTTACCTTTCAAACCTGAACACGACTGTGACAAGCATTGAAGCTATTGCGGCAGGAATAGGTAGTGCGATGGCACCAGACCTGGGCGAGACGTCGCAAAATTCTATCACCTTGTCATGATGTTAGTAATATGTTTTAGGCTCCTCTCATCTTTTTTTTCAGGATAGATCACTATTAACATTTAAAAAGCCTGCTAGAATTTTGTGGGAACATTTTTTTGAATTAAAAGTACGCTACGTATATAAATTAACTGTGAACAATATTGCAACCGATTTCGTTTAGCCGTTTAGAGTAACAAACATATGGTCTTTAACATTTATATTATAAGAAATGTTAATTGTATGACACTAACACGTTAAATTTTTATGTAATGAGTTAAGTAAAAAATAACGTCACTAGGTCCATTAGTGTTGGCAATAGACATAGATATGAACCGAATCTATATCTCGGAATGTTCGAATGTGTTAATATCGGTTGCTGCGATGGAGACACCTAAATACTCCGTAATATTTTTTTCGAATTTCGATGTTTCGATTTTTATAATATATACTTAAGATTTATAATGTATTTCATAAAAAAATACGAAATTCCTTTTTACCGAAAATCGTAAATGCGATTTGTTTGTTTCTGATTCGATTTTCATCAGTTCGAAGAATCAAATTCTCAATAGGTTCTCGGTCCGGAAACGACATTGTGATTTCAATACTTCGAATAAATTACTAAAATTGGGATTATGATTCAATTGGTATAATAGTTGCATATTTTTCTTTTTATATGGTTATATCTGCGCCAAATTCCATCTAGTGAAATTGAACCCTTTGGGTTAGATTAGGTTAGAACAGTAACCACTGCGAGGTTAGCGAGCGAAGCTGCGAGCCGCAGAAACGGCCGCTGAGTGACAGATCACTTCTATTATAGGTGTTATTGAACCAATAGGTTAAGTGAGATGGGAACATCGACCACCGCGGGATAGCAAGCGAGCGAAGCGAGCGTGCCGCGGCAGCGGCCGCCGAACGCCAGATCCCATGGATTTACATAAAGTAACACCTCCATATCGAGTACGAACTCACACGCACTACAAGTAAAACTTTTGATTGAAGTAGGAAAGTAAGAATGAAATGGAGGGAGAGTGAGATAAATGGAAGGAGTCGAGGAAATAGGATTTTCGTATTTCTGAAGTAAAAATATCAACAAAATCTTTTTGGATGTATTGTTTGTATGTGTCTGGTTTTGGAAACATCAAATGTCATTCTCTCGCCGGCTTAATCCTATTCATTAATGTGTCTGTTTCTCTATCGTGATGTATATCCGTTTCATCGTGTGTCACTTAAAAAACTCGGTCCCTAAAAATCTGACCCAAAGAGTTTAACTGCTAGACCACGAAACAATCAACTGTAGTGTCACATAAACAGTGAATTTATTTATTTTATTTATTTATTTATTTTATTCAAAAAAACATACATCATAATTATTTGCTAAACATCCTTAAACCTATAATTAGAGGTTTATGCGGATGTTGCACACTCCACATATAAATAGGTATTAACACTACAGAATATATTACTAACAGTTACAATAATTATCTTAGCTTAAACATACTCAGTACCAATATTGCTCAGTACTTTAACGCTGCACACAAAATAAAACGGTAGATAGGTATTTTGTTGTTTACACATATTTTCCGTGACGTGTATTACGTTTCTTGGGTCCGGGCGTTGCGTAGGGTTTAAATACAGGTTGCTCCTATTGATAACGCGTTAAATTACTTTATTCAATAAAGTATATATTTTACTTTTTTTTAATAAATTTATATATGTGTGTGTAATATTATTACGTATACATTTTAAATTAATATTAAGCCTAATAACTTCGTATGTATGTGTATGAAGTGTTTCGAATATAATGTGAATAATTGGTGTTGCAGGCGCTCAGTGCAGCCCCGACTCCGAAGTTGATCTCCAGCTCGGAGTGGATGCAGGCGCGCGGGCCGGCGCGGCCCAAGCCTGCCAACTTCAATTACAACCAACACTGGCTGATACAGGTGAAAACACACCTATTATACAGCGTGTAATGGATGGTTTTCCGAAAAATTAAAAAAATGTCATTTTTACGTGCTATTCATGATAATAATTCCTCTTTTTGTGGAAAATGCAAAATTCATATTTTTTTAATTTTTACGTCACGCAATATAAAGCGTACATTGCTCGGGCTCGTCGCACCCGGGGTAGCCTCGAACCAGCCGTTTAATTTGGCGTAATACGTTGCTTATGTTTTGTATTTCCTTTAATTCAATATGTTTTTAGAAAAAACATATTGAATTATTAAGAATCCGTAGAGTATAAGAATAAATCAAATTATGCAAAGTTAAGTTAAACAAATCGTAAAAAAATAAAAAGATCCCACACAAATTCCCAGCAATTTCCGACTCAGAATCATGGTTGGACCATGATCTATGCTTTCGATTTTCCATAGCGTCCCTATATCCTGTATTTGTATATAACAAAAAAGACCAGCTGACGGCTGCCTTGTATAATAAGTTAAATATTGCTTGGAAAAACTAAACGCTTTTAATATCACGAGATAACAAACAAGCAGATGGCTTTCCTTATCCTCTTTATCTATCTATCCTCCTTATAATCAACGCAATTATAGAAGGAGTGTTTTGTAAAATTTTAGCTCTACCTTAGCCTCAAAAATACCGGTCTCCTTATGCAGCAAAATTGAATCAACAAACAACAGAATACTAGAGACCAACAGAACTCAATGTTCGTACAAGTAATATTGGAGCAACGCACACATAGACACCTCTCACGGACGCGATATCTCGGAATGGTTCAGGACAGTTTGTTCCGCACAAGTCCGAGATATCGCGTCTGTGAGAGGTGTCTATGTGTGGTATGCTCGGATATGACTTGTATGTAACGTTGACTTCTATTAGTCTCCTGTATTCTGTGAACAAACTAAAGGTTTATTTATTTATTAAAACTCTTTGTTGCACAAAATATACAACAGGCGAACTTAACGTCTATGGACATTCTCTTCCAGTTAACCTTCATTTGTAGTAAACTTATAAAGTGCATAAGAAAAGTGCTATAAAGGTTTATAGAAGGTTTTTAAAAATATTTACTGGATGTTCTCCGCTTCTAATTTTTGAGTAAATGCACTGTTTCATCCACGGTTTAAGCTTATATCGGTTTATGAAGCGCTCTCATTTCCGATACACTTTAACCGAAACATTTTATTAAGACCGCTAAATAGTCCAGTTAACTGGTATTTCATTAAATCGGTTTCAAGACCTTAAACAACATTGTCTTTATACAAAAAATATTCGTGTGGTGTAATGTTAATGCCACGTGCGTAAGTTTACTTCTTTTCATTTTTCCTTTAGTTTAATAGAGGAAGTCTAGACATTAGCAGCTCCGAAAACCGCCGTCATCGGCTACCTTACCCTCCAGACCGGAATACAACAGCGATAAGCGTTGACGTTTTTGCGGAATGAATTTGAAAGGCGTTGGTTTCAGGCCCGGCCCGGGCGAGATGTTATCAGTAGTGACTTGCTTAACTAATCGTTCGCCTTTTACGAATTGCCTGGAAGAATGGCAGATGTTTAACGTTTCAAAGGTGGTCAGAACCAACTCTAGGTTAACATGAGCTATTCCAAATATGTTTTATTATTGGGCTTTACAATGAGTGATATGTAATTTTGTAGTTAAAGCCAAGTGATTTATTGATTAGTTTTTTGTATGTCATTAGGAAGCCGAACAACGGCGAATTCAAGAGCAGAGAAGTAAAATGAGAAGCACGCAGAGGCATTCTTACAACGATGTCAACGGCATCCACAATACAACACCTATCTACAACGGGTAAGAATAAGGATAATACCCTTTACTTCGCTGTTATAAATAGGATTTGAGGCACATTAATATATTTCACTTATTTGTGGACATATAAAAACAGCACTGCATCACACAATGTTAACACAATATTATTTATCACATTAATACAATCGAGGGACTATCCCCGGGGTACTTTTTGGTTCATTTGTCCTTTATTAACTATATCGAGTAACGCGCACACAGAGGACTAAAATTAAGCCATACAAAAAGTCCCCCGAACTACCGAGAATGCCGAGAGAGTTTACTGGACAAAAGTACGGAGTTTTCCTCGAAAAAATAGATCTTTTGTTCAGCAACGTACACACCGAACTTTAATCTGTGCTGAGCGCTCGATAGTAACGCACCTATGCACGACAGCCAGATAAAAACGTTCGTACGTTAACATACGTACATAAACAAACGTGCGTTGAGTCTGTGACAAGTTCAAGAAGAAATATTTCACGCAAATTAAAATAATGCGTAAATACAAAACTTCTAATTTGTTTTACACTGATATTTCTGAAGAATTGTGGGTCCAGAAGAGGGAGATTGAATTTAAAAGTATTAGATTAATAATTTGACTACCTTATTGATTGTGTGTTATTAAATTTTTCCTACTTGTAAAATCTCATTAACTGTCGGTTTCGATTACCGCAAGTAATAAGCTATAGTGGGTAGGTATAGATGAATTCCGATGAACAAAATGTATGTTTGTTTGTATGTATGTATGCATCCCGCCCCGTCCTAATTTGCTGAACTATTGTGCAAAATGCGGCTGCAGCCTGAAAAATAAGGCTGTGATAAGCGCATAACTGGCATTTTTTGTATCGGGCAGTCCAATGAGTGAGTCCAAAAGTATCTACTGAAACCTGCTAACCGACCGGGTGTGAGTTCTGCAGAAACTCTAACAGGGAAGGTTAATGGTCATCCACTATTAGAACATGCATAGACAAAGTAACCAGCTGTGTTACACCACTCGCTAATAGCCTGTCCAGATGAGGCGTTCCACGAGCAAATCCACTTGCGCGTTCCAATTTATATTGCGTCCAAATATTGCTACGCTAACGCTAGGAGGGATTCCCTAACAGTTCGAATTAAATAAGTCCACTCGCCACGGACTAACGCGTATGCTGGCTGGACGCAGCAATGGTACCCGTGTATCTTAACTCGCGCGGCGCTCGCGCGTAAAGTGAGCGCGTAAAGTCGAGTCTCGCTCATTGCACGCGTTTAACGCGCGAGTGAGGAAACGTACGGCTGCATCTGGGCAAGATATATGTGGCTCCCGTATTTTGGGATCGCCTACACCTCATTAGTAGAACACCTCATCTGTTTAGGCTCTAAAGTAAAATCGTGAACAGATTTCCCGCATGACCGGTGGTATGTGAACTGAGCTATTTGGTGTGGTGGGTGTTAAAGTCACCGAGGATTATGACTTTTGCAGATATCTGCTGTAGCACGGAATCTGTTGCAATTTGGATGTGTTCAATAAGTAGGCCTAATTCGGCTTTTCCGCATTAGTAAGGCACGCATGACTACGGCAATAGTCGTAGCCGTCTATTTGTCGTCTAGGCGTAGATAGGGAATTCGTAGGATAAATAAGTCCTTATCTTCAAGACTGAATAGACGTCAAGAACATATATCCTTTCTGACGTAACGCAAACTCCCGTCCAGGGTGCAAATGAATGCTCAAATGTGTACTCTGGGTATGAGATATATGAGTTATCAGCCGGAGAAGATATCTGCGTCTCGGCTTTTAACCGTCAAAGCCGATAAGTCGTCTCAAGCTAGTAGTGGATGACATTTAATTTCGAGTAAAGATCCCTAAAATTAGAAAAATTCACAAACAGTTTGGTAAGGGATGCCTTTAAGTTTTCATGGGAACCTTATAGACCTCACGAAACGCAATAGCAAAGCTGTTACTTTACGTTGGTTTCAAGTGAGGTAGTGGCATTACCCCAGTCGTGTCGGGCTATCCAGCTGAAGCATGACACTACTACTTTTTAAAGTTTTGGCAGAAACAGTTAAGTCATAATACCTGGATAAGATTTTACAGAAATTGACCATTGACTTAGTAAATAGGGCGCGGAAGCTAAACGTATGCGCCCGAGCTTTACGAGCCACTTGGTTCCCAGCCATTAGCCTTTTAGATTGTATAAGGGGCCCAACAACTGTTTACTTTGGTTTCAGTCAACAAGTGCCAGACAGACGAGTCGTCAGGCAAGACGTCCCGCGACCGGAGCCACCGAAACCCCTCGACTCCAGAGAGGAGAAACTACTAAGTGTCAGCGGGAAACGGAAATGTTCTCACTGTGGCGAAGAACTTGGTAAGATTCTATAGTATAGATTATTTTTATATCAAAATATCAAACAAGCAGAGGGCGTTCCTAATGGACAGTGACAGCCATCGCGTATAAACCCCAAAGCAAACGTCAAATGGAACACGACGGTGACAAGCATTGATGTTATAGCAGCAGGAATAGGTGAGGCGTACCAAGATGCGGGCGAGACATTGCAGAACTCTACCCCCTAGTAGTCATGATGCTAGTGATAAGTGAGGCCAATCGCTTGTCATTTTACGAACTGTCTGACCGACTGGCAGATGGTCTTCTCTTAAAGGGGTCCCGGACTACCAAGAGTTGGTGTTTCGGAGCCCCTGAGGCTTAATTTCTGACTTAAGAGTAGTAAACTTTCGTCCTGGTCAGAACACCAAGCTTCATTGGCGTTTAGATTTAGTCTACATTTGACTATGACACTGAACGTTACAAGATATATGTCGATACTTAAAATTCAAATGCAGGCTGAAACTAAAGAGATTTACTTAGTTAACTCTTGAAACGAAGGGGATACAACAAAGGGTCATTTTTTAGCGGTAAACTCACAAACTTACGTATTCTTGGGGTTGTATTCGACTAAATTTAATCGACGCCTTTCCGAGATTTTGGTAAAAAAATATCCTCGACTTCAGACACACTAAGCTAAATTAAGCTCAAGCTAGTTGGCATTGTCGACATAACCAGGACTCGTCGACGCATTTAGGAAAAATATTAACACTGTTATTCGCATAGCAATAAATGCCACTAATGTACAGAATATCATTGATATGCAGAAGTTACAATGTAGGAGATAGCACACGGCCTTTGGGAAAACCAGAATTGACAGAATTAGGATCTGACCAAGCACCGTCGAAATTATACAAAAATTTTGACTTATAAATATCAAACAAAATTAAAGCTATCCGAACAGGCGTCCGGGGAACTTAATTTCTGGCATTGAAGTATCACATATTGAAATTGTGGTGTAAGGGGGCAAAACATCTGAAGTCCTAAAAGTCAACCTCACCTGCACGTGGTACACCCTGCTGAGAAACTAACGAGGTACTGACGACCGACTGATGGCGGTATAACCATCACATACAACACCGGGCAGTAAATGCTATCGACGACGACGGGCAGCAGCGTCAACGTCTGAAATGCTCTGGTGTCTGCGATCGCCAACCCGCTTGCCCAGCGTGGCGATTAGGGCAAAACCTCCCAACATGAATAGCGCTGCAAATAAACGGCCCCCAGTTCCCGGCCGCCTCACCAGGCCGGGCCAAGGTAGCGATCACGATATCTGTGGGGCAGGGGGTGCGTAGAATCCCCGGGTTAGGGTAGGCTACCAAAAAACGACTAACCCTGGCGACGTATAATGGACGGACACTGAGGCTCGACGAGAACATCGCAGAGCTCGAAGTAGAGTTAGATAAAATTAACTGGCAAATTGTAGAGTTATGGAAGTCCGAAGACAGGAAGAGGACACGATAACTCTGCAATCAGGCCATCTCCTCTACTATCGAGAGGGAGACTACCGTTCCCAAGGCGGAGTAGATTTCTTCGTCAACAAAGCCCTCATTAACAACGTTGTGGAGATATCCAGTGTGTCGACTAGGGTTGCATATCTTGTACTCAAGCTGACCAAGAGATACTCTCTCAAGGTCGTACAAGTTTATGCGCCGACCTCAATATACTCGGATGAAGAGGTTGACCTCTTGTACGAAGATATCAATAGAGCCTTAAATAACACCACTAGAGCTCACTACAATGTTGTCATGGCAGATTTCAATGCCAGGGTGGGTACACAAACGTCAATCGGACCACACGGTTACGGGAGGAGAAACCAGAGAGGCCAAATGCTAGTCAATTTCCTACTATTCTTGATGAACTCCTTCTACAAGAAAAATCCTCAGAGGAAATGGACCTGATGTAGCCCTGACGGTAGGTCAAAAAACGAGATTGACTTCATCATTATAGACTGTAAGCGCATATTTAGAGATGCCTCATTAACAGGATTAACAGGTTCAATATCGCCGGTGATTACCCACTTGTACGAGGCTCTCTATATATTAATTTCAAGCGAGAGAGAAGCCGTATGATAAGTCCACACTCCGACCGATTCCTTCCCAAACCGAAAAAAGCTTGGAAAATTTTTAGCTGGAGCTAAAAAATCGGTTCGATGCCTTGGCATATACCCTAGACGTTGACGAGGACTACGAAAATGTGGTGAAGACCTTGAGGGATGAGGGTAAAAGGTTTTGTAAAAAGAGGCATACGAGCAATAAGTCTAAGTTCTCGGATGAAACTGGAGCTTATGAAGCAAAGACGTGAAAAAATTACTGCGGCACCGTCTGATCTCCAACAACTCACCAAGGACATCAGGAAACTGATACGAAGGGACCTCCGACGCTCAAATGTTACAAACATCCAACGAGCCACAGAGCAAAATCGGGGTTCCAAAGTATTTTCACATCAACTTGGAAGGAGTAATTTGACGAAGTTAAAAACTCAAGATGGCAGAACCGTCGCTTCTAAGCCGAAAATACTCACCCAAACTGAAGTCTTCTATGACCAATTATATGCCTCGCGGATACCTCAACTTGAACCCCTAGATTTAGTTGCCAGATTCACATTGACACTCCACTACAACGACGAACTTCCAGATATAAGTCTCGAGGAGGTTGTGCTGGCCCTGGGGCAGCTTAAAAATGGAAAAGCCCCTGGTGAGGACGGAGTTAAATCGGAATTGCTTAAAGCTGGAGACAAACCTGTGCTACAGGAACTACTAAGGATATTTAACTCCGTCTTGCACTCGGGGAGAACTCCAAGGGCGCGGAATAGGAGCATAGTAGTTTTGTTTCACAAAAAGGGGGACAAAACACTGCTTAAAAATTATCGACCTATCTCGCTCCTAAGCCACGTCTATAAGCTGTTCTCAAGGGTAATTACAAATCGACTCGCATGAAGACTTGACGACTTCCAACCTCCCGAGCAGGCCAGGTTTCGACGAGACTTTGGCACCGTAGAACACATTTTCACAGTGCGGCAAATTATACAGAAGAAGGATGAATATAATCAGCCCCTGTGTCTTGCATTTGTGGATTACGAGAAAGCGTTTGACTCGATCGAGACCTGGGCTGTTATGGAATCCCTGCAGCGATGCCAGGTGGATTACCGATACATTGATGTACTAAGATGCCTATACAATTCCGTAACAATGACCGTCCACATCCAAAACGTCCAGACAAGACCAATTCAATTACACAGAGGCGTAAGACAGGAGGATGGTCTATCCCCGCAACTATTCACAAGCGCATTGGAGGACGTCTTCAAACTACTGGACTGGAAAGGACGAGGAATCAACATAGACGGTGATCGCATCTCGCAATTACGCTTTGCCGACGATATTGTCATCATGGCAGATTCACTGGAGGAGCTGCAGGAAATGCTGACTAGCCTGAATGGCGCCTCCCAAAGGGTGGGGCTTAGTATGAACTTGGACAAAACCAAGGTTATGTTCAATTCACACGTTCAACCTAGTCCAGTCACTGTAAATGACATGACTCTCGAAGTTGTTCGAGAGTATGTATACCTTAGGTAGATTGTGCAATTAGGTAAAAACAACTTCGAGAGGGAAGACAATAGGAGGATCTAGTTAGGCTGGGCAGCGTTTGGGAAGCCTCGTCACATCTTTTCGTCGCCTATACCACAAAGCTTAAAGACGAAAATCTTCGACCAGTGTGTCTTACCAGTCATGACATACGCAGCCGAGACGTGGACACTAACGGTGGGACTGGTTCATAGACTCAAAGTCGCTCAGCGGGCTATGGAGAGAGCTATGCTCGGTGTGCCCCTCAGGGATAAAATCCGAAACGAAGAAATTCGTATGAGGACCAAGGTCACTGACCTAGCTCAGAAGGTTAGCAAGCTGAAGTGGCAATGGGCCGGTCACATCTGCCTTAGATCTGATCACCGATGGAGTAAACGGCTCTTAGAGTGGAGACCGCGTCTTGGCAAACGTAGCGTGGGACGCCCCCTTACGCGGTGGCGCGACGATCTGCGCAGGGCGGCGGGAAGTAACTGGATGAGGAGAGCCGAAGACCGGGCTTAGTGGCGCGCGGAGAGGCCTATGTCCAGCAGTGGACGCACGCCGGCTGATGATGATGATGATATTGAAATTGTTGGTGGTGAATTTCCTTGGTTATCCAAAGTCGAGTTGCTTGTAAAGAAGTAGCCTAGCAGATCGGCCTTAACTTTCGCGTGAGTCAGAAAACAATTATTGATTTGTAGGGAATAGGGATGTAATAACCTTCGACATTCCCTTAGTAATAATATATTTAAAGGATCTAGATGCAAAATTGTACTTCTCTTTAAGCGAACTGGTTTTTACATGACGAGTACTTGTCCAGGTATGATACCACTCTTGTTTTCAAATTAAGCTAGTTGGCATTGACGAAATAACCAGGGTTTGGAATGGTAGTCGTCCGAATGTGAGGTCAGTAGTAGGTATAACGTTATAGGTTAGATAGGGCAGTGAAGGTATATGGTATTCTATATCTGGAATGGAGTTTTTTATTGTATTTGATTAAAGCTACCTTCATCATGAGGCCACGATAGAGTCCCTGTGTTAACGTAGTCCCTGTGTGTCAGGTCGCGGCGCGGCGATGATAATCGAGTCGCTGTCGCTGTGCTACCACGTGTGGTGCTTCCGGTGCGGCGTGTGCGGCGCGCCGCTGGGGGACGGCCGCGCCGGCGCCGACGTGCGCGTGCGCCGCCGCCGCCTGCACTGCCACTCCTGCTACTCCGCCGACGACGGCTCCAAGTACTCCGCCGTGTGACGCGTGTCACAACACCTCACACCCGGACACGTGCGCGTGCGCCGCCGCCGCCTGCACTGCCACTCCTGCTACTCCGCCGACGACGGCTCCAAGTACTCCGCCGTGTGACGCGTGTCACAACACCTCACACCCGGACACGTGCGCGTGCGCCGCCGCCGCCTGCACTGCCACTCCTGCTACTCCGCCGACGACGGCTCCAAGTACTCCGCCGTGTGACGCGTGTCACAACACCTCACACCCGGACACGTGCGCGTGCGCCGCCGCCGCCTGCACTGCCACTCCTGCTACTCCGCCGACGACGGCTCCAAGTACTCCGCCGTGTGACGCGTGTCACAACACCTCACACCCGGACACGTGCGCGTGCGCCGCCGCCGCCTGCACTGCCACTCCTGCTACTCCGCCGACGACGGCTCCAAGTACTCCGCCGTGTGACGCGTGTCACAACACCTCACACCCGGACACGTGCGCGTGCGCCGCCGCCGCCTGCACTGCCACTCCTGCTACTCCGCCGACGACGGCTCCAAGTACTCCGCCGTGTGACGCGTGTCACAACACCTCACACCCGGACACGTGCGCGTGCGCCGCCGCCGCCTGCACTGCCACTCCTGCTACTCCGCCGACGACGGCTCCAAGTACTCCGCCGTGTGACGCGTGTCACAACACCTCACACCCGGACACGTGCGCGTGCGCCGCCGCCGCCTGCACTGCCACTCCTGCTACTCCGCCGACGACGGCTCCAAGTACTCCGCCGTGTGACGCGTGTCACAACACCTCACACCCGGACACGTGCGCGTGCGCCGCCGCCGCCTGCACTGCCACTCCTGCTACTCCGCCGACGACGGCTCCAAGTACTCCGCCGTGTGACGCGTGTCACAACACCTCACACCCGGACACGTGCGCGTGCGCCGCCGCCGCCTGCACTGCCACTCCTGCTACTC
This sequence comes from Apodemia mormo, assembly GCA_036924255.1. Lineage (NCBI taxonomy): Eukaryota > Metazoa > Arthropoda > Insecta > Lepidoptera > Riodinidae > Apodemia > Apodemia mormo. Next base: position 26,631,428 of record JAUPFN010000021.1, on the reverse strand, counting down.
CGCCGACGACGGCTCCAAGTACTCCGCCGTGTGACGCGTGTCACAACACCTCACACCCGGACACGTGCGCGTGCGCCGCCGCCGCCTGCACTGCCACTCCTGCTACTCCGCCGACGACGGCTCCAAGTACTCCGCCGTGTGACGCGTGTCACAACACCTCACACCCGGACACGTGCGCTTGCGCCGCCGCCGCCTGCACTGCCACTCCTGCTACTCCGCCGACGACGGCTCCAAGTACTCCGCCGTGTGACGCGTGTCACAACACCTCACATCCGGATCACTTCCGGTACTCTGCAGGTGGTGACTTTAAGGTATAGATAACATATATTTGCGGTTATGAAAGAGCGGATGTGATTTCACTGCTTTACTGGCTACTCCGCAACTACTCTGTCGACTCCTTCATCTGTAACAACTCCCGGCAGCTCGCCTCGTTGCCGCTCCGCACTCGCCCGCGGCCTCAAGGCTGAACACCACACACGACGGCTCTGCGGCCGTATTATATAAATAATAGTATTACATACCGACCACACAGCCCCTAGACACCTAATAACTGGCTTCTGCCAACACATCTTACTTATAGTTCCAATATAAATGTCCACGCGGAAATACTCAATCAGTGTCGACCAATCAGATCCTTTGTACATCACTATCGTTCACTGTGGCCTTGAGTTAGCCAATCACGGCGTTGCAACCCCGCTTCGTTTTACCTCAGCTAGCTGCCAGAATGTATTCAATACGGAAAATCAAATATTAGTCGTAGGCATGGGTTGTTACGTCGTTTTCAAGAAACGTAATGAAACTAGTGACGCCGGCCAAGTCACTAGTTTCAAAACTAGTGATTTTTGTAACTAGTTACTTCTGCTACTGTGATTGTTTGAGCACATAATTTTACGAACTTATACAGTTACGTGCGAAACGAAATTAGATTATATCACTAACAAGTGTTTATAGCTATACAGTTACATGAATAACGTATTACTAAATGACACAAATTAGCTTCCCTTCGTACTTTAAGAATTAAAATTTACTTACTTTTTACTTTGATGATAATTGATTAGTGATTACTGATTATTAATTACTGATTTTATTAAAATTATAAATTTTATTACATACATATATTTTTTAGTTTTATGTGTAAATCAAATCAAATAAAACTATAAAAAACATATATAATAATTTTATATACACGTTTGATAAATTCACACCTTTTCATTTACACTTTTTATAATATACTTATTAAATCAAATTTAATTTAATTAATAAAATAATTAAAAAATAATAATAATAGATTTAATAAATATATTATTATATTTATAAACTGTAAATTCAAGATTGCTAGTAATGTAAGATATAAATAATATAAGATATAATAGAGGATTAGAATAGTTCAAGATTGTGCAGTATTTTTACTGTCATTTGTCTTGGACTTTTATTTAAAACTTTCTATTTTTTTGTGCCGTAAACAAAGCAAATTACAAGTGCTCATTAATTTCATCGAAAACAATCAGTGAAGTCGAATTAAAACAAACAATAGAAAATATTTTGTTCGAAAGTCCTTGTTCCTTCCCGGAATCCGAACTAATTTTTTAAAAATTATTTAAAAACAGAATTCAACCTGTTTTATTCTCTATGTTTATAAGTTAATGTATTAAAATTGAACGTATACTTATACTTTATAGGCTGTTTTGTTATCGTTTGTCGGGCTGTAGGTACTCCACAACACGTGTGCGCTTAGATCTATTGACAATAATGGTATCATGCGGTCTCGTTCACTCCTCATGTCTTGATCAGCCGTCTCGCCTTCTCGGCCGGTCGAGCACACTTTTGCACCGCAGTCCGCACATTGTGTTCGACTAATCACGCCCAATCACAGTATAGTAACGCATTTACAAAAATCACTATTTGTCATTTAACTCGGAACTAGTGACTTCGTTACATGTCGCGTAGCTAGTTACTGTAACCAGTGACGTGAAATAACGCTCATGTCTAATTAGTCGTCTATGGGCTGTGTGCTCGGTGGTGTTACATAAAGAAATCGCACTCATTTGATTTTAAAGAAAGCCGTCATTGTCAATTCCAAATTTAAAATATCGGCGGGGTGATCACGTAACTCGCAATGCGAAATTATCGTAATTGTTTAGTTATTGCAAGACACATAACAGCCTTGTACATTAGTGGTAATCGTTGCCGCTTGATTAGTTTTGATGCTGTGACATCGCAAAAAGTGCATCTAGTGACCAGCAAGCAATTGGCGACGTTTTTGATGATTTTTCATTACGTTTAAGAGTAATCGCTGATCGCTGGCGAATTGCAAACGTTAGATGATACGCCTACGGTTGTCAACATCAAACGTCCGAGCTTAAGTAAACCTTATTGCAAAGTGTTAAAGTATTTTTTCTGTCATTTTAATATCCGATGTGAGTAACAGGGTTGTCACGAATTAATATTTGCAATACTTATATTGAGCTAATAAAAGAACACCTATCACAGAGTGTTAACCTTGACAATTTTGCACTCATTATGTGCGTCTTGCTTAGCATAAGTACATGAAGTGACAAAGGCATGCCACGGCTCCAACAATACCGTCGGTCATCATTATTGTACACTTCAATGATTTACTGTTCACCCGAAATCCCATCTTATAGTGCCTAGTGAAATACGTCTAAACTTTAATTCTTTATACTTACTTGTAGTATATGTTTGTGTAAGAAAACGTACGTAACTAAAACCTTGACTTCGACAACTTTCTAGAATGATCTACAGACATTTACCCAAAGACATATTTTATACACGTAAATAAAACTTTCCTAGTAAATAGTTATTGAAACATGGATTCATATTTTGATGACAAATATTTGAATTTTTTTGGTTAATGGTGAAAGTATTTAAGGAACTGAGTTTATGGTAATCTAACGTGGAGAAATAATGCGGGTTATGGTTTTAATATACGCTTGCACCTTTCAACCACCTCTTATAATTAAAATATAAAGTAAAAACATCTAAATCCCTTTCAAATATCTTGTCATTCATCTGCACTTGCACAAAACGTCGCTGGGCTCAGCTAGAATCTGAGTCCAATTTTGCACGATTTGTATTTCTTTTTTTAAATTAATCTTATTTGATACTTGATATGATTGTCTCTGAGTACTAATTGTTGTGCATTCTAACAAAATATATTTTTGTATAGATCACAAGCTAACCTGATTGTAACAGTCTTAGTCACATTTCTTAAGTTTTTCTTGTATTAGGGAATAATTATTGACTTGAAGGCAAGCCCTGAATAGTTTAATTTGCATTGCCCTAAGATCGTAACTTAATAGCGTGTAATTATATATATTATTCTTTCTGACATTAAAAAATATTCCTATAAAGCTTAGTAATATACCTTGAATGAGCTACACCTGGATTTGTCAATTTTGTTTGTTTTTTGGGAAATTACATCTAGAATTGAATATTGAGTTTTGAGTTCCTCGAAGTATTTTTGAATAATATAAAGAAATATCCTTTGCCAAACGTATATAAATTTACTGGCTATATTACTCTTAAAACCGAAAGACGATAGTGATACATCATTCAAACGCCAACGATATGGCGTCTGAGCGATGTAAGTCAGCATGATTAGTCCCCTAAATCGTCGTTTATGAGCTTTCTGATAAGAACAATCAGTCTATTCGCCAAAATTAAAAAAAAAACATCTTGTATGTAGGAATATTTACTATACACACTGCTTTCTTTTCTTTATATTGATTTTTTTAAGATTTATTTTTTGAGATAATTTATGATTCTCTCTATCGAAATTGAAACAAGTGTTCGTTTATAAAATGATTCTAGGTTTTCGTGAATTTGAAAAATATTCCTTTTGATCATTTAATAATAATGAAACTACTTTTAAAATTTCATCATAGATTTATGCAAACTCACTATAACAACGCATTGTAGATCAAAATGTTCTAAATCCTCTATAGGAAAATGAATATTTATTAAATTTTCAAACTTGTTTGAGATCAATTTTTTGTGTGTAGCCAATCGTTGATCTCGGCTTATTACAATCAAGTTACATATTTTTTATCGAAATAAGTCTGAGAAAGTACATTTAGTTAGACATCAGGTTAAGATCTTAAATTTTTTCTTATTCAAGTTATAATAATTTGTTATTCCTTTTTTGATCTAACAATAATTTTAATTTATTGAATTTACTTACCGAAAGACATCTTTCATCATTAATTTTAATCAAAGTATATTTTATTTCATCGTCTAACCCTTTTTTGTGCCATGTAACCACCATCTTTACTTTTCTTAATTAGGTGATACTATTCTTACAATACGTAATGTGTATGTATTCTATAATATATATGCATTTTGTATGTTGATATCCAATAAATTATTTTATGCGTATTGTCCGATAAACTTGTAAAATAAGTGCTACAATTTTATATTATATAGTGTATTGTATAATATATTGATAATGTATAAACATTTGTATCGAATAATACGTTATTAAATAATACATTTATCGTTATATCGCTGTTCTACTTTTAGCCATCTTATTTTCATTGCAATAAGGCAAAAATTAATATATTTTAATCTTAATAAAGGGCCGTTGTATTAATCATAATATATAATAAGTCTTGTATAATTTTGTAAATAATAATAATTTATATCTTAGCATTGATTAGCTTTAATAGATAGTATTTTAGTTTAGTTGAAGCGACATTTAATCCAAAAATATTATTGTGTACATTATTAACTGTCAAGTGTTTTGTATTTTTACATCATTAAAACAATACTTTGTTACTTAAATATTCTCCGAGTAAATAATACACCTCTCCGGGAAAGATCTTTCTGTAATTATGTTAATTGGACACTCTGTACATTTGTTCTTAAGAAACTTGTATATCAATAAATAATATGGATCTTAAATTTGTTTTCTTTTTTAATTTGGATGCTACGAGTATTTTTGTAATCTTTGCAGTTCTCTCCCTGTTGGTTCAGGCTCCTTTGAAGAATAGACTGTCGTTCTGCCAGGCAGGTCATAAAAGGCAACCGATTGACTATACGTGTCACTACCATCGTGACTACTAGGTGGTAAAGTTCCGCAACGTCTCGCCCAGTTATTGGGTACAACCGCCTCACATATTCCTGCTGTTAATACTTGTCATTGTTGTGTTCCGTTTTTGAGAGTAAGGTAGCCGGTAGACATATGCATCTGGCATTGCCATACCGTCACATGGATAGCAACGCAACATTAACACCTTTTTTGGTGTCTATAAGTGATGGTTTCTCTTTCCATCAGAGGAGCCATCTGTTTGTTGGTTATCTAATGATAAAAAAGTCCTTAAATTTATACTGAATAAATAAGCCCAGTAGTACCAATAATGGTACTACTCAATGGTACTACTGGGAATTAATCGAATAAATACAATTTTGGGTAATAAGCAAGGTTTGATACTGCAAGACAAACTCTAAACGTGAGATAATACTGTTTTGAGCTTCATAAAGCAGCACTCTTCTATAGTTAGGCATGATGTACCGTTGAGCACAACTGAGTGCTAAGTGTGAGTTTTTCTTTTCGCATTCGATCGTGAGCGCGTTTGGAGTTTACTAGGAATTTGTATGTGATTTGTACAGCGCCACCTAGTGGTAAACGTGAGAAACCAGTGTACCACTAGGTGGCGCTGTACAAATCACATACAAATTCCTAGTAAACTCGAAACGCGCTCACGATCGAATGCGAAAAGAAAAACTCACACTTAGCACTCTGAACTCCGTAAGATTTATACCGCGTTATTGGTTCCGGGCTCCTTTGAAGAATAGACCAACTGCCGCTTTATCAGGCAGGTCGTAAAAGGCGACCGATTGGCTATGCGGGTCACTACCATCGTGGCTACTAGGTGGTAGAGTTCTGCATTGTCTTGCCCGGGTCCACCTCCTTGCCTATTCCTGCCGCAACAGCGTCAGTGCTTCTCGCTGTCGTGTTCCGGTTTGGAGGGTAAGGTAACCGGTAAACTTATGCATGTGGCATTAGACCTCGCCACAAGATAACAACGTACCATTAACACCTTTAGTGTCTTAAAGGCGTTGGTTGACTCGTTCTATCAGGAGACCCATCTGCTTGTTTGCTGTCTTATGATATAAAAATAAAACAATACCTCAAGAGAGACTCCAGTCTAAATCTTTCAAGTACAGGCAGTGTAGTGGAACATTATTGGAATGTCGTTAATAAAACTACAGTGTGAATTATCAAGGTTGTGATCATCTCTTCTCCATGAAAATGTTAATTTTTTTGGGGCTTAGTCTGCAAAAGTCAGAGCACACATTTTTATTTCTTAAATTTCAAGAAGCTAAATCCATCTTTATGGAATCGCAACACTTGTCCCACGGCCGCCATCTTATAAAAACCTTTCTATAAGATGGCGGTCGCGAGATAAGATTTACGAACTTACAAACATGATTTAACCTTACAATAACCCTCTCCAGAATTCCAAAAATTAAAATTGGGTTCTTGTCACTCTTGTCTTTAACCTATAATGTAACTTAATAATGGCGTGTCTTTCTAAGCGAAAACTTCGTGTTTTCAAGTTTTTTCCAGAGCAATATCGTAATAATGTGAGCAAATTATTCGAAGATTATAACAGTACTTGTAAGATTAAGTCTTAATGAATTGATTTACCCCAGGTTTAAAATTTGATCGGCAAACTATTGCGAGCGAAAATTTATAGTGTTTTTAAAACAATTCTTCTAAATAAATGAGTTCATATAACGGACCGAAAAAAATTATTAAGCATTACCTTAATTCATATATAATAAATATTTTAGGTTTCTATTGAAATACTTACTGGTGAAAAGAAAAATGTGAAAGTGAACTGATTTTGTAATTTTTTAATATTATTTTTTACTACCTAACAACAATATTTTCGTCATTGTGACTCTCTGTTGCACTTTAGGAGCATATATCCAGTTGGAAAAATGCATAAAATAAAATATTTTGGTACATTACAATGGTTGTATTCGTCCTGAAAGATAACTCTGATGCCTATTTTCGTAAAACGCTACACAGAGATTGTTTTCCTTTTAAAAAACCGTTATCAAAAATTATATTCTTGCTCTGTAGTGCACTAAATCAAGACATAATCTTGCAAAAACTGTAATATCGTTCGAATAATCTGCTCACATTATTACGATATTGCTCTTGAAATAACTTGAAAACATGAAGTTTTCGTTGCAAATCGAATACACGCTCTTAAAAATATATTTTTTATAATTTTAACCAATGACACTGAAAAGAACAAACACCCACATTTTATTATTAAATAGCAAATAAGCAGATGACTGTCGTGTTGGAAAGAGAAATCATTGCCTATAGACAATGAATCTCATGGGAATTTCTACTTTTATCTCCTAAAAGAAACACTATCTAAGACATGGAACTATTACTACATCTGATATTATAGCATGAATAACCAAAGCTGAGGTAATGTACTAAGATAAATCACTTAACTTGTTAAGGCTCTTCTGGTTGAATGAAATAACTATCTAAGAATACAAAGTTAAAACATTACTTATCTGTTTTAATTTACCATTAAGTAATTTTACAGAATTAATTCAACTTCGAATATCAGTCACTTATACCTATATCACAAAAACTACTGAATCGATTTGATTAAAACTTGGACTGTTCCCTAAGTCGGAATATTTTATTTTAAATCAATTTTTAATACTTTTATCTTTTTCTTCCTCTCTTCCTTCAAAAAAGGAGGTTATCAGTTTGAACTGTATGTAACTGCCTCTCTGATTTTCTTCTGTAGACTCCTCGACCTGCGCGGATGCTGTGGCTGATGTGCTGCGACAGGGAATGGAATACTTTATCCCTTTCTCCGATATAGCCATGTCCAGCAAAGCTCAACCCTGGTTCAGTGCCGATTGTAGACGGGCTGAGGCGCTAAAGCGTGAGGCATCTGGCTTGGGTTGATCTTCGACACTGCAAGGCCAAGGACGTATCGGAGAAGAAGAAAGCCTTTAACCAGGCCGCCAAATCATGCAAAAAGGCTCTACTGAAAGCTCGATTCGATTATGTCAGCCGTATTGGGAACAAACTGGCTTCGTACCCCTCCGGTAATAAAGCGTTTTGGTCCCTGGCAAAGTCGGTTGAATCGAATTTCTGCTGCCCCTCACTTCCTCCACTGCTGAAACCGGATGGGCCTCTGGCTCACTCTGCTGTAGAGAAAGCGAACCTATTCGCTACTCTATTCGCATAAAACTTACGTCTTGATTCTGCCAACGCGAAACCTCCCAGTCTACCTGGATGCGAGGTGCAAATGCCGGATTTTCGCATCCATCAGACTGAGGTTCTTAAAACGCTGCGGAATCTGGAGGTGAACAAAACCAGAGGCCTTGATGGGATTCCAGCAATAGTACTTAAAACCTGTGCGCCTGAACTCGCTACTGTCTTGACACGTCTTTTCCGCCTTTCGATGACGACCGGAAAAGTACATAAGTCATGGAAGCTTGCTAACGTGCAGCTTGTGCCTGGAAAGGGCAGTCGTGCCGAATCCTCTAACTATAGGCCAATTTCAGTCACGTCCATACTCTGCTAGAACAGGAGGCTAATGGCACACCTAGAAGCGAACGATTTACTCAGTGACCGTCAATACGGGTTTCGCCGAAATCGGTCCACTGGGGATCTTCTAGCGTATCCCACCTACGTTTTGAGTGCAGCCATCGAGAATCATGGTGAAGCGTTAGCTGTCTCCCTTGACATTTCTAAGGCCTTTGACAGGGTCTAGCCTTACAACAGTCTTTTTAGCAAGCTTCCTTCGTACGGTATACCTATTGGTCTCTGCGCCTAGATCTCAGATTTTCTGAGTGGAGTGAGGGTAGTCGTCGACGGCTGCTCGTCCGACCAAATGGATGTAAATGCCGGAGTCCCCCAGGGATCAGTTCTCTCCGCAACTCTGTTCCTGCTACATATCAACGGTCTGCTGAAGCCCGGTATCTATGGGTACGCAGACGATAGCACTGTTGTGGAGAGCTACGAGTATGTATCCAGCGCGCGAGCCAGTACGGCACAGATCCGGTCTCTCAGAGAGGCGATGGTCGATCGTATGAACCTGTCCTTACAGGCAGTCTCCGTACTCAAATATTATCCAGTTCCAACAATATATATATATATATATATATATATATATATATATATATATATATATATATATATATATATATATATATATATATATATATATATATATATATATATATATTGTTGGAACTGGATAATATTAATTGAGTATGATGAACCAAATTCCGAGCACGTGTGCTTAATTTCGTGATTGTATTTGTTTTGTTCAAGAGTTTTTCGGAAACTAAAAGTCATATCGGTAATCCTTTTTTAAGTCAGGTATATTCCAACTTAGGGAACAGTCAAAGTTTTCCCAAAATCGGTTCATTCATCGGTTCGTTGATCGGTTCGTTTTGAGATATGGATATCTACGTATTTCTGGAGGTGACAGGAATATTACCTAGGTAAGAAACTGGTTTATTTAAATTTACTTTCTGTAACGATCGCTTTACGTCCTTATTTGAGGCACCCCCGATGTTACATTACGTTGCCATCAAACTCAAAATATTTCTGACAAAGTCCGACACCGTCCTTGTGATCTAAGCCGAACAGGCTGACCGATAAATACGTACCTACATCCAAATGTTAGTGTACTATCTAGTGATAATGTATGTAATTAAATATATATATGGTAGGTATGGTTAAGTTCGCTTGGTTCACGTGCACCTAAATCCAATTCTCAAAACTAAATTAACCGAGTGTAACAATACCAACGAATTCAACAGTTTCCCATGGCCTCACAGGATTGTGTATTGAATTGAATGTTCAATGGCAAAGTTAATCGGCTCTCATGTATATGGGATGTTTTAAAATTCTATCTATATGTGTTATATAATAATAATAATTTAAAAATTTAAACCGACTTCAAATATCAACTACACTCATATCTCTAAACCCACTACACAGATTTTGATGTAATTTAAACTGTTCTCTAAAGCTGGAATTAACCTAACTTTAATCAAAAATTCTCGATAACACGTCATTTAGTTCCTGAGAAATTCGTGGATAAATATACACACATACATACACTTACAATACTTGGACGCCTGAATAGATTATCATACTCAAATATTATCCAAACAATACAAAGTAGATACATGTCAAACTGATAACAGTCGAAAATACAAGTTTGTGCAGCTTTTTAGCAATCGTGACGGCCAAACGCTATCATCAGAGCTTGAAACGATTTTACAAATACCGGTTTACATAAGTAGGTTTTTATCGGTTTATTTATAATGTTTCGCTCGGAGTGTACCTGAGATGAGAGCGCTTCATACATCTAGATAAACCAGTTTAAGGCAAAATCCTGAAAAGTAGGTAGATACGTCACGCACAGTGTGTGGCAAAAATTGGAACCGGCAGACGACAAAGATTTTAACCTCTATATCAAAACCGATTTATTGATTCGAAACTCTTATAATTTTGTTCCAGAAGCAAACTGGTGTTTTTTAGGTTACGGTAGAAGCAAACCTTTACAAAACGCTCATTAGGTATTTGCGCTGCCTACAATACATAAAAAAATCCCTATTATACATCGAGATTTTTTAATACAGAACATCAAATGTACCTAGTTGCTACTAATGTGACGCAATAGTGCATATTATATATAGGTAATAATTTAGAGATTTCCCCTGTGTTGGTCCGGGCTCCTTGTAAGAATAGGTAGTAACTGCCGTGCTGCCAGGCAGATCGTAAAATGTGAACGATTGGCTATGCGGGGTCACTACCATCCTGGCTACTAGGTAGTAGAATTCTGCATTGTCTCGCCCGGGTTTAGTACCATCGCCTTACCTATTCCTGCCGCAATAGTGTCAGTGCTTGTCACTGTCGTGTTCCGGTTTGGGGGTAAGGTAGTCGGTAAAATTATGCATGTGGCATAAGACCTCGCCGCAAGATAGCAACGCACCTTCAACATCTTTAGTGTTTATAGGCGATGGTTGACTCTTTCCACCAGGAGACCCATCTGCTTGTTTGCTATCTTATGATATAAATATATGATATAGTTATCTTATGAATAAAAAAGAATCTCTTTCACAAAATATAGTGCATTGACTTTATTTTAGTTTCGTTTAAGAAAAATCTTTACGAAGAATTAGTGATATAGCTCAAATGATTCCAATTATCAAGGTGGAACAATTGCACCAATTCCTATCCCTTCGACCCGCACCTTCCAGTCTGAGAGGAAGGGTAGTCTGATATCAACGCATCCTCAACACATTGGTGGAGTGTTTCTGGCACTTGATCAGCCTGTGTATAGTGTGTCTGATTCGATTGTTACATAGAAGTGGCTTCCTGCTACTGTAAACGAACATCAGTTAATACGAAATTGATCATGGTATTATCAATAGGAAATCAGTCCAGCATAAACATTCATGGAAATCGATATTCATGTTATGGAACTGCATGAAAGGAAATGTATACAATTCTAGCCAACATCAGAAATTTGTGAAATCATACTTATTTAGAGCTTTTATACTCCGTATCTGATTCGCATTCGAGATAATATAAATTGCGGATCTTCGAGTGGTCTAGTGTCGACTTATAACACATGAGATCCGTAGGTTCGATTCTCGGGTAGGGCAATTAAAAAAATGTTTTCTGATAAAAACAAAGTTGCCCGGAATTGGATAAATGCCCGGTTAGCGATAGGCTTGCCACCTACATAGGTACTCTATTGATGGACTAAGATTACCAAATATCCAAACAACTTATGAAATGCACGAGGCATTATTATGAAATTGGTTGCTAATAGTTAGGAATTGCTACGAATAAAGGATCGTTGATTATAGGAACTCGACATTATAGAAGAGGAGACAGTGGGAGATCGTCCTTCACCGATCCGATAACCAGATGAGACGTATATTTTATCTAATATTATTTATAAACAAATATGCCTATAATTACTTGCCTATCCAAAAGTGCTCATGGCTGTTTTTAATTAAATTAACTTTAATTGATTTTTTTTCATCACTTTCAAACTTTTGATAACCAAATGAAATTTATTTCACTGATAGTTTTTAACACACAGAATATGCCTAGGTAGGCTTTCCTGCTCATTTCTGTATATGGTTACGTGGCAAGCAGGTGTGAACAGGTAAGTCAATATAGGTGACTCCATTGATCTGCTAACTTATTGAAAGTTAAATAAAATTTTAAATTATTTTGTTACAAAATCAGTCACATTTACTTGTCTGCAATAAATCTTACTCAAAGTACTGTTGCCAAGCTAAAAACTTGCCATGAGCTCTTTTGGATAGGCAAGTAGTTATAGGCATATTTGTTTATAAATAATATTAGATAAAATATACGTCTCATCTGGTTATCAGATCGGTGAAGGACGATCTCTTAGCGGCTCTTAGACCATTAGTAAATACTAAAAACAGTAAGGGTAAGGACAAAAAGTTTGCATATGGCTAACCTTGTAAAATATATTTACCATTGCCAACGGCCTACGTTCCTGCTGATTCATCGCTGTTGACAATGGATCCTTATTTACAGATCTAGGAACTAACTACGGATGTGAACCGTTTGCTTTAGCAATTACAGGAATGATTGATGAGTCAACACGCCAAGATTTAAAATTCAGAAACGTACCTACATGACAATTCGAATAAGTTGACTGCTTCAAACGAAACGAAGTAGGACGGTAAAAATTTGGAAATGTTTGTATGGAAGGTTTTTCCGATCCCGATGATCCCATCACAACTTACACTTCACAATTCACACGCACACACACACACACGCCAATGTCGCCGCCGGCGGCGACTCGGCCCACTATTTCGACCTGCCAACACTCGAGACTCCGGTTAAGAGCCATTAACGAGCCGAAATCCTGACGCCACTTACTCTCCCACCAATTTTCAAGATACTGCCCTAAGCCGAGGTTCAGTCTCACAGGAGACACACGTAGGGTGGGCTTTTAGCCCCTTAAACTCTGGCTGAGCACTTTGCTCACCCAAAACGCCCGGTTTCGCAGTAGCGGTCAATGGACCAATTGCCTAAGTTCATTAAAAAAAAAGATAGCAAACAAGGAGATGGTTCTCCTGATGGAAAGAGGCAACCGTCGCCTATAGACTATAGACACCGAAGCTGTTGATGAAGCGTTGATATCCTTGTGGAGGGTCTTAATGCCACCCGTGTTGATCCGGGCTCCTTTGTATGGTGGCTAACTATCGATCAGGTCGTAAAAAGCGCCCAATTGGCTATACGTGTCACTACCATCGTGACTACTAGGTGGTGCAGTTCCACAACCTCTCGCCTGGGTATTGGTACCACCACCTTACCAATTCCTGTCGCAATATCGTTAATGTCTGTCACTGTCGTGTTCCCGTTAGGAGGGTAAGGTAGCTGATAAACTTATGCTTTTGACATTAAGGCCTCACCACAAGAAGTGTAAGTGTAAGTACCCTATGTTGGTCCCGGGCTCCTTTGAAGAATAGGCCAACTGTCGTTCTGCCAGGCAGGTCGTAAAGGACGACCGACTAGCTATGCGAGTTACTATCATCGTGGCTACTAGTTGGTAAAATCCAGCATTGTCTCGACCGGGTCTGTTACCACCGCTTTACAAATTCCTGCCGCAATAACGTTAGTGCTTATCACTGTCGTGTTCCGGTTTGGAGGGTAAGAAAGCCGGTAAACTTATGCATGTGGCATTAGACCTCTCTACAAAATAGCAACGCACCATTAACACCTTTGGTGTCTATAGGCCAAGGTAAAAGGTATAACCTTTTTTCATCAGGATTCAGGAGACCCATCTGCTTTTTGCAATCTCATGATATAAAAAAATCTGTAAACGGTTGACCCTGTAGGCAATCCTTGAAACTTTCCGTAAAGTGAGGTATTTTAAGTTCAGAGGAGTAAAAACTATATAAGCATAGATTTTTTTCTGTTTAAACATCAATTTGGTTAAAAATTGCAGTATATTGATTTTTGAAAGGCTAAAAAATATCCATTTTGGAAACGATGATCGATTTTAATCTTTCCAATGGCATTCAACTCAACTTTTCAGTTCTAAATATTACTTTAGCTACATAATCGATTGAAAACTTTCGAAGCAATGTCAAAAAACTTTTTTTCAAAAGTTTTCGTCATTGCTAAATCACAAACTAATTGACAAATTTTGAACCAATTAACGGTATTTGACGCAGTTTTTTAAGAAGAAAAGCTGATAACATTTTTAAGTCAATCGGTTTATTATTTTGACATAATTTCAAAAATATTAAGTAAGTTCGCTAAAAACAACGTAATTTTAATGTTTGAAAAGCTGCAATTTTTGAAAATTACTTCAAATTTTACTTCAAATTTTGCATGAATTACCAGGTCGGGTCAACATATAGGCTACAATTCGCAAATCTGTTCAAACAGTGTCACAAGTCAAAAAAACGATTGTCGAGTATAAGGGGTTTAAAGTTGCTCCTGTCTATTTTTTTCGCTTTTCAGGCCAACGCCACTAACGACACTAGCGCCGTTATAGTATCAAATCCTTGAAAACAGATGTAGATCACATTACCATTCGAGATAAAACTATGGTACGAATGGTACAAAAAAGTGATTATTACGATTTTTTGAATTGTTACACTATTTGATCGGATATGCGACATATTATCACGCTATCACATACGGGGGAGGAGCTGTGCGGAGTAAACGAAGTCCGCGCGAACGTATTCGCGGGCAACAGCTAGTCTTTTAATATTTGCGTATCATATTTAATAGAATATGTCATTAATAATACATTAATTAGTCATAATAACTTGTAATATCGATATTCGTGCAAATGTAGGTTGGTTTCCATCTAAAAAGATCTGGAAACCGATGAACTTGCAGGCTATCCCTGACTCTTTCCGCCAAACTGAGGTATTTTAACTCAACGAAGCAAAACTTATGCAAAAGCATGAATTTTTAAACGCAAAGAGATCAAAAATCTAAAGTTTGTAAAAATAATAGTATTTTAACGTTCGAAAAGATATAGGTAGGTATATTTTCAATATGTTGATCGGTTTTGAATGGCCTTTAAAGCATTTTTAAGCTTAGTTTGTTTTATTTTGTTACCAAATCGATAGGTTAAAAAATGTCGAAGAAATATAATTTTTTTTTAAAAATTTGCGTCATTGATATCCCCAACGAATCAACCAATTTCAATCTGATTCACTGTAGGTATTTGTGGTAATTTTTAAGTAGAAAACTGACTAGATTTTTAAATAAATCAGTATATTATCCTCAAAACTATTTTAAAAATATGATGTAAGTTTGCTACAAACAACGTAATTTTAATATTTTAAATCTGTATGTAACTTTGGAAAATCCTATTCGATTTTAATTTTTGAAACGGCATTCCACGTAGTTTTTTAAGTTCTAAGATAGTGTAGAAATAAATAACGATTATCTAAAAAAATCGAAGTTGGTTTTTCAATATTTCCGTCAACGATTACTCCCGAGCGGATAAACCTATTTTGATACAATTTGTACATTATACCCAGTTTTTTGAGGAATAGAGCTGATTAGATTTTGTCTTCAGTCGGTGCTTTAATTTGGAAGTTATATTAAAAAATACTGTTTAACTACATTTTTTTGAGGTTTTTTTAAATTTTTCGAAATTTCCTGGACCGAATTGGTTCAAATTTTCAGGAAGTCTCAGTTAAGGAATCCAATCGAATGCTATTAACTACGTTTAGATCGGTTAAGCCGTTCAAAAATTATGAAATGTTTACATACGCACACATACCGACGTCATCGTGAAAATAGTCGGAAAAGATTCCTAGGACCTCAAAACGTGGAGGAGGAGGAGGACCTCAAAATGAAAGCTCGATTTTCGAAAATCGAGGCAAAATCAATAACTTCCTTATCTACATACCTACGTAGTGGGAAGTTAAAAAAAATAAGTTGCGTTTGACATGTAGAATGTTGGATGAACCACTTACCTACGTCCTAATCATTATTGTTTTCTAGCGAAAAATTCGTGGGAAATAATTAATAATGAAAATGTAATGACTTTGGATGTGACGAATGAGTTTAACAATAGCTTAGTTCATTTATTAAAGTGTAACAAAACAAGTGAACCAATGATGTCACGATAAAAATACGGGCAAAAAAGACTTGATACTGCCACGACCGACCATTGTTAGTGTAATTTGATCGCTGTTAAGGAGCTTGTTCATTTTTTAATGGCAAGTAACTTTTTTACTCACTTGCACATTTGTTATTAAAAAAAATTCAGGGTACTGGTAAGAGATTATGTACAATCTCTTACCAGTACCCTGATATTTTTTCACGAAAAATCACGATAGTTAATGGTCATAAGTAAACAATAAAAATATAATAAAAAGAAAATATTGCTTCACCACATAGTAAACCTCAAAGAAATTAGTGTAATAGCATTAAAAAGTATGACCACTGCACGATGCACTAACACTCGTTAGTAGCGAATTCAGTAAATTGCCGTTTGTAAACAATGAAGTTCCATGCTCCGTGCGCGGCGCGGATGTCTGTATAAAACATGTTTTTTTTTGGAAAATTAGGTCAAATACCTATTTTTTATACATATTCAGTATCAGAACTAAGTACTGCACACCTTTCTTCAGTATGTACAGTCTTTTACCAGTCAGCTTGTATACGTCGTTTCCCGCAATACCCTTGTTTATTAGATGACAAGACGGATGGTAATCCAAATTGCCTAATTTAAATAACGACTATCATTTTGTTTTTTGCGGAATCCGAGACCGATATTTACACGTTCTTATCCAATGTTCCATACATTGTGATGTGAACTAACATAGTCATGTTACTGAGAGAGATCTAGCTGTTACTGAGATTTTTTCTCAAACTAATAACATTTTTTGTAAAATAACATTTGGAAAGTAGTTAAGCAATTTTTTTAAATTATATCTTTATTGTTTACTTTATTATCATACTGGCGTTAATTCCGGTGAGTGCCAGGGTCCGCTTTCCTCATTTTACTTCTCATTTTTATTGTTTACTTATATGACCATTAACTATCGTGTCTTTCAATATGTATGTCTATTGAGAATCAATCGCCGATTTAATTCCTCAATGTGGCTATTGAGTGTAAAAGTCATAAAATTCATCAAATTTTGTGTATAACTCCTCTGTAGAGAAGAGATAGACACGGTATTGTTACAAATATTATATTTTTCTTTCCTGTTTCACAGGTCCCCGCGAAATTAAAGTTTAATTACCATAATGCTGCCACCACACTCGCATCTATCGTCACAAAGCTTCGAGCGAGACACGATACATGCAGATGTGACCGGCTATTGTCGACTATCGTCGAAGGGTTTTAGCGCGCTAATATCTTCGGGACAATACACGCAGGTGCAGCCGAAAGGTGAGGACCATACATTTTTATAGATTAAAAGGAGCTAGTGTGTTAAATCTGACTGAAGAATATTTGTATACTCGGCAAAAATCTTACATATACAAATATGTACCTACAGTTACAGTGTACACACTTAATTGTTAACAGTAGCGGGATTTATCTATCTAAGTGGGAAAAAAAATCTAGGAATTTTCATCTAGAAAAAAAATGTTCAGTTGATATATATGCTCCTTTACAACAAAGGTGCGCGAGATTCATCTACTTCGCCACAATTGATGGACAATAGTGGCAGGCAAGCAGTCCCGCGCAGTCCGTCCGCATGCCCACAACGCGCAACCTGTTGCCCAAGCGGTGGTTCTGTAGTCGCCGCGCCCCGCACACCGAAGACTCCGACGATGTGTCAGGAGCACGGATCCGGGACATGGACCGACGGCCACGCGTCGGCCGTGTGCTCAGCTCTCCAGCGAGGACTCAGACTGCACCAATTGACGAAGAATCACTTGAAAGGGCTTACCCTTCAATGGGGCATCTCGAATATGTCCTCGCCGGATCATCACCCCCAGCAGAGAGCGCCCCAAATATGTACGACAGTTTCGAAGAACCGCCCCTTGATTTAACTACGCATATATGCGCCGACTCCCTACGTCAGAGCGCATACGAACAAATGAGAGCCGTTGGCGGACGTCTCCGGTTACTTGATGAACTGGAATCCGGTGTCATTACTTCAGACGCAATTGGCAATACATTTATAACAGCAACTGAAGCAGAGAGAAACGTATGTTTATTTTGGGTCACATTTTTAAAACTAGACTGCTTTCTACCAGCGTTATTAGAAGCGGGAGCCGATCCTTTGTATTATGATGCTCTTGGATTATCTCCGCTGCATGCAGCAGCATTTAGTGGTTCAGTTGAGTGTGCAAATTATTTATTGTTACACGGCGCAGATCCTAATTATATGCCAAGATGCTTTGCTCCGCTTCATTGTGCAGCGTTCGGGAATTCCGTACAAGTGGCTAATTTACTAATCAGCCGTGGAGCATCAGTACATGCGGCCGTGAAATATGTCAATTGCGAAGGTGGATTACTGCACTGTGCCGTGCGTGCTAATTCCGTCGAATGCCTCAAATTATTCATTTCACATGGTGTTAATGTTAATCAAATAGAACCAGGCGGTACTAATGCCATTCACTTGGCTGCTGATTTGGGAATGATACAATGTTTAAAGATATTGTTAGAAACCCCAGGAGCTGATGCCAATGTGAGAACTAGGATTGGTGATAGAGAGTCGACGGCTTTACATTTAGCTGCTGATGGAGGTTTTGTTGAATGCGTCGACTTGCTTCTTGCGAAAGGTGCGGATAGTAGCTTAAAAAATCACAGAGGTTTTACCGCATTACATCTGGCGGCACGATCTGCAAGTTTAGAGTGCGTGGAGTCTTTGCTGAGAAAAGGAAATGCAGAACCAAATTCTATGGATTTTGATAAAAGGACTCCCTTACACGCTGCTGTTGGGAAATCAGATAGCGCATGTGATATTATTGAAACGTTAATAAGTTGGGGTGCAAATGTTAACCAGAAAGATGAATATGGATTTACACCTTTGCATCTAGCTGCGCTTGACGGACTCTCGGCGTGCGTTGAGACCCTTATCTATCACGGCGCTGACGTTACAACTCGATCTAAAAAAGGAAACTCGGCTTTAAATGTAATCGCTCGTAAGACGCCGGCATCACTGGCTATGATAACAAGGAAGTTGGATTGTGCTATCACATTACATCACTCGCAGACAAGCAACCGTGAAGTCGAACTTGAACTTGACTTTCGCAGCATACTCCAACATTGCTATCCACGAGAAATAAGCTATTTGAATACATTCGTAGACGAAGGCCAAAAAGAAGTACTTCTTCATCCTTTATGCTCTGCGTTTCTGTATATCAAATGGGAAAAAATACGTAAATATTATGTTGCAAGATTATTTCTCAGTTTTGCATTTGTTCTTTGTCTGACATTATATGTTTTAACAGCTCTTGCGCATAATTGTTATAACGGCAGTAAAGATATGGAAGAGACTATTCAAGAACAAGAGTTGTGTCAGAAACAATCAATTCTCGGGGATTTATTGAGGAAAAATCCATTTGTCATTGAAATGCAATGGGTGGTTCTTGCAGCTATAACAATTTTTGAAATTTTTAGAAAGGTTTATGGTATAGCTGGATATTCTACGGTAAAACAATATTTGATGCAGTCAGAAAATATTATTGAATGGTTTGTCATCGTCAGTGTATTCTTAATATCATATATTTATACTAACATTACGTATACATGGCAAAATCATGTTGGGGCTTTTGCAGTGTTAGCCGGATGGACGAATTTAATGATGATGATAGGCCAGCTACCTGTGTTTGGAACTTACGTTGCAATGTACCAGAAGGTTCAGAAAGAATTTGCAAAACTACTAATGGCTTACTCTTGCATATTAATTGGATTCACTATCAGTTTTTGTGTAATTTTCCCCGATTCTTCATCTTTTGCGAACCCCTTTATGGGGTTTATCACAGTACTAACGATGATGATTGGTGAATTAAATTTAGATCTGCTTCTAAACGAACCAGACGGGAATGACCCACCAGTCCTACTGGAGTTCTCAGCTCAAGTAACCTATGTTCTATTTCTTATGTTTGTCACTGTCGTTCTGATGAATCTACTTGTTGGTATAGCAGTTCATGATATTCAAGGCCTAAGAAAAACAGCTGGTCTTTCTAAGCTGGTACGACAAACTAAATTAATATCCTACATGGAATTAGCTTTGTTTAATGGTTATTTGCCTAAATGTTTGTTAAAAATCTTGCATTCTTCGGCGTTGGTATCACCTCAAGCATACAGAGTGGTCCTAAGCGTAAAACCGTTGAATCCAAGTGAAAAACGATTGCCCAGGGATATAATGATGGCAGCATACGATATCGCTAAAATGAGGAAGCAGTACGGTCATACAATATCTTCGAATGGGTCAACAACTGGTGCCTATTTAAGTTTTAAACAATATGAAAATAATAATGATTCTGGGTACAGAGAATATGGATATTCTTCAGGTTTGGGAACTATTCAAGCAAGATTAGATGAGACAGCAGATAGTGTTCGTCAGCTAACTCAGGAAGTGAAAGAGTTAAAAAAGCTTATAAGCGCGCAGCAGCTCGTAATTCAACAAGCCCTGGCTGGCCCGATGGACAACCGCTGATGATATAATAGGCCATTTATTTTTCAATGCCAGCAGTACAAGTCAATAAACTACGAGAAGCATTGTCGCATATTCAGTTTCGATTTGACTGTAGATTGGCTACGAATTTAGGTAAAGTGATAGTTTTGTTTTTGTATATATACAGTGAAGAAGGGTATGAAGTAAGCTGTGATTGTTTAAAATAGTTTGTATCAATTTTGTGATATAGTTTCTCATTAAATATTTTTTGAACAATATTTTATTTCTTTTATCCGATATCCATTCGATGAACATTCAAATCTTGAACGTCTATCGAATTTTTAAAACCTTCAAGACATTAAGATTTTAAAAATATAATTGTTTGGGCATGCCTTGTGGTTATGGCCTCTTGGACCAGGACATAACCTATTAAGCTGAGGACATGAGGTCCCGGGTTTGATTTCTAGCACGGACAAAAGTGTTCTGAAATTTTTTTCGAGGTTTATCTCGAAAATCTAAAATCTCAGTAGCAACTCGGAGTTTGGCGGGTGGTGTGTTACCACTCCCGTATCTCGGATAAGCACGTAAAGCCATCGGTACTGGTTTTTTTATATCATAAGATAGCAAACAAGCAGATGGGTCTCCTGATGTAAAGAGTGTAACACCAAAAGTGTTAATGGTGTTTTGCTATCTTGTGGCGAGGTCTAATGCCACATGCATAAGTTTACCGGCTACCTTACCCTCCAAATCGGAACACGACAATAACATACACTCACTGCACTTGGAATAGGTAAGGCGGTGGTACCAGACTCGGGCGAGACAATGCAGAACTCTACCACTTAGTAGTCACGATGGTAGTGACTCGTATAGCCAATCGGTCGCTTTTTACGACCAGCCTGGCAGAACGGCAGTTGGTCTATTCTTCAAAGGAGCTCGGGACCAACACGGGGAAGAAGTAGTCGATAATCTTTATCGGTAAAATGCGGTGATGTGATCACACTTGTCTCGCCAACCGACAAACCAGTGAATAGAGGTGAACTGGAAAGTCTATTGACGTTCAATTTACTCTGTCTACCCAGCAAGGGAACCGGGCGTGATGATACTTTTTTTGTACATATTTTGTTCGGGCAAAAAATAGCGATTCTAGTTAGTGTTATTTCTATTGAACATTTTTAGGGTGAGAGTATAATATAAAGCAGGTGAGCATATAAAACACATAATATGTATAACTAGCTGTGCCCGCGTCTTTGTCCTCGTGTATTTAGATCTGGGTTTTAATTTATTTGCACAGAAGTTCAAATCTTTTTCCAAACTAAAAGTAGCCTTAGTAACTACTTATAAAATCTGTAATCCGGCAGTGAATATCCTATAAAATCGGTTTAGTCGCTTTGGAGATTTGTTGGACTAACACATAGCAGGACAGCAATGTTTTGGTATTTAAGCAGCGTGCAAATATTTATATCTACTTGATAAACATAGATATAACATATCTTTACACCAGATCCCTTATGCCGTATGCAGAGGGAACCGAGTGCCATTTGTCACGATTCTTGCAGCTTTGTCTTCCTTCTCTTACAATACTTTCTTCTGGTAATTTTGATATTACAAACAGTCACTTCAATTTTATTTATATAGTGATAATAGCTGTGCCCGCAATTTCAGCTGCGTGGAAAAAAATTTAAAATAAAACCCGCGTAGTTCCCTTTCCCATGGGATTTCCGGTATAAGAATCCCATCCTATGTCCTCTCTAGGGTCTCAAACTATCTTTGTTCCAAGTTTCATCCAAATCGGTTCAGTGGTTTAAGCGTGAAGAAGAGACAGACAGGCCGAAAGAGTTACTTTCGCATTTATAAAATTAGTATGGATGATAAGATAACATATTGCCATTTATTAGTTTCAATTATATAGTTTGTTTTTAATTTATTTTGCACGCCTTAAAAAATATGAGGGGTCATTGGATATACCTCAGTCGTTGTAGTGACATAGGCTATGGGTATAATTCTAAACAACTTTGCAACGTGAGAGATGTTTCAATTCTTCTAGTCGGGTTAGTAATAATTAATTTATTTGTAGGTTATTTCTGAATTTGACATTGAGCGCGCTGAGGCACACCAAGTTCGGTATGTATGCAAAAACAGCCGATAATAGCCGGTCACATCTGCATTTATCGTGTCATTGCATGAAGCTTTGTGACGATACATAGGCTGAGGCACAAGAAAGACATTTTTAACGTACCTATGTAAGTTGTAAAACCATGAAGCTGTATTATATCTGGAGTCAACACTTCTAATACCTACTTGAAACCAAATTTTAAATACTGCTGAGGTCCTACCCTCTCTTTTTAACACAGCTGTATAAAAAGAGACGGGGAAACTTCATAGACAGAGATGTAACGTAAATATTTGTTTCAATTATTTAATACGAGTGCTAGCTCCACCTATACCTAATACTTCATGGTAAAGACACATTTAAGCTTACATTTAAATAGAAGCGTTTAATATCGTAAACACCGAGATATTCAATTCAAAACTTTAAAATATACAAATAACAACTGTGTGGTTTCTTTTTGTAGTTAGAAACACTTTTTAAAAACTCTTAACATCAGATTTACATACATACATATCTTCAGGCCAAATCCCTTACGAGGTAGGCAGAGAGAATCGAGTGCCCATACATCACGATCCTTGCAGGCTTGTCTCGCTTCCTCCACATTCATCACTCTCTTCATACACACACGCCGGTTGCAAAGACTCTTGACACCACCTTCGGACAGTACTCGACCAATCTGAGCATGGTATAAATATATCGATAAATCTGAAATTACGATCATTTTTAGTATTTATTAACCTTTGAAAATATTGATTAACAAGGGGTCATATTGTATAAATTTTGTTTCATATAGAAATATATAATGGAAACGTCACAAAACCTGCGAAGTATAGCACTATATTATGATCATGTCGTGATGGGTCTGTCTTTAGAAAATAAGGAAAAAATTCTTTGAACAGGTCACTGTTATCTTTAGGTTCTTCGAAGTTCCTGCACCATTGCGCAGTTTTGCAACATCTATGGACTGGTTGAAACAGGAAAGAAATGTGAATTTGCCTGTCGTATTTGATGCCAATTATTTCTAGTTAGCTACAAGTAACAAGAACTCCTTTTCGGTTTAATCGATGACAATCTAAGAATACAATATATATTATTGAATCATATCGACTATCAAGAATGCTTTAGCGGAACACTATACAAAACTTACAATATTCCTTTCCAAAATAAATTGAATCTAAATAAATTTTGAATTCAGGCAACATTTTTGTGGAAGATTATCACTTACTTCATTTATTACAGAATACCTAATCAAATACATTTAAAGAATACGTATCGGCGAAAAGATTAAGTAATGCGATTTCGTTCTACTATTCGTTATACATCGATGACATATTATATCATTGTTTTACATCCTATAATGCTGAAATTTTATTACATCATCATTTAAATATTTTTTTTCACGTTTACATTTAAGGTATATACCTCAATTATGAAAAAGTACAATAATTTTAATTAAAATCATGAAATATTTTTGTAAACGAAGTTCATTTGACGTTTTATGTTCATTGTCAGGGTCAAGTCAAAGAGTATACAATACTACGTAAGAGTGGCGACCGGCGACGCAAGCGGCAAATGATTTGAAATAAGAGCACCAAAGAGTATACATACGTAGTATCTCTCCCTAATCTGTGGAGTATACAATACTGCGTAAAATAAGAGCACTGAAAACATTTTTGTCAAGCTTTGTCTATTAAAAAATTCGAACTTTTTAGACAGAGATGAAGCTAATTTTATATATTCGGCGTTGAAATTATTTTATAAGTTTTGATTATATGAAATTTTGACTATGTTATGAAAATTATTGCCAAAGTGATTCATTCACTGTTTTTTCATATTGATATATTAAAAAGACTAGGCCGTATGGACCTATTTTCTTGCTTAGTAAAATAAAGAACATGAAATCATTTGACATTTGACAGTTTCATATGTTTACGACTGTTTACGACTTGCGCGGTAAGATTGAATCAAAACAATACGATCAATAGCCTGAAGAGAAAAGAAAATCTAGATTCAGGTCTCATCTCTTTCACCCTGGTGGATGCAGAGGCTGCTAGATCTGTACCTAAATTATTGTATTGATTACGTGTATCATACCATAACGTTCGTGTCATTCAAATGCAGGGAAGTTTCAAGATACAACTGATAAACATGGGGACACGGGCTGCGGCCTGTAAGTACACATACTTTGATATCGCTTTGCGCACATTTAATTTATATCGCTGCATGCTTGTCTTTAACGCATTTATTTTTCAGAGGTTCAATTCGTCGATCTCGTTTTAGTGAAAGTTTTTTGTGTCCCTAATGCAGACTACGCAGGCGTGCGATATGCAGGTTGTTTTGGAGCCGCTAAATCAGAAAGGTGAGCTCGTGTATACGGGCTGTTGTGACTGTTGCACTGAGTGCCTATGTTCTGCCCCACACTATGCTTCTCCCTTTGATACTGACCTTAGATGTCTTTTCCTCCCTCTTATAGTTTTGCCATCTTTACTGCGAGTTATTAGAACTCAGGACTAGGCGAACATATTTAAGGACATAATTCAATCCTATTAGAATCTTTAACAACGTGGATTATTAATTAGATGTATTTTAATTTCAAAAATTAAAATAGCAATGCTTTTTAATGATATTGTCATTTGAAAAAAAAAATAATGTACAGAAAAATAGTTTTCAATGTTTACTATAAATGTGATATATTTTGTTTCCCTTAACATTTTCAATTCATTTAAAATATATTTAGAAAGTTTTAGTTATTGTATTACTCGGTTGTGGTGTAGATATGTATACAGAAGCTTAATTTCTTTATTATTTCTATTTAACATTGTTTTTACTAAAATTATATTATTCAATATTTTTTGAGTAATAATTTATAGATAATAAAGTAAATAATAATGAAAGTTAATTAAGTTACAAATAATTTGATTCCCTATTAAACAATAACAACTCCTTTTCTTACCTGTTATAGCTTTAGAAATTAGTTTGTATTATAATTATTATGTCTCTTTACCTTTCAATTATTGAGTAGCTTCAGTCATGACTACATAGCTGTAAAGTTTTGGGTTTGATTCCCATTAGGGACAGACATTTTTTATAAATGAACATTAATGATTATATAAATATTGGTCTGGATTAAATATATCTTTAATTTCAACTTATACATGTGGCATTAGACCTTGTCACAAGGTAGCAATGCACCATTAACATCTTTGGTGTTTATAGGCCGTGATTGACTCTTTCCATCAGGAGACCAATCTGCTTGTTTGCTATCTTATAATATATATAAAAAAGAATTCAAGTTTTATTCTTTGTGTTAGTTGCTTATTATCTTTAACTACTTACCTTGTTTTTATTAGATCAATTGTAATTTATTTAATAATATTTAATGTACGGTTAAAAAAATATTAACCAGAGCCTATAATATTTGTAAATAAACAAAGATTTTGGGTATGTTCTCACATTAGACAGGCTAATGGAAAAAGGAATCCTCACCTGATTTTCTCTTTTCATTGAATTATCCATTAAGATGGATGGATATATGAGTGATACAAAAAAATCAACAATGGTATTGTGCTGCCTGCAATGCACCTGGGTTTTACATAATTATTCTAAAATAATAGTCCGATAAGTTACACCAATTATTATAAAGTTTGTATAACTATTAAAGTAAAATAGTCTTTTGACTAATAGTTTTCCTGTATTCCATACTGTTGGAATATTTTAAAACAAATATGTGACCTAATCAAAGAAAACAATAAATGCCACCTTTGGATGTTCAACGTGAATAAAAATTAATGTTCTTGTGATTATGTCTAATTAATTTAATCGCAATCATCTTATTACGCATTTTCAATGTTTTTGAAATATATTTTTTTTATTTCAATGTTTTTAAAATAAAATAAGTTTTCCTAGATAATGCCCATTAAACACAATATCTTTGGTACTAACCTATTAACCCTGAAATACAGTTTATGTGTAATTGTCAGACCATTGTACAACATTGCTTACAAAAGAATGAAACTAAATGTCTTACTACCAGTGTGACTACTGCTTCATGAGCTCTTTAATGTCATCCTAGTAAGGTGATACAGCCTTATGTATACTTGTTGCAGGAACTGTTGTGTTCTCACTTGAAGATATATGTGTTTACTAACTGACTAGCACATCTTTACCTACCATTAGAGAAAACCATCATCAATATAATCTTTCATACAAACTTTAATCTTGTATTTCAGCTCCTTATGAGGTAGATTTTTGGAAAATATGTAGCCTATGTTTGACCATGACTTTTAAACAATCTCTGTGCTAAGTTTCATCAAAATTGATGTAGCAGTTTCACTGTGAAAGCATAACAGACAGACTTATGCATTTATAATATTATTATAGAATGGAATTATGGATACATTACTACCAAAAACACCAGTTAATATCTTTGATGGCTATAGGCGAAAGCTGTCGATTTCCTTTTTGTTGTTAGCTAAATAGGCCAAATCATAACAAGACGTTAATGTTTTAAAATGCTTTATATTTTAGAATTCTGTAACCAAAAAATTTGGTTTGGTACCACTGCTTCACCTAATCTCACCACAATAGTCTCAGTGCTTGTTACTGTTACTGTAGTATTTTAGTTTGGAGAGTAAGGTAGCTGGGAAACTTATGCCTATGGCATTACCTACGTATATGCTATACTGTTACAGTATCCTGTCACACACAAAAAATATAATAATAACTTATTAGCATTGAAATATTATATATTGAATTTGAGTGTGTCACATTTTTGGCAGACTAGCAAACTGGTCCATCAACTAAAAAAGTATCTCCTTTTTTTAGTCATGGACCAATTTATATAATGCCACTAAGGCTCACTCAACTAATATTCTTTCCGTTCTATAGCATAATTAGCCAAACCAGCCTCTATTAAACTATGGCTGAATACATGCTTAACATGTTAAATAAGAAAATTTCAACATTTTATCTAATAATTTGAATAAGCAATTCTTGTAAAAATATATATTTGTATGTAAATGGCTTCTCTGAAACGGCTCTAAAAAATGTTGATGAAATTTTATATTTAGATAGCCTTTCACTATTAACATTGATCTAGATAAGTGTTATCTCTGATAACCCATTTACAGTGGAAAAATATCATCTGAGAGAAGCTTGGTCACCCAGCAAGTTATATCTTATCAGGCTTGCTATCCCACATATTGTAATAGTATAGGGCATCAATAGTTTCACACAGAACTACATTATTTATATTTAATTAGCTTTATAGCATTATTATCCTAAGCCCCACTTTATTAAACTATAGCTAAATACATGCTTATAGCTAGCTAATATAGTTGTTATTTATTTCAATAATTTAAATAAAATAACTTAAATATAACCCAAAAAATCTAAAAATAAATATTAATATAGTTCTAATAAAAACTACACAAGAACACCTTCATATAAAGTATTAAATTTTTAAATCAATTGAGTTTTTGGTATTAAATTTTATCATATCAGACTTGCTATTGCAATAGGAAAGAGCATCAGTAACTTCATACAGAGAAAGACTTGTGTTTAAACTAAATTATCAATATTTATTTAAATAACTTAGAATTATAACATTAGATACCTAAAAAATAATTAATGAAAATCTATTAGTGCCCTAATTACATTATCCGCTGTTTAACCTAGTAGGTAGATGAAAATTTTCAGTAACTAGGTATTTCTTCCCGATGGCAAATCTAATAAACCATCATACTTGGTGGTATTTCTTAGCTGTTTCTAATTCCATTGAATGTTGGTGTTAGTGTACTGTTTTTCCTTGTTTAATGTCTCCGTCTTGTTAGCTGTTAACCTAATGTTGGTACTCTCCCCTTGACTATCCTGTTTGGATGTTGTTTAACTGTGTTGGCAATATTTGCTTGTCGTTGGCGGTGTTTTAATGTGTTCAAGAATTAATAATTTTACAGGTAAATTTGAAATGAAATCAAATTTGAAAATTTGAAAAATAATTTTGAAATGATTTTGAAAACTTAATGTTTATTGACTAATAATTATTGTTAATAATGCTAGTTACATTTTTATTGACAATTAGTAAATTAATAGGTACTTAAATTTTTGCAGTCAGTTTTAATGTGAGTTTGGTCTGTAATAAGAATATATTTTGGAGATATTTTGTTATCATCTGTTGTTCTGAAAAGATAAATGGTTTTACAGTTAATCAAAAGCCTATTTAGGATTACTATTTCATAGCTTAAGTATGGTAAACATATATATTAAACTAGCTGTTGCCAGCGACTTCGTCCGCGCGGAGTTCGTGTACTCCGCACTGCCCCTCCCCCGTGATAGCGTGATAATATGTAGCCTATATGTTGACCCGACCTATTAGTAATATTCATACAAAATTTGAAGTAAATCCATGCAGTACTTTTTGAGTTTACCCTGGACATACATACAGACAAACAGACAATAATTCTAAAAACTATATTTTTGGCTTCAATATCGATTACAGATCACGCCCCAAATATTCTTTAAAAAAAATATTCAATGTACAGTTTTGAATTTCCTACGATTTTATTATAAATGTAGATCATAATGATAAGAGATAGTGATGCCATCATTTATTCTATCCAAAACCTTGTCTATAGAGATAGAATATGCTCCAAGCAGGTGTGGTTGGCATTTGTAATAATTCAAACGTAGGTCACAGATACTTAATCAACCACTCTATGTTATAGACAGATGAATGACTACTAAGCGATATATTTATAAAAAACAATCTAGTTATAGATATATGGGTATGTATGATAATATACATATAGTGTAAATAATGTCTGAAGAACTCTGGCCCCTGCTCTTACAACCTCTAGAGAATATGTTTATTAAATAAGATCAAAGCTAAACTAAAGCCTTAAATAGAGGGAAGGTATTAATGTTTAATTATCAGCTTAGCAATATTAGTGTGTACTAAAGGGCTTCAACCTTCATTACAATATACTAACAATTGTACTCTGTCATCGCAAATAACAAGCAATATATAATTAAAGTTGAAATTTGCGGCGATAAAGCGATAATATAGTTAAATAGAATTTGAAATTTGAAACTGAACTAAAATTGTTTTTCTAATCTAGCCAGCTGACATTGTGAATCGTAGAGAACTCCGTATAATTAGTTTACATTGAATCCGTAAGAAAACCAGCGCTGTGATGTTTTAGGATTTAAAAACTATTATAAAATTTAGTCAAGTTCTGTTTAGTTGTTTTTGCATTAAAGAGCTACAAACATCAGTCTATATGATCGAGAAGACTGGGACGAGTCGCAATGGATCGGGGCGGGCCGCATCGCAACGAAAAAATTTAGCTTAGCACATTAGGAAGGGCCGCATTGCAACATACTACATTTTCGTATTTCTTTCCAAACGCTATCCCTCCTTTTTGATCATCATAACGTGGATCTTGTAAATTATAGAGCTAATTGCAGCTTTGAACTAAAATTATTAATCATTCTTCATCCATAATAACTTGATTTTATTAATTAATACTCATAACACGGAGGAACTCGTGCGCGCCTTTCCGCCCGCCATAGCACTCTGACGACGGAGCGCAGCGGTGTGAGGAAGGCCGCATCACATTCACTGAAATCCGCTGCGGCCCCATCTAGTGTGCGATAGTTTATATAAGTGTATCAAAGCGATCCAGGCGGACTTTTGCGATTCGGGCCTGACCCGTTGCGGTCCGTCTTAG
Source organism: Apodemia mormo (assembly GCA_036924255.1). Classification (NCBI taxonomy): domain Eukaryota; kingdom Metazoa; phylum Arthropoda; class Insecta; order Lepidoptera; family Riodinidae; genus Apodemia; species Apodemia mormo. Next base: position 26,600,951 of record JAUPFN010000021.1, on the reverse strand, counting down.
TGAGCTTGGTTACGATTCAGCTTACCTGATGACGGTCCGGGTGAGAGGTTAGCAGGAGGTCCAACAGTGAACAGTGAAGGCTTATGGCTATCCACATCGGGAACTCGCGTAGGCCAGGTTATCAATTGTGTTAGACCATACGCCAAGGCAAAATCGTGAACAGACTTCCCCGCATGATCGGTGGTGCGAGAACATAGCCATTCGGCGTGGTGGGCATTAAAATCGCCAAAGATCACGATCTCTGCGGAGGGGGTCTGCTCTAACACGGAATCTACAGCCATTTGTAAATGCTCGACGAGATGGTCAACTTCAGTATTCTTTATATATAAAAAGTTAGTTTGTTTCTTTATATAAAAAAAACTGGCCAAGTGTGTATTGGGCGATATATTGGCCGACGTGCAGTGACAGTGGTTCCGTAGTTTGCAGTAGGTATTGTGATGAGCAACGTGGTTTCTAAGTTTTTTTTTCATATCATAAGATAGCAAACAAGCAGGTGGGTCTCCTGATGGAAAGAGTCAACCACCGCCTATAGACACCAAAGGTGTTAATGGTGCGTTGCTATCTTGTGGCGAGGTCTAATGCCACATGCATAAGTTTACCGGCTACCTTACCCTCCAAACCGGAACACGACTGCGACAAGCACTGACACTATTGCGACGGGAATAGGTAAGGCGGTGGTACCAGATTCGGGCGAGACAATGCAGAACTCTACCACCTAGCAGCCACCATGGCAGTGACTGGTATAGCCAATCGGTCGTCTTTTACGACCTGCCTGGCAAAACGGCAGTTGGCCTATTCTTCAAAGGAGCCCGGGACCAACACGGGGGAAAATATGATGTTAAATATATCGTAAAAAATAGAAATATGTCATATTCTGCTATTTTATGTCGAACCTGTTATGTCTGTGTCGAATGAAAAGCTAAGGCTTAACGAATACATCTGGAGTCATTTATTTCATTGGTATTATAACTCTGTATTTCTATGTGTAAATGTAAGCGACACAGCGACTCCTAAGAAATTGCCTTGAAAGACGTATTCATTTAATCCGTGGTTTTATCAGTCAACCTATGTATAAAGTTATCATTTTATATCATCATAAGATAGCAAACTCCTGATGGAATGAGAAACCATCGCCTATTGACACCAAAGATGTTAATGAAGCGTTGCTATCCGTGTGACGAGATGGCAATGCCACGTGCATAAATCTACCAGCTTTTACAACATTACCCTCCACACCGGAATACGACATTGACAAGCATTAACGCATTGTGATAGGAATAGATGAGGAGGTGGTGTCAAATATCCGGACAAGACTTTGCAAAACTACCTAGTAGACACGATGGTAGTGAATAACAGGTATACGTAGGTCACACTATAAGTTTTGCGTAACTTAAAAAACAACATGTTATAACCAAAATATTATGTTTATTGCTTTTAAAATAATCTCCTTTACATTTTAAACATTTTTTCATGCGATTGAACTTGCGAAGAAAGAGAACTCTTAAAATCATAAAAAATCATCGCTCCAAAATTTTTTCGACTTAATTCCATTTTCGTTGCGTACGTAGAACTTTAGATGTGTGATAAAAAACAATTTACAAATCATTTTCCGCCAATTGTTTTTTTTATTACTAAGAAGGTTGAAACGTTTTAAAAATATAACATTCGAAATTCAAATAGTTCCGATTAGCTAGAAGTGCAAAACTTTTAGTGTGCTCCATGTAGGTCAATCGGTCGTCTTTTATGACCTGCCATTAGAATAGCAGTTGGTCTATTTTGCAAAGAAGCCCGGACCAACACGGGGGAATTGTGATATTTTTTCACATTCAAAACCAATAGCTGGCGCGGGGACGACCGTCCACATTTGTTTTTCACAAAATATAAATTTTAAAGCTTAAATAATATACAAACGGATCCTTCAGCTGATAGTTATCTGAATATTCACAAACAATTCTATTCTAAAAACTCAAACTCAACAACAACAATTCTAAAAAGTCAACCAACGATATCTCACACCATGGGGTACGCAAGTAAAAAAAATAACAATCCCCATTTGACGTGTAGAAAAGTACCCTAAAAATGTTTTTTTAGAGTAATATTTTACTATTTTGTCGGCGTGACTTATATGTATTCATGCTAAATTACAGCTTTCTAGTACTAAGAATATCTGAGATGAACAGACAGACGGACGGACATGGTGAAACTACAGTTTTGTTGGTAAAATATTGTACATACTGAAACCCTGATTATTTGCAGTGCATGCGTAATGGTTTTCGCAGCGCACGCGAAATAATAATATAATATTTTAAGCTATAAACATATTTGTTTCTATTTATATATTGTCCGTGGTCCATCCCTCACCACTCCTCCGGAAACGGCACAACAATGTGAAACGTATAAGCAGTCAAGTCTGCTCGCAATCATGTTCAAGATGCTGTTAGTGTTACCCCTCACTCGGCGCACCAGGGATGCGCATTTTTTGCGCATTGTTGCATAAAAACAATTTACCCGAGCCGCCGCAAACATCCCTGAAGCACTACAATATCGATTCAACCCTAACAGAATCCTGAATGCATTATTATATTGCACTCGAAGAGCGTTATAAGCCTTTTGCGAGTAAGTAGCCCACAGACCGCACGCGTAGAAAGTTGTACAAAAAGCTCGAAATAGTGTAATTTTTACTGCTTGCGAGCAACGCGCAAATCTGCGAGCCAGCATGTTCGCTCTAACCGACAACGCCCTTCGCTCTCTTTCTATATCTTCATCGTCTTTGAGGTCGGGAGTTAACACATAATATAACACATAATAACACATAATATAAATAATGACTTATCGGCAAAATTTTGATACCTTGGGTTACGTTATTCCAATTTAGGTAATCTCTAATTTTTTTGAAAATATAATATAGTCTTTGTTACTCTGGGACGATTAAATAACTTTCTAATGGTGAAAGAATTTTTCAAATCGTGCCAGTAGTTTTCGAGTTTATTCGACACATATAAAAATACAAATCTTTCCTCTTTATAAGTGTAGATTTCAGTCAAAATAGTGCAAGTGGTTACTTTTATTCTAGTGCCGAATGTTCGACATTTAGACCGAATTTCGGCCGAATGTCGAAGTTCGGCTCAAGCTGCCGAAATTCGATTAAACCGAATGTAAAACGAATTTCGGTCCATCTCTAATTGTAATTCTGATACCAAATATCTATGTATAAAAATAACTTAAAAAAAGATTTTTTATAAGATTGTACATACTGAAGAAGGTTATTCAGTACTCGATTCTGACAAAAAATGAGTAAAAAATTACTTAATTTTTTTTAGATTGTGCATACTGAGGAGGGTATTCAGCACTCAATTCTTATACAAAATATGTAAAAAAAATGCTTTAATTATCCAATAAAAGTGTATAGCACGGACACCCGCGTATGACGCATATAAGTTCGTTGTTTACAAACAGCGATTTACCGAACCCGTGACTAGATTCGTTAGTACCTTACCTTACCATCGTGCGGTGACCATACTTTTTAAATATTACTACACTAATCTCTTTGAGGTTTACGATGTAGTTAAGCAATATTCTCGTTTTATTATACTTTTATTGTTTACTAACGACCATTAACTATCGTGTCCTTCAAAATGTACAATCTTTTACACGTCAACCTGTACAAAGTTTCCTTGTAGACCGGATCCCTAAAAACGTGATAGGTACGTATTAATTATTAAGATTAACGTCAGAATAGGTAAGTATTCAAGTTTTTTGCAATAATTATCTTCAAGATTATTCGAATCATGGCCATTTCATAGTTATATCTGGTTAAAACTAATTAAAAATTGCTATAATTATTTAATTTGTTTGCTATGTAACTCAAGATCAAAGGTTTATTTACCAATAACAGTATCCTGACACTTTTTGTGTTTTTTTTTTGGTTTATTGATATAAACCACAGACCACACAAATACTAATAGACACGCATTGGACGGGAAGTGTGGTAGAGATTTGCAACGGTCCCTCGGGTCTGTTAGCCTTACTCTGCCGGAATAGCGTCAACGCTTATCACTGTCGTGTTCCGGTTTACAGGGTAAGGTAGCCGGTACACTTATGCATGTGGCATTAAGATCCCGCTGTCCATAAAGATAGCAACGCATCATTAACATGTTCGGTGTCTGTAAGCGATGGTTGTCTGTTTCCATCAGGAAAGCCATTTACTTATTTGTAGTGGTGGGTCGTTGACATATTTTGACGTGAGAACGTCTTATAATTCGATAGAGCTGGCTGCACGCACGAAAAAACATGACTCATGCGGCGTTACCTCGCTCTGAGGCGTTCCGTTTAAGGCTTGGAGTACAAGCGAGAGCTTAAGACGTTGTCACGTTCAACTATCGTCTGTAAACCAACTTTACAGACAACCGATTTTTTCGTCAACGCAACGTGACTGTACTTTATCGTGAACGATAAACTAGTTGAAAAAACTGTTTAATTTTCGACTAGTTTACTTCCTAGACTGAATATGATTATTACGTTGTAGTTATCGTTCTACGAAGATTATTATTTACTTGTTAACAGTACTGTTTATAAAAATGATCTGAACTGCCCTTCATATTATTCCAGGCGTGGCACTAGGACTGGCAGGTTTATTTATGATTATAAAATTTATATTCTTAAAAATGTTTCATTTAAAAATTAAATATTAAATAATAGATATACATAAACCTGGCGTATTTAGAAGTTCATTTCATTTTATGTACATATATTATGGCCACTTTCGAGTTCCACTCCACTCGTCGGCGTTGTGAATAAGATACCTATTTTGGTTGCGCTAACTAAACGTTTCACGAAACCAACAGTCCATACGCGAACGTTATAAAGACGCGTTGCATAGTTCATTCATAAACTAGTTTATCAAATAACGTTAGACTGTTTATTCGTTCACGCTAAAGAAACAGTCTAAAAAAACTGTTCGTTCATTAAACGCCCACCACTACTTATTTGCTATCGTATAACTTAAAAAATATGTTATCAATTATAATAGATCGCTGCTTGGATCATGTTTTATCTAAATAAAAGCATCACCTCAAAATATTCTGTGGCATCACGTTGGCTATGACCCTAGAGTCTAATGGCGTCGCTTAAGAAAGATGTATCCAGGTTCTGCTGTCGGTCATTTGCTATTAATGAGTCATCCATCAGTTGCAAAATGTTGACAATGGTTAGTGCTGCTAAATAATTGGGTAGTAAAGCCCCGTTTTCACTTTGATTAGTACGAGTGTGAGTATTTAATGCAAGTGCTTAGTATTATGATAAAAATACGTGAAAACAGCCGTTGATCAGTGCGAGTGATAAGTAATCAGCATCTATTCACTTTTACTATGCTGATTATGAATCACTAGCACTGATCCACGGCTATCTTCACGTGTTTTTGTCTTAATAATAAACACCTGCATTAAACACTCACACTCGCACTAATCAAAGTGAAAACGGGGCTTAACGGATATTATTAATACTGGTAGCCATTCACACTGCACTGCACTATTTTCTTCAATCAATATTTAAAAACTGTAACCCTTGTAAGGACAAAATCTAATATTGATTTATACTCTGGTCAATCACAAATTGGAATTTTAACAAGTAGTAGATACTCTTTTTTATCTCTGAATTTGAATAATTTGCTAAATACGTAGCAGTATTAATTTTATACATTTTAAAATGAAAAAAAAAATATAAAAAAAAAGTATTGAATACCCATTGATTAAATAAATTAATATATTTTCCTTATATCTAGAAGCATGGTCGGATAAGATTGGAAGAGCCCGATAATGGTTAATGGGCTACTATTATTCATTCTTTCTGCTGTGTAGGTAATTGGGAATCACTCTTACCGAGTATATTGGCTGAGCGCTCTAGATTTAGACATCGAAAACAAAACAATGGGGAATCACTCTTACAGGAATATAATTAATTAAACAACTACGTGGCTACTTGATTGTACTGTATTTCTAGACTGACGTAAATGACGACTCGTGTCGTGTTCGTTACATATATATTACCCCCATTACATATATATAACACTTTCTATATTATTTCTATCAATATTCATCAATCTATATGATCTAGTCAAACTCATCAAACAATGTGATCAAACTATATTATGATCTAGGTATAATATTAGGTCGCAAGAGCGCGCCCAGGCTAGGGCCCGGCTGGCAAACGCTACTTCGATTATGGCTAGCCCGACCTTGTCTGGCAGAATCCAGGCCGGTCAGGCTACTTCATGATGTCACCACTCAAAAGTTTATAAATAAACAATTGCTACACATTGCTTAAAAGTTTGAATAAACAATTTCTTAAAATAGTTTTTCTTAAAGTAAAAAATACATAGAAAAGAGTATGTAATATAAACGGACGAGCCTTACATTATTCGCATATTGCAACATGTGAAATCCAAGTGATATAGATTTGCAGTTGGTACAATCTGATGGCTAACTCTACCATCGCGCGCGCTCATTGGTCAATTCAAATAGCACGTAGCTTCTTGATATATTTATACTTCGTCGCATTTCTCGAAATCGCCCCCACAGAATACAGGAAAGCGAAAGTACCTGCCTTACACATCGAATTCACTAGGTTGTCAGCTGGCTAATTCCGAGTTCCTATAATCAACGATCCGTTATTCTTGGCAGTAACTATTAGCAACCAATGTAATAATAACGTAACAAGTCGTTCCACAAGTTGTTTGGACGGTTTGGATATTTGCTAATTTTCAGCTTACGACTCGTAGAACATGTTGACTCGTAACTAAAACGAGTCGTTTTACTGTTATAGGAATCGGTCATGAATTGATAGTGATCTGAAGAGTAAACGATTGAAAATATTACATTTTAACTAAACTTCACATTCGATAAATCACAAAGATTATACAATCACCACAAAAATCACAACGACTTGTTAATGTCAGTACAAAACGATTACAGACATATGTCTTAAGATAGCAAACAAGCAGATAATTCTCTCAATGAAAAGAGAACTATCGTCTATAGACACAAAATGGTAAAAATTATGAGCTGTAAAAAACAGTACCGTTATACGGCGAAGATACCTATGCACGCATACAAGCTGTTTATACGAATAGCTGAGCCACACTGTTGGAAACAAGCTTCCAACACGGGTGACCTTGGTGGGAGGCTTGTGGAGTTCAGAGTGCTAAGTGTGAGTTTTTCCTTTCGCATTCGATCGTGAGCGCGTTTCGAGTTTACTAGGAGTTTGTATGTGATTTGTACAGCGGCACCTAGTGGTAAACTGGTTTCTCACGTTTACCACTAGGTGGCGCTGTACAAATAACATACAAATTCCTAGTAAACTCGAAACGCGCTCACGATCGAATGCGAAAAGAAAAACTCACACTTAGCACTCAGGTGAATTTTTGTCGCAAACAAGTGTTTACACTGTTGTAAACCGAACCATGTGGAGGGCTTGTTTCCAACAGTGTGGCTCGGCTTTAAGCGGGCTGATCAATGAAGTGCAGCAAAAGGTGAGTTGGCTTTTGAATTAGTTAAAGTATTGGTTGAAAAAGGGACCAGATGTTTTAGGTATAACAAAAAAATACTAAAATTGCAGATTGAAAATAATGGATTCGCTTGCTAGTTTGTCGTTTAGTTACATGTGAACGGTGCATTATGTTTGTTCTTGACTGGAATGTAACCGAGTTTTTCAGGCTATCTCATAAAGCATGCGAGGCAGGGAAACCATTAGTTAATCGATTATGTTGTAAAACTCTATAGAGTGGCATTAGCATGTCCTGTTTAAGGCCACAAGCAGCGTAGAGCGATTTTGCGATTTTTTCAAATTAGCATTTCAAAATAATAAATACTGCTTGAGGCCTTATTGAATATTTAGATATGCTGTAATCGATAATTTTTGGATCAGAGGAATGTTTTAAATAACTAATATATTTTCAGTCACGGCGAAGATTCGTAGCCTATATGATTGTCAACTTCGGCTGATGCACAACATTCAGCCGCTGCCTTCAGGAATCGATATTGCTAACACGGTCAAATACTTCTCACAGACCTTGTTAAGTAAGTATTATTGGCTTTTATTATGTATAAGTATTAGGTATACAATGTGTAACAAAAACCCTATCGACCGATCGTCAAATGTTGGTAGCTTAATACAATCGTATATATGTTATTATTTTGTGGATATAAATTTTCCCCACATAAAACAATTAATCTTAAATTATATTTCAAATATTACTAAGGCTACACAAAATATCGATAAAAATATTTTTTGATGTCGACTCGTGGCCACCCGCCGACCGTCTGCGCGTGGCCACTGGGCACTGACTCAACTGACGTGTCCAGTTTAAAATATTCCCTAAGTTAAAAAAAAATTGAGTGGTAAATACCAAATACTAGCATTTTAATAACTTATAATAACAAATATATTTTATCAACCGACTTCCCAAAAGGAGGAAGTTATTAATTCGGTTATATTTTTTTAATATTTTAGACCTCAGAAAATGAAACGATTTTGAAAATTTTTATTTCTTTAAAAGGCTATACTCCCCGTGTGTGGTCCCATTTAAATTTGGTGCAGATCTGATGCAGGGTTCCTAAGATACAGGTAATAGGAAATAGGTTGCAGTAGTTTTGCTGTTTATTATTTTTATAAAAATAATAATTTAAATACTTTTTTGATAATGTCATTAACCTACCATAAAAAATCGAAAAAATATTTTGGCCTTGTAAAGTGTGTTTGAAAATATTTTTTTAAATAAAAAGGGAAAGCTCTTTCAAGTGCTGCCTTGTATAATAATTAATAATATTATACGTATAAATAAATAACAACACATTTCTACAAGCATAATGTGCTTTGTTTATATTAGTTTCCCCAACTGTATTGTGGCTGTTAACAACCGATTTCTGAATTCGGTTGTATTTTATTTGCTACTTCAGAACTCTTTGAATTTTGTCCCTTATATTTTGCTAAAGATCAGATTCAGGTTGTTTCAGAGGTACAAAAGATTGGAAGTCGGTTGATACTGCGTTTAAAGTCGCTGATCGACGGGCGAGCCTATATCGCGGCCTTTATGGTCTAAGAGCCCTCGACACAAATCTTATGGCCGATAGATCAGGACCTTTAAGATCCTGATCGACGAGTGACGCTATACCGCGGTCTTATGGCTCGTCGGTAAAGCTCGCCTGTATATCATCACAATACCGCGGTTATATGTAATGCAATTGGCGATAAGTTTTGTGTCGAGGGCTCTTAGACCATTAAGACCGCTGCACGTGCGTTGTCAGGTTTTGGTATCGGGAGGTTCAAGAAAGGGCGGGCGGGGTGATGAATCCAAACTCCATATTTTTAATGTTAATGTAGGAATGGTAATGAATGAGATATTGCACGCCTGTCTTTTGTTTTAATTTTATGAATGTTAATCTTATCTTTTTGGCGGGGGGGGAGGGGGGGGTTAAACCCCCAGAACCCTCCCCGTGGACCGCAGTATAGACTCGCCGTCGATCAGCACCTTAAGTTATTAATGACATGTATAGATTTCAGTCATGTTAGTTCTTGTGTTAACCGTGAAAAACGTGTTTTAGGCGTTTTAAAAGATGTCCCACGATCCCCGTTAGAAATGATCAGAGATGCAGACTGTGACGCAGAACGGATGAGCTTGTATCCAAATTTAGATTACAAAGGGTTATTCAACGCCATTTCCCAACTGGTTGACTCTGCACCGCATCTGCAATATGGAATTCAAGGTATGAGTGTGATAGAGTCTAAAGTCAAAGCCGATTTGATGTTTTGTTTCTGTAGTTTCTTAAAGCTATTATTATATATATATATATATATATATATATATATATATATATATATATATATATATATATATATATATATATATATATATATATATTCTATATATTATTATATATATTCTCAAAGCTATTATAAGTTCGAAAATTAGTTAATTAATAGGTTGTTGAGTAAAATCGTGATATACGACATTTTATACGCATCACGAGCTCATTTTTTGCAAGTAATACTAATATGATGACAATATTGTTGACAGCATTCGGGCAAGCAGTTCTCCAGTGCCTGGGATGTCTGCTTCCATTTCTGGAGTACGATATGATTGACAATCTGCCGTACCTCGTGGCCTATTGCGTTGCAGTGTTCCCTGCTACGCTCCATCAAGAGATTTTACACCTTCTCTGTTACTATATACTACCATTTACTATTAGTAAGTGTTATTATTTTATTATAGTCTTCGCCACTTGTAGTTATTCTTCAAAAAATGTTATTGAGAATTTAAAAAAGTTACTCTTCAAAAAACTTTACTGAGAATTCAACAAAAAACAAGTCAAAACAAAGGATAATTTTAGATGAGTCAATATTTTGCAGTTTATGTTTTTATGTTGTTTTTTAATTAAGGTAATATAAATGACTATTTTCTGACTATCTTAGTTACGATGAAATCGTTCGCTGCAAAACTAAATTGTTACGTGAAGAAACTCAAAATTTATTGCGAAAACCACAAGATCAACGTTATTTCATTAAATCCTCATTTGTTATGTGTAATGTGTTGTGTGATATATTAATGAAATTACTGTACACACAATAACTATTACAGAAACATGAGAGCACTAGATAGACGAATATCTAATAAATTATTTGGCGATTATGATAGGAAGAATTCTGGCAAATAAATAATATTCTATTCTATAATGTCAACGGGAGATTTTCCCTTAAAATAGAGTAAAACAAAAATAAAATTCAATGCAAACAGAATAAAAAACCTTTAAGATATGCATAATTATATTCATAATGGAATAATTGATTTTAAATTTCAGATTTAAAGAATGTTTAAATCGAATATCATATCTAGAGTGAGTTATTTCCACGTATCTTTGCCACCTTTTAACGCGTATATTTCGCGTTCCCAACAATCGAATGGTCAATTCATTTAAAACTTTTTTCCCTCCCGAAAATTACAACGATAATTCATATATAAACTTTGACTCACTTCTTTCAGAAATTATTAATTACGCATTGGAACAAACCATAAATGGTAGTGATAACAAGGAGGTGGATTATTTATTTAAATACTTTATTGCACATAATGGTAAAAAGACGTAACTTAATGCTATTAAGCATTTTCTCACAATTAACCTACCGTGATGCTGAGAGAAAAAGCTTGGGTATTGCATAAAAAATTAATTATGAGCTATTAATAAAGCTAAACACTAGATACCAATTTATCATAACTAACCTAGTATAAAGAATACTCTACAAAAAATCATATAAACATTATAAGAACCTCAGTATAAATAATACATACAATCAATACTATAAATAAATATAAGTTGACTACTTACATAGAGAACTATACATACTCAATAGTAATTATAGATACATGCTCATAATATTTAATTACATAAATATAATATAAAATACACACATATACAAAATTAAGGACTCTGATTGATGTTTTTATCCGTAATTTGAGTACATTGGGTTTGCATTTACAAGAAGCAAATTAAAAATCTTCGAACAAATCATGAAGAGGTTTATGTATTGCAAGATAATGCTTTTCGTTTCTCACAAACTTCTCTAAGTCAACAGTACTTAGAGTGCACACCAAGATATGTTGCATATAACTGTGAACTTACAAATCTTAGTATCAATAGTGTTGTTACAGCAGAAGTGTAATCAATGCCATCATGTAAATTTCACATTATGTCGAGAGGACGTAAGATAATATTTGTTATTAAAATTATTTAAATTAATATGAAGATTCACCTTTAATGAAATGTCTTAGTTAAGAGTTTATAAAGATGTTATAACATTCTTCTTTTTTAAGTATTAATTTGTGTGACCCCTGAAGTCAATGTGAATAGGTATCGATTACTAATCATAAAAGTTAGGTTCCTATTGCCGTTTTATAAGTTGCTACTTAGATACAATGGGCCCACCTCTCGTTCCCACCACTGTAACTTCTGTAAACCAGAATCAACAGCGGCAACCGTCCTGATAACCTCTGAGTTGCGAGCTCAGGGTGCCCTGAGGAAAAGCTAAGCTGTCTTGGATCCCGCAACGAAATTAATCAGAAGTATATAGGAGGAGTAGGAAAATACATAAGTTGCTATGTAGTCACAGAAGTTGTAAAAAGAATAATACACAATGCCATCCTTCCGTACAGCTATATTTTTTTCTTTCTCCTCCTTATCTTTTTCCTTCTTCTGGTAAGTGATATCTCGTCCTCCCTTGTGATTAAGTGTTCCAATCCTTGCCATTGACTATCCTGTGTGCAACCATAAGCTGATGAGATTAGGCGAGAGGCGTCCGTTAAGTAAAATATCTTGCCAAAACAACCCTTTCCGTGATGTTCCATCCCAAGACTCTTCAGACTTTTTTTGTAAGTATAACCTTACTATATTTAAATTAAGCATATATTTCCCTATCTTAAGGAATCATGCATACCCATACTAACTCATATTAATATCTAAAATATATATTTTTAATACTACAACCTTTTACTTTTTGGAACGAAGTTCCTTACGGCAGGCTTGTAGGGGATAGGGATTTTGCTGCGCGACCGAACTGAAAAAAATGTGATAGTAAAACCGTAAGAAAAATGCGTGGAATAACAGCGTTAAATGAGACGTGCGCAGGCGCGACAGTCGCGTACACAAGCGAGTAGTGCCGTTTAGCCGAAGGAACTTCGTTCCTACCTGGTGTCCCGCGACACCACATCATTTTTTTTTATTTTGCAGCGCGTCGTTACTCAGGAATGGAAGAAGAAAGCGAGGCGTCTCAGTCTGTTGGCGCAATTATAATGATGGTGTTGCAACATTCCAACAACCCAGGTATGGTCTTTATTTTTTAACTGATCGAATAGGTCGATAGGTTGAACTCTATGGACTAAAGCTTAGTTTTAGGGTTCCGTACTTAAACGTGCTAAGTGAATCCTATTACTATGACTTCGCTGTTCGTCCGCCCGTTATATGGCTGTATTTTTTAATCTAGACCGTGGTCCCACAAACAAATTTATTTTTGATTAATTACGAGCTGAATTTTTTTGAACAGCTTCGTTTTGAGGAGATACCCATATTTTACAATTATGCATTTCTATATAGATATTATATTCTATCTTTTACAATTGCAATTTACAAGTACTGCATGAATTTACTTCAAATTTTGCATGAATATTACTAACAGGTCGGGTCAACATATAGGCTACATATCATGCTATCACCTACGGGGGAGAAGCTGTGCGGAGTAAACGAAGTCCGCGCGGACGAAGTCGCGAGCAACAGCTAGTAAAATAATAAAATAAAAGCTACTAAAATTGGTAGAAAAATAGAACTTCATCATATTTTATACTGTTTGCTAAGAAAAAAAATGCGTGATATTTGCTGAAATGCTCTCTCTTCCCTGCATGAGATTTAGTAAGATTCAGCTCGACCCCCTTTCCCCTCTAAACTTCCTTCATAATTATGGACGCCTGTTTAGAATAACGCATTTGTGTGACGAACAGACGTATTTGGATGTTTGATTCCCAGAAAAAAAAAGTTTGATAACTATGTTTTGAGTATTTTACAAAATATATATTCAGTATTGTCGATTTGCAGCCAGGCCACGAACTAATGATTTGCTTACTTTGGTGTCAAGTCAATGTGAATAATTTGTGTGGTAGTGTTACTGTTTATTTCACTATCCTTAAATGTACCTAGTATCGTTATAATTAGTTATTACATTTAAAAAAAGAGTTATTGACTGTCTATGTTGCTAGCCAACAACCAAATGGTTCACCAAATGTCACCAGGACTATTTTTGACTGTCCTTTGGCAAGAATAAGTGGTTTATGCATTTATGTAACATAAATGTTGATCGCCTCTGTGGTCTAGTGGTTCAGGGTTGGCGTCGACCACATGAGGTCCCGGGTTCGATTCCCGGGTCGGGCACTTAAAAAAAAATTCAGTTTTCTGATAAACACAAAGTTGCCCGGGATCGGAAAGTGCCCGGTTGGCGATAGGCTTGCCACCTATCACATTTGTGGGACCAAGTATCTTCGGCTAATCGTGGGTGCACTTGTTGTGTACCTCCGCCTACCCCTTCGGGGATACGGGCGTGAAGATACTTTTTTTATGTAACAGAAGTAGTGGTATAACTACGCGTATGCGTGCGCATGCGTGCGTGCATGGGTGATGTGCAGGCGTAGGTGGCGTGAGTGGGTGTGTGCGCGCATGCGTGTGTGCGGTACTATGGGTGTGTCTGTTGGTGGTGATGGTGGGTCGTGCTGGCTGAGTGTGATCGCGTACGGCACATGTAGTGTATGTGTGTGTGTTTGACAGCGCATCACTGTCAGCTGCTGGAATGTCTCATGTCGCTGAAGCGGTCAGTGGTGAAGGATGTGCTGAGTGTAATAGCGTACGGCACGTGCGGCGCGCGTGTGTCGGCCGCTAAGCTGCTCTTCTACTACTGGCCGCCCTTTGACGCCAATCTCTTCGACAGGAAGGGGCTGCTCTGCAAGTTCTCAAGTACACACATTTTTTTTAGCAAGTTTTTACTACAACACAACAGTACATCTACACGCGCCAACTTATCTACACATTTTTATTTTTAGTGATTCTGAAAATTGGGTCAAAATCTCAGTAACAACTTAGAGTCTAGTGGTGTACTAACACCTCCGTGCTTCGGACAAGCGCGTTAGGTTATCACTCTCTGCACGTACGATTACTGTTTAAATAAACAGTAATCATTATCAGGTCTGTAAAATGCGGTGATGGGGATCACCCGACAAACCGGTAAATCGTGGTGAACTAGAAATTGTATAAATTTATTTTTTATAATCTACACTAACTAACTAACTTTATAACACACAGTAAAAAAGGATACTTCAGATTTTTAACTTCCCGCTGGCCGTTACGTGTGTAGATAAGGAAGTTACTGATTTTGCTCCGATTTTCGAGTTTTCACCAGATCTCCACAGGTCCTAGGAACCTCTTCTGACTATTGTCACAATGACGTCAGTATGTCACTATGTATAAAATGACGTCAGTATGTCAGTATGTATATATTTATGTATGTATGTATGTGTGTATGTTTGAATGTAAACATCTCATAACTTTTGAACGACTGGACCCATCGAAAAGCGGTTGGTTGATGGCATTCGATTGGATTTCACTTAATTTAGACTTCCTGAAAATTTAAACCAAGTCAGGCCAGGAGATTGAGAAGTTTCGAAAAAACCCGAAAAAAAATTTTTGGCGAAACAACATTGTTTTATATAACTTCCAGATTTATGTATCGATTGAGAACCAAAACTAATAAGCTTTACTTCTCAAAAGACTACGTCTAATGCATAAATTGCATCATAATCGGTTTATCCGTTTGGGAGTAATCGTTGACGAAAAATTCTGCAAGAGTGTTTTTTCTACATAACTTCGAAATTTTTCAACCAATAATTTTTTGGTATTTCACAATATTTTAGTACTAAAAAAACTACGTCGAATGCCGTTTCAAAAATCGAAATCAAATCTAATTTTCAAAAGTTACAGCTTTTTAAATATCAAAATTACGTTGTTTTTAGTAAACTTAATATTTTTGAAATAAATTTTAGGCTAATACACCCATTGACTTAAAAATTTTATTAGCTTTTCTCCATTAAAAACTGCGTCAGATACCTTTAATTAGATCAAAATCGGTCAATTTTTTTGGGATTTATCAATGATGAAAATTTTTGATGAATATGGTTTTTGACACTGCTTCGAAATTTTTCAATCTATCGATTATTTAGCTAAAGCAATATATTACATCTCAAAAATTGAGTTGAATGCCATTCGAAAGATCAAAATCGAACAACGTTTCCAGAATATATAACTTTTCAAAAATTAATATATTGCCATTTTTAACAAAATAGATGTTTGTACTGAAAAAAATCTATGCTTATAGTTTTTAATTTTTTGAGCTTAAAATACCTTAATTTAGCGAGAAGTTTCAGGGATGGCCTGCAGGGTCAATCGTTTACAGATTTTTTGTTTCTATTTAGACATCCATCTAGATAGCAATTAATTCGATATGTGAATCACTGCCTGTACATTTCGTAACCAGTATCGTAAATTTACACGTAATTCGAAACGTAGGTAGGATATGTCTAGGTAGTACACACTGCTTTTTATATGGAAATATGCAAAGAATTCACAAATAGCGCGATGAAGGCGCGGATGAGGTGTCATATTACGTGTGTGTGTGTGTCAGACTCGCAGTCGTCGCTGTCGTGCCAGCGCGACATGTGCGCGGGCGCGGGCGGCCCCGCGGAGGCGGCCAAGGTGTGCTACGACCACTGCATCAGCGTCACCTTCGCCTCCGACTCGCCGCCGCCGCTCTACCTGTGCATCGAGTGCGCCAACGAGATACACAGGTCACACAAGCACGCAAACATACACACATACACTCTCACCACGCCTTGGGAATCTTTTCTATATATCTAGTACAGTAGTAGTAACTTTTCAATTAAGAAATAACTCAAATGACTTGATGGGGCGACTAAAAATCTGTCTCTTACATATTATTATTATAGTTTAGAGAGAGAGGAGTTAAATCTATGTTGCCTCAGGGATTACTGGGATGTGCCTGGATCAATTGAATTATGTATTACAAATAAACTCACTTGTACTTCCAGTTCATTTGTAATACGTAATTTAAAATGCAGTTTCACCAAGTGCCGACGATGGAAACTATCCAATGGATCAATTGAAATTATGAATTTTGTAATCGAGATTATGAATTTTACTACATATATTAACTGGTACAAATATTTTGCAAGGCGCATAGCCCCGAGAAATTACCCAGTTCGCCTAGAACTTAGTAGTTAGTTTTTGGCGTTTTATTAAATACTTCCCCCAATTTTGGATTTCATACAATGCTCCGTTTTATACACAGTACTTCTCTGTTATAAATGTTCGAATTTACTGACCAACTAAAACCTGTAAGCCAGAATACGACAGTGACCAATTTACGTTATGACGTCTCGGAGTCAGTAGTCGACTGTATTCGAACAAGATATTCCGTATGTATCCGCACAAGATTTTCCCCGTGTTGGTCCCGGGCTCCTTTGAAGAATGGACAAACTGCCGTTCTGCCAGGCATTTAAAAGGCGGACGCTATGCGAGCCACTACCATCGTGGCTACTAGATGATAGAGCTTTGCATCGTCTCACCCGGGTCTGGTACCACCGTCTTACCTATTCCTGCCGCAATAGCGTCAATGCTTCTTGCTGTCGTGTTCCACTTTGGAGGGTAAGGCAGCCGGTAAACTTATGCATGTGGCATAAGACCTCGCCACAAGATAGCAACGCATCATTAACACTTTGGCACAGAATACTTAGAGACTAACAGAAGTCAATGTCAATGTCATTTTTTTTTTATAGAAGAGGGGGCAAACGAGCAAGAGGTGCACCTGATGGTAAGTGATCACCGCCGCCCATGGACATCTGCAATACCAGAGGTCTTGCAGTTGTGTTGCCGGCCTTTTAAGAATGAGTAAGCTCTTTTCTTGAAGGTCCCTATGTCGTATCCGTTCGGAAATACCCCTGCCGGTAATTGGTTCCACAACACAGTAGTGCGAGGTAAAAAGTGTCGGGAGAAACGCACAGTTGTGGATTTCCAGACATCGAGATGGTGAGGATGGAACTTCAAGTTTTGACGCGATGTCCGATGGTGGAATTCGGCGGCAGGAATTAATCCAAACAACTCGTCGGAACACTCTCCATGATATATACGATAAAAGACACAGAGAGAACCTACATCTCTGCGCAATGCCAAAGAGTCAAGCTGTTTCGAAATGGCCTGGTCGTCAACGATTCGAACCATCATGGACATGTCATGGACGCGATATCTCGGACTGGCGCGGAACAAACTGTCCCGAACCATTCCGCGATATCGCGTTCGTGAGATGTGTGCGTTGCTCGAATATTACTTGTATGTAGATTGACTACTGTTAGTCTCCAGTATACTATGCCTTTGGTGTCTATAGGCAATAGTTGACTTTTTCCATCATAAGACCCATCTGCTTGTTTGCTATCTTATGATGTAAAAAAAGTAGTTATGATGCTGGTGTGCTTTAAGGTTTCGCTTACATTTTACGAGCTGGCTGGCAATAAAAAGCATTTGAAATATTGTTTACGATTAATATACATATGCTTGAAATTATTATTTATTATTTGTATATTATTTTTTTCAGGGAACATCCAAACCAACGTTTTTTCGACATACTTCATCCACAACAACAAGTGTCAATGGTGTGCGAAAACAAAGTAAGTAATCATTAATTTTCCTGTCGACTAAGATGCTTAGTATTTTTTCCTAACTGAACGGGTATTGCAAGAATCATTATGAATTTATTGTTATCTAAATATATTTTAAATGTTTAATAATTTCATAATAGACCCAAAAATACCCAGGCGCATTGCAACGCCTATAAAAATGGCGGACGCTTCAAAAGTGTGCATACGTTCAATCATTTGTCGATGTAGATTTTACACATTATTTTGTTCATTACAGACGGTTTTTAATTAAGGTAATCCTAATTTTGTGTAATGCCACTAAGACTTAAATATGTATATTTCCCGTCATTGGCCATGTTGTTTGAAACAATATAATCAGTGTGCCTTTGTACTAACACTTCCAATACTGCAAAATAAATAAAACTCAGTCAGTAGCGATCTGACACTTATTACAAAGGTGTGACGTCATAGACTATCGCCATGACACCTTTGCGCGTTTTAGTACAAAATACGAAAATTGTTTTAATAAATGAATAATGAAGTTATCAAATGTAGTTTCTTGCAAAAATAACATTTATTTTGGCTACGGTATACATGCTTAAGAATAATATAAAATAGCATTTTGTAATTAGTCCTTTCCTCTATTGTTTCGCATAGTCTTAAGAAAAATGAGTACTGCGTTTTTATTATTGTAATTTTTGTGGATTACGGCTGTGCACTACAGCCGGGGCAGCCAGTGGACTGTAGATCTGTTCGTCTCTCTTCGACGCCCCACCAGCCGTAGTGCTTTGGTCGTGAGCCGGGAACCGGGAAGAATAAGTTGAGACCACAACATTTTCGTTGCAAAGGTGCTTTATTGTAAAGAAACGTAAATTAGCAATAAACCTAGCACCGTTGCAAATATTCCTATTTTATGGGAGAGAGCCAGTACTTTCCCTAACACTGCCCTACTCTAAAGCCGGTACCCTATAGATATACTGAAGCCCAGGAACTTGTCTGGGAAACTTATTTCTTATGACGTAACGAAACTGTAACTTGATCGGAACGGAACTGATTGTGTGGCCGCGCTCTCCGATATTTATAGCCTGCGGCCAGATGGGCGGCGTAAACCGACAAAGAAGGGTGGCCCACGCGTGGCGCCACAATGTCTGGGATTTGTTAAATCCTACTTTTCGTAATCTAATCATAATTATTTTATCGAAGGTAGCTGCTCCTACCTCTAATTAGCTATTTTGGCCCTCTAGCGAGTGCAACGGTACTTGCTATACTTGCTTTTTACAAATATAAGCGAAACAAAGTACATAATGCCTAAGACCTATCGAAAACTAATTACAATGTGTTTTTTCGTATCTATATACAAAGATTTAACACAAATAAACTTATATAATAACAAACGGTAATGTTATATACATTATTAGTTCTCACAGGACCTCGGAAACTCTTACAATTACAGAATTGTACGCCTTTTCAGGTCGTACTATCCTGTTATCTATCTTTATATCCCCGAAAAGTGCGTAAACATATGCCTAAGGCTTATTTCTACATCGTACATACTATTTACAATAGAAAAACATTCATTTTCACAAAGAATTTTGCACTTTTCGGGGTTTTCGTAATTCTGTGTTCCCGCATATAAATACAATCTCGCAAGAGTCGACTCGTAATTTTGTCGACTGCGTGGAACACCTTTGTTCAAATATGCCTTTAGGCAATGATCATAACTACATAAAGCTTTATTATTTCTGTACAACAAAGCTGTATGTAGGTCTTAGGGCGAATAAAAGACGAAAACGAACATTATTTATTATAGAAACTTACAAACTAAACGAAATATACAATCTATCCTGCCCACGAAATAAAGAAAACAAGGGGAAGTGAAGAGTGGGCGTGCCGCGTGCGTCACTATTATGCGCTTTTACTCTAAATTGCCTTAGTGATACTTACCATATCATTAGGAGATAGTCGTCGTGCGAAAATCTATTATACACTGAATTATGCCGTATTGTGCCATCCTTGAATGCAGAAATGATAGTAGAATACAGATGATTAAAAATGGAGATATTTCATATCATTCGAAAGTACAATTTTCATTTTATTTTAATTAAATTCCTGATTTAATATAATCTCTAATGATATAATAGAAAGTCAAGTTAAAATCAGCCGTACACCTTACATATAAAGTTCATTTTAGGTTGACCTAATTTTTGTAGAAAGATATACGTAATGACAGTCATTACGTATATCGTTCTAGAAAGTTCTCTACTCAAATATGATCGACTGAAAACTACGGAAAATCAATGCTGCCATCTATTGTAGAATAGCGAAACTATTACGATCTTAAGTTTCACTATTGTACAAATAGATGAGTCTATTTTGAATAGACTACAAAAGGACGTAAATACTCTTTTTTTTGTAGCAAAATAAAATTTATTGTAACGCAGTTTGGTATATTTTTAAATGTTCTGTTTGTGTGTTTCGGATTATTGCTGTTTAAAATGAAAACGACCAATGAAACAATGTTTGCATTAGTAGTTTATATGCAATAATGCTTATTTTATGTGTGAGTGTGGCGATCGCGGTCCTTATACAAATGTTTGTACTTGCCAATTCCGTTGTTTTCTTTATTTCGTGATCCTGCCTTACTATTTACATTCAATATTTACATTAAATATGTCTGTGCTGCAAAACGGCTAATTCCTATTGCTATTCAATTAGGATACTAATGCAAGGTTTCTTTGTTTCCAGAACTGTCGATCTTCGGATAAAGCCGCTTATTCTATCTGCTTCTCTAACGAATGCGCTAGTTACAACGGAAATCATCCTATTCGGTAAGTTACACCATTGCAATTGCCGCCAGATGGCCGCTTTCTCTTATTGATTGTATTTGTGTAATTAATGTCTATATAACCCGTAATATTTATTTGTAGTCAAATGCAACTTAAATTTGTACATTTTTGATTATTTTGTTGCAATGGTGGTTAACAAAGCATATTTTTTAATAACATGGAAAACAAGTAAAAGGTTCTCTTGAAGGTTTGAAGAAACACATCAGAAGCGTTGCTGTCCTCAGAGAAATATTTGAACGAGCATGCGAAGTTCTCTAGGTTAAATAGTGCAATCCGGCATTTGTACGTATGCATAAATGTTTGACGATAACTCAAGAATCGTTCTCGATAGGAACGCCGTGAAATTTGTTAGGTAAAAACAATTTTTAAAAATTGAGAATATTTAAAATTCATTTTGTTTTTGTCTATCATGTAAATAAACGGAAATATTGTTTTAAGACAAATGTGTGTTTATTTTATTGTGATGAGAAAAACAAAAGTTAACATTTAATTTAAATTGTTCTTTGTTTGAAACTAAAATACCTAAATACTGTTCTAAAATTATGTACTGTGGCTAGAAATGTTAGCCACAAGTTAATTTGTAAAAGTTAGTTTGTACAAAAGACTTGAAATTTTACGCGCCGTCTAGGATTTTGTACGAATTGGATCACTTTTTCGGCGAGTCGACTGGTTTATTACTATAGAATATTTGGGAAATCATCGCCTTAACTCTATTCAACTACAACAGCTTTGTGTAGTTAGAGAAGGCGTAGATGATTCTACGATTAGAAAAATGTTGAAGAAACCTGGAGTAGTATCACACAGGTCAGTAAATACCTTTAAAAAAGTGCATATCAAGTTTACTCATTAGCACCTAAATTGGTCACATCTATAGTGGAGCAAGATTATTATTTCTAATGAGTGTAAAACGATGTCATCTGTAAATTGGACATAGTTAAACGAAAAGGATCCAATCTACAACATAGTCAAAAACGAGGCTAGTGCACCAAACTGATGCTAAATATCAATACTATCGGCCATTAAAAAATATCTTCAAATGTTAATCTTTAAACTAAAGTGACTTTGTGTGGATTCACCGACCACACAGCCCATAGACACCTAATAATAGACGAATGACTTGTGTCAACACATCTGACTTCTAGTTCCGATGTAAATTAAATGTCCACGCGCCAATGAGTAGTGGTTGAGTAATCAGTGTCGACCAATCAAATGCCCTGTACATTACTATCTTTCACTGTGGCCTTGAGTTAGCCAATTACGGCGTTGCAACCCCACTTCGTCTTACCTCAGCTAGTCGCCAGAATTCATTCAATACGGAAAATCAAACATTAGCCGTCTATAGGCTGTGTGGTCGGTGCTCAAGGCTCATGTGATGCCTTATTATTGGTAAAGACTTTATTGATACAAGATAACTCTAGGACTCAAATCTTTCTTAAGTTGGTTTCTTTTAAATGATAACCAAATACCTCTGACATAAATCATATTCAACACCTTTGTCTGATGATTTATATTACTTGTCGAAGAAGATGAGGAAGAGAGGAAAAACTATTGTCTCAGGGACTATCGGCTGGGTACGTTATGAGGTTGAAGAAGTTTGGGACGACCGCGACATTACATACTGAAAAAAGTGGGTCATTAGAGAAAATACGAAGTTACTAAAATTATTTTGAATTTGGGACATTGAGAATGGAAATTGGAAACCTCTAACTATTATTAATTTAATGATATTTAATATTTGTTCCTAAAAATATACACTTTGATACTTTTGATTTTTTTTTTACTATACGTAAAGCTAGGTATTGGGGTTTTCTGATTAGAAGTGTATCATAGGATTGTAAACAAATAGCAACTCTTGATGGAAAGAGATAACCTATAATTACCAAGATGGTAAATGGTGCGTTGTCATCCGTTTGGCTAGGCTGTAAACCTATATGCATAACAAACAAGTGGTATCATATTTGTATAAATATATTTGAGCATTATTAGCAATATTAGTTTACTGATCTTAAGTTTATTTACATCATTGGCTAAATGAAACTTTTAATACCTGGAGTCATTAATCCGCCACAAAACGAGTATACAATATGCGTAAAAAATACGAAATCAAAAAAATAATCATATGCCTTAAATAATTAAGTTTCTGGACTTTCGAGTAGATTTTTTGTGATCGGTCAAGAAATATTTTTCCCAAGTTGTGTCACTTATGTGGGCCTCTTTCCGCCATGCGGTATTTCATTTCCAAATACCGGTGTGTTTTGCGTAGGTACTGCGCCCAGTGCCACGGCAACCGACACAACAGCCGGCGCGGCGGAGACCACGTGGTGCACGCGCGCCTGCCCGCCGCCTGGCACATGGACGCCGACATGCAGACCAACCTCGTGGAGGCCATCATCAGGTACTGGCACAGGACACGCGCCCTGCCCGCCGCCTGGCACATGGACGCCGACATGCAGACCAACCTCGTGGAGGCCATCATCAGGTACTGGCACAGGACACGCGCCCTGCCCGCCGCCTGGCACATGGACGCCGACATGCAGACCAACCTCGTGGAGGCCATCATCAGGTACTGGCACAGGACACGCGCCCTGCCCGCCGCCTGGCACATGGACGCCGACATGCAGACCAACCTCGTGGAGGCCATCATCAGGTACTGGCACAGGACACGCGCCCTGCCCGCCGCCTGGCACATGGACGCCGACATGCAGACCAACCTCGTGGAGGCCATCATCAGGTACTGGCACAGGACACGCGCCCTGCCCGCCGCCTGGCACATGGACGCCGACATGCAGACCAACCTCGTGGAGGCCATCATCAGGTACTGGCACAGGACACGCGCCCTGCCCGCCGCCTGGCACATGGACGCCGACATGCAGACCAACCTCGTGGAGGCCATCATCAGGTACTGGCACAGGACACGCGCCCTGCCCGCCGCCTGGCACATGGACGCCGACATGCAGACCAACCTCGTGGAGGCCATCATCAGGTACTGGCACAGGACACGCGCCCTGCCCGCCGCCTGGCACATGGACGCCGACATGCAGACCAACCTCGTGGAGGCCATCATCAGGTACTGGCACAGGACACGCGCCCTGCCCGCCGCCTGGCACATGGACGCCGACATGCAGACCAACCTCGTGGAGGCCATCATCAGGTACTGGCACAGGACACGCGCCCTGCCCGCCGCCTGGCACATGGACGCCGACATGCAGACCAACCTCGTGGAGGCCATCATCAGGTACTGGCACAGGACACGCGCCCTGCCCGCCGCCTGGCACATGGACGCCGACATGCAGACCAACCTCGTGGAGGCCATCATCAGGTACTGGCACAGGACACGCGCCCTGCCCGCCGCCTGGCACATGGACGCCGACATGCAGACCAACCTCGTGGAGGCCATCATCAGGTACTGGCACAGGACACGCGCCCTGCCCGCCGCCTGGCACATGGACGCCGACATGCAGACCAACCTCGTGGAGGCCATCATCAGGTACTGGCACAGGACACGCGCCCTGCCCGCCGCCTGGCACATGGACGCCGACATGCAGACCAACCTCGTGGAGGCCATCATCAGGTACTGGCACAGGACACGCGCCCTGCCCGCCGCCTGGCACATGGACGCCGACATGCAGACCAACCTCGTGGAGGCCATCATCAGGTACTGGCACAGGACACGCGCCCTGCCCGCCGCCTGGCACATGGACGCCGACATGCAGACCAACCTCGTGGAGGCCATCATCAGGTACTGGCACAGGACACGCGCCCTGCCCGCCGCCTGGCACATGGACGCCGACATGCAGACCAACCTCGTGGAGGCCATCATCAGGTACTGGCACAGGACACGCGCCCTGCCCGCCGCCTGGCACATGGACGCCGACATGCAGACCAACCTCGTGGAGGCCATCATCAGGTACTGGCACAGGACACGCGCCCTGCCCGCCGCCTGGCACATGGACGCCGACATGCAGACCAACCTCGTGGAGGCCATCATCAGGTACTGGCACAGGACACGCGCCCTGCCCGCCGCCTGGCACATGGACGCCGACATGCAGACCAACCTCGTGGAGGCCATCATCAGGTACTGGCACAGGACACGCGCCCTGCCCGCCGCCTGGCACATGGACGCCGACATGCAGACCAACCTCGTGGAGGCCATCATCAGGTACTGGCACAGGACACGCGCCCTGCCCGCCGCCTGGCACATGGACGCCGACATGCAGACCAACCTCGTGGAGGCCATCATCAGGTACTGGCACAGGACACGCGCCCTGCCCGCCGCCTGGCACATGGACGCCGACATGCAGACCAACCTCGTGGAGGCCATCATCAGGTACTGGCACAGGACACGCGCCCTGCCCGCCGCCTGGCACATGGACGCCGACATGCAGACCAACCTCGTGGAGGCCATCATCAGGTACTGGCACAGGACACGCGCCCTGCCCGCCGCCTGGCACATGGACGCCGACATGCAGACCAACCTCGTGGAGGCCATCATCAGGTACTGGCACAGGACACGCGCCCTGCCCGCCGCCTGGCACATGGACGCCGACATGCAGACCAACCTCGTGGAGGCCATCATCAGGTACTGGCACAGGACACGCGCCCTGCCCGCCGCCTGGCACATGGACGCCGACATGCAGACCAACCTCGTGGAGGCCATCATCAGGTACTGGCACAGGACACGCGCCCTGCCCGCCGCCTGGCACATGGACGCCGACATGCAGACCAACCTCGTGGAGGCCATCATCAGGTACTGGCACAGGACACGCGCCCTGCCCGCCGCCTGGCACATGGACGCCGACATGCAGACCAACCTCGTGGAGGCCATCATCAGGTACTGGCACAGGACACGCGCCCTGCCCGCCGCCTGGCACATGGACGCCGACATGCAGACCAACCTCGTGGAGGCCATCATCAGGTACTGGCACAGGACACGCGCCCTGCCCGCCGCCTGGCACATGGACGCCGACATGCAGACCAACCTCGTGGAGGCCATCATCAGGTACTGGCACAGGACACGCGCCCTGCCCGCCGCCTGGCACATGGACGCCGACATGCAGACCAACCTCGTGGAGGCCATCATCAGGTACTGGCACAGGACACGCGCCCTGCCCGCCGCCTGGCACATGGACGCCGACATGCAGACCAACCTCGTGGAGGCCATCATCAGGTACTGGCACAGGACACGCGCCCTGCCCGCCGCCTGGCACATGGACGCCGACATGCAGACCAACCTCGTGGAGGCCATCATCAGGTACTGGCACAGGACACGCGCCCTGCCCGCCGCCTGGCACATGGACGCCGACATGCAGACCAACCTCGTGGAGGCCATCATCAGGTACTGGCACAGGACACGCGCCCTGCCCGCCGCCTGGCACATGGACGCCGACATGCAGACCAACCTCGTGGAGGCCATCATCAGGTACTGGCACAGGACACGCGCCCTGCCCGCCGCCTGGCACATGGACGCCGACATGCAGACCAACCTCGTGGAGGCCATCATCAGGTACTGGCACAGGACACGCGCCCTGCCCGCCGCCTGGCACATGGACGCCGACATGCAGACCAACCTCGTGGAGGCCATCATCAGGTACTGGCACAGGACACGCGCCCTGCCCGCCGCCTGGCACATGGACGCCGACATGCAGACCAACCTCGTGGAGGCCATCATCAGGTACTGGCACAGGACACGCGCCCTGCCCGCCGCCTGGCACATGGACGCCGACATGCAGACCAACCTCGTGGAGGCCATCATCAGGTACTGGCACAGGACACGCGCCCTGCCCGCCGCCTGGCACATGGACGCCGACATGCAGACCAACCTCGTGGAGGCCATCATCAGGTACTGGCACAGGACACGCGCCCTGCCCGCCGCCTGGCACATGGACGCCGACATGCAGACCAACCTCGTGGAGGCCATCATCAGGTACTGGCACAGGACACGCGCCCTGCCCGCCGCCTGGCACATGGACGCCGACATGCAGACCAACCTCGTGGAGGCCATCATCAGGTACTGGCACAGGACACGCGCCCTGCCCGCCGCCTGGCACATGGACGCCGACATGCAGACCAACCTCGTGGAGGCCATCATCAGGTACTGGCACAGGACACGCGCCCTGCCCGCCGCCTGGCACATGGACGCCGACATGCAGACCAACCTCGTGGAGGCCATCATCAGGTACTGGCACAGGACACGCGCCCTGCCCGCCGCCTGGCACATGGACGCCGACATGCAGACCAACCTCGTGGAGGCCATCATCAGGTACTGGCACAGGACACGCGCCCTGCCCGCCGCCTGGCACATGGACGCCGACATGCAGACCAACCTCGTGGAGGCCATCATCAGGTACTGGCACAGGACACGCGCCCTGCCCGCCGCCTGGCACATGGACGCCGACATGCAGACCAACCTCGTGGAGGCCATCATCAGGTACTGGCACAGGACACGCGCCCTGCCCGCCGCCTGGCACATGGACGCCGACATGCAGACCAACCTCGTGGAGGCCATCATCAGGTACTGGCACAGGACACGCGCCCTGCCCGCCGCCTGGCACATGGACGCCGACATGCAGACCAACCTCGTGGAGGCCATCATCAGGTACTGGCACAGGACACGCGCCCTGCCCGCCGCCTGGCACATGGACGCCGACATGCAGACCAACCTCGTGGAGGCCATCATCAGGTACTGGCACAGGACACGCGCCCTGCCCGCCGCCTGGCACATGGACGCCGACATGCAGACCAACCTCGTGGAGGCCATCATCAGGTACTGGCACAGGACACGCGCCCTGCCCGCCGCCTGGCACATGGACGCCGACATGCAGACCAACCTCGTGGAGGCCATCATCAGGTACTGGCACAGGACACGCGCCCTGCCCGCCGCCTGGCACATGGACGCCGACATGCAGACCAACCTCGTGGAGGCCATCATCAGGTACTGGCACAGGACACGCGCCCTGCCCGCCGCCTGGCACATGGACGCCGACATGCAGACCAACCTCGTGGAGGCCATCATCAGGTACTGGCACAGGACACGCGCCCTGCCCGCCGCCTGGCACATGGACGCCGACATGCAGACCAACCTCGTGGAGGCCATCATCAGGTACTGGCACAGGACACGCGCCCTGCCCGCCGCCTGGCACATGGACGCCGACATGCAGACCAACCTCGTGGAGGCCATCATCAGGTACTGGCACAGGACACGCGCCCTGCCCGCCGCCTGGCACATGGACGCCGACATGCAGACCAACCTCGTGGAGGCCATCATCAGGTACTGGCACAGGACACGCGCCCTGCCCG
Organism: Apodemia mormo; assembly: GCA_036924255.1. Taxonomy (NCBI): domain Eukaryota; kingdom Metazoa; phylum Arthropoda; class Insecta; order Lepidoptera; family Riodinidae; genus Apodemia; species Apodemia mormo. The sequence goes on along the minus strand of JAUPFN010000021.1, from coordinate 26,572,523 downwards.
CCGCCTGGCACATGGACGCCGACATGCAGACCAACCTCGTGGAGGCCATCATCAGGTACTGGCACAGGACACGCGCCCTGCCCGCCGCCTGGCACATGGACGCCGACATGCAGACCAACCTCGTGGAGGCCATCATCAGGTACTGGCACAGGACACGCGCCCTGCCCGCCGCCTGGCACATGGACGCCGACATGCAGACCAACCTCGTGGAGGCCATCATCAGGTACTGGCACAGGACACGCGCCCTGCCCGCCGCCTGGCACATGGACGCCGACATGCAGACCAACCTCGTGGAGGCCATCATCAGGTACTGGCACAGGACACGCGCCCTGCCCGCCGCCTGGCACATGGACGCCGACATGCAGACCAACCTCGTGGAGGCCATCATCAGGTACTGGCACAGGACACGCGCCCTGCCCGCCGCCTGGCACATGGACGCCGACATGCAGACCAACCTCGTGGAGGCCATCATCAGGTACTGGCACAGGACACGCGCCCTGCCCGCCGCCTGGCACATGGACGCCGACATGCAGACCAACCTCGTGGAGGCCATCATCAGGTACTGGCACAGGACACGCGCCCTGCCCGCCGCCTGGCACATGGACGCCGACATGCAGACCAACCTCGTGGAGGCCATCATCAGGTACTGGCACAGGACACGCGCCCTGCCCGCCGCCTGGCACATGGACGCCGACATGCAGACCAACCTCGTGGAGGCCATCATCAGGTACTGGCACAGGACACGCGCCCTGCCCGCCGCCTGGCACATGGACGCCGACATGCAGACCAACCTCGTGGAGGCCATCATCAGGTACTGGCACAGGACACGCGCCCTGCCCGCCGCCTGGCACATGGACGCCGACATGCAGACCAACCTCGTGGAGGCCATCATCAGGTACTGGCACAGGACACGCGCCCTGCCCGCCGCCTGGCACATGGACGCCGACATGCAGACCAACCTCGTGGAGGCCATCATCAGGTACTGGCACAGGACACGCGCCACGCCCGCCAAGCTTTTATTTTATTATTCATTTTTGTATAGTAAGTTTCATTCCATTCCATTTCAGTATGCTCCACATATGAAAAAGTGTCCGGACCTATCTAACAACGCCTAAACTTTCAATTGGGCTGACACTGATCCTTACGACATTATGTAGTTAGTATAACTTAGGCATTCGCTAAGAAACATTTAACAGAATTCAGCTTTAATAATAAATATAGCAAAATAAAGATTTGAAATGTTCGTGCGAAGAGCAAAAGCTAGTTTGAAATTAATTAGATTTGTTGCACTTCAAGACAGCTTCTTATATAAGGTTTCTTTTTTTTTTACATCTTGACTTAACATTATAAATGCGAGAGTGACGCTTACACGCTGATTCACTCAACTGAATTTAATTAAATTTGGGATGGAGATAGTTGAAGAACCGGAATAAAACATAGACTAAAAGTGTTATGCCAAAGTCAACCTATAGAATAACTACATCGACATGTTAATCTACTCGGGTATTTTAACGTTGTTTATTTAATACTTTTTTCGTAGTCTGCTAAAAGAAGCAAAGCCGATTAACATGGAAGATCCTGACAGCTCCACAGAGCAGATGAAGTCCCCGCTTAGCGTCAACCTGCCGGATCCGATTTCCGTAGAGGACCGCCAACTACTAGGACGGTTAGTATACTGTGTTATTTACTTTACTGGCTATGTTATGGTTAACTGTATATTTTTGACTAGTCGTGTCATAATCATTGTCTGCCAAAAATTTTAATACAATGGTGACTATAAGGATCTGTATCAAATGAAATTTACATCTTATGCATGTGGCATTAGACCTCGCCACAAGATAGCAACGCACCATTAACATCTTTGGTGTCTATAGGCGATGGTTGACTCTTTCCATCAGGAGACCCATTTGCTTGTTTGCTATCTTATGATATAAAAAAAAATCTTAGACTATAGAAAAGTACCAAGAATAACTAGTAGACTTGAAACGTTCATTATCACATCGTATTAGAAGACTGACTGCTTCTTAAAATGAAATGTAGTGTTTTACTTATATAATGATAGTTTCAAAAGACTTTTTATTAATACTTGCATTTTTCCACAATTTACCCACTATATTTTATTTATTACTAGCGACCTGCCCGCGTTTTCACCCGCGCAGCTTTTGTTCCCGTGGGAATATCGGAAAGGTTTATACACTTAATTTGACTTTGACTTGACTATTCTATTGCATCAAAATGTGAAACCGGTTGACTATTTTATTGCCTCGAAATGTGAAACCGGTTGACTATTTTATTGCATCAAAATATGAAAACGGTTGACTATTTTATTGCATCAAAATGTGAAACTGGTTGATTTTTTACTACATCAAAATGAGAAACCGGTTGACTATTTTATTGCATCAAAATGTGAAACCGGTTGACTATTTTATTGCATCAAAATGTGAAACCAGTTGACTATATGATTGCATCAAAATGTGAAACCGGTTGATTCTTTTATTGTATTAAAATGTCAAATCGATTGACTATTTTATATTAATAGAATGTGAAACCGGCCGGTTAATTATGTAATTAATAAATATATAGTACGTGAATTGTACATTACAAGTGTTTAAAATTGAAATAATTGTTGTGATGAAGTTTTACCAAATATAGAAAAATATAAAATGTTTTATAGATATGGCGTGTGGTTGATGGTGGGTTTGTGTACGCCGAACTCCGATACTCCCGATGAAATACTGGGACGTCTGCTGTCCGTGCTTTTCCATTGGTTTCATGTCACTTCCTTCTCGTACACGGGTAAGAAGCGTTTTTTTAAATCTTTTTTTACACTTTGATCTCATGCTATTAAAACATAAGAAATATCTTATAAAATTAAGCCTTTACATATGAAATTGGTGCGTTTAATGTGGAAAAGTCATAACGAAAAAGAAACTCAATAAAATTTGTAAATCGGTTGACCCTGCAGGCCATCTCTTAAACTTCCCGCTTAATTAAGGTATTTTAAAGCCGAAAGGAGCAAAAACAACACTTAAACATAGATTTTGAGCGCAGAGTTTAAAAATCTAGTTCGTAAAAATTACAGTATTTTAATATTTGAAAAGAAAAAAAGTGGGATAACTATGCCATAAAATTATTGCAACGTGGGTAATGGAGTCGTTACATTCGAAAATAGATTAGAGAAGAATGTAGAACGGATTTCGAATGGATTTAACAAACCCGTTGAGTTTTTTTCGTTTGATACGTAGGTCACACTATAAGTTTTGCGTAACTTAAAAAAACAACATGTTATAACCAAAATATTACGTTTATTGCTTTTCAAAATAATCTACATTTTAAAAATTTTTTTCATGCGATCGAACCATTTTTTAAAACAGGAGGACCACAGATCTGAAGGCATGTTTTCTACGTGCTGATTGAACGCTATCACTGTCTCTTCGGAGATGGTAGAAGTAAAACCTCTCATCAAATCTTTGATTTTGGGGAAAATACAGATATCACAGGGTGCTAGGTCCGGGCTATGCGCAGGATGAGTGACGAGATGTACTTTTTTGAAAGCTAAAAATGAGTGTTATGTTGGCCGTGTGTGAAGAAGCGTTATCATGGTGTAGGAGAATGCGGCTTTTGGGTCGTCTTTCGCGAACTTTTTCTAACACCCTGGGTAAACAAATGGTAGAATACCACGCGCCATTAACACTTTTAATCTTCAAGTGGAATTGTACAGATGGGACTCGTAGCTGAGAAAAAAAACGCGATCATTTTTTTACCAACGTTTCTCGCCTGTCTCACTTTTGTTCCAGTGGCCGGCCTGTTCTCATTTTCAAACACCCATTCACAAGATTGCTGGATTTTTTTCGGGTTCAAAGCAATAAATCCACGTTTCGTCTCCTGTGAAAATGACGAGACGAGCGGCACAGTCTCGCGGAGAAAGAGAACTTTTAAAATCATAAAAAATCATCGCTCTAAATCTTTTCGACTTAATTCCATTTTCGTTGCGTAGAACTTTGACGTGTGATAAAAAAACAATTGACAAATCATTTCCCGCCAATTATTTTTTTATTACTAAGAAGGTTGCAACGTTTTAAAAATGTAACATTCGAAATTCAAATAGTTCCGATTAGCTAGAAGTGCAAAACTTTTAGTGTGCCCCATGTCACAGTAAATTGGAGAATAACAGTAGTCGATCTACGTACATGTGATATTCGAGCAACGCACACATAGACACTTATCACGGACGCGATATCTTGGCATAGTTCGGGACAGTTTGTTCCGCACCAGTCGGAGATATCGCGTCCGTGAGAGGTCTCTATGTATGCTATGCTCGAATATTACTTGTATGTAAGATTGACTTCTGTTAGTCTCTAAGTATTTTGTGCCCATGTATTCTTCGTGTGAAATCGCGTTTATTGTGCGATAATGAATATGTTTTTCTATTTTATATTGCAGGGGAGACCGCGAACACGGTGGAGAAGTTGAAGTCGGAGCACGTGTGCGGGTGGCTGCGGCAAATCGCGGAGAAACACCGGCGCGTGCTCGTGTCCTGCCTGCTGCCGCACCCGCCGCAGCACACGCGCCAGGCCGGCCACTGGGACAACCTCGCCTCCAAGACGCACCACCTCAAGGACGGACTCAACAGGTACCCACACTGCAGCACCGGCACCTGCTGTGTCCTGCCTGCTGCCGCACCCGCCGCAGCACACGCGCCAGGCCGGCCACTGGGACAACCTCGCCTCCAAGACGCACCACCTCAAGGACGGACTCAACAGGTACCCACACTGCAGCACCGGCACCTGCTGTGTCCTGCCTGCTGCCGCACCCGCCGCAGCACACGCGCCAGGCCGGCCACTGGGACAACCTCGCCTCCAAGACGCACCACCTCAAGGACGGACTCAACAGGTACCCACACTGCAGCACCGGCACCTGCTGTGTCCTGCCTGCTGCCGCACCCGCCGCAGCACACGCGCCAGGCCGGCCACTGGGACAACCTCGCCTCCAAGACGCACCACCTCAAGGACGGACTCAACAGGTACCCACACTGCAGCACCGGCACCTGCTGTGTCCTGCCTCCACCATCACTTCAGCGCCACCACCAAAACAACGGGCTCAAACAGGTATCTCTTAAAAATAAAGCAGTTTAAGATCTTCCTGACGAATACGTTTATTTAGCCATAATGGGTTAGAAAGGATGTTTAGATGCAACTTTCCATAATTTGTGAATAAATGTTACAACACACTTAAAGTACAAGGAAAATCACGCTTGTAGACGTACGGGCAAATGATACTTTTAAGCTATATGTTACGGTAAAATTTTTGCCTTTTAAGTACATGTTTTTAGTTTTATTTATTTTCCCGCAGATTATATTGCCTCATCCCCTACGATATCATCACCCAATCTATTTGGGACTATATAATGCCTGCGTGGATGGAAGCTATCTGTACTGATGTTCCAGAAAAGGTAAGGGCCTAGTCACGTAACATTATTAATTGCTTTTGTTATAAGATTAAATTTTTACAAAGATTTTTATGTGTAATTATTTTTTCATTAATAAGCATAGTTACCAGTTCCTTTATCGCATTCAATGTAGAACAGCTCGTCAGCGACCTTGGTCTCTCTGATTACTTTTAGTCTGTACGACATCGCTCTGCATCTTGTATCGCAATTTGCATAATTCATGTGAATCGTTTCGAAGTACTGTTCATATTCAATTCCCGAAGTTGAATTTCGAAAATGGAAAAATTGAGTTCAAACCTTAAGAACTGGTGGAGGAACTTAAGGAGGTTGTTAATTCCCGGATGGGATTGGAATTGGATATAGTATTTGTATCTTAAAAAATAAAGTTTACTCATTTTTTTAAAACGGACAGCGCAACTTACTGCATACCTGTGATTGTTCAAATGTCTATTACATCGTAGGGATAATACAAACCCTACAGGTATGTAATATAATTTAGGGCGCTATAAAAATATAGTTTTGATTCGTTATTTTTTTTAAGTAGAATGAATTTCTTTTCGGGCATTAGATCAATTAGTGGTTGTGATTATGGCTACCTGTGGACACAAATTTTTTAGGTCTTTTTAGATATAAAGAATATTTCTTTATGATTTCTATGTCGTCTCATCGAAAATATCAGCGTTGACAGATTTGTGTCGCGTAAAACCTGCAGCAAGAATCTTAAGGTTTATTAATAAATTGATCGTACAGGAAAACAAGTATATTATTTGCTTGTCATATGCGCGTGTTAGTCAACAATAGTAATGTAAAAAAATACACAATATATAAATATAGAATATTTTTTATAGAAGAAGGGCAAATGAGCAGGAGGTGCCTGATGGCAAGTGATCACCGCCGCCCATGGGCTTCTACAATAAGGTCTTGCTTGCTTTGCGGGCGTTTTAAGAATGAGTAAGCTATTTTCTTGAAGGTCCTCTAGTCGTATCCGTTTCGAAACACCCCTGCCGTTAATTGATTCCACAACAGAACAGTGCGAGACAAAAAGTGTCGAGAGAAAAGTACTGTGATAACATTTTACTTCAGGGTTAGTAAAATTACTCTGCTGCTTTAAGAATGTAATACGGATTTCTTCTTACTTTATACATAGTTATATAATGGAGAAGTCCTGCCCTTCAAGCTTGCTAAAGTGTTGAAATAGATTTCCATTCTGACAGCACATAACGCAATGCCACTTTGATAAACTTGGCAATTTATGTGGCGCGAAGAATGTCTGTTTTTCTCGCTGTATATATGTGAAGTGCGGGCCGTGTCGCAGGAGCTGTCGGAGCTGAAGGCGGGCGTGGGTAACGTGCTGGAGGCGGAGGCGGGCGGGTGTGATATGTGGTGTCTGTGTGTAGAGTGCGGGCCGTGTCGCAGGAGCTGTCGGAGCTGAAGGCGGGCGTGGGTAACGTGCTGGAGGCGGAGGCGGGCGGGTGTGATATGTGGTGTCTGTGTGTAGAGTGCGGGCCGTGTCGCAGGAGCTGTCGGAGCTGAAGGCGGGCGTGGGTAACGTGCTGGAGGCGGAGGCGGGCGGGTGTGATGTGTGGTGTCTGTGTGTAGAGTGCGGGCCGTGTCGCAGGAGCTGTCGGAGCTGAAGGCGGGCGTGGGTAACGTGCTGGAGGCGGAGGCGGGCGGGTGTGATGTGTGGTGTCTGTGTGTAGAGTGCGGGCCGTGTCGCAGGAGCTGTCGGAGCTGAAGGCGGGCGTGGGTAACGTGCTGGAGGCGGAGGCGGGCGGGTGTGATGTGTGGTGTCTGTGTGTAGAGTGCGGGCCGTGTCGCAGGAGCTGTCGGAGCTGAAGGCGGGCGTGGGTAACGTGCTGGAGGCGGAGGCGGGCGGGTGTGATGTGTGGTGTCTGTGTGTAGAGTGCGGGCCGTGTCGCAGGAGCTGTCGGAGCTGAAGGCGGGCGTGGGTAACGTGCTGGAGGCGGAGGCGGGCGGGTGTGATGTGTGGTGTCTGTGTGTAGAGTGCGGGCCGTGTCGCAGGAGCTGTCGGAGCTGAAGGCGGGCGTGGGTAACGTGCTGGAGGCGGAGGCGGGCGGGTGTGATGTGTGGTGTCTGTGTGTAGAGTGCGGGCCGTGTCGCAGGAGCTGTCGGAGCTGAAGGCGGGCGTGGGTAACGTGCTGGAGGCGGAGGCGGGCGGGTGTGATGTGTGGTGTCTGTGTGTAGAGTGCGGGCCGTGTCGCAGGAGCTGTCGGAGCTGAAGGCGGGCGTGGGTAACGTGCTGGAGGCGGAGGCGGGCGGGTGTGATGTGTGGTGTCTGTGTGTAGAGTGCGGGCCGTGTCGCAGGAGCTGTCGGAGCTGAAGGCGGGCGTGGGTAACGTGCTGGAGGCGGAGGCGGGCGGGTGTGATGTGTGGTGTCTGTGTGTAGAGTGCGGGCCGTGTCGCAGGAGCTGTCGGAGCTGAAGGCGGGCGTGGGTAACGTGCTGGAGGCGGAGGCGGGCGGGTGTGATGTGTGGTGTCTGTGTGTAGAGTGCGGGCCGTGTCGCAGGAGCTGTCGGAGCTGAAGGCGGGCGTGGGTAACGTGCTGGAGGCGGAGGCGGGCGGGTGTGATGTGTGGTGTCTGTGTGTAGAGTGCGGGCCGTGTCGCAGGAGCTGTCGGAGCTGAAGGCGGGCGTGGGTAACGTGCTGGAGGCGGAGGCGGGCGGGTGCGGCGCGCGGCGCGTGTATCAGTTCGCGGTGCAGCGCGTCACCGCCGAGCCGCGCCCGCACACTGTGCTGCCCGTGCTGCACTGGTTCCAGGTACGTCGTACGCACTACACACAATCACATACACACACGCACACACACGCGCGTTTAAACATGCGCACGCACATCTGCACCCGCCCCCGCGCACCTGTACTTGCGCTAGCACCGCTCGCGCGCATACACACCCACGCACACACACATACATACACAAACACATACACAAACACACGCACACACAAGCGCGCATACACGCGCGCACACACACACGCACACTCATACACAAATAGAAGCTTATACATGCTTACACGCACGCACGTATGCGCACTTACATGTTTGCACACGCATTTACGTATGTACGCACACTCATGTTCGCGCTCACAAACATGCACGCATGCGCACTCATACAAGTATGCGCGTTCACGTACACATGCACACAAACACACATGAACGCAGGCACGCGCACACACGTTGCATTTAGTAGGAATGATCGATTAGCGTTTACAGATAAAGGTGTGGTGTTTTTTGTATCCACACAATAGTGAGTAAATTTAAGATCAATTCAAATTCAAGAAAATCTCGATATTCCTTATTAGGAATATCGAAATATCATAAATAAATCAAAATGGCGTATTCTGCAAATATGTGTTCATTTCCCTATAAACTTTGCTTCAAATTATTTTAGAGGAAAAAATATTATATTTCAGACGATATCCTTGCTGGAAGTGAAGATTCCCCTCACACAACTGTTTGAGTTATTCGTCCACTGCGTCGTCAATCTACCCGAGAAAATTGTTAAGCCTCCTCCAGGTACGTTCTTAATAGATTGGATTGGTAAGTATTTAACACAAACTATTGTTTAACACAGTTTATTAAAAATCCAATATGTTTATTTTTTCACAATCACTAAGCCTGTAGCGGTTCAAGCAATCTACAAACGCTACAAGAAAAAATAAACAATTATCTATCTTGAACACACCATAACAAGTTTCAACGCTTTTCAAATGGACTTCGGTCCCCAGGCAGTACACCTTGCCTGGCCGGGAAGATCTTCCTTGTCCCCTTCCTTCTCCTAGTGTGACGTCATCAATCTCCACAGTTATGACGTCACCTGACAATAGTTGGCTGGTTCCACTGCTGTGACCCTTCAGCGGTACGAACCAGCTGCGCCAAAAGTCCTGTGATGTGCTTTATGAAAAACATAATTGTTTACAAGATCGCCCTACCTCTAATGATACTATAAATGAAGCAGCTGTGGCTGCTGCTTATAAGGACGACAGGAATGATGACCAATATTTAGAAGATTTAGTCTGTCCCGAATTAAGTTTTATCTTAATGTCACAAAATGAACCTGCGCAAGAACACATAGCAGAGTCAACACAAGATGAAAACATTAATAATCTGATAAAGAAATTTCCCAAACTTGTAGTGTATTTCAAAATATCACAATTGGAAAATGAAATAATACTTCAAAATTATGTAAAAATGAACATGTAAAAGAGCTTTTAAGGAAACTTCTTTTGGACTGTAAAACCAGGTGGAACCATTCTTACAATGCTGGAGCGATTATATCTTTTAAAAACCTGCATTCAAAAAGCTCTTATACATCTCAATCTTCTAATTCGTTTAGAAGATGTTGATTTTGAATTGGCAAATAAAATTGTTGATGTACTGACCCCAATTAAATTGACAGTAGAAGTAATCTGTTGGCGAGATGTTAATTTAGGTACTGATGATGCTGATGCCTCTGTAAAATTACTTATAAAAAACAACTTGCTAGCAAAAACAGCTGCTGCAAAAAAAAGCTACTAAAAAAAATAACTAGCACTTTCCTAAACATTGTATAAAACACGCCTGGAAATAATTGGTAGTCAGTATATATATTATATATGTATATAATATACTATGCTATATTTTGTTTCAGATGGTAAAAAAACAAAGGAAACTGAACAAACAGAATCACCTCCAGCCAACGAGAAGGACAAGGAGAAAGACAAAGAGTCTGAAGACGAAATGAAGCCGCAGAATCTCACCTGCTGTATACTGATGCTGGACATACTCCTCAAACAGGCGAGTATTATATTGTAGGGTGTTATGTTTACCCTTGGTTGGTAATAAAATGAGAAATTTAATTTGGTAGCTTTAACAAACAGTATCTATACATATAATAAAATCGTAGCAAAGTCAAAACAGTACATTGAATATTTTTTTAAAAGAATACTTGGGGCGTGATCTACAATCGATATCGAAGCCAAAAATATAGTTTTTAGAATTTTTGTCTGTTAGTCTGTTTGTCTGTATGTATGTCCGGGGTAAACTCAAAAAGTATTACATGGATTTACTTCAAATTTTGCATGAATATTACTAACAGGTCGGGTCAACATATAGGCTACATATTATCACGCTATCACCTACGGGGGTGGAGTCCGCGCAGACGAAGTCGCTGGCAACAGCTAGTTAATTAATAAGTGTTGGACGGGGAGCGTGTAGCCGCGCATATGAGCTAATGTTTGTCAGTGTCAAACGCTTGTAGATATATTGTGGAAAAATAGAAATATGACATGTTGCGTTATCGTACCGAATAAGAAGTCAAGATTTTAATAATATCCCTCAAGTGATTTTATTTTAATCTGTAAACTACAACTCTGTATTTAGGGGTATGATACAATGCAAGCTACACTGACAATCTAAGAAATTGCCTTGACGCAACATTTCAAAGCGACTGCTCCTATTTTACTAATTCTTACTTTATTATATTTGTCTTTGTTAGGTCAAGTTTTTTGTAAACAAAAAATCATATGGAAAAGTAAAAATTTTGAGTTTTACTTTTCCATGGTAAGGCCTTTCTTTTTCGTTATTAGAATATACATGCGAAGCTGTGGACTGGACATATAGCATTTTATATATTCTATCTAGATGCTTTTTATTGTAACTGGATTTCTTACAATTGACCATAAATATATGCCTAACGTAGCTACGTAAGGGTATAAATATTATGGAGTTCGAAGTGATAATTATTAATTGTCATTGATAAATATCTTAATAATTATCATGATAAGTATCCTGATAATAATAAAATGTTGTTTTACGGGTATTCGAACGCGATTTGCTGTTTCTGCGCGTATTCAAGCGTTTTAAAGCGGGAATTCACTAGACCGTCATGGAATTCACGGATTCACTAGATATACCACCGGACGTTCCGTAAAATGGGGTGAATAGGCACAATTCGAAACTTCAGACTTGTATTTCTTTATAAGTTTCAAGGACTGCATACCACTTTCCCTGTTTCTTTTGATGAGTCTACCAGTCTATTTTTCTATCGAAATTTTTATTTAGTATTTTTCCATGCATTAAGAATAAAATTGACTAAATATAGACTGATTCTATTTACACAGTATACGGGGTGAATAGAAACGCTATTCATCCCACACTTCGTGTCTATTCATCCCGTATTGTGCCTATTAACCTCGCAACAACACAGTCAACTTTGAGACGTTAATTTCTTTTTGTTTTTTATTCAGTAGATAATCAGGTGTTACCAATTCACAGAGTAAATAATGGTGTGCAGATAAAAAAAACACATGGCATTTTTACGCTAATGCGACTTGGATATTTGTGGACTTGAAAAACTTTTTGGTTCCTATTCTGCCCGTGATTCCTATTCACCCCGTTTTACGGTTCCTACTGTAGGCCGCACGGCCTGCGTCGTCGGCTGTACACTTGACAGACATTTGCACAGACCTATAGTAGCAAAGTCCGGCGGGCTTGTCTGCGGGCTTGTCCGGGAGTATGTCCGTCTAGTGAATTCGCAGCTTAAGGCTAACATCTCATGCAAATGCGTTCGTGGCATTTCAGTAATAGATTTATTAAAGGTAAATCAAATATATAAAGAGAATAAGTTATAAATCAGCATTAAGATAATAATCATGATAATTATCATGATAACTATTTAAGTAAGTAAATGACTTATCTTGATAATTTTGAACACTGGACTATTTTGGGCATTGAACCTTTTATAACAAACTAGCTGTTACTCGCGACTTCATTTGCGCGACCCAAAATCAGATTTTGCTCACTCGGGTAAAAAAGTACCCAAGTAGCACGTTAAGCTGTATATAGGCTGCAATTAGGTTCATTTTTAAACTTAAAGCTGTATACTAAGCCGTACAAAGGCTGTAGAAGCGCTTCTACAGCCGATATAACACCAAAAAGGGCCCCAAGTTATACAGCTTATTGCGTTATGTAGGCTGCACAATAGCTGTACAAGCTGTTATAGGCTGTACAAGGGCTGTTAGTTGGTGTATAAAGAAACTATAACACTAAGGATACTCTCTTGTAGCTGTCTTGTACAGCTAAGAGTTAAATAGGCTGCACAATAGCTGTACAAGCTGTTATAGGCTGTACAAAGGCTGTTATTCGGTGTATAAAGAAACTATAACACTAAATATACTCTCTCGTACAGCTAAACGTTCTTAATAGGTGTTTGAAAATGATAAAAAGTAACAATCTGTTTTTGATATTGTATAACATTAATTATATCACATATTGGTATCTGCAGACGCCATAATTAAAAATATATTAATAAACGATAAATTCTTGGACTTGGAGCAGTATTGAACGGTGTATTCAAAGTGCAAATTATAATTTATTGAGAAATTATATATGATTTCTCTCAAAATATTCACGCGCCAACGAAATAATCAAGATAACACAAGTAAAATCATTGCAAAATACGGTAAGTGTTTGTGTTTAAGGTTAGAATATACAAGTATTTATGGTACAATATTGTATATAAAGGCATAATGATCATAATATAAGTTGCTTGTCAAGATATAGCTTTAGCTATTGCTAAATATATCTTTTATTTAACAATGTATTTCTTTAATGTTGTTTTTAATACACAATAATGGCGGCGTTTTGTTATACAGCCTAAAGTGTATTTGGAGGGTGATATACTGCAAATAGCTGTACTGAATCTCTTTTTTGTTCTATTATACGGCTATTGGCTTTTAATTACCGTCCAAATACACTTTAGGCTGCACTAAGTCCCTATATAAATCTATTATACAGTAATTGGCTTTTAATCACTTAACTTATATTTAGAGATGCGTACAAAAATTGAAGAACCCTAAATACAAAACATATGTTTGTTACTTGATTTCGCTATTGTGATGTATTGATGTCGGTCGTTTGACTTTACAACTGAACCAACTTATTGTTAACTATAACTTATGGGACATGTATTTCAATCATGTTTTACTTTATTTTTCAGGGAAATATGCCTTATAAAATAATAAAAACAATTGAGAGAAGCCAAAACTGTATTTGTATCGTACCCAGTTTGTGAGAGGATTAAGGTGAATTATAATGGCCAAGAAAACAACTTGATATAACTAAGTTGATCAAGAACGAAAAATCAAGCCCTTTAAAGATTGGTCTATCACAAAAATATTTTTAAGAAGAATACGTTATTTCGTGCTTGGGATTAAATATTATTAGTTCTTCAAAGAGAAACACATACTCTTTTGCCTGTAATTGTATCTAAGTATATAATATTTTTGAAACGATTGTAAGTATACATATATACAGGATGTTGCAAAAGTGGTACAGTAAGCCGAAAGGGGGTGGCGTAGGGGGTCATTCTTAGCAACTTTTGTTTAATGACTTTTGGAAATTCGCGAAAAAAATATTGATTCTCCATAGAAACTTTGTTGGTCACGTGACTTTTCACAATGGAAAAACAAAATTGTTTTACGGGAATTTTCACAAATCGTTGAACAAAAGTTGTTCAAAATGACCCTCTGAGTCACCCCTTTTCAACTTACTATACCGCTTTTGTAAAACTCCGTATAGTAGCAAGTTAAAAATAAAAAAAATACATATTTTCTCAGTGTAATGATTTTTATTTCTCTTTTTAACTCTTTCTTTTATATATTCTTTGAAGAATAGACCAATTGCCTTTCTGCCAGGCAGGTCGTAAAAGACAACCGATGGGCTATGCGAGTCACTTCCATCGTGGTTACTAGGTGATAGAGTTCTGCATTGGCTCGACCGGGTCTGGTACCACCGCCTTATCTATTCCTGCTGCAAAGCGTCAGTGCTAGTCACTGTCATGTTCCGGTTTGGAGGGTAAGGTGGCCGGTAAACTTATGCATGGGGCATTAGACCTCGCCACAAGATAGCAACGCACCATTAACATTTTTGCTGTCTGTAGGCGATGGTTGACTCTTCATCAGGAGACCGATCTGCTTGTTTGCTATCTTATGACTTTAAAAAAATCAGTTATTATAAATTACCAACCAAGTTACCCTAATGAAGAAGATAAGCCTAAAAAATAATAAATCAGATAACCTACAATCACTTTTTAATGTTTTTGTTACGGAACCCTTTTCCTTGAACATTAATAAAAATGACGATTGTAGGTTTACCTGAATTAGTAATTTTTCAGCTTCATCTTCATCACGATTACTTGATTGGTAATTTATAATATTTAAATATTCCTTTTCAATCTTCCTCTTGATTTTTTCCACATGATATCAACTATGCAGATATAAAAACAGCAAATAACAATTTTCTCAGTAATACAGCCTTGAGCTGTACTATAGCTGTGTATGCAGATTTTTTAACACCATTGGCTGCATAACAGTCTACAATTACGCCATAAATATTAGCTGTAGAACGGTGATTGCATGTCCCATTTTACAGAAACAAGCGTTGAGTGATACTATAATAACACTTAAAGCTGTAATAAATTCCCGTGCTAAACAAAATACAACTAATGTACAGCTTTAAGGATTAAAATCAGCCTGATGAGTTACAAATTGCTTAAAGCTGTACAGTAGTGTATTAATATTCAAATATAACGCCTAAAGCTTACGCGGAACTCTAAGAAAGGCCTTGTACAGTATTAGGCTGTATAAAAACTCATAAAGGTCTCTTATACCGATAAAAGCATCTTTTTACACCATTGTACGGCTGCAATAGAACTTTAAGTTCTATATGAGCTGCTTTATGGGTATTAAACATGCTTGATTGCTGCTTGGGCAGTAGCCTATGTCAGTCAATAATTTTTAAGGTAGATTCAGTAGTCTCAGAGTTTGTTCGTTATAAACTCACAGAAATTAAAAAGTACAAATGTTTTGTTTTATTAATATTTTGTTTTATTAGTTCAGATAAGAAAAATGCCTCACGAAATTCTAAACCTAGAACGACAAAAACAAGTTAATTTCTGTTTTAACTGGATATGTCAAGGCTACAGAAAATCATAACCACTAATACCAGGCGTCGTTTTCTGAACCGCTTGTTTGCAACTGCATAAAGCTTTATGTTTCTGCTCGCCCGGTGTCGCTGTTGCAGCCTGGAAGATATTGTCATTAAAAATACTCAATTTTGCTGTGTTTTTTAAAGTGAATACTTTAGCTAGATTGAGATTTATCACTGCTAATAAGCAGTGATAAATCTTATGGGATCGCGTGAGAGTAACGCTGGTGCTGTAAACCAATTTTATGTTTACTAGTTTACTAGTGCAGTTTTATTATATATTATAAGTTTTGCCATAAAGTTAGTAGTAAGATTAGAATTGATTTCCTCAAATATGCGTGGAATATTGGCAGGCACTTGCAGGTCGAGTATATATATATATATATATATATATATATATATATATATATATATATATATATATATAGTTTTTTTAACATCATCAAGATACCACCATAACACTATACAAAATGGTTAGGTTTTTGTATTCATTTAAGTACATAATTGAGATAGTTTATTGTTGGTAAACACTTTACTGTTCAGATGTATTAGTATTTAGTATTGAGTAATTGTCAAAACAGCAACTTAATTTATGAAAGTCATATATATGTAAATTTTCATATCAAATCCCATATGGGTAGCAAAAATCGAAAGTTGTATATTAATTATTATCCAGACAAATTTGCTTTCCTCTCTCCTTATCCCCCGTATTAATTGAGGCTCCTTTTGAATATAAGACTATTTGCAATTTTGCCAGGTTGTTGGTACAAGGCAATACCATCAGAAATGCTAAATTTTTTTAATATCAAAATAGCAAGCAAGCAGATGGCTCTCCTGCTGGAAAGAGAAACCCTCGTCTATAGATATCAAAGATATTAATGATGCGTTGTTATCCGTGTGGCAAAATTATAATGCCACGTGCGTAAGTCTACTGGTTACCTTATCTTCCAAACTGGAATACGACGACGACATGCATTGACACTATTGCGGCAGGAATAGATAACGCAATGGTAGCAAATATCCGGGCAAGACGTTCCAGAACTCTACAAATTAGTGGTCACCATGGTTAGCGATACGTAAAGTTAATCGGTTGCCTTTTGCGACTTACCTAGCAGAACTCCAGTTGGTCTATTCTTCAAAATTAGCCTGGATCAACACGGGGATAGTAGAGTTCTACAACATCTCCCCGAGTTAGGGTGTCACCGTCTTATTACCTATTATGAAGTATGAACATCTCGCCACATGGATAGCAATGCAACACTTAACATCTTTAGTGCCTATAGGTGATGGTTGTCTCTTTCCACTAGGAAAATCACTCGCTTGTTTGCTATTGGTCCAAAAAAAATCATTACTATCTGCGCAAATAAACATTTAAATTGATAACGAAAATATGTGTTTTGCCAAATTTACACTAATTTTGTAATAATACACATTTATTTCTTACAGATAATTAAAAGGTGACCAGCGTGAAACTATGCTGAGCACTACCACCTACTATTAAGCCTTATTGTATATGAAGCTTTGATTGTAACACTCACAGCTAATCATGTAAAAGGGAGAAGAAAGAATATTTTTTTTGTAGAATATAGGTGTTATAGAGTTATTATAAAAAATATACGATAGGCGTCTAACATTAATCGATTCGATGAAATTAAAAGTCCTTAATTTTGTTTCTTACTCTGTAGGTAAAATATAATCTGAATTCTCATTTTACCTTTTATTATTGTCTATTAAAAACATGCATAAATTATCTTGAAAGTTGAAAGACCTGATTTCAATTAAAGAGATCGTTTGGAAAACCTCAGTACGGTTCCTAAATAACTTTGATATTTCATATCATTGTTTTATTTTTTTAAAATAACTCTATTTCTTCTTATTACCATATTTTCAAGTATATTAAGCAAATTATAATGTGGCTATACTATTATTAATTAAAAATCTAATAAATGTTGTTGTTTAATTTTACTACAGCCAAAGAAATTAACATTTAAATTGGTTATCGATAGAATAAGAAATATCGATATATTCCGCTAGAACCCAAACCTTTTTACTATGTTGGCAGTATTGCTTATTCAGTAACAGTAATTGTTATCTGTGGTATTAGTTTCATCTTGTTATGTTGGTATTGGTCGAGCATGTAATGCCATACATTGTTTTTTTCTGTGGAGCACCCGTCTCTTAAAACGTAGTGATTTTATACTCTTAGATGTTAGTAAAACGACAAGAGTTGGTTGAACACTGTTTAATCAAAGAACATGGCTAACCTCAATATTCTTACATGTAGACTTTAATTGTAGGTAGGTACTAATCATACAGTCTACAGTCTAATCATACATAATACGGTCTCGATAGTGTTATTATGTTATAAAACACCTTTTTTATTTGCTTGCATTTTTTGAAAAATACTCTACCTGCAATTTCCCATTTTGCAGCGTTTCAGTAACGTAAAAACGTCCTCCAAAAATGCGCGCACAATTTTAAATTTTTCGCTCATTTTAAATAGAATCGCGTCGGTCGCGACACTGTCAATTTTATTTCTTTTCGTACATTGCTTTGTAAAAACAACTATAAGTCGTGCACTTAAGGTTGGATATGCAAAGACATATGTTTATGCCATATCTATAACTACTTACATGAAATTAGGGACACTTTTGACTGTCAGTTTTGTTCGGGACTGTGCATCTAGGGTTTTTTATATCAATGTTCAGTAATGTACTATTTCAATTATTTCAGTTGGAACTGCAACAAAACACCATAAATATAGAGAGCGTGAGTAGTGACACCACAAAGCTGTTGCGGCTGATGCTGAAATCAAATCAGATGAACACGATTGAACATTGTAAGTTTTTATACATATAGATAATTTTTAATAATATGAAAAGTAAAAAGCTTTGAATGTCTTTTTAAGAATATCGAGTGTACAGAAGCACAGGGGTTTTGGGTGTTTAAATTTCATCAAAATTCATATATTTTCTTCGTGTTGACAAAAGATAGTCGATCCGTATTTCTGTCAGGCAGTTTCTAAAAAGGTGACCGATCGGCTACAATGACACTACCATCTAGACTAGAATAGAATATATTTTTATTCAAAATGAGTATATAAATAAAATTTTCGACGTCAAAACTCTTTTAATAATTATCTGTAATTTGGAAAAAATATAAAAATATGTAAATACGCAATATACCTAACTAATAAAATTCATACATTTAAAGTAGGTAAATTGATAATTTGGATAATTACGTAGGTCACACTATAAGTTTTGCGTAACTTAAAAAAACAACATGTTATAACCAAAATCTTATGTTTATTGCTTTTCAAAATAATCTCCTTTACATTTTAAACATTTTTTCATGCGATCGAACCATTTTTTAAAACAGGAGGACCACAGATCTGAAGGAATATTTTCTACGTGCTGATTGACTGCCTCTTCGGAGTTGGTAAAAGTAAAACCTCTCATCAAATCTTTGATTTTGGGGAAAATGCAGCAATCACAGGGTGCTAGGTCGGGGCTATGCGCAGGATACTTTTTCGGAAGCTAAAAATAACTGTTTTGTTGACCGTGTGTGAAGAAGCGTTATCATGGTGTAGGAGAATGCGGCTTTTGGGTCGTGTTTCGTGAACTTTTTCTAACACCCTGGATAAACAAATGGTAGAATACCACTCGGCATTAACACTCTTTTGATCTTCAAGAGGAATTGTACAGATGGGTCCCGTAGCTGAGAAAAAAAACGCGATCATTTTTTTACCAACGTTTCTCGCCTGTCTCACTTTTGTTGGCCTATTCTCATTTTCAAACACCCATTCACAAGATTGCTGTTTTTTTTTCGGGTTCAAAACAATAAATCCACGTTTCGTCCCCTGTGACAATGTCATAAACAGTATTAGAATGTCCGTGGTCGTACTTCAGTAGCATCTGTGAGCACCATTCTACGCGAGCCCGCTTCTGCTCCGCTGTCAGTTCATGAGGGATCCAACGACAACAAAGTTTCCGAACT